>OZ035961.1:85888123-87325956 GCA_964034945.1 Chrysopilus asiliformis | reverse complement strand
TTCATTCCGGCGATTTTGTAGTAAAAAAATCCAGTTTTGGTGTTTTCTAGTAACAAATTTCAGTATTTAAAGTCGTAATGTAAACGATTGTACAACATTAATTTTGAATTGCAGAACAACAACCCTACTCCTCGAATTCTCAGATATAAATGTATGGGGTTTTGTTGAAAAATCATTGAAGGTTTTTCCCTTAATAAACGTGCGCGTTATTAGTTTTTTTAGTGAATCCCTTACTTTTCTAATTACATAAAAAATGGATATTAAAAAAAATCATGCAGCACGCATCAAGACGCTCCTAAAAATTGTTAAGATAATTTTCTGTCACTTTTTCTAGATGTATTTTTTTAATTTTAATATAATTACAAAAACGCCGCCGGTAAGCACATATTCAACGCCTAAATTATATAAAAACATAAATCAATAAACAAACAATTAATTAATCTATAAAAATAATTCTGGTAGCAAGTGAGTTATTACCTAGTTTAACTTAAAATCAAAATTTTTTTAAAAACGGAATATTTGAAGATATTTTGTTTAGGCGACTGATCTTTGGCGACCATAAAACCCTTGGAAGACCTGTATTGTTGTTAAGTAAAAAAAAAAAAAAGAATTTAAAAAATTCTAAAAATATGCGATTTAACACATGGCGAGCTCTCTAAAGATAAAAATAATTTAAAAAAATAACAAGAGATTTTCATTAAATAATTTTATCAACTATCGAAAATTGCGGAATAATTCTAAGAAATCTTTTATCAGTCTTGTTTCAGTTCTAATCATTTTTTCTATCATTATTAGGCGATTTGCTAATTTAAGTTAAATATAAGTGATTTTGTTGCTTTAGTGCATGTGTTTTATATCGCAATTTCCGATTAATTAAAAATTTCAGAAATTTGATGTATTGTTGAATTGAACTCCATAGAAGAAACACTAAAGTTTTTTATAGCGCCGTGTAACGGATTAAATTTAATATTTCTATTAATAATTTTGGCTACGGAAATTTAGTGGTTTATTTTCAACAATATTAGTACAACTCTATTGTGTAAATATCACTTTAGTTCTTAAAATTTCACAAACCATAACAAATTACCGAGTATTAGCATCACATGAGCATATATCAAACATGAAACTTTCAAAAACTTCGCATTTCTGTTCTGAAACCTTTTGAAAACTTCGAATTCACCATATAAAAATTTTCGTAAAAATAATAGAAAATCTTTCATTGCTATTCGTATTGTAAACCTTAAATGTTCGCAACGGCTTAATATCTACACGCGTGCAAGACGACGGCCAACGTAGAATTGATTAGAATTTATGTATAAAATTTTCACTTTCCTCTTTGAACTTTTTGTGTAAGAAAATTTCTAATCCTTATCGAAAGTTGAGGAATGTCGGTGAAATTTTTATTTACTTTTTCGAAAGCCATAACAAATCAATAAAAAAAACATAATAATATGGCGCCTATTTTCAAATTATTACTATGACTAATGAATTTCCTCACTGCATAATGATTCTTTCGCACTTAAAAAATACCGATAAGACTCCACATAACTTATGATTTACAAATATTTGTTTTCAAACGGTTTTCTAAATGCAAATTATTGTATTTGAGCCGTTTTTAAGCGTTTAAGGAATTTTTTTTTTATTTAATTTAAAGAGCTGTCCATAAAATACGTAACACAAATTCTCTTGTCTAACGTTTCTTCTATTTTCTGTGTAAAGTTTAGTAATACGGTCCCACCACTGTAAAATTCAGTTACCCCTAAAAGTGATACATATTTTATGGACACGTCCTAACGCATGTAATGGAAAACTATAAAATTCAGTCGGCAGACACTAACTTGTCGACTGCCGGTTTCCAAAAAAAATAGGATTTTCATAATTACTTTCGATAATATGTCGACCGTATAATAGTATTTGTCTTAGTTTGGCGGGCTTAGCGGTCCAATTTTAGGAAATAAAACAAAAGTTGTGTTTAATTTTCCAGCCTAACGTTTCGAGCCTTGTTTTGGCTCATCTTCAGAGGCCTATTTATAATATGTTTTATTAAACACCAATAATTTTACAATTATAATGATAAAAAAAAAAAAAAAAAAAAAAAATCAACACACGCAAAAGAAAGAGAAGAGAAATAGACATAACGTAACCTACACCATCGCATTAAAAACTGTTGCTGTACTGAACTGTTACCACTGTCAGCTGTTTTACTTTTTCTCCTTTTCGTTTTTCTTGTTCATTTTTGGTTGTTAATTTAAAGTATTTTATCTATGTTATTTATTTATTTATTTTAATATAACATTTAGACAAAGTTTTTACGGCTAAATATTAATAGTTATAACATAGTGAGTGCATTTAAATGATCTTTTAACGTAAGTCTCTTTTTTATCATTATAATTGTAAAATTATTGGTGTTTAATAAAACATATTATAAATAGGCCTCTGAAGATGAGCCAAAACAAGGCTCGAAACGTTAGGCTGGAAAACTAAACACAACTTTTGTTTTATTTCCTAAAATTGGACCGCTAAGCCCGCCAAACTAAGACATAATTACTTTCTTGTTCATATTTTTTTAAACTCGAAATTACTCGAGTGATCAATTTGAAATAACAAAATTGCTTTAAAATATATATGTTACGGTCAATTTGATTATTCAGGGCAGTTTTCATAATGCTTGGTCATTATAAATAATGACCGATAAGATCAGGCAATTTAATAATTTAGTATTTGTCTACGACAATCTAGGATAATTTATTACATTGCCTGGTCATTATAAATACTGCTATTATTTATCTGGTCACTTTAATAAATTGACAGCAAAAACGCACTTTCACTAGGACAATGGGGTGGGAAAAAGTGGGATGTGGCTGAAAAGTTTGTTCGCTCTGGGGGGTCCGCTGGCGCGAACCCCTAGCTCCAAAGAAAAATTGGTTTGTAGCTAAAGTTTTTTTTCGTCAGAAAAGTGAGGTTATATTGCCCATTCGATTTCCAGCATTATTCATAATGCCCGGGCAATGTAATATTTTCTATATAATTTATCATTTTGTCACATCCCATTGGGCACTTTTCAAATTGCCCGGGCATTATAAATAATGCCCAATTGTTTACATTGACCGTAACATATATAACTTTAAGTCCCATTACGGAAGTCACAGGAACTTGAGGCTCACGACGATTTGAAAAGTCACGTCGCTCGGACCTTAGCCAATTGAATCGTTTATTTCAAAAACCAGTCAAGCAACAAAAAATCCAAAATTGAGTTATTGGTCGATTACTGTTCTGTAAATGTAAATACATCGTTTAATACACAAACAAGTCAAACTCTGTCCCCATGTGATGGTGAAACAAAGCCTAGAAATCCTTGTTTAGTGCAGAAAGAAGTCAAGTGACAGCGCTTGACTGGTTTCTGCTCTAAACTGAGGGATTTTTGGCGTCGCGCCTCACATTGGCTGCGTTCAGACGAGGGTGAAGTCAACCAGTTTGCACCACGTTGTCAGCTCAAGTGTGCAACGAGGTGAGCTAACCCAGCTAGGCTATGTAACTATAGCTAGCTTCGCTCACATAGCTTAGTTGAAGTGTGCGACGGGGGTAATAGTTGACTACGGCAGTTGGCTATTTCTAACTATTGACAAGGAAATTTAAAAGGGCCCATAGACAGCCAACTTTGTTGCCAACCTGGTCGCCAACCTGGTTGGTAGTTTTTACCACAGACGAGACGGAATGTTGGCAACCAAGTTGTCAACATCATTTTTAACAATATCTCGTCGACTTTAGGTGATTTCTCTAATTTTTTTATTGTGTATAGTTTACTATATGGTTATAGGACAACTATAGGGTATATTTTGACTAGTGAAAAATGAGTAAGGATTTGTTATTGGTATTGGTTTTAAACGAGTTGTGCGAAGATGAACAACTCAATGCAACTGAGATTGGCAACCAGGTTGTAAACTTGCCTACAGACACCCCAACATGAACGCCAACATGCTAAGTTTTCAAAATTTTTTGATTTTACACCAACCTCGTCGACACCATGAAAAACCAACCGCCAACTTGGCCACAGACGTACAACATCGACTCCAACATTGCATGTTGGCGACCAGGTTGGCAACAAAGTTGGCCGTCTATGGGCCCTTTAACTGGCAAATAAATCATTTTCTATGATGCGCCGTTCACCAAATACAATTTTTTGTATTTGGTGAACGGCGGCGGATCATAGAAAATGAGTTTCAGAAAAAATACGGCAAATTTTTGTTTTGATTGCATTAATATTTGTCAGTTCCCTTGCAATTTCGACTTCGGCCAAATCTTCGGCTTAATTTTGGTCGAAGCCGAAGTTTGGCCAAACGTATGATTTGTGACCGAAGGTGGCCGAAGCCGATTAATAAGGTGGCGCTGATTACGACTATCAAAACGCGCTCCTGTTCGCCCGATTGAGATAATTATTTAATTATTTATAATTGTCGCGTTCGCTATTATTTTTTTTCGTTTACACTTGCGATTTTTGCTTGAATGTCTGCGCGAATTTCATTAATCTATCGCAGAATAAATCCACTTAACACGAAATTTGAATTTATTCTGTCGAATTTTTGTAAAAAAAAATAGAGTTCCGGCGTCTTTCAGGCATAAATTTATGAATTTAGTGTCGAAGAATAAATTTTGCCGAAGACAGATTAAAGAAAAAGCGAATAATTTTTAAAAACAATAAGAATCACGTTTTGCTTCAATACGAATTTTAAAAATAAAATTGTTGTACAGATGGGGATTTGGATTTGGAAATTTGTGGACCAATTGAATCGTTATTGAGAAAATCAAAAGGAAACTTACGTTTTAACAGAAAAGTGGAAAAGACTCGGCTGATTTATCCGCTTTAAACGCAGATTTTTATAATTTATGAAAAACGGTTTTACATAAATTTCCTTTCTTGAAAACATTATAACTGGTGTCTACTAGGGATGTTATATATATATATATATATACAGTGGAATCCGGTTATAACGACCTCCAAGGGACCAACAAATCTGGTCGTTATATCCGGTCGTTCGTTATAACCGATTCATAGGTGTCCATTGTGATTATCGTCAAATGGTCGATCGAATGTCAAATCGAAAGTTTGGTATTGTGAATATCGATTGCGAACCATGTATTTCGATTGTGAACGTATTCTGCTTTCGATCAAATTGGAGTTCTCGAATATCAGCCTTGCGGTTTTGTTTGCAGTGTCATTTCGGCAAATATGTTACTTAAAGAATAATGTAAGTGGCTAAATTAACAACTATAAGAAATTCAGCTAAATGAAATATGGCAATGCTTTTGTGTGCCTTCGATTATGATACGCAATACTGAAATTATTTTCAATCGAAAGACGAATCGTTCATTTATCGAAAGACGAATCGATAATCACAATGGACACCATAGTTTTAAAGGTTTTAAAATACATGTGTGAAGTTCTAAAATTTTTATTGCAAATCGTCCGTACATTAAAAAATTAAATTTATTTAATTTTTCTGCAGATATTGAGTAATCTTTGTTTGTTTGGGTTTTTGGTGCAAGAACTCCTTTTCAATTTCTTTTCAATTCTTAGCACAGCTTCTTTTGAAATCTCATCAAAAATGTTATTGAATAATAGGAATGAACTCAATGTCGTAATACCCCGAAGTGCTTCATTGACTGAAGGTATGACACAACCTGTTTCTGAAATTTTCACCCGATTTTAAAATTATGTATTGTGATGCATCAAACATTATTTACCAGTAGTATCTTCTTCATCTTTTTCCTCGATACTAAATTGTCGCCTTTTAGCATTCATTGTGGAATTCACAGTATAAACTACGAAATAAACTGAATTAACACAACGTAGATGCACAAAACTTTGACCGAACTGATTAGGGGAATTCCCAAAAAGTTCCAACTTTCATTTAATGACTTAAGCAAATGACGTTTAGAAGTGCAACAAGTTTGCAAATTGGGCAAAAACTAGGGTATCTGACATGGCGGCCAATTTAGAACATTTGTTAAAAACTTAATCTACCAGGTTTTGATTTTTTTCTATGAGATCTTAAGTTTCGGTCGTTATAAACGATATTTTTTTCTGTTTTCGTAGAAAAAGGGGTCGTTAAAGCCGATATGTCGTTATATCCGGTGTCGTTATAACCAATACCAAAACGCACAGAGTCTTATGGGCTCTGGCCGGGACCTAAGAAATGCGTCGTTAAAGCCGGTATGTCGTTATAACCGGTGTCGTTATAAGCGGATTCCACTGTATATATATATTTGCACATATATTTACACTAAATATGGTTTTATGAACGCCTCAGTTTATGAACGATTCGATTTTTTTTACCATTTTTTGACGCGAAGAAATTCTTTTACTGTACTTAGTATCCGCATTCAATAAAATATCCGGGAAAATTCCGGGTCCGGATTCCGCAACTGTGAATTTGAAATGTATGCAAAATTCTGTATGTAAATTAAATTCGAATTTTATGTAGAATTTAAAATGTATAGTTGCGAAATCCGGGCCCTGGTTACTATGTTTTACTGTAAATAATATACAATTAAGATTGTGAAATAATTTTCACTTGACCTACGATTTTTATTGTAAAAATTAGCAAACTTACTTCTTTTAACTCAAAGATAAAGAATATTTTCACGTACAGCAGTTTTTGGAATTTGTTTTGGAATAACTTTGTCAGCTTAAACTATTTATATTTATCAGATCAAAAAGAAAAATGCTAACGAAAATAAAAATGTTCTTATCTCCAACCACAAAGATTCCAACCTCAATAATTTAAAGCGGGTGTGCGTTCCAAACTTATCAACAAGTGTTTTTTTTTGGAAAGAAATTATGGTTTTTTCGCTAACTACTTGATAGTAAAGTTTATGTCAATGCCTATGTAGTAAATTTGGCCACCTCAATGTGTATTTTTTTAATAAAAAACTTAAGATTTAAATTCAAAATTAACGATCTAAAAGAATCGCAATTCGTACAATCCATGGAAAAACAGTGGTTTTCCAGGATCCAAAAACTGTGGATGTAAACATGTCCAATCAGCTGATTTGAACTGTCAAAAACGCACCGAACAAAAACCAAATCTGCAGTAATTTTTCAATTTCCTCTAAGTTTTGTTTGATTGCTTTAAATTAGTGCAGTGGAAATTTGCACTATTCAATTGCCGTTGAGATGTACTCGGTTCCTATAATTCCACCAAACTTGCGGCATGAGGAGGCTATAATTCAGGCAGCGAACGCCCTCGACTATCTTAATCGGACCATCAACGAGGTTTTCGATAAAATCGACGCCCGAATTGATCAGAACAATGCCAAAGTGACGGATTTGAAAAGTCGCATCGATTCGGCCACTAGCAAAATCCAGAGCCTGGTCGGTGTGAACAAGGCCATTCGAATTTTCTCACCAGCCAAATTTCCAGCTGCACACGTCTTTCGGGACATCCCAGCCACCTTCGACACCACAAAGAAGTCTGAGATTGTCCAACTGAACAAGCACTATCGTGTGGTTAGCAGTCAGGATCCCGTTGGACAAAAAGACATCAAAGATAAGTTGCTCTTCTACCATGTTAAGACCCCAAACAAAGAGCGCCAGTTGGAAAACAAACAGGGGCTTGGTAGCGTTCCAGAGAACATTTCTTCGGTGAATAGTCTGCTGCTCTACAACACGTCCGAAAATATTTACGAGACGTACAAATCCATGGATACGCTCAAGGGTACTTCCAAAGAAATCCACAACTCCCAAGTAACCGCTTCAGTACCACAACTCCCAAGTTCTGCCCCAATTTCGATTGCGAACCGGAAGCCGGATGGACGAAAATTCAATGAGGGCTACTTTTACACGCCGAAATTGTACGATACTCCGGAAATTGATGTTCCCGTCGACCTGCCTGATCTTCCTGGAATCGC
This sequence comes from Chrysopilus asiliformis, assembly GCA_964034945.1. NCBI lineage: Eukaryota > Metazoa > Arthropoda > Insecta > Diptera > Rhagionidae > Chrysopilus > Chrysopilus asiliformis. Next base: position 87,318,048 of record OZ035961.1, on the reverse strand, counting down.
AGACGATGTGAACTTTGAGATTTTACAGAAGGAAAGAATCGCACCATCACTTTTTCTGGCTCATTTACCCGATCTACCTGACCCGGAACTTCTTGCTGTAAGCGGCCCAGATGGGCTGCCCAAAATTGAATCTATACCGATACCAATACAAGGTATAATTCCAACGTATCCACAGCCCCCTCCGCCGCCACCTCCACCTGTCGTGCTGTTAGCGCAACAATCAGCATCTCATGCAAGTACATCGCAAGTAGAATACAATATTCCCCCATCTGCCGGTCCCCCGCCTCCTCCACCGCCACCCCCTCCTCCTCCATCTACCGAGTTACCGCTTCCAGCGTCCAGTTCAGCACACAAAGACTCAAAAGCACCTCCAGCAGCACTTCCAAAACTTGGTGATATGCGAAGTAATCTTATGGATGCGATTCGAAAAGCTGGCGGGGCTAGTGGGGGCAAATTGAGAGCAGCCTCGGATTTCAGCCCAAGGGCAACAAACGTAGGGTCTCAGAAGGTCGAGGAGAAGCGGCCGGCTGGAAATCTCATGGATGATCTTCACAATAAGCTGCTAATGAGACGGAAGGGAATTTCAGGTCAAAAGGATGGAAGTAGTGTCCCTGCTAACGGTAGTGGTAATGTTATGGGCAAGATATCCGCTATGATTCCGCCGCCGCTCGTCTCGAAGAACACTGAAAGTGAAGCTAGCGATGAAGAGGATTGGGCGACTTGACCTCATCTTGCATATTTACGAAATTTTTTATAGTTGAAGTGCCTTTATGATTATATTTGCTACCAAATAATATATATTTGCATATAAGTTTGGGTAGTTTTTTTCATTGACAATTTCTTACAATTTTCTTAGGTTCATATGAAAATAATTTATATTGCAATAGTTAACCAAAAATAATTAAGCGGGCCGACAATTATTCTGGTGCACACGATCTAAGAGTCTTCTATAGGTAATTTGGGGTCGCTGATTAAGAATCTGGCATTAGTTTAACTGATTTACTTTTTCAAATATGACGGAAAAAAGACTTAGTTTCAAATTGTAAATATTTAAATCAATTTATGAGTCAGCCTTCATATCGGAAAAAGTAGATCTGGTACAGCAAACTATTGACAGATTCTTAACCCTGTCGAGAGCTTCTATTCCTTTCAGACCCAAAAATTTTTTTTTTTAATTTTTTTGTTATTCTGTTATTGAAATATAATAGTATATAGCAATTTTTGTAGCAATCAGAAGAAAAAAATTTTTGGATCTGAAAGGGTTAATCAACGACCCCAAATTACCCAGAAAAAACTACTATCGTATGCACTAGATTGAGTGTCTGCTTGTTTAATCATTTTTAGTCGACTAAAAATTTCCTACATGAAGCCATCCCAGTATATGAATACCAAATTGCATCGTAACACGTAAATTTAAGTTACCGTGGTGAGTTACATTTCGTGAGTAGAGCTATTAGCCCAGTGAAAAATTCGGTAAAAGTAGGTAAAAGAATATTAAAAAAAAGTAAGAGAAACAAAAAATGGGTAAAATGAATTTTAGTTGAAATAGTCCTTGATTAAAAAAGAGCTTTCAAAACTGAGTACATTGAGAAAATTCCCGCCCAACATTCAATTTTCATAGAACATTCCACGATCCACTTTTTTACTGCTACGTGCTCGGCAAACAAAATATGGCAAATGGCTTTCGATTAAATATTCCCTGTAAAATCCTAAATACGTTGCACACAAATGAAATAAACGGTTGTGATACAATTTAAATTAAAAAAATTATAATATTCAATTAAGAAATCCTTTATCAGAGTTGTTTACGGTAAGTTTAAGATGGTAGACATCTAAAATTTTTAACGAAAATTAGAAACGCCAACACTGGCCCCCGTTTGTTTACAAAATTTTGACATTTCCTTCAGTTCTCAGAGTTTGAAGGTAAATCGTGAAATCATCTTGAAATTAGTTTATTTTTACATTTAAAGTAGAATCAAATATTTCCTCGTCGCTTAAATTAGCCACATGTGATCCAAATAAGGTGAATTGAAGGAATAATTATGGTGAGTGAGGTTTTCGCTTGCTAAATTAGGAAAACTTGTGCTAGAAATTTATTAAAGAAAGTTTTAAATTAAATTTAAATTAATTTGTTAATAATATATATTAAATTTACATTTTTAAATAAATTTTTTATTATATCAGAATCTTTTAGCTTTTTGTTTTTAACAATAAATATTTTTCACTAATTTGTTTTTTTTTTTTTGCTAAATTAGAGGACACAAGTTTCATTTTAGACATTTTCTTTTTATTCCTATAATATTTTTACATTGCGAATCATCCTACAGAAGAAACTGAAAACAAAAAGGCAGCTATCCAGCGTCACTTTGGATCCACGTATTCAAAACTTGGTCCGTGCTTTTCTGACCTTCCTGCGATTTGTTCATCCGAAATGTCCGTGGTACGTGTTTCCAGCCTTCATCATTATCGCGCTAATGGAGCGCTACATGAAGTTCTTTCGAAACAAATACAAGCTAATCCCCATCCCACATAAATTATATGAGCTTTTGATTAAAAACGAATTCATAAAATCCGAACATATCGTGTTCGCTTGCGAAGACACCTTTTACAAATACGCTGAATCACGACAGGTGAATTTTGTCAATTTGATCGTGAGTGGAAAGAATTACCAGTTAGACAGCACGTTGCAGAACTGCACGGACATAGCGAGACAAATCCTAAACCCAAAGCCACAAACTATGGTGATGCAAATTATTCCGATGCTTAACTGTCAGAGAAATTGTCTTTACGTTCACGAGAACTTCTACTCAAATTTGATGGACCGATTCAAGTCTGCTAACTCATTCTGGGTAAAGCTGGAGAAGCACGGCGAAACGCAACAGATCCCGGAAATAGCCACGAAAACGCACATCTATTTGCTAAACAATCCCTACGAGATGCCAAACGATTTAACCGATTTGATTTTGAATAATTTCTTCAACACTCCACGTCTTCTGCATCGAAGCTACACTTATCGAATCGAAGTAAACGAGAAGTTGGTGGGCACAGCCACATATTCACAGTTCTACAACGTTTTCGCTTACTTGCGATCTTTGCACTTCCGGTGTGTTCATCTAGAGTCGAAGGGGAATGAATTTGAAGTGCAGGCAGTTGTCGCCAAGGGATTCACGAGCCTCATTCAAACTCCCAGTGTTCATCAGTTTCTTCCTAGGCAAATTCTCGATAACATAGCACTGGCAGAGAATTATCCAATTGGCCTGAAGCGTTACTACAATTTATTAAAGACTTCTATCAGCGCATTCTTGCCACGCAACAAAGCATGTCTTTCATCCAAGCACATATTTCCGCTATTCCTATTAAAAGGGGACAGGGGAAGTGGAAAAACTAAATTGGCCACCGCTGTTGCTCAAGATCTTGGTCTTCATTTGTACGGGGTGGACTGTGCTGAAATTGTCTCTCAGGTTTCCTCTCACACTGAACTAAAATTAAAGGCAGTCTTCTCAAAAAATCTCGTCTGCGAACCGCTACTAATCTGCTTCCATAATTTTGAGGTAAATGGATAAGTTTATCAATAGGTTTTGGCTAAGTCAATTTCTCTTTTAGATATTCGGAATTGACAACGAAGGGAATGAAGATTTGCGACTACTTTCGTCATTTCAGGTACAAATCCAAGACTTGTACAGCAAAGATCGATCGCATCCGGTTATTATAATCGCCCTGACGAATGACAAACAAATCAAGCCAATGATTCAGAGACTATTCTTGGAGGTTATCGAAATGGAAGCGCCAACGACACAGGAACGATTCGACATATTAAAGTGGCTGCATATTCGAGAAACTTTCAACGAAGAGATATTCAACAAATCGAATATCGAGCAACTGCCACTGTACAATTTGGGCAACAGAGAATTCTACATGCAGAAGTACTTCAATTGGTCAGCAACAACAGAGGTTCTAAAACATGTCGCCGATCGATCGCGGGGATTTTTGCTGGGCGATTTGAATCTTCTCTATAACAACTCGGTGAGAGAGATGAAATCGGAACGATTTAAAACTGGCCTGCGGATAGAACATTTTGATAATAACTTAAATACGATGCAAGTGTCGTTTGCTGACAGTTTGGGTGCTCCTAAAGTGCCGAAAGTTCTGTGGTCGGATATTGGCGGTTTGGCCAAAATCAAGGATGAAATTCAGAGCAGTATCGGTTTGCCATTGAAGCATGTCCATCTGATGGGGAAAAAACTGCGACGATCGGGGATTTTACTCTATGGACCACCAGGAACAGGAAAAACTCTCGTTGCCAAAGCCGTTGCCACTGAGTGCAATTTAAGCTTCCTATCCGTTCAAGGACCAGAGCTTTTAAATATGTACGTTGGTCAAAGTGAGCAGAATGTGAGGGAAGTCTTTTCCAGAGCTCGATCGGCAGCTCCTTGTGTTCTGTTTCTTGACGAGTTGGATTCATTGGCCCCAAATCGAGGAGTCGCCGGTGATTCAGGTGGTGTCATGGACCGTGTTGTTAGGTTTGTTTCATTATAATGGAAAAAAAATCTTCATTTAACCCTTTTTTAAACCTTTAGTCAACTGCTAGCTGAAATGGATGGCATGAATGATCCATCCAAGCAGATTTTCATTCTGGCTGCTACGAATCGACCTGATCTGATTGATCCTGCGTTACTCCGACCTGGAAGATTCGATAAACTATTTTTCGTTGGACCTTGTACAGAAACTGAGGAAAAGATTGCGGTTTTGAAGGCACAAATGAAAAAATTCAAGCTGAAAAAGGGACTGAACTCTGAAAAGATCGCTGAAATGCTGAAAACTGACATGACCGGAGCAGATCTTTATTCGATTTGTTCAAATGCTTGGCTGTCGGCTGTTCGAAGAACTATAGATGAACATATAAAAGGTGAAAAAATGCTGTAAATAAAATAAAAAGATTTTAGTTTAATTAGGATTGTGTTAAATTTTTAGGAAACATTGAAAAAGACAGTTTGTCTTCGGATAAAATAATTGTGGAAATGGGAGATTTCGAAAAGGCGTACGAGAAATTTGTTCCGTCAGTTAGTAAGCAGGACTTGGAATATTTCAGTAAACTTAAAATGAGTTACAGTTGATAATCTCGCATGCAAAATTTGATGTTAAATAATATTCATGAAAAAAAAATTCATTTCTTTGAAAACTTATGCTTTTTTTTAGTCAATTAAAAAAATATACGAAATACTAGATTGACAGAAGCTCTTAAAGTAGCAACAACAACAAAATACACGGCAATATTTTTTGCAACAGTGGAAAAATGTGAGTGAAAATATGGGTATGTTTTCGATTTTTTTTTTAATTTTTTATTTATTGAACCTTATGAAGGCATAATCCCTTATGTGGTTACATTTAGTATTTTACTTATTGACTAAATAACAAATTTTTTAAAAGGAAAAATTATACTACAGCATCGAAAAAGTGCGTCCACGGTTTAACAAATAATGCTGTTTTATAACGATAACAGGTATTTTAATAGCAATCACCCTGAATACCCCTACTGTTCTAAGCTAAGTTAAGATGCTGTCCTAATCAATATTTTAGGACATTATTAGGCGATTTGTCGCTCTCTGGATTACAAGCTCTCTAAATTAGACTTGCCAAGTAGTACACAAGCCGAATGGAAAACGGCTAATTTTTATTAGAGAGCCTATAATCTAGAGAATGGATAATGGGACATGTAAAAATGGCTGCCGAGCTAAAAAAAGAACGCGAAAAACTTTAAAAATCTGATTCGTTGTTACAAATAATTGCTAAGATAAGTGAAATCGGTTAATGTAAATACAAAAACTCATACCTCAGGCATTTAGCAGAAAAATTTAGAAAGTCAGACTTGTTTTAATAAATTGAAAAACAGACTGTTCTAATCCAATTCTATTTCTAGATTATAGGCTCTTCTCTGAACTCATAAAAGAATCCAGCTATTATCGAAAATTAAAACCGACAACACTGATTGGCTGTGTTTTTTTCCAAGTTGACAGTTCTACCGAGAAGTTTTTAGTCGCAGAGATTTTTTAGTTTTGTTCGAATTATTTCAAATTTTTCAACCAAAGTGCACGATGAGTAAATGACAACAAACTTAAAAAAGCGAGTGAGTTAAATGTGAAAAAAAATGGATTTGCCAGAGGACGAGAAAAGCGTTGAGTCACCGACCAAAACTACGCGGAATTGGTTTCTTTCGCTGTCCAGAAGAAGGACCAACAATGAAAACAATCTGAATCTAAGCAATAGAAGTACGGGCCGTGTCAGCAGCGAATCTGATTTGCAAAATTGTGATAGAGGAGCCTCGACTACTGCGACTCCCACAAAAACGTCCACGTCCGATGATCGAAACGTTTTCCAAAGAATCAAGCGGAAAATGGAAAAGAAATTCTCCCGCCAGCGGAAATTTCCCAGTCCCACTAATGAGAATTTGCCCCAGCAACGGACCGAACCGGAACAGGACCCCAGCGAAGATTCATCCGCAGCAGCAGCAGGATCAGGGGATGAGGCTGTAAATCTCTCCAAAGATGACCAGAGAATGTATTTGTCGAAGAAATGGCTACAAGGAGACTCTGGACCAAATCAAATTATGTACCAAGCGTGCACCGAAATGCTAAGGTAAAACTAAAATCGAGCGACTTAATAAACAGAGTGTCCTTGCTCTTTTTCCAATATTTCGAATATGGACTGTTCGAATTTTGGTGTATTGAGAAGTTTTTCATTTCTTTTAGGTACATTTTTTGTGCAATTTACTTAAATTTTTGTTAACCCTTGTACGCCTTTTCGGAATCTCCCATTTCCGAACTTTAAAGATTACAATTGTTATTTTATTTGAATTTTTTGACCTCTAGGATTTAATATTTTTAGTCTGATAATTTTCGGTCATGTTGAAAAATTTTTGTTTTTATCAAAGCTATTTCTATTGAACTACCAGATTTCTCATAGCCACAATTGATCAATACAATGAAATTAAATTTGAATAGTATGAGGCACTGAAAAAAATATATTTTGGAAAATAGCGCCAAAAGCTGATTTCAAATTGGGTTTTAAGTGGAGCTTTTTATAGGAAAAAAAAAGAAAATTCCAGAGAGAAAAGATTTCAAAAACTCATAAAGTAATATCAAGTTTTTTCACCACAAAACGCAAACTGTATGCGAACTAACCATCAAAAATAACAAAACAATACGTGCATCTCGATTGCTTGATCATGAAGATTGATTGATCAAGAAGCCACAAGATGAATATAAATAGTATTCCCTTTTTCGTGAAATGGTGACTAATATTTTTTTTTAGTGTCCGAAGGGCGCAAATCAAATTTTTGCTCGGGGAGCAAATCAAATTTTTGGGAGCAAATCAAACGATACTATTTTATTTATTTTATTTTAATCGACCTCAAGGATTTTTAATATCTCTCTTTGAATAATTTCGGACCACAGGTCATATTAAAATATTCTGTTTTATTTTTTATCTGAAACATCTGGTACTTGAATCGAAACTAATTCTAGTCAAATACCAGATGTCTCATGGCTACAATTAAATACAATGAAATTAATTTTAATTGCAACAATGCGGAATTGGAAAAATTTGTTCCAGTAACCCAATCTTCAATTATCATCAGAATAACACATTAAATCTCTGTTAGTTATTTGGCTACAACAGATGCGGACGGGGAGGAGAATTCGAACTTCCCTATATAAGTCAATTACGAATTAACTTTTCTATTAGAGACATCTGGCACAATAAAGTAATATATTCCTGTAACCCGAAATTATTCAAAGAAACATGTTTGTATATACCCAATTTTCATATAGGCTTAAGTTCATCAAATAGCCTCCTCTATAAAATTCCTTACTGAGTCTAATTTCTTGCAGAAATGCCTGGTATTGGGGTGAAATATCTCGACATGATGCTCAACGGCAATTGACGGGCAAGCCGAACGGATCATTTCTAGTCCGTAATTCCGAATCGAATGGGCCCCAGTTCACGTTAAGTTTCCGAATTGGTAATTGTACACTACATTATCGCATTCAGCATCGGGATAATTACTGGCATTTCGAGGCAAGACAATACGAATCGATAGTTGAGATGATCGAGGATATAATGCAACGTAGCACCGATGAGAAATTCATTTGTTATGTGAAAGCTCCCTGTGAAATGCAGCCGCCTTTTCCCGTGATATTAAAATATCCAATAAGTAGATATTCGAAAATCGCCCAGTTACAAGATCTTTGCCGACGTGTCATACGACGTTACAATCGCCCCAATGAAATTGAGAATCTTCCAATACCAGCTAAACTACAGCAATATTTGACCGAGGAGACGACGTTGTTCTTCTAACTAAACGGAAAATCGTTGGGTAATTTTGACATTCTAACAATTTCAATAAGTAGATTTGTGTAGTCGTAACAGTTATTTTCAATTGATAGATATAAAAATTCTAAACACGCAGAAATAGACACTTCTGTAAGAATCTACTTTTGCCTTAAAAAATGCTAAATTATAAAAAAAATGGAAAAAATAACGACGCAACAAAATTGTTTAAAATAAAGTTATAGAACATGAGAGAGAATTTAATGTTTGTTAGAATTTTGTTAGTTTTTAAGTAAGTTTTCTATGTTAAGATTTTGTGTTTATTGTTTGTTTTACTTTTGAAATGGTACATTTTTACCTGATCCTAAAAAAAAGACGTAAAAACTAGAATTACGCTCTTAACATTATCCGATAAACGATAATATCTAAATTACATCACAGAAAATATCTTTCATCATTTTATTTATAAATCTTATGTCTACAGATTTTTATTATTTACCAAAAGTTTTGAAATTTTGACTATTTATAATTTCCGCACTATTATTGTAAGGATAATATTATTTTGTGATTTTTAAAATACGATTTTCTTTAAATTTAGTTGCACAATTAGACATTCTAGGTTTGATTATTTTTCTTTCAAATAAATAAGTAGAAAAAAATTACCAGTTCTTTTTAAGTAATAAGAATTTAAATATTTACCCGAAAATTCATCTTAGTTTAAAAAATCAGCCATTTTATAGCTTTTTCAATCCAAAAGAAAAAAACCGCTGAGAGTACGATGACAGAGTTTTTTTTTGGTGGAAATTCCAAAATTGGTCCATGAGGTGTACCGATATTTTTTTTTATTTTAAAAGAATTAAGAAATTAGATGCATAATTCTTGTAATTTTTGTTTTAAAAATAAGAATGCCGTTAGTTTATGCGAAACATTGTTTTTGAAATCCGTTTCGCGCCGTTAACTTAATTATTAAATATAAAATTTGACTTCGAAAAAAGCATTTAATTTCCGACTTGACAATTGCCGACAAGCAACAATTATATGCCCAAACTTAGAAACAAAGTTTAAATGAAATGAAAAGAGAAAATTTAGACGACTTTAAAATATTGCTGAATCAATGTGGTAAATCATACCGGGCGACATGATTTTCACTGGATTGAATCTAATAACTCCTCTTACATCATTTAGGTACATATTTTGTCTATTACATTTGATTCTCCTACAAATTTTTTTCATGGTCTGTAAAGAAAAAGGCATTTAATACAAGTAAAAAAAATCAGATTCCTGAATACTGTGAAGATTTTCTTAAAATATTTGCCACAGTTTAGAGCGAGATTTTGTCTTGTAACTATCTGCATAATTGGCCGTTTTTGGTATCAGAAAGAATTTATGTCTTTTAAGATTTCAACTACTTACAAGAAAAAAACTGGCTATTTGCAAATCTATTTAGAAGTTTTGTTACATGTCTCCAAAGTATTCGGAAATCTGAAAAAAAAGAATATTTTTTTTACTAGCGTTCAATGTTTGTTTTTCATTTATAAAAATGATTTTTCATTTTGTGGGAAAACCAGTTGTAATAGCCAAAATCTATAAATGTCACTCAATTTAGAATACAGTAATTATAAAAACAACGCTCAAATGTCGACCTGTATTATTGTCAAAAGGCGATTTTTAGTATAGGTTTTGCGATTCAGTAAAGTTATTTGTAATAAATATTTGCTAGTAACAAAAGAGCGATTTTTAACATAATTTCTTCATTAAAAATCCAAGCGTAATTTCTAGAAAGCTAACAATAAAAACTAAAATATGATTTTCCAGTTAGATCCAAAACATTTTTGGAATATATTTTTTAGATTACGGACAAGATATTTTTTTGTTGATCGAGTTAATCGATGCAAAAACCTATACCGACTAAATTTCAGTGCAATTTTTAACATCTAAGATTGACGCCACGTTGCAAGACATTTGCGTTGACTCTCGATGTCACGCCGTAATCGCGTTAGAGCTTTTTTTTAAAGAATGGGTACTTCGTCCAGTAGGGTAACTAGGAATTATGTTCAACCATCGCGGAGAATTTTTTTGAGGGCCCCTGAAAATCTAAACATTTTTTAGGTAGATTTCGAAAAAACACTAACCGATAAAAAATTTTGGATTAAATGCAAGATAAGATTTTTTTAATTTTTTGTTCTTGGTTTAATTTAGTATTAACATCGAAAATTTTTACTGAATTGCAAACATTAATAATAAAAATATTTGAGTCCGATATATAATAAAAAATAATTAAAATATGGAGACAAAAAATACTAAAATATTTTCAATAATTCGCATGTATTAAATTATAATCCAAAATTGCATTAAGATTTCGTCAATATAATTTTTGGATTGAAGGGGTTTTTTTACCGCGTGCAGAGGGTGTTTTGTCAGCTTCCAAAAAAATTGCTGTACCGAAATTTGTTACATGACACCCTGACTTTAAAATAACACAATTCCAAGCGCAAAGTTTGAAGTAGGACATTGAAGTTTGACATAGCAACGTTTCTCAAAAAAATGAAAGTTAATGAGCAAACTTAGTCTATCCCTTCCATAGGGGGATACAACTGAAAATGTTTTTTGAGGTTATCTTGAAAACGGTACGTCAGATTGGAAAACTATAAATGCAAAAAGTGTTTACAAAACAATTTTACACAACTCTTCCATAAATCTGAATTGAATTGGACCATTTCTCCTCTCACTATACCTATTTCTAATTGCTACTATCGTAAGGCTACATTTTTTTATTCTTTCTGCTACCGCAAATTAAAGAACCTTTTTCGAAAGTTCGAAAATATAAACAACTTTTTTAGAGGGATCTTCCGAATCCAACATCTCGGCTGCCTCCCGTTCGTCACTGCACGCTCGTTACTCCGCTGGATTAAAAAAATACAAACGGTTTTTATGGTTTAAATCTAAATTATTCGCAAATCTTTAAGAATTCTTTATTAAACCCCAGTCAAAAATACGCTCAAGAAAAAAAATTTAACATAGATTTAAAAAAAACAGGAATATTGCGAACATTTGCATTATCCAGCAAAGGTAAAATATTATAAAAATTAAATTACTGTTAGAATGAAACACTGTATTATTTATTTAAACCTTTAAAAGCGATAGCATAGCAAGTGCGTGGCGTTGCCGCACTGCGTTAAAGGCAACCAAACAAATTTAGACACGTTCCTTTCTATAGTATTTGCATAATAAATGGAAAAATTGGATTACGTAAAAAAAGAACCTTTTGTAAATGGAAATCGTCTAAATTTATTTGGCTGTCCCTAAAACTCACGCAATGCAGCAACGCAACAGACTTGGTTTGCCATAATTCTTAGTGGAAATTTTCCTTTAAAAAAATGATTGTTAACTTAAATACATGCATACATAATTCTGTAGATGAAATACTGAAAATAATAAAATGAAACTCATGCAATTATGTAAAGCGATAGAAGAATATAAATATTGAAAAAAAAAATCATTTGACGTCGTAGGTTTCTTTTGATATTTCAACACTTTGTAAAAAAATATGAAAATTATGATAGAAACACTTAAAAAATTAGAAGAAGAAAAATTTTATTAACTAAAGTTTTCTGCTTTTTGCTCACTATCTGCTGTTGCTCTACATAATTTCATTGTAATTTCTTTCGGTTGAAATTTATAAAGTGAAATCTTTCAAATATTCAGCGTTACAAAATTAAATACCAATGTAGAAATAAATAGACATTTGATTAGTATTTAAAATCAATATAATGGAACGAGAATTTTATTCCAATTTGATTAAACAAATATATTTAAAAAATAAGAATTTTTGAAAAGTTTGAAAGAAAAGAATACATATAAAATTATTATAAAAAAGTCAAACAATCCGTGCAATAAGTGAATTGAGATGTAAAACGCGCACAATTTTTCTAGTGGAAATGTAAGATTTAGAAAAAAAAAATAATTAAAATTATATATAGAGAATAATCAAAATAAAAAATATGAAAAAATATTATATTTTGATACCATTTAAATTAGTTAATTAAATTAAAATAAATGTTACTAAAATATCAAAAAAATTTTGTATTTTTTGCAAATTCAAAAATCTTTTGACTAAAATTCGAAGAGTAATATTTTTTTAATCAAGCATATGATTAATATTAAAACGTATTAAATAAAAGCCTTGATTCCCATCGACATACATACCTATTCGGCTATCATTAAACCAATTACTCAATTTGAAACATACAATTTCCAGTGACAAAAAAAATTCTTTCACTAATTGCTAGCAATCATGCACAAGATTCACGTGCAATGCACAGATTACACATTAATGATAAATTTTCACACCCTCACCTTACCACGAGACACCAAGTTACAACAATGCTTAACTAACAATCATGCAATTAACCACTGTATGACAAAATATCATTTTCAGATATTACAAATCCGAGTATCTTTAGCTTAATCTATTACTAAATGCATCGCTAATGCAGTTGGAAAAAAATGTTCAAGAAAAAAATCTGAAGAATGATACGAACTAGTAAAGATCTCGGTCAAAAGTATTTGTTCTTGGTGAGCGTTTTTTACAATATTTTCCGGTTGAGAATTAAGAATTTTCTGAAAAACGCTGCTATAAAAATGTCATCACTCAATCGGAACCCTTTAAATTTCAGAAAAAGGAGAACATCCAAAGATGCGTAAATATCAAAACAACACTTGAAATCTGGGTGAAAAAAATCCTCATGCATTTTTCATTGTAAAGTGGAATCAAAGTTAATTCAAAGAATCCACATTCATTGCCAATGCTTATGCAGACATATTTCAGTTTGACTGCCATTATTGCCATCGTATGCGACTATAGTGTACTTAAAAATATTTACAGCTTCCGATTCGATCGCTTAGATAGATTACTCGAGCGTCAATATGCATAAGATTCCAACGGATCTTCTTCAAACCACATTTGAAAAGTATGCATTTGGAACGAAAATCAAAAACATTTTTCAAGTATAGTCGACTGACCGATACAAGTTGTTTTTACAATTCAAATAGCGGCTAACGATTCCTTTTGCATCAAAAATATGCACCTCTTCAATCGGAAAATGTAAAAAGATCCGTTGCCAATTGAACAGTTTTTTGTGTGTTTTAATTTATTGAGTTGTGAAAACTACCGATCTATAATTTTTATTAAAAATTGTAGGTTAACACTTTAAGTTACTACCTTCGAATGTACAGCAATGGTTACGGGTTCATTATTTACCATTTGTTTAAAAAATACGCCCATCAGTTTGCTATAGTCGTAAGGTGCTGGCACTTTTTCGAGTCATGCTGTTGTGGCTGGTGTTGATGATATGATAACAATGACTATGCTCTCTTGGTATGAAGTGTTTAACTGCTCATCTCATTCTGGATATGCTTCAGTAAATTCATAGTCAGATTCAATTGTTCTCTGATTTTTCATTCAAGCTTTTTTTTTAACAAAAATGTTTGCTTTTGAATATAAAAAAAAATATACTAAAAGTAAAAAAAGGGTTTGGAGGACGCGGGATTGAAAGAAAAAACGGAGATTTTGGGAGGAAGAACCACCATAAAGTAAGTTTTTTTAAAAAATAACATTAACTCTCGAACAACCAAACTTTGTAGCAACCTCTTCCGTTTCCAACCCTCAAAACTTCAAAGTGAACATAAACTAATATCCCTAGTAGCACGATCATCATGAGCTCATCGATGAGCTCATAATCGCGAACAGGTGATTGTCATGATGATTTTTGTTCTAGACCTGGGAAATATTGTCATCATGACTCGTCATTATATACCCATTTTTACTCATGATTCCTTCGATGACCTACGCATGAGCCTCTCGATGAGTATAATGGCTCGCCGTACTGATGATGTATTGATGACTGCTCATTATATACTCATTTGTACCAATGATTCATGCGCTGTACTGATGATGTATTGATGACTGCTCATTGGTAAACTCATGGCTAGCCGAATTTCCTACCTCATCAGTAAGCATTTTGATGAATTCATTATTTTTATGAATTCACCAAAATTGATGAACTCATGAAACCTAAAATTGAAGAACTGAAGCATAAACTTGATGAACTCATAAATTGAAGAACTGAAGCATACTAAACTTGATGGACATCTTTCTCCAATTGCACTTTAACTGAGACTGAAAATAAATCGTTTTCAAGCATTTCAGTTCCAGAGTGAAAGGTAAAACCGAACGAACTTCGGAAACACATGAAGTGGGTTACGAATCGATGCCGAACGCATCGCCTCGTCGACATTACATGATCAGTCATGGACGGCTCATGATGAGTCAAACTCAAAGTGTTTAAATCCATTTACTGTGAAGTTTTTTTCCACAAATAATTCTGTATATAAGCACACCACCTTATGTTCGCCCAACACAACTGAAATATAACTGAATTGTGTGCGTTTTTCCTTTGATAGTGTAGAGAACTGATGAGCCAATGTTACTAGGGATGTTACTCTTTTGCGAGAAAAGTACCAACCCGATTGGTCTAAAATTTGGCATAGATGCTCGCCGGGGCCAGCTCTAACATGGACTTATTGAAAAGTAGCCTGAGAAATGAGGGAAGTAAGGGGAGGATGTAAATTGAATCCAAAGCTTACTTTTTCTTCTATGTTACTCTTTCGCGGGGGGAAATCCACCAAGCTGATCGGCCTGAAATTTGGCACAGATGTTCATCGTGTCCATCTCTAATATATCACCAAGTAGACCGAGTGGTGGGGGAATCAGGATAGGGGTCCGAATCCGAATGTTGGAATTTATTGTATTTTTGTTAATTTTTGAAAACCATTTTCCGAAGAGAAAAAACTTTTAAGAAAGGCACGGAACACCCTACTGTAGACTATCTAATTTACAACCAACTGAATTTCGTGTTGCTAGGTTTTGCTCTACTCACGCTTTTAGCCGAACAAAGCCGGGTACAAATTCTAGTTTGAAATAAAACATAAAAATACATTCCTATGATGATTGAAAAACACTATACTGGTAGTTCTGCAAAGAAGCATAAAAAAATCCGTAGCCATAGTGGAGCGCATATAACACTTGGAACAGCCAACTACCATTCATAAAGCGAGTCTCATCCGAGAACCGTCTATCTCGCGCCTGGTGGAACTACCTGGCTGGTAATCACCTAAAGAAGATTCATTCTAGTTCGGGACTCGAAGGTGGTAAAACCTCGCACATCATCAACTCCACATCACACAAATTCGACCCTTGGAGAAGCAAACAGAATTTAATTAAACAGGAAATTAAGTGATTGTGATTCGCCTACACAAAAAAATTTGATTTGGCGCCTCCACAAATCGTGTCCTTGTGGTCATCATCTCACCATCTTTTTATCACAAAGAGGCAACCTTGGCGTGGACTACAATCGCTGGAGAATCTTTCGAACGGATAACAGGTGATTTGAAGAAGAATAGAAAAAAGAACGGCCCAGGGGCAAATCCACTATTATTACTATTATCGCCATTACCATAAACCGAACATGCATGGGATAGTGTAACCAGATCCAATGACCGATGTTGCCCGCAACGAGACCATTATCACCGATTGAATCGTAAATCTATGGAGTATTAGATAGATGGACTTTCTAGTTGACCATTACAGAAAACGGTCAAGCATATGTCGGCTATAGTGAATAATAGCAGAATCGAATTCAATGTTTCTATGCTCATCATCATAAATCTTCGTTGACCATCAAGAAGTAAAAAAACTACATCAGCAGCTACCAATGGCAGAAGCTGAAACATTATAAGTGCTTAAGAAGTGGATGATCGTTTGCGGCGACGTTACTAGAAAATAATAATAGTAATTAACCTGACCTTAAGACGGTTCACAGTGCTATTGTGTGATATGGTCTGTATGTGGTATGGATATTGTTTGCTAATTTTGTGACCAAAGCTGCACAAAAAAAATTATATTCCGATCAAAGATTTAAGATTTTGAACAACTCTTGGAGTCTTGTTCGGTCACGGATGAGGAAGATACCGCAGTTAGTTATTCGCAGAGAAGCGTTCATCAACGACCAACGTTTAAATTCTTATGATAATAATAGAGATTTACACATTATTACTATTTCTTCGTTGGCAAGTCCCAGCAGTTTTTCGTATTTTATCTTAACGAGTGGTTGTTAACTGGTGCAATTTTTCCATTATCTTATGAGTGAATTTGAAATTAATGCAAAATTGGTAGTATTAATGAACAGCCAACGGAAAATATCTTAAGAATTTTCTTTTCAAAATCCTACAATAGGAAAATGCATTTAAAAAGGCTACAAGACTAATTGGTGCAGAAATCTCTTTTTTTTTTGTGACGATCTCGTTGATGTTTTTCATTTTCTTATTTCAATTTTAATGATTTTTCCTCGAAAGTACAAGAAATTTTCAGTGTTTGTTACGCAGTTTTTGATCAAAATAGCTCATATGTGTAATTATATCTAAAGAGCGTAGGAAAAGTGAATTAAGTTAATGAACATGCTGAACAAAATTCAATATTTATGGTAATTTTTCAACGATGATCCCGATCAATGGACTCACCGGCTGTTTCCTGTGCGTTTGTTCGCTTCTTCACATCGCTAATGGATTCCATATTGCGATCAATCACAAAGAATACACGACAATCGGTGAACAAAAGGTAAGGTCAATCAAGTTTTTATTATATATTTTTTTTAAATTTTTGTTGCTATTTTATTTCATTTCGATTTGGTATTTATTTTTTCGGCTGTTTATTTAGTCATTTTTTGGATATATGGGTTCATTGAATTGATAAAACATGTTGGCTGAGTTTGAAAAGTAGTTCAAAATAATTACATTTTATTGTTGAGCACTTTTTCGTCAATATTCATAACATAAAATTCCTTTTGGTAAAAAATCAAGTCACGCAATAATTTAGATTTTTTAGAAAGTGTTTAAATATTTCATAATAAGCCAGATTCAAACTTTGGTAATTGATTCGTATTTATTACCTGTCAAATATGTGTATACGTTTATTAAATTCAGAAGGCGCAGTCAATCAAAAAATGTAAAAAACTTGACACTTTTAAAAATAGAATTGAAAAATTAACTTCTTTTCATTAATTACTTTCCTCTTCTATAGAGGAAAAGTATTGATTTCACGACAGAGATCGGCTCGAGAGCGGGGCAGATAGGAAATTTCTGATCAGCACAAAATCTTTTTAAAAATCTCTCGAAAGTTATGCATTCATATAACCAAATTTATTCGAAATAAAATTTTCTACATTAACGGTTTCTACGTATCTTTAATAATTCTCGAGATATTTGAAAAGATATTATTTTTTACATATTTTTCCGAAATTATGGAATTTCTTTTCAGTTCTGTTTATATTTACATGACAACAATTTTTTTAAGTACATATAATATAGTTAAATAAATTATATAAATGAAGAATAATCCGATTTGAAGGAAAATTATTTAATTTCTTCTTTATGTTAAAATTGTTTATTGCAAAAGAAATAACTTTAATAATGTAGCGAATTAAATATTACCTAAAATCGTATTTCAAAAGAATTTAAATTACATTCCAGTTTTTAAATCCACCAATTTTTAAATTGATATTCATCTGCCTAATTTATGGCAAAGTTTCGCACTCAATTAAAAGCCTAAGAACAGAAATAATTTACAGACACAATAAAAAAACAAAGGGTAAAACGTAATCCTAAAATATTGTAAAATAATATGATATAGAGCTCAGGGTGTCTAAATTTCTTCCCATAAGATCATAATGTTATTATCACAAGCCATTAGTTTCGAACAAAAAAATTACTTCACACAATTTTAACCATAAATTTTTATTATGTTACGAATATTATCTAATCCCCCGATCCCATTATTATAACGAAGATGCTCTATTTGTACAGATCTTAATTATCCAAAGCAAAATATTTTAAGTCTTTGGCGAACGGTGTTACAAAAATAATATCAGTCGTCCAGAACTATAAAAAAAATCCACTCAGCCAGTAATTTTTAACACATTTTACAACAATTTTGGTTAAATATTTTCCCAGTGCAATGCTATTCCATTTTAATTTGGATTAGGTTCGGCTGAGTGAGTGAATGATATTCGAATAGTGCAAACTTTCACTTTTTTCAGAAAAAGTGCCAAAGATTTTTCGACTCTGAATGACGGTAATAGAATCGCATTAAAATCAGCAACACTCAGACAAAATATGAAAATGAAATGTGAATGAATTTAAATATGTTTAAAAAAGCATTGCCCGCATTTAGTTTTTCGATAAAGTTGTATGGTAGTTCGTGATGGGTTCACGGGCGAAGGAAAATACTCGTAAAAAGGTTGGTTTTCCGTATGATAATAGGAAATGTAGCACGAAATATGAGTGCATGGACATGAAAATATACGAACCGTGAAGATATATATATATATGCGCACAAATCATATTTCTAAATAAAATACTTTTTTTTATAAGATATTGTTGAAATTATAACAAGCGATTATTTGGGGACTTGTGCCTAAGAATATTAAACTATGAGTAGCACCGGACCGAGAGGTGTTTGTGAAATTGGCGCCCACCTAAGGCACCGCCCTCCTAGGAATATCGCCAATAGCTGGATGTAAATATAAAATTAGTACAATAAATTTAAACTCGTAATTCACAAAATTGTCAAAATTTTCTTCCGTGATTTGGTAAATTCACTTTTGCAAGCTAATCGGTTAGACATTGAAGCTGGGTTCTAGCATAAGTCGCTCTTTTTTGTTTATATCGCCTTTTATGAAAAATGAAGAAAAACGACATTTGGAGTTTCGAGCTTCAAAAAACCTTTTTCCAAAAATATTTCAATATAAACAATTGCGAAATTTCCTGCCGACAATGAAACTTTAGTGAATATCACTTTTGCAAATTATCTTTCAACCAAAGAATGAAGGCAAGTGTCCACCACAATTCACCTAACTTACTATAAAAAAAGCAAAATTATATAAAAACTAAATTGTTTAAATTTAAAAACAAAAAAACAGTTTTTTGATTGGAAATTGAAATATCCTTTTTAATATGAGTTGCCGTTTACTCTAATGAACTGATTTACAAGCAATTATTTATTTGTGCGTTACGTTCGTTAAAAAATTTTCTATCCATCAACTTTATCCGAATGCACCCAATTTTTTTGAAAAATGGAAGTTAATAAAGAGTAGATATAATAAAAATTCACGTTTTTTATTAACTAATGTAAAACTAAATTTGTTGCGTTGTCCCATTAAGCGATTTTTAAAAACAGCTAAACTATTTTAGACGTTTTTGGTTGAAGAAAAGAGATTTATTTGCACAATCTTTGTTTATTCTTATTTAACTTATTTGGTTATGCAAATATAAACCTTTTGTAGATCGTTAAATGTCTATATTTGTTTGGCTGTCTTTAAGAATCGCACAATTCGAAAACCAAGGACGTTTGCCCTAGCCCTTAATTTTATAAACACATAATATAACAAACAAAAAAAAACAGCTACGAGTAATTTCTGAAAAAAAAAAAACTTTTTTCTGATTTTTTTTTGTGTCAAATATTTTGTTTTACAAAAACATTTCACAAAAGAAAATTCTATCAAATGGTGATTTATTGCAATTTATAGTAACTTGGAGTAAAATTGCCATACATTTTATTTCCATAATTCACATCTGAGAAATTTATTACCGTCCCAAATTTATTAGATTAAAACTAATGGTGAGTTCTAATGACGGAATCGTTTACATGGTAAATTTGTGAAACAATCAGAGCAGCTGATTTAGAATAGTTACTCATCCCCTATAATTCGTTAATAATTTATTTTCATGAGAATACAAAATTTTGACAACTTTTATTTGTCAAGATCATGGCAAATCTCATAACACATATCTCATAAATATTATTTTCTAAATTGCGGAGATTTTGCTTTGTTTTATGCTTTCGATGTCACTTTCGAATGTTAATTCAATTGTTAACGGTCCTCTGCACCATTTCCAATGTCATTTAATGTCAGCTGTGTCAGCCGCTCACACATATGTGTTGTGAGACACCAACGCAGGTATTCATTTGCATAATCGCCAGAGTATGAAATGATATGCAGGAAAATTCGTAAATATGAAACCTATAGAGCGACATTTGAGAAATTCGGGTACAAAAATATTTTCGCTCGGGTATTTAGAACATTTTTCAAATCAACACCATTTTACCTTTGCGGAATTTATGAGAAATTTTAATTATCTTTCTTTATTTTTAGCAAATTATATTACTTAATAGCAATAATAATTCGAAATAAGTGAATTCCGCCAAAATATAAAATTAAGTAGAGCATTTTCCCAGCTTAACTGCCGAGTTGAGTGATCCGCAAATTGCTTAACGGATAAGTGATTAACTTTTTCACTAAACCGCGTTAAATGGCGCCTTTTTTTACTTTGAAAAACTTGTTCACATACAGAACTTGTTCACATACTCGTATGCTCATCACAAATTCGTCCATTCCATATTATTTTTTAAGATTCTACGTACGACAAAAGTTGAAAGATTTTTTACGCAAAAAGAACCTTGAAATGCCGGTAGATCTACGATATGAAAATTCGGTTAAGTTTTTCGCTGTAGAATGATGTAAACAACACATGACTTTCTTATACAAAATCGACGTTTTTGCGCAATTTACGAGTACACTATAACCCGACGAAAAAAAATTAGTTTCTATAATATAAATTTTAGTTTAAAAATCTAAAATGCCTCGATAACGGTAAAAGATATCAATTTACGGTAAAAGGCAAAAATGTGGAAAATTTTAATATCTTTAATTCTTACTTGAACTATTTTTACGGAAAACCATTAGCAATTCGCATAAATAATTTTTTTTTACTTTTAATTAAAATATCTCAATAACGGTAAAAGATAGCGGATAACAGTAAAAACAAAATTTTGGCAAATTTTATTCTCTTCAAATCATCTCATACAATTAACAACCGAAAACCTGTTAATTTTCAAAAGAAAAAAAACAAATTTTTTAAATAACGGTATATCTTGATGTGGGTTTGAGATATCGATTTCTAGTAAAAGACAAAAGTGTAGAAAATTTACTGTCTTCAACTTTCGTCATACATAAGACTACTGAAAAATTCGAAATTTCAGAGTAAACACAAAAAACCTAAACTGCCATTTAGGTTACTTCCGATTAACGGATCGTCCCATTCCAGGACCAAAAGTGCCTGTAAAATTTTATGGCTCTACCACTATTAGTTTTTAAGATATCTTGTAAACAGATTGACAGACTAACAGACTGAAAGACAGTTTTGTAATAATGCTCCAATCGACTCAAGACTGCTCGAGAAATTATTAAAAGGCAAACTTAAGTGGTCGAAATTTTTCATGAATACAATACTTTATTATACTACGTATAAGAAAGTAAAAATTGGTGGCAAAGTAATTACGATTGTCGTCTGACTGATCACGAGCTTGAATTTAGAGTATAATGGACCCGAAAATATTTAACAAAAATTGACGTCGAACTAATTTTAGGAAAATTTAAAAAATGTTATAGTAACCAACCTGCACATAGATAAAATTTTACTTTAATTCCATTCGGAATAAGATCAGATTTAAAGTGATAATGATCTATATTTGAGTTCGTTTTCATTTTGGAGTCTTTTGACCATATTTTTAATAATGCATGCAGAAAAAGGCAAATATCCAGCCAATTGTGCTGGTTTTTTTATTCTACTGAATGGGATTTGGTTCGATGACCATCAGAGTGGACAAAATAGTAGTGACCATTGACCACGTAATTAGTTTTTGTGGACACCCAACGTAAATTTTATTGGCCTGAAGACGAGAGACAATTTGAAAGAATGATGCTTGGCCTTGTTTTAATTATGTTTTATTATGTATGGAAATTATGGTTTTCTTTTATTTTTGAGAGAAAAGTGGCTTTTCATGACATTTACATGTTACTATAAAAGAGCTTCCGACAACATTATATGACACCTCAATGATAAAATTATTTTTTTATTATCCCTGAACTTCGCGTAGCTTTTTTTAATTTTTTTATTATATTCACAATATTTATCTTAATTCGGTTTTGATTGGTTGTAGAAAAAATTATTTTTCACAAGATTTTCCGGAAACGAAACTACAAGATTTGATTAAAGGAAATTCTAATAATATCATTGTAGAATATTTAACAGTCATCAGCTGTTTTTCGTGAGAAACTTTCATCCCTTTTGTGAATGAAAAACTCGCTGTATTTTTTTAATTTTTTTTTTTGATATTTTAAACCTTATTAGAATTTTTTTATATTAAAACTTCAATTTCTAGGCAGTAACTTTTAGTTTTCTTATCCCTTTCCCATTACTACCAACAACTTAGTTATCTACATAGAAATAGTATTTCTTAATTTTATCCCTCCCAAATTAAAGATCAATCGGTTGATATGTTTGCCCGTAAAAGGGAAATTTACCAAACGAACAGTAATTATTTTATTTTATTAGGATAAATTAATGATCACTTTATAGCCACCATCTTCTGCAAAGTTATAATACTTAATTTAATTTTTCATCTACAAATTTTATGATTAAAGTATATTTTTTATATTAAAGTATTTTTCTGGTGCAATTAAGGTATTTCTTTTTGCCCATAATTATCAGACCATTAAATCATAATTCACTTTAGCAAATTTCGCATACCTTAACAAAAAGTTAAGGTGTTAGCTAAAAATTAGTGTAAAAGAAAAAAACTGAATACCAATTAAACAACAAGACAAATAAATTAATTATTCATTAGTTTGCTTTGCCGCCAGCTGCTTCTTGGTAGATTTGTACCTCCTCAATGAATCAAGAGTTCGTTACTGTTGCTTTACATGACGTTTTACTCACCACAAAAAATATATATGTTATAAATTTAAAAGCCAAAACCATGCAATTTCACTTTTACTCAATGAATTAATTACATAATTACCCAGGAATATAGATGTTAAAATTTGGTCTACAATATACACTATCTCTACGAGTACAATCGGATGAAATGTTTACTTTGGTCTGTCTGATAGTCGCTGATTTTTCTTAATTTGTGAATTTCTATGATTTTTAATGCGAGAAATAAAATTCACTACACGAAAGTGTAAAAAGCCAAACATATTCTGTTACATTTACGTCTTGAAGATCTGTAGTTTTCCATCGCCCAGATAACTACAAAAAATCCGATTTTCTTTACCTCTTCACGCGTGTTCATGCAAATTTTGCAATATTATCTAGACAAGTGGATAATTTAATTAGACAAGGCGCTTGGAATAAAAGTTTTTTAATTAAACACGCTTTTTAATTTTTTCCGTCATGATCATTTTTATTTATTGCACTATTTTGCAGTCAATTTTTTTCACTGAAATAATTATGAAATTTAATGTTGGTGCAATGATATTATGGGAAAGTTTTTTTAATCGAGGTAATTTAATGCATTTTGTATAATTATTGAAAATTTGAAAGGTCGATTTTTTTTTTTGATTGGTTAAATATTGGGAAATGTGGTTTAAAATTTTGTAATGATGAATTAATTGAATTTTTAAAATGTATACTGGGTTCTGAAATGCTAATGAATATAAATATTAGTCAAATACCTTTTGCAGAACTTGACTTTGCCTTGATCTGCCCAGATCTATTTTCTTCCTCATCCACCCAAGGCCCCGTTCTATTACTAACCGCGGTTAACTGAAAGTTGTTCCAAAATGCATACGGTTTACGCGAAGTAAACTTTTCTGATTATTTTTTTTATTTAAATCTTAGACTTTTGTTAGTAATGAATAAGTGTTTCATGAAAAACAATTACTGAATACATATTTAATTTGAAAACAAATGTAAGGGAGGTATTTAATAACAAAAAGGTTTTGGAAATATTATCCATTCAAATGATTGAGTTGAAATGCCAAAGTTTACGTTATTTTCAACTTTGGCTGTTTAAACTTTGACAGGTTCACGAAAAATGTACTGTGCACAGGTTCACTAAAAATTTACTGTGCACAGGTTAATTAAAAATTTACTGTGTTAGAAGGACCAAAATTAGCTCTACGTATTTCATGGAAAACACTAACACAATATTCTAAGGAACACTTTCCATCATTTGCCTTATGTAATGAATATAATTTTGTACAATAAACCTTTTATTTAAAAAACCATGATTTATCGATTTTTATTTCAGGTTTACGCCACCGATCTTCAGAACCACCTGGAAGAACATGAAAAAGCTCTATTATTTGGAAATATCACAGCCCGTAATTTTTTAATTAATTTGTTTATTTAAAAAAAAATAATTTAACTTATAGCCATATCTGTTATTTATCACTAAAAATTGTTATTTATCACTAAAAATTGACGGATGAGAGTCACTATCAACTATCACCTGACGCGATTCCACCCCAGATCTCAAAATTCTTAATATTTTTTTAAAATTGGTACCCCCATTAAAATGCGTAATGGAAAAAAATTAAAAGTGGTGAAACTCGAGAACTTATAATCAACCTCTGCGAAAATCGGTTCCATAGAAAGGATCTTAAAATTTTAGGTTTCCGAAGAAACGTCTATTGCTTACATAGGACAAAAAAAGTGGGTTTGGATGACCAGTGAAAATCTAGCATTGCCTGACATAGAAGGGTAGTTAAAATAGGTATATTGGACTTATTGAAAGATGACTTTCTTCGGCATATGAAATGTCCTGCGTATGAAATTTTCTTGTGCAGGGTAACTAAATCTCAAAATCATACTAATATATAAAATGAATTGGTGTCTGTCTGTCTGTCTGACTGTCTGTTCCTCTTTCACGCAAAAACGGCTGAACCGATTGACTTGAAATTTGGCATGTGTGCCTGTGGTAGGTCTTGTTCCAACATAGGCATACGGAAAAGTAGCGCGAGGGGTGGGGGAGTAAGGGGAGGGGGTAAAGTCATCTCGAAACTTAGCTCTTCCTCTATGTTACCCTTTCGCGGGGAAACTACCGAGCCGATTGGCCCGAAGTTTAGCTCCAACATAGACCATCAAAAAAAATTGAAAAAACTTAACCCGACAACGACGGGTATGCAAGCTAGTATGAAATAAATGTCCCAAAGAAGTGTCTTACGTTTTTGATCATTTAAACTACTTAATTTTAAGAGCCCACAAAAAATTTCGCGGAAAGTTAAGATTTTTAGCTTCTGACTGGTTCAAATCCGCCTCATATGCATAATAAATTTTTGTGGGAAATCTAAATACCTATTAATTTTTAACAATTTTTTTCGTTTGCATTCTCAATAAAATATTAACATGAAATAGACATAAAAATCTTTTTTTCTCAATTGTCAGCTTGATTTATAACTTGAAAAAACCGGTATCTTTTTAGGATCTCGAATCAAATTCGTTGCCAGCGATCCCTAATCCACCAAAATGAGATTTTTTCAATCAATGTTTCAAGACACCAACTCCCTACCCACCCGCCGTTAACCCCCTTATGGGGAAAATTTCAGATTTCTAGCTATAGGGTTTGGGCTGGGCGTCAG
Source organism: Chrysopilus asiliformis (assembly GCA_964034945.1). Classification (NCBI taxonomy): domain Eukaryota; kingdom Metazoa; phylum Arthropoda; class Insecta; order Diptera; family Rhagionidae; genus Chrysopilus; species Chrysopilus asiliformis. Next base: position 87,292,186 of record OZ035961.1, on the reverse strand, counting down.
TCGTGACAAATATTTATATATATAGGTAATAAAAATCCACACAAATTAGTCAATAATAGAGTTCTCACCCCTTAACCAATCCTGCCGAAGACCGAGTAACTACCCAGAGCGGGGTTGGTCTACCGGCGCTGAGGGTGGGTTAAAATTAGTGGGCAAACATTTTTCCTAATTTTTTCCTCTATTGGTGAAAACTGGATCCGAATCCCTTCAGTGGTTTAAGAGATAACAGGTAAGGGATATCGTAGGAGAGTGGGGACGACAATAAAAGGTATACTGCCCTTAATTCTGTAAGTAACTCATACCCGTGTGCAAAGTTTAATCTAAATCGGTTAATCAGTTTTTGCGTGATGCCGGAACAAACACAAAAAAATCTACCCTTTACATTTGTACTATATGTATAGATTGAAAGACAAAAATCCATCTTAAACGTTTTACAATTATTTCTACTATCGTAGAAAAATATCTCATTTGAATAACTGATTTAAACGCAGAATTTAGTACAATAAAATGTAAAAGCCGAAAGCAATAATTTATTAAACTGTTGTTGCTTACAAATTATTTATATTACAATGATTAAATATTCCTTTTATTCCTATTTAGTGCAAAAATTTGAAATGGTTTCATTGAGTAAAGATTTTTATCTGTCCATCAGTTCATCTTGCAAGAAACACTTTAGAATCGTTTTGTCTGTAAACAAAAAAAAACATCTAGAATTATCTCAGCTCCGGTACAGAATAAAATTTCAAACGATGATCATGTTGAATTGAAGTTCGTGATCTAAGAAGACAGAAAAATTTCCCATCTCTCAATTTACAATTCCCAGAAAATAAATTTTAATCATTCTGAAATTAACTGCAACAATTTAACGACCCAACTATCTGGAAAAGAAGACGATAAGCATGTCATCTTCTATTTAAAAAAAATTGTGAAAATAGAGGGCTTTTATCTACCTTTTTTTATTCTTAAAAAAATTAACAAAAGCAGTTGAAATTATGCAGACGTTCGCCTCTTTTAAAGTTCTTAGTTATTGTAATGTCAATTATTTTTTGCTTTTTCCCAAAGGGCCTCACGTTAAAATTGTTCACGTTACTCGGAAAAGTCAGCCACAAAGGAAGCGTACAAAGCGATCAAGTGAAGGTTTACTGTCCGTTAAGCTTGAAGGTAAGACATTATAAAAACTTACTCAAATTGTAATGAATGCTGGAAAAACAAATATTTACTGATTTTCTCTGGCGCTTTATAACAATAGAATCTTGTCATGCGAGTATAATCGTGCATTATGTCAATACACAATTGCATAATTTTTTTATACTGCTTTTTTTTATATATAATCTTATATAACTTGAAAATAAATGCTAAATAAAAGCGAAACTAAATTAGGGTTTCACTTAAATTTCTTTTTTTTTTTTTTGTATTTTAAGGTTTTTTTGAATATACATTTTTTTAAATTTTTACATTTCAAAGGCAATCAAAATACACTGTATTAAAAAATTCCTCTATGGTAAAAGTTCTTTTTAAAATGTTAACAAATGTTTCATAAAAATATAGAAAAAATCTGTTAAGACTTTCTTATTTAGAAAAACTTCACGAAAATCTTTCAAAAAAAAAAAGTTCGTCACTTATGTCTTTCGTTTACGAGATTTTCGTGACAAATTGCCTCACAGTCGAATACAAATTTCTTTCTCACTTCTGACAAAAGAAATTACAAGTTTTTATTCTAGTTAGTAAATTACAACTGACTCGCAAACTGTTTGCTAATATTTATCATCACATTAACCCTAAACGACACGACGTGTGCTTCTGAGGCAGATTTCGTTTTCTCACACGGTATTTTTATAGAGTATTATATACTTTTCTATTCTATAATTTACATATATTTCTATTCTATAAATTTGCATTTGTCTGAAAAACGGCAAAAGCATGACGTATGCCTCTCAGGCACACCACCCTAATTAGAAAACGGCTCGACCAATTGTGAAAAAAATTGCGATTTTTTAGATTTTCAGGGACGCGAAAGCGATTGAGTTAGCTTTCAAGCGAGTTAAAATGAATTTAGGTTCTGTAAGGATAACGCATGACATTTTTTCAGAAAAAATTACATTAGAAGTTTTGGGTTCCGCTGATCATGAATCTGATGTCCAAATTTCGTTATTTTGGTCCCAAGGACCTGTAAGGATAACGCGAATATCTTTTTTCAATATTTTTTTCTGGAAAAATTACATTAGCTGATTTTGGGAGCCTCTGATTACGAATCTCATGTTTAAAATTCGTTGTTTTGGTCCAAAGGACCTGTAACAATAACGCAAATATTTTTTTTTCGAAATATCAAATTAAAAATTATAGGTCTTAAAAAGGTCGCAGAGTGTATTTTTGACATAAAAAAAATGAAGACAGGATGTTCGTATTATCCTTACAGGTCCTTGGGATTAAAATGGGAAAAATGATATTCGGATTATCCTTACTTATATTTTTTTCAAAATTGGTCGAGCCGTTTTCAAAATAAAGAGGATGTGCACACGTCGTGGTAAAAACAGCTCGTGCCTTTTAGGGTTAAGATTGTTATTTAAGATCTATCTTTGTTTTCAGAACTTAAGTTCACTTAAAAGGTTTTCTATTGTTAGTAACTCAACATCTCAAAAAATAGCAAAACCAATTTAAGGAGTTTTTAAAAGAAAAATTCCATTTCCTAAATATTCTGATTAAATTAAAAAATACTCACATTTAATTAACCTTGCAGATAGTGATCAATCCAACATGGAACTGCGACAGTCACCAAAGCTTATAGACGATGCATTCATTTTGATTCGAAGATACGAGAATACATCGCAATTCATCGAGAATTCGCATAATTTAGCAGCCGAGTATGAAAAGTGTTTCTACCGCAATGAGAATTCTGCCCTTGACCTTTGCGAGAAGGATAGAATTGTAAGTGATCGCTATTTATTAGCAGGGATCAACCACATTTCATTTTAGCTTAAGTGAATACAATGGGCCTTACCAATGAACATTTATAAAGTCGAGTTTACTTAGTCTTAAAACTAGTGAATTTTATTACTAGACTTTAATGGCTCTTAGCAACGAGTTGTCACTAATGCTACATTTACACGAATGACAAATTTGTCATTTTTTTCTTGTCATTATGTTAATTCCCGTGTAAATGGCATAATTTTTGTAATTCTTTCTGTCAGAAAATGTCAATCTCTCATAAAAGAATGAACTTGTCCATTCTTTTATGCCAGATTGTCATTCGTACAAACGCAATATTAGTTATGACAAAAGTTGAATACTAAAGTTGTCATAACTAATATTGCGTTTGCACGAATGACAATCTGGCATAAAAGAATGGACAAGTTCATTCTTTTATGAGAGATTGACATTTTCTGACAGAAAAAATTACAAAAATTATGCCATTTACACGGGAATTAACATAATGACAAGAAAAAAATGACAAATTTGTCATTCGTGTAAATGTAGCATAACTCATTAGTAACAATTTAATCATAGACTAAAATACTTTATTTTTTGTTAGAGTCGAAACTAAATTTGCCATTGGTAGTAATATTTTAGTAAACTACTAAAATTTACTAGTTTCAAAACTAAGTAAACTCGACTTTATAAATGTTCATTGGTAAGGCCCAATGACTTCTAACTGATTTTTCTGAATTATTTTCTTAAAATCTTTTTTTTTTCATGTATTTCTTTTTGAAAAATCTAAATCAGCGTGGATTGTTTTATTATAATTCTACCAGTTTCATTATACATCCCTTGCCAGAACGTTTTGGTAAAAATTCACACATAATTTTTAGACCAAAGAATCACACAATCGTCGATCAACATTATGGACAACAGCAAAAAACTCGGAACCAACAAAACCGACAACAGCAAGAGAATGGGAATTTAAATCAGAGTCAGAATGAGAATAATTACGGAAAAAGAGTCAATGACATACTATTCGAGCCAGACGCAGATGGTTTCACCGATATGGCCATCGTAAAGGAATTAAATGAGCATAAACGCAACGAAAATTCAACTGATTATCATCGAGGTGCTCAAGAAGAGGAAATGGCCGTTGGAAAACAGCATAAATTTCATTCTCAAACATCAGAACGAGTTGAAATCACATTAAAAAAAGACATCATCAGCAAAAACAATAACAATAGTGTTAATAGTAGCAACGATAATATTAATAATAATTTATTAACGATGAGTACATTATTAAGAAGGCATGGACACGATGATCTCAGAGTCAAAAGGCACATTTCTACGCAGTGGAAGATTCCACAGGTGCTACATATAGAGACGGCGGTTTTCGTGGATAAGGATTTATTCAAGCATATGGCTCGAAACTATCCAAAAGCAACTGAATCGCATCTTATCCGGTTTGTTTTGGCAATGATAAATGGCGTTCAATTATTGTATCATCATCCATCGCTCGGCCATCAAATTAATTTCGTTCTAAAACGTTTGGAAATTTTACATAGTGATCCCAAGGAACTGAGACGGTCCAGTGATATTGATATATTTTTGAATAATTTCTGCATGTGGCAGCGGAAACTCAACCCAGCGTCGGATGCTGATGTTTTGCACTATGATCATGCTGTGATACTAACTGGTAAAATTCAATTAAAAAAACTTTTTTTTTGTTCATATCTCTGGTATGGCACCGACTTTTTGTTATCTACTCTTTTGCATTTTTTATAAGTATAATCACGATCAAATCAACATAGCCAGGAACCCATATGTTATTTGTAGGTTTCATTGCAAGTTCAAATAATATATCCGTACATTTTAAATTATCCGTACATTTAAAAAAAAAATATTTTTCGTTCCCAATTTCCCGGTTTGTTTTTTTTAAATTATTTTAAAGTTTTACCGCCCCTTACCGTGTTTTTGATGAAACCGTCATACGAAAGGACAGAAATAATACACTGAGCGAAATTTCCATAGTTCCACTCTATTTTTTTAATAAATTCAGAGTAATATCCCGATATTCGAAAAAAAAATCATTCGTTTCATTGCATATATACACCAAAATAACGGTACACAAAATATTTTCCGCTTTTGTTGCACTATTGCTTTGTAAAATGAGAAAATATTCTAACGGTTGTTTGTTTGGTGCGAAATTTCCATACTTCCACACAGTAAATTCGGTTCTAACGCAGTGTAATTATTATGTTGTTGCAGTCAATTAAACAGAGTCATATTGGACAGTTATTTTAAGAAATATTTGGTGGTTGATGTATTGATGTGCTATTTTTTAAATTAATATTTTGAAAATGCCGCGCGGAAAATTGTTAAGTCAAGAAGAAAAGATAAAAATTAGCATTTATAAAGAAGCTGGTCTTTCAAATCGCGAAATTGCTAAAAAAATACAAAGGTCACATGTTGTCGTCAATAACTATTTAAAATTAAAAGACTTACGGGAAAAATCATCCATCAGGTGGAAATAAAAAATTGACGATTAGGCAGCAGAGAGCCTTATTTCGTACAGTGGCTTCAAAAAATGTAACAGCAAATGAAATTAAGTCAGAATTGCAATTACCTGTCAGCAAACGTAGGGTACAACAGATTCTAGCCGGAAGTAACCGTTTTACATGGACGAAAAAACTCGCTAAACCAGCCCTTGAGAAAAAACATAAGGATGCCAGATTAAAGTTTGCGAAGGAGCACATGACATGGACTGAGGAATGGAAAAATATAATTTTTTCTGATGAAAAAAAATTTAACTTAGATGGTCCAGACGGTTTTAAATATTATTGGCATGATCTTCAAAGAACTAAAGATGTCTGCCTGAGTCGAAATTTCGGTGGGGGTTCTCTTATGGTTTGGGCGGCTTTCACCTACCATAAAAAGACTCCAATCTGCTGGATAGGTACAAAAATGAAATCCGAAGATTACACCGAATTATTAGACCAGGTTTTGATCGACTTCATGGAGCAATTGCCAGAAGGAAGTGTATTTCAGCAGGACAATGCGCCCATTCACGTTTCCAATTTGACAAAAAAGTGGCTGAAGGACAGAGAAATACCTATAATGGACTGGCCAGCTCGATCCCCCGATCTAAATCCAATAGAAAATCTATGGGGAATTTTATCAAGAAAAGTTTTTGGCAATTCAAAGCAATTTAATAACGTTAAAGAGTTAAAAACAGCAATACGGGAAGCCTGGAACAGTATTGACGAAAATATATTAAAAAATCTTATATCTAGTATGACAAATAGGATGTTTGAAGTCATAGCAAACAAAGGAGGAAGTACCCATTACTAACAAAATTTAACTTTCTTTTTTTGTGAGAAAAAACGTTTTTTTATACTATGGAATTATGGAAATTTCGCACTTTTTAAAGTAGAATACTCAGTTTTGTTAAAAAAATATATTAAAAAGTTATGAATTTATAAGTTATGAAATAAATATTTCAAGCTATTATGATTATTTTTTAATTTAATAAATTATTTAGAAAGTCTTAATGCAGTACACTAACTCTAGTTTAAAAAAACAAGATTTTTTTTTGTGGAAGTATGGAAATTTCGCTCAGTGTATATTTTCTTGATTTTACACAAAATCTAAAATTCATTTAATTTTTTAAAAAAGGACTTGACTTATACGTCGTTGGTAAGAATGGCAAAGTCAGCAGCCAAGTTGTTGGGTTGGCACCAGTCGCTGGAATGTGTACTTCAACATCTAGCTGTACAATAAACGAGGGAAAACATTTTGAAAGTGTATTTGTAGTCGCCCATGAAATTGGCCACAAGTAAATTTTGCCATTTCAAAATTCTTTAAAAAAAAACATAACACTGATTATCTTTCAGTCTTGGCATGAGACATGACACATCCGAAAATAATTGTGATCCTAGTCTATATATCATGTCGCCTACACTCGGTAGCGGCAAGATCACGTGGTCAAAGTGCAGCCGCAGCTATTTAAATACGTTTTTAGAGTATTCTTCTACCAAAATAAAATTTAAAAAAAAATAAGGAATATCTTTTCTTAGGACAACACAATCACATTGCATGTTCGATCGAGGAAAATTTGGCAACAGTTTGGACCATTCAGCGGAGGGTATTTTGCCTGGTGAAAGATTCGATGCCGATCAGCAATGCATGTTGAAATATGGTAAGGATAGTATAAGATCACGATCACAGCCCCTAGCTGATATTTGTCGAGATTTGCATTGTCAACGAGATCGCTATACTTGGACATCGCATCCAGCTTTGGAGGGAACTGATTGTGGTGAAATGATGGTAATTATTTCTTCAATAATAATACCATTTTTCTAAAAAGAATCGTCTTCATTTTTTTAAATTCTTATGATTAAATCCATTAAATTTATTTTGTTTTTTGCTTAAATTCTATAAAAAAAATATCTGATGTGAACAACACACACCCCCACTTCCTCGTCTTGCCTGAATTTTGACAGTTTCGTTCAGTCCCATGTTCATGCCCAATCTGTGTGTAAACATAGTCTTGGAGATTGTGGTCAATTTTTCATGTCCTTTTGTTGTTCACGCTTGAAATATCTTAGTGTGTTATCTAGGGTATTACGCACTTTGTAGTAGAGAATAAAAATTAATTTCTTTTACTTTACTAGTGGTGCCGAAGTGGTATCTGCGTAATGAAAGCGGCACTTATGGAATCCTACTCAGTGCCAAAACAAGTTCAAACTGTTACAAAACATTTGGACAAAGTCAATTTCGTCGAGGACAAGAAATTAAGTAATTTAAGACACGAATACAATTTCAACAAGGTGAATTCTACTTCTTTTTTTATAAAAATACATGTTTAATTCGAATAAAATCCGGATAATCCCAGTTTTTGTACTTTTTAGGCTCCAGCATGGAGCCAATGGGGCGAACCAAGTGACTGTGACTCCGGATGTTTGTACGGATCTTCTGGCCGATTGAGGGAAGGAAGCACTGGACTAAAGACGATTCTAAGAAGCTGTTTAGATTATAGGTTAGATTTAATAATGCTTTTAAAAGTTTAATTATTGAAAATATTTTTTTACTCAGGAAACGATGCACAGGCCGCGATAGAAAGTACGAGTCGTGCACTCCGAAGCAGGTAAAACATTTAACTATAGCAAAACTTTTAAAAATAATATAAAAAAAAAATCTGTAATGCAGTCGAACCTCAGTTATTCGAAGGTGGTGGAAACAAATGAAAATTTGAGTTATTGAGGATTTAAAAATATGACTTATCGAGGGTAATATCGGGAAACTTAAAGTTTTAAATTGTTTGCGATCAGATATCAATTTTTTTTATATTTTTACCCTCACAATGAAAATAAATTATAATTTCATTTTGAATTTCGTTATCGCAACATACACACCCCACTCTTTTTTTACACGGACTTTCTTATACAAAATCTACGTTCCTGCGCAATTAATTCCTACTATTAGTAAAATATATCTTATAAAATATATCGTAAAATATATATTATACAAAAATATGATTTCTTTTTTACAAAATCTGAAATATCTCGATAACGGTAAAAGATATCGATTTACGTTAAAATGCAAAAGTGTAGACAATTTTTATATCTTCAATTCTCCTTTTAACTTTTTTTCCCCAAAAACCGTTAGTTTTCATTTTCAAGCAATTTGCAAAAATCTATGTTTTAAATTTTAATGAAAAAATCTCAATAACGGTAAAAGATAACGGAAACAGTGAAAGATAAAATATTTTCTCTTCAATTCATCTCATAAGGTAGTCTCTAATCTCTAGAATACCTTCGGTCAGAAACTGGTAAAACTTTGATTTATCGAGGATTATTTTCGAAATTATCATGGATTTAAATAGGAATTTCAAGGGAATTGAAAAATTATCGAGTAATCGAGGAATTCGAGTCATCGAAAAATTCGAAATATCCGGCTTCACTGTATCTAAAATTTTTGCGATAGATAGTATAAAAAACAGTCTTACAAGAAAATAAATTGAAGTAACTAAATGTTCGTTGCTAAAATAAATTAAGAGAAATCAAATTCAAACATTTAATTTTTATACAGTAATTTTCAATTGAATATGGTTAAGCAAAAACAGTTAATGTTTAAAAAAAATCATTACTTTTAGTGCTATAGTATAGCAATAACTACGATAGATGACTTTGCAACACAAATTTGCGAAAGAGCGAAGAAGTTTGATAATGAATTAACTGGCGAAGGACTACAAAATGTTGCCTTGTCCGGTAGGTTTTATTTTTCAATATTTACGTATAATTTCAAATATTTTTTTATTTAACTTTTTTCAGTTGAAGATTCTTGCAAAGTGTTTTGCCAAACGAAGAACAATGGAACAAAATCACGTAGTTGGACATTTCCAGATGGAACCACATGTCGTACTCAAAATTATGAATTCGATGATGCCTCCTATTGCGTAAATGGACGCTGTGAAAAATTCTCATGCACAAATTCCTCCACCAATTATTATAAAATGGACACTGCGTTCTGTCCACAGAGCTTGGTGCAAGTGCAAGAAGAATCGAAACAGACCAATCAAGTTTACCAAGAAAATGGCAGAGATTTTAAAAGTGCTCGTCTACGGACCTACTTGAAAAATGATAATGGCAAGATAACAGACGATTAAACTTTAACAATTGGTTTATTTGTTATATTTCCAATGTAGATTATCCTGGGAGTGGCATGCATGGGCCAAATCCAAATCAAAATCCAACTAATATAATGCGAAAATCAGACACGTATAATAATCATCACTCAAATCACGTACCAAGCGATCATAATGCAAATTTCGAGAGCCTATGGACTGTAAAATCTGGATGCCATTTCAGTTGTATGCAACGGGCAAAAGGTATTCAGGTGATCAAATCGAAAATGGACAATACCAATAACGTGCAATTATGTGCCCCAAAAATTATTGTGAGCAATCTTTGAACCTTTGGTCTTATAAGCAGATTTTAATTCGATTTATTTTTCAGCCTTGTGATAGATTACAAACAACGAGTGAGTTCGCCGAGAATCTATGCTCTCGGTATAAATTGAAGGTGAGAGGACTATCGGGCTATGGGATGCAAATTTCGCCTAGTGTAAAGGATCCGGATAGAAGTTGCCGTGTTGCTTGTCAGGACGAATATCTCCACCATCGATTCTATTTGGTTAACAGCGATCATGGACTTTTTCCATTTGGAACAAAATGCTCCCCAGATGATGAAAGATACTGCATCAATGGAAAGTGTTTGGTAATTTCAACGAGGTTTTTGTATATTTTGAACAATAAAGAATAAAAAAAACTTTCCCTAAACCAGGAATTCGGATCGGACAACATTCCGCTGACACAATCTTACATAAGTTTGGCCCTATTTCGTAGCAAAAGGGATTTGACACAATCGATTGATCGACTAAAACGAAGTTATCTTTACTATAAGCCAGTTAATATTACGGAGCGTCTGACACAGCAATTTCTAGATAAAGTAGCCAGAAATATTGACTTTAGTAGGACCATTTTAGGTGTTTTTTGAAATTTTAATTCATATGTATAAATTTTAAAACAATAATTTTTTTGCAGATGAACCAATTTCGAATGAGCATATAGAATTTACGAATCCCATTCATATACCATTTGAGGAACTGATTAATGTTTGAATATACAATTGTATTATTTGATTACCTATTTTTTAGATAAAATGTCATGAAAAGATCTTTTTTTTAATTTAATTCCATTTTTAACATACAAAAAAGTTAAGAAAATTACATTTGAAAAAATTGCGGTTTCCTTATAGGTCCTTTGGTTACAAATTTCCAAATTTTTGAAAAATGAAGTTTATTTCCACAAACGACCTTCTTACGGCTTCCCTGTTGCCGCAGGCTGCAGCTTTTCCATACTTACAGGCCTTCAACTCTGCGCTAAAACTACATATATTTATACACTGTGTTAAAAAAGTTTCGCACCATTACGAAAAAATCAACATTCAGAAAGTTTTAAATCATATTTCAATTTTTGAAATTTATAATAATATTGTGTCCTTACCAGGATTACTAATCATTTCTTTAATCCTTGTCTGAAGATAGGTTGATGATTTACAAAAGAAGTATAGGGGGTGGTGAGTTCAATTTTTTTATCAAATGCGTGGAATGGTGCGAAACTTTCTTAACACACTGTATTGGTAAAAATCTGGCTGAAGCCCGTATTGAAAGTTCAGGTAGCAGGAGAGGGTGTTTGCAGAGGAAGGATGGGTAAATTTATTCAGAGCAAATTTTCATTGTAGTCGAATTCTTCCATGGTTCCAGCATGTGCTCGACAACTTGAATGCTCTGATAACGTGAAGTTTCCTCTGTCCTCGTCAACTTCAACTTATCGGTATTACACTGTATAAGTTGCAGAATGATAAAAAAAAATTGTGATAAGAAAAATTAAATTTTTTTCGAAAATTTCGTAAAGGTTGTAGTATAATTAATTCTCTTGAATATGGCACAATATATTGGGAAGTAAACAAGAACAAGTTATACAAAAAGATCAAACGTTTCCAAAAAAATCGAGAATAAGAAAAGTAAAAGGAAGAATTTTAGTAAAAAAAATCTTTCGAAAGCTTTAATTTGAATACCTTTTGGATTATATTTTATTAGCAGTGGCGAGAAAGTGAGAATGAAATCTCGGTCGCAAATTATGTGTTTTCCTTCTTAAAAATGCGCCGCGGGTAAAAACATCTCTAAAAATATTGACATCTCACGATTAGATATACAGTGAAACCTTTCTTATCCATGGTCCGGCTTATACAGAGTTAACTTAAATTGAAATTCACACAATTCCAAGAGTCACATATTGTTTCTACAGTTAATGTAGAGATTAGGCGTACTAATACTTGTCGTTTCTAATGATTTTCTCGGCGGAAATTTCGGAGATCTTTTTTTGTGCGTTCCTGATATTTCCGTCACACTCCCCCTTATTTGAATAGTTTGAAAATTACCCTAAGGGTATTAAAAAGGCCTGAAAATCACCTTAAGACAATTAAAAAGACCCAGCAGAAGTTGCCAGAAATTAGATATGCAACCCCAACTAAAACTCATCGAAATAAAAAAAAATAATAATAATAAACTCTTATTATTGACATTTTTTGCTTGAATAGAGTCATAGATTTTTTAGCATAATCTGTTTCGTTTTGATCTCCATTGCTATTTGGTATAACAATTTCGTAACTTAAAAAAACTCTTTAGTATTTGCAATAAAAAAACATTCAACATGAAGAAGCAAAATCATTTTCCGCATTAAGTTTTTGTTGCCTTGATTCTTCAGTTTTATTTCTGATCAATGCACCCAATTGAGAATTAGCATTTATTATGCAAAAAAATGTGTGCACCTGATTAGCATTTAATGTGATAACATCAATAAATTGAGCTGTGCACAATTTCGATTTAAAAAAAACTAATAGAAAGACAATAATCGACCGGATTCTCTATTGTCGTCCATTTGGCAAAAAAGTTAATTTTATTGACTGCTCATATATAATATTATGTAAAAATCAACTTTCTATATCAATGGTATTAGACAGTGAAACATAAAATAAAATCGTTCAAATATAATATAAAAATGTCTCATCAAAAGTGTGACCTTAGTAAAAAAATCTTTGACAATTCACTCCTTTCAACTCTGTTCTACGATTTGGTAACGTCCGTTCCTGAAATTAATCACAGCTTAACAATGTTGTGAGTTAGGATTCAAATATAACAATCATCAATTATAACAAATTTCACAACTGCACAAATGGCGGGAAGCTTGACTAATTTTTGAAATTGTGTTGCATCGCAATTTGAACATTAATTGATTACAACTGACCAAATCGTTACATTCACAATTACAGCGATCATCAATTCAGATCAGTTATTTTAATTTACTTCCATTTACTTTGCAGATGAACTCGCAGACGTGCAAGAGGCCAAGATGATCCGCAAATTTCTTATCATTTTGCTCCATCTTCAGATCGTCTGTCACGGTATCTGGGCAATGAAACCACCTCCGCGAGCACAGCAGGACGCTATCTTAGAGCCAGTAACATCCACACTTCATCATCCCCCACCCGCTCTCCTGCCGGGCAATAAAATTATTTCGGTGGCGACGAATTGTACGAGAGACGTCTTTTATGTGGCCATCGAGTTGGGAAAACCTTTTCGGGGGATTCTTTTTGCCAAGGATTTTCTGGAAGAGTGTCGAATTCGCGGGAATAAGTCTTCAAAAATTGTGCTTAAAATACCGACGTCGGGATGTGGAGTTCGTTCGGAACCGAAGCCCGATGGGGGGTTGAATTTGTCCGTTAAAGTCATGTTGCAGATGGACGAGAAGCTACGCCAGAGTTCCGACATTGAGCGAGTGATTCGGTGTAATTTGCCAGCTAGTATGATGACCATGGATTTGGTTGACGGTACATTGGTGCGAAAACCAAACAGGTAAGGGATATCTTGTAAAAATATTTCTATTATTTCTGAACTTTCAAGCAAAAAACTTCTAAAAATTCAGTAAAATATTCTTGAAAAACTTTGAAACAACTTATCACAAGTGATTACTACCCCCTCGGTGCCTGAACCGCCTGTACCGTGATTTTTTTTGTGGGTCTGCTAAAAGTTCTTCAAGTTTTCCGTAGACCTACTTTCAATTACCGAAAATTTACGACACTTATTTAGGGGTCCGAGTTTGGAACTCAATTTTTCGGCTCTTTTTCCGCTGCGGAGTTTCAAGGATTTTATGCTGTCTCGCAAAGTAAAAAAATAAAACCGAAAAATCTACTAAACTTTTTTATATTTTAAAATTATCTCCTTGCACCAAAATTTGGAACAGCTTATTACATAACACGTGGAAAACTTACTGATCACAAGATTATTTCTTACGTTCCAGGAGCTGTTTTTCGGCATTAAATAGACTTCTCTAACTTCCAGTTGATTAAACAATAAAAAAGTGAAAAAAACCTCCTCACAGCAAACCTCATTCGCTTTAGTCGTATCGAACTTACCAAAGATTTTATCTTCCAGCGTTCTCATTAATTTAAACTGCTTCCCATCCCAATATATTAGAAAACTACTTACTATTGGAAGAATTCTTCCGCTAAACAATATTTATTAACGTTTATTTTTTAATTTCGTTTCTCTATGCACGTTGCAGAAATGGGCGTATGCGACTGGACCCTTCTACTTCTTCTGGAGTTCTGGAGTCTTTTGTTAATGTAGTCATAGATTTATGAACTTTCAATCTCATGATATTCAAAGTCTATATGCAGTTGTGGCAGTAGTGTACTCAACTTTTACTCAAATTTTTATTTGTTTTTTTCAGAACTACTCATTAACAATCTGGTGCCAAAAGATGAATCCACGCAGAACATCATTCTGGAGCAGGTGTCCAATTATTGTGAGAAGCCAGTAACAAACCACACCATGGATGATTATGAAGAGCCCTGTGTAATTTTTAGTGATATTTACCCAGTTTTCTAAAAGCCAATAAACCATTTTAGCAAATTCATATTTTTTTATTGCCCCAAATTTTAATGCTGCATTGAAGTAAAGATTAAGAGTCTATAATTTTCAAAAGAATGACTGAAATTTCATAAAATTTCAACAGTAGAAGTAGATGCAATATCAAAGCATTTTATTTTGACCTTCAGCCAAACTCTGTTGAAATGATGCATTTAAAAAGGGTTGATCCCCTTAATCTTCCATACACCTGAAAATAAAACCAAAAAAAATTAATGATGAAAAAAAATTAAAATTTTTTGAAAAATTACCTTCTCACCTGCCCCAATATGCCGGATATTTGCAGTGCAAATGGGGCCTGCTTTGTTATTGGCATTGCATTAATGTATCCTTCGAGTTCCAGTGACATAACGTCAATCTGGTTTTTTAAAATTCTATAGATGGTGTTTTCTGGTTTAATTTCCACTAATTTATATATGGGCTGTTCATTAGTAGGAAAAAACACTAGTGCTTCTTTTTTTTGTGACACCTTCACTTTTGATGTAGTTTGCGTGGGTGACTTCGGAGATCCGTTGGCTGCTGATGTAGTTTGCGTGGGTGACTTCGGAGATCCGTTGGCTGCTGATGTAGTTTGCGTGGGTGACTTCGGAGATCCGTTGGCTGCTGATGTAGTTTGCGTGGGTGACTTCGGAGACACCTTCACTTTTAATGTAGTTTGCGTGGGTGACTTCGGAGACACCTTCACTTTTAATGTAGTTTGCGTGGGTGACTTCGGAGATCCGTTGGCTGCTGATGTAGTTTGCGTGGGTGACTTCGGAGATCCGTTGGCTGCTGATGTAGTTTGCGTGGGTGACTTCGGAGATCCGTTGGCTTCTTCGTTCTCGTCCGGCAATTCGTCCGCCGTGCCAAATTCGTCCGCCGTGCTATGAAGAACCCTTTTTTCGAATTCTTGAGTTCTGTAAAAATTATGTTACCTAAATTCTTAAAATAAAATAAGAATTACTTACGTAAATCTTTTTAAAAATAGAAGTTCGTTAAAAAACTGGGCTTTAGGCATGATGCCCTTTTTAGTGGAGAATCTGTACTGTTTATGGAAATTTCTTCGCAACCTATCCCGTTTCAACGCATATATCTGCTGTAACTATAAAAATAATAAGATTCAGAATAGTTAATCATATCATACTAATATATATATATATATATATATATATATACTAATATATAAAAATGAGTTGGTGTCTGTCTGTTCTTCTTTCACGCAAAAACGGCTGAACTGATTGACTTGAAATTTGGCATGAGTGTCTGTGGTAGTTCTGGTTCCAACATAGGCATACGGAAAAGTAGCGCGAGGGATGGGAGGATGAAATTGCTTTGAAAGCTGAGGAAAAGTACGACGTGGACAAGGAGGCCGAAGGCCGATTAAAAGTTTCTGGTACTCACTTTGTATGTTGTGAAACTGCTTTGCTGCAATCTTCGCCGACGCAGTATAGAACTTTTCGATTCTATTTTTTTCAATAAAAGCTATTAGCTTGTATTTTTCGTTATCCGTCATTATGTATTTCATGTTGAAAAAAATATGTCTTCACAATTTTAACTTAAATGTCATCTGTCAAAATGTGCCTAAAGACTAAACACATCAGCTCTGCTGGTTACATGTTGATAGCCGCCATTTTACTCGTCATCGGCAAGAATTTCTTATACGAAAAATTTTTTTAGTTTATTCTGATGAATTGTTAACGTAGGCATTGTTTGCCATAAGTTATTATGTATTGTTACTTAATTTTATACTCCAAATATAGCATCAATAAATAATTGAATTGAATTGAATTTATTCTGATGAATAATAATTGAAAATAATTTTTCTTTAGCTATTCAATGAAAAAATTTAATTACGTTTCGTTTCCAATTGTTTCCTGGCAAACTGAGAGTAGCGTTCAGTTCCAATCTGTGTGTAAACACGAGCAACATGGTCATTGAGTCGTATAAGAAATTCTTGCCGATGACGTAGCAAAATGGCGGCTATCAACATGTAACCAGCAGAGCTGTGTTTAGTCTTTATGCTGTGACTTTTGGCCATTTCTTATAGTATTTCTTAAACGTTTGTTCTTATTTCTTCTTATTTGGCCATTTCTTAAACGTTTGTTCTTATAGTAAAGGGATTCTATAAAAAATTGAAAAAACTTAACGCGGCACCGACAGGTTTGCAAGCTAGCCTTTAATAAGGGATTATAACTAATCAAGTTTGTGTCTTATTTCGGTGAGATTTTAGTTTTTATTTCAAGTCAAATTACAATTATACTCATTTTGACAATTTTTAAATATTAATAAATTATTGAAATTAATACAAATTAATTCTACTACGGTAATTCAATTGTCAGCTGTAACACTATTGAAAAGAAGGACCTCTTGCAATAACAATCATTATCCATGTAAACACACCGCCTTCTTAAGAAGGCTAGCATCTGTTCCATCTCTTCGTTCTTCGGACCATATGATGATGATAACACGGACAATTGAGCTGTTGTTGGTATTGCTTGCTGATGGTATTGCCTAGAATAGACTAGGAACTTGGACGCCTCTTGTGGACCAATTTGTTAGTGTTAAGGGATACTTTTTTCATTCTCAAGTAATTTGATCGGGTTCTCTTTTTTTGCTCATCTTCGCCTCGTTCCGATGAGGAAACTACTTTGGTCGGGATTGCTTTCGATGTGTACTTCAAGGGATCAAATGGAAGAAACAAAATCAACTTCCAATAGCATTACCATTACAATGTGCTTCTGTGTGGGTTGCTTTTGCGATGATGTATAATGTTGTGGTTTAACGGATTACTTTCATCCTTTTTTCAAATATCTGATATTGGAATAGACGGAAAGTGGGAATTTTTTTTATATATGCTAGCTCTGATACGGGACCACATTCAGTCCTGAATGAATCCTTCAAGTAGCAACAATTTTCGTTATCCTTGAAGAAGTACTGAGGAAAAATGTAAACTAGGAAAAAAGGTGCCGGAGCACCTCGTAAGTAGGACGGTTTTGTTGAGCAAATAGAGCAATTTGGCTGGAGGATTAAGCTAACAAGGATCCCTTCAAGTGGCCCGACGATTGCAAAGAGTTTCACTTAAACGCATCGAAATGCTAAGTAAGGACTGGACACGAAATAAAGTGCACACACGATTTTTACAAAATAAACACTTTTTTATATATTTAAAAAAAAATCACATTTTTATATTAAGTATTTTAACTCTTATCAAACTAAAAGTACAAAAAAAAAACAAAAAATTATTTCCTACGACTAAAATTGCGGACTTTTGATTTTATCTTGTTCATAAGAGTTTGCACTGTAATATTAGTGACTTTACGAGCTGCTGTGTTCCAATTCTTCCTGAATTCTTCCATTGTCGTTGCAGCTCGACCTTGTTTTCGCAATTCCCGCTTTACGATTGCCCAGTAACGCTCGATGGGACGGAGTTCAGGACAGTTTTGGGGGTTAAGGTACGTTTCGTCGTAGGACGTTTCGTCGTCTATTAAAATTCAGCGACCCGGATTGTTTAACAAAAATTTGTATAATTTCCCACAACGAATTTTGGCGCGATTCAATTGGTCTAAACTTCTTTTGGGCATTTTTTGTTTTTTATACGTTTTTAAATTGTTCTTTTTTTTAAATTTTTTGCACCGTACTTTTCGCCACTCCCGTTTTTTGGCCACATCTCGAATTGACAAAGTTTTCTTTCTTGTCAACAATTTCACCACCTTTGTCTCTAATTTTGGGTCAGCTGTACCTTTTTTCCGACCACGACCTGGCAGATCCATTCGGGTATTATGCTCCCCAAACTTAGTTATAACTTTTTTGGCACCATTTACTGAAACTTTGTGCAGTTTTGCTAACTGTCTTAGTGATATTCCACTTGTACGGCACCAAGTTTGCAAAATTAATTTTCTGTTTTCTTCGGTTATTCGCGCCATGTCTTTTTTGTTTATAGATTAAGCTTAAAAACCAATCACTAATAAAAATATAAACTTGACAGAACACAACAAACCTACTTACATCAAATATTAACCTGCGAGTTTAAATGTAAACCAAATTTTAAGTGTGCACTTTATTTCGTGTCCAGTCCTTAGGTAAAGGATTAGATGGAAAATAGTTTTGCTTTTTTATTTAGTTGATAAAAAGGAAGAAAATTTAAGCCAATTAGGGAGCTATTGAGATTTTCCTTTAAAATGATTCATTAGCACGCTAAATTAATGTAAATTGTTGAGTCTTTAACGGTTATTAGAAAGGAAATTGTTTTTAGTCAAATTGCTTTTTCTGAAAATATCCTTGAAACTTTCTATTTATAAACTATTATACATTTAACCTGTATGGTTTCATCCTTGATTAACTGAAAGTACAGAATTCGTCATAATTGGGTACATTATTATATTCTTTTTTCAATTTCTGACTCAGTTTCTCATTCGTTTCGTATAAAGAAAATCAGTTGTGGTCAACACAAAACTTTCTCCTACAAAATCTACGACCCTGCGCAAATTACACTAGAGCCCTGTCGCGTTGTCAACCTAAGACGACCTCCCAATAAATTCTTGGTTTATTCAAAAATATCAAAAACGTACAAAATTTGAGATAACTTGAGAACTGTAAAAGATATCAATTTACGGTAAATGGCAAAAATGTAGAAAATGTTAACATCTTTAATTATTCTTTTAACTGATTTGTCGAAAAACCGTCAGTTTGCAAATTATTCGCAAAAATATGATTTTCTACATTTCCGTTCGATAGTTTTCCACTTAATCTGAACTGAATTTGCGTTTTTATTTATTCCTAATCGCATCAATAACGAGGACAAATTAATCGTAGTAAGAAATTTTAATAATGTATTTTATAACATATCTGATTTCCTCATTATCAATAGCAAAATTACATAATTCGAATATTTCCGCGTAGTAAAGTCCATGATTTTCCTAGAAAAAAATTCATCATTGATGCATTCTCTCAATTTTTGCAATTATCTAAATATTTTCCTATTTAATTTAAAACGGTCCCAGAGTTTAAGCATCAATGTGAAAATTTAGTTTTTCATTTTTAATATAATCTTTAACAATTTTAGTTTTTTTTTACATTTTTCGAGAGCTTGCAAGATAATTTTGTTTGGAACAGTACGAGCAAAGATGTTTTAACAACAACTTAAACTTGAAAGCGGTTTCCAGCCTCACGTTTCTTCTGTCGTATAGCAGAAATTTCAGCAGCCCGTCCAGCCTCATCGATTTGAAATGTCACCAAATCACCCGCTTGTAGCAAATCTCGTTTATTAGCCCTTAGCTAAAGTTCTGACATTCTCCGCTGGCAAACAGTTGCCCGATGTTGAAATGCTACCATTTGGCGATAGGGAGTATTCCAACTCTTGGCCAAGTTCCAGCCAACTTGGATTACCAACGAAATTACTGAAGTGAAAAAATACTTCCTCGTCGTGCTTCAACGTCTCAATGAAACCGAAATTCTCTTTCAATACATGCAATAAAACCTCTGTATTTTTTACTTCCGTCATCGCCCTGATAGTTGTTATTATCGGGATTGGTTGACTCGTTGTCCTTTTGGTTAGCGAATCCATTTTGGCCATTCATTATTACAACATCCTGATTATTATATTGATTAGATGTGTTCGATACGTCAACAATGTTTACAGCTACAAATTCTTTGTTTCTCTTAACCTGGAATTGGTCATATTAATTTTGGATCAATGTGAAAACGTTAATTCGTATAAATATCATACCAAACAAATATCAAATCGGACGCGATCGCCAATTCTTGGTGGTTTGTCACAGTCTTTCACAAAGTACATTATTGTTTTTTTGGGATCACCTTGATCGTAATTTATTTGCCCCCCTTCAACTCTATCGGCTGATTTCACTGGACTTTTTGGTGGTTCTCGTGTCACAACCCCTGAAATTTATCATATTATTACGAGTTAAGTTTTACTTTTTGAAATAGGTACTTTATTGGGAAAAAGGATGTTATACGTTCAAGAAAAAAGTTTTAATTCAAATTTTCGGTTATTCCCTTGAGTAGGGTTGCGATGTATTTTTTAACAAGACTTCTAAAAAAAATACCCCTGCTATCGAAGAACAAAAACAATAACATACCTTCGATATTGCTAACGACGATGGTTTCGAATTGTACATCGCCTGGTGTGAGATGTTTTATTCGAATGGCGCTTAGCCGTGAACTGGCATATGTGATGCCAGGCTGAATTACGGTAAATTCAACTTCGTCGTCTACACAAATTTCTCGGTTCTGAAAAAAAAAGGTTTTATAAAATCTTTTGAAAGGCTCTGTCAATAAAATACGTTTTTTGTATAGTATTTCACGCCGTTATCCCTTTTATCTCGCCAAGATGAACAATTCATTTTTTAAGGGCTTCTAAAAAAACCTACCTATGGTATCCAAACACGCGCATACAATGTCGCAACATTAATATGCTGAATTAGCGTCTGCGATAAGCAAGAAGCTACATATCAATATCAAGTATCGCGCGCATGTCGCCACCAGCGATGCCGACTCAGCGATACTGCACCTGTCGCCTTAATAAAGATTGTAAGTCAGATACATTAATAAAGAAGTAGCTGAACCATTAAGAAGTGTTTTTTGGCAAAATTAAGAGGTCGAAATTTTTCATGAGTACAATCTATATATTTAAAAGGCAAAGCGATTTTGTATGGATTTCTTTCGACAGAGCTCCTGGAGTTCCTATTGAACCGATTTTGATGATGTTTTTTTTAAATGAAAGCTCTATAGCTGTAGATATGTCCGTTTTACTTTTTTCCCCATTTTTAATAATACTTTATTAGTAATTTGCCTTTCAAAATTATAAATATGCCGCTAACTAAGTCTTCAATGTTAAAACGACGTTTCGTACTGTTCGATTAGTGCAGTGAGTTAGAAGTTGGACTACCATGCGCCAGGCCCGGGTTCAATTCTTATCGATGACAAATTCTTTTTTTTTCTTTTCAATTTTTTTTTTTTTATTTTTTTACTTTTATTAATATATTATTACTTAATTTATCTTTAAGTTTACATTTTTACTCCTGAATAAGTGTTAGACTACAATGCGCCAGATGTGCGGGTTCGATTCCGAGTGGTGACAAAATGTTTTTTTTTTAATTTTTTTTTTTGACCTTAAATTACTTATTTTATTTATATTATACTTCTTCAGGCGCGTTGGGTGATTTTTGGATGGGTAAAATCGGGAACGGGAGGTAAAGGGTGTTTGGGTGTTTTTAAACCGTGATTTTCGCCATGAATCCTGCTCAATAGGAGGCTGAAAAGTATCACTCGGGGGTTTTTGAGGTCACTGATCACGAATCCGGTGTTAGATTTTCAAAATTCAAAACGGAAGGTCCTGTAAGGATAATTAATGCAAGAGATAACTTTTAGAAAATTATCTTTAGATGTGTCCATTTTACTTTTCCACCAATTTTTAATAATATTTTACTAGATACAAACCCATCGTTGTCGGGCTAAAGTTTTTTTTGCACAAAAAACTTCCAGAAATAACTTTTAGAAAATAAACGTGTTCGCTTCAAGACTTTCGGTTTTGAATTTTAAAACTCTAATACCCAATTAGTTTTTCCAGCCTCCTTATGGGCAAGCTAACTTCAGTCATAAAATATTATCATCACGGACAATGGTGAAAATCTGATCAAAATCGTTTTCGGTTTATAATTAGTGTCTCTATTTTTGTTTTAAACAGTTTTCACATACCAAAAAAAAACACAAAAATCACAAAGAAAAAATTTTTTTTAACTAAATGAAAAAAAAAATTAAATGAAAAAAAACAAAACCTTGGCACCAGCAACCCTGGCTCGAGCATGGGATTTTACCCCTTCATTAAACGCCCAGCTGCGATCCGTGTTGTTAAGACCGAAGACTCATCTATATATTTAAAAGGCAAAGCGATTTTGTATGTATTTCTTTCGACACAGCTCCAGCTTAGAATCGATTTTGATTATTCTTTTTTTAAAGGAAAGCTCTCTATCTGTAGATGTGTCCACTTTACTTTTTTCCCATCTATATAATAAAAACTGTAAGGGGGACAATTTTTGTAATTTTGGATTTTCTCAAAAATATTGGCATACATTGATGTATTTGGTCGTATAGTACTGATGCCAAAAATGACATTTTTATACCCGTATGGTGAAACCAAAGGGTATATTAACTTTGCCTTACCGTTTGTAACGCCAAGACCCCGTCATCACACATAAAAATGTATTACACCAGTGTGTTTAGAATGATAAGCAAAATTGATTTTTGCATGTCCGTCTGTGGCGCGGATTGCGGGCGCACGGATTGAGCTAGAGACTTGAAATGTTGTGCAGATCCGTTTTTCGCAAAATGCGAGGCTAAGTTCGTTAATGAACAAAAATGAACCATTAGGGGGTACCCCCCATACGAACGATAACGTTTTTGCGAATATCTCAAAAACGGTGCAACTCACCAAAAAAGTGAAAGAACAAAAGTTATTCAGGATATGGTTCTGCATAAAACTCCCATACATCAAAATCCTATTGGAACAAATTTTAAAAAATCTTATTGGAAAGTTTGACTTCAAACTGGAATTTTGATACCTACAACTGTTCGAATTTTGATAGGAATATCACTATACGAGTTTCTAATAATTGCCAGACTGGCAATTATAGGTTTTGTTATGCTTAAAATTTATGTTTGTCCGTCCGTCTGTATGTCGGTCGGTATTTCTGTCTGTTTGACTGAATGTTTGTTCCGGCATCACGCAAAAACGGCGCGGCCGATTTTGATCAAACTTTGCACACAGGTACAGTTATTGACAGAATAAAGGATATGATTCTTTTTTATGTCAATCCCTGTTTCTTCTGATATCTCTTACTCAAGGGTGTCGGATCCAGTTTAATAGCAACCCCTTTCCCTGTCTTGAAACCTCTTTATGCGCTTAAGGGTTTCGGATCCGGTTTTCACCATGAGAGAGGTCAGCCCGAAGGGAAAATTTTTGCTCACTAATATCTACCCCTCCTTTTTATGTATAGCTAACGATGGTATCTTTTTTCGGACAAAAAACAGTATATTTCACCTAAAAATTTAAAAAAGTAGTAAATCGATTTGAAAAAACAGTATTTATCGCAGTATAAATTTTATTCAATGAAAATTTGTGTCTTTGCTCTTAATTTCGACATTTTTATTCTTTTAAATTAACAATGGAAAGCAAAATCAAAGTAACGCGTTCTGAAGAAGGATGAATAATGACAAGACAGTAATCGATGGGGAAAGGAAGAAGCGAATCTATATGACATGTTGCCATCAATACTTCGCTGTTCGTCGTTTGAATGTATTTACACTTGCCATGTGTTGCCACTGTTTTGTGTTGCCACTGACGTTTTGCATTGCTACTAATAAATTTGAATTCCGAAACGTTAAAGAATTAAAGTTTTCTGAGTATTTAAATACAGTATTTTGGGGAAAAAAGCAGTAATGCAGTATTGGAGTCTGAAAAACAATATAATACTGCGAAAAACAGTATAGATACCATCGTTATGTATAGCCCTCACCTGCTATCTTCTGCAATTCTAAAGGGATTTGGTGCTTCAATGTATGACATGAATTAAAAAGAATGACATTTCCCACAATATAGTCTTTCCCCGTGTGGATAACCACCTTTTACCGTTATTGAATATATTGTAAGTAAACAGTACGATTTTGTAATACACCGTTGGGTCAAAAAGAAAAATGTCTCTAAAAAAATTTCCCTATTTTGGGTTAACTATATGCATTTGACTCGAGGCCGAAGGCCGAGTGAAGAGGAAGGCGAGAGCTGAAATATATTTAAATAATTTTACATAACATCTGCATACATCAAATTCCAACAATTCAAGCGCGAGGGGCGAGGCCGAAGGCCGAGTAGTTGTGGAGGCCGTAGGCCGACGGGGGCAGGGAGGCCGAAGGCCGACCTGCGGAAGGGGGATGAACCGCGAAGCGGTTCGGGGCGCAGCCCCTAGTACTTTATTATACCATAGAAAAATATACTTAAATAGAACTGTCGCTTCAGGGGTTTTCCATATACCAGTGTAAGAGGAAGCGGGATGAACTTAGGAATTTTATATACTTTCTCTCTTTACCACATTCATCAGATAGGAAGCATAAAAAAATGTGCTAAAAGCAAGCAATCAGGGTTAGTCAGCTATATTCTAAACGTTAAAAATTTCTCTAAAGTATGGAGCAAAACAAAAATTTTTAGTATGGTTTTAACTGTTTAAGTGTTTTTTAGTCATGTTTATGGTGAAAGGAATTTTACTAAAGATTCTTAATGCGGAAAAAATTGAATTACAATGGAAAAAAAATAAAAAAAAAATTTTTAAAAAAAGCTTTTATTAAAAAAAATGCACTAAAAAGAAAAAAATAATTTTCTGGACGCTGTGTATCACAAATATAAAAGCTTTTAAAAAGCGAGATAAATGTTTATTTTATTGTTTTATGCTTTATCTCGCTTTTTAAAAGCTTTTATATTTGTGATACACAGCGTCCAGAAAATTATTTTTTTCTTTTTAGTGCATTTTTTTTAATAAAAGCTTTTTTTAAAAATTTTTTTTTTATTTTTTTTTATTTTGTTCTTTTTAGTCTTCGAATATATAGCTTTACATTTGAGATGTCCTTACAGGCTTTTTAACTTGAGAATCGTATTCAGCGAACCCCAAAACCCGCAGAATATATTTTTTCCCGGAACAATTGAGAAAAAGGATAATCACGTTATCCTTACAGGACCTTCCATTATACTTACAGACTTTTTAATGACAGATTCGGATTCAGCGACCCCAAAAACCCCCAGGATAGATTTTTTTTCCGGAAAATTTGGAGAAAAGGGTAATCACGTTATCCTTACAGGACCTTCCGTTATCCTTACAGACTTTTTAATGACAGATTCGGATTCAGCGACCCCAAAAACCCCCAGGATAGATTTTTTTCCGGAAAATTTGGAGAAAAGGATAATCACGTTATCCTTACAGGACCTTCCGTTATCCTTACAGAGTTTTTGATGACAGATTCGGATTCAGCGACCCCAAAAACCCCAGAATAGATTTTTTTCCGGAAAATTTGGAGAAAAGGATAATCACGTTATCCTTACAGGACCTTCCGTTATCCTTACAGACTTTTTAATGACAGATTCGGATTCAGCGACCCCAAAAACCCCCAGAATAGATTTTTTTCCGGAAAATTTGGAGAAAAGGATAATCACGTTATCCTTACAGGACCTTCCGTTATACTTACAGACTTTTTAATGACAGATTCGGATTCAGCGACCCCAAAAACCCCCAGGATAGATTTTTTTTTCCGGAAAATTTGGAGAAAAGGATAATCACGTTATCCTTACAGGACCTTCCGTTATCCTTACTGACTTTTTAATGACAGATTCGGATTCAGCGACGCCAAAAACCCCCAGGATAGATTTTTTTCCGGAAAATTTGGAGAAAAGGATAATCACGTTATCCTTACAGGACCTTCCGTTATCCTTATAAGGACGAAGTAGTGAAAATATTGTATTGTCATCGGACTTATATAAGTGTGCAAAATTTCAAGTCAATCGGACAAGTGGAAGTGGGTCAAAATTGGGTTGCAAGATTTGATCTGACAAACAGACAAACAAACAAGATAGCGAGCTAAATAAAAGCTTTTAAAAATTGCACTTAAACTGTTTTGTTGTACTAAAATGCAAATTCATGCGTGTACTAAAACTTTGCACATCCCTGAAATTTCTATTTGACATTTTCTCTTACACCCGACCCCCTTTGTCTTTTGTACCAGAACATACAAGGCAAGTTGAGGTGAGAGGCAAGCGGATTTTTTGTTTTGAACTATTTGTTTATGTTTCAGTATCTTATCCTTCGAATAAGAATAACAGGAAGACAGAATCTGCACATCTACAGTGTCCGTGAGTGAAGCATTTTTTCTGAATAGCCCCAAAGAGATTTCTGATTATCCCCAAAGAGATTTTTCCGAAAAGTCACATTTAGTCACATTTTTTCACATTTCCACAGCATGTCACGTTATTTTATGTTTTTATCATTAATAAGCGGTGAGTTTTGCATCGAAATTAATTTAGTTTGCGCGAATTAAGTCAGTAAATTAAACAAAATTCGATGAAAACCGAAACGTCAAAACTGGCTTCAATTATAAACACGAGAACTGTCAAATAGATGGTATTGCCATATAACTTTTATTTGTACTTAAACTAAAAATAGCGCCAAATTTAAAATTTATGGATGTTTTTGTATACCCTATTCTAAAATACAACCTAACATTTGTTATACAGTAATCCCCCGCTTTACGGACGGGATGCGTTCTACGGAAACTGTCCGTATATCGAAAATCCGTAAAACGAAACCTATTTTAGTATGAGATTGTACTGGGAATAAATAGATGTGTTCCAATCAATAGAAATGTCCGTAAAAATAAACCTATTTTAGTATAAGATCGTATTAAAAATAGATAGATGCGTACCAAAAAAATCCGTAATACGAAACAGATTAGTATAATATATTAAAATAATTATTTAACCACTAGAATAATGAGAAAACTATATAATTATAGAAAAAAAATATTTATACTACTTGAAATGGAGCATAAATCAATTGAATATGTTAAAACCAACAAAATATTATGGGACAAATCATGCCGCGGACAAAAAAACGTAGCTGTTTCTACGTAGGTTTCTGCTAGTTTCGTCAGAATTCAAATTTCATTGTGGGACAGAAAGCAGATTCTGCTTCTGCTGCTGCTTCTGCTGCCGCCTCTGCCCAATTGGAGTTCTCGCTTAAGAATAGCAAATAGATTTTTTAAAAATACACCGCACTGCAGTTTTTTATTGCCTTTTTTTAATTATCTTTTGTGTATACACAAAATGTGTCAGAAATTTCGGGGAAATTAAGTATGTACATTTACAATAAATACAACATTTTTTCTTTTTCTTTTTCTTGATTTTTTTCTGATTCAAAAAAAAAATTTTTTTGTCCGTAATAGCGAATTTTTTTATCCGTATAGCGAATTTGTTCCTATATTAGTCATGTCCGTAACTTCGAATTTCCGTAAAACTTCGAATTTCCGTAATAGTCCTTTTATACCTTTAAAATGGCGTACCTAAAAAAATAACTGAAACTAAACTCCTATTACCCTTCTGCAAACTAATTTCATTGTTAGGATAATATTAAATGAAGTATGACTTGAGCAGAAAACATTTTATTTTCGCTCTTATTCAACTTAACAAAACACAAATCATGGACAAAAAATAACCAAACGTTAATATTTCTTTTCCAGTCTTGCAAAGAGCATTATAGAGAAGTTGAAAATTCTCTATAATGCTCTTTATTTTAACTGAAAACCAGCGTTTTTTAAACTATTTGTACAGGGGTTTGGATGGAAAAAATAGTTACAAACAAAAGTGTATTGAAGAGTTTTACTAAATTTCGTAATGTTAATACTATTTATAAATAAAAAGTCTGAAAACATTTACTTCATTTACGGATTGCAAAAATATTTTTTTCCTTGTACTAAACATTAATATATATCTGGCAATATTGGTTCTCAACTTTTATAAACATGACATATATTTTCTCATTCCCTCTCAAATGCGAAGCGAGAGGCCTTTGCTCGCGCTGCAAAGAAGAGATAGCGCGACTTTCCCCTCATTTTAGGGGAAATATTTCAAAAATTTAGTTCTGAGCAAAAGTTCTATTTAAGTATATTTTTCTATGATTATACTCCGTAGAATAAAGTAATTACGGTACAACTTAAAAAGTTATTGCACCATTTAAGCGTGTTAAATATTTTATGTTCACAGACAATGTATAACTTCACTGGAACAGATGACGCCCAGCTCATGCAGATCTTCAAAAAGAAGAAATTCATAGACTTGAACATGAGCTGGGCGGAAGTAATCTACAGATTTGGAAAGAGCGGTACTTTTTCAATCATTTTTTGTTTGTTTACTAAAAAATTTAATATTTAGTGACAATCAGCGAAGTGAGGGACAGGTGGCGGTATCTGACTGCCAATCTGACTGCCAACACTGCCTCGACCGCTTCCCCTGCCTCGATCGTTGCAGGAGAGGGGTATTAGACGCTAATTTTATATGAGCTTGTCCACATTGGTTGAAATAGTCCGCCTAAATAGGACGGATGAAATATTGCTCGTGTTCAGATTGAGACTATTTGAACCAGTAGCTGTGAGCAATCAGACTGGCGCGAAACATTTGGGAAACGGAACATTTCTAAAGAATCGCAAGTAAAACGTAGCTCTCTTTTGCTCTGCGACGTGTTGCATGGAAGACGACCGAAACAATAATGACGGTGAAACACATTCAGTGTGGCAGCCAACCAATCAGAGCACGACAGGCGAAATTCTGACACCATGGCCGAATTATACAAGGTCTGTTTGACAGCTCAGTTGCTTCTGGCTCTGACGTCATCGGCAAGAAATTCTTATAAGACTGAATGGGAATTTTCCCGAATTCTCAAATCTAGCTAAACAATTCCGTACGCACAATCGACATTACAAAGAATTTCTTGCCGATGACGTAGCAAAATGGTGGCTGTCAAAAAATAACCAGCAGACCTGTGTATAATTCGGCCATGCTCTGACACCGTGTCTTGACTTGGGATTTTTCATCACGGAGATTTTTGATTGACCAATCAGAGCTCGAGTTGACGGCGATAAAAAATCCCAGAGATAAATTTCAAGAAATCTTGCAAGTGCAAAATTTCTTGGAATTTTCCAATTGAAGATGGCTGAATCTAAATTCTCCCGACAAGTAGTTGCAAAAATAACTAATTTTTACAAACAATACGATACAAAAGGCTTCGGAAGAGAATATATAACATTAAGAGGTGTTTCTTTTCGTCTGTTCTTCTGTTTCAGCCTTTTCAATTTCACGTATTGCATTAATTGCGAAAGCGGCGACTAGGTGTTTTCTTTTCATCGCCATTTTGAGTACTAAAATTTCAAGAGATTTTCGGCCCAGCTGTCAAAAAAATCTCATTGCGGTGAAATATTTCTTGGGATGAAAAATTGTTAATCAAGACGCGGTGTGAGAACGGAGATTTTAGTTTTGAGGATGATTTTCCTATCAGCGTTCCCACTTCCGCACCTTGCCCTAATGTTGGCAGTTTCTGTCCTATTTAGGCGGACTATTTCAACCAGTGTGAACAAGCTCTATTCTTCTTTTTTTCGCTAATTTTATATCCTATTTTCCAGAATGAATCTCGACATCATAGGAACTGTTTTGATCATCATCTTGATGATCCTCGGGGTGGGCGTTTTGTTTTGTGTCGTAAAAGTAAGGAAAAAAAGTGATGTTAATGTACTCAAATAATTTTTTTTTCCTTTTTTTCCCAGATGTACCCCGAACAATACAAAAGATTTTTATGTGGCTTGAGAATCTTTAATGTAAGTACATATTACATCCATTTAGTATAATTTTCCAGAAGAGCAATAAAAAACATTGTTAAATCATTTTAAATCTCTTTCAATTACACTAAGTTTTCTTTAAAAGAGAAAAACTGGGCTCAGTTTTCTTTAAATGAAAATTAAAATGATTTAACAATGTTTTTTATTGCTCTTCTGGAAAATTATACTAAATGGACTTAGCACAATTTCACTTTTAGCCGACGATATACTCGTATATTTTGGTTTCACCGTGATTTAAAATAATACCGTTTTTTTTGTTTTTTTTTTCAGCGCATAGCCCACTCAGCTGCGGAACAGGGCGGGATGTCGCCCCCCCCCCCCCCACGGTTATCGTTACGGCAATCACCTCGATTGCCGCAATCGAAGTGGCTTGCCATGGATCAAGCTCGGTAAATGCCATCCAAGCAATAGAGCGGCTGGCAGGATCGACGCTCCCATCGCTGCCACCGCCCACCCTCCGTCTGATGGCCCCAGCAGATTTTACTGCTAGGTAAATTCACATAGATTTCGGCGAAGAAATGTTTCCTTGTTTCGATTTGGGGGTAATGCTAAATGAACCAAAAATGGATAATTCAAAGCCTTTTTTTCAACCAAATATAAGTTCTATCTCTGAATTAATCTTTTCTAAAGAAAATTTTTTCCTTATTTTAGGAGCACTTCCTAATGGACTTCAGGAGGCTCCAGGAGGTCGTGAATCTTGAATTAATTTTTATTATTATTTTGTGGATTTTGTGAATCTTGAATTAATTTTTATTATTGATAGACTCATGCACTTGTAGATCACTGGGAAAATACATTGCAAATGACGACAAAATTATTGGATTCTGTAATTCCTCCAGAGAATTCCTCCTTGCAAAACACATTCATGTGGCGATGATACAAAATTTGTCAAACGGGCTCGTATTTCCAATTGCTTATGAATCAGCCCAAACTGCAGAAGATACGGACGAATTAACGAATTTTATAAGAAATGTAATTGAAGGAATTTGTAGGTGCAATATTAACCTTGTTGCTCTAATAACCGATAATGATGCAACATACATAAGTATCCTTAAACATTTAGCTGAAAACCATCAACAATATATAAAAGAAAATGAGCAAAATATATATATATTCCGCAGCATTGCACATTGCTTACAAAATCTGGAGAACTATGTCCGAGAAAAAAGCTTCATGTGGAACGGAAATACCATCGATGTAGAACATTTGCATATGGTTATGAGATACCAATTCAAAAATGCAGACAGTTCCAAAAATCATAGTTTCCGGTACTGGTATAACGGACATCATAATAAACTCAATATTCGATGAAAGTTGTGGAAGAAATTCAGATTTTGCATCTAGTCGCGATTTTCCTGGTTACGATGCAACAAAATTGGCAGACGTGAGCAGATTCTTAGTAGACATGAATATTTTAATAAGAGCAACCTATCCGGATGCAATAAATGCGGAAGCAGAACCATTGGAAGACAATGAATACATGAATTTAAGCCGAATCACAACTGCGATTGCACAGATGCCGCGTTTAAAAGACACAGCAGGTAGTTTTCAGAATGCTTTGGTCTTCAATTTGGAATCAGTTAGAGCTTTTATCCAACAACATGATAGCATCAATTTAAAATACTTCAATCTGGACAAAATAGAATTATTTTTCAGAAATTTTATAACGCGCCAGAACTTGTGTATAAATACAATACAGGCCTTCAGCAATCTATATTTCGAACAATATGAGCAATTAGGGTTGCAACTGCCTACAATTCCGGAAGTACAAGGTTTAAACAATGTAACTCTTGTGTCAGCAGGCATTGCAGACTACATTGCTACTCCTGAAGATAATCTAGAAATCCAGCAAACAGGAGAGATAATGTACGACACAATCCAGGAATTTCCATGCGTTGATTGCAGAAACAGGGCTGGATTTACCAATTTTACCAGAAGAGTAGATCCACTAAACCCACAAAGCGAAATGTTCGTAATTACGTTTAAAATTATCACAATAATAAAACTAGTCTTGGCGGAAAACTATGTTATTCCAAGTATTGCACACAACCTGTCAGAATACATAACAAACTTCATAACCGGTCAATTACAAATTCGAAACTTAGAAACCCGTGAATTAGAAAGACTAAACTTCCCGGATGTTTGCAAACAGCATTTAAAATATTTCATCAAAAAGCTGTTGGGAAAAATGATCCCTAACGAAATCATTTTGATTGAATTGATTTATCCCCCCCCAAACAAGATAAACATACAGTTCCCGATTTGTTCATTCTGTGACGTATATTTTACGGAGCGCCGAATAGTCGAACTCCACATAAAAATGAAACATTCAAACCAAAACCAAGCCACCATATTAAGAAAAGTTGCTTGTATGTGTGGAGAAGATCATCTTCCTGCCGAAGAATCCTTTTTCTGCCGCAATCCTAAGGTAAATTAAATTTTCCGTTAAAACTTAAAATAGTACCTAATAATTTGTATTTTCAAGTGCCCTTGGTGGAAGATTTACAGCTGTTGCAAGTATCTGGAGACGTCAACTTGTAAAACCTGCATCCTACCTCACAGCATTAAAAACATATATCAAAACTAAAAAGTTTTTCATTGATAAACGGTGTAATTTCTATTTTTATGCCAGGAATATGGGCTTATAATTATTTATATTATAACATTTTATATTTTTCATATGGAGGATAAAAAAATAAAAAGGATTATTTGATTTAAAAATTAAAAAGAAAAAACTAAAAATGTTTGTATGCGGCGCAATTTTAGCGGAATTTTGTTTCCCTCCAACGTGTATTCATTAAAAAAGATTTCGTTTGTGACGCATTGGATTGTAAATTTATGAACTATGAGATATTTCGTCCTCAAAATTTAGCCTACAGCGCAATTTCTGCTGTCTTTTAAAGAAACGGTAGTCATTTATTGATGCGTAAGATGAAATTTGGGTGCCGCTTTGCTTTGTTGAGTACTTTTCAATAAATTTCGAAGCATTAAATTTTCCTTCTTGCCCACCTGCTCCTCCACTAGTCATCTGTCGCCGATTCACGTAATAAAATATGGTCACCTTAGTTAGCGCTGCAATTTTAATGTTTTTTAAAATAAGAACAAATAAAGATGATGCCCTTTTATAGAAAGAAAACTTCTAAGTTGTTTTGGCTGTCTTTAAAAATCGCCCAATGCGTCAACGCAACGCATTTAGTACGCCAGAGCTCTAACAAACGAATTCGTAATGAATTTTAGTCAAAGTGATTTTACCTGCTATTTTAGAAAAAAAAAACAAAAGCAGGCAAAGATTTCCGGTTGCATTAAAGTTAACAACATCTTTAAAAGTTAGATAAAAATCATGGACAATTTCGGCGGTTACTTTCGATTCTTAGAAAATACACTCATTTAAATTCGTCCATCCTGGAATGATCAACAAAAAGTAATTCACAAAATAATGCAAAGATCACTTTCGATTTCTTCTTCCGGGCGCAATTTTTCAAACTCGATTGCTTTTTTTTTGATAACTATTAAACACGAGTTCATTGTCGGAGTTCAAGTTTGTGAAAATCCGTCCGTTTTCTTAATTTGCTATTTTAATCATCATTTAAGGTGGAAAAGCGGCATGAATTAAACGACATGAAAAATTCACACGCCATTAACAATGCAGACAAAGTTTGATAATGCGAAGACGCTACATAGTATAGTTACATTGGCATTATGTGAAAAATACAGTTTTGAAGATTTCAATGTTTTTAATTTCATTTCAGCATTGAATTGAATTCATTTCTGCTGTTAATGATAGTAGGTTGTTACAGTAAGGTAAAGAAGAATGACTCCTGATTGAAGGTGGCGGCCAAAATAATGGGCTCGATGACTTAAGAAAGTTATTATTTTCTAACGAGGGAATTTTCATTTTCTTATTGTATTGAAGAGGAATTTTCTATTTTTATTTTCATTGTGTTTTTTTGTTATTTTTAGTCAGTATTCGGTGATTCGTTCAACTTTGTTAATGATAACGAGAAGAAAGGTAATAACCCAAACAGCATCGAAAAGTACGGGAACATGAGATTTGTTCTTTGCGACTTGAAAGAGTAGAAATTTACACAATCGGGATTAAAAATTTACACCTATAATTCACATCCGCGTAAAAGAAGCGAAAGAAGTGACGAGCACGATCTTTGGGGCAACATTCGCTTCATGAAAATCCTGCGGCGATAGAGCAGCATTTGATGGTTTTCGGGCCGAAATAGTGATTGGCTGTGGAGCCTGAACGTCAGTTTAATTTTGAAGAAGCGTGTGATGGAAAAAGTGACGAAACTGCTACCACTAAAGTTTCATTAAAGCTCCCCGTCTGAGAAACACCAAAAAAAATTGATGCCTTTCAGCCGCCATATTTCTCACTGACATTTGATGGAAACGATTTCGTTTCGACAATTAAATTTCTTATTTCAGGCGAATGACTGAAGGATATTGCATAAAAAGTGGATAGCAGACATTTTTGAAACAGCATAATTTTATTGGCATCAAAATTTCATTGCAAAAGAAAAAAAAATTTTACCGACAAAATAAAATTAAAGAAATTTTTGATTAAAAACAAAATAATTTGATGGCCCATTAAAATCTGTTTAAACTTCAGATCCAATATTGTCGAAAAATTTTAATGGCAATTAAAATCACGACATGCAACCGGAAGAAAAGTCCATTATAAAATAACACTCCACAAAAGTTTCCATTAATTTGTCGCCATTAGATTTTTCTCGTTCGTCTTCTGCTTACGTTTTTATTGTTCATCTCTGTTGACTCACCCAAGCTAAGTAAGAATTCGAGGGAGAAAGAAAACCCGCTCGATGATTTGTGTAATTGTGTGATATGCACGTCAGATGACGCTCGCGCATGAGGCTACTAATTACGTCCCTGTCGTTATATTTGCGACGTAGCAAACCGCAGAAAAGTGTTCCCCACTAGTGGCGGGCGGGTAATGCGTATTCGGTTATTAAAATTCGTTACTTAAAATTAAAGTCAGTACCGAATATATCTTAAGAAATGTATTCGTTACATAGTTGTAATTCGTTACATACTCAGTTGCAATTCGTTACATACTCAGTTGCGCATATTTTATTGACTGAATACTGTATGGATAGCCGAAATGAGTAAGATTTTCTCTTTTTCTTTGTTTCGCTATCATGGGTATTAGTGTGTTCATACACGCTTCAATGCAAATACACCATCTCCGTTCACTTGTTGCTCTATATCGAAGATAAAAACATCTCTGTGTGTGGGTAAACTACAGAAGTCCATGCTATAAGCATGGGTGCATTAAGCGTGCCAGAAGAACGATCGGTCGAGCACTTTTCTTTCCCTTTCTGCTTCCTATTGTCAGACGCGCTTCATAGTTTTGTTTCATAGTTTTGTTTTTTCCCTCTCCGCTTTTGGTAGATGTGTTTGCAGATACCCAGTCGCAATCATCAATTCTTGTATTTAATTCTCATTTCGCTTATGCATGAAATAATACCGAATACATAGAACCGAATCTCCAAATTGACTACATACGAATGGCTATTACCCGGAACCGAATCTCCAAATTTAAAGATACGATTGAATATTACCCGGAACCGAATCAACTATATTAAGTATTCGTTTCAAGAACGCATTTTGTTTTGATTACTTTTCCGAACCGAATACAAAGAAACGAATTTTTCTAAACTGAATATATGTCTCAATTCGCATCGTAATCGTTTCTCATTCATTCATATTCATATTCGATTGAGGGAAAACTTTTGGAACAAACTGTATGGATGTTCTATGGATGGCAAGTTTTTGCATGCATATATTACAAGTTATAAATTTATATTATTTTTCTGTACTTATAATTTTTCGATAGGAATTTGGAAATATAATTTTGTTATTTATTGTCTGATTTCGACTTTGCGCACATCCATCAGCTGTGGAGATCGTAGGGGTTTGTTCTCATCACCTACTAGATAGACCACTAGGCGTCATCGCCCGGGTTTTGAGTAAAAGTAACGAATATTAGGTATTCGTTACTTTTGTTGAAATAACGAATTAATACCGGGTAATGAAAGTAACGAATTCTCCCATCCCTATTCCCCACTATGTGTGTCGTTGCGCGTCTCATACGCACAACTAAATACGTATTTGCGACATAAACTGCTTATCGCCGCGATCTGCATGGTGACGAAATATGGGGATAAACACCATAATTGCTACTTAAAATGCTATTTGGGAAATCGCATAATTTTATTACCGTAAATAATTCATTACATCTTTTTAATATGTCGCTATTTTTGCAATTTATTATTATTTCGCCTTCTTAACACAATTGTATATGGCATAAGTATTAAATAATGTTACAATAGTATCTGCTGAGGTAGTAAAACTCTGTTGGATCTTTCGTTTTACTGTCGATGCGATGTTTTCACAATAAAAGTTTATGAGTTCATGTCGACGAAGCGAATGGTAACTTATATTATTGTTGCTGCTTTTTGCAATACAATGCATTTGAAATTAAATTTTAATTAAAGAAAAACCCTTTAGATATTAATTAATTTTCTTATGTGAAATGATGGTGAATGAATTTTTAATATTTAATTTTGTTTTGATTTTTTTTGTTTCAATTTTTTTCATTGGGAATAAAAAGGGCTAATTTTCTTTTACTAAGTAGGAAAAATGCAAAATCAAGGTCAGTTTTAGCAAGGAAAAACATTTTCTCTGGATGCTGCCCATAAAAGGCACCACGCGAATTTTTTAAAATCCCCTTTTCCCTCTTCATAATCTTTGCCACTTTAGATAGATTTCAAAAGAAATATTACCTGAAAAAAGGTGCCTGAGTGGGTTTAATTTTTATACCCGTATGGTGAAACCAAAGGGTATATTAACTTTGCCTTACCGTTTGTAACGCCAAGATCCCGTCATCGCAAAAAAAATGAATTACACCAGTGTGTTTAGAATGATAAAAATATTTAATTTCTGCATGTCCGTCCGTCTGTCTGTGGCGCGGATTGCGGGCGCACGGATTGAGCTAGAGACTTGAAAGTTTGCACAGATCCGTTTTTCGTAAAATGTGTTCGTTAATGGGCAAAAATGGACCATTAGGGGGGGTACCCCCCATACGAACGAAAACGTTTTTTGTGAATATCTCAAAAACGCTGCATCTTATCAAAAAAGTACAAAATAAAACTCAATTTCTGTTATTCGCATAGTAAATTATTTTATTATTTTAGCTCAAATGGCGCTTAAAAATGATTACATCTTTAAAAAATATATCAAAAACGAAATTATTTTTACGTCCTTATCTAAATTCTTGCAAGTTTAGGTTTTTTACAGTAAAAAAAAATTTCTTTGAAACAAAACAAAAAAAAAATAAGGAAAAATTATTCAACTAATTACACATAATTGAAAAGAATATTTACTCGTATTAACTAAAATTGTTCTGTTTTCAAGAAATGCCGAGAAATTTTTTAAGCTTACAAAGATGCACAAAATTAACAGTTGATTTTGTTTCTGTTCCTGCACAGGATAAAAGTCTTTCCTGGGTAAGATTTCCTCGCATAAGATTTCATCGGATGAAAATATAAATGTACAAAAAAACTATCGAAAGATTACTTGTTGCGTAAGAACACTTTACGGTATGAAATTTTCTTTTCTTTTGCATAAAAATACATAATAAAGTTTAAATATATAACTGCTACAGATAATTTCTTAAGTCGACTAATGGCAAATTTATTCTTCGCAAATCTTTTCTATCACCGGACCGTAGAGTTCTGATCTTGTTGAGATCTTTTCAAATTTCGATGATTGATACTTATTATAAATAGCTTTTAAATTGACATTTGGTGCATTTTTAACCAAATTTGCGATTTTTTTCACCAGTGGTTTCAGAATTTCCACACTGTAAGTGGAGTAATACTGCAGAGTGGGATTCCACAGTTCTTCATCAGACGTTAGTGGATCCTTGCACATGAGTTTTAATGATAGAAATAGCGAAGCAGCTGCTACCTGCAATAAATATTTTATTTTTGAATTGGGCTTTAATGTAGGTAAATCAAATTTAGGACAGAATTTTGAAATTTCGTCAAAATGCTTACTTCTGATGGCTTATAGGAAGCAAATGAGTAATCAACGGATACTAATTCAATAAAATATTTGGACAGCAAATGATGATAATCGATGGCTTTAGCCGCTTTTGAGAATCGTCTAAGGAAGTGGATCGGGAGTGGTCGTCCCAATTGAAAATCTAGCGTCTTCATGATCTTTTTCTCCATTTCCAAGATTTGCGCTTTAGTATATGTGTTGTCAGTAATATAAACAAAATCGCAAATCTCTGGGGGATACAACTCTTCGTATTTGGCTGCTATGAAGAGCGCTGTTACACCAACTAACTGCAAATGCTGGCGTTTTGTCGTTTGGACCACCTGAGTAGGAAGCAAACATTTATTTTAGAAATAACGTATATATGCATTGAGGTTTTTAATAATAATGGAGAAACAAGTCTTCTACCGTAGAAATTTTCTTATATTTTTAAATTTGTTTTATTAGGTTTTAGATAATAACTACCTGAAGATATCTATCGATAACAGCAACAGCCATATGGAAAGTCTCTGGCACCAGATGGAATTGATAGTGAACTTCATTGATCCAATCAATAAGGACTGCTCTCATTTTAGACGTTACCTTATCACATAAAAAAAATTAATAAAAAATTCAAAAAACTCATTTAAAATGTTTACTTCTGTTTGTTTTTTTAAGTGATTTTCCTGAACTGGAAATATTGCCTCAAGATGATGCAAGTAACAGTAAATATCTTGCACATATTCTGATATCAACATCAAGTTTGCAGAGTCCTTTGAATCAATGTTTTCTACCTGCTCGCAAAAATTTGTGATTGTCAAAATTTTATTCTAGATTTTAAGAAAAAAAATTTGTACCTCGTCGAGAAGTTTGGCTGAATGAGATTCCACTCCATTTTCAATGACAGCTTCAATGGTTTTAGCTGGCAGTGACGGTTCTAAAGAAGTGGTGGCGGCCGCAACGGAGGCTGGCTTTGTCTCGGTTTCAGGTTTTTCCTTCTTTTCTTTACCGAGTGCAGCCCTCAGTTTGGACAGTGAGCGACGCGACAAATGGCTATCCTCACGACGGATCGCCAAGTGCTGCTTGTCCTCAACTTGAGCCTGTGGGACTATAGGGATTTCTGCATTAATTTCTACTAATTGGGACGGTAGAAAGTAAAAGGGACATTTACCTTTGGGGTTTGACACTCTTCCCTCATTTTTCACCTGCTTCAAGGTGATCGTAGTTGCTCTTGCGGCAGTTGGCAGAACTTTGGCAACCACCGACACTTTATTCGGGCCTTGTCCGGTTGATAATCTGGTGGAGTCTGACCTTGTGACTGCGGCTCTCCGGACAGCAGTGGTTTTATCCCAACGGGTGTCCACTCGGGGTTTGATGTTTTTCAGGCCAACAGTCTGCTTGGGATCCTTTAAACTGAACAAAGAAATCACAGTTAGATTTTGAAAATGGAAGCTAGCTAATTGAGGTACTTTTCTTTCTGCTTGTCGACAAGTTTCGACAACACCCGGTTTCCGAGCTCGCCCAATGCAGCCCGCTTTGTTGGATCGGCCGCCTTTTTTAGCTGCGTTTTGATATTAATGTGCTCGCCAGCATTCTAATAGGGAGACAATAGAAACGATTTTATCATTGGTCGGAACATGTGCAGATAACATTTCTTTTGGTGAAACAAAAGGAACTCCCGTTCTTGGAGCGCCTTTTGCCAGCGTCTCCGACAAAAAAAAATACAAACCTCATCGATTTTGATCATTCCGCGTAAATGCTGTGCCATTTTAATGTCTCCTTTTAGAAAAAGTCTCCTTCGACTGTGCGTCCACTGTTTGTTAAAATTAAATTAAGCGAGTTCGAAAATATAACATTCACAGCTGCACTGAACTGCAATCACTTCTGCTTGTCGTTCAAAAATTTCAGTTTGATTCAAGAAAAACCGTTGAAGTCGATTTTCATTTGATTTGCGTTGGGCAGAAAGAGATAAACAG
Organism: Chrysopilus asiliformis; assembly: GCA_964034945.1. Taxonomy (NCBI): domain Eukaryota; kingdom Metazoa; phylum Arthropoda; class Insecta; order Diptera; family Rhagionidae; genus Chrysopilus; species Chrysopilus asiliformis. The sequence goes on along the minus strand of OZ035961.1, from coordinate 87,252,260 downwards.
AGTGATTAAAATGCCAACTGCGATTGGCTGGAAAAAAGTACTGTTCGAGTCAAAATTACCTCAACAATTAGTAGATCGAATTTGAGTCATATGTGCTTTGCAAACGGTAGAAATTTGAAAACCGTGTTGAATATAAAAGTTTTCAGCGACATTTTTTCAATACGGGTATTCACTTTACTTCATAAAACCGTCGCAAACGTCACAAACTGGGTTTTTGGCCCAGGCGACGTTTGCGACGGTTTTGCTAGGTGAAGTGAATACCCCTAATGAAAAGTATTGCAACATTTTCTGAAACAGTACAAAAATTAAATATTCAAGGTTACATTCAGAATGAATTTGGAAAGATTCTTGTAAAAAACTTCATATTATTACAGCAAAAGGTATGTTTTCCAAAGTCCTGAATTATCTCACACGTTTACATGGAGATTTTAAAATGCCAAAAATTGATGAAAAATCGTTTATATATTTTAAAGACAAATTATTACATTAATAACATTCTGAGACTTGAAACGCTGTGATTTCTACGATTAATAAATTATGAAAAAGTAATTCTGGGATTTTCGTAAAAATAAATATCCCCATCGCGGGATTTGTACATTGAACTATCTGACACTGTTTGTACCTCTGGCGCTCAGTTGATTGAAATTTGTGATCGCGTGAGTTCGTGAGTTTAAAGATTCGTCGAAAAGATCTTGAATAAACCAGCATTTAATTCAAAAATAAGAGTAAGTTAAATTAAAATTAAAAAGTTTTTAAAATCAAAAAAAATCCAAGCCATATTCTACGAATTTGGACGGATGAAAACAATTGAAAACGACGCCGCAGTAGCCATTTTTTGTTGGGGCCCACTGGCTACTGTTTTCAATTACCTGTACAAAATGAGCTTACCTAATTAGGTTTATTTTCCCCAAAAGTTTTCTGTCAAATGTTTCATTTAATTTTGCCAAAAAAAAAACCGTGTTAAGTTTTCGCGCGGGAAAAACAGTTTTTTTTTTTATTATTGGTGGCGCCTTTCCGTCCACCATTTTGTTGCCACCGCCCCCTTTGTGAGGCTCTTTTCAATTACGTGATGTGTGTGAATTTTACACAGGCGCACTAATTCGACTAGTTTTCCCACCGTGACGTCACTGGTAAACAGAGTGACGAGTGCGCGGTCTTCGTAAACAACGTGAAAATTCCCTGAAAGTACTCTGCTTTATTTTTGTTGTTACTTTGTAGAATGGCTCGTACCAAGCAGACTGCCCGTAAATCTACCGGAGGAAAAGCCCCTCGCAAGCAGTTGGCCACAAAAGCCGCCCGTAAGAGCGCTCCATCAACTGGTGGCGTGAAAAAACCACATCGTTATCGTCCTGGTACCGTCGCCCTCCGAGAAATCCGTCGTTACCAGAAATCGACAGAGTTGTTGATCAGGAAGCTTCCATTCCAGCGTTTGGTAAGAGAAATCGCCCAGGATTTCAAAACAGATCTCCGCTTCCAGTCGGCCGCAATTGGCGCTTTGCAGGTAATTTCATCATTTGTCCATTGTACTCATTCAGATATTAACTACATTCTCGCTTTCTTTCGTCCGTTGTAGGAAGCTAGCGAAGCATACTTGGTCGGCCTTTTCGAAGACACCAACTTATGCGCTATCCACGCTAAGCGTGTCACCATTATGCCAAAAGATATTCAGTTGGCTCGGCGAATTCGCGGTGAACGTGCTTAAGCACAGTTATTGAAAGAAGCTGATGTAGTCATAACGTTTTACCGAGTTGTGGTTGGCTTGATGCACATAAAAACAGTTGATGTGTACCATGTCACATCTAAATGGTTGTCACAAAAATGCATTTCGTAAGAATTCAAATATAACAACACAACTCTATATTTCTGTATTTATGCATTAATTAATGTTTAAGATTTAAGAACTATCCCCTCTTCCCTCCCATTTTCTTTGGTATAATTTCCGTATATATTGTTTTTAATACAATTCATAACCTGTCCCATAACCACTGTCTTAAAATATTGCAAAGAAACCATTCAAACTTTAAAGTGTTCAGTGTTTCTCGAGTATTTTGAGATGATAGATTATATTAATACGCATATGCAATTTCTCAATTTAAATTAAATAAATGTTTCAATTGGATCCAGATATATGTTTTATTTTAAAAAACTGAGGCTTTTTCTCTGTGAAGAAAATAACATTTTTGGACATGGTGCCGCATCATGGAAAATTTTGCTAAATGACATCAAAACGACCCCTAATAAAATATACTCATCAATAAACCGGTTTTTAATTCACCGAAAAATTCGAATTTAAATGACCGCATGAATCATGCTAACACAGGTAATATCTTTAATGTGAAAGATTTGAAAGTACGTAAATAAAAATGCTTCGTGGCAAGAATACAATTGAAAATGGGTAAAACAATAATCGGCTTAAAACATTTTCAAAAATATGCATGTTTTCTAATTCTTAAAACATTGTCCTTCCGATCATCCTGAGCTGTGTTTCGGGATTAAAGGGTCTTCCCCTAAGCTCTGGTTGGAACTGAAACAAAATGAAAAAAAGATTTTAAAAAAACTTTCAAGTCGATTCGTATTTTTGCAGATTTGCTTAACATAACGCCATAATTGGGATTTAAGAGCCTGTTCACATTGGTTGAAATACTGCCGAATTAAGACAGAAACTGGCAACATTAAGGCAAGGTGAGGAAGTGGGACTGCTGATAGGAAAATCCTCCACAAAACTAAAATCTCCGTTTTCTGAGTTCCGCTTGTCGTGGCCTGATTGGTTGGCTGACACACTGAATGTGTTCCATAGTCATTATTGTTTCAGTCGTCTTCGATGCAACATGTCACACTGCAAAAGGCAGCCAAATATTACTTGCAATTCTTTAGAAAAGTTCCGTTTTCCAAATGTTTCACGCTATTCTGATTATTCACAGCTACTGGCTTAAATAGACTCAATCTGAACACGAGCAATATTTCATCCGTCCTATTTTAACCAATCTGAACATGGTCTAAGGGAAAAAATTGTTTCGTATGTATAAACATAACAAAAGCTATAATTGCCAATCTGGCAATCATTGGAGACCCGTATGGTGATATTCGTATCAAAATTCGAACAGTTGTACCAAAATTCCACTTTCAAGTCAAACTTTCCAATAAGATTTTTTAAAATTTATTCCAATCGGATTTTGATGTATGGGAGTTTTATGTAGAATCATATCCTAAATAACTTTTGTTCTTGCACTTTTTTGATAAGATGCACCGTTTTCGAGATATTCACAAAAACCGTTTTCGTTCGTATGGGGGGTACCCCCCCTAATGGTCAATTTTTGCCCATTAATGAACTTAGCCTCGCATTTTAATAAAAACGGATCTGTGCAAAATTTCAAGTCTCTAGCTCAATCCGTGCGCCCGCAATCCGCGCCACAGACGGACAGACGGACGGACGGACAGACAGACGGACGGACGGACGGACATGCAAAAATTTATTATTTTTATCATTCTAAACACACTGGTGTAATTCATTTTTGTGTGTGATGACGGGATCTTGGCGTTACAAACGGTAAGGCAAAGTTAATATACCCTTTGGTTTCACCATACGGGTATAAAAATGACCATATGCTTACACCCTTTTTTGGACGAAACCTGCGATGTTAATGAATAAAAGTAAGCAAATGTTGTAACTCAGTAATAAGAGCTCATACTCAAACTTCAAGCGTGATCGTTTGGTCACTTCTATTCATAAAAATGCAGATTTTGAAACTTCAATTTTTAATTGCGTTTATCTCGATCAAAGCATCACTCCAATGTACGCTTTGCTAAGAACGCTTTGACATCTGACAATTCTGTCATATTTAAAAACTTAGGCTCCTATTGTGAGCTTCGTCAATCGATCGTTGAAATGTCAAATCGAAAAATCGGTATTGTGATCATCGATTTTATCGTTCGTGAACGATAAAATCGTTCAGTTGGGAACGATGACATTTGTTTGATCGTTCGGTGAAGTTGATGTCAAGTTAGCGATCGGTGAAGTATTGCAATTACTTTTTTTTATCAAAATTAGAGGCTAATAATAAAATGGAAGTATTTGTACACATTAGGAAATTATTAATGAGGAATATCTTGATCAAAACCTCGATCAAAAATTCAATACAAAAATTGGTTGAATAAATGAAGATAAATAAGACCAAAGTGGTATAAAAATAATTTAAATAAAAAATGATCTTAAAAACTGTTTTATTCACATAGATTTGTAATATTGGTCAATTCAAAGAACTCAACATTCGGTGTTTAATATTTTCGCCTTGATGTTGGTTTGTAAAACCGTCTTCTGGTGTAATTTCGCTCATATCGCCATTGTCATCCACCTCCTCTATGTTTTAAGGGAGCTAAATATTGTATTTTCTGCGTTGAAGTCATTTTTAAACATTAAAATAACTTCAACAATGTGAATTCCCAAACGTTTAACACTAAAAAATTCACAATAGCGATTGCTTGAACGATGAACCTTACGCAATACCAAATTGTTTTTCGATCGTTCCGGCCAACGATGGTCGATCGAATAGATATCGATAACCGCAATAGACCCATTACAATACTTCGACTATCGAGGATTACTTTCGTGTTATCCTAATAATATAATACGAGGAATGTCTGCACAATGATCTCGAAAACCTGCGTAACGATTTTCAAGAAACTTGGGGGTTAGAGATTTTCGGGGACAAGGAATCGATCTAGATAAGTCTCACCTCTGAGAAAATTCCCCTCGCCTGGTATCTTCGAATTGGGTGGTCCGATCTTAATGAAACTTTACAGTATTATTAAAGGGGCTAAGGGCTTTCGATTTTTCCACTACAAACCTGACATTCCCCTCCCCCTCGCCTGGTGTCTTCGAATTACGTGAAGGTATCTTAATGAAAATTCGCAATATTGCTAGTGAGTAAGGTTTTTCGATATGCATTCTAAAAATATCACTTTTTAGATATCTATCGGCAGTCAAGTTCAAAACAATCAAGTTCCCTGAACCTCATTATACGAATCATGTTGCAATTACAATCGGATTCAATTACTCAGAGACAGAGGCAGAAGGAGGATTTTGAGATCGCTTTAAATAAAACACAGAATAATTGAGATATCGGGCTGAAATTTATTCCAGGTGTAGTGGACATGTTACATTTAAGTATGAAATTGGATGTCGTTCATATGACCACCGCGAGCACGTTTGCAGATTGATTCTTTGGAGCCAATTTTCCACCACTCTTCCACAAATATCGGCCGGAACGTTGGCAATTTCGCGTTCGATATTGTTCCTGAGCTCCTCTAACGTTGTTGGCTTGTTGGCATAAACCAACGACTTAACATAACGCCATAAAAAGAAATCCAACGGCGTTAAATCGCATGGGCGAGGTGGCCATTCGACCGGACAATTTCTCGAGATTACACGACTGCGACCACCGACTCAGAATTTCGGTAGTAAGTTTTAATAATTTCCAAATTGTTGCTCGTTCGTGAACTTCACGATGATAAAAATGTAAACCTTGACGGACGTTTTAGCATTGCCAGATCATAAAAAAAGTTTTAGAGTGCGTTTTTATTAAAATACAAAATTGTTATGTCCTTGTTGAAAGACCCTTTACATGATATTTCATGGACATTTCCAGGTAAGTGTAGGTTTCTTCCAAAAAATAAATAAATAAATAAAACTCAGGTAATGAATCCAGAATTAGTTTTTTTATTTACAACATGGAAACGTTTGAATTGTGAATTCTCTTATATTAAATTTCTTATATTTTTTCTTTAACAGAAAAGGATACAGTTTTAAATAATTAAAATGAAACTTAAGAGTTATTCTCTAACTAAAATATATTCAATTCGTCGCTGTTGATGTTGCCTTTTATGCAAAATACAATTTTTTTTATTAGAATAATTGTTATTTTACGATTTTTAATTAAATCTTATTGTAATTAAGCTTAAAGCGTCTAAGTAAATTTAATTCTTTTAAAAAAAATAAAACAGGGTTTGCATTAAAGCATATTCTATCATTATATCTCTATTTAGAAAAATTTTAACAAAAAGGAATTAAAATAATTAATTTCCAAGTATTTGTAAATTATTTTTGCGTTTTTTTTTTGTTTTGAATAAAAAAGAATTAAAAACTAGCTGTTTACAATTTTCTAATAAATCTTTTTTTTTTGTTTTATTGTTATAATTCCGACTATTTCATATAAAAATTATTGAAATAATGAATATTCCATTATTCTAATAATACTTATGGATAGATTTATCCATTAAACCTAAAGTAATTAATTATTTTAAAATCTTGCAAAAGGAAACTATCGTAAATTCTTTTCTATTTTTACAAATTCAATTAAGGGATGTTAATTCACAAAAATAAAATGGCAATTTAGAGATAAGATTGTAAAATCAGTCACAGCTTTGTGTTTTATTTTAATCGTTTTTTCCAATTTATTACGTTGAATTTGTTTTAAAATTTTAAAAATGAAGTGCCCTTGTATGATTTATCTCTTTTATTTTTATTAAGTATTTCTTGATTTTGCTCATTAATTTTTCTTATATAATTTTAATTACACATTCATATTTTTTTAAATTTATCTTACAATCAACAATATATACCATAGTTGTCTTGAAACTACTGTACTTTTAACATAGACGCACAAGAGTTTTAAATGTTTTTTTTTCATGGCTTCCAGATTTTTGTTTTGAGAAAAAATAAGATAATTAAACAGCGTATGCCATTCAATTGATTAGTATAGTGGTATAGAAATTTATAAATAGCTGTTATATATTAAATATTGTTAGTAAGTACACCAGTAGTCAGCCTTTTACAATAAAATATCTACAATTTCCAATCAAAAACAAATTAATTTTGTTAGTTTCTGTTTCACCTCTTTCTGAATAATACTCATCAAAAATTGTTATTTTTGTTAGAATTGAAACAAGTATAATTCTCAAATTACTTTCAAATTGATCATACTGATTTTTTACAATAAAGTTCAAATTTTTCATCAAATTTTTAATGTTTACAGTGTTTTTAACATTGCATGAATAAATTTTTAAATGTTTCACACATTTGTCAACTTTTGTGTGCATAATGCAATTTTTTAAATAAGTTTTATATGAACTCTTTATAATTGATTGAAGAGGGTACGACAAAGTTTCCAAGCGTTTTTAGACGCAAGTAGATTAGATTCATTGCTTTGGAGGCTGAAACCAACCCAGAAAAACACATTTAGAATGAAATCTTTATTTTTAAAAAATCACCTGAAAACATGTTTTCACTGCTTAAATTTAAAATGGAAAATTTAGCATTAGTAATAGAAGTGGTTCTAGCTTTATTTATGTTATGATTCTTGATTTTAATTTTAAATTTTGCTACTAGTTTATTTTTTGCGGCATTTGAAACAGATTTTTGACACTGCAAATCGAATGTTTTATTTAAATTTTCTTCTGTTGGAAAAACTTTTATTTAATTTCTTCCTGACGATTAGAGTCGTGCATACCAAGTGCATTGCATGACTTAAAGACAGCCAAACAAATTTAATTTGATTTCCTCTACAAAAAATTTGTATTTGCATAATCTTTATTTGTTCTAAATTTATGCCAAATTGCAGTCTTTGGCTGTCTTTAAAAATTGCGCAATACGGCCAAGCAAAGAGTAAGTAAATCCCAACTATAAAATTTTTTTCTTTTAGATGCAGACTTTTAAATTTCCCCAAGAGTCAGAGTGTCTCAATTTATCCTGAGTTAAAGTCTATGTTGAATAATTATTAATTTCTCTGCATTCATTAGTAGTTCAACCAAATCGAAACACACTTTTGATTTTACTGTTTTATCTGTAATGAGAATCATATCCTACAACGACCAAAAATTCGAAAACTTAAGTAGATATTTGTAGTGTTAGTAATCGCAATTCAAAAGATACTCGAAAATTTACAAAAGGGTTTTAGAATGCTGTTTGCTTGTCAATCTAAAAAATTCTTTTGGAGGCTATCCATAAAGTATGTCACTACTAAGGATGGAGGACCATTGTGATGGCGGTATTAAATTCCAAAAACGAAAAAGCGAGATAAGAGGAAACAGCAAAAATTAGCTAATTTTAGATTTTCCGCATTTTTTTTTGCCGTTACTCTACTGCAGACCCTCTCTCCCTTAAAACTATGACGTATTTTATGGAGCGTTCTTTCTGAATATTTTATTTAAAACAGAATTTATTACAAAAATTCTGGTATAAGCGAGAATCGCACGGGACGGGAAAATTTGTCGGGTTTAGAGATTCCTATCTTCCATAGCCATTTTCAAAATCACAGATTTGGCTTCGGCAATTCTAAGGCTTATTCAGGAACCGGAGGAAATATGGTTTAGGGCGGTTTTCACAATGTCCGGTTAACTCCTCCGGTAACGTAACCGGCGGTTAACTTTACGGTCGCCGTGTCTAAATTAGCGTGTCTAAATTACCATGTCTAAATTAACTAACCGGCGGAAAAGTCGAAAATGTAGTAGATTTTTGTGAATTCTAATACATCTAATGTCAAAAAGGAACCATAACTTATATGTGAAATTTGGTGGAATTGGATTTGTTAAAGTCAATCGGCGAAAAGTTATTCTGGATAACTTTTATCCACAAGTAAATATCTCCCAATAAATATCCACAAAGCAGAAAATGTCGTTTGAAACAATTTGCACCAGCAACAATTTCGATGGCTTGATTGCAGTAATGAGTCCAGAAGATAGTTGGGTTACAAAGTGGCAAATTTTTAGACTCCAGGGAGATGCAGAAAGTCTTTAATTGAATTTATTTAAATTGGAGTTATAAATCCTAATTTCCCTGCATAACCTTCAATTCGACGGTTAAGTCACTAATCGGACGAAATTCTTCCGGTTAAGTTTACCGGCGATTAAGAGATAATTAACCGACACATTGCCTTTAACCGCATATTGTGAAAAGGAATTCTTCACTAACCACCGGTTAACCTCCGGTAAAGTTCGTAACCGGAGATTGTGAAAACCGCCCTTAATGTATCAGATTTCTATGAAAAAATTCCATAGCAATAACTTCCAAGCAAAACACTGTTTCTGCGATGCCTCAATTAAGACGCTGGGAGAAATCAAACCACAAGTAAGTAATTTACAATTACGCACCTAGAAATTATGGAGGTACATTTTAGTCACCGCATGCATTTCCAAAACTAGAATTCCTTATGTTAAAATTATATGTTATTCTGGACTAAAAGTTTTTAACAAGCAAAAGGATTTAAGGAGCAAAAATTGTTTAAAAAAATCATTGGAAGCACAAATCAGAAATTTCAAAAAAAAAACGATGTAATCGGTTTGTTTATTTTGTATTCTTCTCAAATTAAACTCGTTTATGGTCTAAAAAAAACAATTTCCAATTGGTTGTCAACTAGAACCACGTTCTAAACTTAAAATTATCGAAATTCATTTTCTAATTTAATTGTGTATAAAATATATTTACTTTTTTGTTCTAGTGTTGATCATGAAAAATTTCTTCTCTTGAATTTATTTTTAATGTCTCATTGTTCCTTATCACTTTTAAAGGACATGATTTTTTTCTTCACCAAAGTTCTTACCTGCTGTGGAGTAGTTTGTTGCGCTTGCTGTTGTTGTTGATGCTGCTGCTGCTGTGCCAATCCCGTTACATCTTGTCCAGTAGACGTGGATGCAGAAACATTCGAGGAAGTTCCTTGGACAGTGACCGCTACCAAGGATCCGCCAGAAGTCGTCTGCAATCTCACAGGACTGGCGTTTTGTCGTTGATTTTGCTGAGATTGTAAAGCATTTATTAATGCCTGTTGAGTTTGAACCTGAGTTGCACCCGCCGCCACTTTTATGGTGCCCGCTATGTTTTGAGCGGTTCCAACATGAGCTCGAATGTTGCCGGCTGCCAACGCCTGAGCAGAGGCCGCAGATACCACCTAAAAAAGAAGGAAATTTTTTGCATATTTTGAATTTTTTACGTTTGGATTTCGTCAAAAGTACTGAAAAAAAAATAAAGCTTTCATACCTGAATGGTTTGCCTGGCATTCGGTTGCGAGGACACAGAAACTGGAATAACTCGTCCAACGCTCGTTTTCCCTAGCACAATTTGTCCAGCTGTCGCCAAAGTCCCTGGCTGGGCGTGTCGAATAACCTGCTGGATTTGCTGAACGGTAACAGATCCAGGAAGAGTTTTCGGATTTTGGACAATGAGCTGCGTTGGCACTCCCGACTTGCCCGCTACTTGAGCGATCTGCGTCATTTTCGCTGGTTTCCGTTGCTGTGCAATCGTGATTGGCTGTTGCAGCTGCAATTGTCGGACTTGATTCTGATTCGCCATTGTGACTTTTATCTGACCGGGCTTAATCTGGGAAAGTGTCATTCCAACTGTTCCCCCCGTCGCTGTAGCCACCCCACTCGACGTCTTCACTAACGTGGCGATTTGCTGCTGACCAGAAGTGCCTGCCTGCTGCATCTGAACATTAGCCGGAGCGAAAATCTGTGTCTGTGGGATCACTTGCGTTTTATGCTGTCCAATTAGCTGTCGCTTAACTAACAGCATTTCACTCTCGGTCACCTGGCGAGTTATCGTCTGCTTTGCGCCGACTCCAACCTGCTTTATGAACTGCGGCCTACTTTGCCCTGGCGCCACTTGTACCGTTGCAACGGAAGTTACCACACCTGGACTTCCTCCTCCCACATTCGCCCCACTTACCGTTGCCACGGAGACTTTCTGGCCTTGAACTTGAACAGTTTGTCCGGCGGGCACAATTCCTCCTTGAATTATCGTTCCTGCTGCGTTTACGAGAGCCGTTTGACCACCTGCAGTTTGAACAACTGCAGTAGCACCACCCCCCTGACCAGTGGATGTTTGCAGGACTTTGAGTTGTTGTCTGAGTGCTTGCTGTCGATAGAGTTGAATTTGAGCTGGCTGATTGCCGGGTTTTCCGGGCTGCTGCAAGGATCCAACAGATATTCCCTTGGCAACAACATTGGACACCTGCTGAGCGTTACCCATGGACAATCGTAATTGAGTCTGAGTAACTCCACCCAAACCACTCATCGAGACTATTGTAGGACTCTGAGAGTTCGGCCTTTGCTGAAGTACAACTTCCTGCAATGTCCCTGGAGCGGCGACGATTCTTTGTGCGCGCAGAGCGGAAGTATTCAGTGTTGCGACTGTGTTCGGCTGAAGACCCGCTGAAGTCGTTAGCACAGTTCCAACAGTCGCGAGTTGAGAGACGGACACAACCTGTGGCATTGACTGCGTTGCAATTGTCTGGACCAAAGTCGGCGTTTGAGTTTGTGATACCATCGTAGAGGTTGGAATGTTTGCCTGCTGCTGAATTGAGACAATTTGCGTGCCTTGCGAAGTTTGCTGCTGAACCGTTGATAACGTAGAAACGGGCGTTGTGAGGACAACTGAAACAGACGCGGGAGTCACAATACCACCAGTCGCTTGCAGTTGGGATTGCTGTTGCAATTGTACCTGTTGCGTCTGCTGTAGGTGTTGCACTTGTGCAGCAGTGACCATTCCACTCGAAGGTGTCACAATCGCCTTCACAATCTGAGTCCCCTGTTGATGAACGCCAATTGTGGCCCCTTGAGGCTGTTGTCTCGTCGCTTGAATCGGAGTAGCTTGCATAATCTGAGTGACCTGCTGAATTGTCTGCTGCTGCTGAACTGCATTGCTGACTTGCGCCTGCTGTTGGACAACTATGGCTGTCTGCTGCTGTACGGGTATTTGTTGAGCCACCACCTGCTGTTGTATTTCTGGAGGTTGTTGAGCGGGCGGTGGAAGTGCCATTGTGCTACGTTGTTTCTCCTTCAACTTTTCGGCCTTCTTCAGGGCGATCTCGATGGGATTTGGTGGATTATCGTAATTTGTTATCCCGAATTCCGTCAGTACAGCAACATGTTTGGAGTTCTTTTGACTTGGAATACCAAAAACTTGCTTTGGAGGCGGTGCCTTCTTCAAATATGCAGTTTTTATGTTGTCGAATTTTATTTTCATTAATTTTGTATAAGAATTATTGTTATCACTTGTGAATAACTGTGAGGTGCGAAGTGATTTCACGCCTCCTTTAATTGAAGACATTTTCATGGAATTCTTTAACTTCTTCTGCTTCTTGGGACTCTCGTGGAGTTTTCCCTCTTCCCGAGGGACAATAACGGCTTCATATCGATAGCGACATTGTTTCGGCGATCGATATGTCCGCGCGTATTGATTCACAAAGTCAGCAACGAGATCCCAATTGGGCGTATGACCAGGCGACAAGGGCATGAGATTTAGTGGTAGTCCTTGGAGATTCTGTAAGACGTGCAAAATTGCGATATCCTCATAAATACACCATTCGGCCATTCCTTCGGGCTCCACAAGTGGTTTAATTGGCATTTGCTGTTTCAGGCCAGGTATCTGAACATTCGGCTTAAAAATCCCGCGGTAGCGCTGCAATTTAAGATCTCGACGGATTTTCGCAATTGCAGGCGATGGTCGATCGAAAAGTGATCGTGGAGCATAGTAATTGTCCTCCTTTCGGATTTTCGAAGGCCGTCTACCTTCCACATAAAATCCAGCATCGGAACGAGTTCTTTTATATTCCTTCTTAACGTAAACCGGTGGTAATTGAGATTCAAGCATAACGTCAGCTTCATAGAGGAAACACAGCGAATAGTCGATGTAAATGTCGTCCTCGTCGTTCTGTGGTGGAGTGGGAGGACACCACATCTGATAAAAAAAATTCCATTGAATACAAGTTCACGTGAAGCGTTTCCGTTTAATTTTAGGGGCTCTCTAAAAAATACTTCACACCATATTGAGGCTTTTCACACCATATTGATGGCGCTACACTACCAGAGACCCCCGTGAGATGTATTTAATGAACAGCCCCTTATTTAATTTTGGGTAACGTCGAAATTACTCACCGGCATTTTTTCCATAGTATTGTCTGAAATCCAAATCTATGTGGAGAAAAAAGAGAATATATTTCAAACCCATTAGTGACCAGCGTAGCCATATCGTCGCCCGAGAATTTAATTGTCGTATGTTGTTCTAAACACCAAACAACATACGACAATTAAATTTTCGAACAACGATATGACAACATTGAATTTACATTAACTTTTTACGCTAATACATTCTTTCTTTTGCCAAGAAGGAATTTTTCTCTTTTTTATTTTATTAATTATTTTACTTATTTTTTCTGATTTTTGTATTTTCTTTTGACTATTTTTTAACTACCGGACTATATTTCAGCTATAGTCAGGTAGTTATGTTGCCAATAAAGAGACGAAATAACGCTAAAATCCATATTTAAATTTGTAATTATTTTTTATGTGTGACCAACAGCCCAAAGAAAATATAAAATCACATACACACTTGGGTGAGAAAGATCAACATATTTTTTTTTTATAATTTTGTCTTTTTGGGAAGTTTTGTGTTCAAAATAAAAAAAAATCCATTAAATACAAGTTCTTATTCCCGCTAGCCATTAATAGATTAATTGAATATTTTTGTCAGATAAATAATCCGAACTGCCGACTCAGAATCTAAGCCTAATTAGATAACTTTTAACATCTTGGCCTGCATAAAATTATTTAAAAAAATCACCAAGGTACTAGAATTTAGTACGACATTTACCATTTCCAATCTCCGTTTTTTTAGCATAAAATATGTTGAAAGCTATTGAAAAATGCAAGCTCCTGTCAACACACATAGGAAAATTTTGTGCTGGCGCTACACTCTCGTCGAAAGCAGGCGAAACAGTTACGGTTATCAGGTGGCAAGTTTTGTAAATTGAATAAAGGGTTTCCATTTATCCAACTTTAAATTCCGGTTCACCACATTGTACATATTTTATATTGTAAACCGAAATTTTAATGACAAAAATCCTTAGTTTAATTTACAAAAAGCGCCAAACCTGGCAACCGACCGTGATTTCCCGGGGTTCGGCGAGTGTAGCACCGGCATTACGAAACACCTATTTTTGACGTTTTAGCACATAATAAAGCTAAAACAGAATTTCATTCAATTCGAGATCAAGTCTAAGTCTTCGTATTGCTTTTCTGACCTCTGCACTTCGGAGACTTTCGACAGGACATTTCGCTTGGTTCCTATAACTTTGTGATTCCCAGTTGCAAAACGAGTCTGTTAAACGGACATCACTCTAATCTATTTTTAATTTCTTAACATTACTTTTTCAAGTCAATTGCCACAAAGTAATGACTAAGTGCTCCTATTTTTTTCAGAAATAAACTTATAACTTGCAGTTCTAACACCGCCGCAAAGTAGATAAATTCTAACACCGCCGCCAAGTAGATTAATTTTACACATAATGCACTTCCCTACAGTTTTAATTGCGCGCTAAATTTAAAGGATCACTGGAAGACACGCGCAGGTGACATTACGGCAGGTCACAACCAGAAACCGGTAGTAGCTCCGAAGAAAAAATAAATAAAATCTGCTTTTGAGTTTTCTCTTCTCTCAAAAATGTGTTGAGTACCGCAATTTTTTTCCTAAGTTTGTATTTGGCGAAAAATTTAAGTTATATGAAAGTGCATTGTATATGAAAAAAAATTGTGACAATGTTTTAGTGTCCCGAATTAATTTCTTTATTCTAACTTCCTTGCAGCTGTGTTGTTAAATTTATAATTTTGACTTATAACGATGATAAAAAAAAATTCAAATAAATTTATTTGTAAAAAAATATCGACATGGCAGTTTGGAAATGGCTGGCAAAAGGCTGTTCTGGTGCCCAAAAAATCATCAAAATTTCTTTTTTTATAGATTGTTTAATTAATAATTATTATCAGAAATTGGTTAAGATTTTTTAGAAGAAAAGTGAGAGTAGACTGGATTTCTTACTCAGTGAGTTTGCAAACAAAAATTATATTTTATTGAACAAAGTAAGAAATCTAATCTGCGCCATTACCAAACTTTAAAAAATAATTAGGAATTTAATTTTATAAATTTATTATTTCCTCATTAATTTTATCCAAAATTAATAACACAGTAGCAAGTAAAGTTTCGTTGCTTTGTTATTTTTTTATTAATATAATATTATATCGTAATTAATTTTTCCATTTATTTAAAACATTTATAATTATTATTTAAAAAAAAGAGGGTAAAAGTGACACCAAAACAGACAAAAAGGCTCAGCGAGCGGTGTGTAAAAAATGTTGAATGGTGGGGGGGTTGGGTGGTGGTGGTGGTACAGCGCATATCCCAAAGCAATGCCAAAATAATTTTTTTAACAAATTGATTTTATTTGTGATTTTTTTTTGGGTTATAAGTTAAAATTAAAATAAAACAACACAACTTGATTTTTAGCAAGGAAAATTTTCATTTTATTTATTTACTAAAATTTATTAATTTCTGTTTTCATTCATTGATTTTCATTTGTAACTTTGCTTTTTGTTTTTAAAGAGTTAAAACTCTTGGTTACACAAGAGCCACAAGCATATTTTTGTTTTGTTACTGCTCTTTGTTTATATGATATTCACTAAATATTATTTATTTGTAACTAATATCTAGTAATTTTTGTTTTAGTTTCTTTTTTTCATTATTTTTCTGTTATAATCCTATGTCACAGGTGTTTTCATTTTTCTTCAATTAATTATTATTATTATTTATATAATATGTTCAGTATTCCAACCTTATAACTAATAGTTATCTTCAATAATATTTTTTTACTCATTTTCTTTGCGACATTGTCACGTACTATATTTATGCTTTATTATGTATATAGATAATTATATACTTTACAACACGTCGTAATTTTTTTTCGTAACCAAAAAAATGTTTGAAGAAGTCATCTATCTAAAACGAATGATCGAATTGAAAAATTGAAAGAAGCCTATTTTACTCTAGATTTAAGAAAAGTTATTGATCCCAAAAATTTCTATTGTAAAAAAATTTCGCACAAAACAGTGAATTGTAGTAAAGTTTTTGAATCTTTTCTATATTTCTTACACACAATTACATGTTGCGAAATTTAAGTTCAGGTGCGTACTGCAATGGTAAGCGTGTGGTAATTCGAATTCTTGACACATGTGAAACCCAGGTGGCCTATTATGGAATACGCTCGTAATCGTAACGATTGGGATTGGTCTGTTATTGTTAGTAGAAAACAATAACAGCAAATCTTAATCGTTACGATCGTATTCCATAATATGTCCCCATTATTTTCTTTATTTTTCTTAAGTCTACTGATTTTCAATATGTTTCAAAAACTCGAATTGTAACTTTAACACCACTCCTCATGCTTATCATCGCAGTGCGCAACTGGGCCGGGGGTGATTAAGTTTCTTGTCAAATAAAAGCCCAGACAAAAAATGTATCTTTCTAATGCCTCGACAAAAACTAAAAAAGTCTTAAATTTGCCTCATTCAAATTTTTACAGTAAAAAGCATCCATTTTACGAATTTTAGGTGATATAATTTCTACGAGATTTTTTTAGTGGAAACGAGATCAAAGATTTTTTCTCCTCTCGCTCTCTCTCTCGAACGTATCGAAAAATTGTTCTCTCGAGATAGATGTTCACCCCTCATGTACGAAGCAATCATTTTTTGATGATTTTTTGAAAGGATTTAAACGTTTAGGATTTAAACACGTAAGATTACAATTAAAGATGAATGTTACCTAGAGGTTTATCGGAGTTCAGAGCCACACTCTGTAGGGATGAATTTGAAATGCTTACAAAATTCTTATGTGAATTATTGAATTTCATGCACATTTGAAAGCTCGCGCTGGCGAAATCCGGCGCTGTAGTGTAAACGCTTTATAATGTTGACTTTGGGGTAATGGTACTCTTATTGCATTTATTATCACTATTTTTTCCCAAAAAAGTCGGACAAAATTATGAACGCGATTCTGAACCTAATTAATTTAATCTTAATACGAGAACGTATATGTGAATAATGTTCAACAGGAACACGTGATCGTTGAAAATATCGGAACCGAGAAACCACAATTGCATGCATTTTCTAAATGTAAGTAATCAATAGGCTTCTTTCATTGACCTTTGAAAAACAAAAAAAAACTCCCCAATAGCCAAAATTAATCACTTTAAATCGTTTGATACTTTTTTTTTGTTTGTTTTATGTTTAATTTACACATAGTTTAGTTTTTTTGTTATAAAATAAGATCCTGTTTATAGTAGTATAAAAATAATTAAATAACAAATAACTAATATTTACATATTCTTAATTCTCTTCATCATATTCTCAATTTGTTTCTCTAAATTTTTAAAAATGAATGATAATTATGTAAAAAGGTCCGAACAAGAATGTTATCAGTTTGAATGACAATAAAAATCCCCTTTCAATATTTACCTAAAATGTTTGACATTATCGGAAGCGGAAAGCTCATACAAAAATATGATTTCACATTTTAAGGTATGTAAAATAACGATTCTTTTTCCTCGATGGCAAATATATACAAGATTTTATGGAGGTTTTTTAATAGTATTTAATTTCGATTTAAAAATTTGTTAAAATTAGGAAGAACTTTCACAATTAGGATTCACAATTGAGTGAAAAAATTCCTTTAGATTTTTTATTTTTATAAATAAAAATATAATCGTATATTCATTTGAAAATGAAGGCGATGACATAATGAGTGTAGAAACAATCAGAGAAGACGATTTTGACAGGCAAATCACTGACTTCTATGCAAATGCGTGAGATTCACCATTCAAATATTTTATATTTACAAAACGTAGAATTTTTTTTTTCGTTCAAATCCCGGTCATCGTATTAACACTTTTACTACAATTACTCGTTTTCTTAAGAAATTTTCATAGAATTGTTTATAATATATAGGTATGACCAGAATCCTCCCTACCGTTTTAAAAAATAACCATTAGTTTAAGTTTCGCTCAACTCTGCTTTCTGAAAAAAATAACTGTCACAGTCAATATGTAAACATTTTTATTATAGTTTACCCTAGCCATCGCACATATCGAAAGTACTTGTTGTAGGCCAGTAAAACGACATTCTCATTTGGTGAACAGAAATTGGTTTTTTGCGCCTTCAAGTACTGCCAAAATTGTTGCAAACTTGTGACGAATATGACTATTGTATCAATCGAAGCATAGGAAAATTAGGACAATACGTTTGTACCTAGTTTACATTAGGCTAACTCCAAGTTGACAGTATTTGGTAACTAAGAACTTGGAAATTTCCAACTGTTTTGTTGCTACTAGTTGTGTTTTAGTTGCCAACTACTGCCAACTCGCAACTAGCTTAATGCCAACTGGGGTTTAGCCATAGATGCGTAAAGCTTCCACTGAATGTAAACATTCTTTTAACGTTTAAATGATTAGTTCCTTTTTTAGTCGTCATACTACTGAATTTCACATTTTTGAGCAGAATTTTAAGAAAATTATAGTAATTAGAATAAATTTGCTCAAATTTTTTATGAAATTCCATATAAAACAGACCAATTTTTTTATTGTTCTAAAAGGAAACCGACAACACAGATTGGTATCTTAATGTTTTGCTGAAGCAAAATTTCGACAACAGTCACTAATGCCCGAAAAATCCTTTAATACTATAGAGAATTTTGCCAAATCCTAAGCTACCATCGAGATCCTTGAATTATTTCTGCTGCCATCTCGTCAACTTTTATCGTACCTCGTCAATAAACGGCTCAAAAGCCAAACGATTTTTTTGCCAAAACTAGGATCTTTAAAATATTTGGTTTATTATATTTTCCTCAAGAATTCAAAGAAGTGCGAAATTCCTCCAGATTTAAAAAAATATTTTAGCTCGTTTCCAAAAACAAAACTGCAACACAAAAAAATCCCAAATAAATTCAATCCCCCAGAAACTATATCTTTTACATAAATATCCGCCATTTTTGATCTTTTGCAAAAATTGAAGAAACTTTCATTGATTCGTTCAACGTTTCTGTTTGGCTTATATTCTGTACAGAAATTTATGAAACATGGAAAACCTAAATTCATAAATAATACTCAATTGCTCATTATCAAGATGGGCCATTATCTGGATTAATTCTCAACATTGAAGTACGTCTGGTTATCCTAATTGTCTTTGATGGGCGTTTTGGTGTGCTGGTTTCGTCAAAAACATCGCTACTATCACTTTTATTGTGATTGACATTGTCAATGACCCGTGGCGTCTTTGATATCCAGTTATCTAGCGTATGATTTTTACCATTTGATTTGATAAACTGTTTCTTAAGGCCACCACCACTACTTCCACCAGCAGCTCCGCCGCCGGCAGATTTTCGCAGTTTCGGTGTAACATAATCACTACTACTGCTACCAGCATTCGTTAGACCATCTAAAATCTTAGCTTGTTTAATATTACTATGACTACTACTATTACTAATCTTCGAGGTACTAATATTGACCCTACCGTCACTACTCTTACTACTACTATTTCCTTGTGAATATTCATCTTCTGAACGATTTTGTAGATTTTTTTCAATATTTGAGCTTGTATTGCCACTAGCACAAGTTCGGCGAGTTAATTTCGCTCCGATTGGCTTAACACCGGGCAATATTGGACTGACATCCAGCGTCCAGAGATTGATTTTCACAGAGCCCCGAGAACGTGTGCGTGGACTGTTAACATCGAGATGATTCTCGACTGGTTCGCGACGTCGAACTATCACCGAGTCTTTGGAAGATTCACTTTCCGTATCCGAGTTATCTGATTCCTCAGATACGTTATAGTTACTACCTGTATTTGTTGTCGCATCATTCGAATCAATCATAACATCCAGACTACATTCACTGAAATCTTCAGACCGATGGACACTTTCACTGTCCGTTGCTTCGCCATCCACATATTCGTTCTCGTTGCTCTCGTCATTGTCCCCCGCCGCTTCATCTACATTCTCAACATCATCATCGTCGTCACCGTCACTAGCTTCATTGTCATCGTCTCTGTATTCTGGATTTTCACTCTCAGATGATGCAAATGAGTCAATATCATTCATACTACTATGAGATCTTAATGTTTTACTACGCCTTGACAGTTTACCATGCTGTTGAAGCCCTGAACTATCAAATTTTCGCTTTCTACACTCGTTATTTTTCCTCTTTTGGCCTTGGGCCGACTTTACAGCTACTAACTTTGGTTTATTTTTACTTCTGAGTGCTATTTTTCGACGTTTCGATTTTGAATTTTTATTTGTACGAGCTTTCCGCTTATTATTTCTCTCAACTAATTTCCCCTTATTACCAATATGACAACCCTCTGTACCTAATCTAGCAGTTCTTTTTCCTTGTTGTTTAATAATTGCTAAACGTTTGTTCGTCGGCTTATTTTTAAGTTTTTTATTAACCTGATTCTTAGCATCCTCTCGACTATACGTCAGCAGCTCATCAGCTTCTTCTTCTTCGGCCTTGCGCATCTCTTCTTCTTTTTGTAGTGCAGCCAAACGATTTGCCTCCCATTCGCGCTTCTGTTGCTCAATTTCAGCCTCGGCAGCACGAAGTTGTTCCGCTGTCCAAGCGCCACCAGTCTCCTCCACGAATCGCATTGCGTAGCGTTCAATTGGACTCAACTAATAGGAAAGAATTTCATTAGAAACTTGAGAAAAAAAAACCAAATTCGTGAAAAGAAAAGAAATCAAGAAAATTATTTTTTATTTTGCAGCTAATGCCCTGTTGAGATTATGCTAGTTTCTAGTTAACAGTAGCTGGCAACTTGAACGTTTCTAACTAGTTTGATGCTAGTTCAAAAGGCAGCTGACGTTACACTAATGACCAGTTACTGTCCACTAACAACTACCCTAATATCAACTGCTCATAGAGGGCTGTCCATAAAATACGTTACCCCAATATTGTGACATTCTTTATGAACAGGACCGTATTAACGGATTAAAATCAGTAACTCTGTTATACATTAAACGCAGTCCCGAATGGAAAAAAAAATATTTTTTTGTCCATGCCCGCAATTAAAATGTCTAGTGGAGATCACTTTTCTAGGAAAATTTTCATATCTTTTCAAAAAAAAAATAATTATCAATTACTGAAGGCAGAAATTTTGAGGTATATATAACGACCAAAAACTGAAATAGGATGGTGAAATATTTGAAAATATCTGATTTGAACAGTACATGGCTTTCATACACAAAATTTACGTTTCTGCACAATTTTCCTGACGAATAAAATATAATTTTTCATAAAAATATGAACTTTTATTTTACAAAATCTGAAATATCTCAATAACGGCAAAAGATATCGATTTATGGTAAAAGGCAAAAATGTAGAGAATTTTAATTCTGCCTTTTAGAATTTTTTCGAAAAACTATTAGTTTGCAAGCAATTCGCGAAAATATATTTTTTTTAGTTTTTAATGATAATATCTCGATAACGGAAAATATATCGGATAACGGTAAAACACAAAATTATGGTAAACATTATTTGCTTCAATTCATCTCATATATTAAACCACCAAAAACTCGTTATTTTTCGATAATCGGAAAAAAACTGATTTAAAAAAACGGTATATCTCGATAGAAAGAAAAAAAATCTAAAAAATTTATTGTCTCCAACTTTTGTTATACATAAGATTACTGAGAAACGCGTAGTTCCGAAGCAAATAACTAAAAACGAAATTGCGCTTTTTAAAAAAAACCGCCATTTTGGTTAAATCCGACAAACGGATTTCCACCCAAAGTTGATAGTTTATCACAAATGTTAATCATAAAAACATTGTAAATTCTGATTGTTTACCGGTTTTTTTGGTTATTTTCTAAATGCTGGCTATGGGGTATAAGAAAGAATAGGAACATAATGGCATTGGGGTATGGCACACAGGAAACTTGAATATCAAAATGATCCCCTGATCTTTAGTAAATAAGACCGATGCAACAAACAGGCTTTTCCACTTCAAACTTTCATGAACACATTTCAAACACAACGAAACGCAAAAAAAAACTTTCATACACCCTAAATGCAGGCGCGCATCGCGTTAGTAAATGGTCATTTTAGTTTTAAAACCCTTACAAATCAATATGGGAGCTGGCAACAAACTGTTATTCGACTACTTCCTCTTTAAACTTAAAGCTACTTTGATAAATACAAGTTTAAAGGTGTTTAAAATTTTAAATTATCACTTCGGTACCAATCAACATGCTTGCCAACGCGGTGCGCGCCTGTACTAGAGGTCTTCTTGCAGTTTTTTACAAATATAATCTCGTAAAAAGGACATTTGATGTTTAACGTTTTGCAATTTGGTACTAGATTTAAACCGAAAACATAAAAATTTCGTTGTTTAACTAAACTCCAGAATAAATTTGTTAACTGACTGGTGTTTAAGTTGCGTGTTTAATTTTATCGTCCTGCTTAGCAAAACTTCAATTTATCTTTATCACTATTAATAGGGCCCAATGTGTTTTAAGTTCGATAAGCATGTAATAAGAAGACATTTTCTGAAAAATTGTGGTGTTTGGGGAAATTCGAAGACGTTGCAATGAGTTTGGCCATTTGTCATATTCACGCTACGTTTTACGAATGAAATGTTCTGACAGGGCATCAATTCGCGTTTCATGAAAAAATTATACTGAAACAATTTTTTTGATTTTCATCCATCATTTTTTGATTTATCCACAAATGCAATTGTTTTTGCAGTCGAATGAAAAAAAAAACTTTTCATAATCTACTAGCACCGTGCACAGATTTGAATTAAAATTTTAAAAAATTATTTTTTGTTTCAATATTTTGTCTGACGAGAAGTGATATAATCACAGTAATAAAATTAACTGAACTATGTCTGATCGCCAAAATATAATCTGGCACTTTCAACTGATAATTTTTAAAATTTTAATCGGTAAAAATTGTTTAGTTAAAAGTGCATAATGCAAACTCTTACAAAATTATATAAAACTGACCTGCTTAACAAGATTTTCAACTTCCTGATCAGCTTTACTCATTTCTGGCTTCTCCGACGAAGTCTCATCCAATGGAATGTTCTCATCAAATTCAGCCAAATCCGCTGCTGCCTCTGCTTTGGCCGTTTTAGCTGCTTGAACATCCTGCTCATCTTCAGCAGCTGCTAAGGCCGACTCGAACGCGCCAAGCGTTGATTTCTCCTCGGGTACCACCGTTGCGCTACTCGAACTTGCCGCAGCTGATGCCTGAAGATTCTCCTGTAGTCGCAATTTTCTCTCTCGATCACGTTCCAAAACCTCTGACAATCGCGCTGAGACGTCCTCTTCCTGTTCCACTTGGAAAAGATCATGAATTGTGGTACTTTTAAAGTACGCCGTGGTAAAGTTGCCACCCTCGATGGCCAAATCACCCAGCAAACGCTTCTGATTCGCCTTCTTTAAGATATTCTCTTCGATCGTTTTCTCACTGACCAATCGGTAAATGTGAACGTCACGCGTTTGACCGATACGATGGCATCGGTCTTGTGCCTGTGCATCCATCGTTGGATTCCAGTCTGAATCGTAAAATATCACAGTATCGGCACCGGTTAAATTGACACCAACACCACCGGATCGAGTTGATAAAATAAATGCAAATATCCGTTTGTCGCCATTAAAACGTTCCATGAGAATTTGACGTTGTTCAATACGTGTCGTACCATCCAAACGCAAATAGATGTGACCATGGTAGTTGAGGAATGCTTCTAATACGTCCAACATTTTTGTCATTTGTGTGAATATCAGTACACGGTGGCCTTCGTACTTTAATTTTCGTAAAAGTTTATCTAATGTTTGTAGTTTACCACAGTCGTATTGAATCAATCGGGGATCAGGAAACTGAAAACAGAAAAACATAATTAAAAATTTTCTGTAGAAGCAAAATGCAAAATTATAAAAAAAAACTGAAATAAACTCTTGAATAGATAAACATTTCCATACCTGTGTGGACATTGCGGATGTGATGGGATGAAGTAACGTAAGTTTTGATGACATCTCCTGTCTAATTACTAAATCATGTTGTCGTTCTTTATTCAATTTTGATGGATGTGGATGAGATACATGCAGGTACGGTTGTGGTGCTGATACAGCAGGAACGAAAATAACAAAATTATCAAATAGAAGATTCATTTCTTCTGTCCTCTCCTCGAATGTTTTGATCATTTTCGACAGACTCCAATTGTAGCCACGCCGAAAGAATCCATTCAAGCAATTCGTATAGCTCCTTGAATGCCACGTTGAGTATTCTATCGCTTTGCTTGGTTTAATAAAATTCTTCATTGTCGTTCGGAAATCGTCACCATAAATTGGAGTTCCATCGCAACGTTTTTGATTTATTTTCGCCATTATTTGAAGTTTATATTGACGGCGTTCCTTTTTCATTTGTTCCCTTTCGGCCTAAAAATCAAGATGGCATCAATTAAAATAGGAATAGACTGAAATCGCTCGAAATACTTACAAAGTAAAATTCTGGATCGACTTCACTCTGTACGAAATTCTTTGAATTCTTACTGGTACCACTGGCCAAGGAGTTCGACTTTAACTGTTGCGCTAATGCAACCACTAAACTCTTTCCCTGATTATCAGCCGAAGAATTCTGTTGAGTATTCGATACATTTGGTGCCACTCTGGCGACTGGCTTCCCTGCTCCTTCTGAGCCATATCTATGCTGTTGATACATTGGACTCGATTTATTGACAACCGTTAACCGTTGCCCACCGTGCGTTACAACCGTTCCACTCGCTGCTTGCGTTAGGAATATTTGCCGCCCAGACGATGTGTGAACGATTTGAGCTATTTGCGGTGAACTATTTACCGCCGACGAAGATAATGTATCCGAAATTGTGGTAATTATACGATTACCACGAAATTGATCATTTCGACGGCGTAGATTTGGATTTGTAGCGATTGTATTACTAATACTAGTGCTACTGGTACTGCTATTACTACTATTGGCTGATGATCCTGCTTGTATTGTTGGGACTGTTGATGATATTAACGACATTTGATGTGAATCTTGATTAAACCTAATTGGTTGCTTTTTATCTAAATTTATTACTGGAACTAATTTATTTCCTTCAGTCTTCATAGCTGGACTAGTGCCAACTTTAACGCCACTACTGTGGCTAACTAAATTTTCTTGAACACGTGAATCTTTAATACGAATATGGAATTTATATTTTCCGGCTGGACATTTTGGTGGTGGTTCCGGTATCGAGTCGATCTCCTCAATTAGTTTTCTAGGTGTGGCAAGCTTTTTAATACGATGCGATACATAAGCAGTTAAACATAATTCTAATTGTACAAGGACTAAGTTCAATGCATTCAAATCAATGTGCTACAAAAAGACATTTCGAAAAATAAGTAATCAAAACTAAAACTCTTTAAGCATAATCAACTCACTCGCATTGGATCGTAGTCCAGTATATTGCAAACCATTGAGGCTGTATGAAATCTTATACCATCCATCCGGAACGGTGATATCGTAGGCCGTACTTCGAACAAGTTTGGATGATTGCAAACTTTTCGTAATTGCATTAAAACGTTAATAACACTTAACAGATTCCCTGCCGCTAATGTCTCTCTTGTTCTATTAACATATTAAAATCACAGAAAAATACTGTTTTATTTTTCATATTTTTTTCATGTTTAATCAAACTTACTTGGCACGACTCATAAAATCATCGTATAAATATCGCTGCCGCTTCGATAATCGACACATGACCACATGCTCATATTTCTTAGGCATTTGCTTCTCTACTTCGGATTTTAGCCGCCGCAGCAAGAATGGTCGGAGAACCTAGAACGGAAACAAAATAATTTTGTTACAATAAAAAAATACATGTTTGGTTCACAAGACGCACTCGTACTTGTGAAAAAAATTTCATATAAAAATAACATAAAATAAAAACTTGTTACCAAACCTCTAGAATGAAAGACTGTAAAAAATTCATTTGACTTTCATATGGCATGTAAGGTATTTTTATTGCACCTGGTATAATTCTCAAAACATTGAAAGTCTGTGAAAATTTTTATGGGTGCGTTGGAGATTTTATTAATGATTGCAGAGAACTTTCGGCCCACTGAATTATACACAAGCAACAAACAAACGGTTAAATCAATTTAACACCAATTAATGCCTAACAACGATCCTATAATTGAATCTCAAATCTCAGAATCACGTCAAAAAATTCATGTATTTCACAAAAAAATTCAGTTTTTACTGATGATGACTTTTAATAAAAATTCCTTCGTATTTATTTTGTTACCGAACCTCTAGAATGAAAGCAAATATTAAATGCTATGACTTTCATATGGCATGTAAGGTATTTTTATTGCACCTGGTATAATCCTCACACCACTTAGTTAGTTTATGAGAACTTTTATAAAGTGCTTTCTAATTATTATAACAGCTGTTTAGCAACTTTTTAACGAGTTTGAACGCAATAGTAGTTTCTTAAAAAACAGTTGTCAGGCGTAAATTGATTTTAAATGAATCATTATAAAAATATCAATATTTGTTGCGCTAACGACGCATTTTTTTGTAATTTTTGCTTATAATGAATTTCTTTCGAAATCGGTTCACAGAATCGAAGATGCAAAAAGTGGGGATTTAAAGGGAGAAGCGACAGTGAATTTTTATGCTTTAAAACTTTTCTCTTGTTATATCCAGCCAAATATGAAAAACAGGACCAAATTCGTTTGAGTGGATTAAAAGTTATGAGGGAACGACAAACAAACCAACTATCACTACAAACACATGTTTCCCTTTACGTTCCGTTGGGGGTAAAAATAAGTAGATAAAAAGTGTTAATTCAAACTGTTGTGAAGAAGGAATTGGTCGTTGGTTGTTGGTACGATAGTACTAGATTGTCTCTTTAAATTTTAGATCACCTGAAAATGGCCCGGCCATACTATGCAGTTCACTCAGAGCATTCACAGCAGAAAAAATTCGTTGTGTTTTTCGTTTTTATTTTGAACATCTTAAATATTTTATGTTTACACGAATTGTAATAGTAAAATGATGTTAAATACAAACACGTCATGAAAAAAATCACTGAATAAAAAATGTTTAAATACACAATGAATAAAAACACAAAAACCCTGATAAAAAAAAATATAACAAAAAAAATGGGACGAAGTTGCGAAAAAATAAATTATAAATTCAAATTATTACATTACGTACAGGGTACAGACCTTGTGAAGGCGTTTGATGATTGAATCATTGTACTCCGAGTTGCCTTCGATCATCCCGGTCATGGGATTTGAGAACCATTCCTTAAATTCTCGATGAGATTGAAAGACGTGAGGCATGAGAAAGTGCATCAATGACCACAATTCCATCAGATTATTCTGTAGCGGTGTTCCAGTAAGTAACAGACGTCTAAACAAAGAAAAAGGAAGTGTAAAGAAATCTTTCATTCAAGTCTTTCTATTTTCTCAATTAATAAATATATACTGACTGTTCCGTTTGAAAATTTAACAGCAGCTGCCATCGTTGTGATTTGAAATTCTTAATATTTTGCGCTTCATCCAATATCAGATATTTCCATTTTTTCCGTCGAAAACTCTGTTGATCCTGAATTACTAATTTGTACGACGTTATACAAACATGAAACGCATTGAATTTCGTCCAACCGATACGCTTCTGTTTCCTCTCCTTTTGTGAACCGTAATATGTTAAAATTTTAAAGCCCGGGCACCATTTTTTGAATTCCATCTCCCAATTCAGCATAACTGATGATGGTACGATGATTAAATGCGGACCCCAATTGCCATTCACACATGCTAAATGCGCCAGCAATGCAATCGTTTGGATTGTCTTGCCTAGACCCATTTCATCGGCTAAAATTCCATTCAATTTACGATCGTGCATTGTTACAAGCCAATCTAATCCAATGTGCTGAAAGAGAAATATAAAAATGTTGTTATAATATTTCTAAATACAAAAGATCGAAGTAAAAACTGAAATAATATTTGATCAGACAAATGCCTCGCAACAAGTCATCCAAAGTGGAAGCAATTACTTCAAAAATAGAAGCAAAAGCTTTCAGTTTTAGGAAATCATCATTTGGATTTTTTGTTTTTGATAATTTTTGGATCGTTTATAGTTTCTCCAGTCTTTAAAAGTGAAATATTGTACATTTCTACTCTAAATAACGTTCAAACTGACACGATATCAATATAGTAACTAAGAATACTCACTTGATATTCCCGGAGCGTGTGTTTTAGTAAAAATGGAACTGGTGTAACGACATCTGTTGATGATAATGTATTTCCTTTCGGTTGAATACTTTCTGCTATTGCGGCTGCGTCATTAATGAGATCATCTTCTTCCTCCTAAGAAATTCGAATTTTAAAAAATTATATTTTCTCGAAATCACACCCTCTGATACAATTTAATAAGTAAGAAAGTTTTGTTCTCGTATTTAATTCACTTTATTTCAAAAATAAAAAAAGAAATATCGCTTTTATTCAAATACGAAATAATTTTTTATGCGCCCAAGCGTAATTGTAAAACTGTCTGACCGTTCAACAATTGATTTTAGCGCAAATAACTTAATTTTAAGGACTGAGCAAGTTAATATGTTTATTTTTCAAAAAAAATACACATCAGTATTTCAAGCCTCATTTACATTACTGACTACTGTCCGGTAAGTAGATAAAAATCCAGTAGGTCAGTCATCTACACTTATTCGGTACTCATGATACAAAAAGTACTAATGGTAGGCTATTCCGAGGTTTCAAATTTGTCGGCAATAATAAAAATAAAACATAACAAAAGCTATAATTGCCATTAAAAACCCGTATGATGATATGGAATTGTTCGAAGTTTAAGTGAACGGCGAACAGTCGTATCAAAATTCCACTTTGAAGTCAAACTTTTCAATAAGATTTTTTAAAATTTATTCCAATCGGATTTTAATGTATGGGAGTTTTATGTAGAATCATATCCTAAATAACTTTTGTTCTTGCACTTTTTTGATATGAGATATTCGCAAAAAACGTTTTTGTTCCATTTTTGCCCATTAACGAACTTAGCCTTGAATTTTACAAAAAACGAATCTGCGTAAAATTTCAAGTCTCTAGCTCAATCCATGGGCCCGCAATCCGTGCCACAGACGGACGGACATGCAAAATTTAATATTTTATCATTCTAAACACACTGTTATAATTCATTTTTGTGTTGGCATTACAAACGGTAAAGCAAATTTAATATACCCTTTGGTTTCACCATGCGGGTATAAAAACAAAACTTTTCAGTTTATATGGATTTTTTTTAGTTATTCTCAAAAACTAGAGTCAATCTGACCAAACCACTTGCAGATTCGAAATTAGCGATGTCAAATGATCCTAAATAGATTGTAAAATCTTTGGCAACAAAATCGCTGCTGTGCAGTGTAGTCGAACCGGCAACACACAAGCATATTTATAATAATTGATTTGGCTTGATCAATATGATATCAGTACTCGTTGGTAATTTGCATACGGTAAAAGCATTTTTTTTTTCAACTTAACATTACGAAAATGAATCAAACCAAATGGAGATTTTAAATATTTGCCTTTGTTTTCTTCTCTTCCTCAGCTAAAAGACTCTTCAAACCCAATTTTGAATCGCCTTCCATTTCTGAAGCTGCTTTCAGCTCTTCATCATCATCGCTACCTTCAGTTTCTTCAGTCGAGGAATCCTCAGACATCGCTAGAAATTTCAGTAATTTAATAAGCGATATAAAAACCTTTGAATAGGGAGCATCTTACTCTCATCTTCCGGTTCTTCTTCTTCTTCGTCATCATCAGAATCTAACTCCATTTTCACGATATCATCAGCTGATTTTTGCTTCTTGTATTTAGCAATCAACTCCGCCAATGACATCTCATTATCCGCCTGAAATATGAAAAAAAAATATTTTTAACTTCCGCATCTTTAAAACTATGTTTTCCGGAACAAAAAATTAAAAAAAAACGGTTAATCGTATATAGGATGTTTGGAAGTTCAATATTCCAATTTCAATAGATAAAAATAATTATTTCCTAATTTGTACTCACATTTAACTCATCAAGTTCTTTTTTGTAATCCATATTCTTTTCATTCTTCTCTTGTTCCATTATTGTGTCTTCATCATCTGTACTTTCTTCATTAGCCTTAAATTCTTCATCATCCGCCGATGATCCGGAACTAGATTCCTATTTGAACCAAAAATTACAATTACCAAGTGCATCTCATTAAAATTATATTTTGCTTTCTTACACGATCACTTAAAACTATTTTATCTCGATTTTCCAAATAATCCTTGGGAAGCTCCTTGAGAAAATCATCCAATTCCATTTGAGACTCCTTTTGCAACGCTGCCACTTCTTCATTAACATCGGCAGCTTCAGCCTCGGCTTTAGCGATAGTTTCCTCGTCGTCACTGGACGCTTCATTCTCCGGCCGAAATTCATCTGAAAATTTACCATACTATAAGTATCTAATGTACATATTCGATTTTCCGATAATAGAAAAGAGCTTTTATCAGACAAATGCCTCGCAAAATGCGGTCATCCAATTAAAAAGTTAATTAATTCAAAAATAGAATTAAAAAACATTCAGTGACTGTGTAACATCATTTGAACAACTTTGGAGCTGTTTCTAAAAAAAAAAACGTCACACTTTTAAGAAGGATCTATGAAAATGTGACGGCGGTACTAGACTCCATATAAAAAAATCACAAAAAAAAACGTGACAAACGGGGGAGGAAGGATCTGAAATGCCTAAATTCAGTGTGACGTATTTTATGGACAGCTCCTTGAGAAAAATAATTTCAACAAAACTGTGTAAATTGTTAGATATTTACCATCTGAAAGGTTTTTATGTTTCGGAGATGATATTCGACTCGAATTAACGCTTGGCGCAGCACTAGTATCTACAGCAGTTTTATTCATGCCTTCGGCTAATTGTTGTGACATTTTCTCGGTTTGGTCAACAATAAAACTCAAATGCTGATCGAGGGCCTTTTTTCTCTTCTCCTCCAATTTTGTCTGATGTTTGTATTCGACCAGTTTCTCCACATTCGACCAAAAAAATTTGATCTCTTTGGCAATAAAGCCAGCGATACGTTTCAGTTGGAGTTCCTGTGCTTTCTCTGCTCTTTGTGCCGCCGTCGACTTATCCTGGAAATATTTCTGCACCATGCGGGCGCATTTTTTTGCGGCGCTCTTCTTCCATTTTCGCTCTTGAGCGAAATCTGCCGCCAGCCAAACCATTTCCTCTAGCAAGTAGTCCCAGTGAGCCTTCGGCCGTGATGGCTCTTGAAGTTTTGGCAAACGTTTCTCTGTCCATAGCCCTTCGCGCTGCAACTCAGAGACCCTTTGCATCACATACACTTCTTGTTTCGCTTTAACGGAGAATTGCTCTTGGGAACCATTTGTAGCTGAGCCTGACGGATTTTGTGCGTATGTCGATGATATCGTGGAACTTGTGCCCACAGTCGCTGTTACTGTCGACGCTGCCGATCCTACCGCACTAATACTTGTATTCGATGAGGTCCGACGTTTATCGGTTATGTTGTGGCCAACACTACTATTACTACTACCACCACCTCCACTGCTGCCGCTGCCACCACCGCACGGAAGATCAGGTACGAGTGGCGTTCCACCTAAAATTAAATTGCAATTACTTTAACATCACACAAACGCAATGAGAATATTTTCAAAACAAAATTAATTTCTACAAAAATTTTGCTGCGAAAAATATTGCTCGACTGTTTCTAAATTAAATAAAAATTAAAATCGCTTCTTAAATAAATAAAATAGTTTTGATTTGAAATTTGAAATGAATCAACTGTTTTTTTACAACATTTAGCATGCGTGAATTGTTTTAAACACTAACAAAAGTACGTTTAAAAACTGCTTTATCGAGGAAATAAAACTCGTTAATCATCCATGCGCAACATAAAATGGTAAATTGGTCAAACGGAAACAAAAGCACTTGAAATTTATCTCCTCATAGGTTTTTTTAGCCTCGATTTTGTAATTGAATAATTTAGAAACAGTAATTTATTTTTGTTGACCTATTTGATAAAACCTGATAAAATCTTTTAACGATTTTTTAGCTTCAGTGAGAGAAAGAATAGCAACAAATTTAAAATATCAGAGAAAGTTATTTACAAGTTGATTTCTTAAAAAAAAACTCTTCGACAATTACGGTGCCGAAATGTTGATATCACTTTTCTACAAATACAAAATCGACGCTTCTAAACCAAATAAAAAAAACTATCACCAAAGAAAAACCTATTAAAAACAGTGAAAAAAAAAGCCAATAGAAGATACGCAACATTTATTATCCTATTCGATCGAATAAATTGTTTTAAAAAATTGCATTTAAAAATATTTGTAGAAAAAAAATGAAATCATAATTTTCCTAATTCACATGAAATAAGAAAAACATATCTTCGAAAAAGAAAATCATCAGAAATAAAACTTAACCTCTTCAGGGACGAATCTTTATTTCATCACTAAAAATATTTTTAATCTAAGATCAAAACTAAACGCCCATATCGAATGTGGACGGACGGCATCCCTGAAGCGATTAAATGCAAATGTGTATGAGTTAGGGTGCTACCTGGCACCAGAGGTACAGAGGAATTTCCTATTGCAGGTTGAACCGGAATTTGACCGAACACCATCCCGTGACGACCCCCCTGGGGCCTTCCGGGTATATGACCTAATGTAGAAAAAAAACAAAATGGTACACAAAGAAACCCTAAGGAAAAGTTCAAATGAAAAAAAAAATTTACTGGGACAAAAAACCGTCTCAAAACAAAAAAAAATCTATTGATTTATGTGTGATGTGCAATATTTGATTGACTATTGATTTAATTAAACCTATAAATGTCCATAAATTAGATTATTTTTAATTAAAATGGTCACTATTCATCCACAGAATGACTCATTGGCCGTTTTCACAATTATCTCAATTAAAAATTGCTAATTTGAATCCTAATTTATGAACGAATTGAACGAACATGTCTAACATTTTCTTAAGATGTTTTTTAGTAATTTTAATTGTACATTTATCCAAATGTCTGAACTCGCCAATTGTTCAATATTTTGTTTTTACTTTACTTTTCCTCATCATTAGTAACAATTAATAATAAAATTCTATTCTAACTTGCAATGACAAAATGACATGAGTACAGTTTTAGTGCATTGGCATTTTATTACATCGATTTAGATTTTTTTTATGGTCAGATTAGACGCGGATTGCAAATAATTTCAATTCTGTTAAAAGTTCTAACTCTAAATAGAAAATTATGTCTTTACCTTGTTGTGTAAGTTGGACAACTGCTGCTGGTAATTTTGTTGAAACTGCAACCGGCGTTACACCAACACCGGGAATCTTTATTTCAGCTCCTTGTGGTAAATTACTATTCGGTGTTACAGATGACGGTAACGTTGTTAACGTCGAGTGTAAATTCTAAGAAAATAAATGACGATTTTTTAAACATTTTTTTACAAATCAAAGTGCTAGGGATCCATTGAAAACGCAGGTTATGAAGCTAATTAATTTTAAAAGGATATTTAAAAAAAATCATTTTATATATTTTTGTGATAGAAAATTAGAAATATCGAAAATGTCTCATGTTTCAATGACATGAAATGTCCTTCGTGTCCAAAGTTTTTAAATTACGCCATATAGGGCTTTCCGCATGTGCATACAGCTAATTGTAGCTATGTTTACATGTTTGATTAATTATTCTGACTGATGTAAAAACATATAAAAAATAATTGTGGCTTTGGGCTATTATGTCAATTATGTGAAAAGATTTTTTTAAAGTTTCAAACAAATTCAGAAATAGATTAGTCATATCTTGCTTAAAAACGAATCTTACGGAAGGTGGTGAGGAAAACCACATTTAATCATTTAGAAAAAAAAAATCAAACAATTAATAATTTCAAAAAGAATTATTTTAAGAGAACTAAAATTGAGATGCGGCTATACCATCCGAATTTGGTGAAATGCACACAAAGCTAATTCCTGTGTTCACGCAGGCAATGAGATAGATACAATTTTGGCAGCCGTACTCTTCTAAGCTGATATTTATCGTTATGTGGCCCCTAGACGTACAATATTTTTGTGCAATATATTGACCGTCTAGGGGTAATATTGAACGGTTGTGCAATATATTGAAGGAATCAAAATCGGTTGGCACAAAAAGGTTTTATTGTATAATCTGAGGGCGATATGGCACAATATTAGGCCCTGTTCCAGGTTCCAGGATTGTAACAACAACATTGAGTTTACGATCCGAATCATTCGTATCGGATCCTGGAATAGGGCCTATTGGCTCAGTATCGTATGAAATATCGCTGAGAGTACACCTAACTATGGCGAAGAAAACAAAGAAGATCGTAATTTTATCCTCGAAGTTATCGAAGTGTGCCGTGAGTTGCCGGCTCCGTGGAATGTGATGGCTACACAACTAGTTTCAATGTCATTTAGAAACATGTTGACTGCTCACGAATCAAACGTAAAATGATTTATTGTGCAATAACATTGCATCGTCTAGGGGCATGTCAATAATATTAGGCCCTATTCCAGGATCCGATACGAATGATTCGGATCGTAAACTCAATGTTGTTGTTGGTATAAAACACTAACAACAAAATTGAGTTTACGATCCGAATCATTCGTATCGGATCCTGGAATAGGGCCTATTATACAATATATTACACAATAATATTGTACGTCTAGGGGCCGCATTAGAGCCTTCCCATCTATCTATGGGAATCTATGGACAAACGTAAATTTTTCGCCTACTTGGCTTAAATTCGAAAATTTGCTTCAATTTTAAATTCGATTTTGTACTGAAATTTATCGTGTCGCTCTTTTCTCGCCTATATATTTAGCCCTCTTTTAACAATGAAAAACCCCCATTTATAATTTTAAGCTCAATTTTCAGACCATTTGAACTTATGTGGAATAAAATCTTTAGGCAATAATAAGAGGTTCAAATTTTGATGGATTCAATACTACGTATAAGAAAAAGAAAGTAAAAAATCCGTATAAAAATGTGAAAATTCAATAAAAATTTGGAAATTACCGATTTTGTTTGATCTAAATCTTCATTAACAAGTCCATCTAATCGATATGATTTACTAAAGTTAATAAACTGCGGTGTTGGCGGTTTCTTTCTCCAGACAGGATACTCCATCATATTACCGCCAGATTGAAGAAAAAAAAATTCCGCAACATGTTCCGAGTATCTAAAAAAAAATATTATTTACAGAAATTCAAACATTTTTCAAAATTTTTAACACAAAATTTTAATAGTTACAACTTACTTTTCTTTTAAGCTTTTTAATCGTAAATATTTATGTTCTAAAATACGTTTTTTAAGAACGTTTTTATCATTGATTTCATGAACAGCAGGGGAATTTTGTTGATTCGATGATGAATCAAGCTTTAACCGCTTCCGACTAACCGGTGACAATTGGCTGTTGATGATGTCCGGTGTTGTGGCTGCAGATGCAGCCAAACTTTGAACCGCTATCGATGAACTCGTCGTCGAAGTGACTGCTTCACCTGAAGTCAACAATGGAAAGGTGGACGACGATGATGATGTTGTTGCCGATGATAGCGTTTGTGTTATTGGTGACTGTATAAAATTACTATCTGTTTTTATCACACTACCAGTTCCAACACTTGCAAATATATTAGACACTAAATTACTGTTATTATTACTACTAGTGCTACTACTGCTATTATTATTATTATTAATATTATGAACGGTTCGTGTTTGTCCACTTGTATTTGTATTAAAACTTGAATTTATATTTGTCTGTGGCTGCTGAATTTGCGCTATCGCAATTCGCTGCTGCTGCTGATTAATTAAATTGCCAACACGATCGTGAGTTGATGATCCTGCTCCACTATTGCCTGTATTCGATGAAGATAAAAACCTATGG
Organism: Chrysopilus asiliformis; assembly: GCA_964034945.1. Classification (NCBI taxonomy): domain Eukaryota; kingdom Metazoa; phylum Arthropoda; class Insecta; order Diptera; family Rhagionidae; genus Chrysopilus; species Chrysopilus asiliformis. Next base: position 87,216,409 of record OZ035961.1, on the reverse strand, counting down.
GTCATATGCTGCTGATGTTGATGATTTTGATTTGTGTTAGCTGCTAGCGATACCGCAGATCCACTCGTAACCGTTCGACTCGAAACGTTTTGCTGCTGCTGTTGTTGAAATAACGATAAATTTGAATTGATTGATGCTACTGCTGCTATTGTTGATCTGCGGTCTGGAACAGCAGGAGGGGCCGGGCTTAACCCTTGCTGCCCCCCTCCTGCTGAATCGCCTTCATTCATGTTTGATGCATCTAAGGTGAAAATTTAAAAAAAACACGTTTAAAGTAGCTACCAAAAAACGTCTCGATTTAACAGAGGATTTTTAAATTTTTTTTACCAAAAACTAGACGGCATATTTAGAAATGTCATTTAGAAGGAATACTTTTTCACATATCACCAAAATTTTGGTTTTTCGGTCGTTAAAATCAAGTGAAACATTTTCTGGGGCAAATTTATAGATGAAATTACACCAGTCTTCCAAGAAAATTTAGGTATTTAGTTCTATTACAGTACGCCCTCGGTTTACGCAACCCTCGATTTGCGCAACTCCTCGATTTTCGCAACCACCATTTTTTTAGCATTACTGACTCTGTAAATGCAACCACACGTGCTAATTGGACCTCGATAAACGCAACTTTCGCTTACGTTTTTATTTTTTCACTTCATCTAAATGTTTCATTCTGGCAGTTATTTTACAGTTAGAGTTATTTCTCCTTCCCTTTATTTTATGGTCACTTTGTGATCTGTGTGATCTATTTGTACGCATTTATTTTGACGTTTGTGTCGAGCAGTAAGGATGGCGGTTGTTAAAAAAGTTGTAAGGTTGTCGATTAAAAGTAAAAGTGAAATTTTGGAAAGACTTCGCAACGGGGGATCTGCCAAATTATTGTGTCAGGAATACAAAGTGCACAAATCGACCATAACAAGGATCAAAAGGCAAGAAAATACAATCCGGAAGTTTGTCAGCAATACTGAATCTGGCCCAGGAAAGCGTATAACTCTGAAAAAATGTGAGTTCCCAAGGTTGGAAAAAGCTTTATACACATGGTTCTTAAAACAAAGAAAACATCATGTGCCGGTTTCAGCTGAAATTTTAAAATCAAAAGCATGTCAATTGCATGAAAAAATCAAAGAAACTCCTGGGTCATTTAACGCGAGCAACGGTTGGTTTGCAAATTTTAAAAAGCGCCATGGCATACGTCTGTTAAAAATTTGTGGTGAGAAGCTTTCTAACAAGCAACAACTTGTTGAACCGTTTTTAGTGAATTTTAAAAATAAAATAAAGGAGCTCAGCTTGACACCACATCAGATTTACAATGCGGACGAGTCTGGGCTGTTTTATAGACTCTTGCCTGCTAAAACATTTGTCAGTTTTGAAGAATCTTCAGCACCTGGTCGTAAAGTAAGCAAAGAGAGGCTGACTTTTCTTGCTTGTACAAATGCTACTGCCACCCATAGGGTCAAATTATTCGTCATTGGAAAATCGCTAAATCCCAGAGCTTTTAAAAATTTTCGAGAGAAGCCCGTTGTGTATAACGCTAATAAAAACGCGTGGATGACTTTCCAACTCTTTGAGCACTGGTTTCATAACACATTTGTTCCTGAGGTAAATTAGTCTTATAAAAACTGATATCTTAACAACGAAGATTCTATTTTTTTTAAGGTACAGCGATTTCTTGAATCGAAAGGTCTCGAAAAAAAAGCGTTGTTACTTATTGACAACGCTCCCTGTCATCCCAAAGATGGCGAATTAAAAAGTGCTGATGGTATGATTCATGTTATGTGCTTTCCGGCAAATTGCACTGCCATTCTACAGCCGATGGATCAAAACGTTATTAACTTGACAAAATTGTACTACAAAAAAAGCCTTTTAGTACATTTACTCGAAAGTGATGGATCGGATTTAGAAGCCAAAATTAAAGCATTTAATCTACGAAATGCAATATGCCTTTTGGCTAATGCGTGGGAAAATTTGGAGCCTAGCTCAATTAAGAAGTGCTGGAACGTTTTGATGCTTCCTAATAACGAATGTCATGATTGGGAGTGGACTGATGAGGATGACTTACCCCTGAGTATAGTTCAACAACAAATAGCGAACAAATCCTCAACGATCGCATCCATTTGTGATTTACTTCATGAAATTTCACCCAACATCGCGGTTTCCAATGGTGACATTAATAGCTGGATTGACGAATTAGAAACCAACGTTGAACCCAACTTCAGTGTTCCAGATACAGATGATATCGAAAGCGGAAATGAAACCGACGAAGTGGCTCCTTTATCCCAAATTAAAACTGAAACTGCAATTCAATCTCTGAGTATCTCAATTAAATGGGCTGAGGATAATGGAGCTTCAATTCAAGATATTTTATCTTTACAAAAATTACGAGAATTCGCAGTTTTAAAGAATTTACAATCGAAAAAAATACAGACCAAAATTGGTAGATTTTTTAATCCAAAATAGGCTCAAAATTGTATGTGTTAAAATTACACTTGTGCCCAAACTTTTTCATACCTTTACTTAAAAGAGGATTAGACTGATTTTTTTTACTTTTTTGTTGGAAGTTTTTGTTTTCTTAGTTATGTGATTTATTCGAAAAATAAATAACTGTTTTTTAACTATGTATTGTGGTTTTTTATAACTTCTTTTCCATCATTTATAAGCACATTTTTTTGACTCGGTAATTGCAACAACCTCGGTTAATGCAACTGCTCCGATTTCTATTAGTTGCGTTTACCGAGGGCGTACTGTATCTTATTACTATGTGGAAAATAACTGTAATGGGAAATTATATTAGGAAACATGTTTATACTCTATATGAGAATCATATATTTATTATGCTTGCTACACCCTCTCCCTGAATGTAAGCGAATTACAGTTTCAGTTGCCCAGATGAGATTTCAGTTTTCAAAATTCAGTTTTATATCAAATATGCAGAATTATTTGATTATCTCGATCTCTATTTACAATTCCGTAAATAGCAATTTTAAGCCGAGTAATTAGAAAAAGCGTAATTCAATTTACCAAAAAAAAACTCAGTCTGGCCGAGTATGGAACTAGCATAAGACTTAAGTATACCAATTGTAACACATCGAACCAATCATCGAACACAAAAACTTTATCATTTTTAAAACATTTTTTGTGATGTACATTGTGGAAATTCTGGATAATGGATCGATTTAAAATAGGTTAAAAATGGAAAATTAAAAAAAAATCTTGAAAATTTAGAGTCGTAATAACGTCGCATATCGCGGCCGACCACGGCTAACTGAAAGCCGTTCAAGTGTAAACGTTAACGCAAAGAAAACTTTACTCACGTTCTGGTGTGGTTTCATGTAACTTACTTTCGATCGACTAACTAGTCGAAGGAAATATTTATTCGACCAAAATTCATTAAACACGTCGACACTCAGTCTGATGCATACGATATAAGTCTGTTTTGAGTAATTTGGGGTCGCTGAATCCAAATCTGGCAGTAGTTTGGCTGTACCAGCTCTACTTTTTCCGGTATGGCGGGTAATTCATAATTTGATTTAAATATTTATAATCTGGAAATCAACAATTTTTTTCTTTATATCTGAAAAAAGTAGATCTGGTACAACCAAACTCCTGCCAGATTCCGATTCAGATACTTTTTTAATTAAATCATACACTTGCGTGTTCTGAAAACAAATAAAAGGAATGTTTGACCAAAAAAAATTAGAAATATTTTCCACCAGTGCACAAGCACATGATCTTAAGGGATGAAATCTTGTAAAATAAAAAAAACCTTGTACAGTGAAAGCTCTCTTTATGGACACCTCCGATAACCAGACCATTCCCTTAACCCATTTGCATCACAAGAGTATATATACACGCTTTTTGCATGGCCACTATCACCAAGGCATATGTATACGCACTAGCTTAGCTTTCATATTTTGACATTCATGTTTTGCTGGTAGGCTGAAAGGATAAATTGTTTTTTAGAACATATTTAAGATTAGATCACTCTGCCATGGATTTCGCGCAGTGGCGTCCCAAATGTTTTTTTCTAAATCTCGGCGGGGCGACCCCCACACTTAAAAATACACATGCCACTAGAAAAACAAAAACTGCTTAAACGTAGTTTTTCGCACTGTGGAGCTCTTAAAACGTATTTTGAACCACTTTTGTATTTTGGGGGTCAGTGGCACTCCAACCCCCAACCCATTATTATGCGTTTTTTTCGCATCCAAGACTGATTAAATTTACTTTTAAATGTTCTGCGACACCTCCGAATGTTTTTATTCCCGTAGTATAATGAAATTTCTGTGGTATATTGGTTACCATTATAGATAATTGAATTCATCATAAACAATCAACAAGAATTGTGATTTTTTAAAAAGTTAAAAAATAATTGAAGTTACATTTTTTTTACGTTTTAAACAGTTTTACTTTAAATGCGATTACAGGGCTCATAGACGCTCCAACTTGTTGTACAACTTAATTGAGTTGTAAGGCAAGTTGTACTGTGTGGATAAGTTTTACAACCGATTTCCATGCTAGTACAACAGTCGGCATTAAATAAAAATGTTTTTTTTGAGATAGTGCTAAATATTTGCCAAACATGTAGTGTGGGTATCGTTGTTTCCCAAACATTGAATATAAAGTTTTCCTTTTCCGATAAACGAATACCTCCCATAACCAGCTTAAAATAATGGTTCCGTGAGTGTCCGCTTATAGGAGCTTTCACTGTAGTCAAGAATTCTACTTAAACAGGATTAAAAAATTAAGTAGATGAGTGATTTTAATACGAAATTAGGCTCCATACAATTGGGAAAAAACACAAACCAGTTAAAACAATAAGAGATTTTGGTGAACCCTCAACCCATAACTGCATAGTCGAACTGTTGCAATTTGAGTAACCTTCATTAAATACTTTGAGATGCATCAGTTTTGAGCCAAAATAAGTCTTTTCAACTGGAGATTGAAACTTTTTAGGATCTTTTCAAAAGAATAAATAATACAGGCAGAGTGTTGGTTTTTGGGAAGCTCTGGTTAGGAAATCGCTTGATGTCGCCTTGAAAAACAATGTTGGGGAACTAGCTACAGGCATATCAAATTTTGCGCACTGGATTTTCATTTCATGAGTGCTCGAGTTTAAATAGTTTTAATTGCCATTCGTTGCATCAACAGGTTTTTAATGCGAAATAAATTTATAATGATCAAACGAAAGGTTTTGTTGCCACTATCGACAATTTATGAAAATCTATCTAGGTCAAAAGGCCGGCTGAGCGCCACATACATTCGCCCAAAAATAAAAACGAAATTTATTTTATGTAAGTTTCAGTGTTGCGAAAATCTGTTTTCTACGAAACAGAAACTTAAAGATGCTGCGGGTTTTTCGTCTTGAAAGGAAAATTAATTGCCTGCCCAATCTCGAAGCAGATTCAAACATGAAAAACTAAAATCGTGCGGCGGAAAGGGAAGCTCGAGGTGGAAATATTTCCACTCCAACAAAACCGAGAAGCACGCTACCGCCCTTCCGCCGCATCCGGCATCAGGGCTAACTTCGAGATTTTTAGAATTTCCAAGAAAAACCCTTTTGATTTCGAAATTGGTAAAGTGCAATTACTTTCTGGGAATTTACCTAGCGTCGAACCTGACCATTTACAAAACTGCAAACAATTTGAAAATTCTGTCGCAGCCGCCATTCTCCTTTCGCATTTACAATTTCTCGCTCGGAAAACACAAAAGAGCCCGCATCAGACCGTCCCGCTTCAATAAAACGTTTGTCCCGGTAGCCAAAGAAACCAACCACATGTCGCTCAGCAGCCCGAGAGCAGGAAAGAATCATCTCGTACAATGGACGAGAGCGAGAAAAGCACAAGAGACTTTTTAATTGCAGAACGGATGAGGAAAACGACCACCATTTTTGAGAAAATCGCAGTTTCGACGTCCATTTTCTTACATACCTCAAATTTTCAATCAAAAATTTCCACGGTTTAATGTCACCATCGGCAGAGCTTGTAATGTGAAAAATTCTCAAAAACAATCGATATTCGCGTTCGCAATAGCAGTTTTCATTAATTCTGGATTGAATCGATAAAAACCGATTAACATTTTCACCAGCACTATTACTCTGCGTTCGGACAAATCACTAAACTTCTTCTTCTTGATCTTACTCGAGCTGGAGATCAGGGGGCCGCAAAACTTCACGCGAAATTAAAAGCGCGTTCGGCGATGCAATAATAGTAATATACCTTCCGCATACGGTCTAAAATTGTTTGCTGACTGTTTCTTGGATGGACCACCGTGGCTAAAACAGGAACTAAATCTTTACTAAGAACGTGTCGCCGTGGCCAAACAAGGAACTAAATAGTATAGTAAGAACGTGGTGACACGGACTCACTGTAAACTAAAAAATTCAAACTCTGGCGGGAATTTATGTGGCTATTTACCTCGGTATCTTAGATTACGAAAAAGAATGCTTATTTTAAGATTAGAATAGAAATAGTATTCTGGAGCAAAGACTGGTGAATTTCGATTTTAACTACTGAAGAGACCTGCCATAGTGAGTATATCTGGCAAAGTTGTAACCATAAACGTTAAATTTGGTAATTTTTGCCAGTTGATTTTATCCGGAATTGATAAAATCGTCCAGAACGATGGAGATTATAGAAAAAATTGTGTACAAAAGACATTGTGGATCTTGAAAAATATGTGAGTAATTTTATATGTGTGAAGAATGGTTTTCTACGCCATTCAGACTTCTTAAAATTAAAATATAAACTTTTGTGTACAAACAGAATAGACAGTTTTTAAGTTACAATTCGAGGGTTAAATATATAGTCATATATAGTCATTTGCAAATTACATTTGGTAGACATAACATTAATGATTTTTTGTTTTTAAATATTTTAAAAATGTGACTCATGCTTAAAACTTATCATAAAAAAAATTACCACTGTCTACAGATATTACAATTCATATTTTATATACAACTAGGGGCTGCGCCCCGAACCGCTTCGCGGTTCATCCCCCTTCCACAGGTCGGCCTTCGGCCTCCCTGCCCCCGTCGGCCTACGGCCTCCACAACTACTCGGCCTTCGGCCTCGCCCCTCGCACTTGAATTGTTGGAATTTGATGTATGGAGATGTTACGTAAAATTATTTAAATATATTTCAGCTCTCGCCTTCTTCTTTACTCGGCCTTCGGCCTCGAGTCAAATGCATATAGTTAACCCAAAAAAGGGAAATTTTTTTAGAGACATTTTTCTTTGTGACCCAACGGTGTATTACAAAATCGTACTGTTTACTTACAATATATTCAATAACGGTAAAAGGTGGTTATCCACACGGCGAAAGACAATATTGTGGGAAATGTCGTTCTTTTTCATTCATGTCATACATTGAAGCACCAAATCCCTTTAGAATTGCAGAAGATAGCAGGTGAGGGCTATACATAACGATGGTATCTATACTGTTTTTCGCAGTATTATATTGTTTTTCAGACTCCAATACTGCATTACTGCTTTTTTCCCCAAAATACTGTATTTAAATACTCAGAAAACTTTAATTCTTTAACGTTTCGGAATTCAAATTTATTAATAGCAATGCAAAACGTCAGTGGCAACACAAAACAGTGACAACACATGGCAAGTGTAAATACATTCAAACGACGAACAGCGAAGTATTGATGGCAACATGTCATATAGATTCGCTTCTTCCTTTCCCCATCGATTACTATATATATAGATTCCTTTTTTTAATGAGTTTTTGGAGTAGCAGGTTACCCAATATAATAACGTTGTAGGAGGTAAAGTCATAAAGAAACAAACATACAACATTTTTTATTAGAGTGAAATTTTGCAATAAGAATTTCAAAAGGTGTTCCAATTGAATTTTCATTTGGAGTAGAAGGTTACCCAATATAATAACGTTGTAGGAGGTAAAGTCATAAAGAAACAAACATACAACATTTTTTATTAGAGTGAAATTTTGCAATAAGAATTTCAAAAGGTGTTCCAATTGAATTTTCATGTATTGAGTATTTATGTAGAATTGGATTCTAAACACTGTTTGTTCTAGGAGTTTTGCAATAAAGTGAACCGTTTTCGAGAAATTTGCAAATAACTTTTTGGATTGTATGGGAGAGGGGGGAAGCTTAAGGGGTAGGTGCACCAAACTTCACAGAAACACCCTCTGTGCTAATCTAAAGTTTTCCTGAAAATTTGGTCAAAATCGGTTCAGCGGCTTAGAAGTCTATAAGCCACATACATACATACATACATCCATTTTTATATATATAGATATAATATATTGAAAAAATAAATCTCTGAAGATAATTCTAAAATATTAGAATGAACACAACAAATTTAACAAAGTGGAAAATAGACGACCGAATATTTAAGCTACTTCAATTCCATTGTTTTAGACTCTACTTCGTTCACAGCACCTTTCGAGGTTTTTTCTGTCCAAACTGCAAATGGCAGGCAGTAAAATGTCATATTTTAGCGTAAAATTGATTTTTTTTATTCCAATTGCTATATAACATTCATCCGTACTCAAAGTTGGGACTTTTTGGCAACTTTTCGATTTTTTTTAATCTCACACCAATTGACCAATGTTGGAATTTTAGTACCGTGTCCAAATGATCACACGATTTTCGTTTGAAAAGTTTTAGATATTTGAGGGCAGAGTTGCAATTAAGTACTATATGATACGAAATCCTAGCCAAAAGTCATATCTGTTCCAGAAATTAACTACAATTATTTTGGTAGAAAAATTATAACAGTACAAATTTAAAAAAAAACATTTGGTACGTATCAATGTATTTACCAATTAATTTTCTGGCAATTGGTACGAAAAAATGCATTTCATGAACAATTTAGTCAGTCGCAACTAAATTATCTACAAGATTTATTTTTATAAAATGTTTCAATTATTCGCAAAATAAAAACACGTGTTCTTAAATTTTCGCGGTATTCATTTCACATCGAAAAACCGTTGTAAACAGTTTTTTTAGAAACTCTTGCGACGTTTCGCAAATCTCTCAAAATAAAAACAAAATTTCTACAATACTTCATCATTTTCAGAATTAACTATACTGTTTTATACCATTAGGTTTCATACTTTTAAAACAACATGAAATTTACGATTCGACCCATAGAGCTAAGGTATCTGGAATCTGGGTTCAGTTAACCAAGTATTTAACCGATGATTAAGCTCGTGGTTACCCATGGTTAATAAAGGAACGCAGCCTTTGTTTCGCCGCACTAGTTCGCATCCGAGATAATTGACAGCTATTGGCGATTCGGTTTGACAGTTCGTTGAAAGTAACTTCCCATCGGTTGGAGCGGGGACGCTTTTATAAATTTCTTGAATCTGTACCTTTCAACAATTTCAGCCATTAAATCCACACAAAAATGTCCTTAGTCGCGGATTACAGCAGTTCGAGTTGCAGTTCAGAGGACGAAGATCAAGAAGAGTTCCCAGATGGCGATGATCGCAAGTTCAGGTAAGGAATCTACCCATTATTCACACTGTTTTTAATCTACAACTAGCATTTTTAGAGAAACCCCCAAGCCGGCCCTTCCGAGGGCTGATATCCTGCTTTCTAGTGGTAAACCAGGCGAAGTATTCACAAATCCCTACAAAGAGGCGGAAAACGCGAAAATCGCCTCCCTCGAGAAACATGTGAAAATGGCAAGTCGATTCTATAGCCGGGATTTTTTTTAAATTGCATATTTCAGGTTGATACCGAAGACCACACAAAAACGAAGAACGGGAAGAAAATTTGCTGGAACTACAGGAAAGGGCGATGTCGGTTCGGGAGCAATTGCACATTCGCCCATGACTCAGATTTGCATATAACTGCGACGCAAAATACAGAAGAAACTAAACAAAACCAGGTTGAATCACTAACATTTGAACAATTCACATTTAGAACCTAGATTTTACGTACTTCCAGAACATTCCAAAGACTTCTGTCGTATCAAAACCACATGGCCAGCAAATCAGTTCATCTTCGGGGAAAGCTACAGATAGCAACAAGCGGAATCGCGCGAGTTTAGGACTCTGTGATTCGGTGGTGCCCAGCAAAAAGATCATGAAACAATATCGAAAGAACAAAAAACAAAATACTTAGACAGCACCTTTATTTGTAATGCTAACGGTGCAGGTTATCCCCTCATCATAAGTTGAACTATTTAGAATTTTAAGTTGCCGCTGATTAGCAATGTTTGCCGGCGGAAAAGTCTCGGTGCCATTCTCCCGTATTTGTTCAATGAGGATTCGCGTCGAAGGCACCATTTGCCAGTATTTTCCAAGAGATGGTTTTATCGTTGTCTGTGATTTCTCCAAATCATTCTCTTCTACTTGATGATTAGCAATGCATAGAATAATTAAAATAGAATGGAAATAAAAATTATGAAAAATATTTACAAGTTGAAAATAGTAATTAAACGATAATTGTTTCATTCATTCGTTACCTGTTTCAATTTCTCGCCATCGTGTCACGATATTGACGAGGATTATTAGAAGTTGATGATCATTCGCCAATTTATGCATGATACTCGACAATTTTGACAGAAGATACATTCCTAAGTAAGGAAATTAACTTCAAATTACTTTTAAAATGGAGATTTTCACATCACCTTCCATATTATCCTGCAGGAAGAGAAACCAAAGAGCCGGAAGTGAATCAATGATAATCAATTTCAAATTGGGATAATCCTCTATCTCTAAAAGTAACGATTCCAGTCTTTCGACGAGTTTTTCTGCAGAAAAGACTCTCTCAACCAGAATTCTCATCATTATTTCTTCAATTTCCCGATCTGAGCATCCACGAGCTTTTAAAATGTTTAGTAACCTTTTCCCAGAGAAGTCCAATTTCGTGTCAAAGTATAACGACTGCAATGATTGGTTCTGGGAAATATTTATAGCGATTGTGTTGCATAATTGTGTTTTCCCAGAAGCTGAAAGACCACAAATTTCAATCACGCTGCTAGTTTCAAAACCGCCTTTTAATAGGAAATCCAAACTAGAAACATATTTTGCAAAAACAAAAATTTAAAGCAGGCAAAATCCCATTTATACATTAAATACTTCTCAATTCCAGTTGATAAGGTCACAAGTTTGGTTTCTAAAAGTTTATAATAGTCATAAGCGCGGAATGGTACAAGATCGCAGTATTTAGCTAGTGATTTCTTAATTTCTGCCAATTGCATTACTGTTAAATTCGTTATCTTTGCTAAACTTGACGGATTATGGTTCATAAATTCCAGAACTGTATTAATATTACTGTCGTTCAATCGTTTTACAATATAATCAGTTAATTCGGTGTTTTCTACTGCTTTCAATAATTTTTCCATGTCTCTACGATTTTGTTTCAAATAGCTTTTATAAATAATTTGTTTCTCTGTTGAATCTTTAATGGGCTTTTCGGTTTAATTTTTAAATTCGCGAACATTTAGAAAAAAAAATGTTAATTGAAGATTTTAATAAATTATATTAAAATATACTTACAATTTGGGTCTCACAACCTAACTGAAATTGGTTTTCCGTAAATACAAAAACTCCCAACTTTTCTTCAAATTCGAAAAGAAATGCGAGTGCGTTCAAATATAATTTTTGCCAATGTCGCAACATTGAAATTCCCGTTTATCTTGACAATTTTTCAATTTTCATATATTTTCTCTGTAAAACTTATGAAAGATAGTTACTTTTCTTTATGTAAAAGTGACATCTATATTCATGATTTGAAAGCTGGAGCGTTTCGGAGTAAAACTTTAAACAGCTGACTTTTTTGACATTTCAGTGATTGTTTACCTTTAAGGTAGTATTCAAGTGTGACTTAGTAATTTTTTTTTAAGAAAGTGGACAAACAACTTCATTATTATTTTAAATTGAAACAAGAAAAAATTATTAAAAATGTCGTTGTATGGTTGACATGTTTGCGGCTCTCCAGATAGTCTGAAACAACAAAAAACCACAAAGGGTCTTAAATATATGCTTGTGGCTACAGCCGAAATATCAGTTAAGTGAAAATATGGAAAAATGTAAAAATTCTGGTCATTTAGAACTGAAATTTCAATTTTTACGATATTTTTAGTCAGTTTTCGGGTTGTGACTTTTACAAAAAAGAGTATTTCAATGTAGTTGTAGTTCCGGCTGCAGGTACACATTAGACATGGGTAACGCAGCGCTGCGTTGCGCCATTGCGTTGATATACTGCGCTATATACAGTATACTGCGCTATGTACGCTGATACGCGAATAAAAATTTTAGTAGCGCACATAACGCAAACGAGTCAAACGAAACAACTTGGTTATTGAGCCAACTGTTGGGGAAATTTTTATATATGTATTCAATACGATAGGGGGGAATATCGCCTTGTCTTGCTTTCTCGCACATTGACTTATAGACAAGCCCAAAAATACAATTTCTTGTTATGTACATATTCTCTTTTCATGGGCCTTGTTAGCGCAGTAACTCAACTCAGCACTGTATCTCATGTCTATTGTAAATACATATGATACACAGCGCAGTATTGAGTTATTTTGTTTGTTCCTCCTCTTGATCGAAAAATTGACTGTTTCACACAAAAAAGCGCAGCCAAAATGACGATGGTTCCAACCGGTGCGCTATATGGCGCAATTGCGTTAACGCACTGCGCTGATACAGTGTACTGCACTTGCGCTACTGTATCAGCGTACGAAATTTTACTGCGTTACCCATGTCTACTTCCGATCCGATCCGTTTCGGTAAGCTGTCAAAGTTGAACATATCAACAACGTTGCTACCCATGAGCCTGTTCACATTGGTTGAATTAGTCCGCCTAATTAGGACAGAAACTGGCCACATTAGGGCAAGGTGAGGAAGTGAGACTGCTGATAGGAAAATCCTCCTCAAAACTAAAATCTCCATGTTCAGAGTACTTATAATTTGAGTTTGTGATTGTTTAAGAATCTGAAAAAAAACATTTATTTGTTAATTTTTTCGTGTTATATTCTATAAATATCCAACTGAGCCCGCTGCGATACACAAGCAGGGCCGTATCGAAGGCTCTGGATTGGGGGGGGGGAGACATCTCAATTTTCCCAACTCGAACATCTGATTTTTCCTAACTAGGATGTACCTAATAAAAATTCCTTTTCCTTGCCCAGAATCTTTGACCAGAAATTATAATAAAGAATAATGGTTATGTTAACATATTGTAATTTTTTTTTATTTTTCACATACAATTAAATAAAGGGTAAACACTAATAATCTTATGCGACCCTTGAGAGAAAAGATAACCGTTGAAGATGACTTCAACTAGAGTCTGTACATATCTAATTTATAGTACATGGATTCGTCTTTCCTTTAACTTATGCCGAAACAAATTTCGTAAGGTCAATTGTATCAGTTAGGTCTTTTTCGCTGTGTAGTATCATTAAAGAACTCAGTCTTTCGTCTCCCATAGTCACCCTTAGAACGTTTTTCACCAGTTTTAGCTGGCTGAATTTGCGCTCATTCGTAGCTATTCATTTGTTTAAAAAATCCGAACACCGATGGTAAAACAATTACACATATACGGCCCTATTCCAGGATCCGTCGTAGCTACGATTTTCGGAGAATTCGTGAAGATGGTATTCCACGATCCGAAGGAATTAAATTAATTTCGAAAACATTACGAATCGGAATATCTGGTATCATAGAATCCGACGCAATCGATCTTTTGACAGCTAAACCTACGAAAAATTTTTGCTTCGTAACTTCATTTTCTTATGATTTTAGCTCAATATATGGCCTGAATTGTACAACAAAAAGCAATTTTAACATTTTTATTTGTTTATTTAGTATTAGTGTAACTTTTAACACATTAAGAGGAAATATTTTAGAAAAAAGAGCAATGTGAGTATTCCTAAGTATCCGTTATTTGTTGTCGTTTTCATTCCACTATTAAAGTCCTTCACTTCGATAAATCTTCTTCCAGACACAAAGTTGCAAACGCTGCAGAATCCATTATTAATAACAATTTTCGTTTTAAGTCAAGAAAGTTACATTTTTCACGAAACTATTCCATGTCAGAAATCTATTCCTTATGAGTTTTGCATAGGGACCTTTTTACAAAGACATTTATTTTTCGAAATTAGATTTTAATCAGGCACCACTAAGTTCAATTCCGTTCGGATCGTGGAATACTGATTTCTTCGTATTCGTAACGTAGTTAGTTCTTCGTAATAAAGCTACGACGGATTCTGGAATCGGGCCGATATTTTCAAAACTCACCGTTTCAGCACGAATATACTAGATCGCTCGATTTGCTGTCTCAAATGGTCCCATTTCAATACAGTTCAGTGAATCAAAACGAGTCAAGTAAGAGCGAGATAACCGTATGAAAACAAATATACTCCTCTCGTTTAAACTGTGAGCTGTCAAAGGAAAATAGACTTTCGGAATGGTGTTGGCACCTAAAGTTAGTCTCAAACTTGTGAAATTTGATTTTCGCGGCAGACGAAATTTGAATTTCGCGAGATTATACAGTTCAGTGGATGCGTTTAACTATGATAAAGAGGGACAATTTTTCAGCAGAGCTTTGTATGGTGACAGTTGTTCTATGTTATATAGTTCTGTGCCATAAACTGATGAGAACATTATACTCCTCCCACGGTCGAGTGTCTACTCTTTCAAAGCCTTTTATTCATTCTCTCCCAACTCGCTGTGACGCTGTTGCCAAAGCAGAATGGTATGTGTAAAAAAGAAACAAGTCATAAAACAGGCGTATGTTCACTAATAGAAAATATGAGGTAGAAAAAGACAAGTTGGGATTTTGGAAAATCAACTAAAGAGATTTCCCAACTTGGGAAATCTCACATCTTTAACACTAGATTGTTCAAGCAAGTCATCTTGACTGCTTGACTTCCTTGGGCAACCTAGTGTTAAGAAGTGAGATTTCCCAACTTCTAAAGGTCAAATTCCCAACCCTCCCCCCCCCCATCCCCCCCCAGTCGGTACGGCCCTGTACACAAGGCGTGTTTTTTTAATGTTCTTTACCTATATAGAATAAAGCTAGAACCTGAATCGTACGCCGATGCGTCCGTCATGCGTGCGTCCGGTTGACAGTTCGATGCGGTGACAGTTGGGTGCGGCAACGAATCTGGAGTTAATTCATTGTTTTGCACTTCTTCTATTAGTTTATCGTCGAAACAATTACTTTCAATTTGTTCCATACTTAAATTGCTTAAATCGTAAACAAACTTTTTTGCGAAATGACATTTCCGTGCGTTGTCGCATGTAAAAGTAGAAATTCGACCTACTCTATGCGGTTGCCGCATCGGAAAACGTATTTTTAGAGCCTGTTTACACACAGATTGGGCATGAACATGGGACTGAATCAAAAATGTTGCTCGTGTTTACACACAAATTGGAACTGAACGCTACTCTCAGTTTGCCAGGAAACAATTGGAAACGAAACGTAATTGAATTTTTTCATTGAATAGTTAAAGAAAATTATTTTCAATTAATATTCGTCAGAATAAACTAAAAAATTTTTTAAATGGATAATAAAAAGTTTCTGGCAGCAGCAACATGCTTTGTGTTAGAGTTTATTCCATGTAGACATTTTTGCTTGCGAGATCCGAATTCTTTCACCACTGGAACGCAAATGACAATGGAACGAGAAAAATACGCACTGAAAAATACCAACCAATCAGAACCACATGTACGAAACGCTGAAAATGAAAAATCTTTGTTTTCTGGTTCAGTGCCCCAATATTGTCCCCGTTCTTCCCTTTATCATCATTTCGACATTTTCGTTCAGTCCCATGTTCATGCCCAATCTGTGTGTAAACATGGTCTTAGGGAGTACTCATAGCAGCCCGTTGATTCTACTCGAACTGTCAACGTGACGGACGCATGACGGACGCATCGACGTACGATTCAGGTTCTACCTTAACGTTTTCCTAACAAATCGCTACACCGGCTGCTGCGGTTTGTATGGAAAACTTTGCTCTATATAACTGAAGAACATTAAAAAACATGCCTACAATTGTATCCAATTGGGCATCACTGGACTCAACTGGTTTCTGCGCAGTCCAACAATAACAACACTAATGTGAGCGCGATGCAATGATGTCGGAGAAAGAGAGGGAGTCAGCTTCGACAGAATGTCCAGGTTTATTTTATTTAGTAATTTTCTAAACTGAATTAACATTAATTTTGAGCAAATGCAAATCAATCTGATGCATTGGTTTTTGAACGCAGTGGAAATCGTGCGCTAGGATTACATGGAAAATGATACAAACGCGTAGAAATCGACGTGAGATATGAATTGATAAGAGCAATAAATATCTTGGAGGAACATTTTGTCGGATTCAGTCAGTGTTTTTCCTTGGATTCGAGAGGTTGTGTCGGTGAATAAAGAAGCCTTACTGTTGGATTATTTTGTAGCAACTTTAATTTTATTACGCTTAGCTTGAGAATTACGTTTTCTTATCGATTACCGATTAAATTACCGTCGCTAACAGGTGATTTGATTCCAATTACTACATCAACATCCAAGAAACTCGTCCACTATGAGTGCTATTTTAATACTCGCAACATTATTTTTCCACTCTGGTAAGTACGGGAATATTTTATTAAGAATAATTATTTGAATAAATTGCATAAATTATCGATGACGACGCTGTCACTTGACTTCAACCAATTTTCTTTGTGGCAATCGAGAACCGATTCTAATCTTATTGAACTTTGTTTTTTATCTGCTCGCATGTAAAAAAAATCTTATCAGTTTATTGTGTCGTTGAACGTATTTCTGGATTCACACTTCACACAACTATTCCAGGGTTCAAAGTTTGATTGGAACTACCAAAACAATTAGTTTTTTTATTATTCCTAAAAAAACTGCATTTTAGAGAAGCGTTTTTTTTACCTTGACAAGGCAAGTCTTATTACCGGTGTCTGAATATATTCGTTTTTTACGCAAAAAGTAGTCAAACTATGGTTTACGTCATCCGTAAAGCTTCTTAACTTGTTCTCGCTCAATGTGATTATTCTGTTGCTAATTTTACCTTTAATTGATCATAACGTTTACCCCTCTATTGAAATCCACATTTTGATCAAACAGATTTACCTTGCCATGTAAATTAACTAATTAATTCGATTAGATAAACTTCCTTTGCTACTAATCGAGATATAGTTTGAGAATCATTAGATCTATAGAAATTCTTATTAGAAAATCAGTTTTACATTACTCCAATAATCCTTAGATCCGGGAGCTAGCAAAATTTTTAGATGTATACGAAAAGTGTTGAATAAAGTTAGTAAGGTGTTGGATTTGATTTTCATTTCATTTTCAATTTTACCACAATTTTATCGGTCGAGTGACGACAGTTTTGTAGACCGGCAAAATCTTTTTCGGAAATTCTTTTGACTGTTATGGAATTAAAATCATGACCTTGCAAAGGCCAGCTCCAAAATAATACAGCGAAAAACCCGGAATGAGATATGCCGACTATAATTTACGGTCCATTGAAAAATACTATGTTATGGTAACTGAATTACGGTGTAAAATTAAAGCAGGATTTGAAATTATGTATGGAAAATTGATTTTTAAATGTTAAGTTTAATACAGATGCTTCATTAGAATTACAGACGTAATTTATAACGTTTTTTAATTGTGTCTAATATTTTGAATCTATTCTTATATTGGCAAATTACACTAGACATCAAGTTTAAATAGAGAATTATATAAGATTTTGTAGACGATTTGTACTGCGTCAGACCAATCGTTGGACACAAAAATGAACCATACCAGGATGTTTTGTATGACAAAAGTTTTTAATTGCCGTCTGTCTGTCCCTGAACATCATAACTTTCGAAAGAATTGAGTTAGAGGGTTGAAATTTTTTACAATTGCGTTTTTCATGAATAGCGAACACATTTGTTCATTGAAAAATCAAAAATAAATTTAATTCATTTACCGACAAACCAAGAAAGCATTGAAAAAACAAGGCTCTTTTGGTTTGGATTTTTGCGTGTAAATATAAGTTTAATTAATCTAGAAATACGGTATTTGAATAATTATAGAGTGCATCCTAGTTTAAAAAATGGCTAAATAAGTTGGAATAATTATTATACTACCGGACCGGAAAGAGTTAAAGGGCGCCAAATGTTGATGTTTGATCGGGCACCATTTAAGCAACTAGCGATAAAGTGATAATTGAGTATAATACTAAATCCATTAGCAGTTAAAAACAATTTTTTGCAAACTTTTTCTACATCTGGTCTTGTAAAATTAGATTTTAATATAAAAATTGAATTAAAATGCAATTATTCGCTTGAACAATTCGACTTTTTGTCATTTGATTTATTCGACTAATGATTTAAAACAGAAAAATATCGTTTCGTTGTTTGAAAATATATTGTTTGTTAAAAAAACATTTTCTATCAGCTTGACGTCTGATAAAAAATTGATCAAAAATTGATCTTTGATTCCTTTCTTCTTTGAAATTTCAAATTTAGTCAAGCTTATAGGAGTTCCATTCAAAATTCCACGCCTAACAGATATCACTAAAACCTCTACTACATTCAAAAATGAAAAGACGAGAATGTGATAAGACTAATTTCGATTAAATTTCAAATTTTTACCCAGTTACATCTCAAAGCCTTTGTGATATTCGTTAAAAAAAAACAAACGTCCAACAACGCTTAAGAGGTGTAAATTAAAACCTCAATCATATCACAAAAATGATTCACAATAGATTATCATCACTAGAACTACAAACTGTTTGTTAGTGTGAAATGGAGAGTCTGGGAAAATGAAACAGTTCGAGTTACAAAGTTATTCGTTAGATGGCAATATGGGAAAATCATGAAGCAACAAGAGAAGCCGGTCAATTTCACGATTAAATAGATTTTCTATAGAAAATTGTGGCATTATGATGCTTTTAAAGAGGTTATATTACCATTTGACAAATAATCGCAGTGAACTATTTTATAATTTTTTTTCAATCACACCCGAAATAAAGCAAAAACAAAAATAATTGATTAGCCTGGATTCTCATAACACAGAGCGATATCATCAACGACCTCCAAAAACAAAACACAACGATTTCAACTCAGAATTTCTTTATATGAAAACATTTTCATTTTTTATGTTCGGCAAATAATAGCACGCAATGAGGAGAGATTAAAAGATTCAAAGGTCATTTGGTTGCATTACTGACACATCAAGTCAAGATTTCCATAGCGAAATAAAGCAAACTTTGAGATTTGCCAATTGAAACAACTTGTAGCTAACGTTGAGTTTACCAGCTTTGGCATCTACATTCGTTTTTTAATTACTTAACTAATGTCTCGTCATTACGCATAGTTTGCCACACAATTTCAAATATAAAACCATAGCCAGGTTAATAGCATTAGTTAACGCCATAGGAAAATCTTTTTCTTTTTTTCTTTCTTGTCTGTTTGACGCTTTAACACCCCCCTGGATTTCATTTTCATGCAGTTCATTTGCACTTACCCCTTGTCCTTGGGAAAAGTTTAGGGACTTTTGGGGTCAAAGTTGGTCAAGCCGCCATGGGACTACAAATATTTCAACATTATCAAAAGTAATAAGCGTTAAAATGCCTTCTCTTCCATCTCTTAAATCGAAATGTGGAGTATTAACCCTCAACCTGTTTGTTACTCTGTGGGATCGGTTGTTGTTTTCTTCTAATCTCATATGTGGGCAAATTACACATCGAATAACTGTTTATTAGAATTGAAATACATTTCTCTAGTAATTGGATTGCTTTGCTACTAGTTGACAACAAAAAAATAGGTTGATTCGTTTGCGTAATTCCTCGAAATATTTCCATTGTTGGGGAGGAAAATCCGATTGGAATGGGAAATGATTAATCCAAGCATGTAATTGATAAAAAAATCAAAGGTTAATTGATCAACTTAGCAATTAACCCGTTCGGTACATCTTTTTTCTATGGGGTTTTTTTCTAAATACTCTCTATACAAATTAATGATGTTTAAGCTATCAGTATTCATTTAAAAAAAAAAAATTAAAAAACAAATACGTTCACTGTAGTCCAAATTTTTACTCAACTAATCAAAATTGGGTCACAAATGCACTTAAAGGTGCACTGAATGAGAATAGAGTGTTTGAAAATAAATAAGTATAAGTCAATTCAAATTTTTTAGCAACTTATTTTAACTGCGTTGCCATATGGGATCAAAATACCGAATGGGTTAAATGATGTAACTGTTTACAACAACTATCAAATGTTTTAATTTCACAAATCATATGTTTTATGCTTGATGTGTTTGCTCTAAAAGCAATGAATAAAAGCGTTTTTTGTGAGAATTAAGGATGACCAGTTATCTTCTAGGGGATGGAAGACACCCAAACATATTTGACAAAAAGGTACTCAAATCGTCGATCTTCTAAATAGATTCTTCAAATTTTTATTCCGCGAACGAGGATTTTCATTTTCGGAAGGGGTAAAATTTGAAATTACATTGCGCAAACTATACCCTACTGCAGGGGTGTCCTAATTTATATTTTGGCGGGTCATATTTTAAGCTCTTGAGTACCATGCGGGCCGCAGCAGACAGAAATCTCAGGGTGTACGTTTACGTATGTTTAAATGTGCACGGGCCATAATATTTGAGTAGATGCCAACTTCCTGTAAGTCAAATAGTCATTAATTTCGATTAGGGGTTCTGACAAAACGTGGCACTTATAGAAAACTTGTTCTACTTTCCAATTACAATTCGCGAAGCAAAAAACACTGTAAACGTAAACGAAGCACATCCTAGACTGCCAGGTTGAACAGTTTTTAGTAAATTTAATTACGTTTTTTTAATTTATCCATCTTTAAATTCTGGTTTACGGTTGTATTATAAACGCTTTATTAAAATTCACTTCCCAAAATACAAATTACCCGAATTTTTTTATTTTTTACTCAAATGAAAGGTAATAACTGAAATTACAGCATACTAAAATATCAAATGTGATCAACACAAAAGTTTCGGAAAAAATATGTAAAACATAATATTTTTTTCAAATAACTGAGAACCGTTAAAGATACGTAAAACCGTTAAAGGAAAAAATGCAGGAAATTTAATTTCAGTTTACGAGAGATTTTCAAAAATCTGATTTTTTTCAAATATCTTGAGAACCGTTAAAAAAAACAGTTTAAGCAAATTTTTAGACAATTTTATATCCTTTAAATAAGTTTCAAGAAATTTTCAAGCGCATAAGTTTCAAGAAGTTTTCAAAAAACGGTAAAAATTTGTATGGGACGTACAGCTAACGTTACTTTTCCAAAAGTTGATAGAAAACTACAATTTTTATAAAATCAAGCCGCTAGGTCAACGCGTTCTCGAGTTATTTAAGATACGTAAAACGGACCTACCGACAGGCAGATGCACGGACATCCTCATAATTCTGCCTGAAACGGATTTCTTACTGATCAGAAATTTTCTATCTGCCTCCGTTCTTGAGTGGGTCTACGTCATGAATACAGTACTCCCCTTTAAACCGCGGTAACTTTTGAAAATCAAAAAGCATTTATCTATTTTTTACTTTTCTCTATAGAAGAGAAAAGTAAAAATAGATAGCGCTTTTTGATTTTCAAAAGTTACCGCGGTTTAAAGGAAAATATTGGAAAAAATCCCCGATTTATGAAAAATATCCTTTTTTTGTTCCTTTTTTGTCCTTAAAATCCATTGATTTATATTTGAAAAGATCAATTAAAGTATTTTCAACAATGTAAATTTTTTTTTGACCGATTTTTTTTAAATGCCATACTTGAAGTGGTTAAAAATCTGCGTAATTAAAAGCTTTTATTTAGCTCGCTATCTTGTTTGTCTGTTTGTCAGATCAAATCTTGCAACCCAATTTTGACCCACTTCCACTTGTCCGATTGACTTGAAATTTTGCACACTTATATAAGTCCGATGACAATACAATATTTTCACTTTTTCGTCCTTATAAGGATAACGGAAGGTCCTGTAAGGATAACGTGATTATCCTTTTCTCCAAATTTTCCGGAAAAAAATCTATCCTGGGGGTTTTTGGCGTCGCTGAATCCGAATCTGTCATTAAAAAGTCAGTAAGGATAACGGAAGGTCCTGTAAGGATAACGTGATTATCCTTTTCTCCAAATTTTCCGGAAAAAAATCTATTCTGGGGGTTTTTGGGGTCGCTGAATCCGAATCTGTCATTAAAAAGTCTGTAAGGATAACGGAAGGTCCTGTAAGGATAACGTGATTATCCTTTTCTCTAAATTTTCCGGAAAAAATCTATTCTGGGGTTTTTGGGGTCGCTGAATCCGAATCTGTCATCAAAAACTCTGTAAGGATAACGGAAGGTCCTGTAAGGATAACGTGATTATCCTTTTCTCCAAATTTTCCGGAAAAAAATCTATCCTGGGGGTTTTTGGGGTCGCTGAATCCGAATCTGTCATTAAAAAGTCTGTAAGGATAACGGAAGGTCCTGTAAGGATAACGTGATTATCCTTTTCTCCAAATTTTCCGGAAAAAAAATCTATTCTGGGGTTTTTGGGGTCGCTGAATCCGAATCTGTCATTAAAAAGTCTGTAAGGATAACGGAATGTCCTGTAAGGATAACGTGATTATCCTTTTTCTCAATTGTTCCGGGAAAAAATATATTCTGCGGGGTTTTGGGGTTCGCTGAATACGATTCTCAAGTTAAAAAGCCTGTAAGGACATCTCAAATGTAAAGCTATATATTCGAAGACTAAAAAGAACAAAATAAAAAAAAATAAAAAAAATTTTTTTAAAAAAAGCTTTTATTAAAAAAAATGCACTAAAAAGAAAAAAATAATTTTCTGGACGCTGTGTATCACAAATATAAAAGCTTTTAAAAAGCGAGATAAAGCATAAAACAATAAAATAAACATTTATCTCGCTTTTTAAAAGCTTTTATATTTGTGATACACAGCGTCCAGAAAATTATTTTTTTCTTTTTAGTGCATTTTTTTTAATAAAAGCTTTTTTTAAAAAAAATTTTTTTACTATCCATTTAAAAAATAAATAAGGGACTGTCATTAAAATACGTCACGGTGTTTTTGGACTTTTCGAAAAAAAAAATTGTCACAATCTTAATTAACTTTGAAACACTTCCGGTACTGCACCCACTTAAAAACATAAATTCATTAGTGCTTTGTTTATTATAAATTTTAATGTCACTCAAAATCTATCCTGTCGCTTCGCATTTAACACAAACGGGGAAAATACTAGCAGTATGAATATGTTTTCTTCAACAAAACCTTCATCATTTTTCAATGTGTTATCATTGAGTCATCCAAGGTATCGTCAAGTAGAAAGTTGTTATTTGCAACCCTTTTTATATCGGATAAAAACACAGCGGTGACAACCAATCCCGTAGAATTTTAATTAATACGCATTTATTATTTTCAAAAACTCTGATGGAACCAGAAAATGTAATAAAACACACAACTGGGATCGACCTATTTTTAAAGACATTTTATGTTAATCCTTCCTAAAAACAATAAAATAAAAATAATAAAAGATATTGGATTTTTTTAAAAATGAAACAAAACAGAACTTCGTCGTATGATAAAAATTTATTTACGGGAAAAAAATCAAAACTCCATTTTAATGTAATCCTATTTTATTGGGGGACGAAATTATAAATCACCAAATTTTGTAAATGCGAAAGAACCAACGAGTCATCGTACCCGTGTTCACATATGGGCGAGGTAGATCAATGACACATTCTTCGTGTTAATGTAATCACGTCACATTCATACGGTAAATAAGGGAAATCCCTTTTTGGATCCCTAAGATATAAAAAGAAGGTGTAAAAACTGACACGAATAAATGGGGGGTATTCCATTTGAGAATGCGAATTATTTTTCTTCAATTATTTTTATGAAACTTTAAAGAGATGTGTGATGTCTTCGTCATATTCATGAAATTTTATCAACAGAGATTTAATTCTGTAAATTTTGTCATTGAAAGTTTTTTCCTTGATTTCCGACCACACATAATTTTGACGCCCGGTGGCATAGATACAAATTTGGGCCCCAAATTGAGCTGCGGTTTTATTTTTCAATCTTTCAATGACCGAAAATTTTAGTACTTTTTCTCAGGAAACAAAAAAATCGAAGAATTTTTTTAGGGGATCCACCTTTAGCGCTCCTAAATCCTTGCCTCCCCCTAGAAATGTTTATGAAGATGCTGTTGCTGCATCACCAATATATTTAAATTCTTAAAAAAAAACGAATTTGTCTGGAAATTTTTTATTACAGCCTTCTCGCAGTCAAATGAGATCAATTTAGATCAATTTAAAGATCAAATTCCTGCCGGTTTGATTTCTGCCCAATTTGCCAATACATCACTCTCGCTAGACGACTTAAAGACCCTCGTTCGCCAGAAATGTGTGAAAATTACAGGAAACGATGAAGCCTACGAGCAAATAGAGGTAAAAATGTTGTTAAAAATAGTTTTCGAAAAGATTTCTGATTTTTTTTTATGAATTTCAGCAAGGAGCTATGAAACTCTTCGAATGTATTTCTACAAACGTAAATCTTTCATCAATCCACGAACAAATCGAGGAGGCAAAACCAAAGGGAACATTGGACGAAGTATTCACCGAATACTGTGACAAAAGGCCGATCGCTGTACAATGTTTTGAAGAATTCCAGACATCAATCGAGCCATGTTTGGATACCGAAGAAAAGGCAGCCAACAAAGTTTTCGTTCAAATTGTTACGAGTATATTGAATTTTGTCTGTTACAAAGGAGGCGATCAAATTGCATGTAATAATTTTATTCTCGTTAATACGAAGAAATTTAAATAACTGAAGTATTTGTTATTTTAATATGCTTGCAGTGTTTGTTGCTGAAAAGGGCTTCGAATGTTTTGAACAAAGCAAAGATGCATTGGCGACATGTTTTAATGAAACATTCTCAAAATATTTACCGCCTGGTGGAGTTCAGCCTTCTGTTGAAAACTTACCGCAATTTGTTATTGGAGAAAAAGAATGCCAGTAAGCGAAAATCAAATTAAATTTGCTGCACGAAACATATTTTTTTTAAATTTAACTAAATATTTATTTCAGGCATGAAATTGATACATTTTTATTCACATATAGTCTTTTTTTTTGCTTTTTAGAATTTTTTTTCACTAGGGCGTTCTTAATCAAAACCTTAACCTGAATTTTTCAAATATAAACCTTTTTAAAAGCTTTTATTTAGCTCGCTATCTTGTTTGTTTGTCTGTTTGTCAGATCAAATCTTGCAACCCAATTTTGACCCACTTCCACTTGTCCGATTGACTTGAAATTTTGCACACTTATATAAGTCCGATGACAATACAATATTTTCACTACTTCGTCCTTATAAGGATAACGGAAGGTCCTGTAAGGATAACGTGATTATCCTTTTCTCCAAATTTTCCGGAAAAAAATCTATCCTGGGGGTTTTTGGCGTCGCTGAATCCGAATCTGTCATTAAAAAGTCAGTAAGGATAACGGAAGGTCCTGTAAGGATAACGTGATTATCCTTTTCTCCAAATTTTCCGGAAAAAAAATCTATCCTGGGGGTTTTTGGGGTCGCTGAATCCGAATCTGTCATTAAAAAGTCTGTAAGTATAACGGAAGGTCCTGTAAGGATAACGTGATTATCCTTTTCTCCAAATTTTCCGGAAAAAAATCTATTCTGGGGGTTTTTGGGGTCGCTGAATCCGAATCTGTCATTAAAAAGTCTGTAAGGATAACGGAAGGTCCTGTAAGGATAACGTGATTATCCTTTTCTCCAAATTTTCCGGAAAAAAATCTATCCTGGGGGTTTTTGGGGTCGCTGAATCCGAATCTGTCATTAAAAAGTCAGTAAGGATAACGGAAGGTCCTGTAAGGATAACGTGATTATCCTTTTCTCCAAATTTTCCGGAAAAAAATCTATCCTGGGGGTTTTTGGGGTCGCTGAATCCGAATCTGTCATTAAAAAGTCTGTAAGGATAACGGAAGGTCCTGTAAGGATAACGTGATTATCCTTTTCTCCAAATTTTCCGGAAAAAAAATCTATTCTGGGGTTTTTGGGATCGCTGAATCCGAATCTGTCATTAAAAAGTCTGTAAGGATAACGGAATGTCCTGTAAGGATAACGTGATTATCCTTTTTCTCAATTGTTCCGGGAAAAAATATATTCTGCGGGTTTTGGGGTTCGCTGAATACGATTCTCAAGTTAAAAAGCCTGTAAGGACATCTCAAATGTAAAGCTATATATTCGAAGACTAAAAAGAACAAAATAAAAAAAAATAAAAAAAATTTTTTTAAAAAAAGCTTTTATTAAAAAAAATGCACTAAAAAGAAAAAAATAATTTTCTGGACGCTGTGTATCACAAATATAAAAGCTTTTAAAAAGCGAGATAAAGCATAAAACAATAAAATAAACATTTATCTCGCTTTTTAAAAGCTTTTATATTTGTGATACACAGCGTCCAGAAAATTATTTTTTTCTTTTTAGTGCATTTTTTTTAATAAAAGCTTTTTTTAAAAAATTTTTTTTTATTTTTTTTAATTTTGCATTTATATTTTACGAATATAATAAGTTTTTGGGGCTTTTATGTATTAAATTATTCAAATATCGCGGAAATGTGGTAAGAATTACACCAAGGCGCGAGCCCATAATGGTAAAATTGTCATGCTGCAGCGTTTGTAATTTTCAGTGTAACAATGGGCAAAAATTACAATTCCACAAAAAACCAATCATTTTTAAATTTTATAATTCATGTAATTGATTTTAAAATCTGTCGACTTATCAACAAGCTTTTAATATTAAGAATATATTATGATGATGAAGGTTAAGAATAACGGTTAATACTTACTGTAATTAGACTGAAGACAGCAAATCATTGTATGCCATTGCATGGAGACTATTGCTACCTGCATGTAGAAATTCATAAACGATTTTGAAAATCTTAATTTTTTCAAACGTATATTAATATTAATAAAATTAAAATATTTTCCAGTGACATGGATACTCTTCAAGTTTGTGTTGTACACGCACTAGAGAAATGCGAGGAGATAACACCTGCAAATATTGTCGAATCAATGTTTAAATTTATTCGCAATGAGACAGCTTGTTCCAATTATCCTTCTGTAAATAACAATAAATAAACAATAAAATGAATCCAAAAAATAAACTAAACATATAAAATTTGTTTTATCAATTTTAGATGCAAGCGAAATCTGGATCTAGTCATATTTTTACAAATCTGAATGTGCTTTTCGGTACAATGATCACAGCTGTGGTATCGAGAACGTTGACACTAGTTTAAACTATAGGCTAGAAAAATTCTCTTCCTCGTGAGTTTTTTTTTTACTTCGAACTATCACCTAATTAAGACATTATCGTTATTATTTATTTGTGATGTGGATTGAGTCTTAAAGCTTATTTTCAAAATGTGGTGTAAAGATTTATTTATAAATTAAGGACAAATGAACAAAGATTTTAATCTAAAGACAAAAAAAATGTAATATATTTGGATTTTTATAATTATTTGGAGTTTTTTATTGGTGGTGGATTTTTTTTTCTAAATTTTTTTATTTTATATACTATTTGAAGGCAAACATAACAAACATGAAATATTATTACGGGAAATGTATGTTAGCTCTTGATTATTAATTGGTTTGTGACTCGCATTCATTTGTTGGAACTTTGTGTTCCGTAAATAATTTTCAAAATTTTCCATTTGCGTTCAAATGGAGGAACCGGGTTTTCTCCAAAACCTTATTTAAAATTTTTAATTGAATCGTATGTATAAAAATATCTAAAAAATCAGTCTAAAAACTTTGAAGTTTTAGTATTCGGGGGAGATCATTTTAGGAATTATCCGGTATGGGGAATTTCGTGTCAAGCAAAGTGATGCGTATGTGTCAATATATTTAAAACCAAAGTTTCAAATTCTAAAACTTAAATTCTAATGCTTTTTCTCGGTTTAAACAGCCAACACCATGTGAAAGTGAAAAACTAACGCCGTGTGGCCATCGTGAAACTCATGCTCGTTGACATTTTCAATTTTTTTAGTCATCATGACATTTGAATGAAAAAAGTTGTAATCGATTCATTTAAGGTCTGTTTTCCTGGATCAAGGACTTAAAAAGTTTCAGCTATAACAAAGCATTAAAAAAAACGAGTTGATTTTTTGAACAAAATTTTCATAATAATGAAGGTTCGAAAACAGTTTTCCGATGGACACACTTTAGTTTTATATAGTCACTACCCAGTGAAAAAGCTGTCTTTAAAGACATGACTTGTCTTCAACGATGAGTACATACGAAAATCAATATATTAGAAGGAAACATAAAACAAATCGGGGCAACGACATGAAAACATCTAGCGGTAGGCAACGTGTTTTGACTGTGAAAGTAGCTGTCAGGAAAGAATTCCGTTCCGCCCGAGATTTTTTAATTTTGGCTCTTTTATTCAGTGTTTGGTGTTTCTCGTTTTATTTATCTAAATTATTAAAGACGTTTTGTATTAAGTTTTTGTAAATATATGTGGTGACATTTGATTTTTTTCTATTATGGAAAATTTGTCAAAAAGGCAACAAAAGCGAATTATTTCTGCTTTTGCCGCTAATCTTCGGTCAGAGGCAATGGCCAATTATAATGTAAATTCCTCTTCTTCGAATCAGGAAGAAGTCCCCATAATTGATTTTGTTTGCGAAGAGATCTGCGAGGATACACTTATATTAGGAGAAAATGCAAGCTTTCTTATTGAAGACCCAGACTTTGCAGAGCTTGAAGACGATGACGAGGATATTCAGTCTACAATATCTGATGAAATGGAGCTCTTGAAGTT
Organism: Chrysopilus asiliformis; assembly: GCA_964034945.1. NCBI lineage: Eukaryota > Metazoa > Arthropoda > Insecta > Diptera > Rhagionidae > Chrysopilus > Chrysopilus asiliformis. The sequence continues at coordinate 87,187,622 of OZ035961.1, read as the reverse complement.
AAGGCTTAACTATAATCGACATAAGAACGCATATGTAGCTGCATATGTCATTTCCAGAATAAGAAAGTCAGTGTTAATACCCACAATAGGCATATGTCAAGAGTGTTGCCACTTTCAAACCTTCGTTAAACATTCGTTAAGCATAAATAATTCGATACAAATGGAACTGGCATATGTAAATAGTGAACATAACCTAAAATTTTTCCAAAAAGGGACTCAAGCAGGACAACAGATAGTCAAAGACATTTGTGGTCATTCTCGTGTGAATAAAAAATTGATCCGGATCAAGCCTTTTTACTTTTAAGAAGGTGACTACGTAGTATCCGTGCGTTTTCCTGTCGCGATTGATTTCTCGTACACCACATGAACGCTTCTTTCTGCCGTATCCATCCAGTTCATCTTTCAGGTCACTTAATTCTTTTAAGCACTTCACAATTTCAAATATTTCTTTAATTTTTTTCAATTCACTCATTTTTTCCTTCAACTTTGTCAATTACTATCGAGAAAAATTTAACTTTACTTATGTCAGTCTATGCCTATTATGGTTAGCTTTTATGTTGACAGCTATGCATGTCAACATTCGTTGGGAATTTGACATTTGCATATGCGTTCTTATGTCGATTATAGTTAAGCCACAGTATACAGTAAACAAACTTCATACATTAAATGTGAAAATAACCTGTGTAACCGAAAACGAATAACCCAGAAATACCCAAATCTAGGCATTCTAATTGGTTAGAAAAATCTTAAATTTTTGGGGTACAAAGAATGAACAAGCAATATGACCACAAAGGAATCTAATCAAAGTGAAACAGAGAAAGAAATATACTGTTAAAGATGAGAGCCGCAACGACGTTACCAGATTAGTCAGTTGCGAAATGTATTGTTTGCCTTAGAAATTAAATACAATTCTAAAATAAGTTGCAAATTATGTTCGTTTGAATATAGAAAATTAGAAATTCAGTCCAAACTGGTACTGCATTTTTTCTCAAACGTTATTATTGCTTTGAAATTAGCATCACGTCGTTTGTAAAATGATTTTGATGGACCGAAGATTTGATATTAATTGCTTTTCTACTATATCCTGACAATTTAAATTTTCTATTCAAATTTTCAACCTAAAATGAAGAATATTTGTACTTTTATAAGAAATGGTGGTCAAAACAGATTTCAATTTTTAAATTTCCCTCCTCTGAAATATAAAATCAACAGGAGAAAAATCAGATACGGCAATGCCGTTGCAATTGTTTCTTTCAGTTGCTCTGATTTGATGGGAAACGAGTCGGGTGGATTTCGGTTTCATTATTTTTCTCAATTTCCTGTGGAATGAAGTGAGTGATTTAAACAGAAAGTTTATAATTTAGTATGTTTCCATACTATTTCGTGTATTCCGCTGATATTTTATTTAGCTTTTAATCTTTATGCCGACTAAATTTCACGCAAAACACATTGCGAAATGCAAAAGATACCGATCAGCTGTGTCGCTTTTGTTTACAAATTTTCGGTTACACACATATATGACTGTGCTGTTTGCTCTCGTGTTTTCTGCCTATGAATATGGTATGTTCTTTTTACTCTTACATAGTAAATTGGGTTATTTTCGAGTTTGCTTACTGTATACTGTGGTTAAGCCTTTAAAATTAAGTCGCTGTGTGGCCGCGCGAAAAAAACCCCATCAGCGCCATCTGTTTTCCGGATTTAGTACTAATGAAGACATGTCTTTAACCCATTTTGGCCCGGCCTCGTGTTTTCATAATAGCAACTTTGACTTATATGTGGTACCAATAATAATCAAAATTGCTTGACGTACTGGTCGGTAAACCGACCATTTGGGCCAAAATGGGTTAAGATAGACATAGACATGCTCTGGGCGTTGGTCTTGCGAGTGTCTTTACTTTGTCTTCAAGACTGGTATTGAAGACGTCTTTAAAAACGTCCTGAAGACACCAAACACATGTAGTTTCATAGCACTTTACTGCGCGGTAAAGTATTGGATGCACAGAGCTATAAAAAACACATGGAAAAAATAGACGGCTTGGGAAACCATTTTGATATTTGGTATATGAATTGAGTCCAACGTGGAACCATAAGCGCTATATCTCGGAAATTTAAAAAAAATGTAATTTCAAGGCAGTTCATCACTTGTGGCACTCAATGTAATGAATGCGAGCCTAATTCAGACCAAACTGGTAGTTTAGACAAAAACAATTCGCTCATAAGATGTTTCTCAATTTTTTTTTTAATTTTGGTACTCTAATTTCAAATGGTCTAAAATAAAACCGCTGTGTTGGCAACGTAGATCAACTGTCACAATTTATTGACCTGTCAAAGATTCGACCATTTGTTGGGAAAGTGTCAGTTTATCTCGGAGTACAGATTATTTTGCATTTTTTCACTTTTCCCCAGAAAAAAATTCGATAGCACTAGTTAAAAATGGGAAACGCTTACGCGTTATATGTGAAGCCTGACGTAACTCCGCATCCTTTGAAGCCTCCGAGTTTTGACCCGAATTTCGGATTTCCAAATGGCCGAAAAGAGAGAGGTCTGTCTTAAACTTGATTGGAAAACACCTCAAGAACTCAAAATGGTTACAAAACTTAATTCTCATGCATTGGAAATATCCCTGCCAATAAATTTTGATAAAAAAAATTTGGCAAGATTGATAAAAAGTAGTTTAATTTGCACGGAGACTGGTCAAGTTTTTTTTCCACTTTGTGGAGTTATATAATAGAAACCAAAATATGGATTAACTTGAATTTTGGTCCAAGAATTGAGCTTTCCTGATAATTATCTCTTGCAGTTATGATTGCTACCGAAGAGGAAATGGAGTCAGCCAAGCTGCCACTACAAGATCGTGACTATTGTGCTCATAAATTACTTAAATATCGATCCTGCCGGGCAGACGTCTACCCATTCGTGTACCAATGTCACCACGAGAAACACGAATATCTTAATTGCGAATATGAAGAGTAAATGTTTGATTAGGAAATTCGCTTTGTACTATTGTAAACATTTTCTAATTTCAGCTATATCCTACGATTAAAGGAATACGAGAGGGAGCGTCGTCTTATGGAACGTCAAAAGCGTATCCAACGAAAACAAGGCGCCGAATAGATTAAAATAATTCATTTTCACTTTTTAGTAATAGAAAATACAGCTTACCAAAATTGTATATAACAGCAAACAAGTGAAAATAAATTTGTTTTTTGTTAAGCTGATTAGGAGTTTTAATTCCCGTATGAAAAACGTGTAACTTTTATTACTTCCAAACAAGAGCTTTAAAATTCTCGATGTTTTTTACAAAATATTTTCATCGAGCATTTCTGCAAAATTCCAAACCAAAATTTTTGCAGACCCTGATGAGAAATTACAAAGTACGTTTTAACTTCACTTTCCAAAATTAGTTTCAGATATATTTTGCCTATGTGATTCTTGTTATTTAATTTATTAAGTGAAAAATACAAAATAAGATTTTATGAATTTCCTACTTTAATACTCCATACGCTCATCTGAAATTAAAAAAATGTGGGAAATTCCTACTGCAAAAAAAAACATATAATTTGTTTATTACCTAACGAATGCAAAATCTCATCGGTAATATGTCCAGACTGCAAAATACGTGTCAAACGTTCAACCTCTTGAAGCGACTTTGCTTTCTTGATCGCATCTCGAATCTTTTGTAGATCTGCCGGACTTGCTAAGGGTGCTAAACGTATTTTCTCAATTAAAAATCGTTTTCCAGTTTCACAAAAAATCATGTACCTTTGCCCTTATTATCAGCAACCTGGTTCGGTACAATACTAGCCGCAGTTTTTGATTTCTTGGCGATTTCTTTGAGAGATTCTTTGCCTTTCTTGCTCCTGAAAAACTCTTGTGCATCCTTCCTGTCCTTTTGCTTAATTTTTCGAAAATCTAGAAGTCTTAAATTTGGGAATCTACAAAACAAATATATAAACTGAATTCATTTAGAATTTACTAAAATATTTACTTGTAAGCGACATATTCCCGGTAGTATTGTTTAGTAGAGACGGGATTCACCAGCAAACAAAGCGTCTCTAATTTAGTAAGCTGTATCAAAGGATCTAAATCTCCTAGTTCTTGGATATTATTCCCGGTCAAAATAACTGTTTCTAGATTTGGCAAAGACTCGTGCAGAAAGTCGTCAATTCGACTAAAAATACAGATAACTGTTAATATATTCTTAGCGAAAGTTGATATTCCTTACACAATTCGATTGTTGTTTAGCAGGAGGCACTTAAGTCTGGGTAGGTATGGAAATCCGTCCAGTTTCCTCAAGTCGTTGTCGGAGAAGTCCACACAGTCGAACTGGTCCAAGGAAGCGCCCATATTTTCGATTTGCGGGATCTTATAACCTAAAAATTCCGGAAATGTTTACATCTAATTCCTCTACACAAAACCTTTTAAAGTTCAATACCTCTTAGGTCCAATTCCCTGTCTCTGCATGGGTTTATGTACTGCATCGACTGGTTGATTAAATCTGGAGTTAATTTCACCATTTTCGCTTAATCGTTTGAGGTTTACACCGCGTCTTGATTTGGGATTTTTCATCGCAGAGATTTTTGATTGACCAATCAGAGCTCGAGTTGACGTAGGGGAAAAATCCCAGAGAGAAATTTCTTGAAATCTTGCAATAGCAAAATTTCTTGGAATTTCACAATTCAAGATGGCGGAATCCAATTTCTCCCGACAAGTAATTGCAAAAATAACTAATTTTTACAAAATACGATACAAAAAGCTTTGGAAGAGAATATATAATATTAAGGGGTTTTTCTTTTCGTCTGTTCTTCTGTTTCAGCCTTTTCAATTTCACGTATTGCATTAATTACGAGAGCGGCGACTGGGTGTTTTTTTCATTGCCAATTTGAGAAATAAAATTTCAAGAGATTTTCGGCCCAGATGTCAAAAAAATCTCATTGCGGTGAGATATTTCTTCGGATGAAAAATTGTTAATCAAGACGCGGTGTTACTGCGGCATAATTTTGATAAAAAAAACCTTTGAACGTTGTCAGAGAGCAATAAATTTATAACATTTTCCAATATTAGACCAGTTTTCGACGAATTTTAATTGATTTTTATACAAATTTCCACCTGGCAAGTTCCGCGGAGCAGGATTCTCGTCGTCAAATGTCAAAAAATTTGTGGATTCAGTGAACGAAGTGATAAAATTTGGAAAATTTGTGAGTTTTTCCGTTACAAATTAAAATGGCAAAGGTAATGAAATAAAAATTCATAAATAGAATTAAACCCCGTCATATGACAGTTGACTGTAATCTTGGTAGGAATTCTGTGTTGTCACCGGCGACTGTCGACTCGACGACTTTTTAAGGTGATTGCCTTTTGGTGGTATTCACTTAAGCTAATTAGCAGTTATACGTGTAATATTATAAAACGCTAAAAATATATATATTTTACACCAAACGGTTAATACCATAATAAATTGTGGTAAAGTTTCAAAAAATGTTGCCGTGTATTTTGTTATTGTTGCAAAACTTACCACTGCAACAGCTATTTTAATAGCAAATGTGAATACTTCTATTGAATTTCTTTTTGAAATCTAGTTAAAAATTTAATATTGGGAAACTACTGAAAATTTCAGTTTATTCGGATAATGGAATCAAGAAACTAAAAAAAAACCGTTTCGATTCCCGGGACTTACGGTTAAGGAAAATTGTTTGTCTTCGGCCCCTAATAAATTATTTAGCTATTATTTAGCTTGATTTTTTGTCGATCTCTTTGTGGGTTTGTCTGTTTGTTTGCCTTTTAGTCTAATTTTGACTCACTTCCACTAATCCTTGAAACTTTACCCACATACGTAATTCCACAGACAATACAATATTTCCATTATTTCGTCCTTGTAAGGATAACGGAAAGTTCTGTAAAGATAAGGTGATTATTCCGGAAAAATGTTATCTGACGATTTTTAGGGACGCTGAACCCGGTTCTGAAGTTAAAAAGTCTGTAAGGATAGATCAGAGGCAAGGATATATATTGCAAAATTACAAAGTATATACAAGCATGGCAAACAAAACGGTTTTTTTTGATTATATTTTTTAGTATAATCAAATTTTAATCAAATACAAAATGACTCAAAAAATACAAAAAAAATATTTTTTTAAAAAAAGCTTTTATTAAAAAAAAATTGGGCGCTATGTATCAGAAATGAAAGCGAAATAAAAGCATAAAAAAATCTTCATTTCGCTTTTATTTCTGATACACTTTTACAAAATATTTTTTTTCTTTTTAGTACATTTTTTCGATAAAAGCTTTTTTTTTATAAATATCTGTTGGTTGTTTTTTTTTATTTTTTATTTAATAGAGACTTAAAACAGCAAAGGCATCAGAAGTGCAAAAGAGTGAATTAGTAAAATATTTTGAGGATAATCCGAACGCATTGCGGACCGTTAATAATTCAAATGCTACACAGCACTCAAAACAACGAATTTGGATAGAATTGGCTCATCGACTAAATGCTTTAGATGGGCCTTTGAAAACAACTTCAAAGTGGGCTAGATATTGGGCCGATATAATTATTTACACTAAAAATCGTGCAAAAAGCGCCATCGCAATGCAAGACAAATCCCATAAGAAAGATAGACCACCAAATGACCTAGAAAAACGATTGCTTGTTGTAAGTGGATATTTGAGTTTATTAAGGAAATGGGAAAGGGAATACCCCAAAAACTTAGATGAAGCAAACACTGAACATTTCTCCGATTGCAATGAAAACGAAGAAATTATATCAAGTGAAAATGAAGTTGATTTCGAGACCTCAGATCAAACAGTAGAATATGAATTGGAACGATTGGACACTTTAGTAATGTTTCTCATCCGTAGTTTCGCTCTTTAAACCGCAAAACTGTTATTAAAATATTTGCAGGAAACCAAAATGGTGCATGAAGAGCTAAGAGAAAGTGAAAAGGACTATAATCAAGCTTATATTGAACTGGACAGGTAACACTTTTAAATTGTTCTTAATTTCCATGCATAACTATTGAACTTTTGGTATACTCAATACTATTTTGTAGCCGCGTAAAATATTATTATAAAACGGAAATAGTTTTTGTTAAACGTAAATTAAATTGAAATTTAACAAAAATCAATTTTAGAATACCCGTATTAAATCAAATAATAAAGTTGGTTATTGCCTAGACCTAATCAAGAGAAAATACAGTGCCACTTTCATATAACGAATTTACAAGGAAACAAAAAAAATCTTTATATAGAGAACTAGCTTGCATAACCGTCGTTGCCGGGTTAAGTTTTTTGTATAAGTTTTAGAATACGAACAAAACCAGATTCGTGATCAGGGACCCCGAAAACCCCCTAATGCAATTTCTCCCCGGGAAAAATGGGGAAAAGGATATTTGCGTTATCCTTACAGGACCTTCCGTTTCTAATTTCGAAAATTTAACTCCGTATTCGTGATCAGCGACCCCGAAAACCCCCGAGTGAAACTTTTCAGCCTCCTATTGAGCAGGATTCATGGCGAAAATCACGGTTTAAAAACACCCAAACGGGGGTTTCACCCCCTTAGCGGTAAAATTTCGGAAACCCCCGCATTAGTGAGCGCCTACATGATGGTTGGGACATTCTGTGAAACTTTAAAGTTTCTAGCTTCAGGGATTTGGGCTGGGCGTTGATGAGTCAGTCAGTCAATCAGGTTAAACGATTTTATATATATAGAAGATTTCGTTATACGAAGATAGTTTTGGTTGTATTTTTCTTTCCAAGTTCCCGAGAAAATTTCGTTATATGGAGGTTCCATAGTAATGTAAAGTATGTTTGATTATATATTTGAGTATATATTTGAGTATATATTTAACAACATTAAATATTTTAGCATATTGCGCAAGGATAATGAGAAAGAAACTGTGAGAATGACTTCCAAGGAATCAGAAAGTAATTCATCACAACAACAAAACTCAAGCGAGTTCTTCAATGAAATCGCTACTTCGATTCGTACAATTGCTACGGCATTAAATAGTATTGCATATTCTTTAGAAAATAAATTTGGAAAGTAATCCTAATTCATATTTCCGGTTTTTCCATATAATTTGTTAATAAAGCATTAAATCAATAGTAATTCTATTCAAAAAAATTAAAAAGTCTCACAATAAATTTATTTGATATGTTGTAAATTCAGAACTTGGATTATGAAAAGAAATTAAAAAAATTGAACCGATTTAAAAAAAAGCTTGAAAAAAAAAATAAATGCTAAAACGCAAAAAACTAAAAAATAATTTTTAAAATTCACAATTTGGGATATAAAGTATTGTGCAAGTTGAGTACCAGAAAAATTTAAATTGTTATTAAAATCTAGCGTTATGGGTATTCTAATATTTGTAAGTGTAAAATCGGTGCAATAACAGTTTGTATGTAAGATATTGGTAGTCATTTTGACACTTATTCGGTCAAAGGTGTATTATACGGATATTGCTTCAACTTCATATTTAAAAATATAGGATTACCCATTGTGCTATATTTTAAAAACAATTTAAATTTTTCTGGTACTCAAATCACGCCTTTCACACATTTCCCATCCTTTCTTTTAAATTGTTGCAGCAGTTGACAGTGTAGCAGTGAAGGGGGTATGGAGGGATAGCGCCACAACTAGAAACTTATCAAATCAGGAACTTTCTATACCACTTTCTCATTGGATCTCTCTTTGGTCAACCCAGTAAAAAGTTATGCGTAAACATTAATTAAAAAAATACATACAAGTCGAATTGAGAACCTTTTCCTTCTTGGAAGTCGGTTCTAATTATGTCGAGTCTGAAAATTCAATTTCCAAATTAAATTTTAAATTTCAAAAAAAAACTTTTTCATACAATTAATCGTTGTTAAATAACAACTCCAAATTTTTATTTTATCATCGTAATTGTAATTATAGATAGGTAATCAATACCACAAAGCATTTTAATTTCCGAAATCAGTCATAAAATCGAATGATAATTAGCACAATTATTTCAGTGAATAATTTATATTTATGTTATCTTGTGACTAATTTTGACATGATGGGTGTTTTATTGGAATGTGTTGAACAAAATTGTGTTTCATTTGTTGTTGTTTGTGTCCGTTATATACAAAATTTTGCATCCTGGGAAAACAAAATTTTAGGGGAAGAAAATGTTAATGCGTTACTGACTTTTTATGCATTCTCCTGCAATGTATGAATCTTTAATAACTCGAGAACACGTCGAGCCAGCGAAATTTTTTGTGGATCAGTTTAACTGAAATCGTAGCTTTATTAAGTTTTGAAAAAGTACCGTTAACTATAACGGGTAGCTCCCATACAACCCTTTTGAAAAATGTCTCGAAAACTGTGTTTTTGAGAAAAAATGCATATAACAAAATTTAAGGGAAATAAAATTTCTCGCATTTTTGGCTCTAACGGTTCTTGAGTAATTTCGAAAAATTGTATTTTTTTACATGTTTTAAATATGCAGAGGAAAGTTTTATGTTGATCACAACTGATATTTTGCAATTTTGTTTTCAAAATTTTACTAATACAATAAAAAGCTAGTAAAAAGAAAAAAATAAATCTTTGAAAACATAAATAAAAATGACTTGGAATTTAGTTTGCAATGTAAAACAATTTATCCCAACATGACTATTCAGAGTTCTTTAATTAACAGTTTCATCGTTAATAAATGATTATTGAATGTTTACTTTGAGAAGGTCATTACAGCTGCGTAACTTTTAAACGTTTTGTTGGATTTTTTTAAGCCGTAAATATTTGAATTCCTTAGCACAAAAATCATCGAAAAAGAATTCCAAAGCTTGAAAAAATCGAAGGGGATATGTATAGGAACAAGATAGAAGCATCAGTTGCAGACCAATTCCCAAAAAAAACCGGATGCTGTTCGACAAACTTTGAAATTTAGTTTGGCTCATCTTCATCGTGTTCTACACTCTTCTACAATAAATTTACTACAGGTTTTCGAGTTCAGCTGCGCCTCAATCAGGTTTATTAGCTCTTGAATAAATCTGCAGGTATCTACCAACAGGTTGATGTTAGGAGATTCAGTTCGAGAAATTTACTCGAAGCATGAGCGCTATGTAAAGTTCGTGCGAACACCGAAAACTAACGATTTTTTATGCAAAGTGTAAAATTACATAGACGGTGATATTTTTACAAAATAATTGAAGTGCAATAGTGCATGAATGGAGGAAAATGTTAGAAGATTCATTATTCAGCGATTTTAATTGATAACTTAATCATAGAAGAGTTTCTTAATAACGAAAGTTAAACCGGTTCCAATAAAAAGTTTATTTATAAATAATACCGTGGACTGGTCAAGTTTTACCTGTAATAGAGAAAAATATACAGTGATAATCAATGGGGGACACGAATATCAATCAAGCGAATAATAACAATGATGACCATGAGGAAGAGAAGGAGCCGAAGGTAAACATTTTTCGGAAAATCTGGAATTATCGACAGTATTTGGTAATTGAGCCAGTTCTTCTCTGTTGGATCTTGCCATCATGTTTCAACATAATTGGAATACAAAATTTAGGATTAGAGAAAGTAAATCCTTTATAACCAATAGAATTTAAGTACACATCGAGTAATTGTTATCATGCTTTTGGATAATTACAGGCGTGTCGAGTAAATTTAAACTACAGTGAATCTGTCTGCGCTAATGTGCTTGATAAAGATGTCGACAATGTAGACTGTACTGCATACGAAGAGGCAGGGGAAAATATTACGGAAGCTTTAAAATTGATGCTGGGGTTAAATTATACTGTTTGCGTAGCTGAAATCGAAACACAGAAAGCGGTATCGATAATTAGCGGCATCAGAGGACCAATAGGTAATCCTATTTAGTTAAGATGCATCTCAATTTCTACTCTGTGTGGAAATTTTCAAAAGAATAGTTTTAACTGGCCTTGCAGAAATTCAAATAAACAAGTTTTATTGAGATTCAAATTTCATGACGGTATTTTCAAAGACAATAACCACCTCAAAGAGATTAAAAACCTGATTTTCTGACTTTCTTATACATACATCTTAATAAATATTGCAAATTGCGATCTTAACTTTTGGTTCTCATGACCCCTATTTCAAAAATCAATCGAGAGTGAAAACAAGACCGGTGTTCCACGTTTCTACCTATGATCATTTTAAGAATTTTGCGAAAATATCCACCTATGCGATCTATAGAACGGCATTAAAATTTACTCGAAATATTCAAAATGTCATCTTTTTTAACTATTTACTGACTACTGCTTATAGAAAAAATATTTCGTAATGCATCCATTTGGTCTTTCGTTTTTTCAAGCTTGAAGAATCGCAATTTAAAATATGAACCAAGGCTGTTTTTCAAGGTTTTCACATTAAAGACAAATAAAAAATAGCGGTTTCAAGATTTTTAGATTCTTTTTTTTTAGAACTTGTTCTATTGATATTAATTTGACAAAAATTCTGAAATAGTTTAATATGGTATCATAATTCAATTCAATAAAAAAACTTTGTTATATATTTTTTTGTACTCCCGATCTGTATAATTTGTTTAAAAAAACGATTTTTTATAGATCATTCAGCAAAACTATTCTTCAATATGGCCATTTTGTTTCTAGAGTACACCGGAGATGTTTAAAAAAAATCACCGTTTAATGTAAATACCTGAAAAATATTTTATCCTATAATTTCAGCATCTATTTTTCCCATTATTGTAATTCTTTTTGCTGGTGGTTGGAGCGATCGGAAAGGAGTCAGAAAACCATGCATGTTATTTCCATTGATTGGGGAGACTCTGGCTGCCGTAGGTAACTTTTCTCTACCAATCTAAATATCGCACCTTTAATTATTCATTCTTAATCACGTTTTTAGCTCTACTTATATCATCAATTTTTATGGAGCAAATTCCAATGGAATTTGGTAACATTTTAGAAAAAGTCCTACCGGCAATGTTTGGTGGTCAAACTCTTATGATTATGGGTTTCTACAGTTATATGACTGCAAGTGTTCCAGAAAAAGATCGTGTATTTAGGTGAGACTGTAATATTATCTTCTTACATAAAATAATTTTTGAAACATTTAAGATTTGGTATATTTGCGATGTGTGCAACTATTATACCCGTAGTGGGAATACCATTCAGTGGCGTTTTATATTCTAGTTTAGGATATGTGAGTAAGTAATTGAGAATTACCGCTAATAAGAACTTAATTTATCTTCTTTTATAGAACTCTTTATCCTGGCGATTTGTTTATTCATTGTGGGCGTCATTTACTTAATATATTTTGTAAAAGAGGTAAAATCTGAACCAAAAGAAAATGTGGAAAACAAAAATCTAGAAGGACATGAAAATTTAGCATTCGACGCAGAACAGATTGCTGACAACAAACTTCAAAAGCTGGAGTCATTACCTTCATCGCCTGCGACCAATATTCGTGATAAATCACGTCTAAAGCAGCACTGGTGCTGTGGTCCAATTTTGGAATTTTTTGACCCGGAACTAGTTATGGGGTGCGTGAGAGTTTTAATGAAAGTTAGGGAGAACAAAGGTAGAATGCTTTTGTGGATCATGGTGTTAGCCTATGGATCTTTCTTAGGACCTTCATTGAGTAAAAACAAAAATATTGAATTATTTACAATGTCTGTAAAAAATGTCCAATTTAAGGTGAAGTTGATTATATTTATCAGTACGTTATACTTAAACTTAGCTGGAATGGAGATCAATACAGTTATTTCAACACATATTCCACCGCTATTGCAACTGTAGGTGAGTACTGACATCTCAAAATCTCGGGAAGAAAAAACTTTTCGATATCTTAGTTGGAGCCGTCCATAAAATACGTCACACTTTTAGGGGATGAAAGGTAGAATTTACTCTATACAAAAAAATCGCGAAGAGGGGTAACCTGAAATTCTAAAATTAGCGTGACATATTTTATAAACAGCCCCCGTCCTATCAATATCTTGCAATTTTTTTAATACATAAAAATAATATTTAGGCACATTTCTGATGACGGCAATTTTCAGTAAAGCATTTTCAATGTCTGATTCAATGGTCGGTTTGGTTTCTTCACTTGGTTCTATTGGTTCAAGACCGGTGTTTGTAAGTATTGTTTTTTTAGATTTTTTCCGAAAAAAATTATAAATCGTAAATTTTTTTTCCTAAAAAAAGGCGTTTGCTCTTGATTCTATTGCATTTTATGTTGCGGCAACAATTGATATGTTTGTGAGTGTAAAAACAATCGCCGTTAAAGCCATCATTTCGACATTTGTTGAAGTTGAGGAGTTGGGTAAAAATATCAAAAACTGTCCAAAACACATTCTGAAACAAAATATAATAAACTAATTTTAGGACGACTATATTCAATATTGGGAATAGCTGATGCTCTCGGTGGATTTATTTTTCCACCGATTTACAGTTATGTCTACTTATCAACTGTGGAAACTTTTCCGGGAGCATTTTATATCTTCGGAGAGTTATTTTTTGTGCCTAACGCGATTCTGTTTGCGTAACGTTTAAAAAAAAGATTAGAAATCAGTTTGAATTAATGTAATTTTTTATTATTTTCAGAATAACCTACTTTTTCCTAAGGTCACAGAAGAAGTCCGATAATGAAGAAAAGCCAGAGGAAAATGGCCATAGTAATCAAACTAGTCCTAAGGAAATCGAGTCAACGTATATGTAGTGCTTTTTTGTAATGCTTCCTTGATATTTTATATGTTTAACACTCTAAAGTTAACAATTAAATAATAAGCCCTATCAATATTTCAGTTTTTTTTTTGGCATTTTCACAACATATAAAATCGCTCTCTAACTGTAAATTTTGAAGAGATTAGAACCTATAAATCCATTTTTTTAATTAAGGAATTTTATGCTATAGAAGCCAAGAAACAATTTAAAGGGATATAAGACAATATCATTTTTAGTCAAGTTCATATAAAAAAGAATTTTTAGAATATTTTCAAGTTTTGGGATCGTTTGTCAGTATTATTCTTAAAAAATCAAGTTAAGCCCAAAAAATCAGGTACTTGATTGTTATAATTTAAACATTGATTGATTGATTGATTAGGTTTTCGGGTAGTCCAAGACTAAGCCCTTATGCAATTAGACCACGCTGACGGTCCATTGTTCATTTAGAGTAGGTTGGCTATTCATACTACGTTCATCTTTTTGAACCGCAGATAAAGCTGGCTAAACGATTTAGTGGAATTTTTCCATTATCTTGAGAGTTAAGGAAACGATTGCCAAGAGTATTTTCTCTACAGTTTTGGAAGGACAATTACACAAAGTGTTCTGCTGTCTCTTCCCCCTCATCCAGTGTTGGGGTTATCTAGATAATAATTATCTAGATAATCATCTAGATAAAAAAAAAGTTATCTTTATCTTATCTAGATAAAGGAAAATCCCATTTATCTAGAGATAATCGTTACCACCGAAAATCAAAAAATTAAATCTGAAAAAATGGTGAAACGAAATTGTTTTCTGCATACTTTTGAAAACCTAAAAACTTTTTTTAGGAACAGTTTTATACTTGGCAACAATTTTTGTTTACGGACAAGGAAGCGAAGTGTCACTCTTTCCCTCGCCTCTCTTCTCTTGTCCATAAAAAAAAGTTCTGCCAGTAACTGTTGCCAAGTGTAAACGGGCTATGAACGAAATAAAAAATCATAACGTTATAAATTTCCTTACGTAGCAAAATTAAACTTATATTTCGTGACGTTATTTCGTTTTGTATCGATAAAAAACTTAATTTCGTTACGTTACGATAACGTTTCTTATCCGTTTTCTTTTATTATTATTTCGTTTCTTATTATATTTAAATTGGAAATCAAGAAAAGCAAAAAATTTTGTGCTATTTTTTTAGTACGTAATTTTGAATTTTGTGCAATGTCAAAATAAATATTTATCTAAAAATTATCTAGATAATTTGGCTTTTTATCTTATCTTATCTATTATCTTTCATATTTTCATTATCTATTATCTTATCTAGATAAACATTACGAGCATTTATCTTTATCTTTATCTAGATAAAAAAATAATTATCTGGCCCCAACACTGCCCTCATCACATAAATTGCAAGATGGATTCTCAACTAAGCCAATCTTATGTAAATGGTAATTTAGTTTCCTACTAATTGTTGGATAGAGTTCTTGCTCAGTCTAATGGTATTGGCGAATTTGGCTAGATCAGGTTTGCAGACACGTTGCTTCACGCTACCACCTAGTCTTGTGTAGTGTTTTACATTGTCTTTAAACATATGTATCTAAATTTTGGCGGTTCACATAGCTCTTAAACTTTCAGTTTTTTAATATATTTATTTTATATTATTTGCCATACTATCAAAATATGTCTCCAAAATCATATAATTTAGGACTGTGCCTCATCCAGAAATCTCTGTTTTTTCTCCTCCATTTGGGCCAATTGACTCGCTTTGCTATCTAAAAGAATCCTCTTGCTGATCAACGCTCTCACTTCTTGAGAATTTTCTCTGTAACATTTTAAATAACTTTTTGGCTACTCATTTATCAATTAAGGCTCTCACAAAAGATGTTGAATTCTTTTCTTTTCAATAAATTCTTTCAGTTTTTTATCTGCGCTGTCTTTTAATGCCAATAAATCCGAATGTCTTTGCTTAACAATATTCTCATCTTCAGTTTTGCTCTTAGCATCCAATTCCACTTGATAAAGTTGCAGTTCAGTTTGAAGTAAATCGTGTAATCTTCATTAAAAATTACCGGCATTAAAATTTATTGATTAATAACATTACTTACCTTTCACGTCTTTCATTCACCTGATCCTGTTGTACAATTATTGCTTTTTCAACCTATATGAAAACCCAAAAATCATTTATTCAAGTAAATGCTAATATATACTTATTACCATATTTTTGATATGCGCAACAAGATTTTTTCGATCTGTTGATTTAAAGAAATCATCTCTTAAATTTTCATCCATAATTTGGTTTTGAGAAAATATTTTTAGTCCTCTCGTAAATATTTATTTTTACTGTGATCGATTACACAAAATACCACTTCAAGGTAACCAATGTAAACAAGTAAAGAAATAGGAGCACTTCAATACGCAGGTTTTGTAGAGAATGTTGTCCAGTAAGTAAATATTGTTCTTCAAATGTTGCTTTCGACTCAAAGAGGATATATTCCGGCTTCAAAAGATAAAATTTTAGCAAAATCAGATGCAAATTTTCATGAAAACAACAATTTTTCATTCTACATAAAAAAGTAAGAATTACTTGTCGCACTTTATTAATTACTTAAATACACAGATATAATTTTAATGTCGTCATAAGGTTTGTCCGTTTTGGGATTAGTTTTTGAATTGCAAATATTTTGTACCACTTCCATTCCTTTGAATATTCTTCCAAATATTGTGTGTTTGTTATCTAACCAGGGCTAAAAATAGAGTTAATACCATCTGTTGTTGTTATATGATCTTTTCGAAAACTTACTGTAGGTAAAACAGTGATAAAGAATTGACTACCATTTGTATTTGGACCAGCATTCGCCATACTAACGGTATATGGCCTATCATGTTTTAATGTTGACACAAATTCGTCTTTGAAATCATGATTCCATATTGATTGTCCACCGGTTCCAGTACCTTTTTTAACATCAAAGTCAGAGTTAATTGCATTTAGTATTTCATATATAATGAACAAGTTCAACCTGTTGGATCCCCGGTTTGGATCATAAACCCTTTTATAACACGATGGAAAATGTGACCATTATAATATCTAAAAAAATATTTTTGTAATGAAATTTTTTTTTCGAAATCCAAAAAAAAAATAAAATAAAAATTTAAAAAATTGATAATGCAGTTATGATACTTTATTATTTTTTGCTTAAAAAGTTAGATTGAGGGACAGTGATAGAAGTGAATGCTACTATAAATTTTCACATGAAGCAACAATTGGTTTTACTTTTTAAGATAAATTTATCACGTTTTTAATTGAAAAACTGGATAATTTCGTTATAAAAGTTTTCAGTTTTATTCGAACTGATATGCCACCGTTTTGAATATTGTTTTTAATATTTGATGTAAGATATCTTTATACACTTTCCAAATCAGTGAAAGAAAAGCTTTTAACAACGGTAATACATTGAATCACATTCAATTAATCGACAACAACACTTTTTTACTAAATTCATTTGAATAAATCGAAAATCAAACTTAAATATCGAATAATTTACAACTGTCAAAAATTAAGCGTATAACTTAATGGGTATTTATTTATTTTTTTGATAGTTGTGATTTGTTAATTGCTTGAATTGAATTCAGCTGAAAAAAGGTGAGCTAAATTTTGATAGTTCTCACATTTTTTCACCTATTGTCGCTTTTCTCACTCTTGTTGAAATTTTGTAAAGACATTTTTCGTCTCTTTCCAGCTTTTTAAGTAAAACATAATGAGGTATTATAACTGCATAAGAAAAAGATTTAAACATTAAGGGTTTAAAAAAATAGAATAAAAATTAGAAGTCTTTAAACGCAATAAGATTTTTTGCAAACACATGCTCACCCATTTTTACTGTGGACACAAAAGTTTTCCACTGACTTTGGACATTCCTTTCCAAATAATTTTATATGAATGTCTCCCATTGTTGTGTGTAGAATTGCTGACTCGTATATTCGTTGAACACCTTAGCAAAAAAAAATGAAAAATAAAAAAATTAAATCAATTAAATTATTCAAAATCGGTATAAAAATATCGTTAGAAATAGTACAGAATTAGATTTGAAATACCTTCCTCTAATTATTGTTGCATGAAAATACAATTTTATAATTTTTTAAATTCAATAAAAATTTAAAAAAAAAATTTCACCTTGTCCTTCAGGTACAGAAATTATATCTTCCTTGGACGGTTTCTCATTAAACACATCACGGTCAATGTCCTGCAAATCGGATGGCAACCGCTTGCTATACAAATAAAACCTTTGCTTTCTAGAATAAAATAGTTATAAATAAAAAAATTAATATAGTTTTCGAATATGTATTTGGCACTCACTTATAAGCAGTACAAATCAATGTTGGATCACTGCTAAACGAGAGAAGCGTTGGATTTTCAGAGCCTTCTTGTTCCAAAGTAATTGCGGCTTTTGAACTTCTGGCGCGCCCCTGAGGAAACAAAAAGCGTCATTTTCATTAATGCAAGAAACTATAATGTTTTAAAATATGATTTGCCAACATAAGAAAATTGGAAATATTTGAACAAAAGTACCTGAAACAAACCGACGTGAAGTAAACGAATGTTATCACTTTTTCCAATAATGCAGATGCATTTATTAGTCTCGATATTAACCAGTTTAACACCAAGCATTGTAGAATAAAGAATAAAATGCCCACTATAGTCAAACAGTATGTTTCCATAGGAAATTGAGTCAGACTTTTCTAAATCTCTTTCAATTGCCATCCTGAAAGAAAAAACTAATGTTAATATATTATACAAAAGTAATCGCTTTATAAAAAGTTTACCTTCGTCCGAATTCCATGCTGGGAATAGCCTGCGAAGTAAGTTGCTCATCGGAATATCGGC
This sequence comes from Chrysopilus asiliformis, assembly GCA_964034945.1. NCBI lineage: Eukaryota > Metazoa > Arthropoda > Insecta > Diptera > Rhagionidae > Chrysopilus > Chrysopilus asiliformis. The sequence goes on along the minus strand of OZ035961.1, from coordinate 87,169,090 downwards.
TGAATGATTCATCGAAAATTCGAGTAAGTTTACCAGTTAGAAAGCTAAATACTCGTATCTAAAAACAGATGTCTTATTTATTCAAATGTTAATCAGCGCGAAAAGCTTCACAGTGAATAAGCAGAATAATTCAAACTTTTAAGAAATTGGCAAAATTACCTTTCGATCAGTTGAAATGGTTGCAAATCTTTTCCCGTTATTTGATACAGTTAAACTGGTTACGGTGGTTTTGTTTTTCACAAATTCATATAAATCTGCAATAAAATTTGGTATAATTTTTCCGTTATGATTTTTTATCATCTCTATGTCAGTACCTGTATCTAACTTGGAATCAAACGAAACAACTTTGGATGGAAATTTGAAATCCTTTTTAAAATTCATCCAGTACTCTAAAATACCCGCCTTATCAACAGTTATCACAACCTCAAACGTTGGATTATATTTCATTACGGCAACTGGTTTTGTGTGCAATTTGTCGAGAATTTTAAGTGGGATGTTTGATCCTTGGCCATCGTAAACGAAAATTTTACCCGAATCTTTGTCAGCACTGTAAATTATTGACAAAATACAAAACATTGATTGATAGTGAGTTGCGTATAAATATTTAAAGTTTTAGTTACACAGCAATTGTTGAAATTGCATCGCCAGCCGAATGAATCCATTCAATATTTGATGGTGTAAAATCCACTTTGATCATGTTGATCATATCAAAATTAACCACGTCGAATATTTTAAGACTTTGATCCTGTGATGCTGTGCAGAGAAGACTTCCTTGGAAATTGGATGCCAAAGCCGTGATTGGTGCTAAAAGGGGAAAAAAACTTTTTAAAACTAATGGAATTACAATAGGGTAATTTTTGGCAGGTATTTGATTGTCTTAAAGTTTTGTGGCTATAATCGGGGATTTTAGTGGATGCAAGTCTAAATTACCTAAATGACTTCGGAAGTGCTTGACAAACTCAATTCCCATTTCCATTTTCTTCCAGAACTTCACATGACCGTCCAAACTAGCCGTAATGATGAACTCGGATTTAGTTACGATAACATGGGTGATAACATCGCGATGCATGTAGCTCTTTTCATAACTCTCCGCATTGGGGAGACTGTCAATGTACAAGGATTCAAAAGGCAATACTGGAAAGGAATATAAAGATGGTTTAAAGGTGAATATCACAAATTTTATTGACTTGAAGATTACCTTTTCGCTTTTTTGGCGCACTAGCCTGAGATGGCAGTGGACCAATCCATTCTTCCTCTTCCGATGATCCCTCATTTTCACGTCGTTTTCTTGAGGATTCGCCCGACATCCTAGTTTCCTCTCAAATGTTTGTTAGAATTAATAGTCTCATTAGAAATCGTTCCCTAAAAAGTCAAAACAGGGTTAAACATTTCACAAACCAATGCTAGAGCGACACTCGAATTGATAGACTTCTGTCAAATACCTTTTATTATAAATTGATTTTCCTTAAATTTCGGAAAATTTGTATTTTAAGTGTCTAAAAATGTTAAAATCGGTTAAACCCAAACTCGCTAAGAAAGGATTCCACAGAAACCGTGCCAACAAACGTTGTCAAAAAGTTGCAGGGTTGAGAAAACTCAGTACGACAAATTTGGAAATTTTATAAAACTCAATTTTCAAACTCAAGTGAAACTCAATTTTAAATATACTTTTTACCATTCAATTTCTTGAAAAATTTGTGATATTTGACAAATAACTTGGGTACCTTACGTTTTTAAGGATACATTTTGACATTTGCTACCAATATTGTATTTAGAAGTAGTTTTTTGAAGGACTTTGAAAGCACAGTGGTTCTATTTTATTTTCAATAGCTGTTTTTTTTAATGATCCGATCAGAGATCTATATGGATCATTAACGCTTTCACTCGGCGCGTACACAATTGTGTACATCATATTTAACTCGCATTTCTAAGAGAATTAGAAGGGAGAGGGACAATGATTAACATGTTATGTATACAAATGAGTGCATTATCTAAAAGAGACTTCTAAAAAGATATTTAAATTTTTTAAATTTTGAAATATATTGTGTTGCTACATATTATTATTGAAAAAAGCAAAAAAAAAATGTTGTTTTTTTCAATAATAATATATATTTTTATATATTATTATTGAAAAAAGCAACAACACATTTTTTTTGCTATTAGAAATAAATGCCGAGTGAAAGGGTTAAAAAACGTATGGAAGCTTATTATGGTTTTGAATCGTTTTTGGGTTATGTTAATAACCCGTACGTTGAAGCAATAACGTTTAAGATCGCGAAAAACTATGCATTTACCAGTTAGCTTCTGTTTTTCGTCGCTAGATTTTTTCAGTTTTCGGATAATAGCTTTAACGGGATGGAAATAATATTCAATATCCACACACCTATGAAAGCAAAGACAGAAGTAGAGACACGCACCGAGGGAAATTTTTTATTTCCCACTAACTAAGAAAGCATATCAGATTATGATTTTGAAAAAAACTTGGGGCTACGAATTTGTATGAGAGTTGATCTGGATGTCTGATTGGATCATTAAAAAACAACTCGTTTTCTCTAAATAATATCACTAAATTGAAAAATTTGGGAAATCAAATCACAAAACCTTGTTGGTACAAACGTATATTGTTTGATCTCTGGTCCCGAGTTTTTAGTTATTTATGTTTTTTTTCCACTGCAAAAATATGGCAAATGTTTCTCTATATTTTGGTGCATTTTAATCCCGAAATTCGAATACAAATAATTTGTAATATTTACCGCCAAACTTCGAAAAGAGTGCGTCCAGATTGTTGATTAGTCAAAAAATGTGGTAAATTTTGAGCAAAAGTGAGTCAGGAAATCTATTTGCATCAATTAGATAACATTTATAAAATTGTAACAAATTTTATGACATTATTCAATTACATGTAGTGTTATTTTATATAAATTTCTTCTTTAAAGAAATTTTAAAAAAGAAAACTTGCGATTTTTTAAAATATCCCTACAGGTAAAAAAGTGATTTAAAGGTGCTTTCCTGGTAGTTTTTCAAAGTACTTTGAAAGCACTGTGGTTCTATTTAGTTTTTCAGTATCCATGCCCGACACACAAACTACTTTTTTGGAATTAATTTGCGAAGTACTTTGAGCTAAGCATTTTAAAAGTCGTTTCTTTAAACTGTTTTAATCTATTATTTTTACTGAATTGGAGGATGTGATTCTCATTAAGCGCTTATATTTATCAAATACTTTACAAAAAGTAGAATGTGCTCTTTTCAAAGCGGTTAAAAAGTATACTGAAAAGCCATTTCAAAGCATGGTATCGCTTAAGGTACTTTGAAATGTCTGAGAGGGATGGTCATCGACTGAGATTTTCCAAATATTGATAAAAGAATTCAGAAAAGTCGTGCTTTGTTTAAATAATCGAAAAGATTTTTACAGATTACTGTATTTTGCACAGTAACTTGTTCTAATCCGTGTTGATAGACTTTCCTACGCACTGCCATGCAAGCCCTCTACTCTTTAGTTTACGTTCTCTATTGGAATAAGCTCAAATTGGCCTTTAGAAATTACCCCTGGGGTAATCATGAATTCGGGAAAACTTTTCAACGCCGCTGTTTTACAATTCCAGACTTCTTCGTTGTCGAAAGTGCGGTTTGGGAAAAGAAAGTTCTTCAATTTTGTGGGAGAAGTTGAGAAATTCGCGATTAAAAACGAGAAGTGCATCCATCTGATAAAACACTTTTAATTAAAGGTATGTCGATCAAAGTATTATCACAGTATTACAATAGAAATGTCATTTTGGAACACGTGGTTGATTGTAAAAATTCTGTAATTTAGTATAAATTCCTAACATTTGATAAAAAGCGGATCGTCGGCGTTGGATAGATTTTCCACACGTTGGCTTGCAAATAAATGGCAGAAACAGCGTTTAATTGCAAATTGACGATGTAAATCAATCCCGCCATTTTATAAATGACGCCAACTTTTAGGGAATTTCACGTAAAAAAATTTCAAGTTCGGCAACAGCATTGAACCGCAAAAATTGCATTTCGCTTTAGCATTCTGCTGTGCATTTGGCTTTAGATACGGTTTAGTAGGATGCCGGCTGGAAATAACGTGAATATCCGGAGACTCGGTCTCACGATTCCTCCAACATTTTGCCAACGTTTGACGTGGTTAACGATTTATTTCGGTGGGCATTTTGCGAAAATATTTCTCGCAGTACATTTGGTCGGTAAAACTAGCAAAAAAAAATGCGAAAAAGAAGCCGTTCAGATGGCTTCGTTCGAATTTGGGGCTGCTCGGTGCAAAATATTTTGGAAAGCGATAAAAGTGAATGCCCGGTCAATGAGATAATCTTTCCTTTTTTGTTGGTCTCCCGGCGCCCCGCCCCTTCCTCTGCACCACTTGATTATTAAAACTCAATAAAAAAATGCGAGTGGGCCTCGTTTTCACTGAATGGAATCGGAGGAAAAATGTTTTCTACGAATTTTTTCTCTGCATTCCACCCGCTCGCCCGGCCGGCTAGCCTCTTCATATTTTCCCCCCTGCAAGCTTCAGACCATTGAAAATATTTTAATCGATTGCATTCGAGTAATTGTGTAAATTACATACATTTTTCTTTGTCGAGTGATGGTCCTCCACTAGCGAAATGTGGTTGTTGGGCTTCGCATGCACAAAGTCGTCATCCATCGCGGCTATTTTTTCGTGTCTCTCTTTGAAGCTTTTTCGCACATGTTTCCAATTAATTTCGCCTCCTTGCGACTTTCTCTAATTATCTTTGTCCATCGATGACTCCAGTTGCTGGCAATGGATAAATCCATCTGGAAGTTGAGTTTTCCTCCTGTCCGGAGCTCGCTTCACAAGCTTCGTGCAAGTTCGATAATTTCTGAGTACATTTTTGACATTTTGCTGGAGGAGCAAAGGATAATGGGGACAATATTGTGTTATATGGAAATTAAGCGCGATATAGCATTAAGATTATACCAATTTTAATTAGTTTTATTAGAGTTTCCTAAACCTCTTCACTAAGTTAGTGCTAAGTTTCATTTTGGAATTTCATAAAATTATAACAAAATGGTTAACACATTTGGCCGAAAATATACATTTTAAAACATTTTTCACTGTTAGCGGTACAGATATATATCATCTAGGTAGATAGGAAAGATGTATTGCTATGTGCATTAACGTAATGTGTATTTTTTAATTTTTATAAAACTCACTTTACTACTGTGTGCACGCATTGCGGATCCGCTTGGATTGGAACCTCCTGTGAAGTTGGTGAACCCCGTGGCACTTAGAATTGCTAAACTTTTTCTAAAAAAAACTCCCAAAAAATTGATTTTAATGGTGATATTCAATCCCTTTATTTGCGCATAGAACCTCCAAATGGCATATCTGGTCAAATTTTATATTTCGTGAAATAGCTTGTTCGAATGCGGTGCTCTTTTTACTCTTCTAGAAAATTTATAGTATGCTTTCAAGCAGGATATCTAGAAATTTGTTAGAGAATTTCCATTCATACCCGAATACAAAATTAATACCGGATTATACTGGTTTAGAGTAAAAATGGCAGACCAATGGCAGGATTCAAAATTTTAAACCAGTCTAGGGTACTTCATACTCTGTATTTGTACATATTTTTATTCTGCACTATTTGAAAGGAGAACAAACTCCGAATTTGTACTTATACTGAAATAATTTGAATTCAAAAAGGGTTTTTTTTTTTAATTTCTTTTTGCAATGGCTACACTGAAATCTACTCAACATTATATCAATTCCATAATCAACCGTAGCTTTAAAATGAAGACAATGTCTTCCATAAACCATATAAAATCCCCCTGAAGATTATTTTGTCATTTCGTTTGAAATTTACACAAAAGTAATACTCCTTTGTACATACAATAGCAAAACTGGTTTTTCCAGAAAAAGCAAGACAGAGATGTGACCGTCTTAACATTCAAATGCACTTTTCAACAGATTTTGTTTTGCTTATTTCGGTTTGTTCATCTCAAACGTAGAAGGTCCTCGCTAATTTTAGCAATTTTATCGAGAATCTTTGCCGTGTATATTGACCAAACTATTTGCCTTTTGCACCAAATAAACTTAGAAATTTTGTTTAATTTAAAGATAAATTACAAAATTTCAAAATACGCAAAAGTCACGTTTAATAGAATTTCAATCTTAAATATAGTAGTTAAAAAGTTTAAATTGGTACTCGGCATTTTTAGTCTTTCTTTTGTCATCAATTAACGAGGCGATTCAACGTTTTCGAAAATTATTTTAGAATTGTACCAAAGATATTCAAGTGAACAAATCTTATAGGGCCTACACACGTTGCAACTTGGTTGTACAACTCGACTGTGAAAATGGTTGGATGTTTCTCCACAAACATAACAACCGATCTCAATTATTCTTCGTGGAAAAGCTCTCTAAATGTCAAATATTCAATGTTTGGCAAGCAACAAACAGTACAACATGTTTGGCAAACAACATGTACAACATGTTTGGTTGTACTGTCTGTAGCAAACATTGAAAGCTTTTCCACGTAGAATAATTGAGATCGGTTGCAATTTATGTGAATGTTGTACCAACCGTTGTAATGTCTGTGGTGAAACATCCAACCATTTTGACAGCCAATTTGTAACGTCTGTAGGTCCTATTAGCTGTCGAATTTACTGTAACATGGTTAAAAATTTCTTGTTGAACAATTTTATTTTGCACGATATTCATAGTGCATGAAATATGACTTTGAGTTCAGGTACAAAGATTACCTAAACCTTTTTTTGCCTTTTACAATTTTTTGGAAATATGACGATTTTCTGAAAACAGATTTGCACTTTATTTTTAGGATTGGTTCTTGAAATTTCATGGAATTTTAGGTGAGCCATTGTACGTTTCAGTCATACAGGCATTTCTAAAAGTATTAAATACCATTTTGATAGACAATAAATACATTCCTTTTGATCACCATTGAGTATTGAGCATTACTTGTTTATCGATAACTCACTGTAAAAACTGCTAGCTAATTGGAAACTCTTTCGAAATTTTATTAATACATTATTCAGAAATAAAATTGTGTACTTGCATTTATATATATATATATATTTTTAAAACAAAATGTTTAATATAAGTAGACGTTGTTGTAACCCCTTAACCATATAAAATCTCTGATAAATAATGTTGGATATAGGCCTTACACGTTGATACATTTTCAGAAAAAAATCTTAAATAATTTAAAAAAGGGATGCCTAAGTTTGAAAAACAAAATAACTACAGATTATCAAAAAATGTATTATTAAACAAATTTGATAAGGTAAATGAAAATATGTTTATAACTAATAATTTTATTTAATTATGATTTTTTTTTCTTTTCTTTAATTTCAGATGTCATCAACCATTTGCTATAAATGCAAGCGTCCGGGACATTTTGCCCGTGAATGCGAATCCGGTGGCGGGGATGGTGGTGGCGGTCGTGGAGGTGGTCGCGATGGTGGAGGTGGTCGCGATGGTGGCAACATGAGACGCGGTGGTGGCAATCGCGAGAAGTGCTATAAATGTAATCAATTTGGGCATTTTGCACGCACGTGTAAGGAGGATTCCGAACGATGCTATCGTTGCAATGGTGAGTAATGAGCATAATTCGTTTTTTATACAGTGGAATATAAATTTTAATATTTAAAAATATTTTAAAAAATAAATACATTTAAAGATTTCATTTTTTATGAGAATATATAGCTAAACAAACAGTTTTAAGCATCAGCACTAAAAGTAAAAAAAAATCTGATCTTAACTCAAAAATCATTCGCCAATTGTGCTGAAAAAAAAAAATTGGCAAAGTCTTTCGGGGGTCTAAGCACCCTTCCCGACTATTGTAGAGTACAAACTTTTTAACATATATATTTTTGTTGACTCTTTCTGGTCAAAATTGAGCAAAAAGGGTGTTTCAAGTAAACGTTTATTTTCTTTAATTTTTTTTGTCAGTAATTCTCGGTTTCCAGGACTTAAAATACAGAAAACATTTGCGATATTATTGGTACACGAGGAGAGACGAAAGGAGGAGGAAGAAATGTAGTGACGTTTTTTTCGTCGATAACCTCTAATATATGACTATTAAATCCGTGATAATATTTTGTCTTTGTTGTAGGAACCGGACACATTGCTAAGGACTGCAGCCAGTCTGCAGAGGATCCAAGCTGCTACAATTGCAACAAGACCGGCCATTTGGCCCGAAATTGTCCAGACCAGAACAATGACAATCGTTCGTCCAATGTATCTTGCTATAATTGCAACAAAAGTGGACATATATCACGTAACTGTCCAGACAATGAGAAGTCTTGCTACAGTTGCGGTGAAATGGGTCACATAAGTCGCGATTGTAGCAACAAAAACCGAGGCCGGAATTAGAAGAGATAGTAACGTGTTACCTCGCCACCATACATTAACAAACAAAAAAAAACACACAGAGATCTGCTTAAATATGCGACTATATTTTGTTTTATACAAAAATATATTAATGATGAAGAAATCAACATGAAAATTAAAATTAAAAAAAGTTATCATTAAAGGGATAAACGAAGAATTGAAGATAAATTTAAGAAATTCACTTGATTTATTGTAATTATATATGGAGGAAAAAATTAAACTATATATAAAAGAAAATATAATAACACTTTCTTTTGGTATCACGCGCTATTATGTTAGTGTTGAAAATTTTTTCTATTATCATTTTAAAACTAAAATAATTTTATGATTACGAAAATGAACCGAAAAGCTGAAACTGGAAAAAAAAACACACAGGAAGAAGAACTCTACGTCGAAATTATGCGTAAATATACTTTTTTTTAATTATTTCAATTTTCCTACCTACATTATAAGTTGTTATTAGGGTTTTAACTTTTTTTGAAACAAATTGTCATTTTTTTTTGTAAGTAGAAATATGTATTATGAAGAATACAGACGAGTATTTGAGTTTTTTTTGCTTTTTATATTATATTAAAAAAAGAAATAATGGAAAGAGAAGAGAGCCCGAGAGCTAACAATTTTACTTCTGATTTTATGGAAATTACGAAATGTTTCAATATAATTGAAATGGTTAAAAAATATTTTTATAAGCGTTAAACTAAATAAAATGTGATCCTTTCTAATATTCCTACAAAATAAAAAATGCATTGTGTACTGATTATAATTGAACAAAAAAGAAAAAGAATAAAAATCTCAATTCTGAAGTTAATTATCCTCATTTTTAATGTTTTCTTTTATTATATCTATGCAATTTAAAACTTTCACATTGATATTTTTGACAATTGGAAAACTATAACATAGCCTAAAAAATATCCATTGTAAAATGTTGACAAAAATTTATCTTACAAAAATATACGAGTTTCTTTTAATAAAGTATTGTCTAGTTTGAGATGAAGGTTTTCAAAACAAATATAAAGGTACTGATATTAAGTTTAATGATTGTATGAGTATTTTCGGTTTTTTGCGGTGTGTAATGTTTTTTTTCCTTTTCAATTATGATTTAAAATTATTATGATTCAAACAGCTATTTATTGATATTGTCCCCTAGTTTCAATCAAAAAGTGAATATTCCAGAGAATAAACGAAATTAAAATTATATGATTCTTGAATTCTATTATTTTTAATGAATTTACCGATATTTATAGTCGTTTTTATGCAGGGTGTTGAAGTTGAGCGCTTCATCAATTTCCTTTAGGTAATTTCAACGAATTTCGGGGGTTACAAGATATTTTCGAAGAATATTTAAAAAAAAAAATGGATGAGGGTTCCAATGAGTTAAAGCGAAAACAATGACGCGTCAGCGCGTTCCTTAAGCTTTGACATTTCAGCGCGCTTTCACAATTGAACGCTTTGAAGCGTCTGTGCTAAAACCTAATAACGCTTCGTGAGAACTACACGCTTCATTATTTTTATTTCAAATAAAATGGAAATAAAGAGTATATGAATGAAAAAGCATTTGGAAGACATAAAATTTGTTGCAGGAGTAGCACACAAAACACATGAATAAAAAACAATTATTGATGATGGTTGATTCAAGAAATAAATATTGAAAGAGATACGAATGACTTCTTTATAAAATATTTTATTTAAATGTAAGCTACGATGATCCACAGCGTGTTTTAAAGTCACTCACTAGAACGATCAGCGAATATATTTGAATTATTTCCACATGGTTTTTTGTCTTCCAAATTTTCGTGCAATTTCGATTTTAGATTGCATAAATATTCATTATTTTTCTCTTTTTAATCAATGCTTTTTTAAATGCATCATTTGCCTTACAATTTTCCAATAATCACAAAACAATTTTCATTCACATTTCAAAGCGCCAACACGCCTGAAAATAGAAAGTAGGTCAACTCTAGGCGTCAGGGCGCTTTGATACGTCTAGAGTCTAGACCAGTGGTTCCCAAACTCTTTTGGCCCACGGACCCCTTTTCATAGTCAAAACTTGCCCACGGACCCCTTTTTATACCCGTATGGTGAAACCATAGGGTATACTAACTTTGCCTTACCGTTTGTAACGCCAAAATCCCGTCATCGCACACAAAAATGAATTACACCAGTGTGTTTAGAATGACAAAAATATTTAATTTTTGCATGTCCGTCCGTTCGTCCGTTTTTGGCGCGGATTGCGGGCGCACGGATTGAGCTAGAGACTTGAAATTTTACGCAGATCTGTTTTCTGTAAACTGCGAGGCTAAGTTCGTTAATGTGCAAAAATTGACCATTAGGGGAATGCCCCCCATACGAACGAAAATGTTTTTTGTGAATATCTAAAAAACGGTGCATCTTATCACAAAAGTTTTTTAGGATATGATTCTACATAAAACTCCCATAACTCAAAATCCGATTGGAATAAATTTTAAAAAATCTTATTGAAAAGTTTTACTTCAAAGAGGAATTTTCATACAATTGTTCGAATTTTAATACGAATATCACCATACGGGTCTCCAATGATTGCCAGATTGGCAATTATAGCTTTTGTTATGTTCATAGTCAAAACTTGTCCACGGACCCTGGGTGAAAAACTACATAAATGTTTAATAGAAAAATTACAAATTTAACTTTGATGTCTTAAATGGTAAATGGTAACGTAAAAATAAAATATAAATTAAACATTTTGTTGAAGAAGTATTTATTGAAATTATAACTTGTTTTAAAATACAAAAAAAAATTAATGACTTGGATGAACCTGATGGGATGTTATGAGTGTATTTATGTTCGGCTCAATGTTTGTGAGTAGCAACCGCAAATCCCCATGAGTACTAATTTCTAGTCGGTTTCTTTTTTTTGTGATGAGGCTCATAACGGCACTGAATCTACGTTCTACCAAATAGGAAGACGGAAAAGCAATCAACAGCTTCTGTTATTTATTTTAACTTCCATATTAATAAAAATGTGTCACAATTTTTTTTATTTTATATTAAACCTTGCGCGGACCCCCTGACGTTGTTCAGGGACCCCCAAATAAATTTTAATTTTCCACGGACCCCCTGGATGATCCCAGGGACCCCTGGGGGTTGAGACAATCTGGAATTAGATCTTTTTTAGACAGATTGTTTTATAGTCGACAAAATTGCAAACACGGCAGACAGATTCTATTTTATTACAGGGTGTTTTATCCGATTTCGGCTAAAATGAAAAACGTTGCTTTTATTTAGGAGTTTGGCTGAAAGAATCTGTGCAGTGAAATCTGCATGTAACGAAATCGCTGGGGGCTGATAAAAATTTCGTTATAGAGGTTTTTGTCAAATTTTGTAATACAGGAAACCCTCGATTTACCACATGTCGATATGCACCGCTCAGTGTTTTGTTTCTGAGCTCTATATACAACGCTAAATTTTAAAAAAATCAAATGTTCAAAACTGGGTCCTTATTATGAAATAGATCGTAACGATTGAGATTCGCTGGTTATTAGTAAAAAACATTAAAAACAACACACAATTTTTGATCATTACGACTACGATCGTATTCCATAATAGGCCCTCTGAACTTTTAATTTATTTTAAATAGGGCCGTTATTCAGAATTTGCAGCTCTATCATTTCCACAATGTACACACATAAATTATAAAAAAAAACACAAGAAACGACGTATCGATATAGAACGCAAAATCACGAAATTGTACCTGCGTAAATCGAGGATTTCCTGTATGGAGAATGATCGAAAAAACAAAACGTTACTAGAAATCAGAACTATCCTAACACGAACTACATTGGCTTTTATTTTTTGTTATTCCGGCTGGTAAGCTTTTTAGTCGTAGTCTGTCAAATTTCTTTGCTAGGCAAATTCTGGTAAAACAGTTCAGCAGGCAAAATGTTGCATGAGCAGGGAACAACAAATTATGATTGCATAAAAATTGCCTTTAAAATGTTTGGAAGGGAACGAATTTCCCCTCTCAGATCTACCTTCTTGTAATACTTTGAATGTGCATTCCTTTTCTCATAAAATATTATAAAGGCGCATTATATCATTTCTTGAAAGTTTAATTTACGCTATTTTAATTTTGTTGTCTGTCAAAATCTGGTATACCAGAGTTATCTTACCAGTAAAACTGATAAAACTAAATTGCAATTTTTAAGAAGCAGACATTTTGGCTACTTCCGGTTAACGGATTACCATCAAAAGTTGATAGGATCGTCCCATTCCAGGACATGCCTTTAAAATTTCATCCGAAATCTTGTACACAGACTAACCGACAGACATTTTTGTAATAATGCTGTGCACGGCAAATGTTTTTAGGGAAAATTAAAAGTTCGAAATTTTTCATATTTACAATAGTTTATTATACTTCGAATAAGAAAGTAAAATTTGTTTGCGTCGTATATTTAGTAATTTTTTGGCCCGATAAAATCAAATTTGAGATTTTCAAATCTTTGCATTAACATTTGCTGTTTCCTGTCACTTTTTTCCCTTATATTGTCCAGAATTTACACAAAATGAATATGGTCGTCCTAGTGATTAGTTATCCAATTTGAACTACACACATATTTCTTACTTTTTAGATATATAAAAACTTTTCTCTCAGAATGTTACAACCGAAAAAATATCCGGTTCGAAGCTCTGGTTACAACACACACGAGTCGATTGTTGGAGTGTCCTGAACCAAGATACCCACCTCTCGCTCCCAAATTACTTCATCACCTTTTTTTTTGGCTTGAAGAAATCTCAATAACTTTGGTTACTCGGCGATCATGGCGTCACTCTGATGAGATCCAGCCATTTATTCTCGGGATCGAAACTTTATGTTTCCTTTCAAACATTTTTCCAATTCTTCATTGTTTCCATTTAAAATGTAATTTCATTGTATTATTCAGTGGGGGCCATGAGGAATCCGATACATGAATAGAAATGATTTCGATAGAAGCAAAAATATTCCAATATGACCTATAAATTATCAAAATAAATAATATTTTATTTGATTTGTATCACTCACACATTAAGGCAGATAGATCGTCTTACTATTCGCAGCCTTCCTCTTCCCCAGCTTGATGAAAAAAATTAAAAATCATACATTTTTGAACTTTTAAAAAATTAGAAATTTTCATTACGATTTATAACTTAAACTAATAAAGTTCAAATGTTTTTATTCATTAAGAATTTATTCATGAATTACATGGATTTATTCATAAACAGTTCCGTTATTCAATAAAAATGCAACATTTCATTAATTTACTAATAATTTATTTAATTTAAATTAAATAACTAAAATATATTACAAAATGTTTTTTTTTAAATAATTGTACAAACAACAAAATTATACACTAGGGAAATAGGAAATAGAATAATTGAAAAATTTTTAAAGAGTGAAAATTTTTAACTACACGCGTCTAATGATGATTAGTGGATATTTTATGTCAATGACATGATTACGGATTCGTTTGGCTTTTGGTAAATAGTCGGAAAGAATGCCTGAATCGGTAGAATTGGGTCTTCAGTGGCTATCGTGAAATAGCCGGGAACGCGACGTGAAATTATGTTCGCGTTGATTGCATTAAATTTGTAAGAGCTACCTAAATTTGTGAGTTTGGCTACTTCCTCGGATTGTTTCGTTGAGTTCTTCTTTCTTTTATTGACGGTTTCATCTTGATGCTCTGAGATGTCCACCTCTGGAGCTAATGACCCTGGACCAACAGATGCTGTGATCGATCCCACACCAGGCGACAATGGAGCGACGGTTGCTGACGTTGCTGAGGTCTCCAATCCGAATAATAATGGGTTCTGATGTCGGTAGCTATCTTTGGCGATTTTCATAATTGCACTTTCTACTTTCCCATTGTTCGTTACTACCTCGATGGGGTTCTCAGTTTTTGTTTCAATTGTGATATTTCGTAGATCATTAGCAGACTCTGATTCTACTTTCGATGGTCTACGAGAATTTGTCGCTATGCTGAATTCGGTAGTGGATGATGGAAATTGGTTGTTTTCTCCATCTCGATTCGTCGTTCGACTGGAATATGGTCGGCGGGTGTTCTTTCGCGTTGTTCGACTATAACTACTACCTTGACCCAAATTGCTAGCCGTTGTCGATTCTAATTGATTTCGCGGCTTGAAGCGGTGATTTACTGTAAGTCGCTCTGTTGTTGAGGAAGTCACTGGTGAAGCAGAAACTTCCACTGGTTCCGATTTGTCTGAGGTGGCCGGAGTGGTTGTAGCGGCATTTTTCAAATTTAGACTCGGAAGAAGCCTCTTTCTTGTGGGGAAACGAAGTCTGTTGATCGAGGAAGTGCTTCTTAATGTGGTCGCTGTGGGTTCTGTCGAAGTTGGCGATGTTTCCTGTAACCTCTGCTTGTAATCCTTTACGCTAAACCGTGGTCGATTCTTCCTCTGGTACTTTCCTATTGGTCTTAAGCGGGTTGTTGATTTGTTCGCCTCAATCAACGATTTAATGGTAGTGGCTTCTTCGGAAATTTCCTGCAAAATATTGTTGCTGTCACGATTCTCGAAGTTTTCTGGAGGTGGTAGTGTAGTTCTTATTAAGGGTCTCCTAATTTTTGTTATCAATTTCTGTCGGGATCTAACTCGATTGTTGGAATTGGGCAATTCTGCAGAAACTAAAGGATTTACGGAAGATGTCTGCGTAGCATCACCATCAGCATTTTCCGTTTTGTGAAGTTCCGTAGTTTTTGCTGGCTCTGTGGTCTCCTGGTTGGTTACAATAGTCGAATAAGGACTATTAATTATTATTGGATTAACCTCTTCCTGGTGATCCCTGAAGACATCTATATCTGGCCTTATCGTAACTCCCGTTGTTTGGATTTCAGGATGCCACTGGATGGTGTTTTTCTCTCGATGTTGTTGATCAATTCCAGGAACTGAATTAACGGACACAGGTTCAGCAGAGGTAGTAATTGTTGGATTGGGATTGTGATTTGCTGGTATTCGGCTAGGTTTTCGGAATTGTGGCCTAACTCGATCTGATGTCGGGGTCACTGTCGGTTTAGTCCTGTAGGAATTCTGCCTTTCCGGTATACTTTGAACTGAAGGCGATGCTGTTGTCGTCGTCCTTCTTCGTTTTGATGGATGCTTTATCCGTTGCCGGCCACCTGACTGGGGCGGGAGTCGAATCTTAATTTCCGGATTTGGTGAGGGTGAAGATGGAGGATCCACAGATGCCGGCAACGTTGGCAGTGGTGAGGATGTTGTCTTATCCCGATCCCCATAATTAATTATGTTTATTTTTGTTTTCAGGTATTCTGTGGTGGTTTCAAGCTTCTCCTCCTCACTTACCTTTGGATATTTAACCGTTGAGAAGTAGTAATTTTCATTTAAGTTATGCTGTGACGGCTGTTGTGGTTTTCTCTTTTCTTCATTGTTGACCTTTTGGAAATTGAAAGTGTTGAATGGCGCTACTGTAATTGCATCTTCGATTGTAAAGAAATTATGCTCAATGTTGTTTTCTACGTGGTTCGGGGTTGGTAGAAAATCTTTTTCTTTCTGACCGAATTTCGACTGATGATCTCGATAGTGGTTTTCTTCAGTTGGTCTGTAGATTTGTTGATATGAATTCTGCTGGAAGTGTGAAACTGTAGCAACGCTATTTTTAATTGGTGTGGCTGGTTTCTCTTCCGTTTTTTCAGGTAAACTGTAGAATTTGTAGTCGGATTCTGGCATCTTTAGAATATCATCAGCCGAATTTTCATGCTGTGATCCCAAGTTGTGATTGAATGTAGAGTAATAGGTATTGTTTCCAAACAAATCCCGAAGGACTGTTTGAGGATGTGAAACAGGGGGCGGAGGGGGAGTGAGTGTGGTAGAAGACGTTGTCGAAGTCGTCGTTGTTCTAAATGGAGGATTTATGGTATAAGTAAATGGTGGAGGTGGTACCAGATTTTGTGAGAAATCGGTCTTAATCGGATCGTTTGGATTGAACTCCTGTTTAGCGGCTTCACTGGTTCTGAAATCCTTATTTTGCTCATTATTGATATGAGGAAAGAAAAGATGAAGCGCGTTTGTAGGTATAGGCGGCAGGAACTGAGAACGGGTATCTTGACCCGAATCTGAGTTGTATTCTTCGCTATCTGAGGAATTTAAAAAGTGATTTATCGGACTATTATGATTTATGTAATTATTTGGTTGTGGGAAATGCCGATTTTCGTGCAACAATGGAGCGTGCGACGGACTCCAGTCAGTTTCTGGATTTGTCGATAGGGTAGGATGAGCTTCAAATTTGGCAGCCGAAAAAACAGGAACGCTCAGCAGTTGTGGAAGCCATTTTGACGGAGGCTGGGTGAACTGTGAGTAAACACTTGGGGGCAGTGTACTTGAAAAAATTTGTTGTGGTGCGGGCCTCGTGACGCCTGGATTGTATTCGCCGAAGATTTGAGGTCGAACCACGTCACCGGATTTCGCAGGACCAGTATAAGTTACATCTCTGAAATTAAAAAAAAACATTTAATCGAGACCATAATTAATCCAAACTTTTTTAAGGTGCGATCCCTTTTATTCTTCATAAATACGAACCTGTGGTGGACAAAAAGATTTCAAAGTCTTAAAACAGAAAAATTCGATTTGGGAACGGAAAAATTCGATTCGCGAATTGAAAAAAAAAAATCCTTTTGCATTTGAATCATTCCCGAATTGAATCTTATAAAGTAAAATTCTCCAATAAATATTTTCACAGAGAATTTTATGTTTTCGATTCTCTGGCGGATGAACTGAAATCAGTTGTTAGCTATTGGATTCGATCGTGAGCGATTCAAAACCTCTTTAAACTCAACTTTCCGATTCTCGAGTGAAAAAAATGGAAACGAATCATTATTTTTGATTCTCTTTTGGTTTCCTTTTGCAGTGATAGAATTAGAATATTCCTTAATTTGGTGCAAGACAACTCGGCACTGGACAATTTTAGTTTCTTCATCACCTTCGCTCCCTCACCAGAATCAAAAAATAAAATTAGCGAATGAATCAAAAATAATAAAATTTGCGCCAGATTTATTTGTTGACCAACGAATCGAATAGAATGATTCTCCGTACTCTGCTTCAATACAGGGTATCCCGGAAATATGATAATGTAGCAGGAATTATATAACTACCTTTCTGTAAAGGGGTGGATTAGGGGTTTGATTCTGCAAGTTTGAATCCGCACAAAATTTCCATTAAGTGTATTTATAATATTTTTGTAACATTTCCAACAACTCGCGCTTGCAGAATCTGACCCCGGCCCCCCACAATTCCACGAAATACATAACACGCATAAAAAAACTGCGGATGAAATCTTTTTGTCGGTCACTGTAACTATATATATTTTTTATCTTCGATTAAATTAATTTACTTTAAAAATTGCTTAATGTATCAAGAATTACCTGATCACTTGAATATCACTCGATGGCTGTAGCGAATATTTACTTCCGAATGCGTTCGTCACCATTATGGTTGTTGGTAGCTTCGGGGTTGTTTGATAAAAGGAGTTGAACGGCTTAAATCGATTGAAATCTTGCACGCTGCCAAAGGAACCAACACTAGAGCTGACTGATGGGTGTTTAATAAAATTAAATGGAACAACGGTTTGCGCTATATTTGAGCTACTTGTGAGATAATTATTGGGCGCCGCCTTCGCAGGTGGTAAATACACCGTTTGTGGTCTCGCAAAGTACGGCGAGTATATGTCGCGATGGTGAGAATTTGAGTGGTGTTTCATAAGTTTGTAGTGTCTTAAAATTTGTGCATTGTGCCGAGCTATTTGTGCAAGTTTCGATGTATCTATGTTTGGCATTTCGATAAAGTGAGGTATGCTTTTTGCAGCATGACTACCTTGTAGTAAAGGAGCTTTCCAGTGAGTCTATTACAAAAAGAAATCATGTATTAAAAATTTTATGTAGGTTTCTATATTAAGAATTATAATCAATGATTATCTAACTTTTAGTGTATGTTTTTCAAAAAGTATAAATAAAATGGCCATAAAAAATAAAATAAATCCATTTGTGTGGGGGTGCGGGAAGGTGGGGATTTTAATGTATGGAATTACTATGTATAAATTTTTTGATACGATGCAGCGTTTTAGAGAAAATTGGAAAAAAGTATTCCATTTGTATGGGGGAGGGGAAAGTAGTGGTTAAACTGAATTTTGATGTATGGATAAGTTATGTTAAATCCTAAACTGGGTTTTACCTGTAAAAATTTGTTAATCTCTCTGTTTTCGAGAAAATTGCAAAAAATTGCAGAAGGTAGGAAGTAATCACAAAAAATTGTAGTTAAAAGCATCCAGTTTTTATTATTTAATATATCGTAAAAAAAAATCTTCACAATTTTCACGCAATCAATTCGTTTTATACGTAAGTCCCAATTAATATTATGTTTTTCAACAATTAAATTTAACAAATTAAAACTCTGATCATTTCATTTATATCACTAGGTATTTTTTATTTAAAGAATTATAAAAATATTTTCAAAGTGATACTCACAGTAATTTCTATTGCCGGCTCCGCCTTCGTTATTGGTTGAAATATGATATTTGTTGCTAAAATTCCTATAAATCAGTACAAGAAACATTAGTTAAAAATATTAATTTTTAATTGAGATTGTTTTTATTATATAGGATCAATCAAAAATTTGAAGTCACAAATTTAAAAAAAAAATCATCTTCATCAGAAAAATTCTGTCACAAAATCGTGAAAGATATATGAAACAATTCAAAGCGCATTTTTTTTAAATCGCAAAATCTGAGTTTTTTTTTGAAAGGGAAGGGTGAAAATTAAAAAAAATATTTGTTTCAAACGCTCATCAGAACTTCTATTACTTTCCTCTTCTATAAAGGGAAAGTTTTGTATTCATGACGGAGACCGACTCGAGAATGGGGCAGATAGAAAATTTCTGATCAGCACGAAATCCGTTTTAGGCAAAATTATGATGTCCGTGCATCTGTCTGTCGGTCTGTCCGTAGTACTTATCTAAAAAAAAAACTCGAGAACGCGTTGACCTAGCGACTTGAATTTTTATGTAAAAAATATTTACAAGAATCGTAGTTTTCTATCAACGTGACGATAGCTATCACGAAAATTTCTTGAAACCTATCCACTTTTATGACGAAATGCATATAACCAAATTTATAGAAAATTTTCTACATTTTTTGCTTTAATTATTTATACGTATCTCTAACGGTTCACAGCATATTTCATAAAACTTAACTGTTTTAAAGATTTCTTGGAAACTATGCACTATTATGAAAAATGCCTATAACCTTCAAAGGAAATAACTTAAAAGGAATGAAATTTCTGGCATTTTTTCTTTAACATTTTTACGTATCCTTTAACGGTTTTTAAGATATTTGAAAAAGATATTAATTTTTAGAAATTTTTTCGGAAATATTGCAGAGGAAAGTTTTGTGCTGTTATATTTTTATGCTATGAAACGTGGTTGAAAATTTTGATTTCTTGAATCGTTTATTGTTAAATTTGATACTTCTAAAAATGCTATTTTAATTTTAAAAAAATACATCATACAAGGAAGTGCAAAATAGAGTTAGAAATAATGCAAAGATTCGAACTAGTTCAAAAAATTTATGTGAAATACGAATAACAATAAGCCTGCAATCCGTAATTGAAGCCCAGGGAACAGCTACAAAAAGTAATTAAATACTTTGTAAGAAGAACAGAATAGAAATTCTATAAAATAATTGAGCTTAGCACAATGTATTTATTCATAAATACGCACAATTTAATTTATTAATACTTTCAATTTTTTCAATTTGTTTTTTGAAATTTTTCACATACCAGAAATTGGTTTTCAAGTTTTGGTTAAGGAAAAATATTTGAATAACGGCCACAAAGGATTACGAATATGTACTAATTATAAATGGATGATTCTCAAATTGAAAATATAGTACTAATTTAATCCTGAATACTAAAAGGTAATAACAAAAGAGTTTAGAGACAAACTTCGTGTTCTATTATTTTCAATATTCACAAGGCATTGCAAAATGTGTTTTTCGCTGTATTTTTTACGATGTTTTTATGCCTTTATTATTAAAACTTTTAAAGTGATAGCCACTATTGGTAAAATTTAACGAAAAAAATAATTATTTGTAAGATAAGGAAATTAATATTTCAGAGAAATCTCCTACAAACGAACTATAGTTTCGTTATATTAAAATTTTTCAAGGATTCATATAAATTTTTCATAAAAGGATTCATATAAAAGATATAGGTGGTATATATAGGCCTCACTATTTGAATTTTAAATTTAAAAATTTTATTATCTTAAAAAATGAACGCAAAATAAAACTTTTTGGTTTGAATTTAAAACTTTAAAGTCTTGGTCGTGAACTAAAAAGTTTCAGAATTAGTCCAAAAAGTTTAAAAATCAGACCATTTAAGCATTTTTGGTTTTAATTTTAAACTTCAGAGTTTTTGTTGTGCATTTTCCATTGACAATGCGAATGGTTTTCGACTGTGATTCAAATGAAATGAACATTTGTTTTGTTTTTAGCCTTGCCTTTATCTAATTAGAAACGTAAAGAGTTTATTACGTATTGAATTAAAACTTTTAGACCCTGGCAAAACTGGAGGACATCGGCGCGTGACCGGGACCTCAGGCGAAATACATTGCGGCAGGTTAAGATCGGTAACCGGTTGTAGCGCCGAGAGAGAGAGAGCCCGGACATAAATCTTAAGAGTTTAAAAAAATATGTTTTAAACTCAAAATGTTTAGTTTTTAGCAGTGTTGTTTATTTACACGTAAACAATAAATCTTTGCAATTTTCCGTAAAAAATCATTAAATAATAATTATTTACGTAAACAATAGTAAAGAACCTGTAAACTATCGTAAATAAATAGAAGTTTATGTCAAAAGCAAACTCTGAGTTTTGTTATGTAAGTAAAAAATTTTTGAATTTGAAGATTTGAATTTATATTAAAAAAAAATCTTTGTCAATTTTTTTTAGAGAGAAATAAGGAATATGTAAGTATGTTAAAGCGTGGATGAATTTCAGCATTCAGACTTGTTAAAGCTAGCTGTGAAATTACTGGGAACATTCGCTCAAATTTCTAATTAGGGCCAAATTCATACTCCCATAAGGAATCGGGAAAAAAATATAATTTATTAGATAAAATTTACATTGTTCACTGAGATTTTGGTACCTATAAACAATTTTTTACGGCTACAAAAATTTAGACTAAAATTTTGAAAACGTAAACTAAAAAGACTTAAACTAAAACTTTTCGGTTTCATATAAATTTTAGACTTCAAACAGTTTAAAATGTAAACCAAAAAAGTTTTAAAATCGCGTAAAACCTAAAGGAGTCTTAAAATTAGACCATAATTATCTTTAAATTATGCTGTAATTTTTACCGTGTGATATTTTTTTTAAGTTTAATACAAAAGTTCTAGAATTGGAGGATTCATGACAGCATAGCCAAACAATTAGCATCGCCTTTTTTTAAACTAGTCATTGATGAAAAAAGTATTAATAAAAAAGGGAAGCATTTTTCCTTTGTTGTTTTAAAATATAATTTAGTGACTATTAAAGGGGAGGGATGAAAATTCTTGATGAAAGCTTCGGCTTTTAACTTTAAAAACGTTAGAAATATCATATTAAACAATTTTTTTTTTGTGTGGTGCATGGCTATTTTTCAAGATTTTTCGATATCTCAAAAAGAAAAATACTAGTGTGTTAACCTAATAACATTTTTAAATAAACAGTCTTGGAATTAAAAATTTTTTCGCGTGCCTTCTTATCCAATTCTTGCCGATTTTTTTTTTTTTAAATCTTTTGGACGAAAGTTACAAAATGACTTTTTTATGTAACTTTGGTTATAAATTATATTTTTTCAAGTATAGGCAATTTCGCAAAATGAAACTGAAAAATCTTGGGAATCGACTCCAACTTTGTTGTTATTGTCTGATAAATAATTTCCATACCTAAAACAGTTTTAATCCACATATTGCTGCTGTTAAGTTTCGTTCAAGTAAATTAATCCATTTAAATCAGAGTTTGATCTATTTTTTAGCACTTCACTATTTTTTTTTTTTTTTTGATTACACTTTGTATATTTTTCTATCACTTATGCACCTTAAGCACCGAAGTCAATTTTTTTATCTAAGCAGGAAATATGAAAAACTAAAAAATAGTCTTAATTTAGTATAAGAATCACCGTCGGTAGATCAGTACTATGCCGTCTTCAATTACGATGCCCCGCAGAACACTGTTGCAAATTCTTGATCAAATGCAACTGCGATAACTGGCTTCTGTTGAATGGACGAGATGATCATAACCGAATGGATAATGCACAGATAAATAAATAGATGGATTCGATGCTAATACTATTTTCAGTTATAGTGCCAGTGGCTGAGCTAAAGTTAGAGCGGTTATACCTGTTCAACGGAAAGTTAACAACTGAGACTAACTTAACGTGTTTCAAATTACTTTACGCTCTTCTTCATTCATCCGCATGGTCAGTACCCCTGCACCACATACTTGAATATGACACAATTATGTTAGGCTTCAGGCTTCTTCTAAGGCGCACTTCTTCTTAGGCTCGATCGATATCATATCATCTCTTCCACTTTGTCGCAAAGACTTCAATGGCACTTTGATTTCAGTCTAGGCACCACATAAATTGCCTTTACTTCTTTGGCATACTGACCTTTTTGTTGTTTCATTGACGCATTTGTGAGAATTTCCGTCCACAAAAATTTCAATTTTCAATTTTTATCTATTATTGCTTTGTTTTGGGTGGTTATCATTAGTAGGGTCTTAAATTGAATGAAACTTTCCAGGAGCTAATCGATCTAAATTAGTGACGGTATCACGGTGAACTATTTTTCCTCTAACGCTGATTAAAAGATATGCCCAAAACTATGGGAAAACTTTGTGTTTGAGCATCATTCCGAATCTTCACGCTTTAGTCATTTTACTCTAAATTTTATTTGCAAGTTTTAACTACTGGCCATAAAAATTAGCTCACCTTTAAAATCATAAGAGAACAAACGAAGTGAATTCCTACAAAACTTCCAATTGAAATTTCTCATAGGGATTATAATTTTAAAACTAATATTCCGTTCAATCTTCTTCGGAAACAATGCCAATGATAAACGGTTTACCGAGCTTTTGAACAAAATTTCTAGATATGGAATTTCAAAGGCAATTCTAAGGGCCTTATTATGGTTGTCAATTCACAATTGATAGTTGATACCTATCAACAAAATTGATAAATCGGTATTACGAATGTCAATCGGTGTCAACTTTATTGATAGCTGTGAACCAAAGTTGACAACGATTGACATTCGTAATACCGATTTATCAACTTAGTTGATATTTATCAACTATCAATTGTGAATTGACAGTCCATAATAAGGCCCTAAATTCAATTTAAAATTCTTTCCAGTTAATCTTAGTTCTAAGATTTTTTTTTCTTTTTTACAGGCGTTTATTCGCTTTCAAATGCATGAGTTCAATTATTTTTCGATCGATTTCGACTTGCCGTTTCGTCCGTTTAAAAATAAATCCTTAGGTTTAAAATTGCTGAAGGCGAATTATGTATCTTAATTTTTATCTTATATATTTTTCAGAGTTTACAGCACATCTAATAGTTACTAAGTCTGACTATGCTTTAAAGCTGAACGAAGTGAACATTTTTATGACCGATGGGAAATCCTATTTTATTAATATTTTTGAAACAACCGAAAAATACATAACTCATCCGTACATCGAAATCTAATCGGTCCACTGATTCCTCCTCCCATACAAAAAGAATACTTTTTTCCTGTTTTCTCGAAAACTGTGCATCGTCTCGAAAAATTTATAAAGATGAAATGTGTTTAGAATATGATTTTACATAACTTATCTATACATCAAAATCCAGTTGGAGCACTCCTTCCCGCTTCCCCCATACAACTTGAATACTTTTTTTTATATTTTCAATAAACGGTTAGTCGTATTGAAAAATTGAAGTAGCGTTCGATTAAATTTTCTTATGCGATATTTTACATATAATTTTACTGAAGTTCAGTTATCTATTTAAATGTTTTAAAAGTGTTTTCGTTATCCAAAATATTAATCTAAGAAATGTATAAAATAATTCCACTGCTTTTTATATAGTGGCTTGAAATAATTATTCTATATTGATTTCAATTTCGTTATATGAATTCTTATGCGACAAACGAAAGTAAAATGTGTCAATTCAAAGCTTTTGGTGCTGATATAATTCGTTACTGTAACACTAGTTTTGTAGGTCATTAAGGATCGGGAAATTTTTCTGGTTACACCATCATATAATTATTAGCGATATATTTTTGCTGTTGTTTTACGCGTTAGTAATGAACTTATTGTGTACTTCGGTGTTATGTTATTGAATTTTATGTAGCCAGCGTAACACAATTTGATCCCACCGTAGAAGTTCAGGTAGGGGCATTTTATTACAAATGGGTAGTGGACTTGAACGATGTCTTCATTGACTGCAAATAGATTCCTAAAAATATTTATGATTTTAATAAAGAAGTTAAATTAATTGAATAATTACAGGAATAAATTCAGGAATTTTTTATGAGTTTTAATCTCTAATCTCAGTTTATTTATTCAATCTGTAAAAAAAATCTTTTCGCATTTCCAAATTTTATTTTAATATTCCTACCATGTACACCTCAAATATGCTTCAGTAACATATCTTGGCCTGATACGCGCCGAAGAAGGTTTGACTATAATTTCTCAAGTTTTCTTTTGTGTTTTAGACTCACCTGGAACTCATGCCATTAATTTAAGTTGTTCAGTAAGTCATAAACTAAAGATTTTTTTTAAAAGACAAATATAATTTAAATTTTTATCAAATTATTAAAAATAAAAAAGGTCCTCACTTAGGTATGTTTTATTGTTGTTTAATTAATGAATTATTAAATTTCAAAAATAAGGTAATAATGCTATTGTGCAGCCTAAAATTAGTTGTTTGCATAAGATATTAGGGGAATACATAAAAAAACATATATTAGCGTCCTTCCATTTACGAAGTTTTCAAGCGGATCAAATTTTGTCGTATTAAGATTAAAAATCGTTTTACAAAACATATAACAATTAGCGATTGATGTTATTTAGGTCGTATGAATTATTATACTATTTTTCATTCTCAGTTAAAATTTCTGTAGATTTCACGACCATAACTTAAACGAAATATAAATTTTAAAAAATTTCTACAGTTACGATTCACTTTTTCAACTAATTATTTTAGTCATAACCTCTAGATCGTGACGTGAAAACCAAAAGAAAATCAAAATTGAAAAAATCGCAACCACGACAGTAACAATAGAAGGATTGAAAAAGTGCAGCGGGGCAAAACGTTGGCAATGGCAATGGGTAAGTAGTTTGATGCTGCTGAAATGCTGCAATGCACAATAAAATTAATCTCTGTAAAAAGCAGCAGTGATGAGTGTTTAGTTTTAAAAAACCAAAGCCAGAAGTTCCAATTATCTGGAACAACGAAAGTGTAAGCAAATTGGTTTCTATAACGAAAACATTATAATGGTTACTCGAAAGGTATTAAACGCAAACGCCGCCCGCAATTACCAATGTGCGATTGCGATGATTCTGGGTAAGGCAAGGTTAATAATGAAATACAAAACGCAAGCTTGGAAAATTTCATTTGTATATCTTTCTTCGAAATTGTTCTACTGGACTGAATACGTTAGCTGGTTTCGATTATATTTTTTAACGCCGAATCCGTCAAACGTGCAGATTCGAAAAAGAAGAGGTGTTTATCGAAACAGCACCACGAACGAGTGAACATTATCACATTGAGTTCAACTTAATACTTAAATTAACACATTCACGACCAACCGTAAAATGCACGTTTTAAAATTTTTGTAAAATATGTATTATTCTATTTACATTTTAGATATTTTTTTTATAGACGAATTGCTTTAATATTTTTAAGGACTTCACTGATTCAACGGAAAGCTGTTAATACATTTTGGTTTCGGTCCTTTGAATTTAGCAAAAAACCCTTTGTTGTGTAAATACAAACTAAAGTTCCTTGAACGTATCGAAAAAGTAACGCACTGTGTTACTTTAATGGAAGAGGCTGAGAATTATTCGTTAAATACCATCCTTTTACTGTATAAGGTATTTATCCACTGACATGTAAGCCTTAAATTACAGAGAATTGTATCTTACCGTTCATTATTTTTTTTAAAAAAAGCCAGTGGTTTATAAATATCTCGTTTTGGAAATAAAAGTGTTAAAATCTTTTTTGTTTCGTTTTTTATTCACTTACGACTAGAACTGTAGCAAAGCGTTGCATGTTTATGTGGTCACTAACCGTGAATTGAATGTTCAATTTTGATCGCGCCACACAATTAAAGTTTGAACGTGTTTATATTTAATTGAATGTTGATCAGATTTTATTTGCAATGAGCATAGATTCGAATTTTTTGATACATCTTCTAGACGTATTTTCACTATCATAAATAACATCATGCTGCATGATCGATAGACATACGAATTGATCAAATCATTAATACGAATAGAAGCTCCTCTCGGCACGACCGACACGGGAAAGTTCAACGCCTAGATAACATAGATATGCTATAAGCATATTTGGTCTCAGAAATGTATGAAAGAAAGGCGAAGAACCTCTGGTATTTTCATATGGGTTTGAATGCAAATCAATCTATATACGTATATATTATCAAGCATTGTTTAGTCTCTGTAATTTGGTCAGCAAATGAAATACCAAGTGAAAGTGGATAATCAAAATGATTCGAATGCCTAATTATCTGAAAATAATATTTTTGTGTCCTTATTTCGATTCTAATTGGGAGAAATTGGCCCTTTTTCTTGACTTTTTAATCACTTACGCTTTCAATTCTTCTGAGAAAATCACGTACTAAAACCAAGTGTTTTTGGAAGCACCAAAAAACTAGACTACATACATTTACATATCACGTTTTTTTCTATAGAAAGTATACCCGGATGTTTTGACGATTTTTTCGGAAGTTCGCAGGCTGATAGTGAAATTTATTTGTTGCTTAAACAGCTACCCATCCATAAGTAAAAATAAGAAAATCTAAGAAATGTGCTCTGCGTATTAAATCTATTCAGATACAATGATGAGAGAACCTTCAGATACAATGATGTCCGGTTAAAAATTCAAAAAAATTATCAGTATTTGTATCGTTATACTGGAATTTTGCTTTACTAGCATTATATTGAGAAAAAGAGCCCTAAAATACAAATCAAAAAAATAGGTAAATGAAATATCAGCTGCTATTAAAACGTATTAAGCTTACTAATGATTCCTTAAATTCGTACAGAGTTTTTGATATTCCTTCGAGGATAAAAGAAAATACTAACAATTCTAATTGTAATATTTGAATGAATTGGATTTTTTCTTCGAAATTTTAGAATCACGACATTTTTTTATATTGCATTTTGATTACCAGTAGCTGCTTTTGTCTAATTTTTAGAAAAAAATACATACATCAACTTTCTAAAGAATCCTGACCAATTTATGCCCAAGTAATCTGCTACACACTTTTAAAAAAAAACTCTTTTTCTAGCTTCTTTCATTTGTGACGTATTTGATGTTAAGTAGTATAAGTTGACTATTGTATCTAAGAGTTTAGGTGTAAATTGTAAAACTTTCTTTTTCTTAAACAGTCACTCGTATTGCGATTATCGTGTCGTTCTCGAAAAGTCGCTTCACGTGTTTTTGTTGGTAGAAAAGCTCGACTCTTGTACAAAAATTTGTAAAACGACACGAAAATCGCAATCCGGGTGTGTATACCTAATATTGATATCTAAAGTCGCAATAGAGAAAAGTTGAAGTTCTATACCTATCCGGAATATTCTTGATGTGAATAGTTTTCATAATCAGAAATATTCGAACCGCTCCGTCTCATAATTTTCATTCGTGTCAATAAATTCAGTTCAAAAGCAAAATCAGTCAAAAATAAACTACAAACGATAGTCTTGCGATCTACACCAATTTTATTTCGAAATTTCAAACGAAGATCAGAAAAGACGTAATGATCGACTTTAATTACGTTTCCGAAACTAATCACTCATTCTTCTAATTGATATCTTATTCAAAACGTAAATAATATTACTGAATACAAAAAAATCAAGTCTTAAATTATTGGTTTTATCATTATTTATACTCTTGCAGCCCTTATATATTGGTTTTAGTTCGAATCTCGTTCCAATCGGAGCTTTTTTCTACTAGTCGCATCAGTATTTATGTCGGTAGCATGGTCTCTTTTTTTGGGAGCATTCTGAAATTAAAATAAAAAATATTTAGCCAAACCAGAATGTGATTTCTAAAGGGAGTACAATCTTCACAGGAATTGAATAATTTACCTTTTTGTCCCACTGTTGATGCAGATATCTTAACAGAATATTTTTCTTGTCTGTAACAATGACTGAAATCACAAAAATAGTTATTATTGCGGTACGCGTGAGTCAATATCAATTGGGTTTTTACATACTTTGTTCTGAAGGTGAGTCTTCTGTTGGCAAGTAAACCGACGGCCTTTTTAGGAAAGTTCTGATGCCATTTTCCGTGTTGAATAGCGAAAAGTTTTGCTCATTGTGGCATGGAAGATCCTTTAAGAAATCGTTCACCGACTGAAAAGCGAGGAAATAATTGTCACGTCGCTTGCAAATTTATTGAAAAATCTCACCATTATAGCGAAAGTCTATTTTTGTTCCCCTTTATGTGTATACCAAACTCATTAAATGTGCAATTTCGATTTAATAAGAACAAATTATAACCAGAAACGTCTTCAACTTAATTGTAAACTGTCACTCAGCACCCCCTCTCTGACGTTCATAGAATTGTCAAGCAAGTATCGTTTTTCGGCGTGATACAAACGGCATGGAATCGATTTGGTTGAGGTTAAGAATGTTTGCAGTGCCAGATGCGGGTTATTTATAAATTACGTGAAATGATATTTCTTTAAAAATTAATCAAGACTCACCTTCGTTCCTTCCTGCGGCTTTATCCTATCATAATAAGGAAAAAGTATTTAATGTGAAAATTGTCGAAGAATTAATTTATGCTGACTAAAATTTCTTCTGCTTCTCAAACTTTCTCGAGGAATAGTGCAAAAAAATGTTGGCTGACAGTTCAGGAATTACCGGGAAACCCTTTTTACGGTAATGATTCAAAACAAAACTTCCGTGCAAAAATTGGGTCGCAAATTCTTAATTG
The DNA here is from genome assembly GCA_964034945.1 of Chrysopilus asiliformis. NCBI lineage: Eukaryota > Metazoa > Arthropoda > Insecta > Diptera > Rhagionidae > Chrysopilus > Chrysopilus asiliformis. The sequence continues at coordinate 87,139,459 of OZ035961.1, read as the reverse complement.
GTCAATGTATTAAAACCATCGTTAGTGCTTTTAAAAGGAGTCTATTTACAATTAATTTTACTCTACAACCATACATAAGTTAGTTATTCCACTTGGACTGCTTTTTCGTGTAAACTTCGGTGTTGTCATCCTTGATTGCAGCATAATAGCCTAGATTTTCCCACTTGGATCGCATGTAGGCTAAATACGCTAACGTTCCGCCGAAACAAACGATTCCAATCCCCATAATGACCAAATTCTAGAAGAAGTTGTAATTATATCAAAGAACAATGTGGACAACACTGATACTTACTGGTTTAGCGTATAATTCATAGTTCACAACGCGAAAAAGTCTAGTAGTTTGCAAAGAGCGAAGTCCTTCGCCGGGACGATAGGTATTTGTGTTTGTCGTATTTTTTGCTTCGTTTTTACCACTTTCACTCATTTTGTCAAAAAATTGTGAAGATACTACTCAGCCGGAAACTCTTGAGAAGCATAGCGCAAAACAGAGCTACCAGATTTAAAATATAGCACTTGACCCTATTCACATTGGTTGAAATAGTCTGCCTAACTAGGACAAAAACTGTCAAAATTAAGGCAAGGTGAGGAAGTGGGACTGCTGATAGGAAAATCCTCTGCAAAACTAATATCTCCATTTTCAGAGTTCCGCCAGTCTATTAAGTGTTTATGTCCGCTCTCTAGATTATAGTCTCTCTAATGTGAACATAACATTAACTTAATGTGAACATAACATTATTTCTCTAATGTAACCTTCCCACTGAAACTTCTCATTCCGAAGTACACTACTAGTATTATGGATAAATCTTTTTTTGTTAAGACCATAAAATTGTGGAACTCGTTGTCTCAAAATCTGAAACAGGTGGGGCGGATAGCAGTTTTTAAGAAAAAGATATTTTTTGAATTTAATAGACCTCCTGAGAAATAATATGAGTAATAATATTAGGAATAATAATAATAATATTAGAAATATATCTTGTTTGAATGTGGTTCGGGAAATTGCTTTATTTTTCGTCAAAATTTATTAATTCTTTTCAACTATTTTGTATGAAGAAAAGGGAAAGAAAAATGTAATATATACTTCTATACATAATTCTAGTATTCTGTTTTGCTAAATATTAAATTAGCTTTCTACTGCTGTTATTATAAATATTTAAAATTTTTTAACTTATTGTTAATAACTGTAACCTTTGTATAAGGCATTTTGCCTTTTTTGGTTTAAATAAATTGTTAAATAATAAAAATAATAAAACTTCTGTCTTTAATAGAACCGTACATGTCGATAATGAAAACGAATTATTCGGTCTAAAGCAGGGTTTAGACGAGACAAGTAACTTGCGGCAAGTAGACGTAAATACACGCGATTTGACCTAGTGTGCGACGCTCGCATATGTGTGAGAATACTTGCCGCTCTCTCGAAAATAATAGAAAGCCATTCTATTTTTGTGGCAAGTAAAAACCAATACAAGAACATGGAACCGTGTACACAAGAGGTGGTTTTATGTGTGTGTGTTTCGGTTCATTTTATATTTGCTGCTTTGCCAGAAAACGTCGTAACATTTTAAGAAAAAACGACACGGGTATAACAAACTCGTCGGCAACAAACAGTTTTAGGTCGAAATTCGCAAATTTTTCCACAAAAAAGAGTCGTGATATTTTTTTTCAGAAAATTTTAGGTTATGTTTTCCTTCGGCTGTCATTCTACTTGAAATGATTTACTTGAAACGTGTAAACTAAGCAAACTACTTGCCTCTCGTTACTTGCCGCAAGTTACTTGCTGTGTATAAACCCTGCTTAATAAAGAAAAAAAAAATCGGATTCACATCTTAGAAAAAATTTCGATTTTTTTTTTTTTTCTTTATTTTTGATTTTTTTGGCCTTTTTATATAATATACACGTATCTAAATACTCAGACAGCATCGCAACGTATGCGGCTTTTATTTTTTTTTTTTAAATTGCCATAAGCGCAATTTATGCAAAGACTTAAAAAAAAATTTTCTATGCTTTAGAATTTTTTTCAAACCGTATAAGTTTTTTTCATTGAAGACGGAGACGGTGGTATTCAACAGATGTTTCAGTGGGGTATTTAAAAATTTTTATTGACCAAAAAATCATTGAAAAAAAAAATTTTCTTTTATCTTTTTGTCCAAAACTTGTAACTTTGTCGTGTATTTACTAATTCAATAATCTAATTGCTTCTGGCAATACCGGTGATTTTTGTCGTTTTGAGGTTGGAGGCTGTAATTTCTGGGTGTTTTGTGAAAGTGTGATTTTAAAAGTAGTTAGCAATGCCGGAACTAATTTCACTCGAGGAGAAAAAGTCCTTGATCGTTAGGAATTTACAGGAAGTTCTCGGCGAAGATAAACTTGATGCAATTCTGAAAGAACGTGATGTCAAGATTTACTGGGGCACTGCGACGACAGGAAAGCCCCACGTTGCATATTTTGTGCCGATGTCGAAGATCGCAGACTTTTTGCAAGCAGGATGTGAGGTAAATCTTTGCATATTTATTTACGATGAGAAAAAATCGAGAATTTTTTCTTCCCAGGTGACAATTTTGTTCGCCGACCTCCACGCCTACCTAGATAACATGAAGGCTCCATGGTCGCTGCTGGAATTGAGGACCAAGTACTACATGGCGGTGATAAAGACGATGTTGCAATCAATCGGAGTGCGTATCGATAAGTTGAAGTAAGGACAGACTTTTGTAAAGAAACCTCTATAGTTTGCTTTTCTAGATTTGTACAAGGTACTGACTACCAACTATCGAAGGAGTACACGTTGGACGTCTATAAACTAACTTCCGTCGTTACCGAGCATGATGCCAAAAAGGCAGGTGCCGAGGTGGTGAAACAGGTCGAACATCCTTTGCTTTCTGGATTACTCTACCCAGGATTACAGGCCTTGGATGAGGAATACTTAAAAGTTGATGCGCAATTCGGCGGCATTGACCAGAGGAAAATCTTTACATTTGCCGAGAAATATTTACCTCAATTAGGCTATACAAAGCGAATACACTTAATGAATCCAATGGGTAATCATGTCGGTTTATTCACTTTGATTAGGAAAAGTATGTTTCTGTTATTTTAGTGCCTGGTTTAACTGGTGGCAAGATGTCTTCTTCTGAAGTTGAATCCAAGATAGATTTATTAGATTCCCCAGCTAATGTTAAGAAAAAACTTAAAAGGGCATTCTGTGAACCGGGAAACATTGAAAATAATGGAGTCTTATCATTTGTAAAGCACGTATTGTTTCCTCTTTTAAAGGAAAACGAACGTAAGTAATGCATGCTTTGAGACGACTACTGTAAACGTAAATGTTTTGTAGAATTTGTTATTTCAAGAAACGAACAGAATGGTGGCGCTATTTCATTCAAATCATTCGACGAATTAGAAAAATATTTCCAAGAAGAGAAACTTCACCCCGGAGATTTGAAAGGAGCTGTCGAGATCTGCATTAATAAATTGCTTGAACCGATCAGGAATGCATTTAATACACCGGAATTGAAGTAATTCGAATCAATTAAATTGTATTAGACTATTAAGAGTTCTATTAATTTCTAGGACCTTAAGTGAAGCAGCTTACCCAACAAAACCAGTAAAGAACAACAACGCTCCTGCAGCAATCGAAGACGGACCATATCGGTTAGATGTAAAAATAGGAAAAGTGATTGATGCTCAAAAGCATCCTGACGCCAATGCACTTTACGTTTTGCAAGTTGAATTGGGTGAAGAGAGTCCTCGAACTGTACGAAAGATAAATTTATGGTGATATTTGCTTAATAATTATATGAAATTCCAGATAGTGAGTGGTTTAGCTGATTTTGTACCAATCGCAGAGATGAAAGATCGACTGGTGGCTGTTTTATGCAACTTGAAACCATCAAAACTGAGAGGAATTGAATCGAAGGGAATGGTCTTGTGCACTTCAAAGTATTTCATTCGACTTAAAAAATTAACGATTTTTTTATATATATTTTTAATTAAATTTAGTGATGATCATACAGTAGTAGAGCCAATAATACCAGCTCCGGTTTGCATTCCTGGTGAAAAGGTGAATTTTGAAGGATTTGAAGGACTTACTCCTGACGCTCAACTCAATCCCAAAAAGAAGGTTTGTATTTGCGTGTGAAAAATAATGTTTTCAGGATAAAATCAGTCATGCTCTGAAGATGTACATAATTTTATAGCAGGGGATAATTTGGGTAGCTCTTTTAACAAATTCACTGTTTTTATGGTGAAGGTTTTTTTTATGGTAGCGGGAAAAGGAAGAAAATTTAAAAAATCAATAAAAATATTTAAATTGCATACGTTAATTGATTGAGATTCATCACTTACAGTATTTTGCATACATTTTAAAAGTTCTCTGAAAAGTGCCTTTGCTTGTCTTTAGTTATCTAATCTTTGATTCGGCGCACTGTTTTTTAGAAAACCACAAATACTGTTTCCATTTATTTAGATAAAGGGGAATAAATAATCCGATTTTGCCCATTAACTTATATTGTTATATTGTATAATTGTTAAAATCTTTTTGGGTGTTCAGAAGGGCCAGGAGGTTGGGAGTTCAGAAAGGCCCAGAGGGAAGGAAAGGGTGACACAAAATCCTGTAGGAAGAGAACCATTTTACCGATTTGCTTCGTAATTTCGCTAAATTTCCTTTTTACAAATCTTTCTATTGTGTAACATTTGAAAAAAACTTTTTTTTTTTTTATATCGCCTTTTACGAAAATATAAAGAAATAACGACATTTGATGTTTCGAGTTTTTATCAATATTTCCCCAAAATTTCCACAAATAAACAATTGCCAAATTTCCTTTCGACAAACAAAGGCTAGACTACCTTAGCGGAAACCTTTTTTCGGGCTTAAGAACGGCATTAGTAGGTCTCATACTTCGTCGCAGGCCCCTCAAAAATATTTAGTTGAATTCGAAATTTGGCTTCCGCTAAAGTAAAGTCTTACCCAAAAAAAACATTGACGAATATAGCTTTTGCCAATTATCTTTGAACCACAATATGAAGACTTTTTTGTAGAATTGTGTTATTTGAATGCATTCTTATAGATTAGATGTCCAAAATAATTTTTAATATTTGAATTTTCCATTACAGATTTGGGAGAAACTCCAAGCCGACTTAAAAACAAATTCAAACGGTGAAGCAACATGGAAAGGGTCATTCCTTTTAACAAGCAGCAATGGCGAAAAGCTGACAAGTAAACTAAACAATTGTGGTATTAAATAATATCAAACCAATGTGACACTTATTTAAATTAAACGAAAATTGTATCGAGTTTCCGTATTTTTCCAATATCAAAAACAAAATCCTTTTTTACTCTAATCATTTTTTTTCTTATTTATTAATTTGAATATAGGTTAGTTAAGCGCTTTTTACAAAATGCCTTAGCAATTTAGTCTTTTTATAAAAAGAAACATAAACAGAAAACAGAACAATACACACTGAATGTTAAATGTCTATAAATACTAAATGCAATTTCAATATCTTTACAACGATTTTTGTGATTGTCTCAACTAAGTCTAAAAGTTTGTCCGTTAACTACGACCGATTTCCCCGGTAGTCCATACGTTGGCAGTGATGAGTTTATAAACTAAAAACAAAAGTTTGTATAAATTCCAATACTGAAATTAGCACTACCTTTGGAAATTTATTGCTTGTTGTCATGTAGCCAAGGCAAAATGATTTGGTCGAATGACTCCAGAGAAATTCCCCATTACCCGATCTGAAATCATAGACCAATGCCAACGATCCGCCATAAAGATCCTTTTGTCTGTCTAGAAATGGTGATTCCAGGAACTTCGTTTTGAATGTGTCATTGAGGGAAGTAGTTGGGCAATCACTGGTTGTTAGTACGTCAGAGATTTCTTTGGCTAAAATAGTTTTCATAAGATATTCGCCATTTCCTGTTGTACATGTCGCTACACAATTGTTGTCCGTTTTCTGTGCCCAACATCCTGCACCATAAGTCGCTGCCTGACCTATCCGGCCAGATATTTTCAAAATGAGTCCCCCTGAACTGCATCCCGCTGCGCAGTTGCCGTCCAAATCGACGCAAATCGCCCCCACGGTATCCAATGCTGAAATTTCTTCAAAATTTTTAATGTGGAAGTTTTCGACTTTTTTCTTAAAGTGCTCATAACATTTAACTGCTTTATTCGAAACTAGTGCGCCTTCTTCAACTATTGCCACCCCGCCGATCTCTTTGGCGTAATTGGAAGCACCTTCGCCAGATAAGATCATTGGTGGGATCCGTTGCATTGACAACATGTTTGTTTGCCGATCACTGATAACTCGCGCCAATTGAATTGGATTTTTTATATTAGTGAGATTCGTACACGCTCCAAATTGTAAATTGGTGCCGTTCATAATTGAAGCTTCACATTCGATTTTTCCATCCCATGTTAGGTTTGAACCGAAACCGGCATTTGTAGAGCCAGCATTTTCTAAACTAATTATTGCCGCTTCACAAGCATCCATTGCCGAACCTCCATTTCTGAATGTCTCGATTCCTTGCATACAAGATTCTCTTACAACTCTGAAATATTTCGTTTCATTCACACAATTTCCGGCACCTACAATAAAAAAAATCAAATTTTTCAATATTATTATTAGCAAACGTGGAAACTTTAATTTAGTACTGGAAATGAAAACCACTACGATTCAATTGAGGGGAAATTTTATAATAAATCTAATACCTTGCTAAACGGTACTGGGACAATGAAGCGGTATAATATTAAACGACTACCGTTACATGTTTTTAAACAAATTTAGGCGCGTTTTTATTTATCGTAAAAAATAAGTTGTGTCTAGATTACTTAATCCGTAGAAATTTGTGGGCTTTAATAATTTAAGTTGAACTTAAGCTGCTAAGTTCAGTTCGTGCAAACTGGAATTAAGTGAAAAATAAATTCGAAATATTTGAAAGCAGCAATAGTTAACAAATAATTCAAAGGAGGTACTGATTTTGTTACCTCTTTCGTTATCAGTGAAATTAAATTTTATCTGGTCCAAATGTGCTTAGATCTAAAAGTTTAGCTCAGTCAATTACCAGTTACCGTTAACAAGCCAATTAGATTATTATTAAACGCCAATTACCGTAACGTTTAAAATACAGTAATATCTCGAAATTAGTAACGTTTTAACGCTTTTTGCATTATCCTTTCTCTAATGAAACATAATTTCAAAACGGACTGTTATTTCAGGAAAAATTTCTCGTGGATTATTAGGAAAAATTTCTCGTGGACATTGGGCTTACCTGTGTGCACAGCTACAAATCCAGTCATTTTTTCAATTCAATAAACTTCTAAACGAAAAGTAAACAAATATCTGGTAAAAATAAAAATTTTGTCAAGTAATTCGGCAAAAAACCGTATCGCTGCGCGGGTAAGTCTATATCATTCGCTTTCTCTTTCGTTTCCTCTAAATTTCCAATTCGACCCAATAAACATTTCGCATGGAAATCCGTTCCCTTTCGAGTTCTAAAACGACATTTTTTGCACCGCAAAAAAATATATAAAAATAACTATCACAACAAAGAACGACATAATTACCCTATTGAGATTTGAACTCGGGACCAGAGATCAAAAAATATACGTTTGTACCAACAAGGTTTTGTGCTTTGTTTTTCTGCAACACAGAAAGGTGGCGGCGCTAGTGTCTGAGTAGCGACCTCTCTACACTGCAGTTTTGAAAAATATTTTATTCGAATTTCGGGATTAAAATGCACCAAATTTTAAAGAAATATTTGCCATATTTTTCGCAGCGGAAAAAATCGGAAACGCAGTCATCAGTCGCAGGGAAAACTGGTATATCGATCAAAGAAGAGTGACCCACTTTATCGCACACTGCTCACATTTATTGGGCAATGCATATGTGTGGGTTCGTGCTTTTTGCTTTCGATATTCATGCCACAGCGATATTGAAAGATTTTTCTTTTTTGCTTTTTCTTTTCCCTTATGTTAAGAGTTACAGGATAAAACACAAAACGTATAAAAATAAACATAAACATAAGAAACACAATCAAAGCAACATCAAATAATGACGTGCAAAACTTCAAAAGACGCATACAAGCAAAACATGTCGCACGGAAAACGATTCGAGAATAGTAACCCTCTATCCAGTAGCCAATAAAAATTTTATTGGGGACAGACAAAATTAGCTGTTTTAATTTCCAGTCAATTTTTATTAATACGCCTTAAATCTCTCTCAGTTAATTAAATTTTTATATTTCTTTGCTTGATGTTCACAATATTGAAACAGTTGCACCGTTATACAAAAATTATTTCCGACAAAGCGGCAACCTGAGCTATCGAGTAAACCAGCAACCTACGAATATTCGAGAAAAATGGCGATCCACTAGAACCTTTCTGACAAATGGCGAAGATTTTAGGTCACGAGCACCCTCAGAAAGAATCGGGCAGCTTCCGCAATTTTGCCCGTATAAATACTGCCACTTTCCCAACAAACAGACATTCTGAATCCGAAACTATCGAATCGACTAGAGAAGAGGGCGGGGTACGGGAAGGGAAAGGGGAGAAGGGAGAAGTGTTAGGAGGGAGGAAGTGGAGAGAGGAGGCGATAAATTATGTTTCGTCATAAATTGCAATATATACATATGTACTCGTATATAAATAAAAATGGATGTTTTATTGTTTGTCTGCCTGCCTGAGATTACAAAACTCAAAAACTACTGGACCGATTTTTATGCGGTTTTTTGCAAAATAATCTGTGTTGCCAGGAGCAGGTTTTTAGCTATGTAGATTTTCAAAATTCGAAACGGAAGGTCCTGTAAGGATAATGAAAATATCCTTTTTCCCATTTTTCCCCGGAAAAATTTGCATTTTAGAGTTTTTGGGGTCGCTGATCACGAATCCGGTATTAGATTTTCAAAATTCGAAACGGAAGGTCCTGTAAGGATAATGAAAATATCCTTTTTCCCATTTTTCCCCGGAAAAATTTGCACTATAGGGTTTTTGGGGTCACTGATCATGAATCCGATATTAGATTTTCAAAATTCGAAACGGAAGGTCCTGTAAGGATAATGAAAATATCCTTTTTCCCATTTCTCCCCGGAAAAATTTGCACTATAGGGTTTTTGGGGTCACTGATCACGAATCCGATATTAGATTTTCAAAATTCGAAACGGAAGGTCCTGTAAGGATAATGAAAATATCCTTTTTCCCATTTTTCTCCGGAAAAATTGGCACTACGGGGTTTTTGGGGTCGCTGATCACGAATCCGGTATTAGATTTTCAAAATTCGAAACGGAAGATCCTGTAAGGATAATGAAAATATCCTTTTTCCCATTTTCCCCGGAAAAATTTGCATTTTAGGGTTTTTGGGGTCGCTGATCACGAATCCGGTATTAGATTTTCAATAAAAATATAATATTACTTTTGAACCTGGTACCAATATTATAATAAATAAACGCTATAACTATCCCACCCCTGATACCGCATTCGTCTCATTCTCTCGCTGTTTAGTTTTCCTAAGGTTTCACTTCTACCGCGTGTGCACTGCACACACATGTTTTTTTTCTTGTCATTATGTTAATTCCCGTGTAAATGGCATAATTTTTGTAATTTTTTCTGTCAGAAAATGTCAATCTCTCATAAAAGAATGAACTTGTCCATTCTTTTATGCCAGATTGTCATTCGTGCAAACGCAATATTAGTTATAATGTGGTGATGTGGAAGAGTAACGTCAGCTGTTTGGATTACACACATGGCCATATAGTTTAACTGTGCCAACCTAACTCAAAATACAAAAAAAAAAAAAAAAAATTAGTTATGACAACTTTAGTATTCAACTTTTGTCATAACTAATATTGCGTTTGTCACGCCAAAACCTGTGTATATACAGTACTTTAACTTGACTAGTCCCAATAACACTTTGAACGATTTTATTAACTTTGATCGCCTAAATGGGACCTTAACACCTAGGCTCTTTAGTAAACACCAATTCAAATCATTGATGATTTTCATGTAATGTAATTTGGTGCCTATTTTTCAGTTGCTGTGTTGTTTTGTTGTAAACCGAGGAAAAGTTGGAAAGTAATTGGTAGTTTTTCGTGTAAAAGTCAAGCCAATGCAATAGAAAAATACCCAGACTTTATCCAGAAAAGTGATTTTTCTGTGAAAGTGGTGTTGAAAAGTTGGTTCGGCTGCAGAGAAATTGGGATAAAGTTCTATGGATTTTTGGCATAGAACCGCCATCTTCTTTATACATAATATTGTTGACATATTATTGGACCATTTACTCTTTGGAGGTACACTATTTATTTGATCTATTTATAACTAAGTTAATCGCCACGGCAGTTGCAAAATGCGCCAGATTTCCGTTGTGTTGGATGATTTTCGTGAAAATCGAACGTCCCAGACTGGAATAATCCTCATTAAAATTCGATTACAGTGGTTTTTCTCTAACTGCGTTTTTCAATATATTTGCTCATTGCAGGCGATTTCCCACCTACAATTAATGTGTTTTGTAGATCTGGTGCCTGGTATTCGTTTTTTTTGTCATTTCTGGGACTTTTCTTCCGGCCGATCAATTCTGAGTCCACGAACCAAACCAACCAGTTTTCGCTCCAAAATATCCGCTGTGTGTGTACGTAATGTGTATTTGTTTTTTTTTTTATTTCGTAACTTTGAATGAAAGAATTCCCAACAATTTCTAAATTCGATGGCCGTGCTTTCGCTACATTTTAAAGCGGATTCTTCTAGAATCGAGCACTCATCGAATGTCGTTCGCAAAGTTTCTATTTTCAATCAATACCCCTGACCTTTGGTTTTTATGATTTTTCCTTTTAATCGGGAATTGACCACTGCGAGTCGCTAGAGGCCTGAAAATTGCCTTTGTATAGAGTCCAATCACCTTTTGTTCTCATTTAAAATGAATGGGCAAACGAAATTTTTAGTTGCATTTTTGTTGCATGGATCTATGAGGTAAAATATGACCTCAATTTACTGACATTCTGTTTTTGTGTGATTTTTTTACAATGTTGCATCATTTGAGAGATTTTTCTACGTGACTGCCTCGGTTAAAATGGACCGCTTGAACCCTGAAGAATATTGTTTATAATTATTTGTATACCTGTTTTTAAATTCATTTCAAAGATTTTTTTATTTTGCTCATAAGATCATTAGAGAAAATGTATGATGGCTTTAAACAATTTGTAGAATTTTAAAAATGCATATGGAGTGATCTGACACTATCCATAAAATATGTCACGCGGCATGAATATCCAAACTAAACACCTTAGCCTTTTCGAAACGGGGATTGCACATCGTTTTTCAATCAAAACATTACTTACAAACCAGTAATAGTAAATTTTTAAAATACACCAAGTTCTATTTTTACAAAAAAAAATGGTGTAAAAAATATATTGTATCTATGGAAAATTAGAAGATTGGTTCCGGACCAAATAATCACCAAAAATTATACAACACTTCAAAATTCATGTTAAAATCTTATTATTTTTACGTGCCTATGAATTTTTTTGCACATGTAATAAAAATGTATCGTATAAAGTAAATTTTCATTTGAAAGGAGAAAATTTGTTACTAATTCAAGAACACACAATAACTCATAATTCGAGAATTATGTGACATTGTGTAGGACCTACTGAAAAATATTTCAGTTGTGATTAGTAAAACGAGATTTGCAAATTGTGTATAACTTACCATTTATTGGCTTCGGCAAAATTAATAAATATATGTGCGCGAATTTTATTTAACACCAAACTCAAAATGCAGACAAAACTAATTCCCTATTGAGGTTATATAATTCGAGGAACTCCTCTAAAAACAGAATTAGGTAATTAAAGCCTTATGGAAATCCAAGTAATTTCAATTCCTATTAATGTGAGTTCGAAAAAGAAGAGACACGTACCTTTCTTTCTGTCTTTAGTCAGTTAGATTACTCTTGCTCTAGTGTTGTTCCTCACTCCGGGAGTGGAACTCCTCAAACGTGAGCTTGAGGTGTATACGTGGAAGCCTATGTAAAATATAAGGGAATTTCTTGCCCATATTAAAATCGGCCCCAGTCCAATAAGTCTTCAGTCTCCTAAAAATCGTCCTTAAGGGCTATCTAGAAAATATTCAACATATTTAGGGTGAGGACGGGTCTGCAGTAGTGTGACGGAGGTACTGAATTCTACACAAAAAGTCGCAAAAGAGCGTGATGACGGAAATTCTTAACATTTGGACAGCCCCTTAGACCGAGCGCGCACTGAAAATGGCCAAGTCCTTATCGTATCAAAGATACGCCAAGGCGAGGTGTTGCACTGAGTTCGCGGCGATTTGATGACAATCGTATATTGTCAAAACTTCACGAAAATCATACAGAATATTTCAAAAAAATCGGATGTGACTCTCTTATACAAAATCGACGTTTTTGCACAATTTATACTATAACCCGACGATCAAAATGTTAGTTTATATAAAAATATAATTTAAAAAAAAAAAATCAAATATCGCAGAAACGCTAAAAGAAAATGGATAACTGTAGTATATAAAATTGTGCGGAATACTATTTTCGTTAATTCATCCGACACAACCAGCAAAAAACCGTTATTTTTCAATATAATCGCCAAAAACTGATTTAAAAAAAACTATCTCGATAACGGAAACACGCAGTTCCATAGCAGGACTAAATATGGCTGTAAAGTTTCATGGTTCTAGCTCTAGGGGTTTTGAGAAATCTTGTACACAGACTGACAGACGTTTGTCTTTTAAAATTCTAATTTTCGGGCAAAACCCCGCTTACAAAAATTAAACATTTTTCTCAACTGGTCTAGTTTTCTGTAAACAATAAAATAAAAATAGTTGTTGCGATAATTAACGATAAAGTTTTTTACTCATCGTCTGCGCTACAATAGGGACTTATCTTCTCTAGCTTCCGTTTGAATATTTTACAATCTTGCGCAATCGTTTTGTAGTGGTTTGGAGTCTGAGTTAATAAAAAAAACTAAAGAAAGTTATAATGCTCATAAAAAATTGGTTTTAGTCCTAAAAATTTTAGGTTTTAGAAGTCTAATTTTTGAAACAGATCAATATTGTGTACCAGTAATGCTATACGGTTTTCTCGTTTTATGTTCTTTAAATTTTAAATTCATATAATTTCTTCAAATATATTTGTTGTTTCCATTTGCATAATTTACTCATATAATTTCTTATTTGATATTTTTTTTTGCTGTCTTAGGTAGGCATGAAATCCATTAATAAAAAGAAGGATGTAAATAGTTCAGACAATGAGGTAAATGATTTTTTCAAAAAAAAAAAAAAAATCCTTAATAATTTTTTTTATTAATTTGCCCCAAACTAGGATACAGATTCATATTTCACAAGCTCCGAGACATCTAAAGATGGAAGTAAATTTAGTCAAAATTATTCCCAACAGTTTAGTGTTTTAAGGTTGGTTATAATTGAGCCTCAGTAAAATAGCAATTAAGATTTTATAACATTTGCATAAAATTCCATTTTACAGGACAGATCCAAATAGCTTAAGAATGAAAATTTCGGCAGTTCGCGACAGAAGTAAATTTATAACCAATGCGCCATCAGCAAATAATAATAACGATATTGTGTTGAAAAATTCAACGGAGCAATTGGAGAGTGGTCCATTAAAAGTGCAGAACACCTCTCAGTTTATACCTGATTCTAGTTCATGCTGTTCAGACAGCGAATCCAATCAAGAGGCTAATAAGAAAAATCACACAAAACTGAGAAAGACACGAATTAAGAAGAAAAAGCTGAACAATGGTTGCGTTGGGAAGAAATCATGCAATGCAGGAGGAGCGATTTCTACTGATTCGGAGGGTGAGGGGTACAGCAAGGATTTCAACTTTAAGTTCGAAAAACGAAAGGAGAAAGTGGTATCCCCGCGAATTACGTCCTCAAAATGCCTAATCGAAGCGGCCCTGCCGGCAGAATCGGTTTCATCGAATGACGCTGAACTGCCGGCCTTGGTCGACGCAGCGATAAAATGTGTTGAGAGTTCCGATGGTGATTGTTCAGGATCCCAACCTCCACAGCAGTACACTTCGAGTCTTTTACATGATTTTATGATAAAGACGCAAATGCTAGGAACTTTTGATCAGAAATGTGATCCGGAGGCAGTTGAAACGAAACAGGACACAGAACCGACAACAAAAACAATGCAAGATTTGAATGAATCAATAAAGTCTGCTCCCGTCGTCGTCAAAGAAGAGAAAAAACGTCGAGGCCGACCGAAAAAGAAGCCATTGACGGAGACCTCTAGTTCAGTTACGACACTCGCTGCTAGTCCTGCACCTATGGCAACGGTAGCGACACCCAACACTAGCACAGCCGCATCAGGTACTTCTACATTATTAAGTATCTCGAAGCCAAAGGCCAGTTCCACGATGACATCGGTGGCTGCCACATCAACGTCGGTGCGAAATCGCAGCAAATCTGTAGCTTCGCGAAGTCCGAATGTGAGTCTAGTAAGCCATAGAGATCGATCGCTGCCCAAGCACTCATCGGTTGTGAGTTTAGACAAAGAGATGTACGCCACTGAGCGAGTTCTCTATCCACCAAAAAATCGCAAGAAGCGACAAGACGCAACGGCCGGTAGTGCCAAGCATTGCAGCGCCGAAGTTCTGGATCCTCTTTGGAAGAAGATCGATGTGAACTCAAAGTTTCGCCGCCCAGATTTGTCGGGCTATAAAAGTGACGGTGGCGGTGGGACTGTGTGTAGTAAAATTCTAGCAGCTCAAAGTGGATACGTCAGCGACTATCCTTCAGTTAGCTGTAGAGGTTTATCAGGCTATAAAAGCGATGCCAGCGGTAAAAGTCGTTATAGTTCGAAATCAGTTATTAGTCGATCGAAGAGCTGCATTTTTCAAAGCGATGGTGGCCGTAGTATCAGAAAACTGCGGAAGAAACATAAATTCCTAAAGCAATCGAATTCCTTCTGCAATGTTATTGATCAGGATATTTTGCAATTGGCAGGTCTGACATTGGGACACAGTGGCGAGGATAGCAGTCGCGAATCGACG
The DNA here is from genome assembly GCA_964034945.1 of Chrysopilus asiliformis. Classification (NCBI taxonomy): domain Eukaryota; kingdom Metazoa; phylum Arthropoda; class Insecta; order Diptera; family Rhagionidae; genus Chrysopilus; species Chrysopilus asiliformis. The sequence continues at coordinate 87,124,431 of OZ035961.1, read as the reverse complement.
CATAAGCAAAGCATTTCAATGTCTAAGAAAATGGGCGAAATAAATCGTTTCGTTACGACGGGAGAGTACTTTGGTCAGAATATGAAACGCCTAGGATTAACGGCCAATAATGATTTGGTCGTTTTTGGCGATGAATCTTGTAAAAAGAGTACTAGTGTTAAGGAAGCTAAATCAATTTATGTAAATAGTAGTATTAAGTATACAGTACCGACGACGGCAATGTTGATGTCAAGATCGTCGTCGTCAACACCTCAGCATAAGGTTAAAAGTAGTGATAGTGTTAGTAAGTTACATTTTAAAATGCGTCCAAGACGCTCTTCAGCCGTTAGTCGATGTAGTAGTGTCTCGTACGCCTCAGAATTCTGTACGAAGCGCCGTAGTAGGAAATTCTTTAGAAAAATGCAAAACCGTTTAACCTCAATCGACTCAAAATTAAATACGGAAATCGAATTGATGACGGATTCGTTTATGATTCTGTGCAGTTTGACGAATGAAAAAAATTTACAATCCAAAGATAAATTACTGGACAAAGAGAAGGGCACACAGAGCTCGAAAATCTGCTCCAGACGAAATGTTAAGAAGAAGAAAATGAGCGAGAATGGAGATTGTGTAGCCGGGAATTCAAATTCCAAACGGCGACACAAACGAACGAATCAGCAAAGTCCCGACGATCATAAACTTCCACTCAAGAAGCGTCATTACCTCTTGACGCCAGGTGAGAAACCTGAATCGAAGTTACATTTCTATGACTTGAAATCAGCTAAGGATTCTTGCGACCTTAATCCCCATAATATGACAAATTTCTTTACAAAAGTACCATCGAGCAAGGCTTTAACACCGAAAAAACGTCATCTTCTCGATACCGAGAACATTTCGGAGAATGCAAATTCAACCGCTAAAGGTTCCGGTGGACATTCATTCAGCTATGATCAGAAGCCAACGGCGAATGTCCTCAATGGCCACCATTCTTCCTATGGTCATCATCATAAGAGCGAAACGACCACCAACAAAAAGAAGAATCGTCTCGAGGATCTGGTATCGAAAATTCAGTCTACTAATTTGGATATACCCTCAGAGATTCCACATCGATTAGCGGAAGCACCACCGCCAGGAGTTTTCGAACCTTCAGTTGAGCTGGAGATTCAAATTCCAGTCTCGAAAATTGTCGGTGCATCGTTTGTTACGAAATGCGAGAAAGACTCTCCTAGCATCACAGAATTTGACACTCCAGCCACAAGTAAATCTGAGAAAGTCGTTGAGAGTTTGTTAAATAAAACCGGTGGGATGTTGGTGCTAAAAAAGAAACGTCGAAAAGCGATCAACAGGACTGGCTTTCCGTCGATCAAAAAAAGGAAAAAGAAATTAACTCTTGACGATCTCGATTCGTCTTATGAGAGTGAGAAGAAATCCTGGGTGCACGTTACTCCGCAGCAATCACCGGCTCCAGTTGCGGCATCGTCTTCCCCAATTGTTACACCGAAATGTGATCGAGTTCCACATTCTGGTGAAACAAGTGCAACTTTCCTGGAAAGGTCCGTCAAGCGGCCTCGCCTGTCTGTGGTTAGCTTAGATCGGTTACAAAATGCAGCGCAAGTTGATGAGAAAAAACCAACTGAAACAAAAACTGCGGAAAAACCGAAAAACACGGAGATTACTGCTCGGAATAAAAAGGGCGACGTGTTAACTGTCAATGGAAATAAGAGGAAATTGCCTGGCGAAGACAAAAATAAAATCCGAAAGCCGACGGTTCTTCTCAATAGACTTCCATGTGTGATCAAAATAAATACCAGTGCTGCAAACAAGGTGGCGAAATCAAGTTCACAAACGGAGGTTAAAAATTCAACTAATAAGAATAAATCGACAACAGCTGCAGCAGCAAGTAAAACCACAAAACCAGTCGCAGCTGTTGCTACACCTTCGAAAAGTGTTGCGACTCCAAAAAATGTAGCAACTTCAAAACAAGTTACTCACGAAACGCCATCGAAAAGCACGCCAAAGAAAGGAACAGAGAAGACTCCAAAAGGACGTATATCGAGTAGGCGTCCTACAAACAATAAAGTTGCGGCTGTAGTAAAAGGCGAAGCTAACAAGTCTAGTGAGGCGATTGGTGAAACTAAAACGACTGATGAGAATGCCATAGATAGCTTAGAACAGGAGCCATTACCAAATGAAGAGCGCAGCAAAGTGGCTCGAAATGCTTCACCTCAAGCCAATAAGCTAGCTGTAAATAAGAGAAAGGCGCGAAATAAGAAAACCTATCTATTAGCAGGTCTGTTCTCGGATTCGTACAAAGCTAACTTCAAGGAGAACAAAAAACAGTTGAAGTCGGTCGGGTCAGCTGACCCAGCGGAACAAATCGAGTCTGTTGGTGAGTCTTCCATAACAACAACTACTAGTCTACTGCCACATCCGCCTTATTGCGATAATTTCTTCCGACGGAGTGTCTACGATTTCCAACTACCCTATGACATTTGGGTGGCTTACGAAAATGCTAAGCTACCTAATCGCATAACCGTACCGAGTTGGAATTACAAGAAGATTCGAACGAATATCTATGGAGATGTTCGACCGAATCTGGGTATTGACCATCAACCGTGCAATTGTACATATCAATCGGGATGTGGTGACGACTGCCTCAATCGGATGGTCTACACGGAATGCTCACCAACTAACTGTCCGTGTGACGATAAATGTCTAAATCAAAAAATTCAAAAGCATGAAGTCTTGCCTGGTGTCGAACGCTTCATGACGGAGAATAAGGGCTGGGGTGTGCGTACAAATGTACATATCAAAAAGGGTACTTACATTCTCGAATATGTTGGCGAAGTGGTCACTGAGAAGGAGTTTAAGGAGCGAATGGCAACGTTATACGTGAATGATAATCATCACTATTGTTTGAATTTGGATGGTGGTCTAGTTATTGATGGCCATCGAATGGGTAGTGATGGACGATTCGTTAACCACTCATGTTTACCGAATTGTGAAATGCAGAAGTGGTCAGTGAACGGTCTGTTCAGGATGGCGCTATTCGCTGCACGTAATATTGACCCGGGCGAAGAGCTGACTTATGATTACAATTTCGCCCTGTTTAATCCATCTGAGGGACAGCCGTGTCGGTGTGAAACACCACAATGTCGAGGTGTCATTGGCGGCAAGTCGCAGCGGGTCAAACCGAAAGAGGTGAGTAAATTAATGAAAAAACATCGTTTCCGCGCAAATTAATAAAAGAAAAATACAAAATAGTTTTCTCGGGTTTTTCTATCGCATTAATGGATGCACTTTAATTGGTCATTGACTAATTTATTTGCTGCCCCAACTAATAAACAATGATCGAGAACGTACAAAAATGGGAAAAAAGGGTATTTGTGTTACCCTTACAGTACCTTGCATTTCGAATTTTAAAATTCTAACACCAGATTTGTGATCAGCGGCCCCGAATTTTGAAATACTATCACCAGATTTGTGATCAGTGCCCTGTAAACGACTAGTTCCAATTTAAATTACTTTTGCAGGACCTCCCGTTTCGAATTTTGAAATTCTAACAATTTTTCAGAGAAAAACAATAGGCGTGTTTTTTTATTGTTCTTGAGCTTCATAGAGCAACTTTTTCCATGCGAACCAGCGGTTTGTGTGGAAAATGTTGTTCTATATAGCTCAAGAACATTTAAAAAAAAAGCCTAATGATGCATTCATTATATTTGCCATTTTTTACGTTATAATGTATGTTAATATATATTTTTTTAAAATTTATTTTTTAAATTATTAAATCTTAGTTGTCGAGTCTACCAGCTCCGGTTAAACAGTCACGTGTCCGCAAACGCTTAGCTAAGAAGAGCTCTGGAAAAGTTCTCACAAAGGAAGTATTTGTTTCGAATTTCCAAATACCAACAGAAAAGGAGAAGAAAATCGTTAAAGAAAGCAGTTGTTTCCTTATCCGCAACCTGCAGAAGGTAAAAAAATTACTGTTTCTTAATTCGAAATTTTGCTAGTTACGATAAAATTTTCCTTAGGTTCAAAAAGCCAAAGTAAAGGGAAATAAGGGAATTAATGTACCCGATGTGGAAAGTCGTCCAGCGACGCCATCCTCAATCGCAGCTCAACTATCAGCTCTACGAGTGCCAAGGAATGTCAAAACGCGAGCACTGTTACAAGCATCAAATGATCCAGAAATGGAGAAAATTGCTAAAATGGCATCAATATTGCGGCAAATATGCTTCGATTTAGAAAATAAAAAAGGTTTAATAACTTATGCTTATAAAAAAAAAAATTCTAACCTCGATTTAACATTTTAGATGCTTCAGGGAAATCACTACTGGCTAAACTCGTACCGGCAACGAAAAAGCGACGTCTATCCAATGATCGCTGGGTGAAGCCACTAGATTTTCCAACGGTACAATCCAACATTCAAACTGGATTGTACAAAGAGCCAAATTCATTCGACAAGGACATCAGGACAATTTTCAACAACGCTTTAACATTCTTTGGACCAAACTCACCAGAAGCGTTTATCGTGGACGAACTTGTATCGTTCTATGTAGAGAAGAAGAACGAAGCGTACGATGAGTTGGTGAAGCTGTTTGAAGACAAACAATTGTTGAATTTCAGGCCGAATACGGAGAAGGAGCAACCGAAAAATTCAAAATCGAAAGATGATATTATCCGTTGTATATGCGGCCTCTACAGAGACGAAGGTCTAATGATACAATGTTCAAAATGCCTGGTGTGGCAGCATGCTGAATGTACAAAGGCCGATATCAAGGCTGATAATTATCTATGCGAAAGATGTCTTTCACGTAAAATTGACCTCGAGATATCCCTTGATGAATTCACCGAAGAGGGTTATAGATATTATTTATCGCTGTTACGAGGAGATCTGCAGGTTCGATTAGGCGATGCCATTTACGTTTTACGCGACATTCCGATTAAAGATGAGAACGGCGTTGTGGTCGCCACTAAAAAGCACACATATGAAACAATCGGTGATGTTAACTACTATGACTGCGATATATTTCGTATCGAGAGGCTTTGGAAGGACAATCAGGGGAAAAGGTTTGTTTATGGCCATCACTATTTGCGGCCGCATGAAACTTTCCATGAACCAACGCGAAGGTTTTACACGAATGAGGTTATACGAGTTCCCTTGTATGAAGTCGTTCCAATTGAATTAGTTATGGCTCGTTGCTGGGTGCTAGACAAGGGTACGTTTTGTAAGGGTCGACCCATCGACTGTACATCCGAGGAGCATATTTACATTTGTGAGCTGCGAGTGGATAAATCAGCGCGGTTTTTCTCTAAAGTTAAGCAAACGTACCCTGTATGTACGAAGGAATATGCATTTAAATACTTTGATAAAAAATTACAAGTCAGTCGAACGTATGCAGTGAGTATTCTTTTATCGATGTTTTTTGTTTGATTTAATCACTTATTGTTATCTGTCGTCTTTTCAGCCGCATGAGGTAGATCCAGCGTTGATAAAGCCTAAAAAGCGAAAGCAACATGAACAACAAACACAAACCAAAAAAGTCGATTGTTCAATGGTACAAACACGACCTTCTAATAAGGTAAATTTTACTATAACGATTGTAAATGTTTGAGACTTGATTTTCTTCATTGAAAAGTTGAGAAAATTAAAATGAAATTCCACTTTATTTGATTTTCAGACTATAAGTGACAGACGTATTCGGTTGGAGCATGTTATTACTAGCCTTAAATTGAAACAAAATTGTGACACGACAATTGATCTGACATACCTGTTAACTGGCCGTGGCGCTAGACAAAGAAAGGCAAATAATATTGGAAATGTGCCTACTCCGAAGAATAAAATAAAATAAGTTATTTATTTCAGTATTTTTATTTATTGTTTATATTATTGAAATCTCTTTTTCTATTACTTTTTATTATTATTATTATTGGTAATTTTTTTATTATCATTTGTTTATTAAAATAAATTCAATTGTATAATAATCTCTTTACTAAATGTTTTTTTTTATTATTTTTCAAGTGTTTTGTAATAATTATATTTGAAAAAAAAACTATTATTAAAAATATTTTTATAATATAACTATAAAATTATATTTTTTTAATTCTATTAAACTTGTTTACTTTAAAAAATGAAAAGAATGTTGATTTCGATTTTTTCTCCTCTGGCCCTAGTAGAAACAACAAATGAATTTTCTTGACGATGGAAATTTAACATATTAAGTCTGCAGAAATGAACGTACTTTATATAACGAGGGTGCCATTTAATATATTGCGGCTTATCAATTCTTTTTGAGAAAAGGAATTTTGAATGAAATGCATATTCAAAATATTGCAATTTTTTAGTGTTGGTTCGATTAAAATTACAAAAATGAAAACTTCTTTCGGACCGTTAATTTTTGACAACTACAAGTTTGACTTGAAAAAATGGAATTCCGGATTTGGAAAAGCAAAGCGGATCGGACTTTTTTTTTCTAACGGCACTTTCTAGTATGGAAGTGTAACAGTTAAAACTAGGACAGCCTGATTTATTCTTGCTAGTGTATTGGTTTATTTTAGTTGAAGGTTTTATTTTTAAATTTTCATTCTTTCCAAAATATCCACATAATTGCTAAGAAACGCCCCGAGAATTCAAATATTCTAAGGTATCTAAAATTACACAAAAAAACGTCTGAAGGACATTCCAAAATTAGAATACAGACCTGAGGAATTTCTATATATAAAATTCTGCTATTCATGGAGGCAAGTAAAATCAATACATAATTTGCCTTTATCATTTCAAGCAAATTAAGTTTCTGTTTACATAAACAAAACAAACACAGAAGCAGACGCCGATAGAAGGTTCATTGTATCGCAGGACAAAAGTTCATTTGTTGTAAACATGCGAATAAAAATCAAAAGGGTTTTTTTTTGTTAGGTAGCTTGTCTGGATTGGGCATTTGTTTTGTTCGTTTTCTAATTACTTGCTGATTTCCCGTCGACTGTTTAATCAATACTGCAGTAATTGTGATCATATAGACAAAAAAAACTTGTGTTTTGACAATGTCAAAATTTTTAGAAAAATTTATTTCAAAAGATTATTTTCTATCAAAGTCGAAATCTAAAACGAAAATTTCCGAAAGGCTTAGTCATTTGTATTTGAATGGGAGACGTTTAGAAGAAATCGTATGAAGAATTTTGTAATCATTTTAAATTTTAGTAATTATATGCATTCAATTTAAGGGTGATTTATCTCCGTGTATGAAATTAAAAGTTTTGTATTTGCATAACAACAAAATATCTAAAATCGAGAATGTAAATGGACTCGTCTACCTAACGCATCTTTATTTACAATGGAACAATATCAAAAAGATTGAAAATTTAGATTGTTTAAGGAATTTGAAAAAACTTTATTTGGGATATAATGAAATCACACGCCTGGAAAATATCGAACATCTGACAAATTTGGAAGAACTACATTTAGAACGTCAAATTATTGATGAAAATGTGGAATTTACATTTGATTCAATGAGTATTAGAGGGATTGCTGTGAGATATTGAATTTCTTAACTAATTTGAGTTGAAAAGAATTTTTTCTTTTAAGCGCTCGCTAGCCCATTTGAACATAACTAAATTAAACTTGAAAAGTTTGGAGCCTATTTCATATCTTTTTCGACTCAAAACTCTGGCGGCTTCAGAAAACAAATTTGAGGATTCAAAGGCTTTAGGTAAAAAGGCGTGAGCAAAAACGTAACAGGGCAGCCGCCCATGACGTTTAAAATATAAATTATTTTAGTATATAAAGAAAGGTGAATATTGTTTTAGGTGCAAGTTTAGGACGTATGCCTTTTCTGGAAAGCGCTATTCTGCATTCATGTCCAGCACAAAAGGACATTCGATACAGGGAAAATATAACCACTGGTGCCAACTCTTTAAGTAGCCTAATGTATTAAACTAGGTTTAATTATATTTAAATGATAAATTTTAGTGTATTTGGATGATAAACAAATAACACCAACAATTCGCACATTTATGAAGCGATTTGAAGAACTGAAAGACAAAAAATCTAAATCTAATATTAGTGCGAAAAGAATTGGACTTGAAAAGATTGCTTATACAACTCCTGCCAATAAGGAGAGAATGAAATCCATTTTTATTTTAAGTCAAGATGGACAGGAAATGGGTTATAAAACTTGGAATTCACGTAATATTGCAAACAATTCTTATTATTGTATATTTTGATTATATTTTATTTTCTATTTTTTATAGTAAACTTTATCCAAAAGCCAAAGAGAATTGTCTGTAAGAAAAAAGAACACACTAGACCAGCGGCTGTTTGTCCACTTCAAGGTAGAAATATTCATTAGAAGATGGCGTTTCTTAAATTACGGCATATCAGATAATTTTCATTGAATTGGATTCGTAATTGGAATCTTCATTTGTTCCAAGTTTAAAAAATATTGACGATAATTTAAATTATAGTTTAATATCGTTACGTAATCCTTTTATTGTGGAGCAGTCAAATAATTTGGAAATAATTATATACTAATTGAAATCTGACATAATCCGATTTCATTGTTAGCGGAATTTCGTATTAGAAATTAATTATCATGACATGAATGAAACATAAAGAACAAATAATTACAATTTTGGTATTGTAAATGATATATTTAACAATTATTTATACATTTCGTGATATATAAAGTAGATAACATAAAAAAATAAATAGATATATTGGGTAACTATAAATTATTTGTTGCTTTGTTTTAATAAATTAGAAATTTTGCTAAACACATTTACACTTTACCACCAAGCGATGATTACAACATTCAAATGAATCCACGTCTCAAAGGCGTGTCTGAAAAATATTTTAAATAAATCGATTAGTAATTAAAATTGTATCAAATTATGATCGTGAAATAACATGACAGTTAAAATTCTTGTACGAAGGTAAAATAAAATTAATTACAAATGCAATTTATTCACTATGATTATGTAAAATACTGCTTCCCAAAAGCGAAATGAATTACAGCGCCCTATGAATACAAAATAAATAAATGCATTTCACTTAAATGTTCTTCAACTATGTACATTTAGTAAATTAGAAAATAAAGTAGATTTTTTACGCTGGAAAATTAATTTAATTGTGCAAATATGTTTAAAGCTTCAAATAATTACAAAGCTTTGATTGCTTGGTATCTATTTTATGTGTTTTGTAAAGTTCAGCCCTTCTACTATGGTGTCGATAAAACATAACTTTAACAGGTGAAACAATATTTACCTGTTTTTATTAAATATAAAATACATATAACTTGTATGGATTAACTAATTTAAGCGTACAATTTTTAAACAGTTTTTTTTGAATACAAATACCACCACCAATTTTAGAATATAATATTACTGTTTACAGCACAAAAATAATGTTTACCTCAAGTTTACTTGAAAATTGCAATTTTCTATAGGTAATAATTAAAACTATTGAAAGGATCAAAATAAACAGAAACATTTTTGTAAATTTTGCGTAAAATGTTAAAGAATTTTCGAAATTTCAACTGGAAAAAGCATGTCGTTTGTAATGCGTGGATGTTTTCATATCTGAAAAATTTCTCCGAATAGTTCACCATGCTTGGTTGGTTATGAGGAGAGCTAAACAAGAAGCCCACAGGGGAATGTGGTGGCACTATAAGGATTGCGCCAATATAGTTTGTATATTCTATATGATATATCATATAGAATGATATTATATTTAGTATACCGTTTGTTACGCATCGAACCAATCATTGGACACAAAAATAAAATACACCAGTGTTAGGGATGACAAAAGATCACCATAACTTTCGAAAGGATCGAGCTAGAGACTTGAAAGTTTGTATAGTTGCGTTTCTCGTAAATGGCTAGGCTAAGACCTTGAACTGGCAAAATTGGAACATCGCTTCCTCACTTCCCCATACAATTGAAACAGTTTTTTGCAATTTTCTCGAAAACGGTAAGTCCTACTGAAAAATTTATTAAGATAAAATGTGTTTAGAATAGGATTCTACATAACTTTTCCATAGATAAAAATTTAATCGGACCACTGCTTCCCCCCTCTCCCATACAAACGAAACAGTTTCTTGTAATTTTCTCGAAAACGGTTAGTCGTATTGAAAAATTTATTAATGTAAAATCTGTTTAGAACATGATTTTACATAACCGTTCCATACATCAAAATCCAATCGGATCACACCTTTCCCCATCTCCCATACCAATGGATTTTTTTAAATAAACATTTTGTCTGTCTCATATAGAGTATTTGACGATTGGCCCCTGGCAATTGTTGCTTTTCTTATGTTTTCAATTTTATTTTGTAAAAAGTGGGAGTGTTATCAAGGCCAATGTGAAAAGTTTGGTCTTGAAGAGTTCGATTGACATTTATTCATTTGAATAGAATAAATATTTCTGGCCGCGACAATAGATTTTAAATATATGTTTTGATTATGAGAGATATTAGTTGAGCTCTATCTTTGCAGTGTGTTCTAAAAACTGTTATTATTTCCTCATATGGTGAACTACATACAGTTTACAAATTCGTCTGAACTGGAGATATGAAAGGTTAAACGAATTTGTAAACTGTGTGTAGTTCATAATATAAGAAACAATAATTAACTAAGGAAAAACTGTAATAAAATTTGGGAGAAAACTACGAAACTCTTTAACTGCTTAAATATGAAAAACATTAAATAAAATACGAGCATACAAAATGGGGAAAAAAATCAAAATTCAATAACTCAAGCTAGCTATCAATGCAAAAGTATCTGGACAAATGTTTGTCCGGGAACATACGACTATGTCTGTTTATTAATTTTTAAAAATACACCATTTAAACTAAAGTTAAGCAAGTGATTAAATATTTTGAAACGTTTAACAAAAAAAATATCATAAATAATAGAAAACGAAAAGAATTGTTATTGAAAACAATTAAATAATAGTAATCAGTTTACAATTTGATTTGATTTAATTACCTTAATCCTTCAGCAATTATACTATTCCCCTCTCAGAATAAAGTAATTGATTAAAAGAGATTTGTGAGTTTTTTTGTTCAAATATTTTTATGTTTCTTGTTAAATTTAAATCTGTACACGATTTCATATTCAATTTTAGTTTTTTTTTCGATCATATATTTCAAAAAATAAAAATAACTACAACATATTGCAATAGGAATTTCACATTAGATTACAATTTAAATTATCTGATGTACATAATAATCATAGTAATAAACATATCAATATCATATTGAATTTAATTTTAATATATTTAATATAATAAAAGCGGGTTTAATATTAATACATTTTGCTAAGACAATTTATTTCATGTTTTTTGTTTTTCATTTCTGCAATGTTATAAATACAATGAACAACATTTACAATTTATATATATAGTTAAATATTTGTTTTTGTATCATTTACTTATTATTTTATCGACCAATGTGTTTTATTATCTAGATAATAATCTTTATATTGGTTTTATACGTACAATTTTTTCTTGTTTTGTATATCTCATATTTTCAATATTTTAAATTTAACTTATTTATCAAGACTTGAGACAAGTCAAAGTCTGTTTAATTATTCGTACACTCTCTTCTGAGATTAATTGTTTAGGCCTTAGCGAATGGACGGCTATGAGCTTTCGGTACCACCCTCCTAATAGCAATCAACTACTAAATTTTAATTTGTTTAATCAGAAAAAAATAAATGAAAAAAGCTACACATACGACTGTTCTACAAGTCTAAATATGACAATAAACATTCTTATTTTTGTAGATTTTAATCTTTTTCAATAATTTTGTTATATAACTACTAACAAAATTGTTTCACTCCTGACATTATGATATGTTTTAAATAACAATAAGGCGCACATGAAAATATTTCTAAGTAGACCGTTGCAATTAATATTTTTTAAATACTAAATAATAACTAAAAATACCTAAGCAGAAAAGAAATTGAATAACCAAACATTATTATGTGAAAATTTAACTAAAAACACCGGAAGATAATACTTTTATTATTAAATTGTTCGATAAATTATAAAAACAAAACCCATGATGATGCCCTGCGGTTATATTTACGTCTGATTTGGGAAAGTTCAGTGAAGGAAAAAATGCAGGAAAATTGCTCTTAGAATTATTTTTTTGAGAAAGTTAGTATAAATATAAATTCCGACACACAAATCTAGAAAATCCAATTCATTTTCTTTCTGAGTGCAGACCCGAATATATTTTTACTGGCGCTTATAGTACCATTAATTTCATTCTGAATGCAGCATTGAATATATTCGTCTTATCTCAAAAATTATATCAAATTAAAAAAACTTTGGAAAAGAACAAAGATGAAAATCCAACACGCTGATATACAATTTCCGGTAGAAATGTTTATAGTAGAAAAAAAGCAAACATTCGGTTTGTCTTCCGAAACGGACAGCAAGCAAACACCTCCGGTACTAAATGTGCAGAGTTAACAACATGTTTAATTGCAGAATTAAATATTGATTTCCCAATATTCTCAAAACCTCAAGCCTCCGTTGCTAATCTAATTACGATGCTGCAGATGTGTAAAAATTAAAAGGAAAATGCTTCAACCAGACAAATGCTGCACCTGAAGAACGTCTGTCAACCCCAAACCAGATAAATCCAAAGGCATTTGTATTGGCTCCAACAAAAATCATTTCGTTTTATTTGAATTTTAACTACGAAAATATATTATAGCGGTGTTATGATGAGTATATATTTATAGAATCTTAACATTGCAAAATCTAATTGAAAACGAAAAACTAACTTTAAATTTTTTTTATCTTTTCAAAAAAAAAATTATTTTCAACTACTGTTGAAGGAAACATAAGAAACTTTAAGTAATTATCTTTAAATTTTAATACACAAACTCTTTCATACACAATAGATGTCTAATTTTAATATGTAGAAATGCTCAATTCTATTTACCTTAATGTCATTACTCAATATGGCGTGGAAACTTTCATTGGAACCATTAAGATGTAAATAATTCAGTAGACTGTCTAAAATGATAATTGAAAAATAAAAATGTATTACCTGAATGAAATAAAAATATCTATTTTTCCCCATTACCGATGAATTTGGCAAGAATAATAAATTTCAATACCAAAAACTTTTCTTGACTCTAAAAAAAAGTTGTGGATATTAGTAGAGGTTATTAAAGTGACTCAATTTATTAAAAGAAACTAAACTTCAGTAGTCTGTACCGGAAAGTATTAGTAACTTTTATCATTTCCAAATTGTCCAATTCGCCTTGACCATATTGACAATGAATGTGATTTGAAAATTTTAAAGATTTAAGATTTATAATAAAAATGTGTTCCATAACTTAAAGGGGAAAAATTCAAAGCAAATTCATATTAGAATTAACAAGACAAGTCGATTTTTTCGAAATCTAATGAATCGACTTTAACGATATTTTTATCGCACAGTCATGCGTATTCTCGAATCCGAAGTAGTGTTCGATTGCGTATGATCTAGTAACGTTTTGTGGGTAGAATAACGCCCGTCGCACACTTCAGCTAAGCGAGCTCAACTACGTGAGCTAAGTTCCTCGCTGAAAGTAAAATCCTTAGCATTTACATTGGTGACCGCACACTTGAGCGAAACTATGAAACTACGTCGCCTAGTCATGGGCGACACGGACTAAGCTCGATCGCGCCTTCGCTGGCATTGCTGACACTCACATATACATACTTTCGGCGTTATACAGTGTAGAATCGGTGTTTGCAAAAATGTAGTATTTTGTGGACATAAATGTGTAAGTGCCAATTGCATTTGGACTGGAAAACGTGAAAATTGAATTCTTTTGCGGAATATTTTCAATCGCGTTAAATAATTTATATCTAAATACGGCTGCAGATAAAGTGGAAAAATGCATACATTTACCGAAAATATCGCCGCGTAGCTTAGCTCAAGTGTGCAACGAGGTGAGCTAACCCAGCTAAGCTATATAACTATAGCTAGGCTCGCTCGCATAGCTTAGCTGAAGTGTACGGCGGGCGTTATTCGTTGCAGAATACCATAATACCAATTGAGCGGCGAATCAAATTGACTGGCTTTACTTTCTGTCTTCGGATTCCAGAATAGCCATGAGTATCACAGAGCCTAACCTAGGCTATCTTGTTTTCCAAAATTCCTCCTCCCTCCTACCTATCCATGCGGTTTGAAACATTGATTTAAGCAGGGTTTATACACGGCAAATAAAGTCAGGCAAGTAGTTTGGTTAGTTTACACGTTGCAAGTAAATCACTTCAAGTAGAATGACAGCAGAACGAAAACAACCTAAAATTTTCTAAGAAAAAATATTAACAGTTTTTTGTAGAAAAATTTGCGAATTTCGACCTAAAACTGTTTGTTGCCGACGAGTTTTTTATACCCTTGTTGTTTTTTCCTTAAAATGTTACGTCGCCCTCTGGGAAAGCAGCAAATATAAAATAAACCGAAACACACACACATAAAACCACCTCTTTTGTACACGGTTCCATGTTCTTGTATTGGTTTTACTTGCCACAAAAATAGAATGGCTTTCTATTTTTTTCGAGAGAGCGGCAAGTATTCTCACACATATGCGAGCATCGCACACTAGGTCAAATCGCGTGTATTTACGTCTACTTGCCGCGAGTTACTTGCCGTGTCTAAACCCCGCATTAGGGATTATTGATATTTGCAGTTTTTTCAGAATTTCTATCTCAGAAATTATTCCGTGATACATGTTCGTCTATCGCAGAGATCACTTAACAAAAGTTCTTAGAAATCGAAATTATTCTTGTGGAAAAAATGAAATTATTCTTGTGAAAAATAAAAGGCCCAAACACTGCTAAAATAAAAACGAAATAAAATCCTAGGATACTTAAATTTGAGATAGTCTTGCACGGAGGCGTGGAAATGGCCAGAAAATTGAACTTGAAATGATAAATATGAGTTTTTCATTGGTAAGAAAGAGCTAAAAATATGTTTGAGAAGACAGCGACACGATCAACTTCAAAACAAAATTGAACTTAAAATTGTAGCTAGTTCTCGAATTTAAGACCAAGTAAGCAAAAAATTTCATGATAGTTCATCTCTGCCCGATTTTTCGTGCAGTTTTTATGTTAATTGTACTTCCTCTATCTCACTGATATATCGTTCTCTTTTCTTCGTTTTCACAATTTTCAGTCCAATTTTCAGTCCAATTCTTGGACTTAAATATTTTAAGTACATGTTGCTAAGTTTCGTTCAATAAAAGTAATTTTATAATTTTTATTAAATCTTGATACTCTAGTCTTGCAAATTTTCAGGTAAAAATTTCAAAACTTGCCCGAGTTACAGGGTTTGGCGTGTCGGCATTCATGAAGGATTTGTATCGAAAATTGACACTTGAAACTTAATTTAAACGTCATCAAATTGATTTTATTTATATTTACTATACAGGATATTGTCTTCAGATAAGAAAAGAACATTTTAAAAAATGAATATTTAGTATTTTTTTTTAAATACGAAACTTTTGGTTTTTTTTCAAGAGACTGTAAATTTTTGAAAAAAATTGCTCCGAAATCGACTATGCTTAATTAACTCTACACCAAAATAGAGCAAAACCACGTTTTCCCAATTTTTTCTCCGAAGCCAGAGGACGGAATAAATCACAGGGCCAGGTACATTTGTTTTCGCCGAATGGTTCTGCAGCGACCCTTCAAAATAAACGTTAATTAAAGCATTAAAATACCGGTATATCTAGATACCGGTTTGAGATATTAGGTTGCAGTAAAAACAAATGTGTATGAAATTTTACTGTCTTAAACTATTACCTGGATAAGACGATTGAAAAACCCGTAGTTTCGGAGTAAATCACAGAAAACGAAATTCAGATTTTTATAAGGTCGCTTTTTTGGTTACTTCCTGTTATCGGATTTCCATCAAATGTTGATAGAATCATCCCATTCCAGGACTAAACATCCCTGTAAATATTTGTCTAGTAGGTTTTGAGAAACCTAGTACACAGACTGACAGACAGGAAGACATTTTAATAATAATGCTCTAATCGACTCAGAAGTGTTCCGGAAATGTACCTCGTATTTTTCGGTCGTCACCATATTATTCTCGCTTATGCAAATGCTCTAATAGCGCTTTTCTGGCGACAGTCAGTGACCGTTGACTAGTCACAACTCGGTCACCAGAGCGAGGTGAATCACAACTTATGACTGGTCAAATGAGCAGATATAATTCTGTTGGTGTTGTCAAAAATTCCACAAAATCCCCACAAAAAACCTGGGCGCTTTTGACACAAGAAATTCAACAATAATTGGCTAAAATATTCCATTGAAATACGCTATTTTCAAATGAGACATCCGGTTTTAAAAACAAACAACGCAAAAAAAATAGATTTTTCTTTGCACTAAACTTTTAGAATTTTTAAACCTATTAAATACAAAACTATAAGCTCTGAGCCGTCCATACAATCACCTCACTCTTGAATAACTTTATCCCGTTTGAACACTTTGGCATACTATCTGCTTTAATTTTGTTAAAAATTTTACATGTTTTTTTATGATTTCTTTATTGTAATTTTTATTTTATTTTTACGCATTGAAGTATGTATGTATATTTGTTATTAACATCATTTTTTTTTAAATTTAAGCCAAAATCATGTTTATATATGTAATCCTGTTAAAATTAGCTTTAACTTTCGAACTGTATTTGTTTTAAATATATATGCTTAACAACAACGAGATAATTTAATTATTACTTGCTTCTTGTATATTATTTTCTGTTTATTAACTTTAATTCCACTTTCAAAGAAGAACTTGTTTATGTAAGTAAATGAGCGCAATTTTGTTTTCAACAATCAGAGAATTTATTGTAGATTTTCTTAAATATAATATTTTCAGGAGCTCGTTAATTTAATTGTTTGATTTTATTCTGGTTTAAGTAAAGATAACAACGAAACGAAAATGCATTATTAGTTTGTAATAATTTCAGTTTTGTTTTTTGATGACGACAGAAATATCTAGCGATAAATATTTAAGCGAAATTAAATATTCCTTAACTATTAATTATTGCGAGATTTGAAAATTAAATATGAAAATATATATGTTTAATGCATGTAAATGTTTTATGATTAATGGAAAATTTTATTTTTAGTCGTAATCATAATCTACACGACATCGCAGATTTTGCTAAATTAAAAATTTCAATAATTAATTTCGTTAAATATTTCAGTTTTTGTTTTACCAATCCAAATCCGAATGTTATTTGATTTATAAAAATGTTGCGCAGCATGAAATTATAGCAAAAATTGTAATCAATCTCTTATTGTAAAGTGCCCTTCCTTTCAATCGATAACTTTTAAAAATTTTTGTATGTTATCTACTATATTTAAGTAACTTTGTATTGAGTTAACTTTTTATTTTTAAGAAATTTAAAAGGTTTGTGTAAAATGAAGTTTTTGGCTAAAAGAAAAAATGAATTATATTCTTAAAACGAAAGTAAAACAGATTTTTTTTGTGGATGTTTAATGTGGCGGATTATGAAATTGTAGCGATTATTATGTATATTGTAACCTTGTTTATGTAAAGTTTTCAATAAAAATAGTAAGAGATTTGCGTTCTGAGATAAAATAACGTCTTTAAATTAAAAAACATAACAAAAGCTATAATTGCCAATCTGGCAATCATTGGAGACCCGTATGGTGATATTCGTATCAAAATTCGAACAGTTATACCAAAATTCCATTTTAAAGTCAAACTTTCCAATAAGATTTTTTAAAATTTATTCCAATCGGATTTTGATGTATGGGAGTTTTATGTAGAATCATATCCTAAATAACTTTTGTTCTTGGACTTTTTTTTTTGATAAGATGCACCGTTTTTGAGATATTCACAAAAATCGATATCGTTCGTATGGGGGGTACCCCCCCCTAATGGTCCATTTTTGCCCATTAACGAACTTAGCCTCGCATTTTACGAAAAACGGATCTGCGCAAAATTTCAAGTCTATAGCTCAATCCGTGCGCCCGCAATCCGCGCCACAGACAGACGGACAGACAGACAGACAGACAGACAGACGGACAGACAGACGGACAGACAGACAGACAGACGGACAGACAGACAGACGGACGGACATGCAAAAATTAAATATTTTTATCATTCTAAATACACTGGTGTAATTCATTTTTTTGTGCGATGACGGGATCTTGGCGTTAGAAACGGTAAGGCAAAGTTAATATACCCTTTGGTTTCACCATACGGGTATAATCAATGTTCGAAGTACATTCATCCAGTACTGCTGTGACTCAAATCTTTGTATGAGGAAAATTCAAAAATCCAATTGAATGGTTTTGTATGCGAAAGTCAAATCGGACTCGGATTTGGATTTTTGTGAAAGTTTTTCTCTGCTTTTGCACCTACACTTTCATATGGATTGCAAAGCATGGATGAATTTTTGTAAAGTTTTTCGTTTCAACATATCAACAGCAGAGATAATGATAACAGCATAGACCGATGATGTAATTAACACCAATTAACAACTACTACTACTCATTTTAATCACGCAAGTTTAGTAGACTTGAATGATAGCGTGCCACAGGCGGGAATCGAACAACGACAGCTGGCTTGCAACCTAATGGCGAGTTTCGTAAAACTTTATTGACCATAAAACGTATTAACAGACTTGTTTTGCTTGGATTCAATCCGTTAACTTTATTTATCGGTCGCTAAAAGTTTGGTGAAACTCACCATAAAGGCCCAACTATGATAGACATAAGAACGCATATGTAGCTGCATATGTCATTTCCAGAATAAGAAAGTCAATGTTATTACCCACAATAGACATGTGCCAATTTCAAACCTTCGTTAAACTTTCGTTAAGCATGAATTATTCGATACAAATGGAACTGGCATATGTAAATAGTGAACATAACCTAAAATTTTAGTGTGAATTTAATAATATTGTGGCCATATTAATTTCCACTTGTGGTAAAATGTAGATTAGCTTTTATGTTGACAGCTATGTATGTCAACATTCGTTGGGAATTTGACATTAACATATGCGTTCTTATGTCTATCATAGTTGAGCCTTAAGTGCTTTACCACTCGGGCCACCAAGTCGCCCATTCAAAAATCCAGAGATACGAAAAAAAAGCGTGATACCAAATTTAAAGTCGCTAGCACAATTTGATCGTGAGTTTTTGTGTTGGAATGAACTTGCTCACATCAAAAATTTTTTGGGATCGGTCGCATATAGAAGTTTTTTGAAAATAGGTGTCATGACCGCTTCTTGAGCCTAGCCTAGGACAGCAATATTTTTCTTCTTGAATGATGTATCCGCCCAATTTTTAAGTTATGGGACAAAGGAGTGATTAAACTCAAAATTCTCTAAATTACAGTTTCTATTGTAAATCTTGAAAATGATGGCATTTACGGTTTTTTGCTAACACGAAACTCTTAATCATGCTAATTTACTTCCAACAGCCTTCTGTAGTTTACAATAAACATAAACAAGGTTTCAAAAAGCAAAATCTGTTTTTGTTTCTCAATAAATTTCCAATTTGTGTTGTTGAAATGTTGTGAATTAAATGCTATTTTGTGAAATTTTAATACCATGTAATAAACTATTTATATAATGAATATTTATAAATATTTAACTGTACAATTTATATAAAAGTTTTGAGCTTATGTTTTTTATGATAAAATGCTTTTATTTATTTGTATATGATTATTTCCAGTACGAATTCTATTGCTTACCATTTCTGATGTTAATGAATTTAAAGCGTCTTCCACTGTAGGTTTATGCCTATCGGATGTTGGGACGTTTATTGGGGACGAGTTTTCTGAAATTGCTAAAAGATTAAACAAACATAATTTTATGTGGGCTTCATGAAAATATTAAGGCAGAATCAAATTCGCACCTATATCACCACTTGAACTAGAATCTGTAAAACTCGGTGTACCTTCAGTCCACGTAGGTGTTGACCCTTCCACAGACGCAGGCGGCGTCCACGCCAACGCTCCTCTTGATCCATACTGACTATTCGCAGGTGTATCCACTGCTAAATGCGTATCCAAACGTATTTCAGAGATGCTAATTTAATAAACAAAGCTTATTGATTATTGTGTCAATCAAAAAATTAAAAATGTTAAATTATATCTATTTTAGTATCTAATCAATACGTTTAGCGTTGTTTTATTTATGTGGCCCGGAGGTAAACTAAACCATGTCCAAATTTTTTTTTTTTTTTCAAAATCAGGTTTTTGTAGTTTCTGATACATATTTTTATGCTTTTTGCAATGACACATTACATTTTGTTCTTTCTCAAAAATTATCAATTTACGGTCGTATAAAGATCATCATGTCCCATATAAATCTATGAGAATAAGTCACCTTTAAACTGCTCTCCTGAACATTTAAAGTTTTGTCGTTTAGTTCGGTTTATCTGCGGGCTACAGATTTTTGTGTTAATAAAGCCAAAAACAGCAAAGTAAATTTAATTACAGATTTCTATTTTACTTTCACCTTAAATTGAAAATAGCAGACTGACAAAAAACATAAGGAAGATTACAATTTCCTGGCAAACATGACGTGATACTAAAATTTCAAATAGATTAAATTTGATCAGAATATTCTAATTGAACTTCTTTAAATCGGTCCGTCTACATTTTTATTACTTGTGTGAAATTCCATTACAAATACGGTGAACACATTTTTTCGAAAAAATAAAAGACAAAACATTTTTTTTTCTCTTAACCTATAACTATGGACATGGGGTCTGACAGAACCTGGCATGTTTCCGTTTTTCGCACAACAGCCCTCTTTGTCGCTCTTAGTAGCTTTTGCAATTAAGCCTTTTGTTTTCTTTATACATATATTTTAAACTTTAAATAAAATACCTCAATTTTAGATTTTTTTTGTTAAAAAAAAATGTGTCTCTTTTGAAGTACCTCGTGCCAAATAAGTCTGAAAGTTATTTAATAAGTCTGAAAGTTATTTGGTCCCATAAGTAAATAAATAGAGAAAAGTCTGAATACGTTATGTTGTTTTTATTCACTAAAACATCTCTATGTAATGTCTTTGAAAAGTATATCTAAAATTATAATTTCTTTTAAAAGTCAATTTAATTGGCAGTTTAAAAGTCTATTTAATTAACGTCCATAGTTAAAGGTTAATAAAAAGCATAAAAAGTTATTACTAACAAGTAGTAATTATGAAATACCCTTTATGATGTGGTTTTAAAACTTTGGATACTGTTTTTCTGTTGCAATTTATAATTGGAGTCAGGTAATTTAATGAAATACTTTAGCGGAAAAAAATATCTGAACAAGCTTTTAAAGCGTAACTAAAAATAAAAAGATATAATTTTGCGTAGGGATTTGGGTTCAAAAATAAAAGTAAGATTGACAAATTTTGCGTATTAACTTTTATTATTTTTAGTACATTTTAAAAGCTTGTTAAAAAAAGGACGGAGCAGTGAAATAAAGGATTATCCTTTAAAAAAAGGACGCCAGGTCACCAAAATCTCATTTCAAGTCTCTAGCTTAATTCGTTTTCAAGTTATCGTGTTCACGGACAGACAGATGGACATGCAAGACGATTCATCATTCTAAACACGATGGTGTAATTCATGTTTTTGTCTGACAATTAGTTCTATGAGCCATTATACACGACCACCTATTTACTCTCCTTTTTCCGCTCCTTTTTTTCGTTCGTGTTTACACGCAGATCTTTTAACGAACGTATTTTGGTTCCTTTTGGAATGCGCGAAAATAGAATTCCACGATGACATTATCTCCACTGCTAAAACAATTATAATCGGAAAACCAAACAATTACAGTTGACAAAATATTTAAAACAATAGCAACGAAACGCATAGCAACTAAACACCTTAACAACCAATCAGGCACCGTTCCGTTTTTTTTCACGGTGGGAATTTTAGTTTTCGTTCGTCTTTTCCCATCGTCATTCCCAGAGTACCCCGCGCCATTTAACTTTAACGAAACGAACGAAAACACGTCGCGTCTAAACAGGCTCTATGAGTTACAAATGGTGAAGCAATAGGGTTCACCATAAAGGAAATAAAAAATAGAATTTTGCATTTAGTTTTTTTATTTTACAAAAACCAAACATTTGGGGCAACGATCTGAATTTTGTATACCTAGTTTTATTTTTTTTGCCCTAAAGTATAGTGAAAAAGCTTAGCTTCATTTTAAACACCGATTTGCACATAAAAACTTTTACTGTTAAAACCATTTCTACTAAAAAAACTTCTGCTATAATTTATTTTTACCAACCCTAAAAGGATTTCTCTTTAAATTGAAGTTTGTTAGTGAATTCGTTTGTTTTATTAACGTGCAATTTCCAATGCCAACACCCTTAATAATTAAATAATATGCGTTTGTAGCTCTCAATTTTGACATAATATTAATTTTAATTCGAAATAAGATGAACCAATTTAATAAGAAAATAATAACAATTTTGATCTTCAGAAGTTTTTTAACAATCTGGCAAATAATAATAATTAGAATGTTGAAATACAAACTACAGACAACAACATGCAATTCTTTAAAATTCTCTGCTAAAATTGTGTGGTTTCTTGGTAAATCCCAAACTAAATTATCAAATATAGCAAAAAAAGAAGTTATACACAAAGTTAAAAGTAAAATACAAAACATATAAGAATACCTAATACAAAAACAATAAATCAAAATATTAAGTACCTAACGTAATAGGTAGACTTTTCAACTCTTTGAAACCTAAAAATAAAATAAAAGAACTGTGTAAGAGTAAATAATCAAAGGGAAATGTTTTTATGTGATAAAATAAACTCATCATATGACTTTGTAAGCTAAACTGAATTTCCAAATAAAATAAGATGTGTTTGACGTAACGGTTCGTGTTCTATTTATATGTATAACATGCAATGGAAAATATGAAGCCCCATACTTGTCGAACGAGAACAGAAATTTCTCACTACCTTAAGCAATTTTTGTGATGATTTCAAGGGGAAAAAATCTATAACAAATCCGCAAGGCAAAAGTAAAACTGCAAATTAAAACGCATCAATGATGGTGATAAATGAATTGTTTTTTTTTTTGTTCTTCAAATTCTTTGAAACAGCCAAATTGCACAAAAAATGATAAAACCGTAATATCTACTGAACATGCAGCAATATGAAACATGATTTTTAATCTTTTTCCAATGATGAATGTGTCTAGTTTTTGCATTTTGTTTTACTAGAGGGTAAAAAACTCCGAAATGCTTCGAAAGTCGGTCGCCAAAAAAACGTCTTTAAATTTTCCATTTCTTCGCTTACGGATGGTAATGATATACTCTTAAAACACTCGATAATGTGAAGTACATTTTCATGTTTAGAAGGATCAATACATATTTTCCCAATATTCAAGATTTTTTAATATGTTTGTAAGAATCAGGTATACAATCTGTTAGGTGAGATATGCTGAGGCTTCGGTGTGATATGGTGGGATAAGTATCTTATGAGACTTCCAAAGAAATCTATTTATAAAACATTTGACAGAGTGCTAAGAAAGGTATCAAAATCATCACTAAGTCGATAAGGATTATATCAAATCAATACCTCAAAGGGACAAAACATGTCCATGTGGCAATAATGAGGCTTTCAACTCGGTGGTATATTTGACATTGACACCCGAAAATTTTCGCGGTATTTCAGAAATTTTTGCCTGAAGCATTGTTTCTAAAAATGTTTCCTCCTGTTTCCTAAAAAAATTTCATGTATGCCAATAAAAAAAACAAAAATTGATTAATTTTTGATAAAAACCATTTTTTCAGATACAAGTTTTACACCCAGCGTAGCTTTGCCTTCGCTTGGCCATGAGTGAACACATTCAAGACAATGGAAGCCTCAGTTTTATTCGACCTAAACTATCGTGCGAGCACTGCATATTTTCTTTAGGGCGACATAAAAATTATTTCAATGTTTATCTATTAAGTGTTAAAAAAATACTTCAAAAAGAATATAATTACAAACAAATCACTTAATATACTGATTGTGAGCATGGAGAACATGAACAAAAGCGTCCATAAAAAGGTTACTGACTCTCGAAAGGCAGTAAAGAATACTCACAAAACTACTGCAATTGACGTAGCAAAATGGGGGAAAAAAATAAAGATGCAGTTTAGGACTCTCAATGAGACAATTATTACTGGTATTTATTTCTCAATGAGACAATCATTACTGGTAGTCGCGATTTATTGATACGAGAGATTCTGTAGCTTAAAAAATTTAAACGTTTTTTCATAATTTAGAAACATTGAATTATGACAAAATAAAAAAAAACAATAAATATATTGTGTAAGAATGCATTAAGCTCTTAAAACTAGCTTGGATTTTTTTTTTAGATCCTGATCTGCTTTTGAAGCTATATTGAATAATGGAAACACAAAAATTTCCTTGACTCACCTCACAGTATCCTCTTTGAACGATGACCGGAATGTTGTTCCAGATTGAATCCTTCGATCACTTCCGCTTCTGTCGTCCATGTTATGTCTTTGTGAGCTTCCTTCGGATATATCATCAAAAGCAGGGGGAGGTGTAGAGCAACATGAGGGTGCTGTGCCTAGCAATACATGAGCTTGTCTCAATTCAATAACAAATACTTTAAATACATCCAGAGCAGTGTATATTTTAGATTGCATTGTCTAAATAATATATGTAAACGTAATTATGTTATATGCTCAATGAATTAGTAATTGAGTTTGTTTCGAAATGGAAAAAATAAAATTATAAATATGAAAAATAGAATGCGTGAAAAGTTAGTGGCAATGTAATAAAAATGAAGTTGAAATGTTTTGAACATAGATAAAAATTTATTAAAAATGATTGTATGGAATGAGAAAGCAGAACATGTTATTTAAAAATTTGAGATCATTTATTGAAAGCAATGAAAACGATTTTCAAAAGTATAACGACCAAGGTTTATATGTTATGTATATAAAAATTTCAATTTCTTTTTTTAAAGAATAATTTTTTTCGTTCTTTATCGCATCTCATTTTTGTTTTTTAACCGACTTCTTATGCTTTTAGAGTTGATTAAATTTATTTTGCAATGCAAAACCAATTCACGACAAACGGTCGATTTAGACTTTTGCAAATTTAAGATAATTAGAAGTGGGCATGCGCGTTTTCTAAACAAATTCGCCTTCCATACTTAATGAGCCACTCATGCTGTTAATAGTTTTACTCTTTGTATATGTAAATGTTGGATGAACGTATTTCAATAAGTCTTTGCTTCCAGACGTTTGGCTACTACTTATTTGGCTTAAAGTCGGAGATTTGGCATCTTCTAGAATTATCGATGGTGCTTGTCTTTTGATTCTCTTTTGATCTGCTGTGGAACTTTTCGCATTAAATATCGTATTGGCAGTTGTTTCGGAAGGACTAGTCACCGGTGGTACAACACATTTCTTTGATTTTTTTTCTTTGGCAACCAATTTCCCCTCAAGATCACGTTTGACTTCAACGAATGCACTTAAAGAGGTTACGATATTGTCTTCTGGATCATCATCACCGATCGCCATATCAATGTAATCTAAATATTGCTTAACATCCCTTTTTTGTTTTCGAACGACCGGTTTGGGGACATATTCGGATACTATTGGAGGGAAACTTCGAACGATTGATCCGACCGACGAACGGCCACTTTGCGATAGAAAACTATTCTGCCGCTTGAAATAATCAGCCTTAGCGAATGGTCTACGATTATCGAGCTTCTTTGGGGGTTCTCTGATCGAGAAGCCTTCCGGTGGCAAAGAAAATGTTATATTTCTTGTTTCTTCGATATCAGTGACGGCAGCCGCATCCACTTTTGAGAAATCATTAAGTTCAAGCCAATCTCTAACATTACTTGGTGATAATCGTTCACCGAATCGGGGTACTGGTTCTATTTGCAATGTATTACTTGCTAATTTGGGACCAATAGACGCTGAAATGCTACCTGTTGGTGAATTTCGAGAAGGCAAATCTGAGTGTCCGACGGATGTGGCTGCTGTTGAGGCGGGCGGTGCGATTTTTGATAATGCTGGGAATCCTCCAGCTGTGGTCTTCATTGGCGGCTGACCCTTGCGTGTTTTCGGCGATCCCCTGGGTGGCACTGGCGGTGGTACTTTCGATTTCATCACATTTGGCTTTTGTTTTGATGCTGATGTATTACTCGTTATGCTAGTACTACTTGGCTTTGTCGTTAGAACTGGCGGCGCGGTTGGTTGAGTTGATGTATTTGCAGTTGTTACAGCTAACATCATTTTCCATACATTACGTATTCGTTTTTTTAATTATTTCAAATATTTTCATATCAATATGCATACAACAAAAAAAAAAGTTGGAAATATTAATTCATATACAAAATACAAGATTAGAAAAGAGCAAACATTTCCATATCGCATCCAGAAGCGCAGCGCAGCATGTAAAAAAGCATTTGTTTCTCTTTCAGTTTCATAGATACATAATATATAAATATATATATATATATACAGTAAATAAACAACGTGCATATTATTTTTCATGCATTATTATTTGAGTATTAATAAGTGATAGTTCGCTTTGCATCTTTTATTATTAGCTATAATACTGATAAATTAGCCCATAGTCTGTTAGTTTGCACTCACCCGTCTTTTGAGATGAAGCCAAATGATGATGGTGATGATGTGAAGTTCCTGCGATTGCTATTCATTTTTTTTTTGTTTTGTTTAAAAAATGATTAACATGTTATATACAAGTCCTTTTCGATATAGGGGTGATTTTATACTTGAAATTTGTAACAGTTAATCCGATTAAAGTTGAAATTCGATAGACAGACAATAAAGCGTTAATAAACACAAAAAACAGAACTACAGTCGACTTCCGATAACTCGGAGATTTTTAAAACCCATTGAACTTCCTTATCTTACTCCATGTTACTTTACTTCGATAACTGTAAATAAACCTTCGATAAGTTGAAATTTTGCAAATTTCTGATCGAAGGTATTCTAGAGAATAGATAACGAAATTCAAATCAAATTTATCGTTTATTTTCACTGAGTGAAGATAAAAAAAGTGTACAAAAAATTTGATCTTCCTTTTTAATTTTAGGCCTTCCTTTTTTAGCAACCCTAAAAGACGCAACCCCATTCACCTCTGATTTTGATAACTCGAAGATTCCCGCTATTACTCTCGATATATCAAAATCCTCAATAACTCGAAGTTTCGTCTGTCTCCGTCAAACTTCGACTTATCCAGGTTCGACTGTAATTTTAATAAAATTTACACCTTAATTATTCTTTAGCCCTGTACAATGTGCCCCAAAAGAAAATCATAATTCAAAATTTTGCGCAACGTGAGGCCCTTCACAAAAATTATTATACGCCCCCTAAAAGTCAAAACTGTGGATAAACCTTTCAACACGGAAAATTGAGAAACTATTTTTAGAAAATTGAAAATTTTCGGGGCCCTAATTGTCAGTAGCCCCTCCAGTCTTGCCAGGGGGTTTGCGGGGCCGCAGTTAGTTCCTGCATAGCTTTTGAACTACTTATGCGATTTAAATTCATATATTGTGAGATAATTACGGAGATTTGCAATTCCATTCCTATTTTAAAACACACTCTCCTTATATCGTTTGAACCACTGAAGCGATTTTGATTCGGTTTCCGACATTAGCTGCGTTCCCGATCCATGAAAAACCTACTGCGGAGTACTGCGGAACGCTCGCATCTACACATCCTCTCATTCCAAATCTTAGGATTTGCTTGCAATCATCCAAAAGTGCGTTCCCGACAAAAATTACTGGCAAGTACTGCGCAGTAGTTTTTACATGGGTCGGGAACGCAGCTATTATGTTTCCTATTACGAGACAATAAAGGTATTACATATATAAAGATCTTACTCCAAAACCATATTACTTTAAACAATATCACAAATTTCGTTCTTGTTTTCACCGTGATATCGACCATTATATAAATTGTATTTCATTTTAGATTTATTTTTCTTTCAAAACTGTTACAATTTCCAAGCACACAAGTTTTTTTTAAGAAAACGACTAATTATTACTTACGATGATTTTCGGCTTCTGTTTCGGATAGTCTTTGGGCTACACGTGATAAGCTCTTCCTTTTTGAAGGAGAATGCTTGAGGGCTAGAATTAATATATTAATAAAAAATCAAGTTAATATTATTAAGCCTCTCACATAACAAATATTTAATGAAAAATCATATTACTTTTTTTGGTAATAATAAAAATACAAAATTGATAAAATCTTAGGTAGTTTGAACACTAACCCATTAAGCATAAAATACGTATTGAGTATTTGATATCATAGGGGATATCTATTGATTTGGGTATTGATTGATTTTAAAATGAAAAAAAGCGATGGAAACGATTCGAATCAATTTTCATTTATACACAAAAAAAAAACGAATGATAAAGGTAAAATAAAATCAACTAAGATTAAATTAAGAAAAACGAAATTCCGCCAAAAAGCGCACTCACAAAAGTATAATAATAAAAACGTAAATAAAGTTAAATAAATAACAAAGACAAAGAAAATCTACAAAATAATGCATATGGGCAAGTTTTACCTATATAACTGGAGACCAATGTTCGAAACTTTCTATGGTTTCCCTTAATTTCTGGGAGATCCACTTTGCAATTAAATAAATTTTTACAAATTAGCATAAATACTGCATTAATAATTCTATATGACTTTAAAGAAGCATAATACTAAATTTCAATGGTAAATGATTCTTTTTCTGCATTTAATTGTATGAATAACTTACGTGATGGGATTTTCCTGAACACAGTTTTAGCCATAAAATTTTGAAATCTCTGAGCATAAAACGATGGCCTACACACCGATACCGTATCCTTTTTAATTTAAAAAAAAAAACACATATTTATAAAAGTACACATAAGGACCACAAAAAAAACAAAATCTTTAATGAAATCGAATACAGATTTAATGCAAAATACTTACACCGTCATGTATAATGCTTTTAAAGGTGTGTTCGAGCTTTTTCTTTAATCTATACGACTGGAGTATATCTATAATACCTATAAAAAGTAACAGCCGTTCACCCTTTTCACTTCTAGCTGGAATGCCGCCAGGTCTATGAGAAAAATAACCAAAAAAAATATCTGATTAGTAAAATAGTTTTGGCAATGATATAAAACCAGTTAGTTTCGTTTGAAGCATTCTACCTATTCATCCAATCAGTCTCTAACATCTAAAAAAAATATTAGAAAAAAAACCATGCGAAAACTGTTGCCGATTAATTTGCCTATACATGGTGTGAAAAACGACATTAAGCTGTTATTTATCTGCTTAGATAAATCCAAGTTATGTACTCAATTGAAAACAAAGTTTTGAGTATGTTTTTAGTATACAAAAATGCCAAAAAAGACAAAACAATTGGCAGTGAAAAGTTCGTAATTTCCGACACTGGAAATAGGTCAACTAGTTAAGAAAAACTCAATTTTTTCATACCAAATGTTGTGAAACAAAAATATTGCAAAAATATCTCGAGCAAAATATTGACATGAACCAAAAATATTGACAGACTCTGCCTTGAACATGTTAAGAGATTAGTCTAGCTGCAATCTGTGAAGAAATCGTATTTTCGACTTTTGCCTCTCAAAATATTAAGTTGATCGAATGAAAATTGCCGAAGTTATGTAACTTTAAAGTCATGTGTGTTGCCAGATTTGAAGTAGTTATGAAATAACTTGAAATCTTAACTCAAGACCTTTTAAGCATTAACATTTTAATGAAGTAGTATTGCTATTCGTAGGTATCAAAATATAAAAACTAGTTTTTTAATACGCGTTAGCTAATGAAACAAGAGTAACTTTTGGATGTCTCATAACTATTAATCGTTTGTTTATCTAGTCCGCGCCGAAGCTTTTTTTATAGTTTTTTGACAGTCAAAAAAAGGCCATTTTTACCAACAAATCGATACTTTAAAATGGATGCTATTGTGTTTGTAATTGATTTTTCCAAATTCCGAACGGCCCAGAACATGTTTATGTAACACTTAATAAAAAAAATCATTTGATTGATTTCAGATGAGTGACCAGCTGTCACAACAAAACAGCTCCAGGAAAAAGGCTTTTCGTACGCTTAGAACACACTAGTATTTAATTTTTTTACATCAAAAAAATATGGAAGATAGCTAAATATGTACTTTATAAAATGCAAAAAGAAACGAAACAAAATAGTTTTACTTAAACAGTACATAAATCGCCAAAAAAACACGTTCTATTCAAGCCTTGCAGACATTACCCCTTAAACTGTAGACGAAGGCAATTCTTACTTTAACGAGGCCCAGTCTCAACTAATATTAAATATATTGGAGATTTTAACATTTAAAAAAGTTAAACTCGCAATTTTAATTTTTGCAATCAAATCCACAACCATTATTGATGATATTCACTAAAATTTGAAGACAAATTCAAAAATGTAGACAATTTTTTCTGTTTACATTTTACTAGTCTACAAAAACTGCACTGTTGTTTTCCAGTGCTGTTTCAAAAAAGCGTGCTTAATTTGCCGAAGTGAAAAAATAAACAAATTCTTGTTTTTCTTTTATGTAAACCAGAAGGTCATTATACAAAAGCGTCTCAGTGCTTTTTTTTGACATCAGTATAAGTGAACACCAAATTCGAATTTAGTACAACAAAAAAAAACTTGAACACAGATTTCACTACTGCTAAAGAAAATCGAAAATGAAAAACGTTGACTTGCACATTCAGTTATGTAACAGTTGATCAGACTATACTCACGGTACATCTTCCTCTTCATCGATCGGTTCACTTTCCGCTTGTATACTTTCCATCGCTGTTGAATGTGCAACAAGGCGTTGGCGGTTGATCGATCTGTAAAAAATACTAAATAGAACCGAGTTGATTTAATATGTTAACTTCTTTTGATACTATTTACCTGCTACGATTTAATGCGACTGCCCCACCAGGTTGTCGCTCCTCACTTGAAGGAAATTGATCAGATTCTGGTGCATCCTCGAGATCAGATTCATCAGCCCGTGGACTTTTTGGCTTCGTGCTATTCTTTTTCTCTTCTTGCTTTTCCTTGAAAGCAAGATCTAAATTGTGTACGCCTACCAATAGGGAATAGTCCATAATTTTAAATGACTCAAGAACAGTACAATCACGTTGAATTGTTTTTATTAGGGCATTATAGGTATCAGCCTCTAAAAATATTCCGTTGGGATGATGTTCCATAAAATCTAAGTCTTTATAAGTCGGTGAATTTTTACTTCGTTCCGCTTTATTTGCCTGTAAAGAAATTTACCGTAATTAAAATTCATAAAAAAAACTATAAAAAAATATTGCTATGAAGTTAAATTAACCAAAATTTTTTTTTACGTACCTTCCGTTTATATGTAGAACCTTTCAAGTCATACTTTAAATGCATTTTCACGTATGAAGGAAGTAAATTGTTCATGACAACTAGTCTTACATTTTTACTATTACACTGAAAACAATACAAACCAAAAAACTTTGGCAGAAGTGTTCTGGGGTTCTGATTAAGATTCATGTAGTAACTGAAAGAAAATCAAATTAAGAAAATTTGTTTATTATTCAACAAAATAAATTGAATTGCAAAATCATATGAAAGATTAACAGGCAAAATTACAAAATAATTTCGATTATGAATTCATTTAGATCAGAGAAAGAGAGAGAAAAAAAACTTTTCTTTTAATAATTTTTATTTACCCAGGCAGAAGTTTTTGCAAGAATTCACCCTCTTTATGCTGTACGGTTTTTATAATAAACTCATCGTCATCAGTTAAATAAAATATAGAGCCCGATGCCCCTGGATTTGAGAGTTCTCTGAGTGGTGATGAGCACATAGACATCTGAAAATAATTAAGATAAAAAAGCAAAATTACACCAAGTGAAAATCTCATTGTATAATATTTGAAATTTTACCATAAAATCATCCGGTTGAATTCCAAACAAATCTCTAAAATAACGGAATGCAATTGGTGCATATATCTTAAACCTAAATTCACTATAGTGATGCGCTGGCGTTAAACTAGAGCCTTCCGGTGGAAAAGATATACTTTCTATTTCCCAAAAGTCCATCATTAATAAATCACGTTTTGGTTTTGATGCTAAGCTTCCAACCTAGAAAATTATGTAGAACATTAATTTAATAGAATTTTGTATACTCAGTGTGTTGCATTGCCATATTGTGCGATTTTTAAAGACAAACTTAGACATTTTTCATGCTACAAATTGTTCTTATTTGCACAGTCTTTACTTGTTATTATTTTATTTTTGTTGTGCAAATATAAATCTTTCGTAGAAGGAGAAACGTCTAAGTTTGTTTGTCTGTCAGGGATGCATACCAAAAGTTTTCTGAGTGGGATTCGGTTTTAGTTCAACGGTGAATTGGATCTTAGTTATACCCATATGGTAAAACCAAAGGGTATATTAGATTTGCCTTACCGTTTGTAACGCCAAGATCCCGTCATCGCACAAAAAAATGAATTACACCAGTGTGTTTAGAATGATAAAAAAAGTTGAATTTAGCATGTCCGTCCGTCTGTCCGTCCGTCCGTCTGTCCGTCCGTCCGTCTGTCCGTCTGTCTGTCTGTCTGTGGCGCGGATTGCGGGCGCACGGATTGAGCTAGAGACTTGAAATTTTGCGCAGATCCGTTTTTCGTAAAATGCGAGGCTAAGTTCGTTAATGGGCAAAAATGGACCATTAAGGGGGGTACCCCCCATACGAACGAAATCGTTTTTTGTGGATATCTTATCAAAAAAGTCCAAGAACAAAAGTTATTTAGGATATGATTCTACATAAAACTCCCATACATCAAAATCCGATTGGAATAAATTTTAAAAAATCTTATTGGAAAGTTTGACTTCAAAGTGGAATTCTGGTAGAACTGTTCGAATTTTGATACGAATATCACCATACGGGTCTCCAATGATTGCCAGATTGGCAATTATAGCTTTTGTTATGTTTTGGTTTCGGTTCAGTGTGTCAACACTGGTATTTGGTTTGGTTAGAAAAACCGGTTTCCACGCACTTAGCATGCCTTAGTACTTACGCCCCGTTTACACTTACGACTCAGCAAAAGTTCGTAGAATTTAAATAGAGTTTACTATGAATGAAGTTCATGATATTCAGAAAAAAAATCTCATGTTCCAGAATAAACTCGTGAAAATTTGTATTAAATGGATCGCTTTTTGTACTTCCGAAGAACTCCATTTTTAAAGGTCGACCGTTGATCAATTTATGAAATATACTTGTTTCCTTGGGTTACTCGGAAGAAATTCAAAAAGTAAACCAAGATTTCACATTTGAATTTATTCAATTTAATTTTTTGGGGAATTTCCAATTGTGGCAATATTAAATTTTTCGTGAATAGCAATATTACTTTTAAAAGTGTAAATAAGCTTGAATTTTATTCAAAAAATTCCCAATTGAGTTTTATGCTTGGAATTTATTACAAAAATTCGATCCCTTAGGTTCTGTTTACACTTGCGATCTTTTCTTAACTTTTTCTGCGAACTTTGTTCAGAACTTATTCCGCGAATTTAATTCGCGTTTGAAAATTATTAATTTATTCCGACGATTTTGTATGAAGAATTCCAGTCCTGGCGTCTTATAGAAATAAATTTCAGAATTTTGTGCCGTGGTGTAAACGGTTGTGCAACTTGAATTTTGTGTCGCAGAATAAAATGTGCGGAATCAAATGTCAGGTGTAAACGACGCCTTAAAATTTTAAGATCAAACACTAAATAATCATAAAAAATTATCCTTACTGTATGTTGTATACCCAGTTGAATCGAGCCCATAATTTGGGATGTTTGAATTTTTTTGTATGTTATCTCGCCACCCTCACCGACACGCCTATGTCCGATCTTCCTTTCTTTATCCGATTTTGCATATCTTTGGCTTGAGGGGCGTCCCTATTTAATAAAAAAAGGAAATATATTGATATTCTCATTTATGTAATTTTTAAAATATGACTATAAACAAAGTTTTTCTTACATCTTGCGTTGCTGATCTGCCATCCGTCCCAGAAATTTGATCTCGCTCTAAAAAAAGTATTTGTGGGAAAAATTTAAGGAATAAATAAATTGATCTAATTTAAAATTTATAAGCGTGAAATTGAGTAGATTATTTGTCGATAATAAAAAATTATTCAAATGTACAATACAAAATCTATCTGATTGATGGCATTAATTACATTCAAAAATCAGAAAAACGAGAATCGGAAGAGGAAATATTAGATGCGAAATACGAGTTTTAAAAACTTAAATTGCCACTTTCGCATCATTTTAGATTCGCTTAAGCAATATTATAACCTTTTTACATGTACCTACATAAAATCTAATTTCAATTTAAATAAACCCGAGGTACTATTGACTTCAGGATACAGACGAATAAGAAATGAATGTAAATATTCTATTTCTGATATGTATCCATAACAATTGTTATGTGGCACATCAAACCGTAATTTTAATTGTCGAAAAAAAAATAATTATTATCCCCCTGTTTCGAGAAACATTTTGTTCGCAATGGTGAATGGATAATTGATGACCTTTTTCTAGCGAACCGATGGAGCTTCTAAAACCTCAAAGATACCAGTCGGCTTCGTTAAATGCGACGCATATGAAATTTTATCTCGATTCCTTTGCAAATCGCGCAATTACAGATTTCACCATGAAATTCAGTACAGAAACTTAAATTAAGCATAGATAAGTAACAAAAAGTAATTTAAGGATAATGTCATTAAAACCTTGTCTAACACTTGGGGAAAAAATGTAAATTGTTAAATTATAATTTGCCTTATTTTTCGATTTCGTAGGAGTCTGACTAGAAAGTAAACATTTTTATTGGCCAAAATCAATCTAATTGCAAAATAAAACAAACCATAAAATTTAATGCCATAATTAAATTAAGTTTATTAGTTATATAGCATCTGACATATGATTTTATACAGCCAACACATGTTTTGGTAACCTTTAAAAAACTTTAAGCTTCAAATTTCAGTAATACAAATAGTCAATCTAAATGATTTTATTAAACGTTTGTAATACATTCAAGGAAATTACTTAAACGAAAATTAATGTAAATATATGTACGCTAAACCCTCAACAAGAATATGATAATTTAGAAAACGCTCTCCAAGCTGAAGATGAAAAACAAACTAGAATCACGTTCATCCCAGGGGATCAGCGTTATGTCCATCATGTCGAGTACGTTTATATCATACTTGTTCGGAATTCAACGCTGATATAATAAAACTCGAATAGCTAATTATATAATTGATGGTTAATACATTTTAATCAAATTGAATTTTTCTCACATTCCTCCTGTAATCTAAACAATAATGAATTCCGTGAAATTTTCTGTGCTATATGTAATGTTTTTGCATTATTAGTCACACCATTGTTTCTGGGTGCACACATGGTAACATTTAATAATATTTCCAATTATATAATTGCTCAGTTAATGATTTTCAAACTCTAAAGTAGCTAATGATGTTTGCTTGTGTTATTTAAACACTTTTACGATATACAGTAGTACTTATATAAATACAGCGGGATCTTCGGTCAATATTTAATAGGACATTTAAATCAAAAACTATGTGTTTTGATGTTCCTTAGTTTTTTTTTATTGTTTTTGAGTTTCTCGACGTTTCAATTACGTATGTAATCATCTTCGAGATGGATTCTGTACTTTACAGTTCTGGTTTTCCAATTATGTTCTTTTACAGATTACAAAAATAAAGACTCCCGTTAATTTTTAATTATACTGGGGACATCATCGTCGTGGTTTTCATGTTTGCGATTAAAATTTTTGTTTTATGGTTTCTTAATGTTTATTCTTGTCAGATGTGTAAAAAATATTAAAATAAATAAATAAACAAATTAATTAATTAAACAAATTCAGTAAGGTTTCAGTAAGTAAACAAATATACTGGTTTTTTTAATTTTTATTTAGTCTCTTAGTGTCGTGAACGTTTGTTGTTCGCGTTATCGTCTGTAACTGTTCTTCGTGTCTTGCGAGTGTTTGTGTTTCCGTAAAAGATGAAGAACAGTTACGGACGAAAACACAGACGATAACGCGAACAAGAAACGTTCACGACATTTAAATATTGATCGATGAGCCCACTTTTTTTAAACATAAAACTTGACAATCCGAAACCTCGAAATTCCGAATAGACTTTTTCGCCACTAGTTTTTCGCCACTAGAAAAATTTTGCCACTAGTCAAAATCGCCACTAGCCGGATGTAAATTTTAGATGAGCACAACAAATTCAAACCGGCAATTCACAATATGATTTTTCTTCCATGATTTGGTAAATTTACTTAGGCTAGATATTGAGGCTGGGTTCTAGTATAAAGGCTCCTACCTAGGACAGCATTTTTTAGGCGGTGCTTTCTGACATTTGAAAGTTCGCGGCGTTAAATTCGAACCTCACAAAGCCGCTTCACTAGCGGCTGTTAGATCAATTTAAGCTAGGGTTGCCTTGCCTTCCCGTTTTTATACCCGTATGGTGAAACCAAAGGGTATACTAACTTTGCCTTACCGTTTGTAACGCCAAGATCCCGTCATCACACACAAAAATGAATTACATCAGTGTGTTTAGAATTATAAAAAAAAGTTGAATTTGGCATGTCCGTCCGTCTGTCTGTCTGTCTGTCTGTGGCGCGGATTGCGGGCGCACGGATTGAGCTAGAGACTTGAAATTTTGCGCAGATCCGTTTTTCATAAAATGCGAGGCTAAGTTCGTTAATGGGCAAAAATGGACCATTAGGGGGGGTACCCCCGATACGAACGAAAACGGTTTTTGTGAATATCTCAAAAACGGTGCATCTTATCAAAAAAGTGCAAGAACAAAAGTTATTTAGGATATGATTCTACATAAAACTCCCATACATCAAAATCTGATTGGAATCAATTTTAAACATAACAAAAGCTATAATTGCCAATCCGGCAATTATTCAAGACCCGTATGGTGATATTCGTATCAAAATTCGAACAGTTGTATCAAAATTCCACTTTGAAGGCAAACTTTCCAATAAGATTTTTTAAAACTTATTCCAATCGGATTTTGATGTATGGGAGTTTTATGTAGAATCATATCCTAAATAACTTTTGTTCTTGAACTTTTTTGATAACATTTACCGTTTTTGAGATATTCGCAAAAAACGATTTCGTTCGTATGGGGGGTACCCCCCCTAATGGACCATTTTTGCCCATTAACGAACTTAGCCTCGCATTTTACGAAAAACGGATCCACACAAAATTTCAAGTCTCTAGCTCAATCCGTGCGCCCGCAATCCGCGCCACAGACAGACGGACAGACGGACAGACGGACGGACGGACAGACGGACGGACGGACGGACAGACGGACGGACATGGAAAATTCAATTTTTTTTATCATTCTAAACACACTGATGTAATTCATTTTTGTGTGTGATGACGGGATCTTGGCGTTACAAACGGTAAAGCAAAGTTAATATACCCTTTGGTTTCACCATACGGGTATAAAAATTCTTATTGGAAAGTTTGACTTCAAAGTGGAATTTTGGTACAACTGTTCGAATTTTGATACGAATATCACCATACGGGTCTCCAATGATTGCCAGATTGGCAATTATAGCTTTTGCTATGTTTTTCCCTAGACATTGTCCTCTATTTAAGGCGTTTGACGGAATTTTTTTAAGGTGCCCGTGCACTACTAGGACTGCATTTTGCTGCTCTCTGTCGAAAGTCGAAAGAAAAAACAACACCTTCGCACATCCTTCAATAGAAGACAGCGTCCGGGGAGAAAGAGAATGGAATGGCAACCCTAATTTATATTTGACTTTGGCATTTAAAATTATTCGGATTATCGAGATACTATTGTATCGCATAAACAATGTTTTAAAGATAAATACTGAATTCTAAGTGGAATGCCAATACATAATTAAAAACGATGTGTTTTGACGTTTATTTTTAAATAAACCATTAGGGGTATTTATACTGAATGTGCCCGTGTAAGCTTTGATCCAAATGATTGAACCTGCTCTGAAGGAACAAAATCCGGCTGTAGGTGTATTATTTTAAGTTCAAACTTCCGCAAATAAAATATAATTTTTTATATTTACAATAACAATTACTGGTCTACTATAAAATTGTTTTCTTTCAAAATATTTACAACAACTCGGATGTTTTTATTTTGCATTCGTAATTTTCCAATTTTATTATTTCCACGTGATTTCTTAAAAACTTGCATAATATTTTGTCGTTGGAAATTTAGTTTCCTCGTCGACCTTAACTTTTTCCTGATGATTCACAAAATTTTAGTCGGAATTTCCCCACAAAATATATTTGTCAGTCTCCGAACCAAAAAATGTGTTCTCATTTATTGTTGTTGGTGAAGAATATTAACTCCAATCTCTTTGATTTTTTTTAATGTAAAGCGGACTGCGTTCCAGTTGCACAAAAAAATTCCTCAAAAAACTATGTATAAAAACGACTAGGTCAAGATGACGACTCGATAAGTTGGATATATTTTGGATTGATTATCGAAATTCATTCAAATTATCCGAGTGTCGTCATTGTTAATGACACTATTCAAGTGATTTGGTCATTGGCCTTTAAAGGCTAAGTATTCCAAATTCAACTGAGAAGGGTAAGGTGTAAAAACCCATGTGCTATTATTCATCATTTCCTTGAATTAGTATAAATCACGGCAGAAGTTGAAAACTTCTCGCAATTAGAAGCAAACCGAGCTCTAAATATTCTACAAATTACTGATAAAAGTTTGCTAAGTGCCAACCATAAAAAAAGATACGCTCAGCCCATTGTTTTCCATAAGTGATAATTTGCTGTTTCAATGACGTAAAACCGTAAATCAAAGTTTTACTTTTTTTTCATTGACAGCAATCTTTTTACTTGCTTTTCAGTTCGAGAAGACGAGGTGAAACTATTTCACTTGAGATTAGGTAAATGAAGAGCCTCGGGGTGGGCTGGGTAGACTTACATAGAGAGGTAGGCAGACAATCGCGTATTTTTTATTGAAAGTGCCATCGCAACTCCAATTATGTCTTGACAAATGCATCAATTCAGTATTGCAAATTTTTGGGTGAGACATCGGAGGCTCAGCTCGGCCCGCTATCAAACCGAATTAAGATGAAAACTGATCTGTTTTTCGTTTCGTCCTAATCCAAAACTGATAGTCGAGCTTTCTGGCGAGGCAGCAGATTTGATTTATTAAAGGTAAAATAGGAAAAAAAAACTGATAATGAATGGAGGGGCGGAGAAACCTTCGGCCTGGTGATTAAATGGGAGCCGCAATTTTTCCAGTGCGATAAAAAACGAGAAAAACAAATTTCGCTTCGCTTTGACACAAATTGTAACGAATAAATGAATTTAATTCTACGTTCTTTATCTCTTTTACCATTGTCATCCGATGCTCTTGCACTCTGTCCGACTTCATTTGCATTGCGAAGATTTGAGTTTGTTGATTCCAACTCAATCGAATCAATTCCATCGCCGGAAGCCATTTTTCTGTGCACTATTCGGATAATTCGCGATTTTCAATCCTCATATCCAACTTTTATTCGATTTCACAGCAACACTTCACTGTTTTCCTTAAAATTTTACAGAAAATTACACTAATCACACTATCACAAAAAATGAGAAAACAATGTCAGAGTGCGGCGCTTTGATTTCCACAAATGATAAAAGTACCCTCAAAATTACCTTTTTTGAGAAAAAACCAAATAATTTAGGTGCCGTTTAGACTACTCGACCCTATAATCTGGAGAGTGAACAATGGGATGTGCAAAAATAGCCGCCAAGCAGAGAAACGCGCGCGAAAAGCTTTAAAAATTTGATTCATTAGTTGCGTTTTTTTAATGTTCTAGAACACGGAACATTAAAAAAACGATCCAGAGTAAGTGGGAAATTTCATTGAGTTCGAATGGCAACTAACTTCATGTTGGTTACATCAGTACGCCGTTAGTGCTATATTTTCTTGATTTAATCACGATTCGCTATCTCCCATGATTGAAACTATTTCGCTGTCGAACAGAACCAACAAACCACCAGCACAAAATCCTTAATTGAGAATAAAATGTCAGATTTATTATGTTGAAGTTAGCAGCATTTCATTACCGTACATTACCGTATAAAATTTCCCTTTGTTCCAAGCGCTGTTCGAGTTGAAAAGGTGGTGCAGGATTTTGTATGGAAAGCTTGTTCTGAACTGCTTCAGAACATTAAAAAAACGCAACTAATGTTACATATAATTACCAATATAACATAAATCGGTTAATATAATAAAAAAACTCATGTCTGAGGTATCAAAAAAATTTGGAAAGTCGTAATTGTTTAAATAAATTAAAAAATTGTATACAGACTGTTCTAATCTGAAGAAAAAGGTATTGCAACTGGCCCAATAAACTGTACTAATTGGAGTTAATAGACTGCCCTATCTATTTTATAGATATTTTTCTAAAAATGCTAAGAAGAGCTAGCTCAGTTAGACGAACTTGCACCATGGCATTTCTAGGCTACGATTTTAACCACTTCAAGTTGGAAAACTGAAATAGTTTTCAGTTTAGCCAATCACAGCCCGATACATTTGAAATTTTCAGTTTCGGACGTCATACCCTACGTGCCTCACCCCTATACCAATCCCATACTTCATCTTATTATCACTTCGGCACGTAATCAAACACACCACTTCCAATGTAATCACCGTTTTTGCTTCGCTGCTGCTTTTTAAGAATTTTGATTCTCAATCTCCCTTACATACGCTCCTGCTTACAGTACTGGGAAAGTAAGCGAGAAATTTTAATTAACATGTTTGATTTGTATGCTTTCTATAATTCCGAAAATAAAGAAATACTGTAATTTCACTTAGAGCGACCATTGAATATGTACAAATATAGAAGAATAATGACTAGTTTTCACCTTGGGCCGATGGTGGCGATAGTGATCATTTTTATGTAATCTTGTAGCTTTTAGTTTAGATTCAAATTGAGAATTTCCCCACAAATATCCCAGACCAAAAAGCACGCACACATTTAAGAAGCAAAGCGGTGTTGCGTTGATTCTTATGGTGTCATACGAGGAATGAACTGAACACGTACAGCACACAATGATAAACCGCGATCATTGCGATTACAAATTTCCCATTGTGCTTAAAGTTTTAGGGTATTTTAGTTAATACACATACCTAAGCTTTAAGTTTGGGGGATTTTTATTTAATACTTGAACCGCAGACACTTTCGCCACCATCGGCCCAAGGTGAAAACTAATCATTATTCTTCTATATTTGTACATATTCAATGGAGCGACTTAATAACTAAAGTGTTGGTAATTTTTACTATAATTCGAATATGGACTGTTTGAAACGTCCATATTTGAAAGTAGACTTTTGGAATTTTTTGTTTTGTCATGAGAAATTTCTCATTTTATTTTCGATTTTTTAAGCAATTTACGTGAATTAAATTTTTCTTAACCCTCAAAAAATTAGAAATATTTCCATATTTAAAGATCTCAGTTGTTATTTTGTAGACGTGTGATTATAAGAAATTTATTTTGAAGAAAATGCGTCAACAGCTGATTTCAGATTGATCACACTCTGGTTATTAAGTCGCTCTAGTTTCAAAGTTGAAAATTGTTTATTGCAAGAAATCAATTTTCGAATTAAAAAAAACCTTGGTTTAGTGCAATGGAACACATATAAAACTAAGGGGTATTTTCTGACATCCCATTTGACCGAAGAGCAAAAAGGTTATGACGGTGGTTTTTATTTTATTCTTGTAGATTTGGTGAAAAATTGTAGAAAAGTCGATAAATAGGTTAATTGCTGGCGATTGGATAGGTCAAATTAAAATGTTTTCGCTAAATTCGCATAATCAAGTAAGGAAAATCTCTTTTCAAATGAAATTCCTGTTTTGTAAATTGATTTCATCATCAGCAGTTTATTCTATACTTGAGTTTCCTTGGCCCAAAACCAAGACGCAACAATTACGGCAGTGTGCACAGCAGCAAAACGGCGAATGGTAGTAAGGTTTTGCACAACCAAACGAAAGGCTTCAGAAGTTCCAATTTGAAGCTCGATGGATCGAAGCGGGTTTCTATAAGTGAGCTCCTGTCCAATTTGCAATCTCTGTCACCGAAAAACGTCGAGAAGATCTTATCTCACCATGCCCTCAGTTATTCCTTCTGGTATGAGCCAAGGACGAAAAATATCCGACCTCCACCTCCATGGCAAGTAAGTTACACGTCTAGAAAATCCTTTGCGTTGAACAAAAAACAGGAAATTGGAGAAGGATTTCAAGACAAATCCAACAGCACTCTTAGAGTTAGTTTAAAATCACTAAATACTTTAGTTCGTAACCTTTGCTCTCCTGTCGGATATAACGGGTAAGATGCTTCATCGAAATATTCTCTGTTGAAAAGTACAAAATTCTTGGTGTTTCAGATGTACCTTCCAAGTGAGAGGCTTCAAAACGGTAAGATCTAAGGAAGCAGAGCTTAAAAGAAATCCCACAATCAGTTCTCGAGTAAAGGATGCATTTAGTAAGTTATAAATGTAAATGAGGACATTATATAATAGGCTTGTGTGTCTGTCTGTCTGTTCGTTTAAAACTCGAGAAGGGAACTTACTGTCATCAAGGCGCTGGTTTTAGACGATGTGTTATCCAAAGTTTCTCATTATTTCTTAACTGTTCTCTTCAATTTATCTAAATATTCCTTGTCTGTTCGCCTATAACTCGAGAACCACTGAACCGATTTGGACAAAACTTTTTAAAGATTAAATAATGTTTTTTTCTCCAGCTGGAAGTTCAAGTACAAAATTTGAAGCACCAACGACAATTTCTGGGGTTAGTTCGCAAAATGAGGTACTGAGCAAAATTCTACACCAGGCTGATGATCACAACATTACAGATGAAGCAGTTAGAAGATTTATATATATAATGTTTATTGCCCAGTTATAACTGTTTTCTTTGTAGAAGCAAAAAATCAAAATCGCATTTGCTGAAGGCTACATGGCTGCTTCATCTTCCGAAGGTGGACAGAAGTCAGGCAAGGCCATGAAATATTTAAAAGTTTTCCAGCAGTTGTTGATAATTGTGGTGTTTTTGGGGATTTTCGTTAGTCTATTTTCATCGTCCAGTGGCTCGGTATTCAGGTCCTTAGTGAATTATTTGTGATTTATAGGGATTTCACT
The DNA here is from genome assembly GCA_964034945.1 of Chrysopilus asiliformis. Classification (NCBI taxonomy): domain Eukaryota; kingdom Metazoa; phylum Arthropoda; class Insecta; order Diptera; family Rhagionidae; genus Chrysopilus; species Chrysopilus asiliformis. The sequence goes on along the minus strand of OZ035961.1, from coordinate 87,081,232 downwards.
TAAGAATTCAATTTAAAGTAGAATACAATTGGGAAATCAAGTGGAGGTTGACCCCGAGGAGATCAACGTGACTTTCGATGATGTTAAAGGATGTGATGAGGCCAAGCAAGAACTGAAAGAAGTGGTAGAGTTCCTGAAAAGTCCCGAAAAGTTCTCAAATTTGGGTGGAAAATTACCAAAAGGAGTTTTGCTGGTCGGACCTCCTGGAACAGGAAAAACATTGTTGGCACGCGCTGTCGCTGGAGAGGCTGGTGTTCCGTTTTTCCATGCTGCTGGACCTGAATTCGATGAGGTTCTGGTTGGGCAAGGAGCGAGACGAGTCAGAGATCTTTTTAGTAAGTATTATTTTGTATTTCTACAGAAAGAGTGGCACAGTGTTGTGTTAGAAAAATATCAGAATATATTTTCAAGCTCGTAAAGTAAGAGGCTTTCAGCAGGAGAAAGTCTTTTGTTAATTAAAAATTAAGTTCTTTAAGTTTTTATTTTCAAAACATCCTTACGTCCCAAAAATTCAAATTCCTTTTTTTTCAAAATTTCCTTTTGCAGAAGCCGCCAAGGAACGAGCACCCTGCGTAATTTTCATCGATGAAATCGACTCCGTCGGAGCTAAGCGAACAAATTCAGTTTTGCATCCATACGCCAACCAAACTATTAATCAACTTTTATCAGAAATGGATGGCTTCCATCAAAATGAGGGTGTGATTGTGTTAGGAGCTACAAACCGTAGAGATGATCTTGATCAGGCTTTGTTAAGGCCTGGACGATTTGATGTTGAGGTGAGTGTCAACAATTTTATTGTATTCAAAAAAACTTATTGTTAGACAAAGTAAAGTATCAAGAAATAAATTTTAATATTGAAATATTTTACAGGTTGTTGTTCCAACGCCTGATTTCTCTGGACGAAAGGAGATATTACTTTTGTACTTGGAAAAGGTACTCCATGATGATATAGACATCGATATGCTGGCACGAGGCACAACAGGATTTACAGGTGCTGATTTAGAGAATATGGTGAACCAAGCTGCGCTAAGGTAAATAATGATTTAGCGTATATTTCTGGATACCATTTACATTCCATTTAGGGCAGCGATTGATGGTGCAGAAATGGTGACGATGAAACATCTGGAGACGGCGCGCGACAAAGTATTGATGGGACCAGAACGAAAGGCTCGTCTGCCCGATGAAGAAGCGAATAAAATAACGGCATATCATGAAGGTGGACATGCGATCGTCGCTTACTACACAAAAGAATCGCATCCCTTGCATAAAGTTACAATTATGCCAAGAGGGCCGTCTTTGGGGCACACAGCTTATATACCTGAAAAGGAAAGATACCACGTAACCAAGGCACAATTACTAGCAATGATGGACACTATGATGGGTGGACGTGCAGCAGAAGAAATCATCTTTGGACCTGATAAAATCACATCAGGTAAAATGTGTTGCACTCTGAATGTATGAAAATGTAACATTAATTTTTATCCCAGGGGCAAGTAGCGATCTAAAACAAGCGACTTCAATAGCGAATCATATGGTGAAAGACTGGGGTATGTCAGAGAAGGTTGGTTTACGAACGATTGAAGCGGCAAAGGGATTAGTGCCGAGCGAAAATCTGGGACCGAATACGATCGAAGCAGTCGATGCTGAAATTAAGAAAATTCTTAGTGACAGCTATGAAAGGGCTAAGGCTATACTTAAAACACATGCAAAGGAACACAGGGCTTTAGCTGAAGCATTGCTGAAATATGAGACGTTAGACGCAGAAGATATCAAAGCTATTATGACTGGAGAGAAGAAACCCAATGAGTCTCGGGTTACATAGTTGCATTTTATGGTAATATTGAATTAACTGTAAATCTGATATGAAGACTTCAGACATCCATATAAAAAATACATAAAATAAAATTATGTTGCCTGTGAATTTGATAGTTTGTTATTTTGATGAGATCATAAATAAATATATTATTAAATTGGAAATTGCACGCTAATTTTAGACTTTTTGGACTCTTTTCCCCCTCGTTTCTCTTCATCAGTTTTCGCTTGTAAGATGGCTCGTAATCAAACAAATATTGATTATTTTAACAAAAAATATTTATTGAATTGAACAGTTTTACAAAATATTTTAGAATGAGAAAAAATAAAGTAACTCAATGATATTAAATACTACAGAAAATGTTCAGTAATTTTCGCAAATTAAGTCTACCCGAAATCCGATACATCTCAAAACAATTTTTTCAGATACCCGTCCTTTCACATACCATTACTTTTGCACAAATATTGTTTTTAATAGGCCTTTAAAGAAGAATTCTAACGGAAATAAAATAATTTAGCTCAAAATGTTGAGACTTTGAAAAAGTGTTGAAGATATGCTGATAGGGATAGATGAATTTATCTATCTTTTGAGCGGCGTTGAGCATTGTGCTGTCACCTATTTCTCTCTTAACCAAAAGTTTCACTGGATTTCAGGTACTATAACTTGTAAAGGATAGCACATTATAAACTTTGTGGAGGATAGCAGTTTTTAGATTTTTTTCCAGATAATGCGAAATATTTCATGCAAATGATTTTCCCGGGGGCCTAAAACTTTTTTTTTTGGCAATTTCAAGAAAAATTGTTTATTTTTTAATTATATAACGAAATATAGGACAAAAAAAATTTGTTTCATAGAGAATTTCATTACATAGGGATTTTGTTAAATGGAGGTTACATTGCATTTTTGGAATCCTTTTTCCACGCTCTTTCATTTGATACTCCTCAAGTTGGGTATTCTATAGGATCGATTTGCCAAATATGTCAACTAGGGTTCCCATTTTGATTTTTTCAAAATATTTTGTACTTACAAATACAACAATATGCTCATGAAAATCGGTGCACGCATTTTGATCCTATTTATTTGATTCTCCACCTCTATATAACTTTTCCTACTGTGCGCCGACACCACCACAGATCTCTTTTTCCCATAAAGCGTGACATATTTTATGGACAGTCCCTTGCAACATGCCATGTATGTGTCGTGTGAAAACTCACAAAAAGGCCGTTTGGACCACAATAGGAACTTCGTCAATGAATCGTCAATGGGCTAACTATAGCTTGAATTTCTATAAAAACTGTGTAAATGGCTGTTAGTGTTAACAATGAGAGAACAATCTCCTAGAAAAGATCTTCAAATTTTCAGTCTTTCAAAAAAAAATATTGAAAGAAAGTTATTACTTGTTAAAAATAAAACGTAATTTTTGCTATTAAGAGTAAATAAAAACTTAATTTATTAATAAATCTTGAAAATTAAATTTACAAATAGAAACTTACAATATTTAAATTATGTGAATTTTTTACAATTATTTGAGAATCGAAAGAAAATTTGAGAAAAGAGATAGACAAACATTTAACGCCTATTACCGCCTCCACGATTGTAATTAGAGCGGCCTCTATAAGAGTTTCCGCCTCTATCATTCCCACCATAGTTTCCACCGCCGCCACCACGATTGCCGTCATTTTGACGATAGTTTTGGTCTTGATGTCCACCACCGCCTTGTGAGTAGTAATTATTACCTCCACCGTGAGAATTATTGTCGCCGCCACCATATCTGCCATCATCGCTCCTTTGATTATAGCCACCTTTATCAGCAACGCCTTTAAAATAACGGTTCTAATAATTTCTCAAAGATAAATTTATGCATTTTACCATACTGAGCCCAACCACCCTGAACGCGTCCACCCCCACCACCACCACCACCTCCAGCATGTCCGCCGCCGCCACGAGACCATTGGCTGTTTTGCTGATTATCGTATTGCTGTCGCTGTTCAAAACTCCCTTGGCTTTGGAATTGCGGCCGCTGTTGTTGTTGCTGCCAATTGTTGTTGCCTTGGCCGCCACCCCCTCCAAAACCACCACCACCCTTAAAAAATTGTCTTAGAAAATAGAAAGTTCAGATGTGTGTTTTAGATTTACCCTATTCGATTGGCCACCTCTACCACCTCTGCCGCCACCCCCACCTCTGCCACCACCACCACCCCCAGCAGGTCCACTGCTTCGATTTTGCTGCCACGATGGCATTTCCGGAGGCGGTGGAGCATGTTCATACGCCCTACCGCCGCGATCCGGTACCTTTGAAAAAATCCATAATAAAATACTAAATGTTAACAAAATCTTAGTTTTTACCCGTCCAATGACGTGTTTCTGTATTTTCGAACCCGTATTCTTTCTAACATTTGCGTTACTTGTCTTTTCTATGATCGCCAAATCAGTCCGCGCAGCCAATAAGGCGGCAATATCTGCAGCCATTCCGATTTGCTCGAGTTCCTGTTTCTTCTTTTGATACGTGTTTACGATTTCGTCTTCTCGACCCTTCATTTTTTCCGACCACTAAAAAAAGTCCAATTGCAATCGCAAATTTTGCACATTTCTCCATTTTATTTTACCTGAAATGATTGAATGGTGACTTCCAATCTTGTTAACAACATTTGCCTTCGCAAATTGTATTCTTTATCGAGTTCTTTGTGCATTTTCTCCAGTTTGTCCCATTGGGCATCAGTCAGAGGTTGATTTGTTTTAAACAGGGGTTGGGAAAGTTTCTTAGGATCAGTCTTTTTAACCGCTTCTTCGATTCTAAATGCAATCTTGTCAAATAGGGCTTTCGCTGAAATGTTATCTGGCGGTTTCCCTAAATTTAATTCTTTTGTGATACTCTGCAAAGCATTTGCTGTTGAAGTTTCAAACTGAAATTAAAAATTACATTAAAATTTAATTTTTTTAAACATATTTTTAATGAACTACCATAGGAATAATATACGAAGTCTCCTCAGGTTTCAGTTTGATGCTCATTTTAAGGGCCATCAATTCTGATAGGAGAAAATCGAATAAAAGAAGTCGCGAATCTCTGGATTGAAAGCGATCAGTTAGTGGACCGGCCACAAATTGAGAATAAGGGCATGTCACTTCCTTCAAAAAGGCAGACAGTTCCAACATAAATTCGTTAAAGTCCGTGTCTTTACCAACCTAAAAAAAATAAAATAAATTTAAGAAAATAATATAAACTTTCCTGTGCTTATAAAAATAAGGTAATTTACCTTCTCATCGGTATTTTTTAAGATATGAATTTCATATGCAATCCAAGTGATAATTTCACGAAATAATTCTGACTTGGGGCCACCAGAAATCACTTCCTTCAGGACATTTTGATCTAAGCATTTGCCTTGGTAGCTAAAAAATTGAAAAAAAAAGATTTGTTTGCATGGTTCGGAACTTTCCCTTGTATTGTTATTCAACTTATTGAATAATTTTTTTATTCATAACAAAAACCAAAAGGTAAATTGCCTTTTTAAAGGTTTACAGTTGGCATATATATATGTAACTAAACAAATTCCTAATTACTTTAGTATTATATACATGAAATACATTTTTTTAGATATATCACAAAATTATAAAAAAGGATAAGTTTTTACATACACATCTTCGAAATCCAAAAATAATGGACCCAAAAAGGCCAGGAGAAAAACGTGAAATTCTAAGATTTTTAAATTTAATTAACTTATTTACTGCAGTTCAAAATTAATGTTATGAATATGTTCATAACAATAATCAATAGTTATATCTTATCAATTGGGGTATTATATCAGAGAGCAGCCACTTACAATCATTTCGAGATTAAATACTTAATTCAAATACTAGAGTTGGGATTTCATTCATAAAGTTATTTCACAACATAGAAATTTGTAATATTTTAGCAGCCGCTTTTACATTTCTATGATAAGCACAAATTCTGTAATTTGCTAGCAAATTTGTGAACTTTTTCAGTGATAACTTTTCCAAGGCACAAAACTGCATAAAACTCTTTTCATCATAAATTTTCGCGAAAAAGTGAAGTTTATTACATACCCAACGGCGGACAGGCTCTCGATTACACTTCCTTCGGAATCCATATTTTTTGCTTAAATAAACTGTCAATGAGTTAGGAAGATTGCTCTTATAAATTTATCGTTTTTACCAATTTCGCTTTTCAGCTTGACACTCAGCTTCGAGATATAAAAAACGCTGTCACCCGGCAATAAAACGCTGCCTAAATCCACTCCATATTATGCGTGCTTCACATAACCACCCAAATATTGCTTTTAACATTAAATAAGGTGCCTCTTTAGGCTGAATTATAATTGTCGGCAGCGACAGCAAAAACAAGAATGCTGCCGTGGTAAATACATTGACTTGACTGAAACAAGAATTTAGCACATTTTTCTGTCGGTCGATTGAAATTCTGAACATTTTCACTGTCCATTATTCAAAACGTAAAAAAATAGTATCACTGAAATTCATTTAAACATCGATTTTTGTGATAAAAATCAAACGAAAAACTTCTTGACGATTTTATCAAAACCAGCTTATTTTTTAACTAAGTTAAAGAAGTTTTTTGGATTACGGTTTTATATTCTTTACACCAAATTCCAATCGGACTACCCTTGAAACAATTTCAATAGAATTCCAACAGATTCTCTACTTTAATTTTGTTCGAAGCTTAATCCTAAATAGAAGGTGTCCGATTTAAAACTCAGTTTTTAACCGTAGTTGTTTTAAAAGTATATCCACACAAAAATCTTGAAATTTTTTGTATTAAAATAAAACTAATTAACTCAAACAAAACGCGGAAAAAAAGATATTTAAAAAATGAACTGCATTATGTAAAATTTTCCAAGACAATACCCTCATTATGGAATCCTACGTTCTGGGTTGCATTAGTTTGCAGAGATTTTTGATTGACTAATCAGAGCGATAAAAAATCCCAGAGATAAATTTCATGAAATCTTGCAATACCAAAATTTCATGAAATTTTTTTGGACAAGTGCGAATTTAAGATGGCAGAATCTAAATTCACTTGACAAGAAGTCGCGAAAATGACTAATTTTAACAAACAACACAATTAAAATTATTTAAATATAATATTTAGGACTTTTCTTTTCGGCTGCTATTTTTTTCTTCTTAAATTTCATGTTTTACATGGACCGCAATAGTAGCGTTGAGTTGTTTTCTGGCCAAAGACATTTGAAGAAATAAAACTGCATGAAAAATTTCTGCCCAGTAGTAAAAAAAATCTCATTTCTGTGAGATATTTCATGGAATAAAAAATTGTTAATCAAGACCTGGAGGACACTAGCGCTGCCACCGCCAGAAAATCGAACCATGAAGACGAATTCAAATCTCTTGGTACCGAGTTCAAATCCCAACAGAAACTCTTTTCTGCTTTTTATTTCTTTTCGGTATTTTCTATTTTTTTTAAATTTTTCTCGCTGCGAAAAATATGGCAAACGTTTTTCTCAAATTTGGCGCGTTTTGTTTTACCTTTTAACTTCGGATTCCAGAATGAATAAATTAATTTTCATTTTTTTTAATAATCAAATATTTTAAGGATTACTAATTTTCTAATAAAATGTTTTTAATCATTGAATATTCGAAATTAGTAACTCTTGAACACAAGTTCAAATACAAAATCAATTTTAATTTTTTGTTGAAATATTAATGTCTTTAAAGTCTGTATGGTACTCTTAAGTTTTCTATTACAAGTGTTTCAGGATTTTAAATTTTTAAATTAATTTCAATTTCAGATTATATCTCATTTTGTTATTCCTAACAGTTTAAAAATATAAATTTTTGTTAATTGATACATAATTGACAATTTTCTGTCCCTCAAAATCATGTAAATGCGAAAAACGTTTTATAATTTATGTCAAGGTTTTTTGAATGTTTCTGTAATAGTAATATAAATGAACTAGCAGACCCTTCGTTGGCAGCTAAAAGTTTTTTGTATAACTTTTAGAATGCCAAAAAACCATAGATAACTTAAAAAGTTTTGGGAAAAAATGTTATCCTTACAGGACCTTCCGTTTCGAATTTTGAAATTCCAACTTCAGATTCGTGATAAGCAACCCTGAAAACCTCCCAAAGCCGATTTTTGCGAGAAAAATTGGAAAAAGGACATTTCCGTTATCTTTACAGGACCTTCCGTTTAGCATTTGAAAAATCGAACACTGGATTCGCGATCAGCGACCTCGAAAACCCCCTAGTGTCAATTGTTTCAAGAAAAATTGGAAAAAGGACATTTGCGTTATCCTTACAGGACCTTCTCTCTCGAATTTTAAAAATCTAACATAGCTAAAAACCTGCTTCTGGCAACACAGATCATTTTGCAAAGAACCGCGTAAAAATCGGTCCAGTAGTTTTTGAGTTTTGTAATCACAAATAGACAAACATCCATTTTTATATATATAGATATGTATATATTGCAATGTATGACGAAACATCAGTAATTTATCCCCTCCTCTCTCCACTTCCTCCCTCTACCTACCACCCTCCTACCACTTCTTCCTTCCCCCTTTCCCTTTCCCTTTCCCTTTCCCTTTCCCTTTCCCTTTCCCTTTCCCTTTCCCTTTCCCTTTCCCTTTCCCTTTCCCTTTCCCTTTCCCTTTCCCTTTCCCTTTCCCTTTCCCTTTCCCTTTCCCTTTCCCTTTCCCTTTCCCTTTCCCTTTCCCTTTCCCTTTCCCTTTCCCTTTCCCTTTCCCTTTCCCTTTCCCTTTCCCTTTCCCTTTCCCTTTCCCTTTCCCTTTCCCTTTCCCTTTCCCTTTCCCTTTCCCTTTCCCTTTCCCTTTCCCTTTCCCTTTCCCTTTCCCTTTCCCTTTCCCTTTCCCTTTCCCTTTCCCTTTCCCTTTCCCTTTCCCTTTCCCTTTCCCTTTCCCTTTCCCTTTCCCTTTCCCTTTCCCTTTCCCTTTCCCTTTCCCTTTCCCTTTCCCTTTCCCTTTCCCTTTCCCTTTCCCTTTCCCTTTCCCTTTCCCTTTCCCTTTCCCTTTCCCTTTCCCTTTCCCTTTCCCTTTCCCTTTCCCTTTCCCTTTCCCTTTCCCTTTCCCTTTCCCTTTCCCTTTCCCTTTCCCTTTCCCTTTCCCTTTCCCTTTCCCTTTCCCTTTCCCTTTCCCTTTCCCTTTCCCTTTCCCTTTCCCTTTCCCTTTCCCTTTCCCTTTCCCTTTCCCTTTCCCTTTCCCTTTCCCTTTCCCTTTCCCTTTCCCTTTCCCTTTCCCTTTCCCTTTCCCTTTCCCTTTCCCTTTCCCTTTCCCTTTCCCTTTCCCTTTCCCTTTCCCTTTCCCTTTCCCTTTCCCTTTCCCTTTCCCTTTCCCTTTCCCTTTCCCTTTCCCTTTCCCTTTCCCTTTCCCTTTCCCTTTCCCTTTCCCTTTCCCTTTCCCTTTCCCTTTCCCTTTCCCTTTCCCTTTCCCTTTCCCTTTCCCTTTCCCTTTCCCTTTCCCTTTCCCTTTCCCTTTCCCTTTCCCTTTCCCTTTCCCTTTCCCTTTCCCTTTCCCTTTCCCTTTCCCTTTCCCTTTCCCTTTCCCTTTCCCTTTCCCTTTCCCTTTCCCTTTCCCTTTCCCTTTCCCTTTCCCTTTCCCTTTCCCTTTCCCTTTCCCTTTCCCTTTCCCTTTCCCTTTCCCTTTCCCTTTCCCTTTCCCTTTCCCTTTCCCTTTCCCTTTCCCTTTCCCTTTCCCTTTCCCTTTCCCTTTCCCTTTCCCTTTCCCTTTCCCTTTCCCTTTCCCTTTCCCTTTCCCTTTCCCTTTCCCTTTCCCTTTCCCTTTCCCTTTCCCTTTCCCTTTCCTTTTCCTTTTCCTTTTCCTTTTCCTTTCCTTTTCCTTTCCCTTTCCCTTTCCCTTTCCCTTTCCCTTTCCCTTTCCCTTTCCCTTCTCCTTCCCCTACCCCTTACCCTGGGGGGGGGGGTAGATATTAGTGGGTGAAAAATCTCCCTAAGGGCTGACCTTCCTAAAGGAGAAAACCGAATCCGAATCTCTCATTGTTGTAGAAGGTAGCAGGCGAGGGGGTTTACTGAGAGGAGGGAGGGTAGATATTAGTGGGGGAAAAATCTCCCTAAGGGCTGACCTTCCTAAAGGAGAAAACCGAATCCGAATCTCTCATTGTTGTAGAAGATAGCAGGCGAGGGGGTTTACTGAGAGGAGGGAGGGTAGATATTAGTGAGCGAAAAATCTCCCTAAGGGCTGACCTTCCTAAAGGAGAAAACCGAATCCGAATCTCTCATTGTTGTAGAAGATAGCAGGCGAGGGGATTTACTGAGAGGAGGGAGGGTAGATATTAGTGGACGAAAAATCTCCCTAAGGGCTGACCTTCCTAAAGGAGAAAACCGAATCCGAATCTCTCATTGTTGTAGAAGATAGCAGGCGAGGGGTTTTACTGAGAGGAGGGAGGGTATATATTAGTGGGCGAAAAATTTCCTTGAGGAATGACTTCTATATTAATGAAAGCCGCACCCCAATCGGTTGAACGGTTCGAAAGTTGTCAGGGAAGGGGTACCAAAGGAGAGGGGGAGGTCAATAAAAAGTAGCCTATAACACTCGGGAATAGTGTAGCTTTCTATCAGTGAAAGAATTTTCAGAATCGGATCAGTGGTTCCAGAGATTACCCTGCACAAACAAACAAACAAACAAACAAACTTTACCTCTTTATATAATTAGTATAGATAATATTGGTATAATTAAGACTACTGGAAAATTGGAAGTTTATCGGTTTATTTTCCGCTAAATAGAATTAAGGTCAACGTTTCTGTGGGAAATGTTTAAATTTTTAACACAACTATCTCATTCGGTGGACTGGGTTATGCGTAGTGAAAATCACAAAAAAAACATTTTTCTATTTTAGTAACTTTGGGATTTTTACCTGAATTGGAATTCCTACTAAAGCATATAACTTTTTCGCGTTTCAAAACGGACAAGCCATTGGATAAAAGTTTAGTGGGCCTTCTGGCGTCCAAAAGTCTATACTCCTCTCGGCCGACTATCGAATCGCTAATAATATAAAATGATTTTCAGCTCTTCGTTTTGGACAAAATCAATAAAAATCCACGCGCACAATTGCTGGCTATAAACAAGAGGTTGATATTAGACGACGGAAACGAAAGGAAACGGTGGAAGAAAGACCAGGACGATAAGGGATAAAAGCCCGGAGAGAAATTTAGTTCTATCAACTATCGTCGAAGCTATCGTTTTGAAGAGCTTTTCTACGTGAACCCACCGATATAGTAGCATTCACAACAAATCGTCCAGACTCGAAGCAAATTATTATTAGAATCCTGTATGGGAAGAGTCCTGTTTTATTGTTAATTAAGTTGAAGAAAGTTTTCTTGGTTCACTCGGGAGATAATAAAATCGGACCAAAGGAGACAAAAAAAAGTACCTCGTCACGATATAAAAATTGCAATAAATTATTTTTTTCTACTATACACAAAGGACAAACAATGATTTACTTCCATTTGTGAGGATATTAGTTATAATCAGTGGTGTATTTAGTGTAACAACATCTTTTGCTAATACACATATTATTTAAAGATAAATTGGTGATTACTCTTGCAATTATTTGTAAACATTGCTGTGTGTAATTGAACCTTGAATTTTGTCAAGGATGTCAAATAATTTGGAATATTTTAATGCTTTACATGCACGAATAAATGAATTCAAACAAAATTCAAAAAATCTAAAATTTATAAATGATTTCATTGATGAGATACTTGAGATGGCCGCAGCTGAGGCAATCTCTCGAAATCCACAACAGGTAATACGGACTTTTATGAAAATCTATGTATAATAAATTAATCAATAAACTCATTAAACATTAGGTATTTTTTATAATTCTAGCAATAATTTTGCGCTTGTTAGATTTTATTCGGTAATATTTTTGAAATAATCTAGTGTTAAATAACATTTAAGAAAAACAAATTTTAACAATATTAAATTGATAGATTGAAAATGACAAGTGATGTGCGCCAGACTGATTTTATTGTTTTCCTGTTATTGAGCTTACAAAATGTATATTAATATGGGTTTCCGATTCAATTTTTTCATCCTGATAGAATTGAAGAAAAATTACTTAACTCTTTTACCTCAATTTATGAAAATGCAAATGGAAGTATTTAAGTGTTTAACACTAGATTGCCCAAGCAAGTCATTTTTGTTGGAAAACAGAGTCAGGCAAATGAAATAACTCGCAGCAAGTATAAATACGTCTTTATTCGGCGACGGCCATTGCAAGAAGAGAGTTATACAATTTAGGTTATAGTTGTAGTGAGGGCTTTTGGCAAAAGCCGGTGATGTCAGAAGCTAGGTTTCAACACCCTCACTTATTTAAAATCATGCATTAATATAATATAGTTTACATATGTTACATGAATATAGCAATACTTTAAATATCAAAACCAAATCCTTTGATGCATTGATGATGCTTCATTGAGTTCACTGCTTTAGTGAGGACATCGGCAGTCATTTCGTTTGTAGAAATATACTGAAGTTGAATAATTGACTGATCGATTTTATCCCTTATAAAATGATGGCGGATGTCGATGTGTTTGGATCGCGGCTTGTATGCATCGGTTTTAGCCAGACTTAAAGCGCTCTGACTGTCGGTGAATACCTGAACCGTACCATTCCTGATGTCTTCATCGAAATCACCCCCAAACTGCTTCAACCAGACTGCTTCCTGGGCTGCGGATGAAATGGCCATATATTCAGCCTCGGCGCTCGATAGTGCTACGGTTGGCTGGTACCTGGAGCTCCAGCTGATTGGTCCGCCACACAGTTTAAACAAATATCCAGTACAAGATCTCCGCTTGTCAACGTCTGAGGCCCAATCTGCATCAGAAAAACCAATTAATGAATTATTACCTGATTTAGAAAATTTAAGCTTCGAATTTAAGGTGCCCTTCAAATATCTGAAGATTCTCTTTACAGCTGCCCAATGTGCTTTGCCGAAATTCGAGTTGAACCGGCTTACGTTATTGACAGCATAAGAGATGTCCGGTCGCGTTCCTTGCACGAGATAGAGTAAAGACCCGACGGCTTCTTGGTATGGAATATTTTCGGTAAAACTGTCGCCTTCATCGGAGACCTTCATTTGAACCGAAAGTTTTTGATTTACATCACAAGGTGTAGCGATTGGTTTGCAATCACTCATGCCAAACCGTTTCAAAATTTCCTTCGTGTACGCTGATTGATCCAAATAAATTTCATCGTTGGCATCATTATACGTTATTTGAAGTCCAATCACATTCCTTGCTATTCCCATATCCTTCATTTTAAAAGACTCGCTTAGCATTGTCTTAATCCACTTCATCCGTTTAGGGCTCTTCCAAAAAATCAATATATCGTCCACATATATTGCGACTATTAGTTCCAGATCTTCCGTGTAATAAACGCACGGATCTAGACTAGACTTTTTAAGTTTGCAGCGCTTCAACATGGAATCTAATTTTTTATTCCATTCACGGCCACTTTGTTTCAAACCGTACATGGCTTTATTTAGTTTACATACCTTACCAGTGTTGTTGCCACATCCTTCAGGCAGCGTAATGTATATTTCTTCTGTTAAGTCTCCTTGCAAAAAGGCAGTAACGGCATCCATCTGATGAATTTTCAACCCTTTTTTAACTGCTAAAGCTACCAGAAAGCGAATTGATGTGTATCTGACAACGGGTGAATAGGTTTCTTTAAAGTCTATTCCGAAACTCTGAGCACAACCTTTGGCCACTAATCGTGCTTTGTAGCGAGCTATTCTCCCTAAGCTATCAAACTTGGTTTTGTAGATCCATTTCGTTGGGAGTGCTTTTTTACCTGCAGGCATCTCGGACAACGTCCATGTGTTATTGTCCTGTAACGATACCATTTCGTCTTCCATGGCTCGCATCCAACTGTCAGCATCTGGACGAGATTTTGCTTCCTGCACCGTTAATGGGTCCATATTTACTCCGTTGAAAGCGTAATAAGAAACGTAATCATCTCTTAACACCGGTTTTGGTATTCTAGAAGAGCGTCTTAGAACCTCAGATGTTCCCTGGTTGACTACCGTTTCATTACTGTCACTCAGAGCATAATCCGTATCCGATTCGTTGTTTCCGCTCGCTGACTCAAAATCTTCTTCGGAATTCGTAGGATCAATAGACTCATTTGACATAGTATCGGGATCCCTCACTGAATCGGATGAATCTATGTCGTCTTGAAGAGATACTACGCTGTCTTCAGTTATTACCTTTTCCATGAAGATAACATCTCGGCTGATGACAATTTTCTTGGTTTCAGGATCTATACAACGATATCCCTTTGTATTAGGATCATATCCAACGAATAACAGCTTCTCTGCCTTAGGGCTCCATTTTGCCCTTCGCTGCTTGGGGATATGGACCATTACCGGAGATCCGAATATTCGCAGGTTGCTTAGGTCGGGTTTTGACCCGGTCCATACTTCTATCGGTGTCTTAATTTGTAAGACAGAGCTTAAGGAGCGATTAATTAGATAAGCTGCCGTCTGAATTGCTTCCGCCCAATAGGCCTTGTCTAATTCCGCATCGAAAAGCATACATTTAGCTCGCTCCACCAGAGTGCGATTCATCCTTTCGGCTACGCCGTTCTGCTGCGGAGTGTACGGAGTCGAAGTTTGATGAATTATGCCATGCTTGCTACAGAATTTTTGGAATTCATTGTTACAGAATTCCATGCCGTTGTCGGTTCGAATTGTTTTTAGTTTTCTTCCACACTGCGTCTCGACCAACTGCTTAAACTCCAAAAACTTCTGCAACACTTCAGATTTAGATTTAATTTGATATACAAAAACTCGTCTACTAAAATCATCAATGAATGATAGAAAATACTTAGCTCCTCCAATTGAATTTGTTTCCATCGGTCCGCACAAGTCGCTATGCACCAAGTCCAGCAAATTTGATGCTCGCGTTCCAACATTTTTAAAAGGACGCCTTGCCTGTTTGCCTTTGGCACAAACTTCGCAGCATTGATGGCTTGGCGAATCCGGAAAATCCATTGCGATGACCACTCCATTCCGCATCTTGTGGAGATCTCGATAATTAATGTGCCCTAGTCTGCGATGCCAAGTTTGGCGGTTGACCAGTGACATTGCTGCTTGTGCTTGATACATAACTGTATCCAATCTGTACAAATTATTATAGAGACTCGCGGTTGCGACGATTTTCCCATTGCTATCAATTATTTTGCAGCCATTTTTAAAGAATTTAACTTCGAAACCATTTTTTATTATTTGGCTCACTGACAAGAGATTCGCCATTAAATCTGGTACACATAGTACTTCTTTTACCATAATTGGGCTTTCCCGATTTCCTTGCGATACGTTTAGCATTACATTGCCAACATACTTTACACGCATGACTGTATTATTCGCAGTAGTAATTTCGCGCACTTTCGATGGAATAAAATTATGAAATATCTTTTCGTTCTTTGACATATGACAAGATGCGCCACTGTCGATGAACCATTCATTTTCATCAAAGTTTCCCGATAAAAAAAACCGCACTGAATGCCGGTGTCACACTGTTTTTCGATTTGTCATAATTTTTATTTTTATTACCACAATCTTTGGATTTATGCCCTTTGCCATTACACTCGAAACATCTAATAGATTTGTTATACCGTTTTATAGTGTTTTTTGGAACTTTTTGCATTTTACTGTTTATGAACGCGTTCGCTTTATTCGAAATATTCGTTTCTTGTAATAATTTTGTCTTTATCGCGTCTCCCGTTATGTCCATACCCGAGTTTTCAATGGCCATTATCATCGGTCGGTATTCATCAGACAAGCCAGCTAACAAAAAAGTCCCGATCCACTCTTCTGATACTTCCAGTCCAATGCCATTTAATTTGTATGCAGTCGAAATGATCTCATTTACAAAATTTTCCATAGAATCACAATCCTCCAATTTTGTCATAATTAACTTACGAAGCAAACCTACTTTTCGCGTTAAACCTGAATCGTCAAATGTAGATTTCAAGGTATCCCAAATAGCTTTAGCAGTTTTAGCCTCCTGCACATGGACATAAAGCGACTTGTCTATAGAAAGAATGAGCGAAGTCCTAGCTTTTGAAATATTCTTTTCATCAACTTCAGTTCCATCTAGACATTTTACCAAACCTTCGTGCTCTAGATAAGTTTTTACAGCGAATTGCCACGTATTAAAATTTTCCCGGCCTTTAAGTTTTTCTATTTGAGCTAGAAAGTTCGACGACGCCATGTTGTACGAACTCGGTACAAAGGAGAAAACCACGGAAAGCACTAACGAAGAAAATTCTCGGAACGCGCTTGCAATTCGATTGCATTAATGCAAAATAAAAAAAACTTGTTTTACCTTAGCAAAGAACGCTTTCTACCTGGGCCCATAACCTGTTGGAAAACAGAGTCAGGCAAATGAAATAACTCGCAGCAAGTATAAATACGTCTTTATTCGGCGACGGCCATTGCAAGAAGAGAGTTATACAATTTAGGTTATAGTTGTAGTGAGGGCTTTTGGCAAAAGCCGGTGATGTCAGAAGCTAGGTTTCAACAATTTTGACTGCTTGACTTCCTTGGGCAATCTAGTGTTAAGAAGGTATTCTTTTTTTTTTTTTTGAGAAACCATAAATCACAGAGAGTGCACCATATGCGAAGCTTGATGATGGAATGGTAATAGTACAGAACTTTAAAATAATATAGATATTGCAATTTTTTATTTGTGGGAAACAAGGGCCTTCAAGAAATTCTATTTGGAAATATAAACGATTTGTTCATTTTACCGAAAGGAAATTTAAGTTGCCTCTTTGTCCCGTTAGTCTCTCGACAAGTCAGTGACCCTTGAACTGTTATTTTTATGAAGCTTAAATGACTCTCTAAAGTCAATAAAGCATAAAGTTGCATTTAAAAAAATCGTCCTGTGCGAGTACAAGGACATTTTCCTGAAGAATCGCTATTTTGTTTTGCAAATATATATATATATATAATATTAACATTAACTAGAGCCAGTTATCCTCAAAAACCTTCAAAATGTTTAAAAGCAGAGAGATTATTTTTTTTCTCCACGTAAGAAGTTATCCAATTTTTTTTTAAAACATTAAATCGATTTTCAATATCCCACACAACATAATTTTGCTTTGAATTAATTAACAAATAAAGATTTCCTGTACCTAATTTAACGTTGCAATTCTTAACAAAAAATTGAATGGTAAATCATGCATTTAAAAAGGATAGTAAATTATTAATTCAGTTGCTATTCTTAGATCTAATTTGATTTGACACGCACAGAATTTTTTATTCTAGCTGAGGGTTAATAAACGTAATAAAAGCAATAGTAGTAAATAAATGGTTTGCTACAATACCGTTCAAAAGATAATTGAATTATAATATAATTGAAGGTTGATAGGAAGAATTAAAGAAACGTTGCTTTTGAAGATTTTATTTTAAAAGGGATTTCTTTAGTTTACTAATAATTTTTTATGTTTGATTTTATATTTTTCCACGGATAGAAATAATTTAAAAAAATATTTTTTAATATTATCTAAGATTTTAGCATTGAAAAATCATAGTTACTTTTTGGTCAATACACAAGTTTTTGAATTTGATTAATATTTAAAAAGATATTTATAAGTTAGAAGTATGCATCATTTGGCTTTACAAAATGTTTAAAACTAATTAGTACTTCATTAAAGTAGTAGCTTTATTTTAATTCGCATGGCATTTCTTTTTCAGATTCAAGCAGAACCAACTCACCAATGTAAGTTTATCTATCAGACTGGAAAGAATAGGAATAATCTGCATTTTATAAATATCGCTTTATCATTGTTAATTTGTAAATACTAAACAGAGCTCAACATAACTAATTCATTGATTTTATTCTAGAATTTTATTTTGTTATTGTATACTATTTTTAAGCACTTTTTGAAAAAAGCTTATCCAATAATTTATCATTTTTAGCTCCCGTTGCCAATGTAAGAGGCAATCGAATAGCGCATCGCGCGCGAGGAATGATCGTTAGATTATTCGACGCTGTAATAAATTGTGCTCAATCTGCTACAATGTCGTCTCGAGGGGCACAGAAGAAGAGGAACACTTAATTTATTTAAGAACTAATTTATATTAGAAATGTAATAATAAATACGCTAAGGCTAACAAGAACATAACTAATATGATTTCAATATATATGATTTCAATAAATGTGCATAAGAACAAAATGTATATTTTCTTTCATTTATTCATCATTCGCAAGAAGTTGATAAATCTTATACATAAAATCAAAATGCCACATGGCAAAACATCAAATTTTTATTACGTTTTAAATTTTGCATGGAGTTTTTACACTCTCTGTGAGGGGGAAGGAGTGGTCCGATTGGAATTTGATGTATGGAACGCTAATGTAACATCATATTCTAAACAGATTTTACCTTAATAAATTTTTCAATATGCACCGCCGTTTTCGAGAAAACAGGAAAAGGTATTCCATTTGTATAGAAGAGGGGGGAAGCAGTGGCCCGATTGGATTTTGATGTATGGGTGAGTTATGTAATATACTATTCCCGTTCAAGAATTTTCCGACAGCGGGAGATTGCATGTGTTGGTGGTGTATGAAAATATGGCTAGGTTTTACATGTGTTGTGTTTTGTTGGTAATTTACGCATAGGAAAGAAAGAAAAACCGCGTCCAGAGTATATCGGTTATCTTTACTCCAACGTAGGTACACGTAAAAAGCCCTACGTTTCCTAACTAGTATAAACTATGGTTCGAGTCCACACGCTGTTGTTACCGGTTGTGTCAGTTTTATATGTGTGAGTGCGAATATTGGCATTGTGGTTTGAACGTGAGTAGAGAAGCATCGTAGTGTGAGAAATCATAATTTCACCCATGGAAAAATTTTATTGCTGTTTACTTGTGTTAGTGCATGCAGAACTTTTGGTCACTCTT
The DNA here is from genome assembly GCA_964034945.1 of Chrysopilus asiliformis. NCBI lineage: Eukaryota > Metazoa > Arthropoda > Insecta > Diptera > Rhagionidae > Chrysopilus > Chrysopilus asiliformis. The sequence goes on along the minus strand of OZ035961.1, from coordinate 87,062,484 downwards.
GAACTTCGCCCAAACGTTCATCACTTGCAGAACCCCCTCCACTAGTCACTGACCAATCAGAATCCGATCCGCAGACGCAAGAATACACGTGTGGAAAGGCCCAATGTGTTGAGCTCCAATAAAGCAGCAGCAGAAGCAGAAACACATTTAGCTCTAATCTCTAAATTTCTGCTTTCATTCCAACCTCACAAATCGTTGTTGTCATTTGTTGTATATATGGACTGAAGTAAATATTTGTAATACTTGAAATGGAGAAGAAATTAATTGAATACGTAAAAAACAACAAAATATTATACGACAAATCATGCCGCGGATATAAATACGTAGCTGTTTCTGCTATTTGCTACGTAGGTTTCTATTTTCGTCAGAATTCAATTTCATTGCGGGACAAAAAGCAGATTCTGCTTCTGCTACTGCTTCTGCCACTGTTGTTATTACTGCTAGGCATTGGAATTCAGACTTAATTCTCAGACCGTCTCCACTTGGGATTTTCATCGCAGAGATTTTTGATTGACCAATCAGAGCTCGAGTTGACGGCGATAAAAAATTCCAGAGATAAATTTCATGAAATCTTGCAATTGCAAAATTTCATGGAATTTCCCGATTAAAGATGGCGGAATCTAAATACTCCCGGCAAGTAGTTGGGAAAATAACTAATTTTTACAAACAATACGATGGAAAAGGCTTTGGAAGAGAATATTTAACATTAAGGTTTTTCTTTTCGCCTGCTTTTCTTTGTTTCTAATAGTTTGCACTAACTGTGACGAGTTGTTTTAACTTCAAAGGCATGCAAAGAAATGAAATTCCATGAAATATCTCTGCCCAGCTGTCAAAAAAATCTCATTGCGGTGAGATATTTCTTGGGATAAAAAATTGTTAATCAAGACGCGGTGTCACTTATGGTAGGTTAGGATGTGTTCCGTGGTTGCGGTTTTAGGGCTGTCATTTTGGGATATGAAACAAAAGATGTCTGGACGCGGCAACCAATTTTGTAATATATGCCCGCCACACACGGTATAAATTGGCCTGCTAGGTTTCATGCCATCGCATTTGCACTTGTTGACCTGCGTACGACTCAACGACTTGTCATTGGTTACTACAAAGCCCAACAACAACACGACTAGTGTGAGCGCGATGCAATATGTGAGGAAAGAGAGGGAGTCAGCTTCGACATGTTTAGTGTTTTGCCAGTTTTATTGCGATAAATAGCTAAGTTTTCGCGTTCAAGATTGGGATAAAATCCTGATTTAGTTACAAATTGAAGGATTATGAAAAGGGCAGGCAGATGACATGACTTCACCGCAGAATTTAATCAGCGAACAATGGACAACATTTCATTGTAAAAAAAATGCATTAACCGATTCTTTTGGCTGGTTCCTTCAGGGAATATTAGCCACTTTAGCATTTACATGTTTAATAGGTGAGTAATTAAAAACTTAAAACCCTGTATAGAATTTAAAGCGTAAATTGTTTCTAAAGATCGGCTCTTAAATTTTTGTTTGTGGTTTTCATGACCAAACTATATTGCGTGTCAAACTAAAATCTACAGAAACCTTGTGAAAGCGCTATTTATACCGAATTATTGATCACTTCATTATTACCTTTTAGTAAAAATATTTACTTTAATAATTAATATGTATAGGATCCTATAGAAAGTTTTTGTCTGTGAAATGGACATTGATCCCAAAAAATCAAAATTGTTATCTTTTGTAGAATCCTCTACATTCCTTTTAATACTGCCAAAAATACAGTGAAAGAAAAAAAATCCTCTTAAATACGCTTATAAGTAATAGATGAAAGTGTACAATTGTGCCAATTTCTGAAGCTTTGCCCCAAAACACTTTCCCGTACTTCAGCAAGCACTTTTTTATGTGGGTGCATTAGATTTCGTTGCAAAGCATTGAAAGTCGATTGGGAAATACATCAAATGTACGACAATGAAAATCAATTGGAAAAAAATAAATGTACGACAATTGTGTTTTTAAAGCCTTTCTTTGAACCAGTGTGTATTTTTAAATAATCGACGTAGAATAATGTCCTATTCTTTATATCAAATTTATTCCCATGTGACGTTTGCTCCAAACACCATAGTTTAGGAGATAGTCAACATAAACCGATAAAAAACCACAATTTTCGCCAGTTTTTGTGAAAATTGTTATTTTTTAAAAGCCTGTATCCCAGTCGCTATTTAAGCTGCAAAGCTTAAACTGTAACAAATGTACGCTAGTTTAAATTTCGAAAAAGCATTTTTTTCTGAAAAAAACATGGAAAAGGTCACAATTTTTGATGTTTTGTCAATCGCCAAGGTCGAAAACTTGGATTTTACAGTACAGTCCCAAAACTAATAACATATAAAAAAAATCAAAACTACCCGACATTTTGTATACCAAAATGTACTATTTTACTAGACTAAAATTAATCTTAAAGATTTTTTGTCATTGTAGATTCAGTTGGTTTTGAGGCTGCGAGTAATGACTACGGATCTTTTCGCATCAATGGTTTAATAAACGTTCTGTACCATGAAAATCTGAGGACAAATAGAATTACAAATTTCCCGAAATCATGAAAATTGATTTTGCTTCTGGCAATTATTTGAGTTACTCGCCTCTTCTTCGGCTTCAATTAGGCTTTCAAACAATCGAAATGAAGTTTGTTGATATTTCAGAAAAAAATTATTAAAGCGAATAAAAGAAATATTGGCCAGATCAAATCTAAATCGAGATCTATGGAAAGTTTTGAAAAGAGAGTAAATAAAAATGTAATGACGTTTTAGTCATTTGATTTTTCTTTTTAATTAGAATCGTTGATACTTTCGTCAATGAATTTGAATCTGATCAATGTATATAGGCAAAAAATCAGATATGGATGCCATTTAAGTGCTGATATACATAAGTTTGTGACATAAACTATGAAATTGTATACAGTAAATAATTTGTAAATAATTTCAGGACCATTTATTATTGGCTGTCCTTGAAAAACTATATCTTAATCCATTTGTATAACAACCACGCGCGCTGGCTTATATTTTTTTTCATTTTTTGCTGGTATGTTGCGGGGGATGATTTGCTTTCCAAAACATATTTTAAATGAGGTCGCTCTATCATAGAAGCCTCGCAGTGGAGTCCCATTTTTGTCAAAAATTTCAACCCGCCACAAAATTGTTATTTTTCAACCGATTTTAAATCCGTAAATTTCAAAAGACGTGTGTACAAAAAAAACCCCAATGGAAAAAGAAAAATCGCCCAAAATGTAATTTTTTGATCTGAACTTATTTTGATGCACTTTTGTATTTTAGGGTCCGCCTGCACTCTCTAAACTTAATTTTTAGACTACCGGAACTCATTAAATGTGCTTTTAAGTATTTGCATCCCGTTTCATGATGCCTCCGAATGCACTCCCAATACTAGAAATTGAACTCCAGAAAAAATGAACTCCCAATACTATTTTGGTCGCTACCCCCCGTAGGCCAATATGTTTAATTTGCTGTTGCGGAATCTGAATCTAACGATAGTTTGACTGTATTTGCTCTTTTTTTGAGATATGAAGAAACAACAATTGTTGATTTCCAAATTTTAAACATGTGTAAACCAATTTTTGAGTCACCCTTCATATCTGGGAAAGTAGAGCTGATACAGGATAGCTACTGTCAGATTTGGATTAAGTAGGAGCAAATTACCTAAAAAAGACTCCAATAATGATGGCACCAGCAAGCCTTAGCAAAAACATGATTGAATTTATACAAGTGTAAATGCATAAACAGATTCAAAAGTCACCCTCCATTCCTCAAAAACTAGAGCTGATGCAGCAAAACTACGGCGGATTCAGCGACCCCAAATTATCTAAAACAGGTTTTTATAAGTCTGTTTTTGTCGGGCTGTGAAGAAACTGACGAATATTACGAATTTGGTTTACAATACGCGAAAGATTTTATGGTTTCTTTTATTTCACTGAGTATTCATTCTATAGTGCATAAACTTTTATCAAACCATTTAAACAATCCATCCTAAATCAATTTCAGCAAAGCGTAACTGTGAACCACCACATCTACGCAGATCATGGGAAATCTGGTGGTATGATACGTCCAAACAGGGTATTGGGGCACTTCTAATTCATATGGCTAATGTGTATTTAGCCCCATTATTCCAAGGTGATCCATGTACCTGGTACATTATTAATTTTCTACTGGATTCAACAATCGGACTTCTAATTGTTTATATTGGAACAAGGGTATGTTATTACATAGCGAAAAAACGAAAATTCGAAGCTCTCAATTTTGGTGAATATGGTAAGTCATTTGTATATTAAAAATGTGTTTTATTTGTATATTAAAAATGTGTTATATGATTTTAAATTTCAGTTGCACCATGGTCTTGGGTCTATCAAACCTGTATATATATAAGTCTTATGGCCTTGGTCAAAGTGACGACATTTCTTGTAATACAATTGGATATATGGGAAAATGTTAAGGATTTTGTACTCTCACCATTCACGGATCAAAGAATTGAATTAGCGATTATTATTTTAATTATTCCATTTTTTGTTAATGTAAGTATCGTATAAAATTTCATCAATTCTAATTGGTGTTTAAGTTTTTTTTAAAAAATAATTCAACTAAATCTGAAAAATATTTTAGATTTTGATATTTTGGGTAACTGACAACTTTCTAATGCGCCATGATCGTAAAAGGAATGCAGCGGCTCGAAAGGAGCACTACTCTACTAAAAAACGAGGAGTAAGATAATCAAAAAATTAATTCGTTTCCAATGACATGAAAAAAACTAATGATTTTTTCCTTCAGGTTAGATATAAACCAGTTCGTCAATCAAAATCGATACCATCAGAGGCTGAAATTTTAATATCCGATGATGAACAGCTACTCAAGAATTCATCCCCTGTACCAAATAACTTACAAAAAGTTCAGCAACGTGTAAATTCGTTGTTTATTGCCTGAAATTTCCTAAAATTTACTTATAATTTAAAACTGTATACAATGATTCATACATTCACAGTTCACATGGATATCGCGCGTTTAACAGTTTTAACATAATAGATATCATAATTGTTTCGTTGACGTTTTCTTTTTTTGTATGAGATATTTAAAAGTTTTATATGGTGATGCTGTGGTAAATGTATTATTGATCTTACAAGTTTTAAATACAATGAAGACTTGAATTATTTTTCGTTGTGCTTTAATTTTTAAAATGGTGATATCTCCTTCCTTCGGTCTCGGGAACTAGTCGGCCTCCGGCCTCGCAATAAACTACATCAGAAAATTGAAGGTTACAGGATAAATAAAATTATTAAGAGAGTAAAGCCAAAAACCAATTTGTTACAAGCAATAAATAATTAACCATTCCATCTATATGTTACAGGCGCATTTTTGAATTGTTTCACCATATCGTTTCCAGAAAACGGAATATTGGAGAATTATGAGCAAATTCTTCGTTTTTAATGGCTTTTAATGCTGACAAAGTAATTCAATTACAAGTAATTCAATTACATGTAATCATGTAATTATATATTTTTTCAATTAAAAGTAATTTAATTCCCTGTAATTATTTTGTTTTTTAACCACAAGTAGATTGATTATATGTAAGTTTTTCAATTACAAGTAATTTAATTACGTGTAGTAATTTAGTTACATGTAATAATTACATGTAGTAATTTAGTTACATGCTTTTTCTCAATTTATTTGCCTCTCGTCCCTTTGCTGCAAATTTTTTTGTTATTTTATTAAAGAATACTAAGAAATTGTGGCTCTAAAAAATGGAGCATTCGATATATTTGACGACGAAAAATTTCAAGTGTCGGTGTTTGTGGTTGGGTTTCTGTTGGTATTCTGATAAAAACGCATTTTTGTATACTTGGAGTGTTAGAGCGAAACTGTGTTATAGGAGATCATGCTATATGAGGGTTACAACGAGGAGACTGGTAAGAAAGAAGGGAACAAAAATTCCAAATACTTTTCAACTTAATTTATTTTAATGTGATATAATTCCAATTATTGTCAATAGTTATCTTACATGGGGCTTTTTTAAGATTTATTTAATATATCTGCTTTGTATCCATCTGGATTCATCGTTTGCCACCTCCAAAAATCAGCACCTAAAATATTGATTTTTTAGAATACCTCGGACCATTTATCTGAGATTTTTTTTTCAGATTAAAATCAGTTTCGTCGATAGTTTTTAAAAAATTTACTTACACATTTCCTCAAGGCTTTTAGTCGCCTTCCAGTTTAGATCTTCCTCCGCTAATGTTCTAAAAAAATATTTTAATAAGAAAAAGAACTTTCTAAAATAAATTGAATTCTTACGGGTCTGCATACATGGTAGAAATATCACCATGTCGCCTGGCATGAACTTCATACGGGACTTTCACATTATTAATCTTCTCAAACGTTTTAATAATTTGGAATACAGAAACACCTTTTCCAGTGCCTAAATTGTACATCTGAAACACAAGAAATAATAGAAAATAATTTAAAATTATTCGCAAAGGGCATTTAAATCATTTATACTTTAACACCCAGATGTGTTGAGCTGAGTTTCTCTAATGCAGCTACATGGCCAGTAGCCAAATCCATGACGTGAATATAGTCTCGTACACCTGTTCCATCTTCAGTGTTGTAGTCATCGCCAAAAATGGTGAGAACAGATTTCTTTCCACTCGCCACTTGACTTATATACGGCATTAGGTTTGTGAATTGTTTGGTTGGATCTTCGCCAATCAGACCGGAGGGATGTGCTCCTACCGGGTTAAAGTATCTCAGTGCTATGATATTCCATTTCTACAAGTCACAATCGTTTAGTTAAATAATTAATTATATGTAGCATAAATATTTTTACTTCATTCGCATTTGAAACATCTTTCAACATTTCTTCGATGAAAAACTTTGTTCTGCCATAAACGTTGGTTATGTCGCGGCCAGTTTCTTTCTCTTCTGTTATCGGAAGTACTTTCGGCTCTCCGTAAACTGTGCATGAACTTGAAAATACCAATTGATAGACACCATGACTTTCCATTACCTAATAATTTTTTGGTATGCTAAGAATTATATTAGAATTCATAAAAGCACTTTGTTTTACTTCTAGCAGATTTATCATTCCAATTAAATTGTTTTTGTAGTACGATAAAGGTATAGTCATCGATTCCCCAACAGCTTTCAATGCGGCAAAATGAATAACGGCAGAAATTTGATGCTGAAATGAAAAAAAAAAAACTTCCATTTTGTAGGTTTTATGTATTTTATAAGGAAATAATTTTTCCTTTGGTATTGTTTTCATCTAAAGATGTTGATTAAAAAAGATAATTTATTACACACTCTTTGATCGACGACTATAATGTTTTACAAAACTATATATCAGTGTGTGCGGAATATTATCACTGCAGGATCTTGCCCCCCTCCCCCTCACCAGCAAAACTGCGACAGGGTACCTAAATCTCCCGGACGGCGTGTTAACCTCCTGCTTTCCAGTCTATTATATGTAGTACTAGCTTGCATACCCGTCATTGCTGGGTTAAGTTTTTTCAATTTTTTCTTTTTTTGATGGTCTATGTTGGAGCTAAACTTCAGGCCCATCGGCTCGGTAGTTTCCCCGTGAAAGGGTAACATAGAGGAAGAGCTAAGTTTCGAGATCATTTTACCCCCTCCCCTTACTCCACCACCTCTCGGGCTACTTTTTAATGGGTCTATGTTGGGGCTGGACTTCCGACGAACATCTATGCCAAATTTCAGGCCAATCGGTTCTGTAGTTTCCCCGCGAAAGAGTAACATAGATGGAAAACTATGTTTCGAAATTACTTTACCCCCTCCCCTTACTCCCCCACCCCTCGCGCTACTTTTCCTTATGCCTATGTTGGAACCAGAACTACCACAGACACTCATGCCAAATTTCAAGTCAATCGGTTCAGCCGTTTTAGCGTGAAAGAGGAACAGACAGACAGACACCAACTGATTTTTATACCCGTATGGTGAAACCAAAGGGTATATTAACTTTGCTTTACCGTTTGTAACGCCAAGATCCCGTCATCACACATAAAAATGAATTACACCAGTGTGTTTAGAATGATAAAAAAAAATTGAATTTTCCATGTCCGTCCGTCTGTCTGTCTGTCCGTCCGTCCGTCTGTCTGTCTGTGGCGCGGATTGCAGGCGCACGGATTGAGCTAGAGACTTGAAATTTTGCGCAGATTCGTTTTTCGTAAAATGCGAGGCTACGTTCGTTAATGGGCAAAAATGGACCATATACGAACGAAAACGATTTTTGCGAATATCTCAAAAACGGTGCATCTTATCAAAAAAGTCCAAGAACAAAAGTTATTCAGGATATTATTCTACATAAAACTCCCATACATCAAAATCCGATTGGAACAAATTTAAAAAAATCTTATTGGAAAAAATTATAGCTTTTGTTATGTTTATATATTAGTATGATGATATAAAAAAGTTGTGGCGCAAACATTGGCCACAGTTAAATTAATACGTCGTCCACTAGTTTGATCTTTTGCTAAATGCAGTTTTTTTACAATTTTTGAAAAAAAAAAAGTTTTTTTTTTGAGTATTTACTAAAAATAGATTTTTTAAATTTTTTTTATTTTAATCTTATTTGAGTCCTAAGGAACCAACTCTGTGAGCTTCATTAATCTACCATACAAAAAAGGTTACCTGTAGGCAGGAGATTAAGAGAAAGATTTAATTTAAGAGTGTTATCTATTCGAGTTCGTTTTAAATAAATTTTCGATACTGAGTCTGGTTCGAGTATACCTAAGCTATAACGGCGGCGACAATATTTTGTGATCAATTGAAGCCCGCATAAATGTGTTACTAATAATGGCGCAAATTCAAAGAAAGAACACCGATAAGATCATGCTAAAAACCATTACCGAAGTACTACATGAAAAACTACAAATTAGTTAATGTTATTGCCATGTTGATAATCAGCGCAATTATAAAAAAATTTATCGAATTTTTAATTGCAGCACTAAACAAGAAGAACAGCAAAAGAACATTATCAGGGCAAAAAGTTTTATTGTAAATCCAAGTGAATGAACGAACTTTAGCACTGTGTGCGAGATGATGTCAGCCAGTATTCAAATTAATTTATACTCAATAACAATAAGGTGTCCATCGACTGTAAAATTACCTTTTGAAAAATGCTTTCGATATCGTCTTTGTCCAGTAGATCACATTTATAGAATTTAACACTTTGCCCCGTTATCTTCTCTACACGTTTCAACGCCAAAGATTCATCGGATGGACCATTAACGGAATTAGCGAAATTATCCAAGGCAATAACCTCATATCCAGCCTCTAATAGTAGAAATTAAAAAAAAAAATGGAATTAGAAAAACTTTTTGTTTAGATCACATATACCTAAAAGCGTAACAACGCAATGAGATCCGATATATCCAGCACCCCCAGTGACGAGGATTGTTTTATTCGACATATTGGCTTCGGACGACTGATCAGAAAACTGCAATTGGAATTATCCGCAATGTTGATTATTCAATGGAATTGTGTTTGTGGTTTTTAAGTGTAAATCATTGTGGTATTTACCGTATTCCCCATTAAGTCAGTGAAACTTTTTTTTTTAATAAATTCCAGTAATTACTTTGTACAATTGAGTCATTGACACATCAGCAGCACATTATCAGAAGACAAGAAAACACGTTTGGCTTCTAACTGTTAAAGAACGGATATCGAGATACCGACTTTACCACCGAGATTTTGTTCTATAAGACCCTCACTCAAAGGAAGATTCCAAACAACTGAAAAGAACCAAAATCTCTCTTCAGTCTGGTTGGTGTAGATAGTATACATTGATGGGTTTATGTTCAATTGTATGTTGTTTACCTGTTATCATACCTAACGACATTCTCATGGGTTTGATGGTCGTTAGGTGAATTCGTTGCAAAGTTGCTCGTTCTGTCCAGCGATCATACATTCGACAAAGAATACTCGCATATTCTTCATTTCACTACTCACCTGTATTGGTTCCAGAGGATCTCCCTATCTTCTCTGCTGTGATTGAATTTCTACGCTATCCGTGTAACGAGTATTATGAGCTCATCTCATCACGCAACCGAGTTTGATATCAAAAGAATTCAGAATCAAAAGTCCACCATACTCCTCTTCGCCTCTTTAACATCATGAGTGCTACTATTGAAAAGTTAGAGATCAACAGAACATCATGTGATGATCTCCAATTTTTTTATATTTGTTTAACATATTTTATGTTGGTCCGCTGCTTTCGTCATATTGAACATTGGCTTGTTTGATACTGGACGGCGGACATGTCGAAATAAATAACAGAACAAGAATATCAACATCTGAAAATTTTGCGTACGACATACCAAAAGACGAAAACCAGACCACTTTTCTGCAGTTGACGATGATGGTCTCTTAATCCAAAAATGTTGTCCAAAAAATTGTAAAGGTCTAGAGAGGCCAACCACCTTCAGTGACCATTGATTTTAAATATTTCGGCAATCAAATGAGTTGTAAATTAACGCACACTTTTAGAAGAAATGCCAAAAGAATAAATTAAGAACTGGATTTTTTTTTATGTAGACAAATAGTATTTAGGTATGTAGCTACAAATTCTACTAAAAGGTTGGCACTTCCGTTAATCAATAAAAAAATGTTGCTTTTGAATAACGAAAAACTATATTTTTATTTTGATCAAAATCTATTCGAATTACCACAAACAAAAAACTTAACAGTGAAAGTTGTATGGTTTAATTATATAGAATGAATCTCAATTGTCACAGAAAGAAATATCTTCTAAAACTGCTGTCGCTAAAAATTTTAAAAGACAGTTTTAAAGTGTTTTTTCACACGGAGGATTTTTTAAGGCAAATTCATCCGAACTTTTTAATGTATACATTTCAGTCAGATTTTTCAACAGAATTTTTTTTGTGAGTTTTTCATGTCCGAAAACTTTAAAAATTACCTCCATTCAAAAAAAGGTCTCCGAACCTTTTTACTTGTACAATTTGTCTTAAATTGGGTTGGATTTCGACTTTTAATAACAATTTATTGCTAATTTGATATAAAAATTTGAAAAACATATTTAAAAAAAAACAAAATTTGGTAAGATTAGTATTAATATTCGTTATAAACTAAGATTTTAAACAGATATTTGGTAATTTATTTTTTTAATGAAATTTTTTTTTACATATAAAATTATTTTATATTAACCATTATTCCAGATTAGGCATATTCGGTAGTTATAATGGGCATTAGTGAGTATAGTGAGTATTATTTGTCCATGTAACGCGATCCATATTTTCAAAAATCTGCGCCTTGGTACTTTGATGGTGGGGACGGGGCTTAATTTATAACTGTTAATTCAAATTATAAGACTAGATCTCTCATTAGCATGGTTGTAGAAGAAGATAAATTTTGCTGGAGATTTTTTATAAATAAATATGGTTATACCTTTTTCATTTTTTACCTCTTAGCAGTCGAAAATTTGGAAATTAATGTTCCTCTTGTCTCACTACTTAAATCAAGAAAAAAAAACTTTTGGTAATCTTATTCATGACTTGAAACTTTATATTTATTTCAATTATTTAAACAAAAGTTTATAATCAAACTTTATTAACTTAAGTGCAGTCATGTGTAGCAACGAATAACCTACGATCTTGCAGCTTTATTACTTCCAGTCCTATTGAAGTAAAACTAGGTAAAAGATATCTTGCGAATATTTCTAAACATTTCGGATCTTCCGGTAAAAAGGGTTGAAAAATTTCTTTAAAAAATAACATGTTTTTTATAGCAATTAAATAATTATATTATATTTACCTAATAATGGAGGCTTATGCGAATGAATTACACTTGGTATACTAAAAAGTAATTTCTCAGTCTTCAACACATTTAGTTTTTCGGAAACATTTTCCCCGTGACATGCAATCAATAGTCTTTCGAAAGGTTGTTTCTGGTCGGGTTTGTTGAAGTCACAAATAAGATCTCCATTAATGTCGATCTAGATAAAAATTAGTAGTAGAATTAAAAAAAATATATTGGCTAAATTACCTTTATCCACTTCCACTCGGCAAGGAATTTCAAACCCCAAATTTGCAGGAATTTTTCTGTTAATTCGTTTCTATGTGATTTTGAATTTGTGCACCAAATCGCCACAATTGATTTTTTGTGCGTGAGTTCCTTTAAGGGAATTCTCATAATAGATTCATTCCAAAGCATTTCGTACCCGTATTCCTTTTTAACAGCTTTTAATCGTCTAATATACTTATTCCACCAAGGGGGATCCATCACAATGAAATCATATTGAGGGAAAGGTGAGAGATAGTTTTCAATTTCTGCAATGTTTTGATTAAAGAATTTACAATTGGGCGGTATTAAATACTCTTGTGTGCCAAATTTCGTTATAACTGATTGATTAAGATTATTTTCGCCTTTGAATCTTGGGAATTCGACGTGATTGTTTATTATTTCCTGAATAATAATGACTCTTGAATCTTCTACTTGTGATACTTTGGCAAAATCGTCCGTTTCTCTTAATTTTCGTAATATCTGTAGAACATCTTGTTTTAATTGCTTTATCTAAAAAAAATGAACGAGTTAATAATTGATTTGAAAATAAAGTGTTTTTGTAAAATGTGTATTGCAATTTATAAATAATGATAGATTGAACATCCTATGACTAACTTTCACGTATTTACCTTAAGATAATCCTCATTATTTTCTTCAATTTCAGTGTTCCGTTTCTTTTTCCGGTTCCTGGAAGTTTTCCTAAGAAAATTAAAAACTTCCGGCTTGATTTGAAATTCCGTTACGTTGATATCACTCTTTTTATAAATGTTGTCAATCAAATTTTTGTGCGATAAATAAATTGCTTCAGTATTTTCTTCACTAATATCTAATATACTAGAGTTCTTTGCCATTTTAAAGCAAAAACTAAAAATTTCCTAGCCGGCCCAAATGTTGTTGATAAACAAATGTCACCTTGTAAATTTTGATATGGCAATTTTGGGAAAATTATTTTTTTCACACAAAAAAGAGAATTCCAACGGCTGGAAAGCCGGGCAACATAAAGTGCGATTTAGATATAGCCAGTTATTAGCAATAAGGCAAAAGTAAAGTGAATCGAGTAGCTTTCTTCGTTTACACGTTTCTAGTAAATCGTTTCGACTAGAATGACAGCTGAACGAAAATAAAACTTAAACCTAAACGTTTCTAAGAAAAAATGTTCCAATTCATTCTTGCTAATCGCTATGCAATTATCTATCGCTAAAACTTGGCACCCGAGATGAATACAACTGCTTAATAAAAGAACTTAGTTGAGTTAACTGGCTAATCTAAACAGCGAATTAAAGCTTATTCATAATGCAGCAGCAACAGCAACGTCACGGAGAAAGTGGTTTGATTGGTCGAGAATCGACTCTGTGACGTCAGATTTTCAGAGAGATATTTTGGTGCCGATTCATTTCTAAATTTGAGCAGCAACGCTGAACAGCAACGTTGAAAGCTGGTTTTTGTTGGTTATGTATACAAGTGATTGACAACAAAGTTTAATTTTGGAAACGAATTTTGTGTTTAAAAGTAAGTTTCAGAATATGGTTAAGATTGTTATTTATTTAATAAAAATATAATTTAGATAATCAGGGAAGAAAGGTTAATTCAACAATTCAGAAACGTCAATTTTTACTGTTGCTGTTGCTGCTTCATTGTAATTCATCCGACCGCATTTCTCTTTTTGCCGTCGCTCTTTGCGTCGACGTTGCTGTTGGCGTTGCTGCTTTATTGTAAATCAGACTTTATAATGATCGGCAGCGACAGCAAAATCAAGAAGAATGGCGTGTGAAATATATGGAATATTTTTCTTCACTGAAATTTAATCTTTGTTTATTATCAAGGGATGATTTCATTAAAATGTGTCTGTTAACTGATTATTCGTAGAATTGTTTTCAAATAATGCCTTCGTCCAAGAAACTAGACCCACACAGATACGTCTGTCAAAAATGCTGCGAAAATTTTTTCGCTGACAGTATGACATCAGAGGGCATTGATTTTTGCGCAGCCAATGAAATAATTTGGGTGTCGCTGTTGCCGCGTCATTTTTCTTAAACGACGTTTACACGTAAACTAAAAATCTTTCTTTTTGACAGGGCTTGTGCTTTGCTGTGATGTCTGATTAAAAAATTCTGTTTTCTACGAAAAATGACCTGTGCAATGGTTTGTTTATTTGAATTGCTTATTTTTTAGTTATAATTTCTCTTTTACAGAATTAGACGTGGTTTATTACGCTTTTCAATGTCAGTTCTATGCGGTCAGGACGGAATATCTGTAAAGGATTGGAATCAATCCATTCGATTTCCATGCGACCGAAATCGAATGTATAAACTAGAGAGACCATAAACTAGGACTGTATATTAACTATGATTAGAACAGTCTATTAGGCCATTTGGAAAAGTTTTTTGTCCAGATTAGTCAATAAACATTTTTTCAATTTATTAAAACAACTACGACTTTTCAAACTTTTTTGGTATCTCAGAAATGAGGTTTTTACTTTTATTAACCGATTTAAGTTATTTTGGCAATTATTTGTAACAATGAACCGAATTGTAAAAATTTTCGCACTCCTTGTTCAGGTTGGCGGCCATTTTTACACGTCCCAATGTCCAATCGCTAAATTATCGGGTCTCTAGTATAAACGAGGCCGTAAAATGTTAAGGTTCTTAGATAGCAGCATTGCCACATTCTAAAATTTAGGCTATAACTCTTGACATTTAGTCATTCATATTTGGCACTTGGTATTCCGGAAGCTCTTCTCTCCCTTTCTTTTTTCACGTAGCCGCTTCTTTGCAGTGGTTCGATACATCAAAATTAGTTTGATTTTATCTGGTTAATCGTTTCTAATTTAAGGTAAAAAACTACAAACAAGATGCCGCCAAAGTTTGACCCAACCGAAATTAAATTAGGTATTTCCTTCTCGTGCGTTTAAGTAGAAAATCATCTTAATTTTTCCTTCTGTTTTAGTGTATTTGCGTTGTGTCGGAGGCGAAGTCGGTGCAACCTCCTCGTTGGCCCCAAAAATCGGTCCCCTTGGATTAGTAAGTGCAGTTTTTGTTATTTATGTTAAATATAGTGCATCTTGCTTGAAAAATTTCTGAAACTGGAGTTCACTGACATAACCTCAATTGATATGACAACAACATTGGGGTTCTGTACGTTAAAAATGATTGCACGTAGAGGAAATATTGGAATTAACTCGTTTTAATTTTGGGATAAATAATAACAGAGCATTTAAGTGTCCAGCAAATTTAATCACAGAAATGTCTGTATTTCAAACAAGCTGCAGAAAATCGCATGTGGTGGGTATTAAATGTGTTACAATTCGAATCAAGAAAAGCCTTTTCATGTAACGTATTTACTCGAAATCTTTAATGCCTTTTGTGAAACAGCAATAATAAATAATTGTTATAGACAATTCGAACTGTTCCCTCAATGTGAAAATCTGCAACAAAAAGAAAAAAAAACATCCAGTTTCAGAAATTCGGTTGACGTCAGTCAGTGTTTCTTCGTTTCCGAGAATTGAATATCCGATCTAAATGTTTTAATTTTAATAAATTTTAATTTCAGTCGCCCAAGAAGGTTGGTGACGATATTGCGAAAGCAACTTCTGACTGGAAGGGATTGAAAATTACAGTATGCTTGACAATTCAAAACCGACAAGCAACAATCTCTGTTGTGCCGTCAGCTGCCTCCCTTATCATTAAAGCTCTGAAAGAGCCACCACGAGACAGGAAGAAGCAAAAGAATAGTAAGAAATTGTCGAATATTTCAAAAATTCTGAATATATAAAAATTCCTTGATTTTTCAGTCAAACACAATGGAAATGTTACTTTTGAAGATATCCTTCAAATTGCGAGAACGATGCGGCCACGATCAATGGCTCGCGAGCTGAAAGGCACTTGCAAGGAGATCTTGGGCTCGGCGCAGAGCGTTGGTTGCACAATTGATGGACGTCTGCCACACGATGTCATCGATGAAATCAACAGTGGTGCAGTTGAGGTCCCAGCGGAATAATTTAGAATTATAAATAAAATAATTCCAATATTTTAAATGGACCATGTTTTGTTTTATGAATTTCCAGTTTTGCACAAGCATTATAGGACAAAATAATTTTGAGCATATTTGAAGTTCTGAAGACAGAAGTTTCAAAGGAACAAATGCTAGTTTATAGAATAATGTAATGGCACTGTATTTTGTGATATCTACATGTTACGAAAGCCGCCCAGATTTCTAAGTATTTTCAGATGCTTTTCCATGTATTTTCTACTAGCAACAGGCAAACTCGGGTCGTTACGATGCCGATCGTATTTCTGTATTTGAACTTGCGAAACGAGTATTTTAGTTTCACATTAAAAACCTTTTTAAGCGGTTATTGCTTCTAGTCACAAAAATAATTTACAATTCCCACCATATTCAAATATACCGAATTACACAACAAAGGATGTTTCCTGTTACTCATATAAATGTTTTTATACCCGTATGGTGAAACCAAAGGGTATACTAACTTTGCCTTACCGTTTGTAACGCCAAGATCCCGTCATCGGACACAAAAATGAATTACACCAGTGTGTTTAGAATGATAAAAATAATTAAATTTTGCATGTCCGTCCGTCCGTCTGTCTGTGGCGCGGATTGCGGGCGTACGGATTGAGCTATAGACTTGAAATTTTGCGCAGATTCGTTTTTCGTAAAATGCGAGGCTAAGTTCGTTAATGGGCAAAAATGGACCATTAGGGGGGGTACCTCCCATACGAACGAAAACGTTTTTTGCGAATATCTCAAAAACGGTGCATCTTATCAAAAAAATGCAAGAACAAAAGTTGTTTAGGACATGATTCTACATTAAAGTTCCATACATCAAAATCCAATTGGAACAAGTTTTAAAAAAATCTTATTGGAAAGTTTGACTTCAAAGTGGAATTTTGATACCACTGTTTGCCGTTCACTTAAATCACCATACGGGTTTTCAATAATTGCCAGATTGGCAATTATAGCTTTTGTTATGTTTCCAATAAAAGATCCGATTCAAAAGATTTAAAAAAAATTGCTTTTGAAAGTGGCATTGATTTGAAACCAAAACTGGAGGACATGGAATTTGAACAAGATTGCTTACAAAAGGCTTTCCCAAATCACAATGGTAGAAGCCGGAAATAAATTCGTCCGATTGCAAAGAAAGCCCACTGATACTTTCTGGGTTTACTCGCACGAGAAATGAAAAATGCTAAATTCATGCTATTTAACTTAAATTACATTTAATTGGCCATAACAGAGATAAAATTCTTTAAGTAATGTTTACATAAACAACATAATTTACATGAGTATACAGACTTTTTCCTCTGTGGATGATTCTGTGTTTGAATATTCGTCCTCTTGCGCCACGTGGTTTACAATTGCGCTAGTGTGTGATAGAGTTGGCTCTGAAAAGAGTCTTCGTATTCGAAAACTCGCAGCTCTATCATCAGTATTGTTAATCGATTCAACGGAATTCCTTTTCGGATTAGCAGATGATTGGGATTTTTCCTTTAAAATGTGCCAAATTCAATGATTACGAGATCCATTTTAAATGTATTAGTGAAGAATTTACCTTTTTTCTGTCATCAGGTGTTCGAACTCCATTCTGATGGTGACTGGGGTCTTGATTTGATTGAAAATCTGGTATCGATTCTTGCTGAATAACAAATTTGTCCAAAATATTGATTTGGGGTTGCAGTTTCATCATGAATTCTCGATAGCCGAAACTGATAAAAGAGAAATTTTAAAATTATTTTGATAACAAAAAAACATTTCATTTACCATTCATTGAAACTCCATCGTGTGATGTCTTTTAGAGCGTTACGGATTTGCCTGCATGCAGACAGTGAACCCGAACGGATTGCCGCATTTGTGATTCTATCAACGGACGCAGAATCCAAAAGAAGTATCGATAATACCAGTGAGTATTCAAGACAGTTAGCCTCTGTAAAAATGTGAAGCAAATAACGAATTTTTACTTCTAATTTCGGTGGTTTCTTCTTTTCTTTCTTTGACTCGGCCGCTTCACGTTCGCCGTAAATGTCTAGACTGAATGCAGAAACCTGAAAAATAGTTAGGGATTTTTTTCAAAACCGTGATAAATATATTTTTTTTCATTTGAAAACGCTTCACTCACCTCCTCTGAATTAATGCTACTAACATCAGTGACTCGCGTTCGAGCAGTTGATTCTTCAGCAATGCATGTTAATGTTGTGGGCACTTTATTATTGAGCTCGTGTGTGGAATTATTTAGCTTATCGCGAAGAGAACGAAATTCGTTGATTGGAAATGTTCTCGACTTCATAAACTCGTACTCGTTATTCGCTAAACTGAGACTGGAATGCGCCGGTAAGCTTCCGTAGCCTGAATCCATGGCCAGTTTGAGGTGATTTACTGTAGGATCCGAGAAGAAATACGTAGGATCGGGCAGGGGTTTGTCTGATAAGTGGAAAAGAAAATTTTAAGAAATAGTCAATAGATTTTTAAATATAACCTTTTGAAAACCCATTAAAAATTTATACTCACCATCATTTGAGTTGAATTCGTAGCACGGTTTCGGCCATTCTAAATCTTCATGCAATTGATTCAAAACCATTACGAAATCTTCGATTCGAGCTGCACGATCATTTTCATTTGCTAGCCAACCAACCTAGTCAATAAATTCGATTAAATTACACGTTTTTTCACATTTCTCTCAATTATTTACCAAATGAAAATCCAAAGCAGCGCTCATGTATCCCAAATCCTTGAGTTTTTTCTGTTGCAGGAGACGTCGGGCGTGTCTCTGTAAAATCACTTCAATAAAGAAATCTTCCGCCGAAGAAGTTGTTCTAAACACGATAATTTATCATTATAAAACATACGAACACAATCTAAAACTCTACTTCTCTTTGGATGGATTTGGTACGCTTTTCTTTCGTTTTTGAGTATCTGTTGAGCCTTGCGATTGCTTTTCTTTGCCGCCCATCATTCCAAATGAACTTGGCTGAGATTTGGGATTGGTGGTGGTTGAAAAACTTCGTCCACGTGTGATGGTGCCCAAAATCAAACTCAAATCTTCAGCATCTGGGTTGAGGGATTGCAACTGTTGAGCGACACCGAACTTTGTGTTTATTATGCAAGACGATCGAGGTGAGTCAACGTCATTGGGATCTGAAATTATTTACAGGTCACAGAATGTTTTGTTTAATTTTTTTTAGCTTTTTTCATACCAATTGCTTTTAGAAATCGAACTAGTTCTTTGGCCAGTTCCCATTTTTTGTTTTCCAACGCTGTGTCAAGTAGTAAAGTCGCATATTGTCTGCTGACTTGTGATGGTTCAAGATTCTGAAATACACAACGTTATTAAAAAT
The DNA here is from genome assembly GCA_964034945.1 of Chrysopilus asiliformis. Taxonomy (NCBI): domain Eukaryota; kingdom Metazoa; phylum Arthropoda; class Insecta; order Diptera; family Rhagionidae; genus Chrysopilus; species Chrysopilus asiliformis. The sequence goes on along the minus strand of OZ035961.1, from coordinate 87,043,080 downwards.
TTCATGCACTAAAAAATCTCTTGATTCCTTAGTTTAACGATACAGGAGGTATCAGGGTATGCAATATGGGTAAAAGCTTAAAACCATTAAAATTTAGTCCATATCGGCTATGTGGCTTTCGAGTTTTAAGGAAACAAACAGACACACTTTTTATTATATAGATTATTATAAGTTATATTACCTGTAAAATAATTAAGTAACTCGCCGCTGTTTCCAACTGTTTTTGTGATAAACACTGTTGGAAAAGTTCCTTGGGTTTACCAGCAGTGGCAAATAAATATGGCCATAGGGCAATTTCTGTTTTACGTGCACATTGTACAATTGTCTGAAATAAATCACAACATTAAAAACTAAACATTCGCGGTGTAAGAGAAATTATTAACCTGAAGGTATACTGGAAATTCTTGAATAAACTCTAAAACACTGGGAAGTAAAGCATCTGGAATTGGTTCCTTGCTTGTTGCTTCATCTTCTAGCACCTAATAAGATTTAAAATCATGTTCGAGAATAATCAGAGAACAATAAAAATTTAAAAACTTGTCACCTCATGCAAAAGTAATTCAAGTGAATGAGGAAAGTACGGTAAATTCGTACATCCTCTTGCGATCTCCCATGCATTATATCCTAAATTTCTTCTAATCAATTGACGTAATATTTGATGTAAATAGACCTGACTCTGGAAAAAAATTACAATACATTTTAGTTATGCAATGTTTCGATGGGAATTATTCAACAATAAAACTCACTTTCTTTTCCAACATGCAAAATGGAATCGAAAAATGCAAAGTCCAGTCGTTTGTGTATAGGACGGTATCATTTTCAACTCCGAGAACTATCACATCCTCAAAAAGTATTGCTGAAATTTTTTAAAACAATTATTAATAAATGAATAAAATTAAAAATTTACATTTAACATAGATTGTACTTTGTGAATAGGGCCAATAATCTTAACAAAATCTATAATTACTTGATAAATGCTTTTTTAACACATCTGATTATATATTTTAAAATCAATTTAGTTGAAATTTTAATTTAAAATGTTTAGAAATAGGCACATTTTTCCTATAATTAGTCTTGGAGAAGTTATTATAAAAGAATAATTTTAATAATTTTGGAAGTCTATTTAGTGAGATTTCTCGAAAACTAATAAACCGATTTTGAGGAAAATTTACCATCAAGTATAATAAGATATGCTAGTTTTCAAAATTCTCCTTCCTTCTGAGGTCCTCTTTTTAACCGCTAAAGCGATTTCATTTCTCTAAAAAAAAAAATTAGCGCACTAACATCAATCCTCTCGCCTGTTATTCTGCAATTCTGAACGGATTGGGTTCCGCTAGAGAGGTAAGCCATTAAGAAAATTTTTCGCCCATCAAAATCGTCTTTCCCGTTTCGCCGGGTGTTATGCACACCCGAAAATTAGGATCTGAGCCCGAAGGCCGGTTGCGGGATGGTGTTGGACCGAGAAGCGATCAGGGCAAGAGTCTCTAGTTCTATTACAAGAAACAAAAATCAAAAATCTCGGTATGGAATTAAAGCCGGAATCTCATACTTGAGGAACGAACTATTGGGTCGATACGACTGCCGAAATATTACCCTCCCTCCACCAACCTCTTAAAAAAGGCATCGTTTCTACTTTGCGCTTTTGTAAAAGGAAATTTTAACAAATTCTTGCCCAAAAAACCTGATAGAAATCAAATTTTGTCACATGTTATGTTTCACCACAAAAGCCATTTTATTTGAATAATTAATTTGTTAAATAACAGTGGTCGTTTGTTGCAAGTTGCCTTTAGTTTCTTTTTATTGTATTATTCAAAGTCAGTTGAAAAAAATATCACGGAGAGTGCAAATGTTGATTTTTGTTACCCGGCCTTTACACGCGACTGTAAAGTCTGTCAGTAGCACAGACTTCAAATGTCAAATTACTGACAACGAATTAAAATACATTTAGCGAACTGGCAGTCAGTGCATTGATACGAGACTGTGTCAGCGACTGTGTCAGCTCTACAGGCGCGTGTAAGGGCCGGGTAAATTACCTTTACACAAATAATTCATTTTTACTTACCTAGTGGATAGAGTTTCAAATAAAACGAAAGCATAATTCTTTTTGACATAAAAGTATGACGGTATGGCCTTTGAATATCATCGTCGCACGGCTGAACTGGTAACCAAACTCGCATTCCATGTACTCCACAATAAAGCCACAAAGAGTCTTTCATATGACTTCGCTCCGAATTCGATAACCAAACACACTCCACACATGATGCTAAACAGGTCGACATCTAAGAAAATATAACAATTATATCGAGAAAATGATGTTGAGTTCATTAAAAAATACCACTGGAATATCTGCTGAGGTTTTAAAGTCCATCTGAATCATTAAAATTCGACCGGATGCATTCAATATTAGAGTATCTTGTGGATGACCTGTTTTAAGATTTTTGTTTTATTAAACAGTACTGAATGTTAAAAACAATTATGTAGAATCTGATCAAATTTTCTACTTTGGCTAAAAAAACGCACATTCGATCGGAGTCTATAAGGCCCCGATTAAAGTAAAATTACAAAAGTTTTAATATCGTAAGTGCAAACACTTTACATTCTGAAAATAATTATTTTTTTTCCCTTTTAAAAATTTTTGCGAGGAGAATTTTAGTTTTTACTTGGAAAATTTCTCTCCGTCAGCCTTTTTTCCTGTGGAAACGAGGCAAAAAATTTGTTTTGTTTGAAAACTTACCAAATGACATAGATTTTGTTGCAATTTCATTTTTAACATTGGTCATAGTAAGTGAAACGATGCAGGCAGGATGTGTGCAAACGCTTCGAATATCAATTTCGTAGAGTAGTTCAACATTTATGCTTAAATTGCTATTTTTAAATAAACGGAATGTTAATACAATTCCATCTGCTGTAAATACGATTAGACGATCCTTAAATAAATTAATTAACATTACGGGTGCATTACATTTAACAGTTTTTTTGTAACTGTTATCTAATTTACAGTCTTTCGGATATATGCGAATCTCATCATTTGTCTCCAATAAACTGAAGCATCCTATTTAAGTTAAAACACAATTATAGTTAAATTTTGTAAAAGCAATTTAAAATTTCTACCCATTATAATGAAATTTTTCCACCATAAGAGTCCTCCAGTTACAATAAAATCCTTTTCCTGTGTTTCATTACCAAACAGTGTCCACTTTTGACTCATCAGTGAGTAATGAGCGATCCCGGTGCGACCAGCAACTGCTAAATTAACACCTCTTTCATCAATAGCGGAGTATCGAATTGGCCAATTTGTTGCCATATAGAGAACTGGTAATTGGATTATTATCCAATGTTTATTTTCTGCTAGCATACTTGTAAAATTCAATGATTTTTCAATTTCAAAGTTTTCATCGCCTAAAAATTTAATAAATTTCAAAAAAATTCATAGAAATTTCGATTTTTTGTGCTTACGGTTTGAATTGAATTCGGACGGCTGATTCCCAGATGCAAAAAATTTTGCGTTAAAGTAAATTTTTTCTAAGCTATTTCCTTGATTTATGTACAATTTGTCGTCACCTTGTAGAACCATATGGCAATGAGAGGCCTGTGAGTTGTAAAAAAGAGTACAATTTGAAATTATTTGAAATTTTTCGTTGAAATTTTAAAATGATTGGAAATTAGAGCCACCGCTGAAAACCTTAAATGTTGCTCTCGGAACCTTAAAACATTTGGTAAGTAAAAGTTTTTACCATGCATGGATTGACAGTTAGAGCACTTTTTACAAAATCTAATTGCAATATTGAATTTAAATTAGGTCTCTGAGTCTCTTGATCCTCTGTAGACGAAGATTCACTATCGCTTGGAGCCGGTGGCACATCATTTCGTAGAAGGAAAAGCTGATAACCTTCTGTTGACCAATCCTGAAAAATGTGAAAAAAATAATTAGGGGTTTTTGTGAGTTTTTTTTTTAAGTTTACCATTCCAAGAACATTGAGTGGATTCTTTTTCAGTAGATCGCTATGTACGCCATAGTCCCAGCCTAAGGAACACATCAAGAGGGTTCCAAAAGTGCTCCAAATCGAGATGCCGCCCTTTTTCCATGACATTGCAACCTACGAAAGCAAAAAATTCAAATTAAAAAATTCAATAGTTCAAATTCAAATGAATAAATCAATAGTTTTTCTTACCGCACATCCATCTGGTGTCCACTTGAGCTCGTTTACGGGTCCCGGTGATCCCGGAAAATCTTTTGTACTTAAAATGAGTTTATGAGAAAGCTCCAAACCGCCCATTGTTTCCTCAATCGTATAAACGGCTGCTTGTGAACTAAAATAATGATAAAATATTTACAAAAATACATTAAATATTCAAGATAATTGCTCTGTACTTCTTTCGGCCAAAAGCCAACAAACGAAATTTGTGATTGATGCTACAACAGGTTGCATCGTCCAAATTCGGTGCCCAGACCCCTTGTACTTGCTGAAAAGCCAAACATATATTTGATGAGAAATATTTCGAATTAAATTATGAAAAAAACAATTTATATGATTTTTTTTCAAAAAAATACGATCTAACTTGAATTTTAATCGCTCAAGTGAATTAAAATATAAAAAATGAATACGGTTTCGTGTTAATCTTACATTAGGATCAAACTTTAAGTTGGATGACGTAAGGAATCCTGCCCTTCCATCATTAAACGTAATTGCAAAGCCTCCAACAAGTGGTGAGTATTCAATCGATTCAACGTAAATATTTGGCTCAGTAATGGGCACAGCTGGACAAAAGATTTTTTAAAAAAATATGAAAAAAATAATAACTGAATATATTACCATAATTGACTTGTTGATTAATACTAAAAGGTGTCCTCTTCAAATCGACAGTATAATCTCGTTCTTCCTGGCCATCCCAACGTATCCGTATGATTTTTTCGCTTTTAGTTGCTACCATAATTTGTGAAACACTGACACAAGCAATTGACGTCACAGGAACAAACAACTTAACTACGCTTATCTGGAATAAAAGACATTAATGAGGTCCAAAATTAGCACCAGTTGTACAGGATGGCTTGCCTGCTTTAAGGATAACGATGGAATGGGCTCTTTGATAAACAAAACAGCGCTATCCCTCCTTAAATTAGCGGACGGTGAGTCGATGTGATTGAAAACACCCTTCTGGGTTTCGATTATTTCCACTGAGTAAAGTAGAATACATCCTGTCGTGGTCTAGTGGATAACAAACATATGTCAATGAATGCGAGACGCCTAAATTAGTGTGGGGTTTTTCAACTTACAGCAATTGCGATCTTCGTTGAGTCGGGCTTCCAAACCATCAACGAATTCGACCCAGTTTCGTCCAAGGATTTCTGTGACCTTTTGTGAAACACAATCGGTGCCATTGGCTAAAAACAAGGGAATTTTAATTGGATTTTGTTTGTGGTAAATAGAAACTGCATTGCTGGCTCTTGAGATTGACGCACCTTTGTAAACCACAGACCCAAAAAATTGTCTGCAACTGCTGCCAGGAGGATTTTCACTCGATCACATGATATTTGCCGAATCGTCCAGTTATCAACAAATGTTGTATCGATCAATTTCGACCATCCCACAGGGAAATACATATTTTAACAAATTCGAAAAAACTTGACAAAAACCAACAAAAATGACATATCTGATGACAACCCAATTTGGTGAGGAACATCTTTTTATAAAAAAAGAGGAAGGACCTTAGGCTAAATTCACACTATTCTTTTTATCTCGAAACGATGTCAAAGAAGTTCCGATTTATAAAAATTGGAATATTGATTATATTTGCGGTAAACACTTATTTGGAATAAATAATTTCCGACTTTTCCATTTTACCGAAATTTTGGTACTATTCTTTGAAGTTAAAATTGAGAAATTTTTTGCTCAACTATTGAATCATTTCTGTTTCATGGATTTTACGCGACCTTTCTAGCATTGAATTCTATTGGAATTTCTCGGCTTATAGGTCATTAAAAAAAATATGACAAAATGTTATATTATTTTTGTGGATTTTTTCACAACCAAAATTCTCCCAGAAACAGGCTCCTAATAATAGGGTTTTATATTAATTTTTATATTAACTCAGAGCAAACATGCCTAATCTGTTGGGGGGAAACTGAATGTGAAAACATCCACAAAAATAATACACATTTTGTTGTATTTTTTAAATAACCTATAAGCTGAGAAACTCCAATAGAATTGAGAAATCTACACCGCGTTTCAATCACATTACTGTGGCAACTCCGTTACGAATTTTGACATTACGAACCGTCACTCGATTCTAGAAACAGTAGGAACTTTTAGCGACTTGCAGGACAGTTGTTTTTAAGAATTCTGCTCCTATTTCAAGATGTTTCTACAGAGAAGTTTGTTTGCTAATATTTCGCGACGTTGTTTTTCAACAATCAGGCGTTCAGCATATGAACACTCTCTTCAAAGACGTCCTATTCCAATAACATCGGCCGGTGGATGCATCGGAAATAATGCTTTTCGAGCGATGAGGCCCTTTACGCAATCGAGATTTCTGTGTTCCAGGAAGCCGGAACCAGATGATGATGTAGCCCAGCACCAAGAACCTAACGATGTGCAGTTGCCAGCAACGGTTTCAATTCCAGAAGTGTGGCCCCATTTACCTGTGATTGCTGTCCACAAGAATCCTATTTTCCCACGGTTTATGAAAATTGTTGAGGTAAACGAAATTTTTTTATTACTCTATTATTTCATCATCTTAATAACATATTTGTAATGCTTCTCAGTATTTTTTTTTTAAAACGTTGAAACATGGTAAGGGTTTTGTATTTTTGATGGTTGTTAAAGTTATTAAATAAAATTCTCAAAAATGTTTGTTACTTCGATATTTTTGGTATTTCTAATTTGTAGCTGATCTGTATAAAAGTCTACTATGCCTTACATTTGTGATTTAATAATTAAATACTTGATTTTTATACCCGTATGGTGAAACCAAAGGGTATATTAACTTTGCCTTACCGTTTGTAACGCCAAGATCCCGTCATCACACATAAAAATGAATTACACCAGTGTGTTTAGAATGATAAAAATAATTAATTTCTGCATGTCCGTCCGTCCGTCTGTCTGTCTGGCTGTCCGTCTGTCTGTGGCGCGGATTGCGGGCGCACGGATTGAGCTAGAGACTTGAAATTTTGCGCAGATTCGTTTTTCGTAAAATGCGAGGCTAAGTTCGTTAATGGGCAAAAATGGACCATTAGGGGGGTGCCCCCCATACGAACGAAAACGGTTTTTGTGAATATCTCAAAAATGGTGCATCTTATCAAAAAAGTCCAAGAACAAAAGTTATTTAGGATATAATTCTACATAAAACTCCCATACATCAAAATCCGATTGGAATAAATTTTAAAAAATCTTATTGGAAAGTTTGACTTCAAAGTGGAATTTTTGTACAACTGTTCGAATTTTGATACGAATATCACCATACGGGTTTTCAATAATTGCCAGATTGGCAATTATAGCTTTTGTTATGTTTTCTATTAAATTCAGTACAAAATTTGCCTGATTTTCATTGTAGGTCAATAATCCACTGTTAATAGACTTGATTCGAAGAAAAGTAAAATTGAATCAGCCTTACGTGGGGATATTTTTAAGGAAAAAGGAAGCTGAATCAGAATTAGCAGATGTATTGGACGACATCTACAGCATCGGGTCATTCGCACAAATACAAGAAATGCAGGACTTGGGAGATAAACTACGACTAGTTGTAATCGCCCATAGACGAATTAAAATCTTATCACAACTTATGGAAGATATTGATTTCCCAAAAAGAGGTAAATAAAATTAACACCAACATATACTGCAGAAACCATAAATCTTACTTTCCTGAAAATAAGTTTTATTTGGTGGCCGACAAAACCCATGAATCAAACACAACTACATATTTGATTCATGGACAGAACCCGAGAAGGAAATAAGAATCCAGTCAGAATGGCTGATTAGAATGTTATGCAGCCCGTTTTTGAGAAAAACTAAAATCGATTCTTAAATTTCAGATGATAAGCAAATAAGTAAGCGAAAACGAAGGAAAATAAACGAAGAAGGGAAAAATAATCAGGAACAAAAGTCTGAATCGACTCAACAAAGCACCGATCAACAGAAATCCAGTGAGAATCGAGTGCAACCGATTTTGATGGTTGAAGTGGAAAATGTGTCCCATGAAAATTTCAAACAAACCGAAGAAGTTAAAGCGCTTACTCAAGAGGTTATTAAAACTATTCGTGATATTATTACAATGAATCCTCTGTACAGGTTTGTCGGTTTTTTTTTTAAAATAAGATTTAAGGGAAATTCAAATGTATTCCCTGTTGTAGAGAAAGTTTGCAGCAAATGTTGCATCAAAATCAACGAGTTGTGGATAATCCGGTTTATTTATGTGATTTGGGTGCTTCATTGTCAGCTGCAGATTCATCAGAGCTTCAAGAGATCATGGAAGAAATGAATGTGAAGTGTTTTACAAAAACCTTTCTTAACCTAAATATTAAAGGATATTTTATTGCAGGTTCCAAAAAGATTGATGTTGGCGCTTTCGCTACTGAAAAAAGAGTTGGAGTTATCAAAATTGCAACAAAAAATCGGCAAGGAAGTTGAAGAGAAGGTGAAACAACAGCATCGGAAATACATTCTACATGAACAATTGAAAGTAATAAAGAAAGAGCTCGGCATAGAAAAGGAAGACAAAGATGCGATTGGGGAGAAGTTACGAGATCGAATAAAGGATAAAAAAGTCCCTGTAGCCGTAATGGAAGTGATTGATGAGGAGTTAAATAAATTGAACTTCTTAGAGAATCATAGCTCGGAATTTAAGTAAATTATGTTATAGTTAATTAATTGTATTTATTAATTTAATAATGTTGATAAATTTTAGTGTAACACGAAATTATTTAGATTGGTTGACTTCACTGCCATGGGGTGTTATCAGTAAGGAAAACTTGGACATTGATGCTGCCGTTGAGATACTCGATAGAGACCATTACGGTATGGAGGATATTAAAAAGCGAATATTGGAGTTTATTGCTGTTAGTCAATTGAAGGGCACAACACAAGGCAAAATTTTATGTTTCCATGGGCCGCCAGGTGTTGGTAAAACCAGTATAGGTAGATTAGACGATTTTTGTTAGTGAATTGCGGGGAAATCAAGACATTTATTTTCAGCTCGGTCAATTGCCAATGCTTTAAATCGAGAATATTTTCGATTCAGTGTTGGTGGAATGACGGATGTGGCCGAAATTAAGGGACATCGCAGGACTTATGTCGGTGCGATGCCAGGAAAATTAATTCAGTGTCTTAAGAAAACGAAAACTGAAAATCCGTTAGTTTTAATTGATGAAGTTGATAAAATTGGAAAGTAAGTAAACACGATGTGTGTGTTTTTTTTTTGCTTCTAACTCGAGAACTACTGAACTGACAAATTTTTAGAGTGAGTTTTTAGGAACATTGGGAGTTTTTGGTCTAATCATTTGTATTTATTCCACTTCCTAAACCCTTTAAGACAGGAATTTTTTCAAGAAGATTTTCTGTCTACTAAAATCTTTTCCAAGCCATTTCTGTAACGCTTTTAGACCAAGTTCTCTAATTTCCACAAACATCTAATTTCCAGAGGTTACCAAGGAGATCCATCGTCTGCGCTTCTGGAACTTTTAGATCCCGAACAAAATGCCAATTTCCTCGACCATTATTTGGACGTTGCAGTCGATTTATCGCATGTTTTATTTATTTGTACGGCGAATATTACAGACACGATACCGGAGCCCCTGAAGGATCGAATGGAAATGATTGAAATGTCAGGTAAGTTTCGACTACAAATCTTTCAAAAATATAAGGTAAAATGATTGGTTTTTACTTCAGGTTACGTTGAAGAAGAGAAATTAGCAATAGGACAAAGATATTTGATACCACAAGCACTAAAAAATAGCGGTGTTCAAGAGTCTCAAGTAAAATACGATGAGATTGCGTTAAAGACACTAATCAAAAGCTATTGTCGAGAATCGGGTGTTCGAAATTTGCAAAAGCATATTGAAAAGGTACTTTTTTGTAATTTTGTTTTTGAAAAAAAAAAAGATTTTAGATTCATGTTTCTTAACAAACATGAATTAGTAAAAAATGTCCAAAAATAATTTTTTTCTTTTCAGATAACCAGGAAAGTTGCCTTTAAATTAGTTAAAAAAGAGACTGAAGAATTCCAAGTGACGAAGGATAATTTAAGTGAACTCGTTGGAAAGCCTGTATTTTCATCTGAGCGAATGTACAAGGACACTCCGCCTGGTGTTGTGATTGGATTGGCATGGACGGCAATGGGTGGATCGATTCTCTATATTGAAACTTCACGGCGGACAATGCCACAGATTACCGGCGATCGAAAGAATTCATCTCCAAACGAAGGCAGTCTGTATCTTACCGGCCATTTGGGCGACGTAATGAAGGAATCCGCTCAAATTGCTTTGACCGTTGCACGGAATTTCGCTCAAGATTTTAATAATAAGAATGATTTCCTCGATTTTAGGTAAATTTCTCGATTATTTTGAAATGATTTTCATCTATTCGTATTACAAAGACTAATATATCGTCAGCTTAAAGTTAAATTGTGCTAAGTCCAAAATATCAAATTTTACAGAAGAGCAAAAAAACCTTGTTAAATCATTTTAATTTTCCTTTAAAGAAATGTGAGCCTCATTTAAAACTCAGTTCTCTGTAAATGAGAATGAATATGATTTAAGGGTTCTGTAAAATTTGTTATTTTGGACTTAGCACAATTTCACTTTAAGCTGACGATATATTCTATTTTTATCATTACATTATTGATCTTTTAAAAATACTTTCTTTAAATTCTAATTTCTAGCAATATTCATTTGCATGTTCCGGAAGGAGCAACTCCTAAAGATGGACCAAGTGCCGGTGTAACAATAGTATCAGCACTACTTTCGCTAGCCCTGAAAAAACCAATTAGACAAAACTTAGCAATGACGGGAGAAGTATCATTGCTGGGCAATGTTCTTCCAGTCGGTGGAATCAAAGAAAAAGTTATAGCAGTAAGTAGAAATACAAAAATTGTTGTGATCGGTCAGAATTCGTAATATTTATTTGATGGTTTTAGGCTAAACGCAGTGGTATTTTTTGCATTATCCTCCCTGAAGAAAATCGAAAAGATTTCACAGAACTGCCCAAATATATCACTGATGGACTTGAAGCGCATTTCGTTTCGCATTACAAAGATGTTTACAATGTTGTTTTTGAAAGTTAATTTCTGATATAAATATTAATTGATTTTTTTTTAAATATTTGTCTTTTTTTAAAAATATAGATAGAATATGCAATCTATTAAAAAATATATAAGGATATTCTGATAAAGACGATATGATGCGCCCCGTTAATCTGAATGGTTACAAGATATAGAAATTTTCAATCCGTGTGCCTGTAATCATGACAAATCTAGTAATGATTCCACGGAAAAATCTGTTAGCAAGACAAAACGGTTTATTTCTCAAAAATTTTAAGACAGAGTTTACATAACTTTTCAATACATCGAAATCTGTCTGACGACATTTTTTGTCTTCGAAGTCCACGTTCACTAGAGAGCCTATAATGTAGAGAGTGGACAATGGGACGTGTAAAAATGGCCGCCAAGTTGAAAAACGAAAAACTTGAAAAATTTTATTCATTGTTGCAAATAATTGCCAAAATAACTAAAACCGGTTAATATAAGTAAAAAAAACCATATCTGGGGTATCAAAAAAATTTGGAAAGTCATTGTTTCAATAAACTGAAAAATTGTTCTAATTAGAAAGCTCAAGCGCATATCAGAATGAAGCAGCATTCGCTGCGGCAGCAAAACTGCCTTGGCAGTAAAATTGGTTTTGCTGACTTCCATCACGGAATGGAGCAGCACGAATCCGGAGTAAAATCAGTTTGACAGTTCTGATTTGTTTGATTTTCTCGTGAAATTTTGTTAATTTATTTATTCGTTCATAAAATGTCTACAGCAGCGGGCTTCGGCCATGTGCACCAAGGGCATTTTCGAGGCTCAAATTGCCCTGCTATCCATCGATTCTTCATGCTACCCGTTTCATTCTGGCTTGTACGAAAACTGCATACATACGCATATGAAAGAAATAATCTGTTTCACCTTGCATATAACCCGTTCTGCTTCCACTTGTGCATTTTACATACCATGGAGCTTTGCTGAGCTCTAAGTAAGGCCATTTATGCGAGAAATTTTTATTAGCTCCAGTTGCAGTGTTGCACTTTTAGTACAATCGTAATAGATTTAGTACATTTCAAGCTCTGAAAATACCTATTACTTACGTATGCCATTTTTAGCCAAATCTAGTACATTTGGACCCAAACTCAAAATGTATGGATTCTTTCATTATAAACAAACTTTAATTTTGATTCAGCTGCGTGATTTAAAAAAAGAATCTACCTCTCTGTTTTGGAATCTAGTATCATTTTTCGTGAAATTAGTTTATTGTACTCATCATAAAATGCCATTCGTATATAGCCTATTTGCTTGTCCCATCCCTGTTGACATCTTTTGCCAGTTGTTCGTTTGCGCTAAAATTGCTTTTCAGAATGGCATTGTACCTGTAAATTTTGTTTGGTTATGATGTAGGCCCAAAAAACCTAAAAGACATCTCTTAAGGCATTTTAAAAGGGTCAAACCTAACTGAAGCGATGAGCTGCCAGTAGAGCCACTGCCCCCAAAATCCCCCACGGATCAAGAAAACGAGATCCCGTGGTAAGTCAAACCCAAAATTTTAAGTTTACAAGTTATGCCGCTTTCTCTTTCTTTCTTTAGTCTGAAGAAAGAAAACAAAGAGTGTTACGTCCAAAAATTCCGCAAAGAATGGTTGCAACAGTTTTCTTGGGTAAAGGAAAGGGCTGAATCAGCCTATTGCAAAGTGTGCTCAACAATTATTACTGGCGGATTAACAATCTATTACATTTAGTACATTTTGGACAGGCAATTTATTACTTTTAAAAAAAATGAAAGTGCAACACTGTCCAGTTGTCATTAGGACATTGACTGAAGCAGTGGTGTATTTCATACTGCTGAAAATCATGAAAAATTTAACACTGCTGAAAATCATGAAGCGTTCTGTCTCAAAAGACGACACGAATTTTGGACATGATTGTTTTCTTATTCGGTGTGATAACACAATGCAATGTTTACTATGATTTCAGGAAATTAAAACAATAAAAAAAATACAATTTATATAGGCATTTTCAGTCGTTTCATAAAATATCAATTGATCAAATTAATGTTTCTGGTTTTATGAAATTATTTTTATTTTCCGATTGTAATTCGGAAATTTCATATAAACATTTTTCATTATCAAAACTTTTTTTAACGTAAAGTAAAACAATTAACAGTGTGTCAAAACCAAAAATAATGAAAAAGAGCTTTCAACAAAGTTTGAACTAGGCTCGGAGAGCAAGCCATATAAACAAGTAAATCGCTTGTCAGTGGTAGTGGATGCCCGAGAACTTTCAAAGCTTTCCTGGCCCTGGTCTACAGTAATTGATGATTTACATAGATAAAATTAATGAAGGCATTAGCGTTCTGACGGCGTATAGCGTATATTCGAAGTATATGGAAAATTTACTGCTCGGGCAGAGTCAGTAAAAATAGAAATAGCGCTAAAAAAGCAGCGAGAATTTTTGCTGCTTTTAGTACGTCATAATTTTGCTCTTAAGCCCATATCAGAATGCAGCAGCGTTTTCGGGGCAGCGGGCAGCAAAAGTTTCCCATTGGCTAAGAGCAAAATTATGACGTACTAAAAGCAGCAAAAATTCTCGCTGCTTTTTTAGCGCTATTTCTATTTTTACTGACGCTGCCCGAGCAGTAAATTTTCCATATACTTCGAATATACGCTATACGCCGTCAGAACGCTAATGCCTTCATTAATTTTATCCAAATCATCAATTACTGTAGACATTTTATGAACGAATAGATAAATTAACAAAATTTCACGAGAACATCAAACAAATGAGAACTGTCAAACTGATTTTACTCCGGATTCGTGCTGCTCCATTCCGTGATGGAAGTCAGTAAAACCATTTTTACTGCCAAGGCAGTTTTGCTGCCGCAGCGAATGCTGCTTCATTCTGATATGCGCTTTAGCCAATGGGAAACTTTTGCTGCCCGCTGCCCCGAAAACGCTGCTGCATTCTGATATGGGCTTCATGTCTACCCTCTAGATTATAGTATCTCTAACGTTCACGAGTGCTACTGCGCTACCCATTTTTTCCTCTGCGCTTTGTATGGGAATCAAACCTCATTTCCTATATAGTAGTATCTTTGAAAATTCGGTACAAAATGGATTTGAATAAAAACCAAAAATATCGCACCCAGTAGCCCATATAAAAGTTGACATTTTGATTTGATTTCATAACCAAAAACTTTACCGTGGTTCAAATGTACACAAAGTTGGCGCGAAAATTGCTTGGATTTGATATATTGTGCAGATCAATTGGCAAAGTAGAGATTGGAAAAATGTCGGAAGCTACAACTGGAATCACAAATGGATTCAGCAGCAAGCGTGGAGCATTAATTGTTTTAGAAGGATGCGATCGAGTTGGCAAAACTACCCAGTGCAAACGATTGGGTAAGCCTTGTTTAAAATATCAAATTTTTCGTAACAAGATGTTGGAATGGGTCGTGAATCATAGTGTAAATACCACTTTCAGTTAATCTCCTAAATGATAATGGACACAAGGCAATGTATATCAACTTCCCTGCACGTGAAACTCCTTGCGGATCGTTGATAAATGCGTACTTAACAAACAAACAAGATATGTCTGACGAAAGTATTCATTTGCTCTTTACCTTGAATCGTTGGGAAGCGAAGAACAAAATGCGGAAGCTTTTGTTGGACGGAACAAGTCTAGTCGTCGATAGGTATTCGTATTCAGGAGTTGCATTTAGTGCTGCTAAAGGTAAATCCATTAAAATATTTGATTTGTACATATTTATTTGTACTTCTTGATATTTTGCAGGCTTGGATCTAGAATGGTGCAAGGCCCCAGAAAAGGGACTCCTCAAACCTGACCTCGTTGTTTTTCTGTCCTTGACCTCTGAAGCTATGGCCAGACGTGGGGGATTTGGAGATGAAAGGTTTGATGGTTTTAGTGTTGTATTTTTTGCGATATTTTCATTCATGCTTATTTTATGATTAAGGTATGAGAATACGGATTTCCAGAAAAAGGTATTAAATGTTTATCAAAAATTGGTTGACGAGAATTACTGGAAAGTTGTCGACGCTGATAAGACTGAAGATGACCTCTTGCACGATTTGAACTCCATGGTCGTGAAAATTATAGATAATTTAGGCCAAAAGCCATTAGATGTTATGTGGTAATTGATCGTCATGAAAGTATTGTTTTTTAATGCACGAATGCATAGTATTTTATTTTTTAAATGAATTAACCTTTGTATAAAGTCGAGATATTTTTGTGGCATAAATCACTAAAAAAGTTATTAATAAAAAGAACGTCTTTGAACAAGTTTTTTTTCTAATATTGCTGCTTCTCTTTGGATATCCGAATTATTCAACTTGGAATCTGATGTCCAGAAGAGTTATGAAAATTGTATTTAAAACACTGTTTTTATATGAACGGAGAAGAGTGTTTTGATTTGGCTCATTCAAAAGCTAAGACTTACTATTTCAGCAAACGTTTTTGTAAGAATATTTAAATTTCTTGCCCAAATCCATTGAGAGTATTCGTGTTCAACACAGATAGGTGAACCATTAGTTAGTGTTGATAAAAGTTTTTCGTCACCCTAACTTGTATTAATTTTTATACTGTTACTCCAGTCTATATTAAGAGATTCGATTTATGCATGCCTGTCCGAAGGCATGATAACTGGGGAAAGAATAATGCTCCATTTACACGAATGACAAATTTGTCATTTTTTTCTTGTCATTATGTTAATTCCCCTGTAAATGGCATAATTTTTGTAATTTTTTCTGTCAGAAAATGTCAATCTCTCATAAAAGAATGAACTTGTCCATTCTTTTATGCCAGATTGTCATTCGTGCAAACGCAATATTAGTTATGACAACTTTAGTATTCAACTTTTGTCATAACTAATATTGCGTTTGCACGAATGACAATCTGGCATAAAAGAATGGACAAGTTCATTCTTTTATGAGATTGACATTTTCTGACAGAAAAAATTACAAAAATTATGCCATTTACACGGGAATTAACATAATGACAAGAAAAAAATGACAAATTTGTCATTCGTGTAAATGTAGCATTAGTCCAAAAAGGTACACAAAAAGGTGATAATAGTACCTAATATTTATAGTTGCTATACAATAAATTTGTATTTTTTTGGGTGTAAATAATATTTTTTTTTTTACCAACGCCTACCTATGCTATCTAGTAAATAGTCTATCCTGACGCTTTGCCGCTGCAATTTCGCATAAGTTCTTCATATTTGAAAATTCAATTGGACTGCCAAAAATACCGTTTCCTATTTGAAAGTTTAGAATCACTCCATATAAGGCAGTGTTTCTCAACCGAGCGTACGACTAGTTCCTCGACTAGAAATCTGAAAAGGAAAATGGCGGCAACCAAATTTTGAAAATAAGTTGCAACGTGAACAAAATAGTATCTTGAATTTCTATTAAAATTTTTGTTTTGAGCACACATTTTTTACCATAGATTCCACTGTTGTGACCACAGATTCAATGTTTTGATCATAGATATGTTAATTCATTTTCAAAATAAATTAACGTATACGCTTTAGATTTCCGTTCAAGAAAATTATATTTAGGGAAGGTAAGTGTGATAGGAGTGTGGGAGGGGAGGCATTATCGTATCTATATGTTAATTCATTTTTTGTCTATACATTAATTCAATATACGTAAATTCGGTGAGCGGATGCCCGCATAAAATGTCACCACGGTCGACAAAGGATTGTATTCATGAAAAACTCGGGATTGATAAAAAAAACCGCGTTTTATAGCAAAAACCTTTATGATTTATTATTCAAACCGTATAATAAAAAATAATAATAAAAAAACTTAACCACGGAATTTCTTAAACAACGGATGTGTATGATTATTCTTTCTTCTGAATTCATAATAAACAGCATCGTCGGCTCCAGACAGAGATCCTAAACCACCAGCCCGCTTTGATCCACCAGCCTTCGACAGCCCACCCTCTCCTGGCACCCGCTCATCTTCACAGTCCATATCTGACGCTGCCAGCACCTGCTGCAATAATTGCCCCTGTTCTTCCCTGGTTTTGTAAAATAGATCTGGATCAGTGTCTATACCAGCTAAATGAGTGATCACTTTGTAGCTGTAGCCTTGATTGACAAGGAACCGTTGGCGTTTTCTCGAGTAGCTCATCTCGAGCGTATCCTGAGAAACTAGCGTGTAGAAAAATGCATTATACTCTTCAGCAATGGCACCCTTCTTTGCTCGTAGAATACGACCAAGACGCTGAGCTTCCTGACGACGCGATCCACCATGAGAGGAAATTTGTATCAAAACATTCGCTTCCGGCAAATCAAAACTTGTATCAGCAACTTTACTAACGAAAATCGTATTCACCTTTGGATTAAATTTGAAATTCTGCAGGATCTGAATTCGTTCGTTTTGGGAAGTTGGACCATAGATGAATGGTTTGTTCATTTTAATCGCATAATGCTTCAAAGCGAATACATTATCACTGAAAACGATTGTTTTATCGCCACGGCGTTCGTGGTATTTTATTAAATACTGACAATTACGGAACTTCGATGGGTTCATTACATATAGAAGGATTTTCTTGGAGGTCTTACACAGCAAATACTCGCGATAAAATTCTGGCGACATTGGACACCAAACCTCAGCGCATTGGACACGAGCAATGAATCCCTTTTTCTGTAATTCCAACCAATTAGCTTCATATAATTTCGGTCCAATCAAAAAGTTCAAATCCGCGATTTTATCATCCTCTCGAAGAAGTGTTGCTGTTAAGCCCAATTTGCAATGGCTTTGAACAATAGTCAGAACGCGTCGAAACATTTTAGCTGGAATCGTGTGGACTTCATCTAGCACCATGATGCCCCATTCCTGCTCCTGTAGCCAACGCATAGTCTGTTCAGCCTCCCAAGAACGTTTCTGTGTATGCGTTATCATTGAATATGTAGTAACGAGAATTCCACAGCCCATTGGTTTGTCTTTTGCGTCAGAAGTGAACCTGCAAATCATACTGTCATCTGCAGTGGACCACATTTTGAATTGCTGCTTCCATTGTTCTACCGAAACACCGCTATTGCATAGCACCAAAGCTCGTTTACGAACGGTGCAACAAGCAGTAACTCCAACGAGTGATTTCCCTGAAAATTTATCATTATAAATATTCGAAACTGTTTATGAATAGAAAATTCTTACCGGCACCACATGGCAAGACAATTACACCCGACCTGGCACGTCCATTTCCAAACATTTTACGTAAACTCTTCTCCTGGTAAGGTCTTAGCACTGCTGCAGGCTTCAAATCAATGTTAATATCTGGATTGATTGTGTCGTTTCTGAAATCGTATTCAGCCAATAATGGATGTTCAATTTCAATGCAGCGTTTCTGAAGGACTTCGATCTTTTCTTGATTGACTTCAAATGAGACGGTGTTCAAATTTAACTCTTCTTCATCTTCCTCTTTATCGATTTTTTCGTAGAAGTTTGTAATATCGTCAGGAACTGTTGTCCCATCCTCAGCGATTTTCTCGGCCCCCTCAGTTCCCGCGACAGCTACCTTTCCACTTCCAAAAGCTGTTGCTGGCTTCTTCTCGGTGATAGACTTAATAAATGAATTATCAGCCTCATCCTCCTGTCGCTTCAAACGACATTCCTGTATGACAGGATCTTTGAGCAGTTTCTGCAGAACTTCCGGGTGAGGACTTTCAATAAAGTACCTTAAAACATACACTTTAAAATGTGGATTCCGATATGAGTAAAAAATTGTGACTTACTTATTGTGTTTTAGGACCAATTTCACCTTTCCATAAGACAGGGTACACAGTTGAATAAATTCAATGATTCCAGCCGGAACTGAAGTCTTACTGAGGCGTTTCAAGTATTCGATAATGTCGTGAGTCTGAAGCCCCACAGAAACTGCCGCGTATAAACTGTAAGCGGTCAGCTTGTATTCATGGAGATGTTCGGGACGACAAACCGGCTCTGATATTGCAATTAGGAAGTCGTGTGCATGTTTGTAGACAGGCGAGAAAGACTCGAGAAAAATGTGGCCATTCGGTGCGACCCAAAGAGGCCTTTGCGAATGATCAATTTTCAAATCCATCTGAGAGCGATAGTCCTTTGCACCGAACTCATCCTCCTGGATCATATCATCGTTTTTCTCGGCATTTTTGGAAGCTGCTCCCGGAATCCCTTCGCCATCAATGTTATCGGTTTCAGTTTCCTCTGTTAGTTGAGTATATGCCGAATATGCTTCGTCTTCTGCCCGTCGCTTCTTACCTGTGTTTATTTTAGATTAGTTCGGTTCTTGGACTCGCTATTTCTTCAATTTACTTACTGAATTTCTCGTTAGATTCCGATTTATAATCCTTCTTCGATTTTTTCGGTGGAGCCATTTTTTAGAGACCACGAAAGTGAACCTGTCAACTAAATTTTTTATCGGACAAATATTTCATAATAGCATTCAAATTCTAGTACGTTTTCATGTATCCCATTCATAATAGAGTGACTATATAATACTAGAGTGTGGCCTTTGTGAGAGTGATGTCTTTTGAAATTTTCAAATTGTCGGTTGAAGTTTTTCTATAAAAACTGGAATTAGAGCTGGAATTAGCATGCGATTAGACCGTTTCGCACACACCCTACGTTCCCGATCCATGTAAAAATGACTGTGAAGTATTACGAAGCAATTTTTGGCGAGAACGCACTTTTGGATGATTGCAAATGAAAATTCTGCGCATTCCAAAAAATTGGACACCGCGCGCCACTGCTTTATGCGATATTAATTGAATAAGGCCGTAATATTTAAATTTCAGCAAAATTACCATTCCAATTAATTAAATCTATAGCCATAAGCGGTATAGAAATTTAGTTTTCTACTTAGGGCGTGTGTGAAACGGTTTAATTGCATACAGATTCCCGTTTTATTTTTAGTTTTTATCGAAAAGTTTCCAGTTCACTGTGATAAATGAATGAAACCGTACTAGAATTAGCATGCAATTAAATCGTTTCGCACACACTCTCAATGTAATCGTCACCTCGCGGTTGTGTGCGTATAATTCTCTGAATATTGAGGAAAATGTATAAAAATGCTATTTTTATTTCGAAATCAAGCAATTTATATGGCCGAAATTTTGACAACCGGTTTGTTTCTTGACTTGAGACACTTATCCATGCGCGGAATCAAATAATAATAAAAAAATAATAATAAAAATGCTTATTCACAATTCATCGAACAGACCTTTTCGAAAATTCTGGTACTAAACAAATCTATAGGTTTCTAAATTTTCGATACGTAAATGGGATAATTTCGTAAGCCACTTTTATTGATAACTTGGTGGTGTTTTCAACCAATTTTGTTTATTAGAAATTTTTTAAGGAATTTTAAGTGAAATAAACTCTAAGATGATTTGCCGTATGTGTTTAAATGAGTCATTTAATTTAATCGAAATGTTTGGTGAAGAAGGACATCAAATGGGCATTTCGTCCGTAATATCAGACCATTTCTGGTTTCAGGTTAGAATAAAAGCAATTAAAATTTTCGGAATTTCTATTAAATCCTTTTTTTTAGCCCACAATTGATGATCCTGTGTCCACAAGTATTTGTCCTGACTGTTGGCGTAATACAGAGAGCTTCCACGTTTTCTATTTAAATGTAAAAACCGCTCAGGATTTGTTGGCCGCTGCACAGCCAGTTGGATATGTGAAAGCGGAACCGCAAGAGCCCTTTGTATATCCGAATACTTCAGGTATCCGTTTGAGGATAGCAATTTTAAATTGGTTCGATTGGCTAAGAGTTTTGTTTCAGGGGGGAGAAAAAGTGATTGTGATAACTACCAAAGTACTATTAGTGTGTCTGGATCAGATTTCACTACAGATTCTAATTCAGGAACTAGCTTTGCTCAAAAACCTCAAGGTAATTTTTCAATAATGGTGCTGTGAAACGCTACTAGTTTTTTTCTTCGGCAGCTTCATATGCGAACCAATCTGCTTTGTCTGCGGAAGGACTTCTAAAAACTGAGCCAGACGATTATGGGGAAGGTAAATTATATTGATTTTAGTTTTTGTCAAAATAATAAAGATTCCTTTTCAGTTTCATATACAGATTCACAGCTGATATCACCAAACAATGCACTGTTAAGTGAAGAAGGAATGGATGTTGGCAGTGCGGAACTTTTGCCTAGTAATCAAACAGGTAAAAAAAATTTTTGTAACGTTATGTCAACGGTTTCCTTTTAACCCTTTGCACTCAACTGATTGTGTTATCTTTACTGGCGCAATAGAAACGAAACCCGTCGACTTCTTACACTTGTTCAAATAAACCAAGAAATAAATAGCTGCGGATAAAGTGTCTAAAAAACTATAGTTTTTATATTAAATTTGGAATTTATGGAACTGGGCGGCTATTCTCGGAACGTTTCGGATTTTTCGTTACGTTACGGATTATGAATCTCGCCGAAATGTTTTTTCCGTAATCTAAATCCGAAACGTTTGAAAGATCGTATTCTGGTAACGAAACGTTTATGTTTCGGAATTATATTCACCACATTCACCTCATTCCGAAATATACGTAGAATAGAGCTGTCAAAACGGAAATATTTGAATAATTTTGTTTTGTTTATATTTATTAACTAGTGTTCAACTTATATTAGAGTAATATTTCACTAATTTCAATAATAGTTAATAATATTTGACTAGTGTTTAAAGTAATAGCACAGTATACAGTAAACAAACTCGAAAATAACCCAATTTAACATGTAAGAGTAAAGAAAACACACCATATTCATAGGCAGAAAACACGAGAGCAAACAGCACAGCCATATATGCGTGTAACCGAAAATTTGTAAACAAAAGCGACACAGCTGATCGGTATCTTTTGCATTTCGCAATGTGTTTTGCGCGAAATTTAGTCGACATAAAGATAAAATACTAAATCAAATATCAGCGGAATACACGAAATAGTATGGAAAAATACTAAATTATAAACTTTCTGTTTAAATCACTCACTTCATTTCACAGGAAATTGAGAAAAATAATGAAACCGAAATCCACCCGACTCGTTTCCCATCAAATCAGAGCAACTGAAAGAAACAATTGCAAACCGCATTGCCAAATCTGATTTTTCTGCTGTTGATTTTATGTTTCAGAGGAGGGAATTTTAAAAATTGAGATCTGTTTTGACCACCATTTCTTATAAAGGTACAAACATTCTACATTTTAGGTTGAAAATTTGGATAGAAAATTTAAATTGCCAGGATATAGTAGAAAAGCAATTGATATCCAATCTTCGGGTCTGTTAAAAACATTTTACAAACGACGTTATGCTAATTTCAAAGCAACAACGACATTTGAAAAAAGCTAGTACCAGTATTGACTGAATTTCTAGTTTTCCATATTCAAGCGAACATAATATATAACTCATGTTAGAACTGTATTTAATTTCGAAGAATAAAATATTTTTCTCATCTAGCTCATCTGGTAACGTCGTTGCATCTCTCATGTTTGACAGTATATTTCTTTCTCTGTTTCACTTTTATTAGATTCCTTTGTGGTCATATTGCTTGTTCATTCTTTGTACCCCAATAATTTGAGATTTTTCTAACCAATTAGAATGCCTAGATTTAGGTTTTTTTGGGTTATTCGTTTTCGGTTACACAGGTTATTTTCACATTTTATGTATGAAGTTTGTTTACTGTATACTGTGGTAATAGTGTATTATGGGTAATTTTTGTTTATTCGTGGATTTTAACGTTTGTTATCGTTCTTTTATGTATGGAAGAGTTATGTTAAATCGTATTCTAAACATATGTAAAAAACTGTTTCATTTGAATGGCGGAGGGGGGAAGGAGTGGTCCGATTTTCCCCGTACTGGGGGAACTTAGCCTTACTGTTTACGAGAAACGCAACTGTACGAAATTTCAAGTCTCTGGCTCAATCCTTTTGAAAGTTATGGTGTTACTTTTACTTCATATAATAATTCCATTCCAGAATCATTCTTTTGCGATAAATTCGTGAGCGAATTTTAATTTTCCATTCGCGAATAGAATTTTACAAATACGAGAATGGAAAAAAAAATCGTCAGTGAATGAAAACTAAAATTCTCGTGCTAATCATTTGCAAATGAATGGATGAAAAAGAATTATTCTCCGTACTATGCTTATTACTCGATTAAAATTATGCCCACATGGAATAACAATAAACAACGGACGCGAAACGATAACTCACAGCACACAAACGTTTCGGAAAGTAACATTTGAACGTTTCGGATGGATCCGAAACGTAATGTTTTGATATGTTTCGGATATTTCCGTAATCTAAGTCCGAGAATACGGTTTCGAATACGGTTTCGTATAAAAAGAATACGGTTTCGGAGCAATATAGGCAGTACGTACACCACATAGAGGTCTTTTTCCACTGCACTACAAACGTTTCGGAAAAATCCGTAACGTTCCGAGAATAGCCGCCCTGATTTATAGACCTCAAGTATTTTACAGTTGTACTAGCTTGCATACCCGTCGTTGCCGGGCTAAGTTTTTTAAATTTTTTTTTATTTATGGTCTATGTTGGAGCTAAACTTCAGGCCAATCGGCTCGGTAGTTTCCCCGCGAAAGGGTAAAATAGAGGAAGAGCTAAGTCCCGAGATCACTTTACCCCTTCCCCTTACTCCCTAACCTCTCGGGCTACTTTTTAATGGGTCTATGTTGGGGCTGGACCCCCGACGACCATCTATGCCAAATTTCAGGCCAATCGGTTCAGTAGTTTCCCTGCGAAAGAGTGACATAGCGCAAAAACTAAGTTTCGAAATCACTTTACCCCCTCCCCTTACTCCCCCCACCCCTCGCGCTACGTTTACGTATGCCTATGTTGGAACCAGAACTACCACAGACACTCATTCCAAATTTCAAGTCAATCGGTTCAGCCGTTTTTGCGTGAAAGAGGAACAGACAGACAGACAGACAGACACCAACTCATTTTTATATATTAGTATATGATGATAAAAAAATTGAATTATACTCTATTTGAGAATTCTATTCTGGAGCCTAGGACTATGTTTGATTTCCCTAGCAACTTCCCTGCCAAATTTTTGTCACTAACTTTCCTACACAACCATGGCAACAAACCTACACAACCACTTTTTTCGGTTTGGTAAGTAAAAAAAGAACGAAAATCATCCTCTAGATCAGGGGTGTCCAACCTTTCAGCTTTCGTGGGCCACATTGGGGAAAGACGAGGTGTATTGGGCCACAAATAAAATATACTAACCCTAAAGATAGCTGATTAGTAAAAAACGTAGAATATATACATATTTAGTTAACAATTTTAAGTAATTTAAACTTAATTAATTCATAAAGTTTGTAAATATATCAGTTTTTGTTGGGCCTCATGCAAACATGTCTTGGGCCGCAGGTTGGACAAGCCTGCTCTAGATGACATGCCACTGACGAGTCATCGGGGGTGTCGTCGGTATGATCTTCAACAATTATCGATAATCACCGATTAAAAGTCGGGTTTGTCTCGGTCGTGCACCGGTAAAATTAATGTACTGTTACTTGAGGAGAATGTTTTATCATTTCCTTGAAAATTTTGTGCGAGTACGACGCGTAAATTTTTTGTGCTTCCTGGAAATATTGACGCTAAAAAAAGTAAGTATAATTAATAGATTTCAATCCATATCTAAAAAATTCACCCACATAAAATGTCGAAACAAACTTTTTATAATAATATGACCAAAGAGCTTAAAGCCTATAGACGTGGTCTAGAAAGACAAAAACCAATAGATTCCTTGGGCACAGATATTGACTCTTTGGAATCTTCGTCAAATCAAATTTTGACACAAAATGTAGAAGAGTTTAATCCTATGGAAGTAGTTAAAACCTCTTCTGATACAGAAGATAGCACTGATAACACTTCGCGTAGCAATGACAGTAGCGAAGAATGCGATTCAATCGATTTTGAATTATCATCTGAGACTATTGTAGTAAAATTATCGAGTTCCACATGCACACTTAGATGAATTATTACACATATTAACGGATTGCAAAATAAACAATTTACCAACAACAGCACAGGATTTGTTAAAAACCCCCAAATCACCACTTATACTGGAGCGAGTTGAGCCAGGACAGTATTACCACTTCGGCATACAAAACTACTTGTTATCCCAAAGCATTGAAAGTTTTTTTTTATGGAAGATTTAATCAGTATAGATATTGGCATTGACGGCATGTCCATATTTAAAAGCTCAAAAAGAGTTTTGTGGCCAATCATTGGGACATTTTCAAACAAGAGAGATATGCCTCCATTTTTAATAGGGTGCTATTCTGGTTTGAATAAACCCAAAAATGCAAGTGAATATTTAAATAAGTTAGGTTCCGAAATTAAAGATTTATCACTATCAGGTGTTAAAATTGGAAAGTCTGCGGATGTAAAACCATTTAAGGTACGACTCTTTACATGCGATGCCCCTGCCAGGGCTTTTGCTTGCGGCATTCAATATCATGGCGGGAAACATGGATGTCCAAAGTGCATGCAAGAGGGAGATTATCTAAACGGAAGAGTTGTTTTTAAAAGTACTGAGTATGAAGAACGTACGGATGATAATTTTTTTCTACGAATTGATAAATTGCATCATCAACCTGCATTTTTACATCAAAAAACTGTATTGGAAGCTAGTGGAATAGGAATGGTTTCACAGTTTCCAATTGATCCAATGCACTTGATTGATTTGGGGGTTTGCAAAAAAATGTTATTGTACTTTGTTAAGAAGAAACTGGAAAATTTTCGGTCAATCTTTCGGAACTCAACAAAAACCTTGAAGCGTTATCGAGTGCAATATCAGTTGAATTTTCCAGAAGAAGCAGAGCTTTGACAGAAATAAGGTTATGGAAAGCTACAGAGTTTAGACAATTCTTATTATATACAGGAATCGTTGTTTTAAAAGACGCTGTACATGACGACATATATTATAACTTTTTGTTGCTGCATTGTGCGATACGTATTATATCATGCGAAAAAACTTATGCAAATAATTTTGAGAACGCACATGATATGCTGAAAGAATTCGTAAAATTTTTCCCAATTATTTATGGACTAGAATCCTTGAACGTGCATTGCTTATTACACATTTGTCAATCTGTGAAACAATTTGGCATAATAGACAATTTCTCTGCGTACAAGTTCGAGAATTTTATACAGTTTTTAAAAAAACTTATTAGGAGCCCTACAAATATTTTACAACAAATATTTCGAAGACTAGCGGAAAATAATAATATTAAATATTCTGGGAAACTATTGGACAATCAATCTTTTCACATCAACTACAGGAAAGACATTGATTCTTACGGTTTCGTACGCCCAAAAATTCCTATGAAAATAACTGGAACCGGGGTACCAGGAACGCTTATCGGATATTCGTTTGAAAAAATTGAAGATTTTTTTATTACGCCCATAAAATCATCTACAGCTTTAGGAATATTGCTTTGTAGCCAGATAAAATCAGAGCTAATAACAGTAAAGAAAACTGATATTGATTATAAATTTTATCCTATCCCATACAATGATAAAATAGTATTAATTCCGATAATGCATTATTGTTTTAATAAATTTGAATCCTAAAGGAACATACGCCAAAATGGGAGAACCTCTGTCACCAATTCTGCAGGGATATATAAACACGGAAAATAGCGAAGACGTAAGTGAAGGATTTATAACATCAACGCCAGATTTACCTGAAACAAGTATAACGACCAGCCCTAAGACACTACCAGCTAGTACTCGTAGTCCTTCTATTTTTGAGAAACGAAATTTCAACACAAATAAATATCGTGACCGGAAATTGGAACAGAGCATTCCAAATAAAGAGAATGTAAGTTTATATACAAAATATATATTGTTTTACAAAAATTAAATATGTATGTATATTTTTTCAGGAACCTTTATTTACAATTTTGAAAGAATTCCAAGTCCTAAAAACACAAGTGGGAAATTATGCAAATACCACGGCAACTCTTCATACAAAATTGGACGTTATCTTAAAAAATCAAAATGAACTGCAAAACCAGGTAATTAAGTCCAAGAAGTTTCTTTAGATTTTTATACTGAAGAAAAATTACAAGGAAATTTCGAATGTGTAAACAATAAAATCGATCGATAAAGTAGAAAAATTATTTTCAAAATACAAGTTTAACCGTCAAAACAAAGTAAAATGTCAAAAAAACCTAATATGTATTGAGAGAAACAAGAAAATTTCAAAAATCTGTTTGAGAACGTTAATATTTTAATCTGTATCATACGGGTATATAAAATAAATGGAATCAATCTGCTCTGCCTGGCCTACCTAAAATGGAGGAAATCATTGACCATTCGAATACTCCTTACGTAATTGCTCATGCACTCTGCCAATTAAATATGTTACGAGATCTCAGGAAGTTTACTCTATATTTTTTTAAAATATTGTCTATTACAGATGGATAATTTGGAAAAGGTCTTTACTGCGACGGAAATGGCGAAAAACAAGCTTTTGAGGCAGATTTTATGCTTCTCAAAAATAAACAATAGGAATCTGAAAAAGGCACTAGGACTAAGCCCGGAAGATCAAGACATGATATCATTGTTTCCCATTAAAACCATATCAGATCTGGACAACATCGAGCAAAACCTTTCAGACGAAACTTTTCAATCACGTTTGGTAGATATATACATTTATTATTAGTATTTTAAATTATCAACATTTTTCTTTAGACATCGTTTCTAAAATTAAAATTTATGAAAATCGGGCTCGAGAAATTGTTCAAATATGTAGCAGACGACATAATATATAAGGAATTCAACTTAGACGGCAAATGTGGGAAGAAATCTTTGATTTCTCTTTCGCTCTTTAACAAAGTTGTTCGTGGTAAGCAATATTTTTTTATAAACATTATTTTGTTTTCAACATTTCTTAATATAGATTGTTGCCAGGATGTCGATAGTCCACCATTCGAGAAAGAGTTGCGAAAATTTGTTTTAAAAGCACATAACCGCATAAATAAGGCGAACAGTAGAAAGAAGGTAACACTGTTTTGTCAGTATGAATCATTAACTAAAATTCTATAAAAATAATATAGGAAATATCGTGAGCAGTTTTATTTTAGTTTTAAAATTTAAATATGTATAAGTATTTGAAATAAAAGAAAAAATATTAGAAAATATCTTTTATTTCACGACAAGTCCCTGGGACATCATCAACATGTCACTAGGACGTCATCATGACATGTCGAACAATGTCATGAGGACGTCATCGAGGCAAGTCACTAGGACGTCATCATGACACGTCGAACAATGTCATGAGGACGTCATCGAGGCAAGTCACTAGGACGTCATCATGACACGTCGAACAATGTCATGAGGACGTCATCGAGGCAAGTCACTAGGACGTCATCATGACACGTCGAACAATGTCATCGAGAGGGTCATCGAGAAGCACGAAAGTATATAAGCAGTATATAATGACCAAATCTACCATCTCCGAACAAATGTCATAAGAGAATTCCCATGACGGTCACCAGATATGTCATAATGACGTCCTCGATTACGCCCTGATGACAAATTTGGCAGGGTTTGGCTCATCAGTTCTCTACACCATCAAAGGAAAAACGCACACAATTCAGTTGTATTTCAGTTGTGTTGAGCGAACATAAGGTGGTGTGCTTATATACAGAATTATTTGTGAAAAAAAACTTCACAGTAAATGGATTTAAACGCTTTGAGTTTGACTCATCATGAGCCGTCCATGACTGATCATGTACCCTGCCAAATTTGTCATCAGGGCGTCATCGAGGACGTCATTATGACATATCTGGTGACCGTCATGGGAATTCTCTTATGACATTTGTTCGGAGGTGGTAGATTTGGTCATTATATATAAATCGTACATAATGACACCCCCGATGACTCGTCAGTGGCATGTCATCTAGAGTATGATTTTCGTTCTTTGACACCCCCGATGACTCGTCAGTGGCATGTCATCTAGAGTATGATTTTCGTTCTTTTTTTACTTACCAAACCGCAAAAAAGTGGTTGTGTGGGTTTGTTGCCATGGTTGTGTAGGAAAGTTAGTGACAAAAATTTGGCAGGGTAATGTCGACGAGGCGATGCGTTCGGCATCGATTCGTAACCCACTTCATGTGTTTCCGAAGTTCGTGCGGTTTTACCGTTCACCCTGGAACTGAAATGCGTGAAAATGATTATTTATTTTCAGTCTCAGTGAATTAGAGAAAGAAAGTGTAACTAATATTCATCAGTTGTTGAAATTAAACTTTTGGGTATCTATATTTTTGTTAAATTACATATTATTGAAACAAAATTTATAAATCCCATTAAATTACACCAATTTGTTCCAAAAATGACTTGAGATATCACCTTGAAATTTTGGACTTAAGATTTTTACATAAAAAGTGAGGTCGAGTTCGCGAATGGGGAAAATCTAAACACTCCTTCTCCCCTCCGCCATAATAGTAAAAATATTTTTAGAAGGGTTACTCATCCAAATGGTAGGTTCGTTATATTTAAAATAAATAATTTTATATTTATCATGAATTTTATTTAATCAAGCACCAGACGTGTCCACAGAGGTGGAAGAAACCGAGAACACCAACAAGAATTTAGGTGAAGTAATTCTAAAGGAAATTCGAGGTTTGCGTAGCGACGTTGAGGAAGTTAAAAAAACCCTAACACTTTTCACAGAGAAGGTTAATTGTAATTTTTGATTACTTACTTCAATTTGCAACATCTTATTTTTTAGCTTCATACATACATAGCAGCTAGCAACATTAATCAAATGGCTGACAGCCGATTGTTGCGAACTTGCAAAGTGCTTTCTCAAAGAGCAAACACCAAGCTCAACAAATTATCGGGTGACGGAAATTGTAAATTTGATGATGAAGTTTCCACACTTTTCCCGATAAAAAATATGGAGGGCATGGCAGATGTAGAGGCTAGGTTGAAAGACTCCAAATTTGCTTGCGATTTGGTAAGTTCTTTTTCACTATCTGTTTAAGTTCTTTTTCACCCTATGAATCCTAATGAAAACCGATCCTAATGAAATTTTGCACATAGGCCGAAATAGGAAGGTCCAATTAACTTTTGGAGAAATTTAGGGAAATGTAATTACCTAGAATTTGTTTCTCGGAATTGATTACATATCTAAAACCATTTTCGAGATATTCTTTAAAATTTGAAAATTGTATGAAATTTCCAAGTTCCTCAGAAACGAATAGTTTTTCAAGGTACCAGCGCTTAGTAAACATTAAAACCAATATAGTTTTCTATATTTCCGCCTTTTACCGCTAGTCGATATCTCATTCGCTTCTCGAAAAATTTTACAAAATATGAAAAAATCTCAAAAAAAAAAAAACGGAATTGAGAAGAATATGTATGTAATTAAGGAATTATGGATCTAATAGTTCAGATTATATTTTAATACGCATTAATTACTTTCTTATAAGTATGCATAAAATTTGGAATTTAATAAAATTTAAGTCAAAATTCATTAATACTGATTTTTTTTATTGTTCGTAGACCACTTTTTTTAAGAAACGAAGCTTCCGTAGCTCGTTGGATGTGATTTTCCGTTTCATGGCAACGGATGATGTATTGAAAAGCTTTAATGTAGATGGCCGACACGGCAAGAAATCGCTAATCAGCCTTAAGTTGGTGGATACGGTCCTGTATGGTAAGTGTTTTAAGTTTTAATATTGATTATAGTTATTTTGTATGACGCATTTTCAGAATCATGCGGAAAATCACTGGGCAGGGGTGAGTTTGAAAACGAGCTCAGAAAGTTAATACTGCGGTCGCACAATCACTTTAATAGAGTCAAATGTATCAAAAAGTGAGCACATTTAAAAATATAATCTTATATGAAGTGATAATCATAAATACAATTTTTTTAGGCGGAACACTTCAACTGTCACCAAGGAAGCCGCATAATTTTTTTTAAATGTTCCGAAGCCAGTTTTTTTATACTATTCAGGCCGAGTTTCTGCCATGTCTGACATTTTTTATTCTATGTACTAATCTATGTATATTACTCTATACTTCAGCTGAATTAAAGAAATGTAAATATTCCAATACAATATTTCCATTTCATCTAGGTACAAAGAATATTAAAAACATTCGACGTCAAACAGAACATTGTTTCCTCTGTTTTCATACTTCCGATTACAACTTTTCTTATGATTAAACATTATCGCAAATTTCTTTGTCATTTTTCAATTGTATGGCACCCTAATTTCCAGTTAACGGAATTTATCCAAACTAGTAATTTTGGTAATAAATAAATAAAAACGAGTATGCAAGGTACCTTGTGTTGCAAAATTTACGAATTTGACGTCGAACCTTGCACATAATCCTCATATCGAACGTCTAAAGCACCATTCGTTTTGATGAGCTCATCAGTTTTAGTATTGATGAGCTCATCAGTTTCAGTATTGATGAGCTCATCAGTTTTAGTATTGATGAGCTCATCAGTTTTAGTATTGATGAGCTCATCAATTCTGGTCATAATGAATTCATCAACACGCTTATTGATGAGGTAGGCAATTCGGCTCACAATGAGTTTACCAATCAGCAGTCATCAATATGTCATCAGTACGGCGCATGAATCATTGGTACAAATGAGTATATAATGAGCAGTCATCAATACATCATCAGTAGGGGAGACTCGTCCTCGTTGTCACAAGTACTAGTTGTCACAATGGCTATATCTCTTAATTCAGAAATATTTTTGAAATCGGTTCTTCGGCAATTTCGAAGCGCACTCCACCACTACCAACCTCAGAAAGTGTCCTGGCGATCGACCTCATGTGTTACGTTTTTTAACTCGAAATCAAAAAATATCGTTAGCGAGTAAATTCTAATGGATTTATTGATTTTGTTTTTTTGTCATACATTATTAAGATAGAAGTGTGTTTTGATTGGTTTTTCTTAGGACATTGATGGACTTTAAACGTAATTTTGAGTGTTTAGGTTTTACGTTAATAGTTATAGGTGTAAATGGCTGTCAAAAATTATTTGTCTGTCGGTACTAGTTGTCACAGGGGCTATTTGTTTGTCTCAGGGGCTACTGCAGAGTAGGAAAATCTGCAGGGCAGAAAAATCTGAAGAATCTAAAACCCAAGAAACATAAGAAGCAGCAAAATAAAGGAGTTGAGATATAGAAATGAGTTGTTAACAGCGATGGAGACGAAGACAACGAAGAACTACTGTGCGTGGTTTGTTATGAAACTTGGTCAAGTAGCAAACCCAATACAGGGTGCGTTCAGTGCATCAAATGCAGACTGTGGGCTCATGATAAATCTGCGGGGCAAAGAGTTTTTTTTTGTTACCCTAATTATGCCGGGAATGACCTGTGACAACGAGGACCGCACGTTGTGACAACCAACCCCAGCCTTGGGGTAAGTTGTCACAGTAGACTTAAATTTTTATTACATTATTTTCATGGCGTTATTACTTGAAATTTAAAATAATTTGTACAATTAATGAAGGACGAAAGCCCGAATATACGATTTATGCGTTTGACTTGGCAATTTAACTTCATTGTCTCCAGAAATAAGGATTTTTATGATTTTTGTGACAACTAGGACCAGTCTCCCCTACGGCGCGCCATTATACTCATCGAGAGGCTCATGCGTAGGTCATCGAAGGAATCATGAGTAAAAATTAGTATATAATGACGACATATAATGTCATCACGAGTCATGATGACAATATTTCCCAGGTTTAGAACAAAAATCATCATGACTATCTCCTGTTCGCAATTATGAGCTCATCGATGAGCTCATGATGATCGTGCTACTAGGGTTAGAGCTTGTTTCACCACTGCTGGATAAGTTTTATCTAGTAAATAAATATCTGTCATATGTCTTATGTTTACGGCACAGGGTTGCTGAGATGTGTGGTGAAATAGAACCAGACCCTTACCGCACGACTCCATTAGACTTAATTAATCTCATTAATCTCCTTGCTGTCATGATTTAAATCTTGCTGTCATGATTTTTTTCGGCTACTGAAAAGTATTTTTTTTTGACATTTGTTCAGTCAAATTGACTGATTTCTAGTTGGCTGCCCTAATTACCTCCTGGTTGACATTTCTAAGCACGCTATGGAGACACGATAAATATGAAAAATCATGACTGAAAATGCCCACTTGCTGATTTCTTTATTCGAGTGGGGGAAAAATCATGATTTTTAAAATTGTAAAGTGGCCCCTAGATGTGCAATATTATTGTGCCATATTTCAATATTGTGCAATATATTGACCGTCTAGGTGTAATATTGAACGGTTGTGTAATATATTGAAGGAATCAAAATCGGTTTGATTTTTTGTGCAGGTTTTATTGTATAGTCTGAGGGCGATATTGCACAATATTGGCTCAGTATCGTATGAAATATCGCCGAGAGTACAGCTAGCTATGGCGAAGAAAATCCCTTGGTTCGCTTATTTTTAAGTCATTCTTTTTTTTAACCACTCCTTCAACCATCTGCGCTTTTTTTCAAACTTCTTTTTGAAGTTCACAGTCAGTGCAATGGCTACACAACTTGCTTCAATGTCATTTACAGACATGTTGACCGCTCATGATCAAACGTAAAATGATTTATTGTGCAATAACATTGCATCGTCTAGGGGCATGTCAATAATATTGTACAATATATTGCACAATAATATTGTACGTCTAGGGACCGCATAATGGAGCTGTGGGGTTAGTATATTATTTGTAACGTCTATCCAAGATATGCATTTAAGAAGGACGAAATTTTTTTTTGTGTTCCCCCATAAAGTTTCAAACGAATTGAGCTAGATACTTTAAATTTCACACAAATGTGTCAAATCTAAATGCTTTTTGCCTCCTCCTCATACAAATAAAACAGTTATTCTCTTGAAATTTTCTTGTTCTCTTGGTACTTTCGTTTTAAAAAAATTCGCAATAAAGATAGTGCAAAAGGTTAGAATTGTAAACATTAGTAATATTTCTCTTAAATAAACAATATTATGATTTGTTTATTAACGCTTCAAGACCGCTTTTATTCATCTCAGATTTTTTTTAAAAATATATGACTTTAATTTTACATCAACTTTAAAAAAAATAATGTCAAGCCGTAGGTCTGTTTAATCAAAAATGTGAACTATTTTTGGGCTCAAATAGTTAACTTAGTTCAAATGCTTAAAAAATAAAGTTTAAACTTTAAAAAAAAACCAAAAAAAAACTGTTGTAGTAAAAAATGGGTTTTATTCTGCAATTTGTTTACAAAAAACTGAAAGTTTCGAACTAAAACTTTTGAAATAAGAAATCGGTACGAGTTTAGATGCATTAGTGGAATTGAATTTTTTTTTCATTTCAGACTCGGTTTTAGGTCTTCCGTCTTTTATGTGTAGGTGAGGTAAAAATTTCCCACCCCCAATAAGTCTTCGGTGGATAGCAAAACGTCTCACATTTCCTAATTACTCTCACATTTTGCTATAACGTCATCATCTTCTGATATTTCTTTTTTTGATTCAAAAAAGGGCCTTAAGGCCCTCGTTGATAATTGCTCGTGTGCTCAAATTTAATCGAAATTAATATTTCATCGCAAATTTAGTATAAAAAGTTGAATGTGTAATTGATCGATTTAAAAAGTTTTAATCGTCAATTGTCTGTGTTTAATTACATATTAAACAAAGTGTAATAAATCTAAACTTATTACCGATTTGTTATGAACGCATTTTTCACGGAATCCCGATTTTTTCAGTGACATCATCAACTAGTATATTCGGAAGAAAAAGGAAAAGACAGCCAGATTTATGGAAACAAAATGTATTGCGCAAATTGCGCCAATCTGGCAAATCTTATCAAAGTCAAACCACAGGAAAAATTGTCGAAGAACGAGCTGTAAAAGAGCCATGTAGACCAAGCTGTGCTTTTTCGTGTAGTCTGTGTATAACAAGTGTACAAAGACAAACCATTCATACAGAATTTTGGAAATTGACGGACTCTGGAAAAAGGGACTTTTTTGCGGAATTCGTCAAAGAGAGGAATGTTAAAAGGCGTCGGGTGAAGAAAGTCACCTCAGCTGGTCTAAAAAAGAAAAAAACGTTCGAATATTTCTTTAAAGTTGACAATAGAGTTATGAAAGTCTGTAGAACATATTTTGTAAATACGCTAGATATTAGCGAGAAAAGAGTTTACTACTATTTTAATTGCCTTCAGGATCGAACAAATGTAGAAGAAATTGCCCCGGCAACCAATAGCCGTGGAAGGTCAGAAAAATGTAAAAATACAGATTTGCGATAAGAAAGAGCGCAAGTAAGTACCATCTAAACAACTCAATAGATTGACAAAAATTGAAGAATAATTGACTGTAATGAGCTTCGATATTTTAATTTGCCAAACTTTTCTTAAAAGTGGTATTTAGTTAAAAAAAAAATACGGCAGTTTAGGACTGAAAATGGCAGTTTTTTGTGAATCGAAAAATCCAAATAATAAAGAAAGTCTATATTTTTGATTGCTCAGAATTTACTTTTGATTAAACATTATAAAGTTATGAACGTAAGATATGGAGTGATACAGATTGAGATATCGTCAGTGATCATTGCCATAATATTTATAAAATTTTAGTTAAATCCTTACTTAAGAAAAGAATATTTTCCAAAATGTGCAGAGAAAATATTTGAAAGTAAAAAAATGCTAAATAAAATCCACCGGCTTACAAATTTATGTATACCGAATACCAAAATTATCTTGATTTGAAAAACATCTAATGTAATCTCACCAATCGCTGATTTTTGTTGTCATGTACATACAATTGATGTGAACGTAGGACTGATAAGGCACCTGTTAATTTTTTGATATTAAAAGAAATGAAAATGAAAATATCTTTTATTTTATCTTGTATTTTCTATTACATTTATTGACATTTTGCACCTGAAGTATTGATAATTTTTATATAATGGGAAAAGCTATACCGAAAGTCATTGAACGGAACTAGTATGCAAACATACTAACGTACTTGAAATTCCGAAAATTCGAGGTAAAATTATGAAGTTTCAAAAATCTGCAGCAATGAGAGGATTCGCTTCTGACTGTTTCTCTGTCGGTTTGTGGACTGGGTTTTAAAGTACTCAGGTCTATTTTTGTCAATGTTGGATAAAGATTTCTGTAACGGTTCAAATGTTAGCAGGGATGAGGGAAGTAAGAAGGAAGGAGAGCTTGAGTTAGTACATAGCCTGAAATCCGCCCTTGATCCTGAAAAGCTCGTCCTAAAGTATAGATCCAAAAAGCTCTCCCTAAAGTTTAAAGTTCAGTTCAGTGATTCTCGGGTAAAGAGGCACAACGCCATTATTATAATAGAATTTCTGTAAGAAGTGACAAAATTTACATTTTACCAGCTTTAGGGATTTTTTATCCTATGTGTACAAATTTTATTATGTTCTATGGAACCAAATCATATTTTTTAAACCAATAAGCCTTAAATTTCAAGAATTTTAAAATCTCAGTACATAAATAATGAACTGAAATATCTTTAAGATTGTACCAAAGGTTCGAATCGAGTTTACATTTTCACAACACATAATTTCACATGATTTTTAAAACAAATTATCGACGTTTGATTTCTTTTTTATTTAGCTTGCCAAAATGTGAAAACGCAAAGAAGACGAAGTACCCTATCGGTTCGAAAAAAGCTGGAAATTTTAAATTGTTTACGCAATAATGAAAAAAGGAGAGACATTTCCCTTAAATATAACGTTGACCCATCAACAATATCTCGAATTCTAAAGGATGAACAGAAAATTAGGGAATATACAGCAACGAATGGAAATATTGAAAGGGAACGTCTTCGTAAAGGTATTTATGAAAAATTAGACGACACAATGAAAGTGTGGTATGATCACCTCCACGGAAATGATGTCTATATCAGTAATAACGCTATCAAAGAACAGGCGAGAAAATTTGCAGCAATTTTAAAAATTCCGAATTTTACACCAAATAATGGCTGGTTGTTTCGGTGGAAGATAAGAAACAATATAAATATAAAGAAGAAGATGAAAGCGAAGAATACAGAATCAAATGAGCAAGCTAAAATGGCATAATTTTTCATTTGATTGTTGATGCAGACTATTGTAGATTTATCGTAAGAAGATATTGTATTGAGAGTATTAAGACTTATTTGAAAAAAGTTTTTTTTCTAAATTTAAAAATTAAAAACGATTAAATGATTGTTTTTCATCTAACTAAACTCTATAAGTGTATATTTTTAAAGCTTTGAATTATATGTACAAGAATTATGTATATTTGTCAAAAAATTTAATTTTGTATATAAATAAATCAAAATTTTCCTAGATGCAAACACTTTCATTTTTCAATTCATTTTTATTTTTCAATACATACACAACACTTTTTCCCTGAAATAAACTGGAAAATCTAATATTAGATGAGTGTTTTTCTACTGTGCCAAATCTTGTTAGCCCAATTAGCAGTAGCGTAATTCGTATAATGTCACCCTACTCCCTCCGGAAAACTTATTGGCGGATTTTAATGCTTTTTGAAAATTCCCTCAACTGTATTCTTGTAGTTGCACCCAGCCTTGTTGTTTCTCTCCTGCCGGGCAGATGTTTCTTCGTGTAAAGTACGGATAATTAATAGTTTTAGATTAAACTTTAGTTACAATTTGATAGCACAGAATTGGTTGCTGTAAGAGAATTGTAAAATCTACAGAAATCTTTTAAAATTTTTATAGCATTATAACACGTAAAAATAAAATAATACATGTTTTTTATAGACTTTGTCAGTGGCGAATGGATTCAGTCAGTTGACAATAGACAGTCTTCAAATACTAAATCAACTGTCCGTGGTATAGAAGAGGTAACATTTGGTGAATTGCAAAAACAAAAGTATTTACAAGTAATTCATTATCTTAGATCCTTTTGACAGCATCAATAACAAATCCAGTCCGAGAATATATAAAGTGTGTCGAGGGTATAATCATCTTAAACCATTATACAACAAATAACGGCTTATTAAGCGCTCATCGAAATAAACTGGCACATATTATAATAAACAGGGAAATGGATAATTTGAACAAACTACAACTACCTTATAAAATTCGCAAGGAAAGGTTTTCTCAATTTGCGAAAGAGATTTGTGAAATTTTTCCTAACGAAAACCCTCAAATATACTTCACCCCTTATGATAAAATTACAAAAAAGCTTGCTTCTGGGAAGCTTTGGGACGCATATAATAATTTTAAAAAACGCGAAAAGTTATCTAGACAGTCAAATAGTCAAAATATACAAGAAAATCTAGATGATGTTGAAAATATTTCCGATTTGCTTATGTTTTTGAAAAGGAACTCCGAACCGTATGACAAAATTCTAAATTATTGGAAAAAAACATTCAAACAACGTCGAGAATTTCTTCAAAATAAAGAAAGAGATACATCCTATCAATATTTTCAAGATTTTCCAATTTTTAAAGGACCATATGGACATTTTTTAATTACTGCCGATTTTGATCTTTTATATTCTGGCAAAGGAAATAAACTTTTTGAAAACTGGTCGGAATTTAATAGAAAAGTGCAAATACTTGCCACAAAAAAGGGGATTACTGAAATTAGAGAAATCGTTGAATCAAATAATGAAATTGGTGCATTAGTCATACTGCCGTATCTTTTTCCTGTTGCACAAAAAAGGAGACGGGACGCTGACGGCAAACAGATCGAGTTTACAAGACAAGAGATCCAAAAAACTATGTTTCTACTTGTAAAGGTATTTTTGAAAAAAACAATTTCTTTAGTACTTTCCTTACAACCTTGAAATTTCAAATATTGTATATCATATATCGCACATGGTCCCGTAGACTGTAGTATCTCAAAAAAATGTGTTTTTGAGTAATTATTCCATTATGTAAAGGAAAATTGACTGAATCAAATGAAAAACAAATTTAAATGTAAACGTAGTCCTAAAATTTATTTTTTTTTGGTTTTTTAAATTCCCATTTTTTAAAATTTAAATTGATTTTGTGGAAAACAAACCTATCTCTATCTTTTATTATTGCAAAAAAAAAAAAAAATGAAGCAAATGATCTGTAAATTATTATCAAAAGAGTAATAAATTGAAATATTACTGTACAGACAACAGAAAAAACAATTATTCATAAACAATTATTTTGAAATGAAAACTTTGAATGCGTTTTTCTCAAAATGGCCGATTTTGAGATACTACAGTCTACGGGACCATGTGCGATATGATATTATGACACTCCTCTCGCGAATGCGCTATATAATATCAGATTTAAAGTATAACATTTTAACAGGGTTCCAATTGCATATCCGATATAGTACAAATGGAAAGGGAGTGTGTTAAGCAAAATCCAGAAACACTTACACCAAAATTAATATTCGTTGGCGAAAGCATAGGTGATACGAAAATTTTTTTAATTTATCACATTATACATAAATATTTTTCCAGATAACATCGTTTCCTCATACGTTTTAGTGAACGACACTTTGTATTCACTAAATTCACCATTAGCTGCATTAGACACTTGCTTTAAATGCTTTTTTGGACTTCAATTGAACTACCCTTCAGCACCACAGCCCATTTGGCAATTTATACAAACCGAGATATATGGGATAACAACACCTTGCGATAAACGATCCACAGCTCTCCTGGAATTAAAAAGTAATTTGGCTTTTGTATTTTCAATATTCAACATTTTATCGTAAAAAATATCAACGCATAAAGAAATGATTTTTTTATCGTATTTAACATGCAAAAATCAAGTCGATTCATTATTCTAAACACAGTCGTTAAATTCATTGTTTCGACGACTAAATTCATACGTTACAAATAGAGCAAACCTATTATATCCTTTTATGGTTTTACCATATAGGGTATAAAAATGAAACAAATAATAAAAGTATTTTCGTAGATTCCATCAGTGGAAAATGTGATAATATTACTAGTGTGTTGGCTGCGTCTGATGTGGACGAGGTAAAATTTGACGAATTCTTTTGATACAAGCATTTACACTATCTACACTTTAGGTCATAGTAGCATTCTCGATCACAGATTCCGTTCGAAGTTACATAAAGTGTGTTGAAGGTATGATCATCTTAAACTATTATAAGGAGAATAATGGCTTATTGAACAGTCATCGAAACAAACTGGCAAATCTTATAATTAACAAAGAAATGGAGAATCTGAACAAATTAAAATTACCCTATAAAATTCACAAGGAAAGATTTTGCCAATTTGCGAAAGAAATTAGCGAAGTTTTTCCTACAGAAAATCCTCACATATACTTTACTCCCTATGATAAAATTACAAAAAAGCTCGCCTCTGGCAAGCTTTATGAGGTCTATAATCGATTCAAAAAGCGTGAAAAATCATCTCGAGAGGCAGTTAGTCATCTAGAAAACCATCAAGACGATCCGAAAGATTCCGAAGATGTTTCTGATCTGCTTGCGTTTTTGAAAACAAATAGCGAACCGTACGAAAAAATTTTTGGTTACTGGAAGACCACATTTAAGCAAAGAAGAGAACTATTAAAAAATAAAGAAAGCTATACAACTTATGATTATTTTCAAGACTTTCCTGTTTTAAAAGAACCACAGGGACATTCCTTAATTGCTGTCGACTTTGATGTCTTGTATCCTGATAACAGAAATACACTTTTTGAAAATTGGTCGGAATTCAATAAAAAAGTGCAAATACTTGCTACGAAAAAAGGAATTCCAGAAGTGAAAGAAATCGTTGAATCCAATAATGAAATCAGTGCACTAGTCATATTGCCGTATCTTCTTGCTGCTACAAATAAAAGGAGGAGAACTGCGGAAGGCAAAAAGATCGAATTTACAAAACAAGAAATCGAAAAGTCGGTGTTTGTGCTCATAAAGGTATATCAAAACGATTTGTATACACATTTTTTTTAAATTGCCCATTTGGTGCAAATGTAAATAGTTCTAGTAAATGTCAGTAATAGTTTTGTAAAAATATGGTAGAAGTTTAAGTATAAAATTTTAATAGGACGCTAATGTTTTACATGACACAATACAAATGGAAATTGAATCGGCTAAGCAAAACTCGGAGGAATTTACGCCAAAACTAGTATTTGTTGGCGAAACCTTGGGTAATACTAGCATTTCATTAATTTATCATATTTTACATAAAAATATTTTCAGATAACATCGTTTCGTCATACGTTTTAGTAAACGACATTTTGTATTCTCTTAATTCACCGTTAGCTGCATTGGACACCTGCTTTAAATGTTTTTTTGGACTTCAACTAAACTACCCTTCAGCAGCTTATCTTATTTGGCAATTCATACAAACTGAGATATACGCAATAACAACGCCTTGGGATAAACGATACACAACTCTGTTGGAACTAAAAAGTAAATAGAAAAAATATTTTCGTGATAAGGAAGGTCGTTAGTTTTCAAAATTACACAGCAATTTAAAGCAAATTTTGATTGATAAAATGAATATATTGCAAAAATTGTATGTTATAAAATAGAAATATTGTTTCCAGCTGACTTGAGAAGCATTCGATTACAACAAAATGAAAAGCAAGATGTAGATTCGAGAGAATCAGGTAATAAATAACATGTGGTATTTGATTTTATAGTAACCATTGGTATTTCTTTTTAAAGTGGCAAACATTTTGCAATCTAACGATGTTGAATTAACGCCCGGAGGAATAAACTCTGATATGACATTTTCTTCAAACCCATCACACTCCGATCTTAATCAGCATCAGGAAATTTGTAAAAACTTTTTACAAAAGACTACCATAATTGACAACAAAAAGTTACACAGCTGTATTGAACAAGGAAACTTTTTCAACAGAGATTTCCTTAATCGTAATCAATTTGAAAATGTCTCTAATGGGTTTTAATATTTTTCTTTTCAGATTCAATGGAAATGCTTCACACAAAAATCGATAGCCTCATTTCAGATAACAAAATTTTAATGGAGAATCAAAAATCGATGCTTCTTGAATTAAAAACTTTACGATCATCAAATATCAAAACATCACAGCAGTGTTCAGCGACTGATGTAGTTATTGTTAATATACCTTGTACGAGGGCTGAGGATTTTAAAATATTGGAAAGCAATTGCATGACTGAATATCAAGTGGAAGCGTATTTGGTACAGTATTAAAAATTTAATATTATTACTTTTGAAAACAAATGCGATCAAAAACTCGTCAAGTCAATAATTAAAAATACAGTCAATCCTGCAGAAGTTGAATCTCACGGGAGCGTTCCACGGATCCCACTTATAGAGGTTTCCGGAAACGCTCAGATCGAACAATCCAAACCAGTTATAGAGATTTTCTACTTATCCAGGATCGACTGTATGTATACAAAAACTTTAAAATAACATCTGGTTCCTTCAAGATATTTGGAGAAATTATAAAAAAAACGATTTTCAGAAAAATTTACTTTAATTTTTTTCTTCCAGAAAAATTTATTCAATGCGTCAAGACAGGAAGATTTTAATAATTTTGTCGTGGAGAATCTATCAAAAGTTATAACGGACGAAGCTGCTTGTAGTTTTTCTTGGTTTGAGCATCAAAATAGTACTTGTATACAAGAGTTTTTTATTATACAAACTTTAAAAAGTAATTACAAAAAATATTTTGAAATATTTTGACCTATGATGTCCACCAAATTTTTTTTTTAATAAAATGTAGATGTAAGTCTATCGAAATTTGTCGGAGCTACTGAAGAATCATTTAATAGAATGACTAAAATATGGTTCCTTTTGGCAAAAGATCGTGTCCAAAAACGGAAAATAGGTATTTAAATATCACAGCACTAAACTTTTACAACTAATATTATTATTTTCAGCTTAATAGGTAAATTGAAGTAAAGTTTGAAGATTGAATTTAACACTAAAGGAATGCATAAGGAAAACTGCTAATTTTTTATAATATTTTTTAGGATTACTTAATTGTTTTGTTTTACATTTTTTGTAATAAAATTTCCTTTCTTCTGTAGAAGAAATACAATATTATTAATTGGCTTTAAGTTGGTTTTTATGAAAAAGTGGAAGCATCGCAAATGATTTTATATCATGACAATATATAATTTCTACCGCATAAATAGCGTTTTAGGTTTATAATAAACGGGAAATATGTCACCTCAGCTTATCCCTCGGGTTATCATCCTTCACCTTCAGGTTATCCCTCGGTAGATTCTCATAAAAACAAAAAAAAAGAACTGAACTTCAAAATATTACATCTAATCCTGATGCGAATATACCAGATACAAGGACAATAAGTATTTTTAACAATATATTTTCAATTATGTAAAATCAGGTACCTAACGGAAATGTTGCACCCTTACCCCTAGTCATTTTTTAATTTTTTTTGTATGGAGCATTAGGTTGACAATATTGCGAAATTTCACCCTTTTGATTCGCTTCCGAGAAGAAAAGGTGAAGAGTTCACATTTTTTCGCAGAGTCGAAACAAATACGAAAAAAGGAGCATTATTTTCATTTTATTAAAAAAAAATTAAATAAAAGTGAAACAAACATTTTTTTAACGCTGTTTCTTTTTTTTGTGTTTTCGGAATAATGAAAAAAAAGAAATTCATAACTGTTTTTAAGTTTTGAATTTTCCATTTAGTTCTTGGATTTGTGGAGTGCGGACGTGTTTTTATACACTAACAGCCTTATTAATAAAAAATCCCTAACACGGAGATAACTCATGTGCTAACTAACTCCGAGATAGCAAACTTATCCATTAGATAACTATTCTTATTAATAAAAAATTTTCCTCCATATAATAGCTAACTCGTATTTTATTTAAAAATTTAGCTGGAATACGGCAACCCTTGTGCCGAATTGTACCAAAAAATACGAAAATCTTTTACATTTAAGTCAAATTTTGGTTTTTTAAATCCGTTTCCTTGGAGACGATATTAAAATAAGTCATATTTTGGTTTTTTAAATCCGTTTCCTTGGAGACAATATTAAAATAGGAGTGAAATTAATGTTTTTATTTTAATTGTGATTCACTGCAAAGTAATTAAAAGTGGAAAATTTAAAAATTGAAGGAAAGCGATCAGAAAAGTGGTGTTCAAGTGATAAGATAATATAATTATAATAACATAAATTGCATTTTTTTAATGGATCATTGTTTCTTATAGTCATTATTGCAAGAGTTATGTGCCGTCAAGAGTTATCAACTCGTTAACTCGAGGGAATCGGTATGTTAGCCAACACAGAGTTAACTAACGTCAGTTAACTCTTAAAATTTTTTATTAATAAGAATTTCGAGTTATCCACTGCGTAAACCATTGATAAAAGTTAACTAACGTTTATTAATAAGGCTGTAAGTTTTTTGTGTAACTCAACAAATTTAAATTCATCTTAGAAATTTTGTTCTGCGACATAAAAACTGCTGTGCCAAAGATAGGGTAGACTGAAAATTAAAATATTTCATTGTACATAAAAAATAAAAAAATATTCTTTAAATAAAATGAATTCTACATAAAAAGTGATTCCTTAGATAAAATAATTATTTTTATGTACATAAAAAAAATAAAATTTTCTGTCATTGCCATTTTTTTGGTATTTAGTGGGCGCG
This sequence comes from Chrysopilus asiliformis, assembly GCA_964034945.1. NCBI lineage: Eukaryota > Metazoa > Arthropoda > Insecta > Diptera > Rhagionidae > Chrysopilus > Chrysopilus asiliformis. Next base: position 86,998,240 of record OZ035961.1, on the reverse strand, counting down.
TTTAGACCGAGCTAACTTGGCACTGTCAATCTGGCGGTGCTAAACTAGAAACCATCAATTTCTTGCATCTATGTACAATTTTTGCAATATGTACATTGAAAAGGGCACAAAGGATTAGGAACAGCAGAAATAAATTCCACAGGGTCAAAAGGTAAGTTTCGTCCGTGTTTTGCTTTCACACTCTACTTGGTCTCTCGCTAACAAACTGGCCGGGCAGGCCCCTGCAAAGTCTCCATCTAAACACAGTCTAAGTATTGAGGAGGATTTTGCCATCACAAATTGATTAATTTAAGCTAAAAATGCATGTCTGAGGAATAAAAAAAAAATTAAAGTCGAAGATGCTTTAATAAATTGAAAAACTGGTTACAGACTAATCTAGAGAAAAAGCGGTTCTAATACTCAGTAGGACAGTCTATTAAGGAGACCCTCCATTACCATGATTTTTCCCAACTGCAAAAAAATAGAGACACATTTAAGTTGGCCCTCCATTAACATGACTTTTCCCAACTGCAAAAAAATAGAGACACATTTATGTGAAGATACCTTGGCGAGAAAGGGAGATAAGAATCAACTGCAAAAATTTGTCGGCAACTGCAAAAATAATTTCCCCTCTTTTTTTAAGCTAGAACCTGAATCGTATGTCGATGCGTCCGTCGTGCGTCCGTCGTGCGTCCGTCCGATTGACAGTTCGATGCGGTGACAGTTGGGTACGGCCACGGCATACAGACAGACAAGGTATGCTGTAAACTCAAATCTGACATTTCGTTGCTACGTCACTTGTGCCGATTAGTTCGTCAAGTGCTTTGTGGATGGTAATTTAAATTTTTGTGCGATCTAAATAAGATATTTGTAAATTAGTGGACTGATTGCATTAAATAGTGATCAATAAACATAAAAATTAATTAAAAAAAGTCGGCACAAATGACGTCACACCTGACTATCAAAAGTTTACAGCATACCTTGTCTGTCTGTATGCCGTGGTTACGGCAACGAATCTGGAGTTAAAGCTAGAACCTGAATCGTACGTCGATGCGTCCGTCATGCGTGCGTCCGGTTGACAGTTCGAGTAGAATCAACGGGCTGCTATGAGTACTTCCCTAATAATACGTTTTCCGATGCGGCAGCCGCATAGAGTAGGTCGAATTTCTACTTTTACATGCAGCAACGCACGGAAATGTCATTTCGCAAAATAGTTTGTTTACGATTTAAGCAATTTAAGTATGGAACAAATTGAAAGTAATTGTTTCGACGATAAACTAATAGAAGAAGTGCAAAACAATGAATTAAGCTAGAACCTGAATCGTACGTCGATGCGTCCGTCATGCGTGCGTCCGGTTGACAGTTCGATGCGGTGACAGTTGGGTACGGCAACGAATCTGGAGTTAATTAATTGTATCGACGTACGATTCAGGTTCTAGCTTTATGGCGATTTTATGGTAGTATTTATACAGGCACTCTAAATCAAGGAAATTTTATTGGCGGATTCAATGTGTTTGACACTTTAAGTTTTCGGACAATCGATACCATTTGGTTCCTTGTTTGTTTCAGCGCAAAAGTGAATCCCAGCCGAGTGGTAGTAATTAAGAAATTTCTCGTGAAAAGGCTTGTGAATATAGAAATAAATATGGTCTGTCGTTTGTGCTTGAATGAGTCTTTCAATTTAATCGAAATATTTGGCGAGCAGGGTACTAAAATGGAAGTACCGTCGATACTTTCTACACATTTTTGGTTTGAGGTTGGATTTTTGATAGCACTTCAAGGAAAGTTCTTCCTATAGTTTGTTTTTTGTAGCCTAAAATTGATGATCCGGTGTCCACCAGTATTTGCTCCAGATGCTGGCACAATACCGAGAATTTCCATATGTTCTACTTAAATGTTAAGGAGGCTCAAAATATGTTGGAAAGAACATCAACAATAGGGCTTTCCACCGATGGAGTCACAATAAAAACGGAATGCACTGAAGGCAAGTACGAGTTGAAATCATGGTAGATTAATGAAGTAAAAATGCACCATCCAAAATTGTTGCTTTGGGGTTTCTCTTTATTAGAGCTTCAGGTCCTTTGTAACTGGTATAAAGTTGTAAAAGTCTGTTGGCTCGCAGGAAGTGAAGTTTAGTCATCACAAGCTAATTGTAGTTGCAGCAGATATGCATAAACTTGCAGAAAATACTGTGAATTTCTTGTAGTAGACAAAAGTAGATCTGCAGTATGTGATATCGAGTATGTTAAGGCATATAAGTCAAGTATGAGTTAACGGAAGCAAATCAACATTTACTACTACTGGAACTTCAAATAAACTTGTGGCAGAAAAACGGTTGATTTGTATCGAGTTTATTAGACGATATTTACACTAGTCCCTCAGACTCGCCTTCTTGTTAGCGTTTTTGCTACCGTTTCGTTCTTTTTCATTTCTTTATTTTTTCGGTCTCTTCATGCGGACTCCATTCTTGCCGAAAGTAGGTCAATTACATTGTAACTTTTTTGTATAGTCCAACCGTGAAACCCTCAAATCGTATTTATTTTGTATATTGGTTTACGATATTGTGAAGTTTTTGTATTTTGTATACAGTAATCCCTCGAACTGCGTCTTCGCGTCTCTGGCGTCTTCTACCCTGACGTCAAACGAACGGCAAAGGGAATAAGCGAATGGCAAAGGTAGCCGTGTAATCGTGTTAGAAAAAGTCGATTTTCCTTTAGGTTCAAGCTTTATGCTTAGTTGGCACTGGGTCAGCTGCTTGTTGAACTAGCATCTGATTAGTTGGAAGTTTTTAACTTGTTTTTATCAGTGTTTCGCGCTAGTAGTAAGACAGACTATAAAAATTGTGGCAAATTCTATTATGAGTGTGTTTTTTTCTATTATGATGTACTAATCTAATGCTACATTTACACGAATGACAAATTTGTCATTTTTTTCTTGTCATGTTAATTCCCGTGTAAATGGCATAATTTTTGTAATTTTTTCTGTCAGAAAATGTCAGTCTCTCATAAAAGAATGAACTTGTCCATTCTTTTATGCCAGATTATCATTCGTGCAAACGCAATATTAGTTATGACAAAAGTTGAATACTAAAGTTGTCATAACTAATATTGCGTTTGCACGAATGACAATCTGGCATAAAATAATGGACAAGTTCATTCTTTTATGAGAGACTGACATTTTCTGACAGAAAAAATTACAAAAATTATGCCATTTACACGGGAATTAACATAATGACAAGAAAAAAATGACAAATTTGTTATTCGTGTAAATGTAGCATAATATGCGCTAGTAATATCAACTGCAAAAGCTGTTAATGTGCTAGTTGCTAGTACCTAGTATCTGGCAACTAACTCAATGTCGACATTTTGCAATATATGTATTAACATTTACAAAACATCACTTGTCAGTTTTTTCCCTAATAAAAGTGAAATTTACAGTAAATCATTTGATAGTCTTTTCCCTAATAAAATTATTTGAATTTTCTTGACCTGACACCACGTCTCGTATTACTGGTAATTCTTCAATTAACCGGACGTTGTACTTCGGCCGAGAGTTTTCTTTTGAAGAAAACTATTTTTTCCTGATCCGTTTAACCCGCGCTAAGCCTGGACTTATCCGGCATTTAGCTTTTGATTAAGTAACTAGGTATTATCTAATAAACAAGATAAAATTTTGGATATCTCATAACTGTACTCAAAGCAGCCGCCAGCAAGATAAATAAATGACAAGCTCCAAAGAAAGCGATTTTTGCGTTACATATAAGGTGTTAATGGGTTAAGAAACAACAAGTAAAAAGTGTGTAAAAACAATAATTGTCGAGTGCAAGTGTTTTTTAAGCATGTCAGCAGGAGCCGGTTAGGTCTGAAAAACTAATAATTAGCGGGACGTATTTTATGGGTTGTCTATAACAAAAAATATTAAAAAAAGTCGACATCTTTCGGGGAATTTTGCGATATTTCATCATACAAGGTTTACTCAAATGTTTTAAAGAAATTTTATTTTCACCGTGTCAAATATCGTTCGTTTTTTCTTCTAGGCGCTACGGAGAGAAAAAACAAAATGTTTTTAACGGTGCGACATCAAAATATCATTGCACGGGTGACAATAGCTTACCTGGAAGAATTATGTATTCAAGATTTAGAAGCGAGTGTGGCTCAGTTTGGCAGCAATATAACTTTTAGTCACAGTGGGCTGCCTTTAGCACGCGACGATGTCGTGGAGTTTATTATGCAGTATGGAACTGATCCAAATTTCGTACTGGATATTGCTGGTGAAAATCCAGATTACATATCGCGAGCAGTTTCCAGAGATCCAATATGTGTGCCCATTGATGAGACTTTGAGCTTGGATTCGTCTATGTTTTTAAATGTCATTAATGATATAGTCGGCTCAAGTAAAGTGAGTTAATATTTTCGAAAACCACCTGACTTTCTTATACCTAAAAAACGGAAACGGTTAAAGCTCTTGCGTTACGACTATAAGTAAAAATCTAGGCCTTAAATATTATAATCAAAAGTTGATGGAGTGAAGATTTTTTGGAAACAAACGGTCAACACTTTTTGACACGCGACTCAATAGTATTGTACTTGAGAAATGTCTCTAAGCTAAATCTCGAAATTGGCCGATTTGGTGAAAACGGTACTTTCTACGTATAAGAAAGTAAAATTATTTCGATATATTGTTGTTACTGACAGATTTATATATATCTTTTAAGGATTTAGAAGTATTTCTAAATACGAATGCTAAGTGCATAGTTCAGGCATACAAGCAAAACAAAGTTTTGACTAACCAGCAAAGGGTGGATGTGAGCAAAATAATTATCAGACATATCTTAAATAATGATTCTGAAAGAATGTAAGTGGATTTTTTTAAAAACTGACCTAGTGGAAGCTTTTTCTTTAACTGTAACAAATAACAAATGTAATGTGTGATAAACGGTAATGTTTTTTTTAGTGAACCTGGGCATACAAAGCAAGTCAGTAATGGCAAAGGCTTCCACTATGGTTTTTAAACAGCACAAATTGTTTTTACATATCTTTGGTTGTGTTACAGATTACAGAGAACAGATTTCATAAAACTTGCCTCATATTTAGGACAAATATTTCCCGGCGAGTCTGAGGGAATTTACTATACCCCTTTTACTATGATTGCTGGACGAAGACACGCAGCCACCGGAAAACTCTGGTCTCAGTATACGAAGTACCGTGAGGAATTGGCAAATATTGGATTTATAAACCGGCGCAAGCGTTCCGGTAGTTCAACATCGAAATCGTTGCCATCAACAGAGTCTGGATCCAATAGCGGCGAAAATATAACTGATCTGAGTAAATATCATATTTTCTATAATTTGTAATTTCATTTAATTGTACAACGTCAATCGTTAGACACGAATGACGGGGAAGACCAGAAAGCTCTTGAAGACCTTAAAAAAGAGGGTTGCGGAGCTGTTAAAGAAAAGTGGAAAAAAACTTTTTATCTGAGGAACAAAATTTTGAAATCTTCAATAACTGTTTCGGAGTTCATAACACTTTTCCCACCTTTACAACAACCTGCAGGACTTGAATTGGTAAAAAGTCGTGTGTAAGATACTGTCCATAAAATACGTCACAAATGTAGAGGGAAGTGTTCCATACAAAAATCGCGAATATGTATGATAATAGAAGGGTGTGTGTGTGCCAAAAAGTGCGAAATTAGCATTACGTATTTTATGGATAGCCCTTAAGATTTATGGCGTGTTGAATTAATTGGTTTCATTTAGTTATCCTTGGACTGTCAAAAATTGTATGGCGTGCTTCCTAAACTTGAAGAAAGGATTGACGACATATACCACAGCCTGTTGCATTTAGGTCTTAAATCTAAAAATAATTTTGCTAAAAAGGCAGTTCAAATGATTGACGCTGAAAGTTCTGGTAAATCATTTATATTTCATGAATTTATATTATATTTGCTGTATCGATAATATTATTTCCATTGCGACAACTAATGGCTTTTTTATTTCCTTATACGAAGCATAAGTATTGTGACCATGAAAAATTCCGACCTCTTAATTTTGCCTAAAAACATTTCTCGAGCACTCCCGAGTCGATTGGAGCCATATTACAAAAACGTCATTCTTTCAGTTTGCCTGTGTACAAGATCTCTCAAAAACTATTTAAGCTAGAGCTATGAAATTTTACAGGGATATTTGGTCCTGGAATGAGATGATCATATCAACTTTTTGTGAAAATCTTTTAGCCGGTCGATATCTCGATAAATTAATATTATGTTCGTCAGGGGTTAGTGTAAATTGCGACGGGACGTAGATTTTGTATAAGAAAAACTCATAGTTAAAGTCACATAAGATATATTTTTATTTTGTTCTATATCTAGAAGGCAAGATTTAAAATTTTAACATATCGATACAGGAAACATATATAAGAACATGTATTATGATATAATATCTCACAACTTTTTTTTTTGCAATACGATCTCACATTTTACTTTCAGAATCAAATAAAAAGGCATTAAGTCTCATCCTTTTGCCGTATCTCCTACCGAACACGCTTTTGAAAACAAAGGATTCAACACATTGCGCCAAAAGACCTTGTAAAGTGGATATACAAGAGTCTTTCATTTCGTGCTACAAAACCTTACCAGAGGCGGATTTAGAAGAGCACAAATATGTACAAAGGTGTCGGACTATAACGGCAGTGGTTCAACCAAAAATTGTGGTTGTTGGCTCCCCCGTTTCTATTGTCTATGTTTGGTTTGCTGAACGCAAATACATTTTCCAAACTTTGGCCCCAGCGATAGACGCCTGTATGGCCATATACTTGGGACTAAACATAAGCTATCCTGGAGAAACACAACGCGTTTGGTACTTTGTACAAAAAAAAGTATTTAATATTACAAAGCTAGATGATAATCTAGACCCTGTAGTTGAAACACTGGCAAACGATTTGAAAAATATAAAGAGTAAAAACTGTACTGAATGAGCAGAGCTATCGTTTGTAGCAGGAAGTAGATTTATCAAGTATATTTTTAATATTAGACATAAGATGGAAATAAATCTATAGAATAAGTATTACTAGAATTATTTAATATATGTAATAAGATTAAGAAAATAGATTCACCCATTAGAGTTAAGATGGAGCAATGATTTTTTTTTATGTAGGAAGTCTTTTGCAAATATTTCGTCGCTTTAACACATTGAACGCCACGTCGCACGAAAACCTTCACCATTATGTGGGATTTTACATTATTACAGAATTATGGGGTCTTCGACGAACATATCCGTGTGTTCCGCTTGGCCCTGGAGCAGTTTTTCGTACTTTTTTTTTTGTGAGAATAGAAGTTGTGGATTTTTTTAATGTATTTGTTTTTAAATAAGTAGAACTAAAAATGTCACTTTGTAACCCATTTTAGACCAGCCTTATACTTCCATAATAGCGTGGCTTCCGGGGAAACATTACCGATTTTGCCTTGGCAGTCAATGTGGTAAAGCATTTTATGGGATTAGGTGTCCTTAAATCACCCATTTCCCTGTAACTAAGCAATGGAATGTTTTTTTGTCAATATCCATGGAAAAACGAGAGAATCTATGTTGTTTTAAATAAATTTAATAAATTTTTTGTCTTTTTATTAAAACACCGCATTTTTTTTTATCGAAAACTTTTTTTTATGTTAGTGTCAAGATCAATTAGAAAATTTCTAAGATAATTCCACTAAATTCCATTCAAAGGATCGTTAATTTTAGTTTTAAAATTCAAAATTACAAAATAAATGTGATTTTAATATAGGCTTTAGAGCAAATAGATTGATGATAAAATACTAATGGATTTTCTTGTGATTTAGATGATAGTACACCAAATGCAAGCTTGCCGGGTTCTTCATTTTTCAACCAAAATAATACACGAGTCAATGCAACAGCAAAAACAGAATTAGTACAGGAAACAGGTAAATGAAATTGAATATAGTTTATTTTGCAAATTTAATCATCCAAAAATTATTAACAGTTACCGGATATACAGATAAATATATGAAAAACATTCCAGCGACGTCCACATCCAATTTCGACAGTACATTAACGGAAGAATTAATTTTAAAGTCTGAACATGAGGAATATGATGAAAGAGGTAGCCAAAAAAAAGACAATAATCGAGGAAAATAAATAAATATTTTCCATTCCAGGTGATTCGTTTGATTTAGATAATAGATACGACTATCTGTCACAATCAGAAGATGATAAAATGGCTGTTGATCCAATGTTAAATGATTCCAAAAATGCCAAACGCCCACAGAAAAAACCTAACACAAGTAAGTTATTTAATATCATTTGCAAAAAATATATTTAAAAATGGTATTTCGTAAATTTATGTTTCGTTTTTAAATTCGTAATCTTTTATACATTCTACACAAATACTGCTTTTCCTTGGCCGTAATTTTCATACTCGTTATTTAATTGATTTTGTTGTTTAGAAAGAGTATATCTGTTCTTTATATAGTGTAATTTGTTTTATGTTAAATTCAGAATAATATCTTTGACGTTATATAGTCGACCAAGTTTTTAAAGGCAGAGAATTTAGCGAAAGCTGGAATATAGAACCTTTCTTCAAAATCACTTTTCTCCTAGCTTTAATTGAAGTTGTACCCCTCATACAGCCACTCATACCAAGCAGTTAACGGTTGAAGTAATATGGCGTTATGAAATCTGTCAACTGCCAACTTCACGGTTGACGTAAATGCTGTTTGGTGCCTGCTACTGATTTCGTTACCATTTTGCTATTTATTTTTGACCGTGATTACATTGGCGCAGGAAGGCATCTGACTTCACGAAATGTTGGGCAAGAGACGAAGTCTAAAAATTTCAGTTCGAGTGTAATAGGAACGACGTGTGATTGGCTACCTATTCCCACTTGTTTCGAAAAAATCATTCGGTTTGTAGACGCCAAAGCGTGCGCATCTCTAATAGTTTTTATTTAAGTGTGCTATATTTATTTATGAAAAATTCTACCCTTTTGTTGTCTTTATACAATCAGTAATATTATAAAAATTATTAATAAATTTAATTTGGCCCCACAATCCTACAAAATTCCAATAAATTATCTCTGACCACGATGTTGCTGAAATAAAAATGGTCCAATTTTCATTTGTTCCACTTGTCGGTGTGGGGTTCAGTTTATATCGTGTAATCACAAGAGGTCCAAGCAGTCGGTATATTCAATCCGTGTTAATAATAGTCTTTGACTTCGAGTGGTCTTTAACCTTTTGCACTCCACTGACACCTATACAGTGACATCCCTATGTTAAACATAAATGAAAATGCATATGTTAAACATAAAAAAATGCATATGTTAAACACCTATATGTTAAACATAAATGAAATCACACCATACAAGAATATAAACACAAAAATTTTTTTTTTTTGTATTGTAACGTAACAGAAATGTAATAAAATATATAAATGTAATATAATCTATGTAAACGCAATTATAAAATTTTCTTTAAAAAATGGCATGGAGTTGCTGGTAGGTGATTGAAATTTTGGTGTGGAGTGCAAAAGGTTAACAAAACCTTTGGCCAGAAATTCCAGGAAGGGAGGATGCGCAGGCATGTCGGAAGACCATACTGTAAAGTGGGATGTTTCATATATGGGGAATATTAATATTAAGATAACTACAGGCTTCACCGCATCTAATGCCGCGGCCAGCCGCTGGCTGCTATTGGTTAGTATCGCTGGCAAGTAGCAAAACAGTGGTTTGACATTTGAATCTGGGAGATTTTTAAAATAATAAACGTTACACACAAATTTAAATAAATAAACGTAAAATAACAACTTACAATAAACAAACTTTACCACTTATCAGACTTTTGACAGCTAAGAAACCATGCTACAGGGTCACGTGATCCCTAGTAGCGCTGGCAAAGTAGAACGGTCTTTACTTCATTAGCGCTGCTAAAATCATCACGCTGCTGCTGGTAGTAGCAACGCACTATGGTTCACACGATGCTGCTGAAACGTCTGCTAACAGCCAAACAGCCACTAGCGCTGGCAAAACAGCGTCATGTGACCGCGGCATAACTGCGGCAACTATAGTTTTTACGCGTTACTCCAATTGCCGTTACGAAACATTAGGGTCGGGTAGGGTGAAGTGGTCCGTAGGGAGAAGTGGTCCAACACCATTTTTTAATGTCACAAGAATATACAACTCTCATCGGTTGCACTTAATGACAGCTAGTTTTTTATTAGTCATTGAAGTGTGCAGCCATATATTTACTTACTCTCCCAAAAGTTTACGCAACTATCCACATTAACACGTTGGCTACCATGTGAGTCACCGGTGATCGCAGCGTGTCACCCACAGGGACAATTTGAGTCACCGGTGTACACACACTATTGTCATTACCGTCAGTTTCTCAAGTTCCATGGTTGAGTGCAGTCGCTCGTGCGGTACAAAGAGGGTTTTTTTTTGTGGAGCGTATTTCATGTGAAAAATTTATTGTGGTAAGTTTTTTTCGTTATATTTTATTCGATTCGTTCGTTTTTGTCTGTATTGATCTTGTGTTCACTGGTGACTCACATTGTACAGAAAGCAAAAATTATAACATTCATTATGAAATTGTCTTATGGATGTTCTTCGAATTGGTACTCACTAAATTTTATTTTATTAGGCACAATGAGCACAACTCGTAAATGTGGTTTTACTATCGACGATATAAATAATTGTCTGGATGAGAGTGACGGAGACAATTTGGATTTTAGTGCCGATGAAGAGTTTGACTATTTACCCTCTGATGATCAGGATAATTATAGTTCTGATGGGGAGACCACTGACAACTCAGACAGTGATTGCGAAAACACATCTCCTAATATAATGAATTTGCCAGACAACGCAGATCAATGGATTGATGTTGGTGAGGAAAGCATGAATATTTTCAGATTCACTGAGAATCACGGACTACGCAATATATCAGAAAGTATAAATTCTCCTATGGATCTGCTTCAGTTATTTGTCGATGAAGAAGTCTTATCGCTAATATCTTCAGAAACGAACAAAAACGCCAAGGAAAATGTTTCTAATTGGAAGGATGTGAATCATCAGGAGTTAAAGCAGTTTTTGGGTCTCATTATTTACATGGGTGTCGTCAAATATCCCAAAATATCAGATTATTGGAGCAGAAAACCCTATTTCAAAAACAACTTTGTCTCCAAAGTGATGACTAGAACAAGATTTCAATCACTTTTACGTTTTCTTCATTTTTCGCAAAATAATCCCACTGATCGACTTGGTAAACTGCGTCCACTCATTTCATTGCTGAACGAAAAGTTTAAGTACTACAAAGTGCCAGGAGAATGCCTTGTCATAGATGAAACTATGATACCCTTTAGAGGACGGCTGATTTTTCGGCAATACCCCCCAGCTAAATCAGCAAAGTACGGTGTAAAGCTGTATAAAATGTGCGACCCAGAGGGATATACGTACTCCTTTGAAGTTTATTCTGGAAAAGAAGCCAGCGTGGATCAGCAACCGAAAGTTCACCATAGCAACAAAGTTGTACATGGACTATTGGGAAACTATATCAACAAAGGTCGCACACTAACGGTTAACAACTTCTACACAAACATCGAATTAGCCAACAACCTTCTCATCAAAAATACTCACTTAGTTGGTACTGCACGAAAAGCTATGAAAACGGTGCCAAAATCCATTTTACAACCAAAATTGAAGAAAGGTGAAATTGTTGGAAAGCAAAACCCGGTAGGTGTCGTCGTTGGAACCTGGAGAGACAAACGCTATGTTCGTTTCCTTACAACACGACACTCTCTAAAAATTTTAAATACGGGGAAAAAAAACCGAAAAGGAGATGAACTGAGGAAGCCTGAAGCTATTATCTTCTACAACAAGAATAAACAAGGTGTTGATGTATCGGACCAGATGACTAGCTACTTCTCACCTTTGATGAAAACCATTAGATGGTACCACAAAGTCGGCCTCCATCTGCTCCTTGGAACAGCAGTAGTGAATGCTCTATTAATTTATAAGAATATTACCTCTCATAATACACAAATTGTTGGCTTCAGGGAACAAATTTTCTCTGCTTGGTGTATGAGGAACGAAGAAATTCATACTGTGAAGAAGCACAATTTGATTCAAACTATAGAGCGTTTAGCGAATAATAGGAAGAAAAGGGGCAGATGTGTGCACTGCTATGAAAATCTTTCGAAAATTATACCGCATAATGAAGTTATGAAAAAATGTAAAATGGTATCTACCCAATGCGAGACTTGCGAGAATAAACCCTGGGTATGTTTGAAATGCTTTCAAGAACGCCACAAGTAAATATTTTATGCAATAAATTTTATATGTAAATAAACTGAAATGTATGTACTTTTAATTAAAATTGAATTGTGATACTTTGAAAATTTATGAATTAAAAATTAAACATTAAAATTGTATGTATTTTTTAAAATGCCCTACATATCAACAATATCGATCTGAGACAAAAACCACTTTTTCCCAGAATTCTGCCTACTTTTGTGAGCAAATAGCCAAAGCATGAAAGATCCCATGGTGCACAATATAAATTGAGCTTACTATACATTCCTATAGTTTCGATGTTCACCCGTGCCTCACAGTGTGCAAAAGTGAAATAAGAGTTTGAGTCACCGGTGACTCACAAAGTACAGAAATGATTTTTGCGTTTTTTCCCAGTGTATACTAGCAGAGTAAGCGTTTTTTTGGTTGGTAGCCAACGTGTTAAACCACATTTTGACGAATTCTTCATCAATTTCAATAAGGTAATTAATCTAAAATGTTGTTAACAATATGAATTTTATAAATCCACCGAATTTCTACATTTTTTTCCACAATTATTGATGCAGCGTCATTTCTCGCAAAATAGCGTCGGTAGGGAGAAGTGGTCCACGCTTGGTAGGGTGAAGTGGTCCACCCTGTGAATGTCATATTTCGTGTTTTCAAATTGTTTTATGAGTTATTTTGAGTGTTTAAGTGAATTATTTTCAATATTTTAGCCATCATGCCTAGCAAGTATGTAAAAAAAAATGCATATACTACAATAGACAACAACAAATTGATTGCAGCTTTGCGACAAGTCAAGCTTGAGAATATTTCGGAACGTGTGGCTTGTGTCGCTGCCGGCGTACAAAGAACAACCTTTAGACGTCACTTACAACATGTGAATGAGAAATTTGAGGATTTTTCCACAGTCACCGATGAGCAACTATTGGCTTTTCTCATTGCAAAGGGTGCTCACGGGGGAAAGACGGTATTAATTTTTATACGCATATGGTGAAATCAAAGGGTATATTAACTTTGTCTTACCGTTTGTAACGCCAAGTTCCCGTTATCACACACACAAATGAATTACACCAGTGTGTTTAGAATGATAAAAATGATCAATTTTTGCATGTCCGTCCGTCTGTCCGCATCTTATCAAAAAAGTGCAAGAACAAAAGTATGATTCTACATAAAACTCCCATACATCAAAATCCGATTGGAATAAATTTTAAAAAATCTTATTGAAAAGTTTGACTTCAAAGTGGAATTTTGATACAACTGTTCGCTGTTCAATTAAACTTCGAACAATGCCATATCACCATACGGATTTTCAATAATTGCCAGATGGCAATTATAGTTTTTGTTATGTTTTTCTAATTGGTTTTCCTAATTGTTTTTTTAATTATCTCATAATTATTTTAATTCTCTTAAAGATATTTACTGAAGAGCAAGAGAAAGCTTTTGAACAATATGTCATCAAATGTGCCAAGCTAAACTATGGGCTCACCATCAACAATATACGGGAATTGGCATTCCAATTTGCAAAAAAGATTGCAATTAAATATCCAGACAGCTGGAATGAGCATGCGAAAGCTAGCAAAGGTTGGTATTACGCTTTTATGAAGCGACACACAAGACTTTGGCTTCGCAAACCCGAATCTACTAGTGCAGCTCGAGCCAAAGGATTCTGTAGAGAAAACGTGGACGAGTTTTTTCGCAATTTAAGTGCCGCGTTGGATGCTCAGTCGTTTCGTGCGCAACGTATTTGGAACGCTGATGAAACAGGCTTTCCAACGGTTCCGACCAATTCTCCTAAGGTCGTAGCTGAAAAAGGTTCAAAAGTCGAACATTTCACATCCGCTGAACGTGGAACCAATGTAACAATGGCCATGGCTGTGAGCGCATTTGGCGATTCCATTCCGCCTTTCTATCTCTTTCCGCGCAAAAATATGAAATCCGGTTATCTTCGCGATGCTACTCCCAGTGCAGTTGGCTTTGCGAATGGAAGTGGCTGGATGACAACAGTCGATTTCATTAAATTCATGGAACATTTTATTCTTCACGTCAAACCATCGAAAGAAGATCCTGTGCTCCTTTTGTACGACAACCATTTGTCACATCTTTCCATTGGCGTCGTAGATTTGGCGATTGAAAACGGAATCACCATTGTAACGTTTCCTCCGCATTGCAGTCATCGGTTGCAACCTCTAGATGTGTCGGTTTTCGGCCCCGTCAAACGATCGTACAACATTCAATGCGATGCATGGTGCAAGACCCACGTGGGTTTGTTGCTAGATATTGATTATGTGGCCGAAATCGCAGCAAAGGCTATGGGCACGAGCTTGACACCAGCCAATATAAAAGCAGGCTTTAAGCGAACGGGTATTTTTGAATTCAACCCTGAAATATTTACAGATGACGACTTTATTGCTGCGTCAATCAGTGGGGCGAACAAAGCGGCGTATGCAAGTGAGGAGCCAGACGACGAGCGTCACATGCTTGGGGTTTTCGGTCAAGATGATGAGCCGTCAGCTCACAAAGAGGTGTCAACATCAGCCTCTGAGCTTGCTTCAACTTCGGCTTTGTCTACTTCGGCTGCGTCGTTATGCGATATTGGTCCGCTAAAACTTGCTCCACCCAAACCAAAATCAAATCGTGACCGAAAATCGATGCGAAGCTCGATTATAACTTCTCCCGAAAATCTAGCTGAACTAGAGAAGAAAGCACAAAAAGCCGCCGAAAAGCGATGCTTAACCGAATACACTACACCGAAGAAACCAACGCCTAAACAGACCAAACGCAAAATTTTAACTTTCGAATAAACAATATTTTCGATCAAACTTGATGATTCTATTTTTATTTGTCATTTAGAAACCTAAATTTAACATACTCGTATAAAGCCATTTAACTTTATGTTTATGCGATTTCTGGAAAAAATTTGTGGGTGGACCACTTCTCCCTACCATTTTGAAAAAATCGAAAAATTAAAGTTTTCGAAAAATGCCTCAAAATTAAATTTAATGTCAAAAAGTTGGCAATCTGTGAATGCAGAAAGTTAGCTTAGGTCCTGCGCTTGAGATTTAACTATCTTATCATGCAAAAATTCCAATTTTTGACCATTTTATGGCCAATAATAAAAACGTGGACCACTTCTCCCTACCTGACCCTACTTATTAAAAACCCTAAACTTCAAATAAAATATTTCTTCTATAATCATTTCCAAAAATCATATGGATATATTTTATATTCGTCAGTCTAGTGTAAGAAGAACGACAATTTATATAGTTTGTATGAAGCCCTAAGTTCGTGTGTGTCAATTTGTGCCTTGTTATTTTTTTGTGATAAAATTATAAATAGGTGAGTAAGTTTTATGAATTTCGGATAAAATTAATTTTCATATTGTGCTTAAAGGTGTATATCTACCTGCAAACTTTTAGCAAAATCGAAATTGTTTTGCATATTCTTAACCCTTTAATGGAGAATGACGTGTTATACGTCATGTTACTGGTTTTTGGTGGGACATGACGTATGCACGTCAAATATTGTTTTACTAATAAAATCATGATGGTTAAAGCTGTCACGAAATATATGAGTTTATATGGATTATGTGTGTTTAGTGTCCCCTTCAGAACTGCAAAATATTGTCGATACAAATGTACCTGGAAATTTTTTTTTTTTTTACTTTTTTGTGATTCTTTGAACACCACTATGTGTGGCATTCTGGGCAGCGCACTCTAAAAAGTGGTGTCTGCAAAAGGCTTAATGTACAAAATTTCGACATATGTTTCTCAAAATATTAAGTTGATCAAATGAAAATTGCCAAAGTTTGGATACATCAAGTGTCAAAGTGAGGAATTGATAACAATGGCGCGAAACTAAAAAAAGAAGGTTTTACTGGCCAGTTAAACATGTATTTCTCAAACTGTAGTTATGGAAACAATAAAAAATGGATTTAGGACTTGTGGACTATTTCCTATTTCAAATAATGTGGATTATTCAAAGCTGATTGGTTAAGTCATTTTTGAAGATATTTCGGGATAGGAAAATAACAAAAATGATTTAGAAAAAGACTGTTAGTAGAAATCTTGAACAATTTAAAGATAAGGAACGAGAGACCCAATTGACCATCTTTTGGATTTTTGTACCATATCCAAGTTTACCACTCAATTTTTCTTTATAAAGTTTCAGATAATTTGAGGGTACACTTGGAATTTTGTACCATATGTTACGCTATGGTACGGAATCCCATTTATGTTCCAAAAATGGACTGCAATAATGATGAAATTTCCATAAATTTTTCCATGTCGCACAGAAAAATAATAGGATAAGTACCAGTATAATTTCAATGTGATGTCACAAGTTTTTTAGTTGAATTTTAGCCGCCTGCGGTTGCGAAATCGAACTGAAAAACATTTGGTACGTCCCATACATTTTTCCATGTCGCGCAGAAAAATGATAGGATAAGTCCAGTATAATTTCAATGTGACGTCACACATTTGGTACGTACCAATACATTTACCAATTAAATGTCGAAAAGAGCACATTTCTTGACCAATCAGGAAAAGTACCGTTATTGCTGAGCAGTACGAAAAGTCAGTATCATTACAGCGATTATAAGTGAAAGACAAGTTTTGGTGGCCAAAAATATTTCAATTAAAGCGGTTTTTGATTAAAAGGTAAGAATTTTTTGAGTGAAAAATCAAAAAAAAAAAGTTCTATATTTCGGTATTGTGATTAATAATGTGTGTAAACTTGAAAGTGGAATTTTCATTCGAATTCCGACACGTGAGGAAAAAAATTGTGATTTCGTTCGCATTTTCACAGCCTTGAAGGATCATTCGCATTACAATTCAATGTAGATTTTCTATATTTAATGTCCACTAAATGTAAAATTATTGTTTTAATCGCAATTCCGAAAAATTAGTGTTTCAATTGTGAAGTGGAAAATTGAGTGGATATCTACCAATACATTGTTGGAAAAAAATTGAATATTTGGTACCATACGTTAATCCCAAACTTTTTCCAACTACTGAACTTTTTAAATGCCTATAATTACATTTTATTTTATTTTTAGCAAATATGGATGCAAAAGGTGGTGATATTAAAAATTCAGAACAACAGCTTAAGCAGTCATCTTCGAAGTAAGTACAAACTAATTGTTTTATTTTCGTATTTGTATCTTTAACAAATTGTTTCAAACAGTAGTTATCAGTTGTTAGTCTAGTAATTGAAATAGGGTCCCACGAATATTTTTTTTTAAATTTGTTTTTCTAATAAAACTTTGAACGCGAACTTAATTTTATTTTATCTAAGTTATTTATTTTTAATCAAATACTTGAAAAGAATTCTAATAATCTAGTGCAATTGTTTTTTTTAAATAATAATTCTACAGAATCAAAAAAAAAAAAATATGTCGAAAGAGAAGGGAGGCCCAACAATATATGAGAAGATTTAGTGGACTACAATATCGATTAAAAAATAATTATAGAGATCTAAATTTAGAGGAAAAGCCAATCAACTCTCCTATTCCTTCAACACTTGCCCATCCACTCTCCCATCCCTTTCCTGAAAATAATTCATTTCCTGGGTCATCTACTGATTTTTCTAATTTAGCCAGTGCCGAACAAATTTTTTTGAACACAGTTATTAATTGTAGTGATAATGAAAGTTCCGACAGTGACTGCCATTACGACATTAATGAAGTCGATAATTCTAACATGGTTTTTGAGTTAACAAAATCAGAAAAATTGGCACGATGGGCAACTTCCACGTTACAAACTAGGAATTCTGTTAATCAATTGTTACAATTTTTACGACAAGAAGATCCATTTTTGCCAAATGATTACAGAACATTAGTTCCAACCCCTAGAAAAATTAATATAGAAGTTATGGGTGATGGTAAATATTTTCATATTGGATTAGAAATAATTTTTAAGAATTTTTTGAGAATTTACGAACCTGAGGAGGAGTTATTATTTTTTGACGTAAATATAGATGGTTACCATTATCTAAAAGCAGTTCTATTGATTTGTGGCCAATTTTAATTAATGTTGTAGGCTTTTATGAGGTTTATCTTGTTGGTACCTATTGTGGAAAATCAAAGCCAAACGATATTAACGTCTACATGAAATTCTTTGTAGATGATTTAATAAACCTTGACCGTGGTATTGAATTTAATAAAAAAACATATATTTTTAAGTTGAGATGTGTTGTAGCAGATATTCCAGCTCGGGCTTTTTTTTTTTAAATATTAAGGGTCATAGTGGCTATGGTTGTTGTCACAAATGTAATATACGTGGCAAATATTATCTTTCAAAACTAGTTTTTCCAATGCCTTCCAATAAATTGGAACTTAGATCCAATTCAGAATTTAGATCAAAAATTGATACGGATTTTCACAACACTCCAGAGGTTTTAGTTATGGAAAAATTGGATATTGATTTCGTTTCGAGCATCCCAATAGATTACATGCATTGTGTTTTACTTGGAATTACCAAGCAATTATTGAAGTCTTGGATTTTAATACGAAGACAAAATTACAGTATTAAAGCTAAATACTTGGAAGACATTTCTAAAGATATTGTTTTAATTGGTGCGCAGTTTCCTTGCGAATTTAACCGTAAGCTTCGTTCATTGGAACAGTTGAAACGTTACAAAGCAAGCGAATTTCGACAACTGCTCTTATATGTCCTTCTGATAGTTTTAAAGAATCCTTTTGACAATAAAAATCAAAAACCAATTTATGACCATTTTTTAAAATTGGTTTGCGCAATTAGAATATTATGTGATAAAAAAATGTGTGTTGTTAAAAATATTGTAGCATCAGCACTGATAGAAACATTTGTGAAAGATTTTCCAAAGCTTTATACTATGTTTAACGCTACGTATAACGTTCATATGTTACTTCACATTCAAAATGATGTTTTGTTTTTAAAAGTTCCAATTGATGAGTACAGTTCATTCAAATTTGAAAACTTTTTACAATACTTAAAAAATCAACTAAAGGGTAGAAATCGCTGTCTTGAACAAATCCACAATAGATACCATGAAAAATTATTATCAAACGTGTCTTTTACATTTCAGAATTCGATACAACGCAAACAAATCAATAAAATTAATTTAGATGGTAAAACTTATAAACATGTTTATGTTAATAATATGAAATTTAGCGCAAAGGTACCAAACAATTATATTTACCATGAAAAAACAAGAAAAGTTTTTCAAATTCAATCATTGTATAACAGTTTGTCAAATGAAATTTACTTTTCGGCATTAGAAGTACTTAACTTAGATTCCATTTTCAATTTTCCTTTAAACTCAAATCTGCTTGGTATGCTAATGACTAGTAATGAAGTACTGTCTTCAAGTCTACTTCACGACAATATTAATAATAACGATTTAATCAAAATCATAAAATTTTCTTTATAACAATTCCCTTTTCTATATTAAATTTCTTTAAAAATGTTTTACCATTTAAAGTTCTTAAAATTCATTCATTTTTTCATTTTTTCGCTTATTTTCATTTAACAAGCTTAATCCTATACCACGTTGTTGAATTTTCCGACGATTCCGTTTCATTAGTTCCTCAAAATTGGCTACACCCGAACAATGAAATGTCGTACTATCCTCCACAAAAAATGGTTTTGTTGAACTTACTAAAAAATAAAACTGAGCCATTAGCTAATTGGAAAGCCTATGAAATCAAGAAATTTTGGTATAAAAATATTGCAACCTACAAAGAAGGTAAAAAATTAGAGCGCATGGCAATCATTGAAAGTTCTGCAGAAGACGATGAAGATGATAATTATGGACAACATTATAATATTGAACAAGAACCTAACTATAATGTCTTATTGGCCGAGGTTTCAGAATACACTGCCAGAAATGAAACCCAAAATAATCAAAGTATTAATGAGGTGATTTGTATACCAAGTGAAAAAATTACTACATTGCCTACATCGGTATCATTCGAAACACCTCAAATATCATCGAGTAAGTCATTCCAAGTTGCATCTACATCAACTCAGAACATTTCTTCAGCATCCATTGTTTCAACTACGCCAGTGGTTTACGAAGCAACTCCAGTCGTGTTCCAATCATCTGCTTTTGAACAGAAGATGTTTCAAGAAGTTGCAGAATTAAAAGAAACGATTCTAAATCTTACTTCTGAAGTACTTAAGATTCAACCAATTTTAAAGTCTGGTCAAGAAGATAAAACTCCAGAAAATAAAATTTTCAAAACCTTAGAGACCAAAAGTGATTTTGACAACTTTGAGATGTCGTTAAAAGATGGGGAAAAACTCGAGGAGTTTAAAAAATTGATTAGTACAATTTATAAAATCAATAAACGTCAAATACTAATAGATAGTAATGATCCAAACAAACAATTGGAAATATTTTCGAAAGTAGTGTTTAAGAATTTATTTTCAAGATCATTACTCAACATAATGAGTTGGTCCAATTATGAAGACAGAGTAACTGTGGGCAATACGGTTACATTTAGAACCATATTAGTAGAAGGCAGCGGCTTATCAAGAACAACTGCTACTAATAAAGCTTTGGAAATGGTTATGAAAACTGCACTTAAAAAATGCAAAGATGCTAGCCGATCAAGAAGAGCTACTAAAAAACAAGCAGAACCAGTTCAAAGCAGCGCAAAAAAAACAAAAGTAGCAACAGAGCAACAGCAGCGACAACGGTGAAGGAATCACCAGAAAACTAAAAAAAAGGTCTTTATTACTATATTATTTTAAATATTTCTATTAATAAAAATCATTTTTTATTCCAGACCTGAATCCAAAGCTGAAAAAACTTTTTTTTTTCGTTGTAAAGTTTTTTTAAAAATAAAATGGGTTTTTTTTAAAAGTTAGTGGTTTTATTTGTGAAGGTAAATCATATTCTATAAATTCTATAGATTATGAAAATAATATAAAGAAGAATGCTAGCAAAAAACTCACTATGCAAAGTAGTTGGAGAATTGCTAGGAAATTTTTTAGGAAAAATGCTTGGAAAAATAATAGGAAAAAAGGTAGGAAAAACGCTCGGAAAAAAAATAGGAAAATATGTTGGAATTCTATATGGTACATCGGTACAATCAGTGACGTCACTGATTTATTGCGTACGTCATGACTTTCTATTTGTGGTACGTTCCAATCACAATTCCAATTAAAACTCCTATTGGAACATGGTACAAAAATCGACCATTTTCACAGGAAAAAACCTTGGATTTCCAGCCAAAATTGCATGATTGGTACCGACAAATGTACCATGGTACAAAAAGGACTGGAAATCCAATTGAATTTCCATGAATTTGGTCAATTGGGGAAAGGGAATAGGGACTATTTCATTCATATGGAAAATGAAATCTTGTCTAAAATTAAAATAAAGACTCAAACTATGATTAATAACAGGGGAACTTATTTATTACCTGAAATTGCAGAGATAAAACGGTGGAGGAGAGAGAGGTATGCGGTATTACTGCCATACAAAAAATCAGCGTAGCGTATTTTATGGACAATCTATTGTAAAGTCTGATTGCATATTTTAATAAAAGTTTATTGCATGATATTTTATTTTATCTCATACAGGAATTGTGAAAATTAAAAATTGCAATTTTGACGCTTAATTGAATGTAAACACCGCGTGATTGATTAACGCGATTGATTGCGTGATTGTGGCTTTGATTTCTTAACCGTTTTGTTTTCGTATTACTATTGTATTTGATACAGGGTCGATATTATTCTGTAAGTTTGATTAAATATTCGATAGTGGAGGATTATCCTACCATTAAAAGATTACATTTGCAATGTTATCATTCTGGTGTTATTCCCATTCTTGATTGTATAAGACTTATTAGGCCTGGATCTACTAGAAAATTAAAATATCATTGACGGTTTTCTTGTTGTAATACAAGTAAAGAAAAAGTTTTTTTTTGTTTAAAATTTTTCTGAAATATTTATCAAAACATTTCAATAACCTTTTCATAACACATGCATCGAAAATATGCCTTTCGATGCCTCCGTAGCGGGCCGAAAGTTGCGTTTTCGGCCCTAGGGGCGAAAGTATGAAAAGCTGACCGAAAGTGTGCTTTCGCGATGTGTTTCTCGTGATTTAGTTCAGCATTGCCGATTTCCATTTTTTGTTATGTTGATTTTTTATTTCAAAGGAGAGAAATTTAAAAATTAAAATCTGTTTTGACCAACATTTCTTAGTAATAAAACGAATTTATAGACTATAGTTGTTTTGTTTCTTTTAAATCTTTACTTCTGTTGAAGTCAACCCCCTCGCTTCGCTCGTGCAACTACACACTCTTGAAATCGTTGACTTTCGCCAGAGAACAAAGAATCTAGAGAATAAATTCTTAGAACAAATTTTTAAAGAAAATTTTTCCACTGTGAGATGAAGCAAGAGGATCCGATGTAACACGGAAAAAATTATCCATTCGATTCCTCCATCTCATTGAATAGATACGACGAAAATGATTCTCTCTGCTTCGTGCTCCCTAGTCTAAAAGTATTTAACTTTTAGGCCGTAGCTAGTAAATGATAGGGACCTTCCCCCCCCCCCCCATGTTTGCAAAACATCGAGGTATCGTTGAAAAATATCGAGTTTTAACCTCGATGTTGAACAGGCCGATATATCGAGGTATCGATGTTGTTGTCCACGATATTAGAACATTACTCTCCATAAAATTAGTAGAGAAACTTATTTTAGGACTAGAGGGAAGTTTTTAGATAGATTTAATATAGCCACTCTACTTAAACATTTGTTTAAATATCCTTTGGTATCAATTTTCGGTTTCATCTTTCTACAAGATTTCGCAAAAAATACCAGAGCTAGCCATGAAATTTTACAGAGAAGTTTGGTCCTGATGTGGAAATCCGTTCACCGGAAGTAACCAAAACGGCGGCTTTTTAAAAACTATGCGGTTTTTTGCGATTTATTCCGAAACTAACCATTTTCCAGTAGTCTTAACACATGGATCAATAAGTCCCGAGACTAACAATGAAAACAACATTTTTTTTGCCAAATTTTTTTTTATTCATCAATATAATAACCTTTTAGGGTGATACAATCGTTCCAACGCTTTTCCAATTTTTCAATACCATGTTTATAAAAAAAATTATCTTTCGCTTCAAAATAAGCTTCAGTTTCAGCGATGACCTCCTCATTTGAGCCAAATCTTTTTCCCTGGAGCATTTTTTTAAGATCAGCAAAGAGCCAGTAGTCACTGGGGGCTAAATCTGGCGAGTATGGGGGGTGGGGAAGCAGATGAAAGCCCAATTCGTTCAATTTTGCCATTGTTTTCATCGACTTGTGGCAGGGTGCATTGTCTTGGTGAAAAAGGATTTTTTTTCTCTGCATGTGCGGTCGTTTTTTTGCGATTTCCTCCTTCAAACGCACCAGCAAGTCAATATAATAATCACTGTTGATCGATTTACCTTTTTCGAGGTAGTCAATGAAAATCACGCCATGCGTATCCCAAAAAACTGACGCCATGACTTTGCCAGCTGACTGCTGCGTTTTCGGACGCTTCGGACGGCTTTCGCCAGCTGTGCGCCACTCAGATGACTGCCGCTTCGACTCTGGAGTGTAGTGATGTATCCATGTTTCGTCCATGGACACGTAACGATGCAAGAAATCTTTTTTATTGCGAGTAAATAGCGATAAACAGCTTTCTGAATCATCGACTCGTTGCTGTTTTTGTTCCATCGAAAGCAATCGCGGCACCCACTTGGAAAAAACCTTTTTCATGCTCAATTTTTCATGAAGGATAGTAAATGCACTTCCATATGATATCTGTGTTATCTCAGCAATCTCACGGAGCTTCACTTTACGATCTTTCATTATAATTTTTGTCACTTCACTCACATTTTCCGGTGTAACGGCTTCCACAGGTCTACCCGAGCGTTCCGCGTCATTTGTGTCGGTACGACCACGTTTAAACTCGGCAAACCACCGACAAATCGTTGCTTTTGATGGACAAGAGTCCGGGTAACATTTTTCAATCCATTGTTTCGCTTGCACGGTGTTTTTACCCATTAAAAAACAATGTTTTATCAGAACACGAAACTCGGTTTTTTCCATTTTTTAAACAAACTACAAAACGACTTTACTCCAACCTCGATAACTCAGCTGTTTCTGGTCCGATCGACTTAAAATTTTGACACGTTTCAAGCAAAGGTTAGTACTCTAGAAAGACGTGGTTACTGGTTTACTACGAGCGTCATCTCTGGGTTAGTCTCGGGACTTATTGATCCATGTGTTATGTATTACAAAACTTGGAGACAATAAAATTTGCTACATTTATGTCTTTTACTAGAACTTTGTATCTCAAGCAGTTATGAAGATATGTCGGTATTTCAAAAAAACTAGTTTTTTGCGAATATCTCGAAAACTAACGGGTTTTTGGTGGCTCAACGTATAAGAAGAATTAAAACCGTGTTAATTCTACCTGGGTGCACTCCACCCACAGTAGAGCATTCGCCAGGTGGCTAAATTATTTAGTAAATTTAACCTTTTCAAAACATTGGGAAACATCGAGGTATCGATGTTTTCAGGACGAAGTTTTTTGACATCGATGTCGCCTTAAAAAAACATCGATTTTCGATATATCGAGGTTTTATGAACGATGTTGCATCCCTACTTTCGATGCCTCCGTAGCGGGCCGAAAGTTGCGTTTTCGCCCCTAGGGGCGAAAGTGCGAACAGCTGACCGAAAGTGTGCTTTCGCGGCGTGTTTCTCGTCCCACAGAATAACTTCATAGTTATATTGCTTCGTACCCCAAAAATTTAAGATTTTTCTACCCATCTAGTGTGCTAAGACATTATTCAATTTAATTATTCGCCCGCTTCGCAACTTACTTCAGCTCAGTTCGATTCTAATCAATCCTGTCAAAGTGAGCTCAATAACGTTTGCTTTATAATTATGTCGGACGATAACCGGAAAATGAGTGACTTGATGTTTTTAGGAAACGAAGACGAATTATTTTTAAATGCACCGCTGAATATCGAAACAATCGCTGAAACATCTCGAAACGAGTTGCTGCCCGATAAATCCAGGAAGCGATATGACGAAGCATATGAAAAGTTTTTGGCATGGCAAAAAGCAATGAAAACAGATATAATATCTGAGACTGTGCTAGTTGCATATTTTAAAATACTTTCAAAGGATTATCAACCAAGCACATTGTGGAGTCAATACTCGATGCTGAAATCGGTGATTAACAATAAAAAAAACGTTGACATTGGGAAATTCACCATTTTGAGCGCCTTTTTAAAGAAGCAAACTAAAGGATTTCAAAGTACCAAAGCCAAAGTTTTGGAAGCAGCAGAAATTGAAAAATTCTTAAACGAAGCTCCCGATGACAAATGGTTGGCAGCAAAAGTAAGTGCAATGAACAACATAACCTGCAAAAACAATATGTAGACAATAATTCAAAATTTGTTCATAAAATATTTTTTTCTACAGGTAATTCTTATCGTTGGCATCACCGGGGGATGCAGAGGGTGTGAACTTACAAACATGAAATTGACTGATATTGAAGATAATGGTTCAATCATAGTGGTGCGCATTCCAGACACAAAAACATACATTCCTCGATCATTCGTCATGGAAGAAAAATTCGCAGAAATTATGCGAAAGTACAAAAGCTTGCGTCCAAAAGATGTTCATACTGATCGATTCTTTTTGAACTATCAGAACGGCCGCTGCACGAACCAAGTAATTGGGAAAAATAAATTTGCAAAGACTCCCAAAGATGTCGCGGAATACCTGGAATTGCCCAATGCCAATCTATACACGGGCCACTGTTTACGAAGGACTTCGGCAACCCTTTTGGCGAATCAAGGAGCCAATACCCGAATGATACAGCAACATGGTGGTTGGAAGTCTAGTTCCGTAGCAGAAGGTATAAATTTTGCAATTTTGCATATACAGCAATAAATACAATTTAATAAATGACTCATCAGGTTACGTTGAGAACTCAATTAACAGTAAGAAGAAAATTGGAAGCCTGATTACCCGTGATATTCACTTGTCAATTTCAAATTCCAAATTCGAGCCCAATGTACTTCAGGAACCAAAGCGACGAAGAATGGAGCCTCGTACGTCGACTGTAACTTCAACTGCTAGTGAGGAAAATGATCTTTCGGTTCATGCTGATTCGCTTCCTAAGGAAAGCTTTCCGCAAATCAACTAAAATGAGCACGTTATCCATATAAATAACTGCACAGTTCATTTTCATTAATTTGTCTTGAATTTTTTTTTTTGTAATAAAACGAATTTATTAAATATAGTGATTTGTTTCTTTGTAAAATTTAAATCTGTCCGCCCCTGGACCCCGCCCCCAATGCTCCATCCAAACCCCCATGCTGCATCCTTCGCGCCCGTCCATTGCGTTAACCTGCGATACGTCGTATGTAAAGCTTTAAACATTTCGAATTATCATATGTATCCCATAACTCTGAGGTACTCTCCCTAACTTTTATCAGCTGTTCCCAACAACCCACTTTACAGGTACGAAAATCGGATTTAAATGGCATCTCAAGTCATATTTTCAATGAATTTGTTATGAAAAATTGTATACGCAACTCGGAGCGAGTCAACGATTTCACTCGTGTGATATCTGCCTCGCTTCGCTCGTGCAGCTAACTTCACACTCTTGAAATCGTTGACTTTCGCCCCTTGTTGCGTAATATACTATTGTATCTACCTGAAGATTGGTTTGATGTTTGGCATATATTTTTGATCATTTAAAGTAATTTTTTTTTTAAAAAATTTGAGCATAGGAAGGGCTTTTGTCGTAAGTTTCACTTTTAGTTTGAAATGCAATTAAATTTTCTGAGACATTAAAAAAGATCGTGGTGGAAATATTTTCTGAGAAATCAAAAAAGATCCTGGGCATGAATCATAGTAACCGACGCGTCTGCAAAAACGCGTCTTAAATTTTCTTCAGGGTTATTGTTTTCCCCAAAATCAAACAAGTTTTCCAAAAGTGCAAACATTTTGACAGATGTGACAATCAAAGCACTGCATTGAACTGAAAAAATCACGTGTCGGTAATCAGGATTGCAAAATCTGTCGCGTCGATTTGGGTGTTTTGCAGACGCGTCGGTTACTATGATTCGTGCCCTGGTGGAAAGCCTTGTTGCACCACTATTCCGATCACCCTTATGCTACATTTACACGAATGACAAATTTGTCATTTTTTTCTTGTCATTATGTTAATTCCCGTGTAATTGGATAAATTTTTGTAATTTTTTCTGTCAGAAAATGTCAATCTCTCATAAAAGAATGAACTTGTCCATTCTTTTATGCCAGATTGTCATTCGTGCAAACGCAATATTAGTTATGACAAAAGTTGAATACTAAAGTTGTCATAACTAATATTGCGTTTGCACGAATGACAATCTGGCATAAAAGAATGGACAAGTTCATTCTTTTATGAGAGATTGACATTTTCTGACAGAAAAAATTATGCCATTTACACGGGAATTAACATAATGACAAGAAAAAAATGACAAATTTGTCATTCGTGTAAATGTAGCATAAGTTAGGAGGTTTTACTTTGTACTAGAGTTTTAGCTTTGTCCTGAACGGTAGGCTCGAGTGAACTCGCGCGGATAATTGGGGTAGCATTTTTTCCATGTTCGAATAAACACGAGAAAATCTTTAAAAATGTTTTATTGTATTACAGTGGAACCCTGATGAGTCGAACCTAGATAACTCGAACTTTCTTCAGTAGCATTTGACTGTATTGTTATACAAAGTGAAGCTCGATATCCCATAATCCTCAATAACTCGAAATTTTTCGATGTATTCAGGTTCGACTGTGTTTTAATATTTGCATAATTTAACATAGTTTCTAACATTTTTTTCAACTTTTCGAAAGTTTAAAATATCGTGATTTGTATGTAAATAAAATGCTCATAATGATACACTTGTAAAAAATCAGGTCGGTCAACAAGTGCTGGGGCGTTACGACTTTTTGAAAGACATTTCCCCAGTTTTGTCCCGCCAACTCCAAAAAAACTGGCACCTACAAGATACTGCGCGGTATGCTGTAAACAGCGAGACATTAATGGGAAGCGGAGAAGAAGAGAAACTCGATACTTTTGCAAAACCTGTAATGTTGGATTATGTGCTGCATATTGCTTCGAAATTTACCATACACAACAAAATTTTTAATATTTTATGGCACTTAGAATTATTGTATTTATTGTGTCTACTGGGAAAAATAAATGTAATGTTTTTGATAAAGTGGGTTTTTGTTCCTAGTTTTTTGAATGGTGTTTACAACTCTTTGAGAGTCTTCCACAATATTGTTTGGAATAGCACAGTTCCGGGTAGTTTTATGCAGAAAAACTGAAGACTGAAGAAATTTTTGATATTTTTCATAGAACGGATAACCAGTTCGGATAACCAGCATTGTATATAACCAGCATTGTATAAATGTAAGTTCATTTTTGTAAGAACAAATTTTTGCATTGGTTCGATCAAAGTATTCGGAATCAGCGATACTAAATTATTCATGAAGAGGATTTTGGCATAACCAAAGTTGCGCATTTTTAAGGAATTCCATTTCACAATCAAGTTTTTTTTATAAAAAATTCCTTTTTCTTTTGAACTGATTTGTGAGATTGACAAGTTTTACTTAAATTTCTGTTGGCCAATGTAAAATTGTTTCTAAATGTTGAAAAAAACAGTCGCAACTTAAGCCTCTATAGCCGGGTATTTCGCTATGATTGGCGAATCTTCTGGCCCCCGTCAGGTTCGAGTTAATGATGTTCGACTGCATTGCTTATGCTTCAAATATTGGGTAAATATTTAATTACAAGTCATTAATTCTAAGCAATTAAAATAAATCAGAAAAATTATGCGAAATATATTAAGTTTATTGGATATTCGTTTTCGAAAAGAGATGGAGTGTTACAAAAATTTAGAACATTGGGAAGATTAGTAACTGTTATCGATGATTGCATGGGTAAATAATTGGTGAGTAGGAAAGTATATTTTAAAAGAAAACATAACAAAAGCTATAATTGCCAATCTGGAAATTATTGAAAACCCGTATGGTGATATTCGTATCGAAATTCGAACAGTTGTACCAAAATTCCACTTTGAAGTCAAACTTTCCAATAAGATTTTTTAAAACTTATTCCAATCGGATTTTGATGTATGGGAGTTTTATGTAGAATCATATCCTAAATAACTTTTGTTCTTGGACTTTTTTGATAAGATGCACCGTTTTCGAGATATTCACAAAAAACTATTTCGTTCGTATGCACGGAGAAAAAATTTTTCTAGAATCTAGAAAATGAAACAGTTTTCGTCCAAGTAAAACTTTTCTGAATTTTAGAAAATTGAGATCAAATCTAGAAAATCAAATTAGAAAGTATTTCTCAAATTACGAAAAGCATTTCTTATATCTAGAACTTAATTTCTTGAATTAGGCTTTAGTTTCTTAAATTGAGCATTTATTTCTCAGTTTAGAATTAAATTCTGAATATGAGAAAATAGTTGTTAATTCAAGAAATTTATTTCTTGGTCTAAGAAAAGCTCTTCTTAATTTTAGAAATATTTTCTATATCTATTAAAATGTCACTTTCTACATTTGATCCCAATTTTCTTAAATTGAGAACCGTATTACTCGGACGAGAATCGTTCCTTAATTTCTTGATTTCAGAAATAGTTCTCTCCGTGTGGGGGGTACCCTCCCTAATGGTCCATTTTTGCCCATTAACGAACTTAGCCTCACATTTTACGAAAAACGGATCTGTGCAAAATTTCAAGTCTCTAGCTCAATCCGTGCGCCCGCAATCCGCGCCACAGACAGACGGACAGACAGACGGACGGACGGACAGACAGACAGACAGACGGACGGACATGCTAAATTCAACTTTTTTTATCATTCTAAACACACTGGTGTAATTCATTTTTATGTGTGATGACGGGATCTTGGCGTTACAAACGGTAAGGCAAAGTTAATATACCCTTTGGTTTCACCATACGGGTATAAATATAAATAGAATTACTACATTTCCACCCTTGTTTAACCGTCTTTAATTCGTAATTTTTTATATAAAGCAACATTATACATTTTGCTCCCAAATCTAACACGTTAAAACTGTTAAGTGAAATTGTTTTTGGGGGATTTTATACATTAACTCAGAGATAAATGAGAGTAAAGTAAGTCAACTCTAACAGACGAAAGAGAGTGAAGTAAGTCATTGACTAACGGCAATTAAGGGAGTCAATAAATATTTCATAAACTGTATTTTGAAAAAAGTGAGTAAAAAAACTTTTTTTTTCTGCCTAAGGATGAAAAGTTTCGAAGTACAAGATGATTCAGTGCAAATAAAAAAATATTTAGTAAACCCCAAACTGCAGAACGGCATAGACCTAAATTCATAAACAATGTTAAAATTTCAGACAAAGAACCAAGTGATATGGAACCCATGGTGCAAGAAATTCTTGCCAATCAAGCAACACTTAATAGCAAAATCAGCGTTGTCCAATCGGATTTAGAAAAACGTAAAAAATATGTAAGCTGCATTAACATCTGTCAACTCTCCTTAGTTATTTATAAATTGATGTAGGTGCAGGAAGCAGAATCAAAACAAGCTGCCTCTAATAAATTAATGCGTGAAACTAACAGTTTGGTGAAGCAGATTTTTAAAAAAATTAACCGAGCTGACGCTGATATTCAAGAATTCGAAACAAGCATCGACTCTTTATTCCCGTTAGAGTCTTTAGAGGAATTGAACGATTTAGAGGTCAAAATACAAAACCAAGACTTTTCATCTAAACTTGTAAGTTTGAAATGCAAATAATTATATTGATCATATTTCATATGTTCTTTTTTGTTCCCTAGGTTTTATACTTAAAGCACCGAAAAGGTATAGAGACCTTGGACTGTCTTTTTCGCAGTCTGGCGAGAGACAGAGTGTATTTTGATTTCAACGTTGATGGTCGATTGGGAAAACGGTCGCTTCTTGGGCTCACTTTTTTCAAAAGAATATTGTTTGGTAAGATATCTTATATTCATATTTTGGTTAGTCAGTTACTTATTGTTGTTTTTTTTTTAAAATTATAGATGTCTGCAGGGACACCCTAGGTTGGCAAAGTTATGAAAAAGAGTTGCGAAGAGCAATTTTTTTGTCTCATAATAGATATAACAAATCAAAGAATAAAAAATAGTCTTGTCAAAGAACAAAATTTCGTTGTTAATTTTTTCGTTTCTTTTTTTTTAATTTGAGAGATTTTATTTATGTGCAATGATTAGTTCTAGAGAGGGTTTTTCAAATTTTTCCAATTTATTTTAACAACATTTATGGAAGCGTCATGTTTCTGTGATAAACTTAAATGGATCGAAGTTTCTAATCTTTCCAATTCTTGTAACACTCCACATATTTTCGAATCTGAGTAGAACTTTGGCTATTTTGTAAAGGTTTTTTTTCTTTTTAATTACTTGGGACGAAAAGCACGTAATAAAATAAGATATATTTTGATGAAGAAAATAGGCAATACGAGTGACATTGAAAAAAATTGCTTATGCACTGGCCATATTTTTCCAAAAAGGTAACCAAATTTTTTTTTTTGAGAATGCAAAGGCTTGCTTTGAGAAAGAAAATGAGGAAAGAACGGCAATTAAGGGAATTTTTCAAACAAGGGTAAATTTGACCACACCTAGAACAGTTTTTTATATGTGGTGATGAATTCCACACCAACTCATACTTGATTTGTATGGAGTTTGCGAGACACCTCTGATTTTTCAACTTTTTTTATTTGAATGCTTCTAAGCATCTAAAAACAAGTTGCCCGTTTTTTTTTATTTGATGGAAAAATTTGTAACTTCTGAATGACTGCACCGATTGAGATGATATTGAACCTTTTAAAAAGGTGATTACATTTCATTTTCTTTAAATAAACATTGTTTGATTTCCTTTCCCTCACCGTCATGTTCTACAATTCAATTCAATGAAAAATTTTAACTCGAGAGGGAATTTTTTTTCTTTTGTAATTGTTTTTGTAAATATTCATCATTATACCACACAAATTCGCTAAATAAAATTTGGGGGAATTTATTTTTAATGATTTTATGAAAAAAATCGAATACCAGAAAAGTCTTTTGATTAAATTTCTACTCAGAAACTGGACCGCTACAGCTGAAATTTTTCACAGATTCATTACAGACTCGACATTAATATATAAGGTATGTGATTGGCTCATGATTCTCCCCTCAAAAACGCTCTTCTGCTATTCGCAAAATCACGGTGCAACTATTGGGTTGAGAAACCCTGCAACAGGGTGTAGGTGAATTATATATTTTCACTTTGCTCACCTTACTTCTCGCCTGAATAATTGAACTTCTGATTGTATTGTATTTAAAGGATTTAATTACTCTTACAACCAGTACAATCTCCTGTTTGTTAGTTCACCTCGTAAATGTCTCTTTATAGCGCTCATGTAATAAAAAAAAATTTGTATTCTTTTTGAACAGAAATTGTTTAGCTTTCACTCGCCAGCTACATATGTTTAAGATATTCTGCTAAAATCAATCAAACATTAAAAAAATAGATGTAAGCTTATTGTTAAGAAAATAAAAATTTTATAATACAAATATGTATATAAAAGATAAATATTTGAAAACTTAATCTATAATGGTTCTTCTGCAGCAGCAGATTGTACATCTACTGAGTTAAATTCTGGAAGTCCGCTGTCAGCCAAATCGCCAAAATTGTCTAGGTCTACTTTAGAAATTCGTAGTCCACGTATGCACCGAATCAGATATAGCCGGATAAGTTTTGCTAGAAAGGAATTTCTAATAAAATGCTTTAAAGACGGGAAATCGATCAGTCAATCAGCTGAAACTGCTGGTATTAACAAAAACACTGCGAGAGCCATTATAAATCAGTACAACAAAAACAGTCACATGTTGATACAGAAAAAACGCGGTGGTAAAAGACATTTTAAATTAAGTGGAACAATCTTAAACAAAATACAGGAAATAGTTCAGGAAAATCCATCGTTTTCTTTGAAAAGAATTCGTGAGAAAGTTATGGAATCTGAGCATGTTAAATTAAGTATAACTTCTGTTAGAAATGGATTGATTCGATTAGGTATGGCATGTAATTAGTTATAAGTGAATAGTCGAAATGCTTGAAGATATTAAGTTGCAACTGTGATTTTCACAGATTGTAATAATACTAATTACTGCGTTAATATGTATATGAAATTTCGATGATTTACTATAGAAGAACCATTACAGATAAGGTTTTATGTGAATTTATGTATATATAAAATTTTTGTGTGCATAATAATAAATGCACACTAAATTATATATTTTTTATCAGTAAAGGATAATCTTTTTTTTCACGTGTTTCCCCAAAGTTTTTCTCTAACTTGTTTTGCATATAGCAGTGCTGTAGGTGCGTTTTACAAGTGTAGCTGGAAACCTTTCTTCACTTCAAAATTTAAGTGCTCGAGATTTGAAATTATCACCCCGATTCTGATAGTCGTGTCGTTTTCGACAAGAGTCGTTCTACGTGTTTTTATTGGTAGAAAAGCACTAACAACCACACGTAAAACGATTTTTCGAAAACGACATGCAAAGCGAAAAAATCGTAACGTTATACATTTCGTTATGTAAATGACAAAGTTTTCATTCTGTTACGTTATAACGTTATTTACATGGTATTAAAAAATCAATAATTGAAATAAAACCTCCAGTTAGTAGTACAAGTGAAGGTTAGTTTACACGAATATTATTGACTTATCACAGAGTATTCATAAACATAACAAAAGCTATAATTGCCAATCTGGCAATCATTGGAGACCCGTATGGTGATATTCGTATCAAAATTCGAACAGTTATACCAAAATTCCACTTTGAAGTCAAACTTTCCAATAAGATTTTTTAAAATTTATTCCAATCGGATTTTGATGTATGGAAGTTTTATGTAGAATCATATCCTAAATAACTTTTGTTCTTGGACTTTTTTGATAAGATGCACCGTTTTTGAGATATTTACAAAAAACGATTTCGTTCGTATGGGGGGTACCCCCCTAATGGTCCATTTTTGCCCATTAACGAACTTAGCCTCGCATTTTACGAAAAACGGATCTGTGCAAACTTTCAAGTCTCTAGCTCAATCCGTGCGCCCGCAATCCGCGCCACAGACAGACAGACAGACGGACAGACAGACGGACAGACAGACGGACAGACATGCAAAAATTAAATATTTTTATCATTCTAAACACAATGGTGTAATTCATTTTTTTGTGCGATGACGGGATCTTGGCGTTACAAACGGTAAGGCAAAGTTAATATAACCTTTGGTTTTACCATACGGGTATAAAAAACGAAAAAAATACTAAAGCTCGAATTAGATATAAGTTGCTAAGTTTAGTCCGTGCAAATGTCATTAAATTTGTTTATTTTGTTCACAACTATGATTTTCTGTATTTCGATTTTCTCTATTTTTGCACGATAGAATACGTTGTAAAATTAGACACAAATAAAATCCATATCAAAAATTTTTCCAAAAATTTTGAATATGTATCTTGTGTTTCAAAACTGAAACTTAGAATTTATATAAAGGTTTTTTCACTAGTTAGATATCGGGTGAAGTAAAACCAAGCAGCTGAAAACTAGTGAAAACTAGAAAAACTTTGATCTACACAAACACAAGTCATTTGATCAAGTATAGTTCTTCGCCATCACAGAAAAGGAGAATGAGGTTAGTGCGGCCATTTTCAACTTACTGCTGCGACATAATGCCTTTTAAACAATTTGTAGTTAAAATCTATGGTATACGTCATCTTTTATGGTGGGGTAATAAACATAATTTTGAAGAAAAAACCGGAAAATAATTTCATTGCTTCGTTTCATTAGACAACGTTTTGCATAAAAAGAATTTGTTGTCAGAAAGAATACAAATTAATTTTAGTTAATATTTTTGTAAACATTCCGTTTTTGAAATGTTTTAAAATGCGTAAATGCTAGCTATATAGTGAGTTTTAAAGAAACAAATAAAAATTAAATCAAAATAGTAAGTTTTATTATAATTTCGGTCCGGCTGCTACTTTTGTTCTAATATATCCCAATGTTATTTATCTTCACTTATCTATTTAAGTTTTATTTTTCTCCGTAGTGCAAAAAATTGAGTTTTCGAGAAGCCAGAGGAACAATCAAGTTATAATTTACTTGGGATTTGAATATCTCGCCTTTCGGACTGTGAGTGGAGTTGTTACGTGGAGACGCAGACAGAATCGCTGCTTACGGTGTCATGGATTTATGAAAACAAAAGACGGTAATATAACACAAGAGCCAACGGAACATAGCCATAATCCATGCTTTCCAAAAGCAGTAGCAAACGTGGTCCCAAGCACGGCATAGAGACAAACAAGGTATGCTGTAAACTCAAATCTGACATTTCGTTGCTACGTCACTTGTGCCGATTAGTTCGTCAAGTGCAGAAGGAATTTTGTATTCTGGGTGGTTTTTTTTTAAATTTGTGCGATCTAAATAAGATATTTGTAAATTAGTGGACTGATTGCATTAAATAGTGATCAATAAACATAAAAATTAATTTAAAAAAATCGGCACAAATGACGTCACACCTGACTATCAAAAGTTTACTGCATACCTTGTTTGTCTGTATGCCGTGGTCCCAAGTAAAATGAGGCAAAATGTGGAAGCAGTATGTGCTACTCCTCGCAATGTGATAGATAATGTATTGTTAAATTTTGATAATGATATATTGGCTCATATGCCCCGGCAATCATATATCGTGAGAAGTCTTCTTTGTCATAAACCAGATGACAATTTACCTAATCCGAAACCATGAGCTTTCATATACAAAAATAAAACAAAATGATCTTTTATACAAATGGCAAAAAAGTATAAATAAAGCTATCAAATGTGAATTTCGTATTTCAAAAGGTTTTCGATGGCATTCTTAACCGTGTCAGATTCTCAATCCAGGAAATTTTGTTAGGCAGGGTCAACTGTGCAGAATTTTGCGAATAACTTGAGTGACTTAAAATAGATTTAGCTGTTTTTATTTAATAAAATATCAAACAAATAAATAATGAAAACAAAAATGAATTGTATTAAGCCTTGTGTGCACGGTAGAGAAAATGGGTGGGTGAGAGTTTGGAGAGAATTCTACGAAAGTTTTGTACCGTTTAAAAAACGCTGTTTGGCGAGAAGTCTCAAAAATTCTTCTATACCCTATTTAACATGTGGAAAAAGTAGCACTTGAGCGGAGTTCATTCGGTACAGTTTTCCCATTCATTGCAGTTAGTAATCGTTTGAGATTTCTGTTGAATTTTTAGGAAAACGGTAA
The DNA here is from genome assembly GCA_964034945.1 of Chrysopilus asiliformis. NCBI lineage: Eukaryota > Metazoa > Arthropoda > Insecta > Diptera > Rhagionidae > Chrysopilus > Chrysopilus asiliformis. The sequence goes on along the minus strand of OZ035961.1, from coordinate 86,961,630 downwards.
AAAAAATTTTTTTTTGGGTACTGTGTATCAGAAATAAAAACGAGATAAATATATATTTTATTTTTTATGGTTTTATCTGGCTTTTATTTCTGATACACAGTGCTCAAAAAACTGTTCTTTCCTAATAATTAAAAAAAAAAATTTTTTTTAATTTTTTTTAAATTTTATCCTTTTTAGTAATTTTGTATTTGATTAGTATGACGAAAAGTTCAAAATGACGTCTGTCTTTTGCCACGCTTGTTTATACTTTAAAGTCTTCGAATATACATCCTTGCTTCTAAGTCATTCTTACGGACCTTTTGACTCCAGAATCGAGTGATTCCAAAAACCCTGAGATAAGTTTTTTTCTGGAAAAGTTGAGAAAAAGGATAAGCACGTTATCCTTACAGAACCTTCCGTTATCCTTACAAACTTCTTAATGCCTGAATCGGATTTAGCGACCTCAAAAACCCTAACATGAGATTTTTCCCGGAAAATTTGAGGAAAAGGATAATAACAGCATCCTTACAGGACCTTCCCTTATCCCTATAAGGACGCAGTAGTGAAAATCTGGTATTGTCATTGGGCTTACGTATGTGTGCAAAATTTCCAGTCATTCGGATGTGTGGAAATGGTTCAAAATTAGACAGATACAAAGCCAAGCGAAATAAAAGCTTTTAAAAAGGACTTAAATCACTGGTAAATTGTAAGATGGCCATTGAAGGAAGAAAAATCGATATAGCAGTAACTATAAATGGACAAATCGGGAAATAATTGAATTCCATAAATCTCGAAGTGATCTATGGAACGTAGCAAGTGATTTAGTAAGCAATCAGTAAATATTTATTTATTTTTTTTTAAAAAAATATGTGTGAAGACAAAAATCAGCCTATTTTTGCTTAACCATCGACTTTTGATATATGCAAACGCTAAAACCTTGATCCTTACTTGGGTAATTTTGGGTACATGTTTTGAAAAATCTGAACACATACAATTTTTGGTCATTGGTATCTTACCCAGTAGAGTCTTATGTAGAGCTCCAGTCTCGTCGAATTTTTGTCTCGGGTAAATGCATTTGGTAGAGGAGATATTTTTTTCAGCTCTCGAGTATTCCTAAAAAAACAGTGGCAATTTTAAAATTTTAAATTATTTTTTTAATATTTTCACCTTTTGTCTTTTTGAGGAACTTGATCAATAAAAGGACAAAAGCTGAAAATATTTAAAATCTAATTTGAAATTGGTTGCCCATAAAAACCGCACCTCCGTGAACTTCTCATTTAGTTACGCTACTAATCACATCAAGAACAAGTATACATTATACACACAATACGATGTAAATATAAAAAAATGTGCAAACTATTAAAAATTTTAATGATTATATTTTTAATTAAGTCTTAATATTATCAGATAATAAATATAAACCACTGAAACTATTGTTTAAATAATTTTTAGGTTCATATTGTGTAAAAATATCAAAGAAAGCAAAATATGACAAACTTACTTTGCAAAAATGCATAGAAGCAGTCAAAAATGGAATGCCGCTTGCGGTTGCTAGCAGAAAATTTGGAATTCCTAAAACTACTCTAAGGGATAGAATAACTGGAAAATGTAGTACAGATGCCAAAGTTGGTTCACCGACGATTCTAAATGCAGAGGAGGAAAATCTTTTGGTACAGTGGGTTGCGGATTTGGAAAGTTTGAATTATCTGATAACAAAGCGAGAATTTATGGAAAGTGTGGAATTACTTATTAAGCATTTAAATAAGTCAAATAGTTTTGCGCAGGGAAAACCAGGACGAAAATGGTACCACGGATTTTTAAAAAGACATCCAAAAATACTACTATTAACATCAAGAAGAATATCTGTTGGTACTAATATAATATCAAAACCTGCAACGCGTATTTGGCTAAACAAAATTACAGAATATTTAAGATCTCCTGATTACTTGCCGATTCACAATGATCCCAAAAGATTATTCATTTGTGATGAATCGGATATTACGCAAGGATCCGAAATTTTGGATTGTGAAGGAACATCGAAAAAGTTAGTTGATTGTAAGACGTATTTTACTATTCTCTTAAATACGAGCGCCGGAGGTACCCTTGCACCACCATTGATAACTGCGACAAAGGAAGAAACACTTCAGGAATTAATGACGAGTTTCCCCGAACATTGGAGTGTTTGTCAATCTAAAACGGAAAGGATTAATCCGGAAGTTTTTTTTGAGTACATCACCAAGACTTTTTACCCATGGGTGGTGCGAATGGAAATCGAACTTCCTATAATTTTATATGTGAATGGGAAAATTTCTCATTTGTCCTGTAGTCTAAGTGAATTTTGTAGAAACCATAAGATTTTGGTAGTACCGATTATTCAGAAGGCAATTCATACGTTACTGGTGGAGGCCTCACTTTCCCGATCAATTAATAAACAATGGGTATCGGCTGTAAAAAAGTGGAAAGAAGAAAACGCGTCTTTATCAATGAACTTTCATGACTATGGAGCAATTCTGCAACAATGTTTGGAATCTTCGATTAATCAAGAAAGTACACGAAATACTTTTGAAATCTGTGGTTTGTATCCATTTAACCCGGAGAAGTTTGATTATTCCAGATTTTTGGTACAGGAAGAAATTTAGTTAATGTTACTTTTGGAGCTAATTTTTAGATATCAAAAGAAAATATTGATCATTTTGAATATGATTATGATTACAAAATAAACAACTTAAAAAATTTGGCGCAAACAAAACATCTATATTTTAAAAAATTAAAATTTTTAAGCGATAAAAAATGTTGTATTATTTTTTCACAGGTTTTTAACAAAGAAACTTTTCTCTGGGCAGAAAACGAACGAAATGGTAAATGTTAGGTAATATTAAAAGAAATTTATTCCAAGAAGAAAATTCAGGAACCAAACTTTCCCTGCGAGGACTAATTTTTTTGTGAAATTGCGCTACCTCTTAGTAAAAAAAATATTTTTCTAAAATCGGACTTTTTCTAAAAAGAGAAAATACTTGTTGATTTGTCTATACAAAAAAAATACATGAGTTCGCCATAAGGTATTTAACCCAAGGTTTCCCTTATTTTTACCAGTTTCCTCGATCTCTATGTTATTGCTTTCTGTTTTTCTGTCTGTTTGTTAAGTTACTCGCCTCTTCCCTTCTAAGTGCTTTACTGTGAAACCATTAACAACCGCTAAGAAAATGCGTTGGAATTACTAAATGAAACTTCTAGATATTGATTGTATTGATCCCATTAAGAAATCAGAATTTGGTTATCTAATTTTTCGTTTTTAAAAAAAATAGTAACAATTACACTGTAAAGCAATTTTGAAAAAAAAAAAACTATTTGTTATTGATATTCTGTTAATGGATTCTGATAGGCAATTTAGAACTGAGAGCTTTCGCAAGCAATAGATATGATGACGTCGTCAAATTTTTAGTAATTTTTCCTTAAAGAATTTATCATTCAAAAATTCACAGAAATTTCTATTATCATCGTAGAAGGGTGGTTTTTAGTTAATTTTCAAGGTACTGAGGCTTTACTATTATTCAAAAATACTATCATATATTTTTCCCCTCAAAAGGACTAAAAGGATAATGGAACTGTCCTTTTTCGACTTAATTGCCTTATAATTTCTAAATATCTCGACTTACGCAAAAATATTCTAAGACGAAATTGTAATGCATTTAATTTACTATAAAATATGTCTTTACATTTTTCTCGTAACATTCACTAGAAACAAGGTATTCGCGAAAGGTTTTTTGTATGGACCGAAATTACCATACAAAATTGAAATTTTGGTTTTCTAAGGAAATTTTGACATTTGACAGCAGACCTCTATCTCATCTTTTGGTGATTGTATTGGGTTAATATTTTTATTGATTCTTCAACAAATTTTCATAAACGCACATTTTCATTTTATAGTAAATATAAAATTAAAAAAACATGAATATTTTTGAAATTTTTTTTTCATATTTATATTTTAGAGTCGGCAAATTACGCGTTGCATCAACGAAAACTGGATATTTCAAAGAAATTCAATCATATCAAAGGTAGTTTTTATTATATCAGTTTTAAAAGCATGTCGTGAAGTAGTAGTTATTTTTCAGGACTTCTTTGTCGTCATAATGATCAAATATTGTCAGCTTTACAAGAAGTTTTTGATATGCTGACGGCTGAAACTGTAATGAGAATGCATAAACCGTTGGTAAAATTGAAATTTCCATTGAACTCACAGGAAGATCTAGAGTATTTAGAAAGCGAGATAGTACATAATGAAGAGCATTATGTGAGTTTTTAATCCGTATAATTTGATTGAAAAATTAATATGTGGAGTCATGCTTTTTTAGGTGACTGTTTTAAGGAAAATTCTTCAGCCGGATGGTTTACCAAAGAATATGCACAAAATCCTTGGAAATAATGTTATATTAAATTACAATTACAAGGGAATTAAAGGCAAACGGTCTTTTTCCGTATATAAGAGAACTAATGAGGCAATTTACAGTAAGTTGTTTGTTCTGCATATAATTGTTTTGAAAACATTATGTTTTTGTAAATTTGCAGAAGCTCTAGCAGCCGATGGATATTCCATGACTGATTATGTTAAAGATTTGAAAAAAGGTTTTCAGATGTCCAAGAATCGTTACTTTAAAAATCTTTGTATTTGGAGAAAGAAAATGGCTGCTTCGGTATTATAAATATTTTTTTTTACTAAAGTTAATTTGTCATATATTTCGTAAGATTGATTATTCTATAGATATAATAAAACTGTAAGGGAGTAATTTTTTAAATTCTGGATTTTCTTAGAAATTTTAATACACATCGATGTATTTTATCGTACTGATACCAAAAATAACATTTTTAAAAATTTTGTTTGTCTATCTATCTGTTTGAATGTTTGCTCTGGCATCACGTGAAAATGGCCCAACCGATTTCAACGAAACTTTGAACACAGGTAGAGTTACTTGCAGAATAAAGGATAGGATACTTTTTACTGACCTCTCATAAAGAGATTTCGATCTGGTGTCCAACATTAGTGAGGGCAGCCCTCAGGACGCTCAGGAAAAATTTTCATCGAAGGCCGATCTGTGGGTGGGGGGATGAAGTCTTACATAAATCGTTCTTAAAATAAGTAAAATTGAGGACTTTTTATTAGGAGATCGAAAGTTTGAAACATTTTTTTTCAGAGGACCAATCTTGGGAGGATTATAAAAAACTCGAGATGTCTGTTGAATGAATTCGGCATAGGGATTTAAAATTTTGAATGGAGAAAATTTCAGGTTTCTAAGAAACCTTAAAAATTGACTATAACAAATTCATTAAATTTAGTTTATTGCTTATATTATTAAGATATCTGAGCAATAAAAATGTTAATGATCTTTGGAACAAACACGGGATAGTATTCAAAAGTATCTTCATATAACATTTCACTCTTAAAAGTGAAAATGATTTTAAGCTCGGAAATCAAAAAGTTTTGTAGTGATGATCTTTGACTCTAATGAGCCAAGTTGTACACATTTGCTGAACATTTTGGTACTAGCGCTGGGCCTAATTGAATGCGATGGCTCATTTTTTTAGGTTTTTCACTAGTGTTTTAGGTACTTAGCAGTTTGTTTTACTTCTTTTTACGTCGTTTCGCACAACACTGGCCAAATCCTAGATCTTACAGCTAAATTTTTGTGTTTTTCGTTATTTTTGACAGATGAGGTTTTGAAATCGAAATTGTTTATCCCTGGTGTAATTAATTTTTTGTGTGATACTCAGTTTTCTGGATCACAACGGGTCTAGGACAATATGGTATAGATTCTATACTATAGAAATTATGTAGTTTAATTGAAAAAAAGCAAGGTTTGTATTTATGTAGACCTAGATGTCTGTATAAGGAGATTAGAATACAACTCTTAGAGTAGTAACTTTACTAAAACAAGGGACAAAAAAAATGTCTGCATTGTGCAGAGACAAAAAAAGCTTAAGATTGCAATAGACTTTAGGAAAATAGACAAAAGTGTCGCTTAACGACAGGTGGAAGACTGGAAAATCCCCTGGAGTAGCGAAATATAAATACAAGAAAATGGAAAAACAGGTTAATCTCAGTCTGATTTTGTTTCAATTTCATTTCTATTTGAATAGCGTTTTCGATTTAGTTTCGTCCGACAGAAGTAGACAAACTGAACCCAAGGCAAAAGACAAAGCGATTCTTTTCGGTATGAGTCGACTACGACAAATACTTTTGGGGCGGTAGAAACGTTGTTTTCCCGTAGGTTGATGACGTTACCATGTTAACTCGGCGATCTACACGCAGAGAAAAAACAATAGTTAATTTAATAATTTTTGGTAGTTGACGTTGATAATCCTACGAATGTCGTCGAATATCTAAAAATAGTTAAAGTTGTTCAAGAAAAGTCAAGCAATAATAAGAAATTGTAATCTCGTCTAAATTACTCTAGTTTCGATGTTTGCAACAAAATAATCAATTTAAATTATAATGAATAACTATTTGGTAGTATTCGTTTATTATTATTTAGTTAAGTTCTGTGTATCCAACTATATAATAATATATTCCAAATATGAAAAAATAAAAAAAAAATAGTAATATAGTAAAACAAATGTTTTAATATTTCCACAATAAATATAACTATTTTGAAATTAAATAGAGAACTAAATTCAATAAATTTTTACTATTTTGTATTGAAATCAGGGGAGAACTTTTTACAATTATACTACTTTACTGTAGGTAATTATTTAATCACGATCAATTACAAAAGTGATAGTTACGATTTCCCATTACTAAATAGTTGAAAAGTTTTTAAAAGCAACTATAATATTTTTTTCTCTGCGTGTAAAGTCGTACAACAAAAGAACATTTCTCTGGTCTATCCTTTGGTAACTTCTTATCACTTTGGTAACTTATTATTCATTTTGTAAAAGTTATAGAGCTTCATTAGAGCAACTGACGACGCGACGTATATAAAAACAAACTGATATTCAATGAATGATTTAAAAAAAAGAAAACCGACAAATCTTTAGTGGTGAAACGGAAGCTACGTCTTTGGGGGTCAACTTTTGCGGTGCATAGTGTTCGTAGCCAGACTGTAAACCCAATATGTAATATATATTACAATATGTTTGTAGAAGCCGAATTTGGAAGGACACAAGTATCTTATTAAGTATAGTAAAAAATATCTCCTTGGAATTGAACCGTGTAATTACATAGAGTAAAGGCCCAAACGGTAGATCCGGGTTCAAAATGCGACACAGAAAATATTTGGTGTGCACCAATTTTTCTAATTTTCATAGCGATATTTAACAATAGCGTAAAAAATAGATTTAAAAAATATAAAAATCATTTTTGTACTTCTTTACTGTTATGACACTTTATTTATTTGATTATTTGTTTAAAAGGTGGCGGAAAAAGTTGGATTGGAAGATAAATCGATGTTTCTATAAAAATTCAAGGTAAAGGCAACGGTTAGTTTTGATTGGTTTTGAATTTATTACGTTTTCAATGGCATAATGTTTCGGGCTCGATAATTAATTATTCTTGTAGGTTCAGTTTATTTTTTTCTCTGAATCCTTTTTTCCCACATTATTTTCTTTGTAGGTATAAAAGAAGAACGTAATTTTGCGAAATGATTTAGATCTTAAACCAAAGTGTTCACACAGAGGTTAAGGTAATTTTGTTTGACATTTCAACTACGTTAGTTCAAAAATGGATCGAGGAAGTTTGTGTAGGATTACTATGAATTTTAGTAATATGATGAATAATATAATTTAAAACATCGAGGAAATATGAGCAAACAGAATTAGACACTTTAGAGGAAAATGGAAATTATCTGTAATGAAAATAAACAATTATTTTCCATTTCATATTTAACTGCATCATAAACATGTCCATTTATTTATTTTTTCAGACCACAGGTTTACTAATATATCCTCTTCGCGTGCGAAACACGGCTTCTTTTTCTTATATTTCCGTTTTTCCAATGCAGCACAAATGTTAAAACTGATGTGCTGAAGAGAGCTGAATAAGTGATGCAGGGTTGAATGCATTGTTTTTGCTTGATTTCGTTCCTAATTTTGTGGAAATTACATACTTTTAGTGATTTTGAAAACAGGCTAATGCACTGGAAATCTCGTGATTTCGAGAGTGATTTCGTTCAAAATTACGAAAATCTTCAAAATTACGTAATTTTGCGTCGGTGTGAACATAGTATTATGTATTTTTTCTCAAAACCGCAAAGTTTTCGAAAAAAATTAAAAAAAACTGTATTTTAAAAAAAGTATGGAAGGTACCCGTTATAGTTAACGTTACTTTTCTAAAAGTGGATAGAAAACTACAATTTTGGCGTGACGAATTTCATCGGTTCAACACAATTTATAGGAACTGACTGTAACGCAGAATAAAATGCATAAAGTAAAACATTACGAGGTGCCACTTGTTAGAAAACTACTGGTAGTATTACCTTATTTTTCTTGGGGCGCATGTGCTCCGTAAAACTACTAAAGGACAACAACAATTCAATGAAGGAGTACATTTTTACCCCTCCATGGGTTCATTCATCGAATGGTACAGTTCGCAGCATCCAGCTAGACTTTTGAGAACAAGATCTCGTGTGGCAGCCGGAGACTTAATGTCGAATCGGGAACTGATTTCGGTTCAGTTCAGTACAACTTGTTCCTCGTGATAGGTGGTCGCATCCGGGTACTTCCGGCGAAATAAATATACCTTTGTTCAAGTTTTGTGTGCAACAATTGACAAGTTTGTCTTCAATTCTGTTGGCGATTACATCAACGACATTTGAATCGATTCGATTGACGAGATATCATCACTAGTCGTGCGGTGTTGGTGACTAGAATTTAAAATCTCTCGCATATCCTCCTCGAACATATCTATTTGTTTTATTGTTGTGTATCTTTCCGGTGAGAGGAGGAAGGATTTCCATCTTCCATCCCGCTGTGTGGGTTTTTTTTCTGTTGGCGTTCGTCTTCTATTTCCTGAGAAATCGGTTTCCTTTTGTGAGTCCTTAAAGATTATCCAAAAGTGAACGTACGTACGTGCTTTTTTGATGATACCACCCTGAATCTGAACCCTGATCTATAAGCCTTGAATCGACCGGCTCTATCGTTACCGTAACAGACACCTTTATATTGAACACCTTGTGGGTGTCCCTCAGGGTGTTTTCGGTTTTTTCGGGTGCTATTCTGCGGGATTTCTGGTGTTTCCGGGACACTTGTTGAAAGTTATTCGCTGAGAATTAAGTTTCTTCGTTTTTCGGTTTGGGATTTGGACTTTGTTCACAGTGTGCACGTCTGCCATTTCGATTCCGATTGTATGGTACGTGTTCCGTTATATTAAGGTGTTTGTTTCATTTGAGGTCGTGTGTTTTGAGTCTTGCATGCTTCAAACGGAGAAATGTTTTATCGATAGATAGTTTAGAGCTTGGAAATTTTTTTAAGTGCATTTACGAGTAGTGCATTTCGGTTCCGGTGATCCTTTTTTTTTTAGTGGTTGTTTGACGAAATTTTCGGTTTCCCGTGACGAATAGTAAAAGTGAAATAGTTGAACAAACACACGTAAAAAAATTCTAATAGCAAATATACTAATATCAAAACTACATCATACTAAAAGTGATGATGTATGCAGTACTGTAATTCTTCTAAATCCCAGATAAACAGATAATTTGTGGTTACTTATGTTCTTATCGTATGTCTGAGTGTTTGCTGACTTTATAGTTTCCGTTGTCAACAACATCCTTTATAAAGTTTCACTGAGGTATAAAGGAGTGTGAGTGATTCAGACTGAAGGGTGCACATCCGGCATGATTGCAGATTATTCTGTTGTCTAAAAGACTAACATCACTATTGTTCACGGAACCGCCATTAGTGCTGATGTGGGTATTGTGCAGACATTTAAATCAATGTGATTTTTTTTTGTTTCAGCTGGGATTTATTTCCCTGAACAATCAAAGTATATTCCAATATAGTGAATAAGCCATTCGTTGAAAAAAGAACTCAAATATCTTTTCGTGCGGGAATCAAGGAGTTAGACATTTTTTCGTAGTCGTGAATGAGACCAAATTCATGTGGAATTTATAGTTGAATATCAATTGTTAAGCAATCAATACAAGCATACGAATTTTATTGATAACATACTAGTATAGAGAATTAATTAATTCGGGGGTGGGTATTTGGCGCCACATTTGTTTTCTGCATTTCCAACGATCAAATCGTGAAAAGTATAATAGTGTTATCGTCCGATTACTATTTTGCCGTTTGTGAGTGTGTATAAAAAGTTTTCCAATTCTTCAGCAAATTAACAAAAGCAGCAAAACATCAACAATGCTGCAGTCAAAGTACTGCCTGGTTGGGATTTATTTCTTCATTCTTTTAGGATACTTAAGTGCTGCAGGTATGTATACCTATTTATTTTAGTCGTTGATAAGAAAAGTTCAGACTAGCCCAGTGCCGCTATGGTTGTTCCCCTTCTTTGAGTGGATTTGCTCGTAAGTGATACCAGATCCACAAGTAAACAATGAGGGTTGACTTCCACATACACGGCATTGGAATGCCGATAGAGAATTGTAAAAAGGTTTGGGGGTTGCAGTGTTAAAGGGGTTAAAAGCAAAGGGCATTTTGCCAGCTTAGTTTTATTTGAAGATGAGTTAAATGGAAATCTCAAAAACAAGAATATCTAATGTCGACACCACCTGAATTTTCTACCCATCGAATCGAAATCTTTATAATATGAGAAACGAGTATGGTTAGAGATAAGATATTATAGAATAGATAATACAATATCTGACATGATCAGCACATGACTTTTTTATACAAAATCTATGTCCCTGAGAAATTTACACTATAAATCGACGACAAAGATATTAGTTTACATAAAAACATAAAAAAAACTACAAAATCTCAAATATCTCGATAACGGTAAAATATGTAAAAGTCAACAGAGAATTTTATTATCTGTAATTCTACCTCTAACTGTTTTTTTTTCTTCGAAAAACCATTTGTTTGCAAGGATATCTCCAAAAACGAATTTTTCACTTTTTAATGAAAATATTTTAATAAAGAATAAACATAGTGAATAAAGATAAATAACAAAATTGTGGGTAATGTTATTCCCTTTAATTCATCCCATACATTAAACCACCGGAAAACCTGTAGTGAGGTGAAAACTGACAAAGTCAATAATCCGAAATCTATTGAAAAATTTCTTTCAAAATTAGTATCAAAATGTTGACTTCATAGGTTCGATGTCTTAACTTCGAACGGGAGCTGGATTACGAAATGTATTTTAAGGCGTGATGCAAAAATCGGTATTCTAAATTAAACTTCCGACTTCCATAAAATTTCTTGCGTTCGTTTTCAAGTTTTAGCGGTAACAAACCACAGCAGAAGAAACGAAATCAAAGTAGACTTTGATATCAGATTTAAATTATTTTAACGTGTAGAAAATTTATGTTCCAGAGTTGATCTAACATTGGTTCCTCAATCACAAAAAAAAACTTCTTGTGCCCCAAGGAATAATTCTAGGTATCTACTTGTTTTTACATTCACTAGACGTTACATTTAAATTTTTTTCTTTACCCATTTTAATTCTACTTGAAAGCCTTTCTCCGTTTTGTTAGCATTCTAATGGACAAAAAAATAGGAAAAGGGGATGAATCACTTTGAAAATTTTCTTTAGCCTTAGGGCCGGTACAAAGGTGTTGTGGGAATAATTTATACCCCATTTTCACTGTGTCTGTGTAATTTCAGTATAAATCATAAGTTAAATAAGAAAATATCTGATTTGAACAGCACATGACTTTTTCATACAAAATCTACGTGTCTGCACAATTTACCCTATAATCCGACGAACAAAATATTAGTATATGAATTTTTATGAAACATTTCGATAACGGCAAATTATATCGGTAAATGGGAAAAATGTATCTTTAATTGAGCCTTTAACCCTTTCGGTATTTTGATGCCATATGGCATCATGCTAAAAAAATTGAATTGTCTTATTATTTATTTATTTTCAACACTCTATTCTCATTCAGTGCACCATTAAGTGCATTTTTGACCCAATTTTGATTTTTTGAGTAAAAAGCTGGACCACAGTGAACGTATTTGAAAAAAATTAAAATTTTTAATTTTTTTGTTTTGTTTTTTTTTGTTTTAAATGAATACTAATAGCTTAAACATCATGAATTTGTATAGAGTATTTTTAAAACCCATAGAAAAAAACATGTACCGAAAGGGTTAACTGTTTGTTTTCGAAATACCGTAAAAATCTACTTTTTTTGTTTTTTTTCGCAAGCAATTTGTAAAAATCTACTTGTTTAAATTTTAATGAATGTATCTTAATAACACTAAAAGATAGCGGATAACTTGCATGTCTCTAGCTCTAGAAGTCTTTAAAAAATCTTGTACACAGACTGGCAAGCTCACAGGCAAACAGGTAGACATACTGACGAACTGACAGACTGACAAACTGAAAGACATTTTTGTAATAAGTTTCAGGAGTGATTGAAAAATATTTTTAGGTAAAATTAAGAGGTCGAAATTATTCAGGAATACAATACTTTATTATACTTCGTTTAAGAAAATAAAAACGAAATGATGTGAATAGAGGCGAAAAATAAAGTGAAGATTACTTTGGGTTAAAGCTTAAGTATATACGCGGTCATGTCGTCCTAAGAAAATTATTCTTACGGGTTCTATATTTTTATGTCACTTGCACTAATTTCGTTTTTATTTTTTGGGAGAAAAAGAAAACGCAAATTTAAAAAAAATCTATTCCGTCACATCAATTTTCCGGTATTCGTTCGTTTTTTAGTGAAGTCATTTATGTTTCTTTGTTGGTATTTTTAGTATTAGAATGTTGTGATATATTTGCCTGAAATTAATTTTGTCCCTTATTTGAGATGGATGATCGTTTTCATTTAGAATCTTCTGCTAGAGTGGAATCATTACTAATACTACTCATCAAATGTTTTAAACTTGTTATCTTTTTGGAATGTCGTTTGTTGAACTGAATTGAAAAAGGAACAATTTGATGTAGGGCTGACATTTTTGAATGGCAACTTTAGCCTTTTAATATAATCCTATGGCATCCTATTGTTTCCTTCGGTTTCGTCCATGATTGATTTTAGTCCTTGAATGGCTGAAAGAGAGACTAATACCGAGTAATGGCCAATTTTTGGTTTATGTCCAACAAAAAGGGATTTTATTTTCTGGGATTACTTTGAATTGAAATTCATTCTGTTTAGTCCTTGATGCTTCAAAAATACTAAATTTTTAAACCTGTTTTTAATCTTGGGTGTCAAACAGGATGAATTAAATACAAAAAGTATTCTTAGCAGAATTATTTTTCTATCCGTTTTTGTTAACTTTTGAGTTTTTCAAAGCCTTCGTATTTTGATTTTTGTACATATTTCAAGGCTGACGATTTCAGTTTCAATTGAGGCGGGGTTCAGACCCGCGTTGAGATAAAAAATAGAGTTTTGTGACATTTATTATAACTTAAAGTTTCATCTGAATTTATCAGAAATTTTGTTCAGAAATTTTGTATTAACAATCGAGAATTTTTTTCTACCTAAATTTCGGCATGTAGATGTAGATTTCTAAACAGGACATTCAAATATATTATATAGTTGTTTGACTTCACAAGCCAAAATGATAAATAATACATTATTCTGCCAACTTTATTTCATCACAAGTTAATATTAAATCGCCTTAGGACAAATTTTTGCTTATCTGTGAGTTTGTTCATAAAAGTTTATCCATAAAATGATTTAAAAAACTCCGATAATATTCTCCATACGAATATTACTGGGCCAGTGAAGTTCACTTGAAGTAATAATGGAAGAATCAAACACTGTAGCACATATTTATCAACTTTACGTTTGTGTAAAATGTTAAATTTTTATGTTTTAACCACATTTTCGGATCTGTCGTGTCATATAATCAGAGCTCATGTATTTATATTTGCTGAAATGTTATTATTGTTTGTTTATTCTGTCATCGTTAATGTAAATTTAAAAGCACTCATAGTTCAAAATTATGTATGCAAATATTTAAAATATTTTATATGAGTTATTTAATTTGATATTATTTATTGCAAAATGTTGTTATGGAATTGACTGTAAATGTAACGAAATTTCGGTTAGTTAATATGAGAGAAAATGATTTTTACCATATTAGGGTAGTGTTTTTCTCGTAAACTAAGGCTATAATATTTCACGAATCGCTAAAGGTATAAATACACGATGAAGCTTTTTGAATTCGCCGCAACAAGCAAATAGTTTTATTAATCCTCATACTGTCCTTAAGAAAAATAACGTATGACGTCTTCGTGGGTCAAGAATGACCCATTGTGACCCATTTATGACCCATGAAGACTACAGTGCTCTTCAATGGATTAAAATATGAACAAATAGATTATTGTTTTCGGTATTCAAAAGAAATTTGTTCACAGAGCCTACACCATACAAACATTGTTCATGTAGTTGAGAAGATACTTTTAATTAAAATCGAATTTGGGTCAGAAATGACCCGAGGACAGTATGAGGGTTAATCTTATAAAAGCCAAATACCACTGACTCAGTCACTCACTCACTAATTCACTCACTCACTGACTCATCACAGCAGTGTTGCCAGACGCTCGATGCAAAATTTACCACGAGATTTGCCTGAATTTCCCTTTTTTCCCACAGAATAGTCGATTTTTACCTCTTTTTTCCCACGGAACAAAACGTTGACAAAACCCTAAGACCTACCTAAATTACCACGTAAATTGTACAACAAACATAAATTCAAAGCACAAAATGTATATACAGTGTCCTGCAGCAACGGGTACAAACGATGAGGTATCATACCTGGTCGTTTGTGTCCGTTGCTACAGGAGTCCCACTAGACCCGCAATGTTGAAAACGATGCGTTTAGGTAGGTACACAAAAACACAAAAAATGGGAAAGTACACATGTTTTGCTTAACTGACGCTAGCTATTCAATAAAAAAAAATAACAATAGAAATACATTGGTCTTTATTATTCAACAAAAAATAACAAAAAAAACTTATTTAATTTTAAAAAAATAACAAAATATTTATGACTATTACACTACCCGACAAAAAACAACTTTTTTATGTAGCCAAAGATTTTACAAGCCACTTTTGTTGAACTTAAAATAGCTTCGATATTTTGTCTGCAAAATATGTTATATAAATAATTATGATATCAATAATTGACAAAAACAAAGTTCTCACCAAATCGCGGCAGTTTCGTCAATGCAAAATCCAATCAGGGGCCCTATCGGCGAACACGATACGATTGGATCGAATCGTAAATTCAATGTTGTTGTTAGTGTTTTACACGAACAACAACATGGAGTTTACGACTCGATCCAACCGTATCGTGTTCGCCGATAGGGCCCCAGCATGGCCGGAAAAATTTGAAAATTTGAAAGAGCAAATGACATTTCAGTCCAAAGAAATGCAAAAAAAAAAATCGTAAGTCAGAGTACATGTTCATACGTAATATTGAATGTGGCGCTGCTGCACATTTATTTTGAAAGTCATCAATATACCATCGTGGTCAACTTTTAAAGTTCTTAGATCGTTGCCACATTCACATTAATTTATAAAAAAACGAGAAATTTTCGTAATTTGTCGCTAACACAAAATTTACCTTTTTTTTGTTCTAGAGAGCTCGTAAATTCCCTTTTTACCTTTCAGGTTGAGATTTACCATAAAGAGGTAAATTTACCACAATCTGGCATCACTGCATCACAGTATTTCCCGAACCACTTAATCGATTGCCATAAAATTTTGGAAACAAATTAATAATCTTACATTATTGGTGCTCACTAAAGGTGGGTTTAGAAACACGAGCATTTTCATTTTTACTGGCAAAGTGAGCGGGATAGCGAAATTCAAATTTACGTGCGCAAAAAGTCGATCACATCAGTGTCTCACACGTACTTTCCCTTCCACTTTATGGCGAACTGTCACTGCACATCACCTTCTCGCAGCAATACGTTTGTTAGCACTTCAATTTCACCTAACAAAATCATTTTGTGTGATGTTATAATTAATAACATAATTATTATTACCTCCCGTTTCCATTTAAAATGCGTAGCTTTCAAATAAACATCGAACTTAACCTTACTTTTGCTGGCTGCCATAATTCCCCATAATTCAGGGGTAACATTTTGCTGGCAGGGCGGGGAAGTCCAATGTGTTTGTTGTTGTTTACTGCCATAACTTTCCTATCGTCGACGAAAATTATGGATAGTAAAACCACTACATGCAAGCAAAATTTCCAGTAAATTTTTTACTGAGTGGTTTCCCGTCCCTTTCCCACTTGGTGAAAAAGTCATAAGAAATCTGGCATTTCACTCACTTTGCCAGTAAAAATGAAAATGCTCGTGTTTCTAAACCCACCTTAAAGGGAAACCACTCAGTAAAAATTTTACTGGAAATTTTGCTTGCATGTAGTGGTTTTACTATCCATAATTTTCGTCGACGATAGGAAAGTTATGGCAGTAAACAACAACAAACACATTGGACTTCCCCGCCCTGCCAGCAAAATGTTACCCCTGAATTATGGGGAATTATGGCAGCCAGCAAAAGTAAGGTTAAGTTCGATGTTTATTTGAAAGCTACGCATTTTAAATGGAAACGGGAGGTGATAATAATTATGTTATTAATTATAACATCACACAAAATGATTTTGTTAGGTGAAATTGAAGTGATAACAAACGTATTGCTGCGAGAAGGTGATGTGCAGTGACAGTTCGCCATAAAGTGGAAGGGAAAGTACGTGTGAGACACTGATGTGATCGACTTTTTGCGCACGTAAATTTGAATTTCGCTATCCCGCTCACTTTGCCAGTAAAAATGAAAATGTTCGTGTTTCTAAACCCACCTTAATGCGGGGTTTAGACACGACAAGTAACTCGCGGCAAGTAGACGTAAATACACGCGATTTGACCTAGTATGCGACGCTCGCATATGTGTGAGAATACTTGCCGCTCTCTCGAAAAAAATAGAAAGCCATTCTATCAATGATGAAAGAACTAATAGATAAATCTCGAACCCAGTTTCTCGTGCACTCGCGGTAGGCAAAAGAGCAACACTATAGAAAACGAAGAGTTTCGGAAATCACATGAAATAGTAATCCCTTTTACTCCTTTACATCTAAATGAATTTCACGAATGAGACAAAAACACTGTCGTTTTCGAAGATTCGTGCAGGGTAGATCAACATCAATTTCACTTGATACCAAAAACCAAAAATACCCACCAGAATCCATTGATAACCCTGCACAAGAGTTCTGTCAAATGACACACATACCATGAAATCACGCCAGCGTTATGTTTACATTTTCGTATAACATTGGAACGGGGCTGCATTGAGATTTTTTTAACGCTGGTTTTATTATAATATAATGCACTGAAATGCCCTGAAAAGAGTTTTTGATAAGTTTAGTTAGGGAATGTTCCACAGATTTCACTAAAACCCCGGAAAGAACATTTTTTTGGCTCCCATCGTCGTTGGAAAAGTAGCATTTTGTTTTTGCCTGTTAAATACTCGCCTCAAACGAATGTCAGGACTACAAAAAACACTTTTATAGCACTGCTCTAAACACTTTTCATAGCACATAAAATTCCTTCGAGAATCAAATTTTGTAGCATTAAAAAACACGATATTTCAACAAACTTTACTTTTTGGCATTTTTCTCTTTTTAGAATTGCCAGCACTTCTAAAATGTGCGATTGACCCTGTTTTTGATTTTAACTAGAGAACCTTTATAATCGTCAACTCTTTAAAAATAAATTTGAATTATTTTAAATTTTTTTCATGTTTTTAAATAATATCGCGCATATTGTGTGGTTTAATAATCTTTTATAATGTTGTGTGAGTTGTATAAAAATTAAAATCGTCGAAAAATCAAAATTATTTATGCAATGCGATGGGAAATACCATATCATGTAGGTACTCTACTATATTGAAATTTAATAATGCTTAACCTCTGAATATTGAGATATGGCAACTCCCCCACATTGTATACACTAAACATTTCGTGTACCGACGAAGGCAATGAGACAGGCCTATATGTCACTGGGTGGACTCTTCATTGCTTCGAAATTTTATCAACCGTAATTTATCTATAGTTCTCTCATCATTGATTCTATTTTTGTGGCAAGTAAAACCAATACAATGACATAGAACCGTGTACAAAAGAGGTAGTTTTATGTGTGTGTGTTTCGGTTTATTTTATATTTGCTGCTTTGCCAGAGGGCGACGAAACTTTTTAAGGAAAAAACAACAAGGGTATAAAAACGTCGTCGGCAACAAACAGTTTTAGGTCGAAAGTCGCAAATTTTTCTACAAAAAAGTGTCTTAATATTTTTTCTCAGAAAATTTTAGGTTATGTTTTCGTTCGGCTGTCATTCTACTTGAAGTGATTTACTTGCAACGTGTAAACTAAGCAAACTACTTGCCTCTCTTTACTTGACGCGAGTTACTTGCCGGGTATAAACCCTGCTTAAGTAAACGGGTTTTTAAAATTCGAAACGGAATAACGCAAAAATTCTTTTTCACTTTTCCTCCAAAAAAAAAAACTGACAATAATAAAGAAAATCTTTAAATAAAAATTCTTGTAGTAAGGATGTAAAATATTCAGGAATGATTCTTGAAAACGTGCAGAATACTATCTTATATGACTTGTTGGCGTTAATAATAAACAGTAATGCTGAACTTGTTATAAACCACTCTCGTGAAATCGTATTTTTGTTTAGTTTTGTTTTGTTGGAAAATAAGAGCTCGGCCAAAGGTATAGATTATGGTTAAGTGTCTAAACATAATACCATCTGCTTAGTTACAACTAACAAGCATCCCCATATGTGAGGAACTGAGTTATACACAACTATCTTCCCTTGAAACTTATTGTGGGTCGTTCATATAAATACAATCGGGTTACGTTTGAGTTCCAACATATGGTCTAAGGATAGATAAAATGAATTTGATTTGATTCAAAATGAAACTCAAGTTCTATCCCGCATTTGGACCCGAGCAATAACTACACACATACTCATACAAATGATGAATGAAATTGTAATAAAAGATTTTGCCACTCATTGAGATGGATTGAGTCACGCCAATCCAATTCCGAATTCACCCCAATTTCAGTTACGATTGTGTGATGGTGACTAACGTTTTATTCCATTGCACCTGACAATTTCTTCTTCGTTATTCGTTCATCTGCTAGTACGGAAATAGTATAAAAGCCGTAATATATTGAATAAAAAAATGAAATCTTTTCTTTCATTTGTCCGTCTGTATATTGTCAGTTGTGAGTTGTTAGTAGCATAGAAGAAGATTAGGGCAGG
Source organism: Chrysopilus asiliformis (assembly GCA_964034945.1). NCBI lineage: Eukaryota > Metazoa > Arthropoda > Insecta > Diptera > Rhagionidae > Chrysopilus > Chrysopilus asiliformis. The sequence goes on along the minus strand of OZ035961.1, from coordinate 86,942,262 downwards.
GATGTTAACTAGCTCGACTTGGATTCAAGGAATGAATGAAAGCATTGAAATAAAACGAAATCCTTACAATCTGTGCAGAGAATCAAGATCCTGGCGCTAAGATTTATGGCTAGGAAACAGATAAATTGCTCGAAAAATGTATATGTCATCCACAAATAAAATTAATTCTTAGATTTATCCTACAATTTCATTCCTACCGAAAAAGTGTGTTTTTACTTTCTCTGAGGATGAAATCCTTCCCTAAAACCACTGAACCCCTCGTAACATGTTATACCCCTCAACATGTTGAGGTCTTCATCTTGAAGAATGTATCCAGCTTCAATCTCAGCTCCATCTGCGGCATTACATCAAACTTTCACTCAAACTTTATCTTTTAGTAGTTATTTTCAATTGAACTGGAATTTCGAATGAAAGAAAATTCTTATTCAAGAATCGTTTATCTTCTGGGCAGTGAAGAAACACACTGTTGTCGTCTTAATTGATTGGTTTTTGTTTGTTGTTAAAAATGATAGTTTTATGAAATACAGACATTCAAAGTAATTTTTCCATTATAAACCAAATTTTAATAATTTCATAGCGAGAAGAAAATATCATTAATAAACTTACCATGTTTCATGTTATAAATCATCTATAATCGAGAACTTTTTGTAAATGCTACAATACAAGATTAGATAATAAATGGTTTCTTAACGAATTTTTGTTATGATTTCCAAAAAGTAAGATACTTATATTGGTGTTTCTCAACTCTGGCCATTTAGCTGAAAAAACAAAATGAAAAATAAACTTTCAATTTTTACTGAAATAAACTAATAAAGTGCAAATTTTCCTTAATTTCTTAGATTTTACAATAAAATCTATGTAATTTTTCTAAAACTCTTAAGTAAACAGTTAGATGGAACGACAATTGGGAATAATTGGTGGTCGTTGTGAAGAAATTTTAAGATTTTAGAGGTTGTTTCAAAACACTAGATCTCCAAAAAGCCGGCTAAGTGATGAACATATTAAATACATATATTATCTAAAATATACGGTCTGTTAATATGTATATACACTCTCGAAAAAATCCGGGGACGAATTAACTCCGCCTGAAAACATAGCTAAAAGTTTAACACCGTAGCGCGGAGTTATTTTTACATTTGTATTTTACGGAGCTAAATATTCAATTTAACACCGTTTTGACCTAAATTTTAAATGAACTCCGAAAAGGAGTCAAAAATTCACTACAACTCCTTTTAGGAGTTATTTAATTGTAAAGGGTGTTCACGTTTAGAAGAGGCTTGCCAATTGGCTTCAACAGCCTATTGGGAAGGCAAATGGTTTACAATTCGAGAGGTCCCGTGTTCGAGTCCCGGCAGAGACATGCAAGAAAAGTTTTTAACAAATCAATATTAACTTTGGAAACACGAAAAAAAAACTCAAAACATCTCAAATGCTTGCAAAAAAAGAGAATTTGCGAGGTTTTTTTTCCTGGTAATAAATTGGTTTAACACCGAAAAATTGTTAAAAATTAACACCCATAAGGAATTGTTGTGAACTCCTAGCCCGGTGCTCGATTTTCTCCAATAGGTGATGGACTCCCTCAAACTCCCTTTCGGTGCGTAATCGACTCCATTTTTTCGAGAGTGTAACTACAAAAAATCATTAAAAAAAAGATTTACAACACAGTGTGTTTAGAGAGATGTGTGTTTGGAGACAAACAACGCCAAAGTATTGAAAAACTTATAAGTACAATAAGGTTGTTAGAATCAATCATTTCTCACATAGATTAGCCATTATTACATTCCAATCGGAATTACTCTTTTTTATTAGATTAACATGACTTGTATTTATGTCAAAATTCTGTTTGCGCATTTGACGATTGCTTTCTGATAATTATAGCTTAATTTTCTTACGTTCCCATTACTTTTTTCCGAATCCAAAAGTAAGGATATATATTTACTAACTGATGTTAAAAGTTATTTATGACAATTTTTATTTTTAAATACAGTTTGTTTTTAATTGTTTTCAACAATTTTTTAAAAAAATATTTATAAGAAAATTATTCAAATATTCTTTCAAGAGTTTCTTTTTTCATTTCTTCATTAGTCTGTGATTTCCCAAGTTTTTTTTTTTAATTTTTCGGACTATTTGTATTATTTTAAAAAAAAAATTTCTAAAAAAAATAAAACCGACTTTAAAAAAAAAACTGAAAAGAGAAAAAAGCACTAAAAAGAAAAAAATAATTTCAAACTATGTCCATTAATAGCGTATTTGAAATTTGGCTTTTTTGGAGTGGCGTTAAATTTACACTAAATAAAATCGTTGTAAAATTTCTATTGTAAGAGCCGTGTCTATAGTTAATCTGTTTGACAACAAAATTTTTGGAGTCGATCTTAGTTCTTAGTTAGCCTTAAGGGTTAGAAAGTATGTAATTTATTTTAGTTGCAAATTTAACGCCACTCCAAAAAAGCCAAATTTCAAATACGCTATTAATGGACATAGTTTGAAATTATTTTTTTCTTTTTAGTGCTTTTTTCTCTTTTCAGTTTTTTTTTTAAAGTCGGTTTTATTTTTTTTAGAAAATTTTTTTTTTATTTCGAACGTTTTTAGTTTCAATTTTTAATATAACATAGGTAAAATTACAAAGGGTTTGAGGGGATAAGGTAACTGTACCATATTCCGTGCCATTAAGGGTTCTGCCACTTTCAGTTGAATTTGTGCTTTTCCAAGATAAAGCAGCAATGCCAAACTTTTTTAGCATAATTTAGTATCAATTCTGTGTAGATTATCATATGTGTCATACTTGTAAAAATATATTTTATATTATTTATTGATAAATTTGTTAACACCTTAATTGTCTGTAATTCCGTGCTAAAAAAATGACGTTGTATTTAATTCCGTGCTAGTAAGTACCTAATTCCGGCCTATCTATGGGGATTGCAGTTTTGCACACAAAGCAGTATGAAAGAACTTAAGTTTTATGAAATAAACATAAAAACAGCTACAATAGCGGCGTAAATCGTGAAATATCCAATATGAAGAAATTTAAATTTAATAATTTGAATTTTTTGAAAGTTTAAACACTTAAGTATACATAATATCATTTTCCTTCCTATAAAACACAACAAATATTTAAATAAGAAAAACAATATTTATGCAGATATGTATTTATTCGATTAAAGAATATGTATTCGATAAAAAAATATATATTTTCTATATATAATACAAAAATAAAAGAAAAATCACAATTCATTGCATTGAAGTTAATATAAAATATATGTCTTAAACAGTTGCATTAATATTTGCTCAATTAAAGTCTTGAATAGAATAAATTCCTCTATTATTTGAAAGCACTTGAAAGTTAATTTTCTTCAAGACATCTTTAGCGTCATAAAAAGGACCTCATCGTGTTCAGGCCAACGCCAGTTGGCTCCGCACATTGTCATTGTTTTTAATTCGATTGCGAATTCCGTCTTTGTCACGGAATATTGTACACGTCTGATTAAGTCGGGATCCAAATTCCGTGCTAGGTAAAATTAGTAGAATATAAATATAATTTTAGTGTTTTTAATCAAAACTTGTAGTAAAAATATTACTCTTTTATTTTATAATAATAAAGTTACACAATTCTCGGATTTTACACAAATTGTAATGAATAACAAAAAAAGTGGTTTGAAGAAAATTCTCTTATAATATAAAAAAAAGTTGTTGATAAAATCTCAAATAACTAAAAAACAGTAAGAATAAATGTGGTCCGGAATTTGCTCAAGTGCACCTCTATGGTATACTTTATTTAATAAAACCGATAACTAATTATTTATTTTATGATTGATTGCAAAAAAAGCCAAAGAAAAACTAATTATTATTCGTCAATTCCGTCCTAGGCACGGAATAATGTACACGTCAGATTATTTAGTGAACGTAATTCCGTCCGACAGTAAAACGGCCTGTTTAATAAAAAAAACACAGAGTAACACTTTGATACAAATAAAAATACTTAAAAAAAGGCATAATTTTAACAAAAACAAAGATGTAGTTAGAAATGACTTACCTTTTACTTTTTGTGATCTTAAGAAAATTGTTTCAGTTCCTTGACGATTCACACAACATGTTTACTTGGCACAGCACTTTTCACAGAATTAATTATCAAAATAGGATTATTAGTTGTAATTGATAGACAATAATATATACTACACTTCATTTTTAGACACAGTAAACATTACTGATCAAGTTTTATCAAGTGATTTCCTCAAAAGTTGATCAGTTTTCTTATTTTATGACTTTTAATGAAATGGGACGGAATAATGTACTAGGCCGTAATAGTGTACACTTACCTTAAGTCCGCAGATGAGAAATATATAAAAGAATCTTCCAAATATTGTACTGAACACAATACAAAGAATTTTACTCGATATCCCAAGCAGGGAGGGGTTTGAAGGGGTAGGTTAACACGGGAAAAATATATAAGAGAACCTTCCTTGTGTTGTACTGAACACAAGGCCCAATTAACCATAGGGCTAATTGGGCTACAGCCCAGGGGCGCCATCGATCTGAGGCGATGAAATTTTGATTGCTTTTTTTTTAATTTTCTTTATATTTAGCGTATCTGTAATTTAAGTTAGTACTGTGTTTTGAATTAAAGAGTATTTTAAAAAATGAAATTGCATTTTTACAATAAAACTATGTAAGGGTGCAAAATTTTATTTAGCCCAGGGCGCTCAAACTTGTTAATACGGCTCTGACTGAACACAACGTAAAAACATAACAAAAGCTATAATTGCCAATCTGGCAATTATTGAAAACCTGTATGGTGATATTGGTATCTTAATTTGAGCACTTGTACCAAAATTACACTTTGAAGTCGAACTTTCCAATCAGATTTTTTAAAATTTATTCCAATCGGATTTTCATGTATGGGAGTTTTATGTAGAATCATATTCTAAATAACTTTTGTTCTTAGACTTTTTTGATAAGATGCACCGTTTTTGAGAAATTCGGAAAAAACGTTTTCGTTTGTATGGGGGGTAACCCCCCTAATGGTCCATTTTTGCCCATGAACCAACCGGAGTCCAACCAGGAACTTTCTCTACAACTTTCTCTTTGGGATGACCAAAATTGGTCAACCCAGTAAAAAGTTAGGCGTGAACATACATTAAAAAAAAAAAAAAAAAAATATTCAGGTGGAATTGAGAACCTTTTCCTTTTTGGAAGTCGGTTAAAAAACTCAGTAAAGTGTTTAATCTTTGTCTTTTTAGCTGTCTAATGAGTAATTTTGCTCGCTATGTTGCTGACAATGTTACTACATTAAAGATATAACATTACCATTAGATATTCTAGAAATGCCGAAAGACAGAGAAATGCTGAAATACAAAGTCCTAAGATTCATTGGATAATTTCCCCCTCTATTTTAATTCTGGAACCGAGAATCTAGTCTAATAGTCACTTTTAACGTATTTTTCTGCTTTTTTAAGTAAAAACAAAAACGCCGGCACAAAAAATGCAAAAATAACGAAATTTTTTTTTCATTAACCTTTTTCTGTGAGAAAATATCATAAAATGTTCGCATCCATTAACGTACTAATCCAGCATTGAAGGAAGTTCGTTCGTCTCCGAGGAATTTCATCGAAATCCTCGTAAATGAGCAAAGGAGGGCGCAATGTTCGTATCATAATGTAGTTGTGTATGTTGGGAAGTTCCAATGAGAAAAGAGGCGAAAATCTGACGCCCCTAGGGCCTTTAATTAAATTAATTGAATCTAATTTTTATGGAGGGAAACTTTAGAAAAGGGTTAATGCGTGCTAAAAGCAAAGGCAACAACCACTAGATTCAGCCATCCTGAAATAATATACAATCGTAATTCCATGCCCCGTTCCGCTCCGGCAGCTCACGGAAAATCGGATGGACTCGGAGCCGTCAACAGGAAGATGTATGGGACATATCCCAGTATTTCTGCTTCAGGGATAAAATGTGACTCTACAACTGTGATGTTTTCCGCGCAGTGTGGCCAGGCACTTAATCGTCGTGTTGGTGGCGGGGGGTGGCCAAGTTAAGTGGCGTTTGTTGGCGTTATCTAAGCAGCCGCCCTTTGGCGGTCTATGGACCTTGTGTTAAAACTCAATAAATCATGCACTTTACAGGGAAGTTTGGCCTTTTTGCGGCGCAAACGAATTCCATTCATTGTGCCGTTCATAATTTGCGAAATGAATCGGAAGAAGATGATGACGTCGAGTGGAAATGCGTAGAGTAGAATTGGAGAACGAAAAACATGCAGATGGGGCAAGTCAGGGGTATAGAAAAACAGAAGCAAAAGTCGAGGACGGAATTTTCCTTAGCGAAAGGTTTTTTGACGTCGTTTCGGTATGAATATGTGGTGGGAATGAAGGATTCGTCCGTAAAAAGGCAAAAAAACTGAGACTGTCGGGGACTTTCGTCTTTTCAACGAAAGTTTCGCTTAACGTACTAAAGCTAAAAGGGAAGTTACTTATAAAAAAGGGTTATTTTCCTTAGAGCTGTTTATCTGGATATTTCCCGATTTTGGTTTCCTCAGCGATGTCTTAAATTTGTTCAGGGTTGATTCATTGGTCGTGTACGTTTTTTGTAATGGTAAAATAACCTAACAAATTGTAAAATCGTCTTGGGAACGTCGGAGACTTTTGTGTTTTACGGTCTTTAGGGATGAGTTTCCATCTCCGTATGGTTGTGTGGGAACCCATTGTGTAGATTTTCCTGACTAGATGACTGCCGACTGAGCTTATATTCGTACATATATTGGGAAATGATGATAAAAGGTTTTAAAAAGGTTCCAGTGGTTTATTTATTCTAAATTTTGTTTTACTATGTTACCTTTCGATCAATTCAAGTGTATAATGCTCAACGTGAGATTTTCAATTTTCTATCCTTTGGAGTGGTTTTCTGTATCGTTCGAATGCGTTACCGCCATCAGTTTTAGAGGTGGAGAAAACCTGTTTACTAGCATTTTTCAGTTGATGGACTCCTTTTTTTGCTGTATTTCTGATTTTATTTACAAATTGGATCAAATAGGGTGTGGATGAAGAATAAAATAAACCCAATAGAATGTGATATTTTGTTTTGCGAGGCTTATATGCTTGTTCAGGGGGTAATCGATGTTTTTTTTTTCAAAATTTAAGCAAAATTTTTATAGTTGAATTTAAGTTAAGGGAAAGTTTACATATTTATAGCTATGCAATTAGGTTTTCAACAAAGGATCTCAGTGGCAGAAAAAAATCGGACCAAGTGTAACAAAAATTTATTCCTGAACATTGGAGAAGTTATTAAATTTGGAGAGCCCACAAATCAATCTCCAAAAAAAAAATCCGAATTCTCGGTTTCCTTAAAAAAAATAAAAGAAAAATGTAGGGTCCCCAGTTTTTTGCGGGGATCAATTTTGATTGCTAAAAATCTGTAGTAGGGACAGTTTAAATAGTCTTTCGAATTTTACAAGTATTTCGAATCTCCAGTCGGGGCAGAAAACGTGGTACAACAAAATTTGAGATTAGTGAGACATCGCTTGAGAGATTTGTCAAATCCGCTGGATTTTCCGCTTGAAGTATAGTAAAAAATATCTTTTGTTATGCACAACTTATAAAGTTATAAGTTTTCAGGTTCACAAAATACTTTATTGTTTCGATGATGCTTTTCTGTGGTTGAAAACAATATAAAACAGTAATACCTTTATTTATATTAGTGGGAACTCTTAATGTTTCGAACAGGCAGTAGAAGATTATCCCCAAGACTACTAAAAGTCCAGTTTAAAGGCTCTAAACCCCATATATTATGTGGCATTGTTTGAATTTTTAACCATTAGGTCTATCAAGCATTCAAATTGTTTCATACTGGTGATTTTGTGACTGTGGATACATACACAGAAAAAAATAATTTTGTATTATTTACAAAATGGGTTTAACAAAAAAAAATTCGTAAATATTACTGAAGTTTTGTATATACTTCGTAATATTAACAAATATTTTTTCGTATAGTTACTAAAATTTGTTAATATTACGAAGTATATACAAACTTCAGTAATATTTACGAATTTTTTTTTGTTAAACCAATTATTTTTTTCTGTGTAATTATTTCAATTGTAAAAAGCAATTTCCATATTTCAGCAACCTAAAATATTAAACTTACTTAACAAAAATATGACCAAACTTCAACGGCTGTCGATCAAAAATTTTACATTATAGTCTAAAACAACCAAGTTAAGTATATCACGATAACCGATAAATATCGCCCACTGCGAGTATGTGAATAACACAAGACCGTTGTTGGAATTTTTGTGGGGAAAATGTTTAAGAGAATCGGGGTTTTGGGTCTGACCGAAAGTTTCGATGTCGGCCAATTTTGACGAAAAATTGCACATTCGGCGAATTGCTCTGAAACTTTGGCCAAAACCTTGGCCGAAACCGAAATTTTGTAAAAAAATGAAGTTTTAAATATTAATACTGGCCACTCACGTAGGGGAGACTGGGATATTCTGGACCGCATTTTCATTTTGGCTAAAAACTCGCAAAAAAATAACTTTTTCTGAAAATTTCAAAGCTTGAATTTGTAGTACGATAAATAACCTCTCTTTGGGTCACAGCAGTTCGGTCAAATTGTATTAAATTATACAAGTTTTATCAGTTGGCGCAAAAATAGCGTTTTTGCGATTTTGAAAAATCTCGGGGTATTGTGGACCACTTTGTAAATCGATTAAAAATGGAAAAATGTGATAGACAAACTTTTTTTTTTGATTCATATATTTATTATATAACAGACAAAGTGAAATGAAGTGAAAAATTGCAATGAAAATCAGTCCGAAATGCAATGTTCGCAAGTCCAGTAACTTGCAGTCATTCCGGAGCATCCCAAGTGAACAGCTCGATCGCACACGTTGCAATGGATGGTATTTCGGCGGTTCATTTTTTTTGGCATATTTTTCTTACAAATTATGCAGAAATCGATGTATTCTTCCACCTCACAATAGGTTGAAGATGGTTGTTTCTTCTGTGATGTCTTCGATTTGACACGATCTTTTTGCTTTTTCGATTATGGTTTATCACCTTTTCTCTCCAATCTCTTTCGCTTTATATCAGCTTTCTCACGAAGGTCATTTACATCCTCTGGCGATGTCAAAACGGCCGATTTAGAAACTAGCTTCTATACCCGTCGTTGCCGGGTTAAGCTTTTTGTCTAAATTTTAGAATACGAAGAAAACCGGAAAGAACTTAAAAACTTTTTAATGGGTCTATGTAGGGGCTGGACCCACGACGAACATCTATGCCAAATTTCAGGCCAATCGGTTCAGTAGTTTCCCCGCGAAAGAGTAACATAGAGGGAAAACTAAGTTTCGAAATCACTTTACCCCCTCCCCTTACTCCCCCACCCCTCGCGCTACTTTTCCGTATGCCTATGTTGGAACCAGAACTACCACAGATACTCATGCTAAATTTCAAGTCAATCGGTTCAGCCGTTTTTGCGTGAAAGAGGAACAGACAGACAGACAGACAGACAGACACCAACTCATTTTTATATGTTAGTATGATTGCCGAAAATCTAATGCTGTGTTTTTGCATGAAAAAACACTTATGTGCATCAAATACACGAAGTTTGCTTGTCAAATGTCAAGAATTGAGTGGTCCATAATTCCCCGACAAAAGTGGTCCACAATTCCCCGAATGCTCTTTTTTACAATATGGCAGCTATTAGTAACACAATGCAAACTTCATGCAAAATTTCTTGTCAGTGTCGAATGCTTAAGGCTCCGCGAATATTATCAATATATTTACTTGAGTTGATTCTCGAAAAATGTGGTTAAATTTAAGCGAAACACAAAGTGAAAAAAAAAATTTCGAAGTATCACTTTTCTATTTGCTATCGAAGCGAGGTGATAGTGCGTATACACAAGTCGAGTACTGTTAGGAAAATTAGCTTAACATGAGGCAAACTGATTACAGTTATTTGCAGCTACCAACCACTACTAGGGGGGAAAAAATGACGCTGGTCCGCAATTCCCCGTGGTCCAGAACACCCCAGTGTCCCCTACTTATCAAAATTGGTGTTTTTTTTCAAATAAATAAGAGTATGTTTTATAAAACTACGTAAATGTGTTGCCCTTTAACGACAAACTAATATTGCGAAATCTTTTGTTGTTGTACCATTATTGAGTGTGGATCTTCGAATAAAAATGTTTGAATGCACACATATTTATATCCGAGCACACGGACTCAATAATGGTACAATAATAAAAAAGTTTACAATTTCAATTTGTGGGTTTGATTACTTTTGTTCGGTTTCGTCCTAAAAATCCGGTTTCCGGCCAAGCTGCTACGGGCCCTACACGTTTAAATTGACTTTCAAATACCATTTGCCACATACGAATATACGAAACGCCGATAGAGAAAATGGTGGTATGAGGAGCTTATTTCATCGAATTGTGAGCTGTTTTTTGTACCTTTTGTATGATTGCTGCGCTTAAATGTCGGTTGAATAAATTGATAATGGATGGGGCGGTATATCTTTTGATCAATCAATTTATTCTTGCAATTGTTTGCGAAAACAATTATTTCGTTTGATGAAGTGGCCAACCGACCATTCGACCTACCAACCGACGTCCGAAGGCAACATTTCGACGCCTAGTACCTACATTCGATAACCGATGAGCCCCCAGTTTCATTCAGAGTGATCAATTTTCCATTACTGGAACCAAAATGAATTCGGTTTCAATTTGAGGAACGAGTGTTAACCTTTTGTCAGGTAGTAAGGTATACAATGAATAGAAGCCGTAAGGTCCTTGTACTAATAGAGGGCACCTTTAGTTAACCTACCCATCGTCCTACTCCTTGTTCCTCTTATCTTTTCATTTTACCTTTTGGGTATACCTATACGATCTTGTTGTGAACTAAAAAGTCATGTTATGGTTACTGTATTGCTTATTTTCCACAACACATTGGCACATATAATGCTAAATGTCCTTGGTATATAGATTTGTAGGTCTTAAGGATTTCCCGGAATTCTTTCTTTTCCAATTTCTGTGCGACCTGTTCGATTTATTTGTCAACTTGGAAGTAAGATTCCTTTGTGTCCATTGTGTACGTTTCTTCTTCTGTTTGTGTAGAGTATTTTTTTCCTGATAGCCTTATTTCATTCTGATAAGGATTCCTTCCATCTTAAGGACTTGGCCATAGCAATTTTATTTGTGCTCCATCTAAGGAGCTTTACATACCAATTGGTAGATTTTTTTTCCATTCTGCACCTGAGGCACCAGTCTAATACCTGTACATTGGCCAATTGTACAGCCAGGACCAAATTTTGTTTTCTAATCTTTCTGGCATCGTCGAATATTATACCAATGTGTCAGTATTGATGTTTTGTTGTTATGCTTTCTCAGGTAAATATGTATGTATATACCTACATGGATATTTATTTTTTGTCCTTTGGGTCTAATATTGCTGATATCCTTCAATTTCAGCTTTAATACAGGTTTTTTTTACCTTCGTTAGTGAAATGGATTTTTGAGTGATAGCAAACGTTTTGTATTCGGTAATATGAAATTGTTTTTTCTCGCGTTGGAAAAACACATTTGGGCAAAAAAAAAAACACTTGTAGGTGTACCTTTTCAGGCGTGTCGAAAAAAGCACGTATCGAATTGAAATATAAATAAAATAAGAAAAATAAATGTTCTTTTCAACAGTTAAAGATCCATCTCATATATAAATTACGATCCCATGTTATTTTAAGCTTCTTAATATACATGGTTTATATTGGAACCTATGTCATCTTTTATGTAAAGATAGAACATTTTTTTGTATTTTTTGAGATTTATTTTTTATTAAAATTGAAAATAAAAGGTAAAAATTCGATGGTCTAATAAATAACTTTTTACTAAAGATTTTTTCAGTTTTTTTTGAAAATTGATCTGAATAATTTTAACAATTTTGTTCGGTTTCTTTCAGTTACTCTTAACTCTTTTACGTTTTAATGTGATTTTACTAGCAGTCGTATGATTCCATACAACAAAAGATCTCAATTTATAAATCGATTGGGTATATACATATATGTTTTCAATATTTTGGAATTAAACTCATACTCTAGAAAATGGCTGGTCTTTAATCCCCCCGATTTCCCAAACAGTGGTTTTAATGAAAATTTGATTCCTTACTTCAATTTCTAATTCGTCGTATGGGCGCCAATGTTTAAACAGGATACCCTATCTATCCTTCATTTCGGGAGGCACGGGTGATAATAAATAGAATTACAGGGAAGTTGGAATTACAATATTTCTCCTTAGCCTGTTGACAAACTAAGACTTGACTAGAATAGGAGGGGAATTTGATGTAATTATCGTTCATCATTGGGAAATAAGAAAATCACGTTGTGCCGTGTCGTGTTGCAATATAAATTCCATTAGTCCTTCCAGTGTTTACTTTGGTCTCGTTGGAGTGATTTGCACAGGTTAAAGGTGTCCCTTAATGTATCTGTAAAAGACGAAGCAGCAGCATCATGGCGCTCCTAAACAAAAGATTTTGTCTCGGGGACCCCGAAGAAAAGACGTAAAGTTTGGAAGTGGAGCCACTTTTTGCAGTGGTATTGGCGAAGTTCACTGGTAAAACATTAAGACCGAATGCTTTGTCGAGCCGTGAAATTTATGTCAGAAAGAGCCTGTCCGTAGTAGGAAAAGAACCAGTGGAAAATATTGCGAATCATACGATTTTTACTTTCTTATATGAAGTATAATAAAGTATTGTATTCATAAAAAATTTCGATCTCTACATTTTGTCTAATATACATTTCCCGAGCACTTTTGAGTCGATTGGAGTCATATTTAAAAAATGTCTTTCTGTCTGTCAGTGTGTTAGTCTGTCAGTGTGTTAGTCTGTTAGTGTGTTAGTCTGTCAGTGTGTTAGTCTTTGCACAAAATTTCTGAAAAGCGACTCAAGCTGGAGCCATGAAATTTTACTGGTACGTTTGTCTTTTGGAATGGGACAATCCGATCAACTTTTGGTGGAAATCTGTTAACCGGAAGTAATCAAAATGGCGGCTTTTTAAAAATCACAATTTGGTTTTTTTGCTATTTATTCCGAAAATACGCGTTTTTTAGTAGCCTTATGTATGACAAAAGTTAAATACAGTAAAATTTCCTACACTTTTGTTTTTTACTAGAACTCGATATCTCATACCAATATCGAGACATACCGTTATTCCAAAAAATCAGTTTTTTGCGACTCACGGGTTTTATGCAGTTAAATGTAAATTGAATTAATGAGAATGACATCCATCCCAATTTTGTATTTGTATTTTAAAAAATAGGGGATATTTTTGACCGTGATTAAGATATTTTCATTATTATGAAAAAAAAAAAAAATTTGCGAATTGCTTGCAAACTAAAGGTATATCGAAAAAACAGTAAAATATGAAAATTCTGTCTGTTACCGTAAATCGATATCTTTTACCATTATCAATATATTTCAGATTTCGTAAAATAAAAATTTATTTTTTATATAAAATTAATTTAATTATAAATTGTGCACAAACATAGATTTTGTTATAAGCAACTAATGTGCTGTTCACAGCAGATATTTTTTGGGGTGTCCCCAAACGCAATTTCCATCAGTCAACGGTGCGACAAGCGGCACGTTCATAGAAATAAATTTCTCACCTTCAAGACGTTTTTTCTGGTTCTTTCCTTGAAGGTTGGCGCCGACCGCGGCAACTCAGTCAATTGAATTCTTGAGCAGGATTCATTCAGAAGTTAGCTATACCAAGAAGTTTTCGTTACAGTTTATTCGTTTAAGAAAAGCGTTCGTCAGTTAGGTTGGTTGACGATTTTTTGAATGTCTGATGGACGGCAAGGACGGCAGGTAAACACGGGCGAAACCTTCTTAACAGACCCCCGGCGACGATAATGAAAATATCATTAATTTAGGGAATTTGCTTTTATCCCGTCAGTACTTTACTTATATATAGGTACCCCGATTCCCAGCACGCACCGTTAAACTTCCCAAATACGTGCCAACTATGAATATATTCATTCCATGGATCATTCCGTTCCCATGTTATCGTTTGTCGTCTCTAACGCCACAAAAATAATTGTCAAGATTGACGGTGAAGAAGACAGGAACCCGGAAAAGACGAGGTACATGACTATACGAGAAATGCCTGTCAACTGAATCGTCCTTGTCGTTTTCAAACCAACAAATGAATTTTTTCGAGTAATTTTTTATTTATTTCTCTCTTGTGCGATTAAAAGAAAAGGAAATGTTGTTTGACAGTGAGTCCTAATTAATATAAATTACAAAGGAATCAAGCTCCGGAAAAATGTCAATCACACGTAAAATGATATTGTTTGTATTGGCCTGGGTGTGTCTGTTTTTTCCATTTTTTCATCCATGTTTTTACTCTATGAATAATGGGAATCAATGAAAGTCTAGAAAAGTAAATTTGGTTCATAGTAACATTCATGAAAGGGACATCAAGCAAAATGTCCATCTTTGACTTTTGAGATAAGTAATTTTATTAACTCTTATTTGAACGGTTCAAATTAAACCTACCTGATACTATTAATAAAAAAATCTTTTTTTAGTTATCATGTGAAAATTTATGGGAAGTATCAAACTATTTTTTGTTAACACTAGAACTACCAGACTCGTCAAAATGAGGAATTTGAGATTTTAAACTCAAATTCCTAGAAAGAAATAACTTTTATTCGATAAAATTTTCCTGTCTTTTAATTATTCACTAATTTTGCTATAACACACAATACATTTCCCTTCGCAACTCTCTTGTTTTAAAGGTCCGTATGTGGTATACCTATTTCTACCAAAACTCGTCAAACTGTAAAAAAAATGTGTTTACTCGAGAACTACCAAACCCATTTTGATGCAGTTTTTTCCTATAGGTAACGTGAGCATCCTGGTCAAATTATGGGCTACATATATATATATTGACGGCACTCCATACCAAATTTTTGTGATCCTTACCTAATTTTTTGACAATTTTTCGCATATTTGATGATCTGATGCGTAAGTAAAACACAATTTTTTAGGAAAGGTTTTTTTGACTGGAACATAAATTCGAGGTGCTTATAACTTTTTGAAATTTAACAGAAGTTGGCAATTTATTTTTCATATATTAATCTTGAACATTTGTATTCTTATGTTATGATAAGTAAAAGAAGGCAGACGGTTCTAACTTTAAAAACCTCTTAATTTAAGAGGACCTCGCCGACGTACTCTTACGACGTCTTAAGATCTGTTACCTATCGGGTGTTCCAATTGCTTGGACCGATGTTAAATGTGATTGAGGCTAATTATTTTTGACATCTGTTTTTAGGTTTGACAAGCTCAGTCTTTAGTAATTTCAACCATGTGAAGATCAACAATCGAACAACGTGTCAAAGCCTGTTACGAAAATGGGCGCTCAAAGAGAAATGCATTTCGCATTTTTGCATTTCTCGAAACAGCAAAGTCAATTGGCCCCCAAGATCGTCCGATTTTCACGTCTTTGGTTTTCTTCCTTTGGGGTAATTTCAAGAGTAAGGTCTATGAAGCCAACAAAACAGCTGAAGGATGAGATAATAAGGCATATTCGTGGGATCGAGGAGCAATTATGCAGAGATGTCATCAAAAATTTTGACCATCGAGTAGACGTGTGGTGCGAACATTTGAGCGATATTATCTTCCACACATAATAGCCATGTGCTAAATAACATGATTCAATAAAGAAATTTTTTTAAAAATAACATTGTCTTATTTTCGGTCCAAGCCATTGGAACAACCGTAGAATTGAAGAGGAAATTTTCAAAACAAATTTTGTTAGATAACTTCTGAGAATCGAGAGGGCGCACCAATTTTATTTGTTCCCAGGCGCTGAATATGTTTTATGTTTTTTAACACTACAAATGAGAAAATACTTTGTCTGTAAAAAACGAGGCTATTTAAAAAATTGGTCATGTATTTCTTTAAAATTTCAGCATGAAAGGTGTTGTATATTTATATGATTACTGCAATAATTTAAAAACGAGGTAACTTATGTACAACATTGAACTTAACCATCGTATTTTTCCTTTTCTCTGCTATAGAGAGAAATGATTGTATTCATGACGGAAGTTGACTTGAGATCGGGGGCAGATAGAAATTTTCTGATCAGTACGAAATCCGTTTCAGGCAAAATTATGAGGATGTCCGTGTATCTGTCGGTCTGTCCGACGGTCTGTTCGTTTCACGTATTTGAAATAACTCGAGAACTCGTTGAGCTAGCGATTTTAAATTTTTAGTAAATGAATTTCAAGAAAATTGTAGTTTTTTATCAACTTTTGAAAAAGTAGCATTAGCTAAACAGTTTTTACAGTTTTTGAAAATTTCTCGAAACGTATGCGCTTTTGAGAAAAAAGGAATATGACCAAATTTAAAGAAAATAAAATTTCCTGCATTTTTTCTTTTAACGGTGTTTACATATCTTTAACGGTTCTCGAGATATTTCAAAAAAATATTACTTTTTACAGATTTTTCCGAAGCTAAATATTGCAGGCGAAAGTTTTATGTTGATCACAACTAATATTTTTGTATTTAAGTAAAAGCGTATTACATTAAATCCCATTTGTTATTACAATAAAAAAGATAAACAACAGTCAAATATCTTTTTCCGTAAAAGTATTTGAAGACTAGGAAATTTTAATAATTTGTTTAGCTGTCTTGTGAATTTTATTTGCTAAAATGAAGAAAACCCTTTTAGACCCCTTTTTTTTGGTTTTTTGTAATTTTATGTTAAGCTAACATGCCGTCTATTTGCTCTTTCTACCATATTTAGTCATCGTTTTCATTTATGAACTTAGCCGACAGAATTCTTCCTCGTTTGGTTCCCACCCAATCACTCAGAAAAAAGGCAATTTTCTTCAAAAAAACTCTTCTAAGCGAATTATGAAACCACATTGCCATCGAACCCTCAATCCACATCCGGTCCATCCTTGGGAAATACCAAGGAAACGGATGAAAAACCATCCACTTGATTGATTATCACGCAAAAGCTGCGCTCAGGGATCCACGTAAAAAATTCACTTTCGTATTCCACGCTGATGGTCGTATTGGATCTATGGAAGGTCCTTGCGGAAACGACCGACGAACGAACGACAGAACGGACGATGAGTGCAGAAAAAAAATTGTCACATCCCGGACGAAGGATCCTTTTTGCTTTTTTCATTTTTTTTTTCAACTATTTTCTAGGAGAACGTCTGGCTGTGTGTGAAGTGTATCGTAAAATGAAAAAAAGACCAGTCATGTTGAAAAATCCCTGGTCCTTGTCAGAAATTATCTAATAATAGTAAGCGATAAGACCTTCCATTTCCATTTCTATGTCACATGTGAAGATATTTGAAAGAAAATTCTATATCTACGATAATCAAACACACTAACAATACAAAAGCTATAAAAAGAGTTGGCTTTAAAAAAGTATAATATGAAATCAAAGCAAATCCATCATTTTATCGTTTATGCGAGTAACATATGTCGCCAGGAGACGACTTTTTTTTACAAGAATTGTAATATATTCTAAAGCATTTCGCTCCCTTGTGTATGTTTTGTCCTTTCACGGCCATCAGCTAAATTTTTATATTGCATTTTCGGTTAGGGATGCTTATGCATTGACCAAAATGTGATTTCGATTTTTAAAATCTTTATTGTATTAGTTTTGGGGTCGCCAATCTTTTAAAATCGAGAATGGGTTTATAAAAGTCTGTCAGTCAAGCATGAATATATTGATTGAGTAGTAGGTTTTTTGCTTAATTTCATAAACATATGTAAAATTTTCTGGTATTTCATTTTAAGTTTTCAGAAGTATTTTAAGCAGCTTTTGCATCAATTCTTTAAGTCGAAAAATATTGAAAAAAAAACTATTTAAAAAACAATTTTTTAAATGTTATACACTTTCAAAATGCACTAAAAAGTACAAAACTAGTTTCCAAACTAATATTTTAGAGGTTCAAGAGAAATTTTTTTTAAAATTGTATGCTTTGATAAACATAAGAAAAGCCACAATTGCCAGGGGACAATAGTCAAATATATGATAGTCAAATATATGACAGACAAAATGTTTATTAAAAAAATCCATTTGTATAAAATAGGGAGAAACGAGTAGTTCGATTGGATTTTGGTGTATGGAACGGTAATGTAAAATCATATTCTAAACAGATGTTACCTTTATGAATTTTTCAATACGACTCACCGCTTTCGAGAAAATATAAAAAAAGTACTTAATTTGTATGAGAGAATGAAGAAGTGGTCCAACTGGATTTTGATGCATAGATAAGTTATGTACAATCATATTCTAAATACATTACATCTTGAGAAATTTTTCGATACGATACACAGTTGTCGAGGAAACAGGAAAAAAGTCTTCCATTTGTATAGGGGAGGGAAGAAGCAGAGGACCGATTGGATTTTGATGTATAGACGAGTTATGTAAAATTCTCTTCTAAACACATTTTACCATCATACATTTTTCAATATGACACACCGTTTTCGAGAAAATTACTTAAAACTGTTTCGTTTGTATGGGGAGGGAGGAAAGAATGGTCCAATTTTGCCCGTTTAAGAATTTAGCCTAGCCATTTATGAGAAACGTAACTATACAAATTTTCAAGTCTTTAGCTCGATTCCTTCGAAATTTATGGTGTTCACGGATGGACAGACAGACAAGCGGAAATCAAAATCTTTTGTCATCTCTAACACCCTGGTCTAGTTCATTTTTGTGCCCGATGATTGGTTCGATGTAATATTTAAATCTAAATCTAATATACTTATGATATATCATTTAGTTAGAGTATACAAATGTTTTAGAGTTTGAAGATAAATGTTCTTTAAGATTGTATGTTTTGATAAAATTATAAATAAAGTGCGTGGTGTGGAACAGTACAACTGCTACACTTCTGTTGTTGACCTAACGACCAGACACAGACAGTCTCCAGATGAGGTTTTTTGGAAAATTTGAGGAAAAGCATAATCCCAAGACCTTCTGTTTTCCATACAGACTTCTTAACATCAGAATAAGATTTAGGTACTACAAAAACCCCCAGATGATATTTTTTCTCCTCCTCTGACAATCAAACAAAACAAGTTTTTGCAATTTTCTCGTTTTTAGAATATTATTTTACATAACTTTCCTACACATCAAGTCCAATTGGAGCCAATTAAAATTTTCAAAATATATTCCAGGGATGTGCGAGGTCTCTTTAGGATATAAATGTTTCAATTAATTTTAATACCCATCTTTACATATGTGAGAAAGGTAGAAAATTATTACTATATTATATGTATCTTATAAAATATGCGTAATTTTCAGAAAACAACCAAAAATATCTCCGTTTGTGAAAGGGAGAGAGAGGAAAAATTTCAATTATTTTAACTTATGTCCAAATCGTATTAAAAATTCCTCTAGATATTTTGGAATTTTTTGGGGAACAACAATACTTGGACGAAAATTATCTTAAATATCCCAAACAATGAATAAACCTATATAATTAGATTGTATAGATATTCGTCTAGAACAAAAATTGATAAATCACTCTATAGAGTAATCATTACAGAATGTGTAAAGAGCAAAGCCCTAAAGACATAATGAGTGGTTGTTAAAAAATATATATTGAGAAATAGGTATTCTTCAGATTAACTTTTAGATAATTTTGTTAATTAAAATAAATATACGTATAATTATTTTGTAAAATTTTCAAAAGGTAACTTAACACTTAATGCCCTAAGAAAAGTTCATTTTAATGATTACATCGAAAACATGAGAAAATTTTGGTAACCCGAAACTTTTACGTTGTGTAATAGGAATAAAATGAGGAGGATTTCCTCTTTATATCTGTTTCCAATAAGCGACGTGTATGAGCGTTAAGTTTAACTTCTTCGAATTTTGTTTCTTGTATTCAACCCTTTTTGGATCCTTTAACTTGTTGTTTTGTTTTATTCACTCCCTCATTTTAATGTATATATCGTTCTTTCATCTTTTCACCCAAAATTATGCAAAGCGAAACATTCAAAAGCTGTTGTTCAGCCTTCAAGTTGTTTTCTCTTTTAAGGATTCGAAATGTTGAAAAACGGCTATCAAATATAATGCTACCCACACCCATACAATAACCGCGATCGGATCATATGTAAACGTAGAACGTGCTAGCACAACATTACAAGAACAACAACCACTACTACTACATTTCGTGATTGGTGCAAGCACCAAGGACTAAACAGCCTTATGTATGACAATTTTCCTTTCAATTTAATTTTTATCCTTTAAGGAGTTTTTTTTCTTTCTTAAAACTTTTTTTTTGCCGTTTACTTTTTCGGTTTTTATTTTTTCAGTACTGTTGCTACTCTCTCGAGCGTTTGGTTTTTTGCAATATCCTTCATCCTTGAAGTCAACTCGCGCGCTTTCTAAATAACGCCAAGAGCTAAACACTTGTAAGACTTTGTCAGAGACATATGATTTCCTTTTGGATTCTAAAACGACCGAAAAAGTAGAAACGATACAAAAAGTTATGTTGGCCATGGTAGTAGGCTAACGGTTGAGGGAATCCTGAAATTTCAGTGTGGGAAGTAAAGTTTGTGGGTGGAAAGTCACATATTCCTTTGGTCTTTGAAAAGAACATAAAAATAAAAAGAAATAAAAACGAGGGAAAGTTGAAACGAGACATGATTTGTTTAGCAATTTGAACTTTTTGAAGAGTTATATCCGTAGCATGCACATACGAGATGTCGAATAGCGTAGCAAATAAAAAATTGAGAAAAGTTATTTGCTGGCCTTGTCCTTTAACCTATTCGGTTTACAGTTACAAGGATCAGCAATTTATTCGTGGTAAATGTTGGAAAAATGACTGTGGTTCCATCAAATGAGGTTAAATAAGGGGACTTACTATACTAAATCCATAATGAATGGGAGGGAAAGCTGAAACGGAGCAAGGAAACGGAGTAAAATCTTAGACATTTTCAATGTGTAGCGATGCGATGAAGACAAAATTCATTACCAGAATAGCTTAAACAATCAGAATATGTTTTGTGCTGCCAGCTGGACATCAACAAACTTAATCCATAATTTTGCTTGTGTTTCTATTTTAAGATTACCAACTGCCTACTAAAAATGAGGGTAAATTTTATTTAAAACCGGACCAAGTTACTAGTTCAAAATTTAGGTCAACTAAACATGGAAAAGATAAAAGGAGCATATATTTAGTCGGATGAAACTAATATGAAAATGTATACCTATGAGTTCACCAGAAGAGTTTCTCATATGAAGAAAATGGATACTTCAATAAAAAAAAATTCATTTTAATTTTTCTTTAGATTTTTTGGCAGAAAAAACACAATTAACTATATAGAATATTCTGCATGTATTCTATTCACTAGAGCAATTTTCGCTACCGATCCCGGTATAGTAAAAAAAATTCTACCGGAAATTTCTAGTTTTCCTTTAGACCGGGAACAACCTTGGGCCGTATAAATGCGAGCTTCTACTCAGTGGGTACATAGGAGGAAGGACCATATGCCGATAATATCAGGGTCTCTAGGTTTTGGAAGTCACCAAGAGATAGTGTTGTAATTTTCGTTTGCCAAAATAAGATTTAAAGTGGGTGTAATTCTATATCAGAAATATTTTTCGTCACACATCGAAACTTGTAAAGGCCGGAATGGCACGGGACCAGAAATTTATCCGGCTTTTAGGCAAGATTTCCAAATTCATTTACTACGAAAAATAGAACCACAAGTCTTTGGAAAAAAAATCGACCTAAGCAAGTTTATCCAGAACTCGCGATAGATAATGTGGTTTAAAATTATTGTGGGCCATTTTTACGACAGTTGAAGATATCAAATTAGAAGAGATGGATGGATACAATATTTTGCTCAAATACGTAAAATTATTGCTATCCACCGCAATATTGTATCATACATACTTCGTATATAAAAGAAAATTAGTTTCATCTTTTGATATGGGACGATAAATTTTTGAGGGGAGTTTATGGATCGTGATTTGAATTGAAGTTTTGTGTTTAGAAATTGTATACCAAAATTATACCAGATATATACGACCATACTTTGATAAAAATGAAATTTAGTTGGCCTCCTTCGCATTTAGAAAAATTAAATTGTGTTCATTTGATTTATCGAGGCGTAAAAATCGTTTACGTGTTTGCAAAGAACTAATGTTCCAATTGAACGTCACTAATTGCCCTAAAGAAGCAATAATTTCACTAATTAGCATTTCAATGGATAATTTTGGGGGAAGCAATATGATTTATTATTTTCGTAAATTAAATTCGAGCTATTATTGTATAAATGGGGGTCAAATGATTGTCGAAGTTTCTAAATATTTTCAATATTTTAATATATACAATTCAAGTAGAAATTGTGAAATACATTTTAGGCAGTTTTGAATTATTAGTATAACATTTGGTTGAGTAGTATTGGTTTTAGGCGCGTTTACGCAAACTATTCTTAAAACATTAAGTTAAGCTGATAGAAATTCTGGGACTTAAATAATTTAAGTGTAAGCTGCTAAGTATCGTTTGTGGAAACACCCATTAAGGTGACTTTAGTGTATCTTATACTACTAAGTATGTGACTGGTCTTGCAATTTTGGCAAACGAAATTCAAGTTGTTTGAGTTTTTTTTATGCTGAAATACTATTCGATTTTTATTCATTTAATAATAATATAATAATAATAATAATTTTATTCATTAAATAATAAAGTTTGAAATTTTAACATTTACCGCAAAATAATAAGACATTAACAAAAATGTTGTCTGTCAGATTGGCAACTTTTTTAAACAAAAAAAATAAAAAAAATAAAATTTACAATTTTTCATTCATAAATAAAAACCAATAATTTAAGTATTTAACAAGCTAAATGCTATTTAGAGGATCTAATTAAATTCATTTATAAGCATCGATCTATATTTCCATGCAAGATTTATAAAAAGGTATTAATATTACATAATTTTGGCCGTTTAAAACATCGTAAAATTCTTCTTTCGTTAACACCACTTTTTTGAAAATTTGATTTCTGTAAGGAGCAAAAATTGGGCAACAGGCTACAAAATGGTAAGTATTTTCCAATTCGCCTAAATTACAGATTGAGCAAATACCGTTATTATTATCCTTTTTGAATTTTCTTGCATTTATGTTTAGCAAACCGCCCCGCGTTCTTATTATAAGACATCATTCTACTACTGTAATTGTCGGTGAAATATTTATGATTACCCGTAAATTGTAATCTACAATATTCGTCGTGCAACTGCGCGTTTCTAGCCTGTTCTTCAAAAATTCATTTTATAAGCGTTGAAACTATGTTTTTTAAAAGCTTTTATATCTGTTTGTCTGTTTTTTGTTTGTCAGAGTCAAATCTTGAAACTTAATTTTAACCCACTTCGACTCATCCGATTGACTTGAAGTATTGCACACATACGTAACTCTGATGTCAATACAATATTTTCACTGCATCGTTCTTGTAAGGGCAACGGAAGGTCCTGTAAGGATAACGTGATTATCCTTTGCCTCAAATTTTCCGAAAAAAAAAATCTCATTTGGGCTGAATCCGATTCTGGAGTCACAAAGTCCGTAACGATATCTCAAAAAGGGATATGTATATATTTGAAGACTAAAAAATATATATCAGCGTGGCGAAAGACAGACATAATTATACTAATCAAATACGAATTGTCTGAAAGGATAAAATAAAAGAAAAATAACATAAAAAAGTATAACAAAAATAAAAAAAAAAATAAAAAAAAAATAAAAAAAAGGAAAAAAAAAAACAATTTTTTGGTTACTTTTTATACTTTTATCTAGCTTTTATTTCTGATACACAGCGCCTAAAAAATTAATGGTGTGTATTCTTATATTTGCAAATATGAAGTCGAAGCAATATCCGTGTAATACATTTTAAACCAAGTAAGTGTCAAAATGACTTCTTACCAGGGATGGGGAACGTTATCGTAACGTAACAAAATGATGATTTTCCGGTTTTTTCCTCAAAATTGCGTTATAACGCTATAGACATTTAATTCTGTTACAATAACGAAAAACGTAACGAAAAACGTAACGAAAAACGAAAAAAAATTATTTCATTTTTTCGTTATTTATTTATTTTTGCTTTGTTTTATTTTTTATGATTTTTTTTTGTGAAAATTTTATCAAGTATAACCACAGACCTACTCCCTGCACAAAATATAATTAAAAATATTGGGGTAGTATTTTTAATTGATTCTAAATCGAACTTTGTTTTGACCAGATTCACTCTATTTCTAGAGATACGAAAAAGAAAATCTTTTTAGCAGCTTTTTTGGTATCGAAAATATTTTCTTTTGGTGTCTCCAGAAGTAGAATGAATCTGGCGAAAGCAAAGTCCGACTCAGAATTGATATTGAATATTTTGATAAAAAAATATCGTTTTTGTAGGGTAAAATTTTTTTAATGAACCAAACCCTTTTACGATTGTTTTTTCGTCTAAGGTTTTTATTGATTTTTTAACTTAAGAATCACTATTTTAGATTTTTTTGTTTTTATTTGTATGTTCTTTTTCTTAAGTTTATACCGTTTGTAACGCGTCGAACCAATCATGGCACACAAAAATGAGTGTTTGGGATGACAAGCGATTTTCATTTCGGCATGTCCGTCCATTTGTTCGTCCGTGAACATCATAATTTTCGAATGGATTAAGCTAGAGGCTTGAAATTTCGTATTGATGCGATTTTAGTAAATAGCAAGGCTAAGTTCTGGAACGGGCAAAATTGTCCCTCTCTCATACAAACGAAACAGTTTTTTGCAATTTTCTAGAAAACGGTGAGTTATATTGAAAAATTTATGGAATTAGAATGTGTTTAGAATATAATTTTACATAAATGTTCCATACATCAAAATCCAATTGGATTACTGCTTTTGGATTACTGATTTTTATGTAAACTGAATTGAATTACTTTGTCATAAAAGGTTCTGTTTATTTAAAAAAAATATTTTACGTTTTTTTGCATTTTCTAATGAAGTGGGTGTAGTTTTCGTCATTGTAAATAATGTTTCAGAATTTGACAATAAATAAAAAAACTTTTGAATAAATAGTGTAAGTACAATAAAAAAAATCTTTTTACTTTATTTCTCAATTTATTCCAATATAGAAATGAAATCTATGGAACTTTAGTTGTGGTTTATAAAATGAATTCTCCCTGACAACTTTTCTAATTGAAATTCTGTACTTGTGACCTCCCCCGAAACTAATTTCATCAATGAACAAAGTCACTATGCTTAGATGAAATCAGTTGTTATCTTCAAAAGGTAATAGAGATGAGATTTTATTGGTGGTAGCAGGAAAGTTTGAAAACTTCAAATTTCAGAGAATTTAGCGTATGCTCTCAAATATACAAAAGTTGTTCGTACCATAAATTAGAACACAATGAAAATCACTCATGTGTATACGACGATATTTTTCGATTTTTGTTTATATGTATATGTAAGTAATTTAGTTATTATTTAGGACTAGGAATGTGGAGTCGGAATGTCAGTTATTAGTTTTTGCCCGGAGACCGGAGTAGGAGTCAGAGTTGTTAAAAAAAGCCACGACTCAATATAAATTTTAAAATTTCTCGAGTAAACACGGCGGAAAATTTGGGTTGACTTTTTTCGACTTCATTATTTAGTTTAAACATTTTCAACCAACGTGTTTTAAAAAACGGATTTTCGATTTTTTTTCAACTACTAGGTTGAGTGTTCCAACTTTTTAGAGTTTAAATGTGCATTTTCGAACCAACTTAATTGAAAATTTACACCTCAAAGCTAAATTTTATACTTAAGTATTAAATTTTCAACAAAAAAGTTGAAGTAGTTTATTAATTAATTGATATGAATGTTAGGCGTTATCTTCCACAAAAATGAAGCTTTAGTTCTCTAGTATCTTAATCCTAATACCAGATTCGCAATTAACGACCCCGAAAACCTTCTAATGTCAGTTTTTCCGAGGAGAAATGGGAAAAGGATATTTGTGATATCCTTATAGCAGCTTCCGTTTATAATTTTGAAATTCTAATACCGATTGAGATTTCTCAGCCTCCTAATGGGCAGGCTTCATGGCAAAAAGCAATGTTTTAAAATACCAACCCTCTTGTTTCATACGAGATCTGGGGTCCTATCGGAACTCCCAACAGAAATTAGTCCAGGCAGCGTTGGATGTTTTCGCCACCTGTGATCCCTCCGTTCTCCCTTCCGACCAGGCACATCAACGTTTGCCGGCTAAAGCTCGTCGGATTGGGGGGGATTCTTGTCGGGGGAAAACGGACTATAACATACAAATTTGTGCCTGCTACCTACTTTCATTCAGGCGTCAGGTCATATATCGTAAAAAGAATAGAAAAGACGAAATTGGAATGAATAAATAAATAAATAAAGAAACAATTAAACAGGAAAGAGAGAAAATTACATCCTTTTATGACCCGAACGTTTAAATTTAATTGCAGGAAACAGCGACCTACGCCTCTCAATCGGCTCGTCCAACCCCTTCGGACCTCCCCACGTTCACATCACTTCCTTCGAACAAAAATTAAGCGAACATAATAACTTCAGACATGTGGGAAATCGAAATCAACTGCCGCGACCCTGGC
This sequence comes from Chrysopilus asiliformis, assembly GCA_964034945.1. Lineage (NCBI taxonomy): Eukaryota > Metazoa > Arthropoda > Insecta > Diptera > Rhagionidae > Chrysopilus > Chrysopilus asiliformis. The sequence continues at coordinate 86,915,656 of OZ035961.1, read as the reverse complement.
GACATCTATGACTTGCAATTTCAAACCGCCCGTCTTGTTCACCGCCAACTGTCTCAATCTCCCTGCGCGCATATAGTAATGAAATAAAACCATTAAATTGTACTCTAGACAAATTTTCGAATTATAATTAATAATAATCGGATCGGAAATACATAATTTAAATACATTGCCTCTATATTTTGCTCTATATAAACTAAATTTACCCTACGCAATAATTAAACAATCGAATGAAAAGATTCAATACAAAAAAAATACGATAGGGAAGTGAAACTTACTCTAATGGTTATACATCTTTATATAAACGAAACATCGATGTAAAGAGACATTCAAAATACTCACTGTGACCAAATTATTTAATTTACTTGCTCTTTATTGTTGCAGTCCAGGTGTTGTGTGCACAAAACTCCTTTCGCAATTCCATCAGCAGATTAGCTAAAATACTTATATCAAAATGTATAACCTTACAATCAAAAAATATCAAATCAAAGATAACTTCCCTTTCTCATCAATTACTAAATAGTATTTTCGGCTGACGATCTTTCCCTAATGACTCTCTTTGTTAAGTTTTCCCCTGACGCTGCGGAGAATTCTCGCTGGATCGGCTCGGCTCGACATTTTTCCGCGCTTCCGGTTCCCCTCTTTAAACCGTGATACGGTTGCTAAGTGACGTAAAAAGAAAAGGAAAACGACGATCGCCTTCATCAAAGCGGGTAGCAGTTCTTGATGGCAACTGTTCCTTCGTGGTTCTCTTTTTGTGGTTAAAAAAAAACGTGGCTTGGCTCGAAACTTGATTTGTGTTGATCCGGTTAACCTTCGATCGTCCTTGTTCCAAACACCGGTTCTCGACGAATGTACTGAGCTGAATAGCTCGAATTGGAACCGTTAGGCCCTGGACAAAAAGCAATCGAATCGAAAAGCCTCGAATAAAACGGAACTTGAAGGTTATGAAGCAAATAGTTCACGTTTGGAAGTTCGGAATTTGCGTTGAAAAACTTGAAGGTTTGGAGGTTAGAAGCTCGCGGTATTCGGGCCGCGCGGTAAGAATGCTTGGCTAATTTGCTCGTCTTGATGCCACTTCTTTCTTAGCGCGTACTCTAGATTTTCTTCGCCCGAATACCGCTCAAATACATTCCCTTTTTAAGCAAATTAACCTGCCGGAAAACAAACCGTGAACAACCCGAACTGAATTTAACCAAACTTTATTTTAACATACCTTTTTTTTTTGTATAAAATTCTCCTAAATTCCTATTCAACCGCGTGAATATCTTTCTTCCTCGTAAAATTTTCCAAAACCTTTATCACGTTTCGAGAACCACTTCACTTTCTTTTAATATTTAATCACGTTCTCTACAATTTTTACCTTTTTCCCGTGGCTCCTCCACGAGCCGACGGGAACGGTCTGAGCCATCCTTTCCACGAAAATTCTCGAAGCGCCATTATTTTTTTCCCAACCTTGGTGAATTCCGAGAATTCCTTCGATAATGATGCTTACGCTTCTACACGTGTACCCATTCCAGTATACGACTTTTTCATTCTTAACATTTTATTTTAATCTAACTTAAACTTTACTGCATTTTGCTATTCCAAATAATACACCCTACATATCCCTATAACAATTTCAGTTCACATATTCTTTGGTTTTGGTCAGACACAACAAGAAATAAAGCAACTGGGGTTCTAATAAAGGTTCCACTGTGATTTCCAATTTCGGTTCAAACCTTCAGCTAAGAGAATTCGCGGCTCAAACCATACCCGATCGTCGAACAGTTTTAATATGGTTCGGAGCTCTGCTAACTGTTCTCCGAGACTCGTACCTTCTGAATATCGTAAAAACTTCACAGTCTCGGCCAAAATGAAAGACCCCCTGTTTTACACATATAACAGGACAAAAAAAATCGTTGCTCTTGGTCAGAGAATTTTTTTGAGAAAATGTGTAACGAACTTATAAAAAAAAACAACGTGGGGCTGCCCCACCCTGAGATACGTCTCATGCTCTATCTTAAATAAAAACTTGCTAGCCGGGCAACAACCATAACCTGTTCTCATGTACGTACTTGCATAATAATCTCCCTCAGATTTACCTTGCTTTCTTGTGACAATCATGATCAAATGTTTGACCAGTTATTTTTTTAATTTTGAAAATCGGAAATCGAACTATAACCTAACAACTACTTAAAAGGATATACCACTATTTCCAATAAATCTTGGCCTAAATAAGCCTAAATAATTCTTACCTCCGTAATATAACGAAGTAATAATAAATAAATAAATAATATAAATAATCAATAATAAATAACATAGACTAACCCCAATAAAGAAAAATTTCAATAAATACAAATAAATTATAAATATAATCCGATACACACTAGTAACAACCAAAAAAAATGGAATATATTCAAATTTCCAATAACCAATTTTTCAAACTATATCCTATAAAAAAAATAATCAAAGCTTCTGCGAAACTTCAATTCAAATTTAACGAATTTATCAACTCCATCATATAAACGGGAAGTGACGTGATCAAAAGAAAATTTGTTTGGGTGGACGAAACCAACTGATCTTGCTAACAACTATTTTCTTTAACCAAAATGAAATAAAAAAAATAATAAAACTGCGGTGAAATTGATTTACTTTAATCTGGAAGAAAAATATAGAAAAGAAACATTTTTGAAACCGAATTTAACTAATATTAGAGAGTACCTTCTTCGTTAAAACAACTAACTCGAATATCTCCAAGTGTAGGCTTTTAAGGATTTCAGTACTATCTTTATAGTAGCAGTATTTTGTCTCGATACGACTGCTTATCGCGGCCGGCCGCTCACAGGATACCGAAACTCAACTACAACTTATCTCTTTTAAATGTTTATGGAAATCGTCTAAAAAATGCCACTTTGCAATAACACGACAACTTTGCATCGGCCTCGCCAACCAAAGGTTCGCTGCTACCAAAGTGCAACATTAGGATATACTACAATAAAAAGTCTTAACGTCATCTTAAACTACAACCTAAGGTCGACGTCTCAACCATTTAGGGCTAGATAAGAAAAGCTAGACTATTGGTGTCGAGAAAAAAGAATAATTATCGGAACAAATGTAACCAGGATACAAAATTTCAGAGAAGCCGAAATAGTATGTAAGGAAAATTTACTTTAGAAGAAACAACTAAAAAAAAATTAACTATATGATATAAACGCTTTGAAATGAATACTATGCTTCACCCTATCTAGTAGACTGAACGCAACTATACTCGAGAATCCTCAAATATAGGATATTCACATCAAAATGTTTTAGCTGTCTACCGATAAGTTTGAAATCTTCTGTCTTTCTCAAGACTCTACTTCATTCAACAATGAATAGGACAGGAGACAAGATTCCGATCCCATCTTATCAGCTTTGAATCTAAACCAAATAAAAGAGAAGAAATTTTACTATATGCTATCTGCTGTTTTCTGCAATTTCCCCTTTAGGTGTTCTAACAATCTAAACTCACTGTTTTGGCGCCATGCTACATGAACGCCATCTCATCTTCTACCTCCAAATTTGGGCCTCCATCTGTTATGGTGCCCCTCTCTAATCAATAAACCGCCATTGGGCGCCATCTGTTTCATACGAGATCTGGGGTCCTATCGGAACTCCCAACAGAAATTAGTCCAGGCAGCGTTGGATGTTTTCGCCACCTGTGATCCCTCCGTTCTCCCTTCCGACCAGGCACATCAACGTTTGCCGGCTAAAGCTCGTCGGATTGGGGGGGATTCTTGTCGGGGGAAAACGGACTATAACATACAAATTTGTGCCTGCTACCTACTTTCATTCAGGCGTCAGGTCATATATCGTAAAAAGAATAGAAAAGACGAAATTGGAATGAATAAATAAATAAATAAAGAAACAATTAAACAGGAAAGAGAGAAAATTACATCCTTTTATGACCCGAACGTTTAAATTTAATTGCAGGAAACAGCGACCTACGCCTCTCAATCGGCTCGTCCAACCCCTTCGGACCTCCCCACGTTCACATCACTTCCTTCGAACAAAAATTAAGCGAACATAATAACTTCAGACATGTGGGAAATCGAAATCAACTGCCGCGACCCTGGCGACATCTATGACTTGCAATTTCAAACCGCCCGTCTTGTTCACCGCCAACTGTCTCAATCTCCCTGCGCGCATATAGTAATGAAATAAAACCATTAAATTGTACTCTAGACAAATTTTCGAATTATAATTAATAATAATCGGATCGGAAATACATAATTTAAATACATTGCCTCTATATTTTGCTCTATATAAACTAAATTTACCCTACGCAATAATTAAACAATCGAATGAAAAGATTCAATACAAAAAAAATACGATAGGGAAGTGAAACTTACTCTAATGGTTATACATCTTTATATAAACGAAACATCGATGTAAAGAGACATTCAAAATACTCACTGTGACCAAATTATTTAATTTACTTGCTCTTTATTGTTGCAGTCCAGGTGTTGTGTGCACAAAACTCCTTTCGCAATTCCATCAGCAGATTAGCTAAAATACTTATATCAAAATGTATAACCTTACAATCAAAAAATATCAAATCAAAGATAACTTCCCTTTCTCATCAATTACTAAATAGTATTTTCGGCTGACGATCTTTCCCTAATGACTCTCTTTGTTAAGTTTTCCCCTGACGCTGCGGAGAATTCTCGCTGGATCGGCTCGGCTCGACATTTTTCCGCGCTTCCGGTTCCCCTCTTTAAACCGTGATACGGTTGCTAAGTGACGTAAAAAGAAAAGGAAAACGACGATCGCCTTCATCAAAGCGGGTAGCAGTTCTTGATGGCAACTGTTCCTTCGTGGTTCTCTTTTTGTGGTTAAAAAAAAACGTGGCTTGGCTCGAAACTTGATTTGTGTTGATCCGGTTAACCTTCGATCGTCCTTGTTCCAAACACCGGTTCTCGACGAATGTACTGAGCTGAATAGCTCGAATTGGAACCGTTAGGCCCTGGACAAAAAGCAATCGAATCGAAAAGCCTCGAATAAAACGGAACTTGAAGGTTATGAAGCAAATAGTTCACGTTTGGAAGTTCGGAATTTGCGTTGAAAAACTTGAAGGTTTGGAGGTTAGAAGCTCGCGGTATTCGGGCCGCGCGGTAAGAATGCTTGGCTAATTTGCTCGTCTTGATGCCACTTCTTTCTTAGCGCGTACTCTAGATTTTCTTCGCCCGAATACCGCTCAAATACATTCCCTTTTTAAGCAAATTAACCTGCCGGAAAACAAACCGTGAACAACCCGAACTGAATTTAACCAAACTTTATTTTAACATACCTTTTTTTTTTGTATAAAATTCTCCTAAATTCCTATTCAACCGCGTGAATATCTTTCTTCCTCGTAAAATTTTCCAAAACCTTTATCACGTTTCGAGAACCACTTCACTTTCTTTTAATATTTAATCACGTTCTCTACAATTTTTACCTTTTTCCCGTGGCTCCTCCACGAGCCGACGGGAACGGTCTGAGCCATCCTTTCCACGAAAATTCTCGAAGCGCCATTATTTTTTTCCCAACCTTGGTGAATTCCGAGAATTCCTTCGATAATGATGCTTACGCTTCTACACGTGTACCCATTCCAGTATACGACTTTTTCATTCTTAACATTTTATTTTAATCTAACTTAAACTTTACTGCATTTTGCTATTCCAAATAATACACCCTACATATCCCTATAACAATTTCAGTTCACATATTCTTTGGTTTTGGTCAGACACAACAAGAAATAAAGCAACTGGGGTTCTAATAAAGGTTCCACTGTGATTTCCAATTTCGGTTCAAACCTTCAGCTAAGAGAATTCGCGGCTCAAACCATACCCGATCGTCGAACAGTTTTAATATGGTTCGGAGCTCTGCTAACTGTTCTCCGAGACTCGTACCTTCTGAATATCGTAAAAACTTCACAGTCTCGGCCAAAATGAAAGACCCCCTGTTTTACACATATAACACTCTATCCATCTTCCATTTACCTCTTTACGAGTGGAATTTCGATAAGTTACGCCTTAGTGAGCGTGTATGTGATGGATGCAACATCCTGTAAAAATTTTAGATTTCTAACTACAGAATTTTGGGCGGGGCGTTGAGGAGTCAGTTAGTCAGACAGGTATATTTTATATATAGTTAACCCTCTAATAACATGGTCTCCTACAACACGGTTTCGCTCTGACACGTTTAGGTGTTTGCGGAAAACTGCATATTGCACGATATTCTACAACACGGCTTCGCTCTAACACGATCACGAAACGCTAAATTTCTTATGAAATAATTATTATTTACTGGAAATTTCCTGCGAGTGTGTGTCGATAATTTTACATCTGATGAAGTTCGTTTTTGTGTTTTAATTTTTCCGGACCCTATCTCCCGTTTTATAGGAGGGTTACCTGTACTGTACACTGTCGAAAAAACGGAGTCGATTAGCACCGAAACGGAGTTTGAGAGAGTGCATCACCTCACAACAGTTCCCTATGTGTGGTAATTTTTAAGAATTTTTCGGTGTTAAACCAACTTATTAGAGGAGTGAAAAAACAAATAAATGTCATCTCACAAATTCTTTTTTTCCGGGACATATTTTTTTGGAATTTTTAAAGGCTTGTTCTTAGTAGGAAAAATATTTCAGAGACCTTTTCTGTTCGGGAAATATTTTTCCCGAATTTTTAAAGGCTTGTTCTTAGTAGGAAAAATATTTCCGAGACCTTTTCCACCCGGGAAATATTTTTTTGTAATTTTTAAAGGTTTGTTCTGAGTAGAAAAAATATTTCAGATACCTTTTCTGTTCGGGGAATAATTTTCTCGAATTTCTAGAGGCTTATTCTGAGTAGGAAAAATATTTCCGAGACCTTTTCCTTCCGGGAAATATTTTTTTGGAATTTTTAAAGGCTTGTTCTTAGTAGGAAAAATATTTCCGAGACCTTTTCCACCCGGGAAATATTTTTTTGGAATTTTTAAAGGCTTGTTCTTAGTAGGAAAAATATTTCCGAGACCTTTGCCATCCGGGAAATATTTTTCTCGAATTTTTAAAGGTTTGTTCTTAGTAGGAAAAATATTTCCGAGACCTTTTCCACCCGGGAAATATTTTTTTGTAATTTTTAAAGGTTTGTTCTGAGTAGAAAAAATATTTCAGATACCTTTTCTGTTCGGGGAATAATTTTCTCGAATTTCTAGAGGCTTATTCTGAGTAGGAAAAATATTTCCGAGACCTTTTCCTTCCGGGAAATATTTTTTTGGAATTTTTAAAGGCTTGTTCTTAGTAGGAAAAATATTTCCGAGACCTTTTCCACCCGGGAAATATTTTTTTGGAATTTTTAAAGGCTTGTTCTTAGTAGGAAAAATATTTCCGAGACCTTTGCCATCCGGGAAATATTTTTCTCGAATTTTTAAAGGTTTGTTCTTAGTAGGAAAAATATTTCCGAGACCTTTTCCACCCGGGAAATATTTTTTTGTAATTTTTAAAGGTTTGTTCTGAGTAGGAAAAATATTTCAGAGACCTTTTCTGTTCGGGGAATAATTTTCTGGAATTTCTAGAGGCTTATTCTGAGTAGGAAAAATATTTCCGAGACCTTTTCCATCCGGGAAATATTTTTTTGTAATTTTTAAAGGTTTGTTCTGAGTAGGAAAAATATTTCAGAGACCTTTTCTGTTCGGGGAATAATTTTCTCGAATTTCTAGAGGCTTATTCTGAGTAGGAAAAATATTTCCGAGACCTTTTCCACCCGGGAAATATTTTTTTTGGAATTTTTAAAGGCTTGTCCTTAGTAGGAAAAACATTTCTGAGACCTTTTCCACCCGGGAACTATTTTTTTGTAATTTTTAAAGGTTTGTTCTTAGTAGGAAAAATATTTCAGAGACCTTTTCTGTTCGGGGAATAATTTTCTGGAATTTCTAGAGGCTTATTCTGAGTAGGAAAAATATTTCCGAGACCTTTTCCATCCGGGAAATATTTTTCTCGAATTTTTAAAGGTTTGTTCTGAGTAGGAAAAATATTTCAGAGACCTTTTCTGTTCGGGGAATAATTTTCTCGAATTTCTAGAGGCTTATTCTGAGTAGGAAAAATATTTCCGAGACCTTTTCAACCCGGGAAATATTTTTTTGGAATTTTTAAAGGTTTGTTCTTAGTAGGAAAAATATTTTCGAGACCTTTTCTGTTGGGGAAATATTTTTCCCGAATTTTTAAAGACTTGTTCTTAGGAGGAAAAATATTTCCGAGACCTTTTCCAACCGGGAAATATTTTTTTTGAATTTTTAAAGGCTTGTTCTTTGTAGGAAAAATATCTCCGAGACCTTTTCTGTTCGGGAAATATATTTCCCGAATTTTTAAAGGCTTGTTCTTAGTAGGAAAAATATTTCCGAGACCTTTTCCACCCGGGAAATATTTTTTTGTAATTTTTAAAGGTTTGTTCTGAGTAGAAAAAATATTTCAGATACCTTTTCTGTTCGGGGAATAATTTTCTCGAATTTCTAGAGGCTTATTCTGAGTAGGAAAAATATTTCCGAGACCTTTTCCACCCGGGAAATATTTTTCTCGAATTTTTAAAGGCTTGTTCTTAGCAGGAAAAATATTTCCGAGACCTTTTCTATTCGGGAAATATTTTTCTCGAATTTTTAGAGGCTTGTTCTTAGTAGGAAAAATATTTCCGAGACCTTTGCCATCCGGGAAATATTTTTCTCGAATTTTTAAAGGTTTGTTCTTTGTAGGAAAAATATTTCCGAGACCTTTTCCACCCGGGAATTATTTTACTCGAATTTTTAAAGGCTTGTTCTTTGTAGGAAAATTATTTCCGAGACCTTTTCTATTCGGGAAATATTTTTCTCGAATTTCTAGAGGCTTATTCTGAGTAGGAAAAATATTTCCGAGACCTTTTCCACCCGGGAAATATTTTTTTGTAATTTTTAAAGGTTTGTTCTGAGTAGGAAAAATATTTCTGAGACCTTTTCCACCCGGGAAATATTTTTTTGTAATTTTTAAAGGTTTGTTCTGAGTAGAAAAAATATTTCAGATACCTTTTCTGTTCGGGGAATAATTTTCTCGAATTTCTAGAGGCTTATTCTGAGTAGGAAAAATATTTCCGAGACCTTTTCCACCCGGGAAATATTTTTCTCGAATTTTTAAAGGCTTGTTCTTAGTAGGAAAAATATTTCCGAGACCTTTTCTATTCGGGAAATATTTTTCTCGAATTTTTAGAGGCTTGTTCTTAGTAGGAAAAATATTTCCGAGACCTTTTCCACCCGGGAAATATTTTTTTGGAATTTTTAAAGGCTTGATCTTTGTAGGAAAAATATTTCCGAGACTTTCCAACCGGGAAATATTTTTTTGGAATTTTTAAAGGCTTGTTCTTAGTAGGAAAAATATTTCCGAGACCTTTGCCATCCGGGAAATATTTTTCTCGAATTTTTAAAGGTTTGTTCTTAGTAGGAAAAATATTTCCGAGACCTTTTCCACCCGGGAAATATTTTTTTGTAATTTTTAAAGGTTTGTTCTGAGTAGGAAAAATATTTCAGAGACCTTTTCTGTTCGGGGAATAATTTTCTCGAATTTCTAGAGGCTTATTCTGAGTAGGAAAAATATTTCCGAGACCTTTTCCATCCGGGAAATATTTTTTTGTAATTTTTAAAGGTTTGTTCTGAGTAGGAAAAATATTTCAGAGACCTTTTCTGTTCGGGGAATAATTTTCTCGAATTTCTAGAGGCTTATTCTGAGTAGGAAAAATATTTCCGAGACCTTTTCCACCCGGGAAATATTTTTTTTGGAATTTTTAAAGGCTTGTCCTTAGTAGGAAAAATATTTCTGAGACCTTTTCCACCCGGGAACTATTTTTTTGTAATTTTTAAAGGTTTGTTCTTAGTAGGAAAAATATTTCAGAGACCTTTTCTGTTCGGGAAATATTTTTCTCGAATTTTTAAAGGTTTGTTCTTAGTAGGAAAAATATTTCCGAGACCTTTTCCACCCGGGAAATATTTTTTTGTAATTTTTAAAGGTTTGTTCTGAGTAGGAAAAATATTTCAGAGACCTTTTCTGTTCGGGGAATAATTTTCTCGAATTTCTAGAGGCTTATTCTGAGTAGGAAAAATATTTCCGAGACCTTTTCCACCCGGGAAATATTTTTTTTGGAATTTTTAAAGGTTTGTTCTTAGTAGGAAAAATATTTTCGAGACCTTTTCTGTTGGGGAAATATTTTTCCCGAATTTTTAAAGACTTGTTCTTAGTAGGAAAAATATTTCCGAGACCTTTTCCAACCGGGAAATATTTTTTTGGAATTTTTAAAGGTTTGTTCTGAGTAGAAAAAATATTTCAGATACCTTTTCTGTTCGGGGAATAATTTTCTCGAATTTCTAGAGGCTTATTCTGAGTAGGAAAAATATTTCCGAGACCTTTTCCACCCGGGAAATATTTTTTTGGAATTTTTAAAGGCTTGATCTTAGTAGGAAAAATATTTCCGAGACCTTTTCCACCCGGGAAATATTTTTTTGTAATTTTTAAAGGTTTGTTCTGAGTAGAAAAAATATTTCAGATACCTTTTCTGTTCGGGGAATAATTTTCTCGAATTTCTAGAGGCTTATTCTGAGTAGGAAAAATATTTCCGAGACCTTTTCCACCCGGGAAATATTTTTCTCGAATTTTTAAAGGCTTGTTCTTAGTAGGAAAAATATTTCCGAGACCTTTTCTATTCGGGAAATATTTTTCTCGAATTTTTAGAGGCTTGTTCTTAGTAGGAAAAATATTTCCGAGACCTTTTCCACCCGGGAAATATTTTTTTGGAATTTTTAAAGGCTTGATCTTTGTAGGAAAAATATTTTCGAGACTTTCCAACCGGGAAATATTTTTTTGGAATTTTTAAAGGCTTGTTCTTAGTAGGAAAAATATTTCCGAGACCTTTGCCATCCGGGAAATATTTTTCTCGAATTTTTAAAGGTTTGTTCTTAGTAGGAAAAATATTTCCGAGACCTTTTCCACCCGGGAAATATTTTTTTGTAATTTTTAAAGGTTTGTTCTGAGTAGGAAAAATATTTCAGAGACCTTTTCTGTTCGGGGAATAATTTTCTCGAATTTCTAGAGGCTTATTCTGAGTAGGAAAAATATTTCCGAGACCTTTTCCATCCGGGAAATATTTTTTTTGTAATTTTTAAAGGTTTGTTCTGAGTAGGAAAAATATTTCAGAGACCTTTTCTGTTCGGGGAATAATTTTCTCGAATTTCTAGAGGCTTATTCTGAGTAGGAAAAATATTTCTGAGACCTTTTCCACCCGGGAACTATTTTTTTGTAATTTTTAAAGGTTTGTTCTTAGTAGGAAAAATATTTCAGAGACCTTTTCTGTTCGGGAAATATTTTTCTCGAATTTTTAAAGGTTTGTTCTTAGTAGGAAAAATATTTCCGAGACCTTTTCCACCCGGGAAATATTTTTTTGTAATTTTTAAAGGTTTGTTCTGAGTAGGAAAAATATTTCAGAGACCTTTTCTGTTCGGGGAATAATTTTCTCGAATTTCTAGAGGCTTATTCTGAGTAGGAAAAATATTTCCGAGACCTTTTCCACCCGGGAAATATTTTTTTTTGAATTTTTAAAGGTTTGTTCTTAGTAGGAAAAATATTTTCGAGACCTTTTCTGTTGGGGAAATATTTTTCCCGAATTTTTAAAGACTTGTTCTTAGTAGGAAAAATATTTCCGAGACCTTTTCCAACCGGGAAATATTTTTTTGGAATTTTTAAAGGCTTGTTCTTTGTAGGAAAAATATTTTCGAGACCTTTTCTGTTCGGGCAATATTTTTCCCGAATTTTTAAAGGCTTGTTCTTAGTAGGAAAAATATTTCCGAGACCTTTTCCACCCGGGAAATATTTTTTTGTAATTTTTAAAGGTTTGTTCTGAGTAGAAAAAATATTTCAGATACCTTTTCTGTTCGGGGAATAATTTTCTCGAATTTCTAGAGGCTTATTCTGAGTAGGAAAAATATTTCCGAGACCTTTTCCACCCGGGAAATATTTTTCTCGGATTTTTAAAGGCTTGTTCTTAGTAGGAAAAATATTTCCGAGACCTTTTCCACCCGGGAAATATTTTTTTGGAATTTTTAAAGGCTTGATCTTTGTAGGAAAAATATTTCCGAGACCTTTTCTGTTCGGGAAATATTTTTCTTGAATTTCTAGAGGCTTATTCTTTGTAGGAAAAATATTTCCGAGACCTTTTCCACCCGGGAATTATTTTTCTCGAATTTTTCGAGGCTTTGAGATATTTTGATTTTTTTTTCGTGTTTTCGAAGCTAAAATTGAGTGTTAAAAACTTTTTTTTGCATGTTTCTATCGGTAGAACCTGGAACGCGTAACTTTTTTTAATGTATACGATAAACTTTAACATTTTTTTCAACATTTGTAATATATTGAAATCTTTTACACCAAATTTTTAGTACGGAATTCCTTGAGCTATGGTTACCCCCTATCAAACTTGGTCGATGCTCAATTTCCGTATGATTTTATCAATAATTGGTGTAAAATGTCAAAACAATACCAACATCCTTTATCAAATTTACACCAAACACTTATCAAAATTTTACATTTGATACCAAATGCCCATAGAAACATGCGAGTTGATAAAAATTTGTTGTAAAAAACAAAACTTGCGAGTTGATAAACAAAAATTTATTCATACAAGTATAAATCCTTAAAATGTTTACCGTGTAGACTTTTTAGGCTGTGGTTTATAGGAAATGTTATAATTTCAGTTACAATTCAATTACAAATTGATTTTTTCAATTACAAATTTCAACTCAACTTTCAATTAAAATGACTTAAATTTTCGGTTTTTAACCAATTATTGCTTTAGATTCGTTTTTTTTTGCAAACTGAAACAATTCCAGAGTAGAAAAGCCCCTCTGTATTTGCAGACTATTGGCAAAGGCTTCCCAAAATTTGTAGATCCCCTTATAAAAATGTGAATAAAGCAGTTTTCTGTTCCATAACTAAGCATAAAGAAAGTCTAGCTAGCACCAATTCAAATCATTATATTGAACGCAATGTAATAGGATATAATATAGATATCTTGGCAAAAGTCTTAAACAACAAATTGTATTCCCTAGACGCGCTTAGTTCTCTTTGGTCCATACCAGCTTATTACTTTCATCACTTAAAGCACAAACAAAATCATTTGTGTCCTGAAGGCATGTTGCTCACGATCCTGTGAACGGGAGTGAAATCATTTTCGCTTCAGCGCTTTCAATTTGCAGAATCGTCGCACCAACCATCATGATTTCAAGATTTGCTGTTTCTGTTCCGCAGCAATGCTATAGAGAAAGTTTCAAAGAATCTCAGGCAACAAAAGTGAATAGTTTTGCGCGAAAGATGAGCAATAAGAAGTGCCAACTCATCAATTAGGGGCCATTACGGGAACATTCGAGGAATTAATTATCCAGCATTCACATTAAATGGGATCACGTACGGAATTCCTTGAGCTATGATTACCCCCTACCAAACTTGGTCGATGCTCAATTTCCACGTCTATGGCACTAGGAAAGTTTTTTTTTGTGTTTGATATCACAAGCAGAGGCCTATTCAGCTCTACGCTCAGTGTTTTTTGAAATGTTGTGATTGAGGGGCAATGGATTCGGTTCTGAGGGTAAAACTATGGATGGCAACTTGGTAAGGGGGCTAAAAAGCATGAAAAAAAGATGTAAGAAATAGATATGAAACTTTGGCTGAGCTCTTGCTATCTCATGTTGTTGATTGTACGGTTGGTTGTTTTTTTTCGATGAGGAAACGTTTAAGATCAAATTCAAGGATGAATCACGAAATCTTTACCTCAAAATGTGAGAAGGTGGATTCTTGATTAATGGATTTCCCTATGAACGTAACTTTTACGTTTTCTCATCGAAAACAATTCTGTATGCCAGAGTTCTGACACAGCATGTTACACCATCTTCAGCCTTCCAGCTTAACACTAGGTCAAAAGTATTCTATAATCTAACGCGAACTTAATCTTCCAGGTGTTTAATAAATTATAGGGGGAAAACCGGAGTAAAAGCGAATATCAAGGTATAAAAAGTTTAACGCCTTGAGTGTATCTTTCATTTTACTTCTCCACAGCCAAACCTATGCTATGAGCTTTTCTTTATCGTTATACACAACCAATCACCTAAACTACCGCGTAATTCGTACTTTAATTTAATGTGTTTCCGTTGGGGCCAAACATCGTCAAGCATTAATTTGGTATGTATTTACGATAAAGAGGGTGAAACCTTATATACAGAGTTAAGTTCTCTTTATATTAGAGCCAAAATTTTATCTGTTCCGCTCTAGCCATTTAGTTAACTTATGGAGTAAGTATATTGACGAAAAGATTTTAAACCATATATATAAGAAAACTTAAAAAAAAATTTCCGATTCCTAATGAGGAAATCGTAAAATATTTTGAAATCATAAAGAAATGAAATTTCTCAAAAAATCCTATTTGTATTTTTTGTACGTTGGCATTAAGGTACCAGGAACAAAAGTTCCACCTTCAGTTTCTTGAAAACTAAAAGTTCATTAGAAAAACTGTAAATGTGGATTGAAGGGTATTTCGAGTGATGATATTCGTACCATTATTAAAGGGTATAACTTAAATGCTGATTCACATGAGCTACATGAATTTTCCTCAACAATTTTCAAACAGTTTAAACAATTTGTAGTAAGTAGTTTAATGCCCCTCGGCCACAATTCTGGTTTTTAAATGAAAATGGTTTCAAGGAAAGTAAAATAAAGTAAATATTCCAATATGTCTTGCGGCTCGAAATTTTTCAAAAGATAAAATATTAAAATCCTAGATGTCAAGAAATTCAAAATAACTAAAGTAATAAAGTTATTATACCTTTTTTGGTATTATTACATAAGCTATAAGACTGAAAAATGGAAAAACTCACAAGAAAGATTAGGGAGGTTTCCGCCTCCGATTCTTTTCACATTCATACATGTTGTAGTATTCAAAAAACGAAGCGACGACGTGTGGTTTTTATTTATATCGGCAGATATTCGGTTTTAAGGGGAAAAAAATTTGCGCTGCATCTAAAATAATGGTTATGCCAGTTTTTGAAAGCTAAGAGATCAGGGAAAAATATCTATAAAAATGTATCGTATTGTGGATTTTCTTTTGCTAAAATTTGAAAAATTTATAAAAAAAAGTAAAAAATTCAATCCTCTATCCTATTCTAGCACCTATCCTAAATTTTGAACCCTGTTCGAAGACACGGAAAAACAAGAGTTTTCTTGGTTTAAAAAGTGTTTTCCGATTCGGGTGTATTGCACAAGATTTTGACTTCATATTTTTAGACGCACGGTTTTAGCAAAAAAAATCTGTATCTTTAGAAAAAGAGAATGGGGTGATCCGATTTACCACTCCTGTTAGAAATCACGACCTCATATTTTATGCAAAACAAAGATAAATCAAACATCAAATCTCTAGCTTCAAATACCGACCGTATAGAAAAACCAAATAAATACACGGGTTTTTCATTTTTGGTGTGACGTTAAGCTCTATGCATTTGTAAAAAGACGTTTAAATATAGAGACAAGCAGACACTAAAGATTAGATCAGTATTTTTTTATAACAGAACTGGAAAGATAAGAAAAATATGAACCGAAAGACTGATGTCTAGATCAGAAACAAGTAAAAAGCTATGAAGCGCTTGAGTAAAAGCATCTTTGAATTTCACCCTGATAAATTCATTTCCGAAATCATTTCTTTTTATTTTTACCTGCCTCACATTGTTGCTCTTCAAATTTCACAATGCTTACTTTTCATTATTATGGGGCTTTTGCAGAAAAATACGAGAAATATAAAAAAGTGTGAAATTTACTTATTTTCATCAGATTCGATTTGAGAGGGTTGAAAATTGAGTGCGAACTGTTTTATTGTAGTAAATTACGTGTGAGAAATTCAAAACTTCACCGATGCATATTTGTAGCAAATTTTATTACGGCTCGTCAGTTTTTTTACGGTCATAAACAAAGTAATAAAAATAAAGCACTTTTACAACACTCACCGCCCTGCATCCCACATGCCCGGTAGTATTAACACACACACACACACATAGATAAATTATTTGGGTGTAAATTGTGGTAAGGGGCTTGCTAACGAAAAAAAAATACTTTAGGATGGAGAGTATAAACCTAAACATTAAAGGAAACATTCACCTGACAGTTACGAAACCCCTTTTCTGTTCCCTTTCTGCTTCCTTTCCATATTCATGAAGGATTCTCTATCTAGGTAATCTATAAAACAATCCTGACGTGTGGAATTTTCTATTTCGAGTACATGTACGCCTCTTTATTTTGTTTCAGGGCTTTTCCAAGGTTTTTTGCCACAGTTTTTTAGTGGTTCGCAACGTTTTTATTTTTATAGGGATATATATGCCCATAATACCCTACTTGTAATACATTATACCGCAGATCTTCTGAATAGTCCATGCGTACTTGTTTTTGATATATAGTTAGGGGGCTGGTAATCTACGACAAGCAAGGCAGTAATATAGATATCTAAATATTTGGGAACCAGCGGATAAAACAACACTCCATTTGCAGTCTTTTTTTCCCCAAAAGCCACTCTCTAGACCTAAACCCACAGGAAAAAACCGTCAAAATTACAGGCAGACTAGTCAAGTGTGCTTCGGTAGAGTAACAGAAAAATACTCAAAATTATTTATTGTACACAGAAATATTTTTACGCATTATAAATGTGCTAATATTTTATATGACCTATGAACCATAAATATTTTTCGGTTCTAAATCCATTCAAGAACCCATTAATAAGTTTTATTTCATACTTTTAGTATTTGGTTTACTTAAACGCAGAAGTATTTTTTAATTTTTTTACATCCTTAAAATTAATTCTCATGTTATCCTTTTTAAGGAATATAACCAGAGTATGAATCTTATAGTAGGTTCTTTGGGAGTTGACTTTACAAGGAAAACTTTCGAACCAGCCCGATTAAAGTAGTTGATAAAGATTAAACTTTTATCAGACAAATAGATGTACTTAATATTTCAGAAGCAATTTTGAGAATTTTTTCTTATTATTAAGCAGATCATATCTATCGGAATTTTTTTTTGATAATTAGTATATCTTCCACCCAATGGTGTAACATTGTGCCCTTCACTCCTCGAAATTAATCTTTGTGGGTAAATATGAAAACTAATTTTTATTATTCAACAGCAACACAAAGGTCTTCAGAAGCCACAAAAACTACACTTTTTTCGGTTTCCATAAGCTCTCCCTTGCCATCTCCGCGGCAATTAAAATAAAAAATTTTTCGCCGTTAGATATGCAATTAATTCCAGAAATTTTTGGCCCACTTATACTCATCTATTCCGTGTGTTGCGGTAGACTATCGAAACCCCAATTAAAACTTAAAAGTTTCAAATAGAAAATATTTTAATAAATATACTGGTAACCCTCAGTCTCCTCAACATGGTTCCGCTCTAAAGGCTCAACTATGATAGACATAAGAACGCATATGTAGCTGCATATGTCATTTCCAGAATAAGAAAGTCAATGTTATTACCCACAATAGACATGTGTCAAAGTGTTGCCACTTTCAAACCTTCGTTAAACATTCGTTAAGCATGAATAATTCGATACAAATGGAACTGGCATATGTAAATAGTGAACATAACCTAAAATTTTAGTGTGAATTTAATAATATTGATGCCATATTAATTTCCACTTGGGGTAAAATGAAGATTAGCTTTTATGTTGACAGCTATGTATGTCAACATTCGTTGGGAATTTGACATTTACATATGCGTTCTTATGTCTATCATAGTTGAGCCTTAACACGATCAGAAAGTGCTGAGTTTGCATGCGTCAGTATTCGGTTTCAATACTGGCAAATGCTAAATTTCTTGTGCGAAAAGAACCACCAAGAAAACATCAAAAATTCATTGCAAATTTGGGTACAATAATTTTACTATCAGATTAAGTTTGTTTTTGTGTGTTTTATGTCTGTTTGCTGCTTATTGTCGAATATGATCTCCAGCGATTACCGATATTCATTCGACATATCGTCCCTTGATTCTTATTTTGTATCAAACGCCTTTTTAAACTTTTTCAACTAGGGATAGGGGGTTGGATTTTGCTCCCACATCTTTCAAAAACACCAATTCCCAGAGTTCTAGCGCTTTTGGCAGCCGAGAAAACCACCGTGGAGAACCGTTAGTTTGCAAGAAAATTGCTAAAATCAATTTTTTCACACGAGAACGATAATTTTTGCATACGAATATTTCGATAAAGATTCAAATTGACAATCAAAAACAAGTAGTGGAATGGAAACTATTATTTCCTTTAATTTATTTCTTATAAAGCACCATAGAAATACCCGTTAGTTTTCTAAAAAAAACTAAATTTTTAGATATAACGGTAAATCTTTATAGCGGTTCGAGATATGGAGTTTTTGTGAAAAGTGGAAATATGCGGTAAATATTAATATCTTCAATTTTTTCATATGAATCACTATGCAAAGAGTCAAGTGACGATATACCAAAATTTTGCACAAATCTATAAAAATAAACAGAAACGATTCATACAAAATTTAAAAAAAAATGTATCGAGTTTGTACCGAGCAGTGATGAGGAAGACAATTATTAAATTTAGGCTATTAAAATGAAAATATTTTTTGTTTCTTTTCCAAAATCTTTTCCAAAGTAGCAAAATAATAAAATCTCTAGATAATTATTTATACGATACTTACATACATAAATTTTTTAACAAATTTTAATGATTATAGGATAAAGGAATCTGCCTGATGAAAAAGCCACAAAAAATGGTTTGCCTCAAATTTTTCTTGAGTTTTTCTAGGCTTCCTTATAAAATTGAATTACTCAGAATTCTTTTCATTCTGCGAAAATAAAAAGCAGCAGAAATTGGTAGACTAGGAACGAGAATTATAAAAAAACTGTCATTAAATAGTCTCATCGTGTTATTTTTTTTTTCTTTTTCATAAATTTTCAGGGCCACCGCCGTTCTCCACATCCTATCCTGGTTTTCGCTGTGTTTCTATTTAACAGCGTTGAGTTTATTAGAGAAGTGGCAGGCGTTTTTTAGGAGTGAAGAAGCTAATTTATATACACAAAGATTAGGAGTACTTTGGCTTAATGAGTTGCTTATTATTTTTTATTTGTCTGACATTTTTTCTGCGAACCATTTTTATATAGGCCATGGACATTTTACAGTATAACACGTAAGCAATAAGTCCTCGTCGCGTTTTAGATCTCAAGATACAAAACCAAAAGTAAGAAAATTTTAGACCAGAGTAGAGAAAATAAGTTGCTTGGACATAGAAAATAAGAAAAAAATAAAAAACCGTGCGGTAAAATAGAAACTCGATGTGAGAGTATTTTGAATATTTCACAGGAAATAAAAACAGTCCCTGGCCTGGTTCGTCCGTGTGTTACTATTTAATTTCATTTTGGGGCTTTATGAAATTCGGTTTCCTTCTGTAGTTGTCAGGAAAAACGAATGATTTCGAACTTTTTTGCCTGTAGATGTAAACGTAGCGGAGACCTAGCGATTTTGTTTAGCTTTGGTGGCAATGATTTGTTCCTAGAGCTTTTCTCTTCTTTTGTTTTGTAAATGGCTTACGAGCTGATGAATTCA
This sequence comes from Chrysopilus asiliformis, assembly GCA_964034945.1. Classification (NCBI taxonomy): domain Eukaryota; kingdom Metazoa; phylum Arthropoda; class Insecta; order Diptera; family Rhagionidae; genus Chrysopilus; species Chrysopilus asiliformis. The sequence continues at coordinate 86,896,025 of OZ035961.1, read as the reverse complement.
CAAACGGGAAGTTTTACACTTCAATTACACTCTACCCAGGGATATAGGCATGGAGAAAATTCCCTATATTAGCAAAGGATAACGTTGGTGGACCGGAATGGTATTGTGATTAAAGTTGTTCGAGTAAAGTAAGATTAAAGTATAGGCAGAAATGAGAAAGTTTTTCTGTTACCTCCCGTTGAAAATTATGCAACTTGGACTTAAAGTGAATATTTTCTTGCAATACTTCTGTTAAATGGTACAGCAAAAAGTACAGAAAACCAAGGCTACACCACAACAAAATTAGACGAAGGTAAAACTTCAGTAAACGAGGACGTTTAATAAGAATAAATAAAAATGTTTTTCATGTGTTAAGCGCTTTTATGGAAATTTCAATGGCATAGAAATATTATGTATACTTCTTTAAGAAACTTTTCTGGGATTAGTGGAAAAGTTTTGTGTTTGACTTAGAAATATCCGGAATTCTTATTTCCTTACTTTCTTTCTTAACACACGTATTGTAAATTTTGATGGCAAGAGTTAAAAACATAAATAAATTCAAATTTGTGTTGCTATGACCACAGGAAGTAGGTTCTAATTACGACTCTTTGAATTCTTGAATGTGAAAAGTTTTGTGAATTGCATTCAGTGGAAAATTTACGATTGTATTTCTTATTATTATGTTTTTTTTAACTTTAACTTTGTATATTTAAAAACTTACACTTACCGTGTACTGGTGTAAAATACAGCTTCGATAAAAACTGAACGAATAGATCAATTCCGAAGTTTCATTTGAAAAATTTAAAAAAATTGGATTTTTGTGTGTTCAGATCAGAGGAAGAAGTGCTGTCTCCATTTTTGCTGGTGATATATAAAAAGGTATAAGAGTATCTTAGTACTTCGATATACAGCCAAAATTGCGCCGCAGGAAAAATTTTAATTAAAAATATGCATTAAAGGCAGCTGGCAGACGGTATTAAAAAAACGAAACCGCAGGCGAAAATTTTTGCATGCCATGACACTTAAGTTGACCTAACAGTCGCTAGAGAAAATTATTTTCATGGCTTGTAATTTGAGAACATGGCCGAATTATACAAGGTCTGCTTGACAGCTCAGTCTCTCTTGGCTCTGACGTCATCGGCAAGAAATTCTTAAAAGACTCAATGGGAATTTTCCCTAATTCTCAAATCTAGCTAACATCTAGCTAAACAACTCCGTACGCACAATCAACATTACAAAGAATTTCTTGCCGATGACGTAGCAAAATGGTGGCTGTTAAAAAATAACCAGCAGACCTTGTATAATTCGGCCATGGTTTGAGAAGTTCGAAATTGACGTGCCGAACTTTCAAATGTCTCAAGATGTCGTTTAAAGTGCCGATACCGCCTAAAAATCATTGGGGTTAGCTTGTTAAAGTAAATTTACAAAAAGATCAAGTTGTGAAGTCTCAGATTTGAATTTGTTGAAATCATCTAAAATTTATATCGGGCTGGTGGCGATTTTGATACCCTCATATGGGCCCCTCACCTTTCTGCCCCTTCTTTTGGCACGGTTTTGTTTTGCTTAACTAAATTACTCCAGAAGTTTAATTAGCTGAAAAAATGAAGTTTTTGACGGATTTTTCAAAAACAATCGTGCTTTAAGAGCTTAAAATATCTAATCACAAATTAACTATTTCATGCCCAATGTTGCTTATATGTATAAGCAACTTTTTTTTTACAATTTTTCATATAAAAGTGAAAATTTCAAATCTTTTCCAATTCTCAAAAGATTTAGATTCGGCATTCCAAAAAAAAAAATCTCCCTACTGAGTTTCAGAAGAGGTTTAATTGAAAAGCGAAGCGATCAGGCGTGAATCATATTTATATTAAATCGTTTATAACATTTTTTATTAGAACGGAGTTTCTAGAACTCGAACAATTCTTCCATCTATCAAAATTCCATTTATTCATTAGGTGTGAGTATAAAAACTGTTTAACCTATAAAAAGTTTTACTCAAAAAGTTTTTGTTTTTAGATTTTTGTCGCTGAAGATTCAGAATTTTCATCTTTAATATCTAATTTTAAGTTCAAAAAATCAATAATGCCTATGCTGAAAAGCCAAACGATTTTTTTAATTTAGGGAATTTAATTCAATTCACACAAATAGCCGACAATTTTTTGAATGTGAATGATGTTGTTATAGGCAAGCGGGACTATAAATGAAATGTATGACAGAAAATTACATAGAAAGCCAAGGGGATGGAAATTAAATGAAATTTATGTAAATTGCACTTGACTTTGCTAGAGACTAGAGACAAACCAAATTCGAGCTTTTCAAGTTTTTTGTTCACATTCAAATGGTGGCCAATGTTTTTGTATGCTTCTACCACCGTTACAACTCCTCTGCATTCGTTGGCCAAAGCGGAAAATGACCGGGTATTAGCAGCGGTGTGATTCATTCTAAAAGAAAAAAAAAATTGGCACGCGAAAAATGTTTATCGCCAGCCAGTTGTGTGCTGCCATCTCGGGCATTAAACCAAAATTATGTAAACTGGATTAAGATAGGAAACGGAGGTTGAAGTTTATGCAGAAGAAGAAAAGAGCAAAGACGACTGGTTTTTGTGCCCGAAGTTGTGGTAGCCGTGGATGAAAAGTATGGTGGTATCGTAATTCAAGTGGAAAATTTAAACTTTTGCCAAAAAAAATCATGGTTGTAATTTTTTGATTGTCGAATGCACATGTCTGGAGGTGAAGTAGCTAAGCCTAGAGCTCCAAAGAGGGGTAAACTTTTCACCACATAAAAGAGATGCACTTTCGTTTCTACATAGTTCAAAGAGTTTTGGTTTTGTTTCCTAAGACTTCAAAATTTAGTTCTGGTTCTGGTTTGGTTTCTAAAATTTCAAAAAATTGGTTTTGGTTCACTGAAATTTTAATGGTTTAGTGGTTTTGGATCTCATACAAGATTTTCTTGTCGAAAAACATTCGACGTATAAAGTCTGATGGAAAACAGAAAATAATAAGAATATTTCGATCCTAAAAATTCAAATTTGATCCGCGTGAAACCATTAAAAAAAATTCTGGCGTGGCTTCATGTAACTGATTTTTAATCGACTAACTAGTCGAAGGAAATCTTTAGTCGACAAAAAATTGTTAAACAGGCAAACACTCATTCTGATGCACACGATATAAGAGACTTTTCTGAGTAATTTGGAGTTGCTGAATCTTAATCTGGTAGTAGTTTGGAGCTCCACTTTTTTTAGATATGACGGAAAAAAGAATTGTTGGCTTTCAAATTATAAATATTCAAACCAATTTTTGAGTCACCCTTCATATCGGAAAAAGTAGAGCTCGTACAGCCAAACTACCGTCAGATTCGGATTCAGCGACCCCAAATTACTCACATAAGATTCTTATATCGTATACACCAAAATGAGTGTCGGCTTGTTTAATCAGTTTTGGTTGACTAAAGATTTCCTTCGACTTGTTTTTTATATAACTAATTTTCTTACTTGTAAGTTTTTCACGAAAGCTACAAAGAAAAATGATTTTGAAATCGTGTTAGAAAATAGAAACGATATTTTTTTGGATCGTGTCATTTCGAAATCGTGTAAAAAAAGAACAACGAGTGTGTAAAACAAGAGTGGATATTTTCAAATCTGTGTCCATGGCTGCGTTAATTGGAGCAATTTTCAACATTTTTAGCTGATATTTACGTTATTAATTCTTTTGAAACTTTTTGTTTAGAAAATTTCCATAGCAAATGGATATTTTGTTATCAAATTCGCCCATTTCCTTAATTTTCTGAGAAGAGCTTCTCAATATGTGTATGCAAAACAATATCTATTATAATTTACGCCTTTCAAAATTATGAATTATGTTTGTTTGTGTAACAAAAAATAGCCATAAAATTAGCAATTATTTTTCTCTTTAATCTTAAAGAAATTGTATACAATAACGTGTATGGAAATTTTCTCGTAAAACAAATCGCTATGTTAAAAAAGTTGTTTCAAATTTGAATATTTTGTTTTAATTTGGACAACAAATTAAAATTTATTTTCGAATTATTTTGCATAATTTCGCAATGGTGTAATATTTTAAATTGTAACCATTTATTATCTCTGGGGTTTCATCGTCTTTTTTATTATTTATGAACAATAAAGAACGATTTGGAAAAAGTTTAACCCAAATAACATCAGAAATTCATTTTTAACACATTATTAATACCATCGTTTATAAAGTTCAATTTTTTAAGGGATAGGCAGCAAGTAATATGGATTGCGTAACTTTTCCAAAACAATTTAAAATGTTTTTTTTATATCATGTAGGAAGAATTATGGGGATATGAGCACATAGTCCTGGAAAAGGCTAACAAGATGTTTTATTGCTGTGCTTCTTGTAGAGGACTTTATATTTATCTACTTCGTTATATGGGTGGGTTTGCGTTTGTTATTTTAATAATTATTACGATGTTTACAGTGATGAAATTCTGATTATGCAAGAATTAAAATTCAGGTAAATGTTAATATGATGGGCAACCAACATCCTTCAATAAATTATTCTATATTTTTTATCTTAATTGGTGTGGGTGTATGAGAGTTGGTTTATGTTTATTGGCTGAATACAAATGCCTCATTTGGATACCAGTTGTACATATCTTCGTCATACTGATAAAGATTAGAGAAAGTGTAAAAAGCAAAATGCTATATTTGCAATTTTTGGGTTTGTTTCGTGTTTAGAACTTATCTAATGTAGTTAATTTATGCTGCCTTGTAAAATGGTGAATGCGAAATACACTTATGTATGACTTATGCTTTAATAAACAAACATAAAAAATATTTTTTGAGAAAGACTGATAGAACTCATGTTTAGTAGAAACTTTCTTTCAGAACAAAGCCTTATCCACCTAACGGTGAAAAAATACCTTTTTTATATAATCAAACTTCATATGATGAAAAAAAATGAATTTTGTTATACATGAACTCGAGATATAATTGATGTAGAAAATGGAAATTTGGTATGCAACAGGCTTTTATCAAAAAAAACCTCTTCCGAAAATCGGAAAAATTGAACCACCCCTTCCCCCTCTCCCATACAAATGGCAGAGATTTTTGAGATTCTCTCGAACACAATTAGTTTTTTTTTCAAAATCGGGTTCTATGGGGTGATAAGAGCTTTGGATTGCAAAAAACCGCATCAAAATCGTAAAACGTTTATTGGCACTAGTTAATCTTACAAGTTTCGTTACATATATAGATACTCACAAACACACACACACACATACAGACAGTTTGCGGACTCATCGAACTCAGTCGATGGGTATATGTCCCGAGAACATGCGAAGCTCTGTTTTGAGTTAGGTTTTTGAAGTGATTTTAATACCTTCTTATATGTAAGAAAGGTAAAAAATATTTTAAATATTGTGATGTTTTCATATATACTAATTACAGCGACAGAGCAATTTTCGCATCAACTTTAATTAGATTTTACCGATTTTAAAATTTGACAATTTAACTTTGTTTTCAGCCCAATATTTTTATACCCGTATGGTGAAACCAAAGAGTATATTAACTTTGCCTTACCGTTTGTAACGCCAAGATCCCGTTATCACACACAAAAATAAATTACACCAGTGTGTTTAGAATGATAAAAATAATTAATTTTTGCATGTCCGTCCGTCCGTCCGTCTGTCTGTCTGTCTGTGGCGCGGATTGCGGGCGCACGGATTGAGCTAGAGACTTGAAATTGAAATTTTTAATTTTTAAGGCTAAGTTCGTTAATGGGCAAAAATGGACCATTAGGGGGGGTACCCCCCATACGAACGAAAGGTATTGTGAATATCTCGAAAACGGTGCATCTTATCAAAAAAGTGCAAGAACAAAAGTTATTTAGGATATGATTCTACACTCCCATACATCAAAATCCGATTAGAATAAATTTTAAAAAATCTTATTGGAAAGTTTGACTTCAAAGTGGAATTTTGGTACAACTGTTCGAAGTGGAATTTTGGTACAACGGGTCTCCAATGATTGCCAGATTGGCAATTATAGCTTTTGTTATGTTTTCTTTTGTATAATATTTTACTAATAACCGTAATATCTTTTAAAAGAGTAGAAAAGACAAAAGTTTTAAATTGCATCAGGGTGAAACGCAGAATACAAAAAACAATTGAAACTTTGTAATAGTTATAAATGTTTCTACCTAAAATTTACGGGTCTTCGACTATATTCCTTTTCGACTTTTGGCAAGCAAGAGAATGTGCTTTTTGTCGTTTGATTCATTAGAAAGTTCAAAAAGTGAAATTGAATATTGAGAAAAGTTAGCAAATCGTTTGTCATCTCACCTGAATTTAAATGTAAAGTTTAAGCTAAAAAGTCAAAGGTCAAGAAATGTTCCTCTGGGTAAAGTTACAGAAAGGAAAGTTTCCAGGAAAAAGTCTGAAATTCGATACTGTGACTGTCAGGTCGGAGAAAGTAACTTTAACGACTGAATCCGAATATTGAATCCAAAAAGTTGAGACTTTCTTAATCGAAATACAGGCATACCCCTATTAACGTCGTTAATTGGTTCCAAGAAAACACGACGTTAGGTGAAACAACGTTGTGGGGGGTAGTTATTATAAAAGAAAGAGAAAAAAAATTACCGAAATAGTTACAGTCGATTAATATTAGCATACTATTCATGACTGGAGTATTTAAAAAAATTAAAATGTTGTGGTCGATTCAAAAAAAATAAAAAGAAATTTAAAAAACCGACAATAACCATAGCAAACCAACTGTCCTAATTGCAGTGAATATCCTTAATAGACTGTCCTACTCAGTAGCACAGTCTATTAAGGATATTCAAGTAGGCATGTCCACTCTCTAGGTTATAGGCTCTCTAATGAAAACTATGTACAAAAACAAAATTTCAAATAACACCGCCTGCTTCGATAAAAAAAACAACGTTACAGCGAAGCAACACGACGTTACAGTGGGGTATGATTATAATGGTAGACCGACGTTACAGCGAAACAACGTTGCGCGAGGCAACGTTAACCGGGGTATGACTGTACAACCAAGCGCTGTTATCGGAGATGATGGGATGTGAAAAAACTTTTCAAATGACTTTAACTAAGCATTAAATGAATTTTAGTCATTTACATCATCGTTAGCTTAAGATCAAAGGCCATTAATTGTTTCTCAAATTATTACCTATTCTTTAGGTGAAATTTTCTGTTGTGGGTGTATTTTGATTTCATGCTTTGTGCTGTTCGGTGGTAATAAACGACAGTAACTTGGCATTTCTGTTGAATGTAATTAAATCATTTAAATATAATATTATTATTGGTTACCCTTGAATCATCGTCAATTATTTACAATAAGTAAGGAAACTTTAAGAGGTCGTTGCTCAGCAGGGACCACCCATTTTCCTATGAATCTATTAGAGTGGTAGTTAAGACTCAGTTAGAGACATTTCGCAAGACCATTTTGGATGCCATTATAGACGGAGATTTAATTGACACATTTCTGAAAGTTTTCCGCTAGCTAATAATACCTAGCCCACACAGCGTATGATTATCGCTATGTTTGTTCAATTTGGATCTTCACTCATTCGTTTGTTGGTTTATTTCAACCCCATTTAGATGGATGTATTACGACCAAAAAGAACGCAAATGTCTTATTTGATATCCTGTTATCCTTTTATGCCCAACATCGTCTTAACGACAAATTACTCTCTCGTACCCATCAAAAGACAGTTACCGTCCATAACCTCATGCTGGTACGCTTCACTGATTCCCTCTATAGGAGCAAAGTTCCTCTGCCAATGACCATTCGTCCTTATAAACATCAGCCAGACTAGACGTTTATGTGCATTCTTAGCCTAACTCTTTGCTGTGAGTACATAAACAGGATGGTCCGACTTTCCATCCCACCATCCATTCCTTCTAACAAGTATCATTCCAAGTTATCCTTTCTAAAGCCGATCTAAAGCCGAAGTGAACGAAAGAAGTTCCTACTTTGATCTAGTATGCTTCTGCACATGATTCTCTATGTTGAATGTTTGGTTTGGTATTTGGTGTTAGGTATTCGGTAGAATCTGTGGTGTAATCGACAGGAGAGGACTAGTCATAAATTATTTTATTGGCACCAAAAAACCTGGAAATCTTTTATGACAACAAACATTCATTTCCTTTCTAACTTTTACGGCTCAATAAAAACAATTTGAGGTTATATTTGCAGCACGATTACGATTATAAAAGGCGTTTAGTACGAAAATGGGTGGTCGACAATTTTACTTTTGCGGAAATGAACGCAATAGGGAGACAGGAAGTGCCCTCGGTGGAGATGGCGACTTCAAGGTCTGTTATGAATGTGGTGGCCCATTATTCCCTTTGCTAATCTCTGGTTTGCTGCTTCAAAGATTTAACTGTTTACGATCCAAACGGATAACGTCCAAAAATTCCACGCGATTTTTCTCGTTTTCCGGTTTTGTTTCTGTGTTGAAACGTATTAAACGAAGTCAACACAAAATCTAATCAATTTATTGAACGCGTTTAATGACATGAATATTACTCGCCGAAAGTTTGATGAAAAATTTAAGAATATCATCAAATTTTTGTGATTAGTAGGATAGTGTTAAAAAATCTGTTATTGAATTTTATATTTATCATAAACTCTGTTAAAATATTGTCAAACTTTTGTAGATTTTGATCAAGTCTGATAAAGCAACTATTCTCTTTTAGAGTGAAAGGGCCCATTTTTATCGAATTATATATATTCGTGCCTCCTAAAAATATTAAAAAATGTATTTGGAAACTTTGAGACTAATTTCCAAAAATAACAACAGGTCGCAACTGAGAAAAAACCGTCGCAAACTGAGTTTTTGGTCCAGTTGCGACGTTTGCGAAGTTTGTGACGGGTTTGCGAGGTAAAGTGAATTTTTTAATGAAAAACTTAATTAAAACTTGAAATAAATGCGCCACAGGCAAAAAGTTTTCAGTTTCGAAAGTTTTTCATATTTTTTCACCTAATATAATAACAGAACACCGCAACTAAAACACGTTGAGATGTTTCTATTATGTATTTTTTAACTCGCTTTTAACATCAAGTTTACATAATTTTTAAAAAAAGTTAATGCTTAATTTAAAAAAAGTTGACAGTTTAAATTTTGATACCTCCCTTTTCCCCATCTAAAATACGTCATTTTAATACCTTATATTGTGAAACCATAAAAAATTTTATACCCTGTCCGTGGACACGATAACTTATGAAGAAATTACAGACTAAACATTTGGTACAGCCGTTTTTTCCGTAAAATGGGGGGTCGAGTTCGTTAACGCAAAAAATTGGACCACTCAATCTCCCCACCCCAATTCAAATGAGACAGTCTTTTGAGATTTTCTTGAAAATGGTACATCGTATTGGAAAAGTTTACAAGACAACGTCGTTCTTAATGCAATTTTACATTAGTGCTTAATAGATGTAAATTCAATCGGAGCAGCTTCAAGAAATTTTAATCGGAATATTTTAATGAAATTGAATTTTTTCGAAAGCTTAGAGTCACGCCATATAGGGTATTTCAGGACTGCCTGGTAATCGTAGTTTTCATTATGTTTTGCTTAATATTTGGTCGGTACCTACATTTTCAGGCTTGAACGATTTGAAAAGATTAATGATAATATAGAATTTGGAAATTCTGCTTAAAATGATGAAGCATGCAAAAATGTGTTATCGTAGTTCTAAATTATAAAATGAAAATCATTTGATCAAAAGTTTATTCACCTTTGGTGAATGGAAAAATATTCAACCGTAACTTATAATAAAATCAAGAAGTATTGAAATACCTGTATATAAAGTTAGAATGTGTGGCAATTAGAAATTGTATTTAATATTAATGAATATTAATGGATAGGCAATTCTATCAATACAGTTGGACCTTTATAATAGGGTTGATCAAAAACCAAAAACTTCGAATTTAAAATGCGGCTGGTGCTGAGAAGTTGGAACTAAAGTTCACGATAATCCTGACGAAATTTAAAAAAAATTTAATTATCGCGGCTTTTTAGGTCCGAAAATTTGGAAACTTAGTGCAAAAAAGCAAATTGGTCAATTTCACGTTAAAGTATTTCGCGTTCACAGTAATGTTCACCTTATTAAATTATTCAGATTTTTATTGGCGGGCGTGGCGCTTGATGGGTGCGAAAGAGGAGTCAAAGTCGAAGAAAAGCGCAAAACATGGAAACTTCAATTATTTGTAACTTCTGAGCGGCACCGAACTGAGGCATTTTTTGGGCTCAAAAGGAGTTCACAAATTGAAACGTTCAAATTCCGAGGCTTCACCGTGCATTTTGGTAAATAGTGACACTATCGTAAAACAAAATAAAATATAAGTGTCTTATAGTTCTACCTGTGTAAGCCGGATAAATTTCTTGGTCCCGTATGAGTTCAGCTTATTCAGGTTTGACTGTATTACATTTTTAAAACAATTTTCATTACTGTACTGAATGTTCTGAATTCATACTAGGGCACTGGAGATGTGAGAAAGCTCTGTACATTTAAAATCAAATGATTCCACGTTTATTAATGTTTATACGTGAATTCAATTGCTCTTGTTCCATCTTTTAATCTTTGCAATCAATAATACTTTATGTGATATTTGAAAGCAACATGCATTTAATGAGGTAACATTTGTTTCACAATTACGTCGAATCGCATTAAAACATTGTGTAATTCTGATGAATTAAAAAAAACTACACTGATTTTATTAGTGAACCTTTGAATAGAAATGAATACAAAAATATTCTGTGAAATTCGTTATGCTAAGTATTAATTTAGACATGCGTATTAATTTGTAGAATAGATATTATGTGTGAAGATTTTTTTTTTGTACTAGCGTTTCTTGACATCATTAATTAGAACTGAATATAAAATGAATTAATAAGTTATATTGGAAATTTTTTTTGATCTATGAAAATATAGAAAAGAAATCAGAAAACATGTTGTGGTTAACTTTTTTTTTGTCATTTGCAATAAAAAACTTTAAGTTTGTGAATTAATTTCCTACTTTATTATACTGTGAAAAAATTAATTTTAATGCCAACCCGGCAGAAGTCGTTGTCAAATGTTTTTACCCATCTTAAAAAAGGTATTAGAATCACTTCAAAAAATGAAATTTTAACGAAGTCCGCACTTCTCCAGGACATATACCCATCGACTTAGTTCGACGAGTCCCCAACATGTCTGCATATGTGTGTGTTCGTGTGTATGCATATATGTTATGAAAATTGTAAGATCGACTTCTACCAATTAACCTTAACAGATTTTGACGCGTTTTTGCATTCAAAGCTGTTATCACACCATAGGACCCTATGGGACGCAAATTTTGGAAAATATGAACTATTTTCGAGAACATCACTAAAATATTTTCCATTTGTATGGGAAAGGGGGGAAGGAGTAGCCGATTGAATTTTGATGTATGACAGAGTTATGTAGAATCATATTTTAAATACTTTTTGTCTGAACAATTTTTTTTGAAAAAAATGAACCGTTTTCGAGAAATTTATAAATTTTTTTTTCCAATTCTTGTCACTTGCGGATGGGTTTTAACTTTTGGTAAAAGTTCTGTGCCAAATTTCAACTTTGTGTCTAAATCAATTGTCGAGTTTTAAATTTTTTTTGTGTAAAACAATGCAACATTAAAATCTAATTTTTCATCATATAAGTTTTAATTGTGCAAGAAAGTTATCATCTCACCGCTAGGTGTTTAGGTAACATTGTTATTCTGTATTTATTAAAAAATTAGTTGTGCATCTATAATAGATTGTGCATTGAAATATGAAATCAATTGGACAAATTGATATCAATCTCACGGCGATAACATTACAGTTATCGACGAGACGTAAAAAATACAAGTCCAATCCAAAAAAAGAACTGAAATAAAAAGAAATTGACAGCTGGTAAAGCCTAATTCAAACCAGCTTAGTTTGTAATTGAGTCCTGCGTCCACCTAAGCGTTAGCTGAAACCATCTTCACGATTTTCCTGATACTATTATCCAAGAATATTGCTTTACTGTAAAACAATAGTCCTAAACCGAACAAATTCATTCGCATTATATTTATTTTCCTCTGCAATAGAGGGAAAGTATTGTATTCATGACAGAGACCTCCTCGAGAACGGGGACATATAGAAACTTCTGATCAGAACGAAATCCGTTTCATTTTTTACTGAATGTAAGTGTATGAGGATGTTCGTGGATTTATCTGTCGGCCTGTCGGGCAGTGAGGCTTCTGTCTGTCATGTCGGTCCGATCTATCAATGTCGATCTATCAATCTGTCGATCTGTTGATTTATCGATCTGTCTGTCGTTCTGTTCGCCTGTCTTTCTGTCCGTTTTACGTGTTTTAAATAACTTAGCAATTTTTGAAAAAAATACTGTTTTTTGAAAATTTTCTCGAAAACTGTGCGCTTTTGGGGAAAAATGAATATAACCAAATGGGTTTTGTTAAGCCTTGTAGCATCCACCTGGAAGAGACAATTTAGTGATTTTGTTAGAAAAAAATAAAAGGCAATACTTATCTTGAGGGAGCCATCGAGATGTCTAGCAGGGGTCCGTCTGTCCATAATTTCCGATCTTCTAGATCCTGGTCCGTCTAGCAGCCTTGATATCGCCGTGGAGAGAGTCCCATTTACCCCGAAGGAAATTGGACATAAAGAAAAATTTAGAAAACCAACTGCAATAAAAATCATATTTGTGCATAGTGAAAGTTTGGTTACCTTTTTGAATCCTACTGTAGTGGCTTTCCTCGGCTGATTCGGACGATTCCCCGTCGATAAGGCATACCCCCGTGGACGTCTGATTGCCTCTCGGAATGAAGATCGCATTCCAATAGAACCTAAAATAGGTAATTCACCGGCATTAGAATAAAGTTAAAAAGTCAGTTTCTAATTGGAATCTTGCTTACCTGTTTGTCTGCTGTGTTTCACTGCTCCTCAGTGGAAAAGGTACGCTCGATGCAGTGCTGGAGTTAGACCGTGCAATGTCCGGTAGAAATATCCCCTGTAAGAAGAAAAACATTTAGTTAGATTATATGTATTTTAATTAAATTCAATTAATAACTCACTTACCCGATCGTGTGAAGAATTAAAAATTTGACAGCACAAGATAAACAAATAAAGTCGTAGCCAGCGGTATAATAATATCCCTTGGGGATCAATTACGTGAGAAACTTTCCCGACAGATGTCACATGAGTCGCACCTCGAAATTTGAAACTTTCAAAATTTGATTTTATTTAATTTGCAAGTAATTGCTATTTCATTGTCCCCCAGAAAAGTTGGGAATCAAAAATTAAATTTAGAAAAGGGTTTTATACCCTCCCTATTTTAAAGTTTCTTTTTTTTTGTGAGTGCTAGAAGTGGGAAAGAGTAAGTTTTCTTTTTTTGTGTGAAGTGGAAAACTAATTTAATTGATTCCTGCAGCTGAGCGAATTTCACCTGGAGGGACAGCGTCTTAGAAACAGGAATCGTCGCAGACAAAGCTTAAAAGGGAAGTACCCTAAATTTTATAAAAAATCATCAAAAATTAAGTTTGCTGCGGATTTTTAAAACGATAAAAAGAAGGCTAAAGTTCAGGGCTAACTTTAGCCAAGACGCATTAGCTCAGTCTTTCCCACGGGTTTTTTTTACGTTTTCTTTCTGATTCGTTTTTGGCGATAACAGAGTCTTCGTGAATTTGCAAGTTTGCATTATATTTGGTATTAACACCGCAGTAATTTTCTTGGAAATTTCGTTAAGGAAATCGGCAAGAAAACTACCGTTGACAGAGTCAAGCCGCTTTTCGCGCCAAACATCCGCGGCCAGTTAATACGGCATTTTCATCAATTCATTTGAATCAACGGAATTATTCAAAGAAAACGATTATTCATCTGTGAAAGAAGGATTCTCAACGGAAAACCAGATCGAGTCGACCAGTTAGCTTTATTTTCTTTGTTAGCTTAGTTAGCTTTGTTTAAATTTTTTTTTATTTTCAATTCCGATTAATGATGTTTACTTTTATATATTTAATTTAATAATCGATCTCCAATTAGGATTTTAATATGTGCAAATGCTACCAACAGATTTTTTTTTTGAATTTTTATTTGTTTTTATGCGCATTTTTAATATCGCCGATATAAAATCTCTGGGCCCAAAGATCTTATCCCTAGTTGTAGCCTAATTCCATATGTGGGTAAAATTTTAAAACCCTTTAAATAGTATCAATTCTGTGTGGTAACCATTTATTATTGTGGAGAATTTCGTTTCTTTTTATTAGAAGTTGCATATTTATTTATTTTCTTCGTCCTAGTTATGCTCGAGGGTTATTTGTTTTAGCTCGTATTATTAGAGTTTAGATATTTATTTATTTATGCCATTATTTTTGCAATTATTAAAAATGTTTCGGATATAGATATATCATTGGCTTGTTTAATTAAATGAATTTAAACCGAATTAAATATTTGGAATGATGATTATTGAAAAGAGTGTTTGGATTATGTTCATGTTTGTGTGAACGTTTTGGATTTAGGGCAGATGCAAAATTCAACGATGGAGGGAGAAAAAGGTAAGCCAGAACCGCTCCGCCTCGTCCTGCGATGTTAAAGGAATTCCTTCCCCCTTCCCTTCCCCATAAAGTTTAAAAGAAGATGAGAATTGGTCCTGTATCGGCACGAAATCATTTTGTAGCAGAGAGGTGATAGGAGGATGGCAAGAACCAACCCCACCCGGCGAGCTAAGCCCTTGACCGTTCAACGTGCCACCCTGCCTCCCCCTTCTATCACACCGTCACCGTAAATAAAGATCTCGTCACTCTGGCTGTTACAAAATTGGCGCCCAACGTTTGGCTGTCGCAGAGTTTTCCTCCACGGAAAACTCAGATAGTCTGCCTAGTCCTTAACGGAAAGTGCATCCCCAATCTTTTCTGAAAATGCTAAGGCTTTTCTCCCCCTCCCTTACCCGAAAGTTTCCTTTCCCAACTCCTTCAAATATTCCATATAATAGAACAGTTTTTTTCAACTTTTGAAATTTTTCCCGTCAGTCCGTTAGTACTTGCTTCGTCTCATCTTCAAATTTTTTTTTACATTTCTTAATAAATCTGTCGCGTAGACCTTCGTGAGTCCCGGGGCGTAAAGTTCGTAGAACAGAGCGTTACTCGCGTTTGCCACGAAGTGTTCTGCAAAGCGGATTTATTGGAAATAAAAGTAACAGCGTGGTAATCCGGATCTATGAAGTGTCCCAGCTAAAATGTGTTTCAATTTTAGTTGCGTTTGCCTTCATTGAATTCGCAAAATATCAAAAAATTTATTATGCATGTGATAAAATTTTATCAATACGTATCTTTATAAAGCCTGCTTCGAAGAACTTCGTGAGTCCCGGGGCGCAAAGTTCGTGGAACATAGCGTTACTCGCGTTTGCCACGAAGTGTTCGGAAAAGCGGATTTATTTGAAGTATTGATAAATTTTTGTCAAAGATCAACATCTGTGGATTGTGATGTTGAGTAGAGTCCCGAGACATAAGGTTTTAAATTAACCCAGTCGCGCGTTTGCCTACTTCAATCAACGATCGATTGACAAGACACCAAGCATGCGAAAAGTTAGTAGTTTGTTTTTATTTTTTTTCCTGATTACCTCACCTTACCTTTAATAGTCGCAAATACAGGACGAGACATTTCTTCCGAAGTCTTCGGTTTTGCATTTGTCCTAATGTAATGTATGAGAAATATTGAAACAAAGATTTGATTGTATTTAAATTTATTGGCTCTAAATATAAGAGCAATTTGGTAAAACTATAATTTTAGTATAATTTTTTTTGATATACATATCATTTTTTTTTTTTTTTTTTTTTTGCCATAAAAATATAAGTATAAGTATTTTAAGAACATAAAATTCGAAACAGAGCAAGATGGCAGAATCGATTTATTTAGATAACACATTTCTAACACATCTGCAACAGATTGAGCAAATTACGTCACAACTTTTTGAGGAAAATCATAGGGAGATCGAATCGATAGGCCTGTATGTTTATCATTTAAAGTCGAAATTCTCTTCCTGTTATATTAAATACCAAAGTAAAGTTCAATTATGTATAAACTTAGCTCTCACTAAAGTTGGAGACGATATTCTGCTAAAAGCATTTGATCTGTCGGGAAAATTGGAATCGATCATGTTCGAAAATTTGACATCAACCGTGATTCAATCAATACATGTAATGTTCCCTAAAGTAGCGCTTCAAATTAAATCATGGGATGACGCTAACTTCTCAGCAGAAACGATAGCGAATTTTCTGGCAATTGTGGTCGAAGATTTTTATGCAACATTGGTAGGAAGTCTGATTGTAAATTTGGTAGGAAAAATGGAAGACGCTGTTAGTTTTGTGCTAAGTCCGTATCTACGGAAAAATGAATCCACATTTCCGGTCATAAACAAGTGGAAAACTAGACAAAACTATGAAGAACCAAAGTTGCATAGCACGACGCTGAAAAAGCAGACTTTCGGTCATTTCGACGATTTAGCGAGAGTTGAACCATTGCAAAAACCTCTCAGTATAACCCTCAAAATTATAAGACCAGTAAATGTGCCCATGCCAAGTCCATCAAGTATAGGGAATTTGTCACAGGTTGAACAAAAGACATTATATTCATCAAAGGTTACAAGTACTTTGTTTAGATGGCCTTGCCAAGAAAATAAATCGGATTCGTTGTCTAAAATTCGGGATCGAGTTTTCGAGTCCCCGTTTATGGTCGGTTTTGGGTACAAGTCTGACGAGTACAACAATAACAAAAATGTCGGGAAACTCTCGCTCTATTGGCACCATAAAAACATAGACAGACTAGATATGTTCATCCTTCTGCTAGTAGGAAAACTCTGGTTCTGGCGTTACTTCCGGAGCAAGTACAGGCCAACCTGGCCGGACTTGAAAGAACACAGTTTGGTTCCAATTCAGAGTGTCAGGACCCACTCTGAATTTTTATAACGACCTTGGCAAATGTAATGTGGTTAAATTCTTCTGATAAAGTGGTTCTAAAATTCGTAAATGTTAATGTATTAAAGTTAAGTTAGTAACATTAAGAATACTTATCGTTAATAAAGTCTACATTTCCATCGATCTTCCGTCCGTTTGATTCAAGTTCAGCCGTTGAGTTCGGTCCGTCTTAAAATTAGTGGCAACTTATAGAAATCTTAAAATGTTAAAGTATTGCCCGGTTAGCTCAGTCCGTATAGAATGAGACTCTTAATCTCAGGGTCTTGGGTTCTTCCCCACGTTGTTTATTCATAAGCCCGAGTGACGTTTGTGATTGAAAGCATTTTTTTCTTTTTTGGTACAATATCTGGCGGATGTTTTTCCAAATCCCTCATCTTCGCTTCAGCACGATGAAGACTCTGGTGTTGTAGCATCCACCTGGAAGAGACAATTTAGTGATTTTGTTAGAAAAAAATAAAAGGCAATACTTATCTTGAGGGAGCCATCGAGATGTCTAGCAGGGGTCCGTCTGTCCATAATTTCCGATCTTCTAGATCCTGGTCCGTCTAGCAGCCTTGATATCGCCGTGGAGAGAGTCCCATTTACCCCGAAGGAAATTGGACATAAAGAAAAATTTAGAAAACCAACTGCAATAAAAATCATATTTGTGCATAGTGAAAGTTTGGTTACCTTTTTGAATCCTACTGTAGTGGCTTTCCTCGGCTGATTCGGACGATTCCCCGTCGATAAGGCATACCCCCGTGGACGTCTGATTGCCTCTCGGAATGAAGATCGCATTCCAATAGAACCTAAAATAGGTAATTCACCGGCATTAGAATAAAGTTAAAAAGTCAGTTTCTAATTGGAATCTTGCTTACCTGTTTGTCTGCTGTGTTTCACTGCTCCTCAGTGGAAAAGGTACGCTCGATGCAGTGCTGGAGTTAGACCGTGCAATGTCCGGTAGAAATATCCCCTGTAAGAAGAAAAACATTTAGTTAGATTATATGTATTTTAATTAAATTCAATTAATAACTCACTTACCCGATCGTGTGAAGAATTAAAAATTTGACAGCACAAGATAAACAAATAAAGTCGTAGCCAGCGGTATAATAATATCCCTTGGGGATCAATTACGTGAGAAACTTTCCCGACAGATGTCACATGAGTCGCACCTCGAAATTTGAAACTTTCAAAATTTGATTTTATTTAATTTGCAAGTAATTGCTATTTCATTGTCCCCCAGAAAAGTTGGGAATCAAAAATTAAATTTAGAAAAGGGTTTTATACCCTCCCTATTTTAAAGTTTCTTTTTTTTTGTGAGTGCTAGAAGTGGGAAAGAGTAAGTTTTCTTTTTTTGTGTGAAGTGGAAAACTAATTTAATTGATTCCTGCAGCTGAGCGAATTTCACCTGGAGGGACAGCGTCTTAGAAACAGGAATCGTCGCAGACAAAGCTTAAAAGGGAAGTACCCTAAATTTTATAAAAAATCATCAAAAATTAAGTTTGCTGCGGATTTTTAAAACGATAAAAAGAAGGCTAAAGTTCAGGGCTAACTTTAGCCAAGACGCATTAGCTCAGTCTTTCCCACGGGTTTTTTTTACGTTTTCTTTCTGATTCGTTTTTGGCGATAACAGAGTCTTCGTGAATTTGCAAGTTTGCATTATATTTGGTATTAACACCGCAGTAATTTTCTTGGAAATTTCGTTAAGGAAATCGGCAAGAAAACTACCGTTGACAGAGTCAAGCCGCTTTTCGCGCCAAACATCCGCGGCCAGTTAATACGGCATTTTCATCAATTCATTTGAATCAACGGAATTATTCAAAGAAAACGATTATTCATCTGTGAAAGAAGGATTCTCAACGGAAAACCAGATCGAGTCGACCAGTTAGCTTTATTTTCTTTGTTAGCTTAGTTAGCTTTGTTTAAATTTTTTTTTATTTTCAATTCCGATTAATGATGTTTACTTTTATATATTTAATTTAATAATCGATCTCCAATTAGGATTTTAATATGTGCAAATGCTACCAACAGATTTTTTTTTTGAATTTTTATTTGTTTTTATGCGCATTTTTAATATCGCCGATATAAAATCTCTGGGCCCAAAGATCTTATCCCTAGTTGTAGCCTAATTCCATATGTGGGTAAAATTTTAAAACCCTTTAAATAGTATCAATTCTGTGTGGTAACCATTTATTATTGTGGAGAATTTCGTTTCTTTTTATTAGAAGTTGCATATTTATTTATTTTCTTCGTCCTAGTTATGCTCGAGGGTTATTTGTTTTAGCTCGTATTATTAGAGTTTAGATATTTATTTATTTATGCCATTATTTTTGCAATTATTAAAAATGTTTCGGATATAGATATATCATTGGCTTGTTTAATTAAATGAATTTAAACCGAATTAAATATTTGGAATGATGATTATTGAAAAGAGTGTTTGGATTATGTTCATGTTTGTGTGAACGTTTTGGATTTAGGGCAGATGCAAAATTCAACGATGGAGGGAGAAAAAGGTAAGCCAGAACCGCTCCGCCTCGTCCTGCGATGTTAAAGGAATTCCTTCCCCCTTCCCTTCCCCATAAAGTTTAAAAGAAGATGAGAATTGGTCCTGTATCGGCACGAAATCATTTTGTAGCAGAGAGGTGATAGGAGGATGGCAAGAACCAACCCCACCCGGCGAGCTAAGCCCTTGACCGTTCAACGTGCCACCCTGCCTCCCCCTTCTATCACACCGTCACCGTAAATAAAGATCTCGTCACTCTGGCTGTTACAGCCTAACAAAAAAAAATTCGTAAATATTACTGAAGTTTTGTATATACTACGAAAAAATTAACGAATATTTTTTCGTATAGTTACTAAAATTTGTTAATATTACGAAGTACATTTTGTCAAATCTGATTTGCATCATGGCGTCATAACGATACACAAGCTTTTCTATTAGTGGTCTCATTAGCCGCTGTAAGCATCCAATTCCCTGCTGTTAATGTTTGGATGCCTGCAGCAGGTAATTAGACTACTAGTAGAACTGCGCCACACTTGTGCATGACGAAAAAATGGCGACGATTTTGTTAGTCGATTCGCCAGTTCTAAAAACTCGATTTTAAAGCGATTCCAATAATTTTTCATAAAACTGATGCAAAAAATCAGTTTTTGGAAAGCATTTCTTAGTTTAGACATTAGTTGGAATGCTTTTTTGAAATATTTTTTATGCCCATTTTTTTCAGATTTCGATAATTTTTTCCCATTTTCGAAAAATACTAAACGCGAATAGTATTTTTTCGAAGTAACACAACAACATTCGTCGAGAGAATTCATTCTTTTGAAGATTTGTAAGAAAAATAATTCAAAATAAATTATTTTCATTTCGCATCATATTGGCCGTCATAAAACATTTCCTCCATACGAATATTCAATATAGAAACTATCAGAAACAAACAAGCATCTCTTAATTTTTGAAGTCATCACACTAAAACAATTTCCGCTCATTAGTTGCATATATTAAATTCTATGAACACACACTAAGCAAGAAACAGAAAGAGATTCCATATCAACAAGAGAGATTTGTTTTTGTAATATTTACAAAATATTTGTAATATTTACAAAATATTTGTAATATTAACAAAATTTTTGCGAAAACGAAATACAAAAATACAAAAACTTAACAAAATTGACATCGTATCATTAACAAAATATGTTGTCGGCCCATGGGGGACAAATGGTTTCGTTATATTAACAAACGTTTTCGTAATATTTACATACATTTTATTTTCTGTGTGTGCTCAAAACATGAGAAATAGCAAAGAGAGAAAAGTCAATGTGGGTCCACCACTGGACCCACCTCATCAATTAAGTGTTAACGTATTTGAAAAAACTATTATTTTTTTCGGAAAATAAATATTGCAGAGAAAAGTTTTGTGTTGATCACAACTGATACTTTTTCATTATATTCCTTTCTATTCCATGTAGTAGTAATAAAGGATCCTATGGTTGTTTTTCGTATTAGTATAAGTTGGTTATCTGGGTTGCCCTCCTTTAACCCAAAAAGGATTATAGCCTAAGATTTAAACGGATTTCTTCCCCATGTAGGAGAATGGTTATATGTAAGGCGTTTGACATTTTTCGCTTTCTGACGACAATCCACGAACAAGGTTACGTAAAATGGTTCACATTTTATTCTGTAGTTGACTCTTATGGTGGGATTGGAATATGAACTCTTATTGGGCATAGAAAGGACATAATGTCACCTTTTTTAAAATTATTCAGGGATAATGGTCGTAAGAATTGTCGATAAAAGGCTTTTCGTTTCTATTCTAAAACGATTTCAGGGAAAAGTCTTGACTATAAAATAAAGTCAACTACCTTGGAAAACTTTCATTGAGTTAAAATCGTTGGACCTATAAAGAAACTGGATCGCTACGTAATGTTTGATTGAAATTTTTTAGAAATTGCGCAAAAACGTTGCCTGATACAGACAAATTTTCTTCAAATTGAATCATTTTATAGTTATAATAAAACAAATTGTAACTTTACCATATACGATTTTTTGTAGCAGTAAAATGACAAAAAAACATGCTTAATCATTTCATCATTGCAACCCAATTGATTGAAAACAAGCTTCTAATACTGTTAAATTTATGGTAAAAATCATAAAGTACATTCTTTTTTGTTACTATCAGCTGCCTAGTACGCTAATTTTATAACTTTTTTCTCTACGATTGACTATTAAATCAGCTACAATATTTTATTATTGGGGAAAATATAGTGAAAATCCTCCATTGTTTGGATTTTCACTATATTTTCTGATTTACAGAAAATATAGTATATTGTTATTTACAGAGTTACAAACCAAACGTTTTTTGAGTGTGGTTACGTTTAGGTTCCTAAAATTTTAAAATTTGGTTCTGGTTTTGATTTCTAAAATTCCAAAAACTTTGTTCTGGTTTCTAAAATATTTGGTTCTATTTTTGGATCACATAATTTTTTAATGGTTTAGTGGTTTTTGCTCCTACAAAAAAGGCAGAGGGCATGTGGAATGTTTTTTGGTACTAGATTAACACAAAAAAAAGTCCTGGACTATAAATATGGTCGAAAATAGAAAATAATAAGAATTGTCCTAAAAGCCCAACGGAAACACTAAAATAATTTCTGGTATTTGGTTTAGTGACCGCTTTTGTTTTAAAAACTGAAGTGGTATTCCGTAACTTGTTTCAAGCGTTTGTTTCGAGTTAGAAGAAAAAGTGGTATTCGCTATCTCGGTTCCTCTCTGTCATTTATGTCGGTCAAAACAGAGACAGCGAATACTTCTTGTTCTTCTAACTCGAAACAAACGCTTGAAACAAGTTACGGAATATCACTCCTGGTTTGCTGTTGGTTCGGTACGGCCATCTTTTTAAAAATGGTTTGGTTTTGGTTCCGTTCAAAGTGTTGTGGTTTCGTTTTGGTTCATTCAAATTTCAATGGTTCATTTCTGTTAAACCAAAATTATATTGATTTCATGTACCAGAACTTTCATGTTACCAGATTTCAGTCCATTACAGTTCGTTATTTTTTCGAAACAGAAACGAAATTTAATCTAAAAAAATACTTTTAATGTGCCTCACAATCGGTCCAATGCATTTTTTTAAAGGCATTCGTTTAGGCTTGATTATATTTCATGCATGGCCGATTTACTTGTTTCATGGTCTTTGGATCCTATACTGGACGAAGGCTATGAAATATGCTAACTCATATTCATATCCTCTTAGCAAACAATGTTTCAAATCGTTTTCTTAAAACCAGACATTGTTTGAACAGCTGTCGAGACGATTATTCCATAATAGGCCCACTCCAACTAAAACCAGACGATTATTTTAGCTTCATTCATTGTGTAAAAAATGAGTTTCTTGATTGTTTACACGTTTTAGACGATTGGTTTTAAGTGAGATTAATGCATTAAGAGCAAGCATTAAATATATTATGTGATCCAGAAAAAGGGGATTTTCAAACACAATGGAATCATTTATTAAAAAAAAGTGCTCTATTCATTTAAAATGTTGATATGATAGTTAGTTTTTATGTCGATTTCAAGCATCAAAAATGGACGAAAAATTGGTACAGTCCGGTTTTTGTATTTTTAAAAGCTTGCTTTTTTGAAACACTCACATATTTAATCGACTTTAAATTTGGGACACATACGTAACTCCATTGACAATACAATATGTATAAAAAAATGGCGGCTGTTAGGCGCCACGTTGTGAAGATTAATTATGCCAAGTACTCATCGTATGTGGTCTTAAATGAAAGGCTAAAAATAATCATAAATTTGTTTTTTGAAACATCACTTTTATTTTTCATACCAAATACACAAAAACTAATTTTTTGCCTTAAAAAAAAACTTGTTTTTAAAAGTATTTTGTTTATCATAGCTTCACGTGAAAACCATAGATATACTAGATCGCTCGATTTGCTGTCTCAAATGGTCCCATTTCAATACAGTTCAGTGAATCAAAACGAGTCAAGTAAGAGCAAGATAACAGTATGAAAATAATTATAGTCCTCTCGTTTAAACCGTGAGCTGTCAAAGGAAAATAGACTTTCGGAATGGTGTTGGCGCCTAAAGTTATATGTTTGCGCCTAAAGTTAGTCTCAAACTTGTGAAATTTGAATTTCGCGGCAAACTAAATTTGAATTTCGCAACCTTATACAGTTCAGTGGATGCGTTCAAGTACGATAAAGAGGGAAATACTTTTGGGACCATTTTTCAGCAGAGCTTTGTATGGTGACAGTTGTTCTATGTTATATAGTTCTGTGGTGAGAACGATTTGATTAAATTTAAAAAATATCCGTTGTGATCAACACAAAACATTCTTCTGCAATATTTAGTTTCGGAAAAAATATGTAAACTATAATATTTTGTCAAATATTATCTCGAGACTTATTAACACGTTGACTGCCAAACAAATGTAGCAAATTTTTAAAAGAAATACCAATACATGTAGACCTGCAGAATGTATTTATGGATACTTGAATTTATGTATGTAGAATGTAGACCTGACTATCGAAAGTTATAGCCGGCACCCCTCATGAAACTTAGTAAATTTTTCACTGGCTAGCAAATATGATAGCCATGGCAGTCAATGTGTCAAAGATACGTAAAACCGTAAAAAGAAAAAATGCACGAAATTTTGTTTTCTTTGACTTTTTTCAAAAACGCATAGTCTCGGAAAAAAATTAAAAAAACTTAACTTTTTTCAAATTTCTTGAGAACCATTAAAGATACGTAAAAACCGTTTAAATAAAAAATATAGAAAATTGTATTTCCTTTCAATTTTGTTATAATCATTTTTTTTCTAAAAGTGCACAAGTTTCGACAAAACTTCAAAAACCGTATTTTTTAAAAACAATTGTATGGAAGATATCCGTAATAGCTACGATTGTCGTAAAACATATTCACAAAAAATTTCAAGTCGCTAGCTCATCGCGTTCTCGTGTTATTTAAGATACCTAAAATGGACAGACAGATGCACGGACATCCTCAAAATTTTGCCTGAAACGGATTTCAGAAAGTTTCTGTCTGCCCCCGGTAAGTAAAAACTGGTCAGTTGATCATATCTGGCAAAAAAAACATCTTAGGTCGATTTTCAGGCGAAGCCAAAGTGATTTGTCTGGAAATGCAAACATAGTGATAGAAATATTTGCAATGTGGTTTTTCTGAGTAAATTTTGAAACGTTCTGTTTGGTTTGAAGCCCTTGAACCACGTAGAAAAGTACTATTAATTCCAAAATACTACACGGTAAAAACTGGAGTCTAATTTTAAGACTTTTTTTCCTACATATAGGTCAACACCTTTTTGAGCCTAAAAATCAAACTTTAAAAGTTTGAAATTATTTTCCTTTTAAATAGTATTATCCGGTCTAAATTTAAGGTATTAAAATTTAAATTTTAGTCTAAAAAATCTAAAAATTAGTTCCAAATTTCTAAAAATTCTCAAATTAAAACCTTACGGTTTAAGTTTAAGATGGATGAGTCTTAAATTTAGACTGGAATGGTTAAAAAATAGTCATAAACTTCTAAAATTCGTGAATTATCCGGGTAAATAAGACTATCCGGTCTAAATTTAAGACTTAAAAGTTTTAATTTCAAACTGAAATTACTAAAAAGTAGTTACAATTTTCTAAAACTGACTCAAATTTAGACTTCGAAGTTTAAATTTCAAACCTTTATATTTTATGTTTATGCCAGGAGCTTAGGCAAATTAGTCCGTGTTTAGTCCATGAGCAGAAGCAGAAAAGTTCCAAATTCAAATTCAAGCCGAATTATTTTTGCCCTGAGTGGGATTTGAACCACTGCTCTTTGGATCACAAGGCAAGCACTTAGCTGACTGAGCCATCCACGCCCGCAAATTGAATTCTTAATTTTAGATTAATATGTATAGAAAATATACTCAGACTTCTAAAATAAACCAATTCCAGACTTTACTTTCTAAATTTTAGAATAATGAGTTTTAATTATAGGCTGAAATGATTAAAAAGTAGTCACAATTTTCTAAAACTGAATAAATTGTAGACTTTGAAGTTTTGTTTTTAGACCGAAAAGTCGAATTCGAGTATCGCGACTTTTCTAAAAATTGACCGACCGACTGATGAATTTGAAAAAGAAAAATAAACTGAAAAGACTAAATATTAGACAAAAAGTTTAATTCAATTTTATCCGAATTGAAGTAAAACTTACAAGGTTTAGTTCTCAAACTTATAGGTCTAATATTTCGATTAAAAGTCTAGAAATAAGGCGGAGAGGTTTAAAACAAATTTTTAAGAAAGAAAAAGTTTACTTTTTAAACTATAGTCTTAAAAATAAACCGAAACTCACTAAATATTAAACTTTTCGACTAAAATATACTCTAAACTTTCAAAAAGTTTTAAAAATAGAGAAAATAGTTTAAAATTCCACTAAACTTTCAAAAGTTTAAAAAATAGAAGGAAAAAGTCTTAAAATTAGACTCCAGTTTTTACCGTGTACATATTTCTCCTATAGCTGCATTTATAAAATGATATCAACCAAAAAGAGTGTTAAAACGATAACTTTTCAATACACCCTTGCATTCAATTGTAGATTTCCTTTTATAGTTTTTGTGAGGCTTGACTTTACAATTTCCTTTCACAGATATTTCAACAATATCAAATAACCCTTTCAAACAATATCTCCCCAAAACAAATGTTACAAATAATAATAAAAAAAGTCAAACAGAAAACAATAATAAAGCAAAATCCATTTCCTTATGAAATTTTTTTGTAGTAAATATTTCAATTTTT
Organism: Chrysopilus asiliformis; assembly: GCA_964034945.1. Taxonomy (NCBI): domain Eukaryota; kingdom Metazoa; phylum Arthropoda; class Insecta; order Diptera; family Rhagionidae; genus Chrysopilus; species Chrysopilus asiliformis. Next base: position 86,869,800 of record OZ035961.1, on the reverse strand, counting down.
GCTTTGAATATTTTCAGCACCAATGGAATACGACTCAATGGATTCTGAACACGAGCTATTGTATGATTTCGATACGGAACAATCACAGGCCCGATACGATCCCAAATTGTTATCGGCGGAACTTAAAGACCCCCATTCATCTTCGCAGGAGGGTGCAGCAGCATGTTATACAGCAGATGTTAAATATGAACATGGACAGAAGGTAATTGTGAATAAATAAAAGTTGAAATATAAAAAAAACATGAAATACGGGGAGAAAGCTCAAAAGCTGCTTGCCAGTAGAGAATTATTTATGGATGACTATAAAGGGAGGGACACATTTTCTCGTCTCGTTTGGAAAAGGATTTTTCCCAAAAATGTCATTAAATTGACTTTAATACAAATTTATGGGGAATTTATTTAAACAGGGCGCTATGATAGCAAATTTATCCGTTTTCAACTGTAATTAGCTACGTAGAAAAATATTTGAAAAAATTATACAGAGTCAATCAATGGATCGAAGTTTCTTGAAAAAGGGGTTCATTCGCTTTCAATAATCTTTTTGGCATAATCATAAGAAAACATTTTGGAAAAGTTTCCATCAACTTTTTAACGTCAGATGGAAAAGTTGGCAGCTTCTATTAATTTTCAAAGTATTCTGAATTCTAAATGAAAATTTAATTATAATAATAGGTACTGGTTGGGTAAGAGAAAAGTTCAAGTTTCCTAATGTGAAATAATTGAATATTCACATTTCAGTGACTAAGTTTTTGAAGACTAGAATAAATTTCATAAAAATATTATTTGCTGAAAAAGCATATTATGTACCTAACTTGTCATTTATATTTATATGCACCACATTATATAGTAAAGCTAACAATCAAGTCCCTTAATTGGAAATAGTGACAGCAAATTTGAAATGCAAGAGAGTTTTTTCCAGTGGCGAAGCGCAGCAAATTGATTCGACTAGATAGTAGAATATTTTTAGTGGATTTGGGTAAAATAAATGTTGAACAGTTTGATTCGGATATTTTGGCAAAGTAGGGTTTTCGCACCCTTAATGATAAAGTACGGCTTACGCACCCTTAATGTCAAATGAAATAAAGCAAAATGCTTTTTTGACGGACGGACGGACGGACAGACGGACGGACGGACATGCAAAATTCAATTTTTTTATCATTCTAAACGCACTGGTGTAATTCATTTTTGTGTGTGATGACGGGATCTTGGCGTTACAAACGGCAAGGTAAATTTAATATACCCTTTGGTTTCACCATACGGGTATAATAAAAGCTTTCAAAATACTGGCTGGTTACAACTTTTTTTCTGCTTGATTATATCGTACAAATGTTAAAATCGAGTTTTTATTTGAAAAATTATGTACATTTATCAGTAACTAAAACTAATAGTTGTCAATATACATAATTTGGAGTAAAGCGTGCGGTACACAAAGTCCCTAATCTTCACGCCAAATAATCATATTAAATAAATTAACCGACAATTATTATGCGAATAGTCCAATTAATTCAGTTTGATTGCAGAATCCGAAGAATTCTTACTTTTTAGCAAGATACAAATACATATACACTACGGTTCTTTTATATTACTTACATTGAGTGAAAATCAATTACGAAAATGAATCTCCCTGTTGCTTTAAGATATTTATCGAGATAATTCCGAAATAAGGCACTTAAATTTGTTAAGAAAACACGAAATTATTAAAGCGATTTAGCGCTGAGCTGTTTCTTTTTCCTCAACAACGATAGCTTGGATAAAAAAACAGAAAACTTGTTAAGAACAAAATGCTGATAAACCTGAGAATTTATGGCAGAGAAATCAATTTATGGTTAAAATATTTAAGGATTCCGCTCCTAAAGTCGTGTCAAGTCAAGTTGAGTCTTACTCCTGGAACTTTTACAGATCACTTTCCTCTCCGATGCATAATAATTTGGCTACTTAAGCTGAAAGCTTTCCGCTAGCACCTCCGCAAGAGTCTACAGTTTCCTTAATTCTGTATGCCACTCAATTTATCCCAGTTAAACGCTATCCCAGCATATATACGAGAACCATCCGAAAATATCTTTCGATCGTTGACTTTTTTGTGTATTTTTTTTGTGCCTTTAGGAGAAATCAGTCGAGAAAATAAATTTCTTCATGTATAAAAATAATATCAAATGCAAACGATAAACAGTTTTCCTTTATTATTTGATTTTCCTTATTTTTCATACAGTTTCATTTTTTCCCAAGGATCCACATCTTTTTCTCTCATCTTATTCTAATGACGATACATTTCCTTGTTCGGATACTTTTGTGTTAGAAATGACTGGAATAAAATGGTATAGAATGAGATCAGCAACAGACCTTTTTTAATGCATACCATGAGTTTATAGAAATCCTTGCGATGGCGAAAAAACACTTTATCCCGACTGTTGGCCTATTTCGTTATAATGTATAAATATATAAAGAGTAAAAAACGAAACACTTCATCATAATTTCAAATCAGATGTCGTAAAAATCATATCCCGTCCTGAATATCATCCTCGTCCCTAAACTCAGGGTAGATTTCCATCTTCATATTGCTATGTAGCCCAATATCTATTTCCATCTGTCAGCTATCGCTTGATTTTTCCGAAGTGATACCTTGAATTGCCTCCAGCCAGTGAAATTGGCAGCTCTCCTTCATACTGTTCTTGGCGATCAGAATGGGATGGATTCTGTCTTCGATTCTTGATTTTCTTGGTATTTTTTTTCTTCCTTTTTGACATAATAATATCAAACAGCGGAAAGAATATATATGTACATGTTTACAATCATAATAGAACAATAACAATACGAATTTTACCTTTACATCAGCAGTACTGTGAATGTCAAAGCATAGGGAATCAAAAATGGTGTTTTTTCTCTATCCTGAATTTCCATATGTGTCAGCTTTTTGGAGTTGTTCCTTATTTTTGATTGTCTTCTTTAGCAATATAAATCGTGTGCGTTTTTCGACTTAAGTTTTAAAGTTCCCCATATGTTAAAAAAATCTGAAAACAGCAACAAAATTTTTGAAATATATTGAATCTATTATATGTATAATAAGTTTGTGTGTCTGTTCGCTTGAAACTCGAGAACCATTAAACCGATGTGCACGAAACTTTTAGGGGAACTTACTAGTATCAAATGGCGGGTCTTAGACCATGCGGGTTAACCCAGGGTTCTCGTCACATCCTAAGTTCTGTACCGTGAAACCATTAACAACCCCTAACAAAATGTGATGGAATTACTAAATGAAACTTTTAGAGACCGTTTGTATTGATGATATTAAAAAATCAGAATTTAGTCATACGTCTCCAATTTTCCGTTTTCTTGAAATGAAATGGTCAAAAAATTCACAAATGTGCCTGTTTTTTGCTTAATGGTTTTTATTAGTCCTTTAACATTTAATGGAAATTATTTATGTTTTGAAACTTTAAAGAGATTTTGACGTAGTTGATGAAGAAGGGGTACTTACAGGACGACGGGAACAAGAAGGCGAATCCTCTAATCTGAAATATAAAACTAACCAAACATTTTTCAAATGATATTTATATATTTTAAAAGTCATAAATTCAATAATATACTGTATAAACGGACCATTGAACGCCGATAATCCCTGAACACACGTATTTTTTGAATGAAGTGTCAGGTAAAAAAGTTTTACACAAACATAATAAATTCAAGCTTCAAATAAGGGGGCAGCAAGCAGTCTATCTTAACAATGAGATGAGATATTCTACGTTTTTTTCTCATTTCCCTTCATGTTTCAGTTTTCGCTAAAACGTGAACATCACACCAACTGATTTCCTTTTTCTGTCAAATATTTCAGGTAACGAGGAGCGATCCATGTGAGGTCTGCCTTTGTGTTGACGGTGAGATATTCTGCTGGTGGAAAAAATGCGGTAAGCTAAAAAAGAAAAATAACTTTTCATTTATTCAGTCAGAATAAAAAATAAAGAGATAAGTGAAGAGCTTTCATACAAGTATATTTCTTCCGTATAGGAACTTTTTTTATGTTGATGTTAAGCGGTTTTTTTTATTCAATGTTATTCTTGAAATAAAGTAGATTGATATAAAAATAAATTACTTCATAACGGTAATGTATACACTAACTGTTTCGCTTGACATATTACAGATCATAACGGTAAACGAAAGAAAGATCAACAACGTAAGAGTAGACAACATAAATTACCCCATCATGGCGGCACTAGTGGCAGTAGTGGCGGCAATGGCAATAGAAACAAACATCAATTGGCCGGTAACGGGCAAAAAAAGAGTCAACCGAAATACAAAATGATGAAATTTATACCGCGGAATGTTCTAAATTTCCCACAGCATCTGCCAGCTATCCATCAATTCGATTTCAATCAAAATGCTACGAAATCAATTTCTCACTTGGGCTTCGACAGCAGCGATGTAGATAGCGAACAGGATGAGGGAAGAAGATTTTCGGATCAGCATTCACACTCGGCGTCGAAGTCTGCCACCATGACTGGTAGAAAAAAAGCACCAAGGATTGAAACAAAGCCCTCACTGAAGCCATTAATTCCTGATAACATATACGATGAGGACTTTGGCAGCTCCGCCATGGTAAGTTGGTTGTGTTTTTATTAAAAGATAAATGGTTATATCTACTTACTGTACACACTATGTAAGGCCCCGCCTTATAAAATTTTTCATGTATTTTTTGTGTGGATTTGTGTTTGTTTTTGAGCGTGACTCGATGTGTACTACAATTTGTCCGAGGATTTACCAAATGTGCACGTTTTCAATTTGACCCAACAGTGAAGGCATTAGATTTATATTAAATTTTTTACAACAATTTTGTAAGATTTTTATTTTTTTGACATAAGAATATAACTAATCAATTTCCAAAAAAAAAACAATTGGCCAAACCTTGAATGTGTCAAAAATGAAAAAAATAACCTATTTCGAACGACGTTTATGTTCGCCTTCCTGTACATCGGATTGGTCCGTTAAGCATAGGTTAATATACAAGTATAGTTAGTTTTATGGTGCTAAATTGTGGTACGCAAAAAAAGTCATGTCCCTTAAGAAATTTTTTTTAAACACTAGCATAGCAAACGAGGCTGTTTTTGGGTGTGTTAAATTTTAATATTTGTCCCGGGTTACGTTATTGTGTAAAGATAATCTAAAGCAGGCCTGGCCAACCCAAATCGTTCCACGGGCCAATCTGATGATTCATTTTTTTCGGCGGGCCGCACATGAAAAAATAGAATAACCGCCGTTTCTTAGTAAAATTTTCAAATAATATTTTGTTGTTTTTTAACAGTCACTTGTTTTAAAAAAAAATTTAGAACAAAATGCAAAAAGTTGAGCATAACCCCACGACTCCATTGGGTTTTTAAAAATCATGATTTTTTCTCCTACTCCATATTTTGGCGAATAAAGAAATCACCGCGTGGGCATCTTCAGTCATGATTTTTCATATTTATCGTGTCTCCATAACGTACTTAGAAATGTCAACCAGGAGATAATCAGGGCAGCCAACGAGAAATCAGCTAATTTGACTGAACAAATGTCAAAAAAAAATCCTACTTTTCAGTAGCCGAAAAAATCATGACAGTAAGGAGATTTAAATCATGATGCAAGATTTTTTGCGTCTCCATTAGACTTTTTCGTGATTGGATTTAAATCCAATCTGGAAAAGAGTCTAATGGAGTCGTGGGGTAAGAAAAAAATATTTGCTAAAATATATATATATATATATAAATGGACTTATGTAAATGTGAATGTATATATACGAGTAGTACTTATGTAAAATAAAACATAACAAAACCTATAATTGCCAATCTGGCAATTATTGAAAACCCGTATGGTGATATTCGTGTCAAAATTCAAACAGTTGTACCAAAATTTTACTTTGAAGTCAAACTTTCCAATAAGATTTTTTTAAATTTATTCCAATCGGATTTTAATGTATGGAAGTTTTATGTAGAATCATATCCTAAATAACTTTTGTTCTTGTACTTTTTAGATAAGAGGCACCGTTTTTGAGATATTCGCAAAAAACGTTTTCATTTGTTATGGGGGGTACCCCCCCTAATGGTCCGTTTTTGCCCATTAACGAACTTAACCTCGCATTTTACGAAAAACGGATCTGCGCAAAATTTCAAGTCTCTAGCTCAATCCGTGCGCCCGCAATCCGCGCCACAGACAGACAGACGGACAGACGGACAGACAGACGGACAGACAGACGGACGGACGGACATGCAAAAATTAAATATTTTTATCATTCTAAACACACTGGTGTAATTCATTTTTGTGTGTAATGACGGGATCTTGGCGTTACAAACGATGAGGCAAAGTTAATATACCCTTTGGTTTCACCAAACGGGTATAAAAATTAAATTGCAAAATTGCATATAAACTTTATGAGCAGTTTTAGTATTTTGTATTTTATTAGTTACATTTTTTTTTTTGTAAATTTCAAATCATTTGGCGGGCCGCATTTTCAAACGTCTCGGGCCGCATGCGGCCCGCGGGCCGCGGGTTGGCCACCGCTGATCTAAAGGATATTTCAAAATACGATTTTTATTAAAATTACTTTTTTCAACTTATTGAAAAAATCGTTTCCCCATTGTCTCTAAAAATAGTCAATAATGCGTGCGTTACAGTTGTTAAAGACTACACGGAAAATATAGCAATTTTAAAATTTTAAACTTTTCATTCCCTTAAGAGCCTTATGCTACATTTACACGAATGACAAATTTGTCATTTTTTTCTTGTCATTATGTTAATTCCCGTGTAAATGGCATAATTTTTGTAATTTTTTCTGTCAGAAAATGTCAATCTCTCATAAAAGAATGAACTTGTCCATTCTTTTATGCCAGATTGTCATTCGTACAAACGCAATATTAGTTATGATAACTTTAGTATTCAACTTTTGTCATAACTAGGGTAAAGTCGGGTGATATGGCACCCTTTTTTTTAAATCGGCATAACCCAAAAAGTAAAAGAGATTTTTGATTCAAACAAAAACGTTTTTATTCTTAAAATCAACTAGTAAAACAAAAATAAAAAATAAATAGGATTTCACTCCTAAAAAAGTAAAAATTTTAACAAAATATAAATTCATTGAAAAAACCATATCCCCCAAAAGTGTAGGGGATACGGCACCCTACCTTAGGTGATATGGCACCCTACTTGTTTTTTAAGTCCTTTCTGCCACACGAGTTGCAAGTGTTGACAAATGATGTGCATGAGTCATGGGACCACAAATGGCAAACAATGCATTTAACCCACTCGTCGGGTTTAGTGGTCTTAGCATAGTCTTCACCACATCCAGTGCAAATGTTTTCCTCAAAATCTTCAAACCTATCGGAGTCGTCTTGTAATGCAATATTTTCTTCTTCAGATGTGGTTTCATCTACCATCGCTCGTTCTTTCGTAATTGATTTTTTTTTGATTAGTTACGTTTTCTGAGGAAGTAAGGATTGGAGCCTTTTGTTTTCTCGGGTTTGGCACCCGTTCCATATCACCTCAGAAAAAAGGTGCCATTTCTCCTTTCACACATCGCCAATGATTTTCATATTTTACTGAAAACTCGCGCTCAATCAAGTCTGTTTCATACACACAAACGAAAACACATCAGATTCTGCTTGTTTAGGTTTGTGAACGGTAAACTTGCTCCAACTGTACTTACCAAAATCCAGCCACTCAAAAAACAACAAAAAGTAGTTCGTCTAAAATTTCAACTTTTTTTTTCCTGTTCTGTCACACAAAAACAAAATGAAAAGAGCTTTTGTTTCGCGGTCTTCACACTTCGGCCTTATTGGAGAAACTGAACTAAGTTCTTGGAGAATGATTTTGATTCTAGTGTTGCCAATGGGAGAATTTGAAAGGGTGCCATATCACCTAAAGTGCCATATCACCCGACTTTACCCTAATATTGCGTTTGCACGAATGACAATCTGGCATAAAAGAATGGACAAGTTCATTCTTTTATGAGAGATTGACATTTTCTGACAGAAAAAATTACAAAAATTATGCCATTTAAACGGGAATTAACATAATGACAAGAAAAAAATGACAAATTTGTCATTCGTGTAAATGTAGCATTAGTTTGCCCCTACAAATTAAGGCTCTTTGATTCACTGAGAATGACTATATGTATAAACGAGAGTATGGCCATCGTGAAAGTGATGTCCGTTGTAAATTTCAAATTATTCGATGAAGGTTTTAAATTTTTGGGTCATTATCATAGATTTGGGCAAAAAATGTTTTAATCGATTAAATTAAGTTCTGTTTTTATGAATGAAGGACTTTAAAAATTTAAATGAAGAAATTCTTTAAAAAACTGAAAACAAAGTTGATTCTTTCAATAACATTTTCGAAATTATATTTTTCGGTTTTTCGATGGACACACTCTAGTTTTATATAGTTACTCTAGATCAGTGGTTCTTAACCTTTTTGTAGGTACCGAACCCTACCAGTTTCATATGGGCGTTCACCGAACCCTTCTTAATTGGAAAAATAATATATGATTTTTTATATTATTTTTCCAATTAAGAAGGGTTCGGTGATTTTTTCAAATTCAAAACCATTATAACATGATTTTCACATAAAATCAAAAACATAATAATGAATATTTACTGCAAATCAGTGTGTCGTCTGCTGTTGCCTTTCAGAGACCAGTTCAGAAATGCGCGGCTTTACCTTGGCAAGTGCCACTCTCACGTCATTTTCGCAACAAAGTCTGTTCCTTTTCTTCGTTTTTATGTCCAGCATCCTCGAAAAGGATTGCTCGCAAAGATATGTTGTAACAAACGGTATGAAAATCTCCAGAGCTTTCTTAGCAATAACAGGGTACGTTACCATTTGTTGACACCAAAACGTTGAGAGCGTTGTTGTTCTGAAGAGTTGCTGTTGAATCTGGCTCTGCTGAATTTCAATGATTTTATCGAGGTATTCATTATTGACATCTGTTGTCTCAACACTAAACGTATTTGGACGAATCGGAGGCTAGCCTCTATGAAGAGAATTTGTCCCTCACCATCACTTGGCCGGAGCGAAAGACGTGCAGCCTCAAAATGAGTCCTAATAAACACACTCTTTGAATGCGAAAATAGTAGTAGATTTACTACAATCGCTGGTGAGAGTCGGGTGTGTGTTTTGACCTCCGCCGAACCCTGGAGACTGACTCACCGAACCCCTGGGGTTCGATCGAACACCGGTTAAGAACCACTGCTCTAGATCCACTGTCAGAAGCAGTTCACTTTTGATGGATGACGAAGTTTGCTTGAAAGAATGACTAAAAAATAATGATTATCGATAGAATTGAGAGATTGGTTCGGAATGGAAGAAAAAAAGAATTTAGTAAATTTATCGCAATTTTCATTTTAAAGCAACTGGAAACCTCATTAAACGTTCTAATTAACATTTTGTTTCTACATTTATTCGGTCAGTCAGCAGGAAAAAATAACAAAAAAATGTCAGGGCTTGAAGCGATTCAGTAAAGATAAATTTTAGTGAATTTCTTCAATTTGTAAGCGCATATTTATGAAAAAAAAACAGCCGCCAGTGACCAGATGAAAATTGTGGGAAGAACTCCACCGAACCGTGGCGAAATAAGCTAACTCACCGTATTAAGAAATTAAGTAAACGTTCAAAAAATGAGAAAAAAAGAGTAAGGAAGAACCCTTTTAGCCATAGTATTTTTATTTAGGGTTATAATAAACCTACGTCAGCAAAAAACCCTCAACTCCTCCATCACAAACAACCCCAACCGCAAATATCTCAACCGCATCGTACCGCGCTTTTAGCTATAGTAGAGGGAAACTGATTGGGGGCGGTATAAGCTTTCAGATGGTCCTACCAAGCCAAGTGTTAAATGACTTTTTGTTCGCACTTTAAACCATTTCACAGTATATTTCATTCCAGCAACACCCAACTGTCTATTTAAACACTAAATAGATGTAAGTATAGGACAAGAAAAATATATGTGGCTGTCAGGTTTGAGGGCAAGCCACTTATATTTAAAAAAGAGAACGTACAACGAAACTATAGTATATAGTGTAATTCGAAAAATTCCCGTTAACATAGTTTCTGAATATAGTTTATTTGCTTTGTTTACTTTCTTATACGAAGTTATAATCAACTATTGTAACGTGAATATTTTTAACGCTGGATTTTTTACGGTCAACCAGTTTGGATATTATTAATGTCTGAAAATCTTTATTACGTTACACGGCCTGTTTTGTTAATGTATTTTTATTAAATATCGTTGAAATTTAGAAAAATATCGAGAAAAACACATATTTTTCCTATAATTTTATGAAAAAAGTGGAAAATTGTAAGTTTAATAGGGCTACTGGGTCCCTATCTCGCTGTTGAGGGCCTCCATCTGAACTTTGTGGCCCCGAAATCAAGGAATTTGATAAAATAGAAATAGTTGTTTCGAAAATAAAAAAAAATCCGTTTTGGTAACACATGACAAATTGAGCCTTCGACTTTTGACACCGAAAATTTGAAGAAACAACTGAGTCCTGAACAAGTATTTTTTAAATCTATACAAATTCATAACAACATAATGGCTACATAACCGTGATTCATGACAACATTACCCAAACAATACGGTCGACTTTTTTAAAGGTGCCGCTCCACATGAGAGTAAATACGCGAGTAACTCTCAAAAGCTCTCGAGAGTTACTCGCAGGAGGTTGTCGATTTGAGAGTTAATTTCGGCAATTTTTCTATCGCTACTAGCGAAATCGAGCTTCTAGCGTTCTTGAGAGCTACTAGCGAAATTCAAACGCCGGCGAGCTCAGTGGAGGCCTGCTGACTAGAGAGTAGAATCACTTTTGACTAGCTCGCGAGTTTTTGCGAGTTTCTTCGAGCGACTCTCAGAGACGTGTCCACTTGCGAGTAGCTGCTATCGAGAGGTTCTCGCTGGCATTTACTCTCATGTGGAGCGGCACCTTAAAACTAGTCAATGGTCTAATAAATTTCGACTGCGGTGAATTTTACTTTTGCTTTTGCTATTATATTACATAAGGGAGACGAACTTTTTTAAACCCTTCAGTTAGAATATGAACCTAAAAAGTTAAACAATGTAAAGCCTCAAATTGTTATGGGGGCCTCTAATAGGGCCCCAGATTGGCTAAATCCGCCTCTGTAGATGACTGTAAATGAAGTAACTTTTTGCAAAATTTTGTTTAAGACCTTGCCAATAGGAAAGTGGTGTGATGAACACGTCTGGATTTCGTTAAAGGATTTTTCTTGCTGCCAGTGATGCACTCTGGCAGTCCTGGCACTCGGTACTCGAGTTCAATGAAGATGAATGCTGGATCCTTTACCACCTTATCCCGTTTGTTTGAAAATCCTTCTTCTATGTGATATATGTGTGAGCTTTATTCTATTCTGGTCTGTTTTATTTTTCTTTTCAACATACCCCTTAGCACATTGTATCCCCCGGATATTTATCTATGTGTATAGATATATGGTTATTTGCTTTTTTTCTGCTATTTCTTGTTATATTTTTCTTTACTTACAGGATGAAGCGAAAGGACGCCGGAAAGATATAAATAAGAAACAGCCATACAGTGATAGGCGAAGTAATCAGCAGGGTGGCTTATATGAAAAGACCATAATAAACGACGATGGGGTTTTTGTTGAAAAAGTAAACAAAATGAATGATCATGGTGAACATCAGGAGCTAAAAAGATTCGAACATTCACCATCAATGGGTGGGCAAGCATTCCAACTAACATCATCTGCCTCACACTCATCGTCATCTAGCTCTAGCTCTTTGGATTCTTCTGCAAGTAGCACATCCGACCAGCATCCAAGTCTTCATTATAATAGCGCTGGAACCGACGGGATTGGAAATGGCGGGGGCCCGGGCACAAATCCACAGTCCATCAACCCCAATTTCAACCACGATAGGATAAGCATGGGCACAGGTGGCAATGATATTGGTGGTGGTGGCGGACAGAATTCAAGCATGGGTAGTGGTAACGGAATGGGTGCTAAGGGTGGCGTTACATCTGTTGGTAGCACCGGTAGCAAGGATCCAGCAGTTCAAACGAAACTTCCACAACCGCCCGCACTAGATTTCGGTGAAGCTGAACAAAAAATTCAATTTGTGGATGTCCCACTAGCCAAGCACTACATCATTACGTCGTCGGGCAGTGTCGAGAATGCTGACATTCTGGCTAGTGATAATGTTTTATCACAGTTCCGCAACGATTACAGCGTCGTTGTTGAGACAACGTCAAACGCAGATGGAAATGTTTCGGATGCAATCCACAGTTCAAATGGCAATGACAGCAGCGGAATGTCGGCAGGACAAGTTTCGGGAACGACAACAACAATCAGGACAACATTAGATGGTGTAAATGGGTCAGCAAGCAGCGGTGGCGAGATAGGCGGACGAACTGGAGGTGTATCAGGGACTGCAGATGTCGCTTCCGGTGGTGGCCAACCAATACCAGCGTCATCATTATCAGCTGGGGCTTCTACTTTAGCATCCTCTTCGACATCGACCAGAGCACAGAAGCATCCGCAGCAAGACCTAAATTTTGTTGGTGAATCAACACCAAAATCCGAAATGTCATCCTCTTCACATCAAAACGCCCCAGACCAAGAATGCATTGTTATGGGTAAGTACCATTATGATCTCCAATTGCATCACTATTATCCTTCTCGGGAAAAAATTTATTCATACATGAATTTTGAATGTCAGCAATTATCCCAATTTTGCGCAGGATTCACACTTTTGCAATCGCATCCGTTTAATTTTTTCACTATGGCTATAGATATCGATTATTATTTTAAATACCCAAATTTATGTGTTTTACACTTTGCAATAAATCTTATCCTGCCATATTTTTTAACTTGACAAATTATTATGGTACTGCCAAAATATATAAAGCTGCGGCTGTAATAAAAAATCAGTAGTGTTGAGCACTGGCGCAACTGCAAATTTTGTGTGGCCCCATAAAAAAATCGGCATAGCTCCTTATTTATTTATTTATATACGATATAAACTTCAGTACAGAAAAAAATCCATTTACACTACAGCTTTAAGGACTCTAAAGTAAGAAAACTAAAAAATAAAATAAAAAAACTACTTGTTATGCTGTTGTTGCTGTACAATCGGTTAAACACGGAGGTTTAGTTTCGAAAATTTGTCACAAACAGATTTTTCTTGAAAAGCAAGATCAAAATTCTTGAACAGACAAAGTAGGGCCACTGTTTTTTGCGCCTTCTCACACACAATTGGGTGTTATTTTAACTCCAAAACTGTCTCAATAGGGTCTATCTTTATAGATAACCATTTGGACGAGTACAAAAGGATATAAAAAAAGACTTCGTCAGGTGCTTTTTACTCGACTATTTTTTTAAACTCCACTTTTGGCGTTTCGGGGTTAAAAATTTTATTTTTTTTTAAAAAGTTGTTATTGAAAAAAAATAATTAAAAAGGAAAAATAAATTTTTTTGGTATTGTGTATCAGAAATAAAAGAGAGATAAATATTTATTTTATTTTTCATGGTTTTTCTTGCTTTATTTGTGATACACAGTACCAAAAAAATATTTTTTCCTTTTTTTAAAATTAACCTTATGATGGAGGGTATTTTATACCCAGCTGTACCTTCAGTATTAATTTTCTCTTTTGTTTTTACTGATAATTACAGCATGTTATAGATATGCCTTCTCTGATAAGTTATTGTTATAATATTTATAGTAAAATTTGATTCTAAAAAATTCTTGAAGATTTACAATGATTACCCTTATTTACATAGCGGGGGTATTTTATACATACTCGATTAAGAATGTTGTACCGGAATTGCTACCCCGTTTTCACACCACCCCCCTTCCTCAACCTCCCCTCCCCTTCCACTTACGTCGTTTTTACGCGATGTATCGATATGTATATCGCCGTCACATTATCGAAGAAACCCTTCCTCCCCCTTTCCCCTTCTATCGTTCCTCTCCCCCCTATTGTCCTATTTCTTCTTTATCATTGATTGTTGCGGCAGTTAGGATGTGTGATCTTACGACAGAATGTAGCATTTCGAATAATGTCGATGGCTCTAAACTGTTTACGGATCGATGCAGGATTTATCGCGCGACAGGTATTAGAATTTAGACATATTCTAACATATATATGAGGAAAAGAATAATCACGTTATTCTGGCAGGACCTTCCGTTTTCCTTACAGACTTCTTGATATCAGAATCGGATTCAGCAGCCCAAAAAATCCCCAGATGAGATTTTTCCCGGAAAATTTGAGGAAAGGGATAATCCCGTTATCCTTATAGGACCTTCCGTTATCCTTACGAATTCTATAATGCCGGAATTGGATTGAGCGACCCCGAAATTTTTATCCGGAAAATATGAGGAAAATGATAATCATGTTATTCTTACAGGACCTTCCGTTATTCGTACAATGACAAAATTATTTTATTGTCATCGGACTTACGTATGCACGCAAACTTTCAAGTCAAGCGGATGAGTGGAAGTGGTTCAAAATTAGATTGCAAGATTTGACCCCTACAGACAAACAAACAGATAGGTACGAAGGCTAAATAAAAGCTTTTAAAAGGTATCTATTTGGAGTGTATAAAAATATCATTTGGAGTTTAAACTGAATCAATTTATTTAAAATTACGTGAACTAAAACCCTACAAAAGTTTGATTTCTTACAGCATTTGTAAGATTATTGTGGTAGATAAATTTTTCTTATCCATATTTGGTAAGATAAAGGCGTCTTCAGTTATTTTATCTATTTTAGTAGTTTGTGTAATTACAATTTTATCCTCCTGGACACAGTAAACATTTTATTCAGCTTTGCGGAGTTAAAAAAGCATTTAAAATTTAAAAAAAAATCGGATGAAATCGAGTTTACATCGCCAAATTTTTCTGTATGCCTTTGAAGTAAAAAAAATCACGACTTTCTCGAATATGGTTAAACCTTTAGAATGAGGGTATTCACAATCCTCTTCGGTATTCGGTATTCGGTATTTTCGGTAATATTAAAAGACTGAAAATATTCTGCTGTGAACATCCCACAGCACAGATTTGAGAACAGCGCTTTTATTTGATACGTGACCAAATCATGAACTGCGAATTTGATTGTAAAATATATCACATACATTTAAATCCATGTTTGATGTATTCTTTTGAATTTCTATTGTGGCAACGGCTATCAAAATTGAAAAAAATTGCAGTCCGATGAGATAACCAGCGAAAAAATTTGACAACTAAAAACATTACTAGCGCCACTCGCGGCTGATTCTTGATACCGAATACCGAGGCTGAAAAACACGACTCGAGGCATGTATACAATTACCGAATCCGGTAATTCATTTTTACATGAACCAAGTTACCGTCTCGGTAAAAATCTGTTAAATTTGACTGAATTACCGAGCGGTAAATTTACCCGCATTTTAAAAGAGGACTGTGAATTCCCTCAATATAATTTTAGACTCCTTTTGCATATTTCAGTTTCCAGTTGGAATCACTTATTGTTAAAAATACAAGCAAACTGCAGGAATTTAAGTTTTGTCAAAGTTAAATTTGAAGATTTCGTTGGCGTATTTGACGATAACCACCTGCCTGTTTTGTTCTCTTTACAAGTTTTTTTTTCTGAATGTATACCAAATTTAATAATATGAAGATGTTCTTCTCAAGGGACTCCTCAAAAATTAATAAAATTAGGTTTTTTTTTGAAATCCAACTTTAAGATTTTAATCAATTAGTGACGGAAACCACATTCAAACCAAATTTTAATAATGTTCCAGTAAGAAAGGAAAACATCGTAATCTGCTTAGGAGGATTTTTTCCACTTTGCTTTGTAAAAACTCATGAAAATTCTTACCCATATAGTTGGAAGGGGCCGAGAGCAGTTAGATGAAGCGTAGAGAGGTTCTTAGGATAGACACAGTTCATAAACCTCAAGTGCCCCCACAGCATTCATGCACAGAGCCAACATCTAAGACTCCTAATTAAGACTGGTCGAGTCTTTTCGCCAGGAAAAGCCAAGGGAAAAACATGAAAATAATAAAAAAATAAAATGGAAATGCGGCATTTCACTTTGTTCGCAGTTTTTCTTAAATGCAAGTAGTTGAAGCATGAAGACAAACTAAATGGATCCCAACTGGAATAGGGAAGAATGGAGGGATAAATGAAGCAAGTGGCTACTTCACTTAATTAAGTCAAAGTACTTGGGACGCAACACTGAAGACGATTTTATCTAAGACGAGGGCTTTTCCACATTTAAGATTCGAGGAGAACAATATATCTAACCAATTGCACCGAACCCCGCATGCTTCGTCGGCTATTTTCATCCTACCTTAAACTTCTACCCTGATTTCATAAGAATTGGTAGTACGCACTCACTTATATGGAACATAATCCTGTCCGCAATGATTCCATATGGAAGTTCCATATACCAGCACTAATTTTTGTTCTGTATGAGGAGCAAATAAGGTCAGGGTTGAGACAATGGCAAGATAAGGTTTCTCGGGTCCTTATATATAGTCAGTGTGACATACGAGTATAGTAGCGATGAAAACTTGATATAAATGATATTACCATAAGTGCATACAAGCACATTTGGTTTTATGTAATGTACCGACGACAATGTAACTACATTTGTGTTTACACGGCCATCTTCAATTAAAATTTTCAAAATGGTATGCCGTATCCTAAAGTTTATTCTTCAATTTTTTTATTCTATATGAGGATCATATTCAATCGTCGTGCACAAAATCAGTGGAACCGATTATCCGAACTATTAAAAGTACTGTTGTATGCATATGTAAAAATGGACTTATGGTGCTTTGCCAGATCCCCAGGTGCTACATTCTCATAGATTTATTCTCATAGATTTATATGTGATATGATGCTCTTTTAGCGGCCGTAACTTCTTAGAAAGTGTCAGAAACTACCAAAAAACCGAGTGCAGTTTACCTCTAGGTTACAGGTGTACATATTTAAAGAAACTATGAATGTGCAATTAATGTAACTAAACCTTTTTAGTATTTGGTTTGACAATTTTGGATAAACATTTTTATTTGTTTTAATTTACAAAACTTTTTTTTTACTAGTTCTTATGGTTCGCAATCCATGTGAAAATGCAGGTGCAGGAGTAGGTAAGGGAAGAAATTTTTTCTGAGACCTCAGTTGAATATATATGACCATATATAGATGAAGAATAAGAACACGCAAACGATTTAAATAATAGTTCGTTGTATTTTAATGAATTCCAAGAAAAACCACGCTTTTTTAATGTTTTTATACCCGTATGGTGAATCCAAAAGGTATATTAAATTTGTCTTACCGTTTGTAATGCCAAGATCCCGTCATCACACTCATAAATGAATTACACCAGTGTGTTTAGAATGATAAAAATAATTAATTTTTGCATGTCCGTCCGTCCGTCTGTCCGTCCGTCTGTGGCGCGGATTGCGGGCGCACGGATTGAGCTACAGACTTGACATTTTGCACAGATCCATTTTTCGTAAAATGCGAGGCCAAGTTCGTTCATGGACAAAAATGGACGAACGAAAACGTTTTTTGCGAATATCTCAAAAACGGTGCATCTTATCAAAAAAAAAGTGCAATAACAAAAGTTATTTAGGATATGATTCTACATAAAACTCCCATACATCAAAATCCGATTGGAATAAATTTTAAAAAATCTTATTGGAAAGTTTGACTTCAAAGTGGAATTTTGGTACAACTGTTCGAATTTTGATACGAATATCACCATACGGGTTTTCAATAATTGCCAGATTGGCAATTATAGCTTTTGTTATGTTTTTTTTGCATATGCTAAATCTTTTTCGTCTATTTTACAATTATTCTTTCCGAGTATTGGTGAGGTTTATTTTCTCGTTTTTAATTAGAAAATTTCTAGACTTTATTGGGTTACAATGATTGTATGCGTTGTGATTGGAGTTGAAAATCGAAAAAAGAAACCAAAGTTAATAAAATTTATAAATATTCAAAAGATTTTCAACGACTGGGTTAATAAATATCGATCAATTTCAATTATTTATCCTTAATTTATCTCATTAATATCAAAAATTAATTCTTTCTCCCGAGCCTCCTTACTATAAGCTTAAGCGATATTGACACTGGTCATAAGTATACTGAAAGCAAGGAAATGATTCACACGTTTCAATTTTGTGACGACTGAACGAAAACATAACCTAAAATTTTCTGAGAAAAAATATCAAGACACTTTTTTTGTGAACATATTTGCGAATTTTACGTTAAATTGTTTGTTACCGAAGGATTTTTTATTTTCGCGTTTGTTTTTCGATAAAATATTACGACGTTCTCTAGCAAAACATAACTACTCGTTTCAATGACTGAAAGCAAGTTACTCACACATAAGCAAGCGGTTCACTCTACGTCAAATCTTGTGTGTATACAGTACTTGCTTTCAGTCTACTTGACCAGTGTCAATACCGCTTTAGGGTCGACCCACCCACGCGCTCTTTCGAGGAAGATATTTTTTTCGCTAACATAGCTTCAATAAGGATCACAAGGCAAACCATCATCCATCCTGTGTCTGCTCCCATTGTGCCCTCTTGCTCGCTTCAAAGACAATTTGTACCCTCAACTACGCGGTAACCGAATCCGGGTAGCTGAAAAATATTTTGATCCATTTTTTTCGACGTCTTCCCAATGTCGCCATATTTTGGGTTGACGGTCTCGAAAACAGGCATCGTGACTGAAATGAAACCCTAAAATTGAGCTGAAGTTGTGTCTTCTCCCCAGTCGATAGAAGGAAAAACGCTCAAAATTTATTTCCTCTTCGTTCATCCATTTTAGGTCGCGATCTCATCCCACTTCTCCACCACCCTGAATCGTCGTGCCACAAGATCCGGTTGTGGCCCTCAATTCCCAAACATCACCACGTGTACGCTTCCTGTTCAGTCAATGTTCATATGAACCGAACGTTACCGATGTCAATCGCAAGTCCCAGTCCCAGATCATCCCTCATTCATCTCGAGATCGTTTTTTATATGCTGCCCTCGATAGACAGGAATGTTTCCATTTTGCCACTAACTCACATCTCCTCACGCAATCCCCACGGGTCCACTGCTTATGCCATTCCCTGTTCCTGTTTTTTCCTCGGTGTAGTGTTGTATTTATGTTTATCGTCAAGTGCTTGAATTCGGGATTCAGGATTCCAGGACCAAAACGAAAATATTTTTAAGGGAAAACTTTAGGATGGTTTCGTTGGATGGTGGACAGTCATGCAGACAGATGAATAAAAGAGGCGATTTCTGGTCCGGATGATGTCCTTTTACATACGCCATTCCCGAGAGTTCTCTTCACCCTCCTGTTCTTATAGTGTATAATCAAAGAAGGCTGAATACTGTGTAGGTGCGGAATAGAGGTTTAGATCAATATGTTAACATTTTTGTTAATGGCAAAGTGAAATGCTTCAAATTACTTTTCCTATAAAGTATGAGAACATGTTTTTCAATTCGTTTTCACCCCCATCGTAACAATTTCTCCCCGTCACCACTCGCCCATAAACTTCGATTTATTTCTTTTATAGTTACTTTTCATTTTCGTTATACTTCCTTTAGATTTTTATTTGTCGCAAGAGGAAATGTCCGAGCAAAAAATAGATTGGGAAAAATGAAAAAGAAAAACATTCGAAGCAAAGTTTTGCGTGAAAAAGTTTTCTTCATCTGAAAATTCAGAGTTTTCAGGAGAAGAAAAATGTTTTCCACCATGCAAAAAAGGTTTTTTTTAGCTTACCCGCTCTCCCTGTGGTGTTTGTTCTTATAAATCGTCTTGGTATGGAAAAAATAACACAAAAAAAGTTGATCCGGTCTGTGGTTTTTACCGCTTTTGTACTTCTTATACAGATATTGCATTCGTTATATTCAAAAGAAATAACAATTTTTTAGTATTAAATTTAACCGGAAATACGGTTTGAATGCTATAAATGGAAAATCTTGAAGAAAATGTTAAGAAATATTTTGTATTAAAAATTGAAAAGAATTTTTTGCATTTAGGAACAAAAAACTTTTCATGTTCAAATATAAAATTTCTTATTCTATCATTTTAGCCATTTGCTCTTAAAATTTAGAAGCTGCTTTTTATGGTGATTTTTTTGAATAGAGACATAAGAATAGCCCAACAATTTAAGCTAAATTCAGACTTCAAGAAGTGAAAATTGAATTTGGATGTCAAATATTTATTAAGAAAAAAATTTCATTTTCAAGAAAATTGGTAAAAGACATTTTTGGACCGTATAAGGAAGAGTCGTGAAATGGTAGTTTTTCTGCAGTTCTCGGTTTTCTATTGTGTTTTACATACAATTAAATTTGGGCATTTAAAAAAAAATTAAAAGACATCTTGAAGCCAAAAATATTTATATTTCTTGTTTGCCTATCTGCCTTCCGAACGGTTGTAAAATTCTTTGTATTTTTTTCTATTAGTGTTTATTTCAGCCTCTGCATGGATTTCGACTCATTTTTTCAGTCGCAAGGTTTCTTTGTAATAAAGAGTCAGATGTAAACGATGCCTAAGACTAAAATTTGAGGCGAAAGATTTATTATATTTCAAATGTTTGAAAAAAAAATTGACCCGAGTACAAAAAAGTGCAGATGATTAAAAACATAATTAAAAATTTAGGATTTCATTTTCTTTCAGGATTAGATTTTATGCCTGTCCAAGCCCTAACATGAAAATCTAATTTGACTCCCCTCATGATTAAAATTAGGTCATCTGTTCCGGTGATGCCGACATTTTATCAACGGTCACTTCACCGCAACAAGATGTTCCTCACATTAATATTCAAAATTTACGATCGACTCGCCCAAAAATATAAAATTGTCATTTGGGAAATTTTGTGGGAAATCATAGAGGGCAATTTATCAATTCGTTCATTTCTTCGGTTGCTTAACCAGCAACATATTTCGTTTAGCGTCTTTTCCGTTCGTCTACTTACTTAGGCAAGAAATGATTTTACTTTTGGTTTTTCACGTTCTACATAAAAATAGCCTATTTAAACGGTTTTATGAGTGGCAAAAGGCTCGTCAAATATTCGTTTTATTCGAAAAGTTTTTTTTAATGGTTCCCCACTAACAGCTACCAGCCACCATTCAACCAGGCTCCTGTTATTATTGTTGTACTAGGACTAATAAGGGATAGCCAGGAACAACTTAGTAATGGTCAATTATTTTTTTACTTATTGCCACAATCAAAATTTATGTCAATTATTTAGACACTGATTACTGGAAAGTATTATCCCAGCTGAATATTTTACGGTGATGTTAAGGACTTGTGGTGGGGCATACCGAATTAATGGCGCTGATGTGACATTTATGAATATTAAATCCGCCTCACAATAAGAGATTAGTGATTACATTTTTGTTGATTTTCTTGTAATACTCTGAATTTTCTATGCTTCATTATCGTGTACATTAAAACATTAAAAACCCGAATCTTCCTCCGAAAATTTGATAAATTGCTTGTTAGAATGATGTTTAAGGTAAATCAGGCTATTAACTTTTGATGTATTATTTTGGGAGAAATAGAAGTACAGGGGAATTTCGAAAAGATGAACACTAAAACAACACAGCCGTGTCATCTTTTCGAGATCGTTCATCTTTTTGGACGGAGTTTTGACTGAAAGAGGACACATGTATGTTACATAAACGTCATTCTAAAAGAAATCAAAGGCAGCAAAAAATTAAAAACAACAAAAGCGTTATGTAAGAACCAGCGTGCATTTCAAAATTCAGTTGTAATGTACAAAATATATTTCTTTAGAAATTATTTTTTCTGAAAAAAAACCACTGATTTTGGTTTGTCGTCGAGCAGAAAGCTGTTTCAATACTGCTTTTTCTCTTAATTTTCGGAGATTTATAATAGTGTCAAAATTGGACTCGCATTGTTCCGCTAATTTTAAGCAAATGTTGACAGCCGCAATTGCATCTGCTGGCAACTGTTTTGTATGAAGAACCCTTTTTTATCTCTTTGATAACATCACATTTTTGTTTTAAGTTTAAAAATCTAACGCGGCATCTTTGTTGTAGCGAAAGTCACTTTTTACTGGAAAAACAAACTCAAGCACTACCACAAGAATATACAGTTACTCCAGAAATACAGTTACTCCAGAAATACCCAAACCAATTGTGTGAAAAAATAAAAGAAAAGGATTGTACCACGAGGCGTTCATCTTTTAGAACGTTAAGATTCTTCTCGTTCATGTTTTAGAACACTCCAATATTAAAAGTATGCCGTTCATCCTTTTGGGATTTCTATCATTACGATCGTGCATCTTTTCGAGATTCCCCTGTAATTTTATAATAAGCGGTGATATTGGGAACGCTTTCTATTACGTTAAACAAAAAAAAAACGGGTCGTATAAATATTCTAATGCCTCTATTTATAGTCGCTTCAATTAAAATTGGATTTTATAAATTAAGCAATTCTGTTCTCAACTTTTAAAAATATAAATTTGTTGGTTCATTTCTGTAAATATTTTTACTTTTTACACCCAAATAAATATTTTTTTCTCATTTAAAGAAAAATAGACTTCAATCCACAGAAATTTAATAACGTTTTATCGTCACTAGGGCTTCTCATTTCCCGTAGAAATTGAAATCCCGGGATTCCGGGACAAAAATATTCAAAATCCCGGGATCCCATTTGAGAAGCCCTATTCGTCACAGAAGATTTTACTTAGAAACAAAATTTTCTTTGAAACTAGGAAATATTTGCAGCTTTAAAATTAGGACAATTTTCTTCAGTTTAAAGAAATTATTCTTTGAAAAAATGAAAATATTTAAATGTATTTTTCGAATGGTTTTAGTTAGTTTGTTTTGCATCTTTGCTAATATTTAATGCTCAGAAATGTAAGGTAAATACTTTTTCGCACGCCGTCTTTTTCTATTTTCGGACCCGTATACATTTCTTTTTCATGTGCTGCGTGTGTCTTTTAGGTTATTTGATGGCCTAAAGGTGGGTTTAGAAACACGAGCATTTTCATTTTTACTGGCAAAGTGAGCGGGATAGCGAAATTCAAATTTACGTGCGCAAAAAGTCGATCACATCAGTGTCTCACATGTACTTTCCCTTCCACTTTATGGCGAACTGTCACTGCACATCACCTTCTCGCAGCAATACGTTTGTTAGCACTTCAATTTCACCTAACAAAATCATTTTGTGTGATGTTATAATTAATAACATAATTATTATTACCTCCCGTTTCCATTTAAAATGCGTAGCTTTCAAATAAACATCGAACTTAACCTTACTTTTGCTGGCTGCCATAATTCCCCATAATTCAGGGGTAACATTTTGCTGGCAGGGCGGGGAAGTCCAATGTGTTTGTTGTTGTTTACTGCCATAACTTTCCTATCGTCGACGAAAATTATGGATAGTAAAACCACTACATGCAAGCAAAATTTCCAGTAAAATTTTTACTGAGTGGTGTCCCGTCCCTTTCCCACTTGGTGAAAAAGTCATAAGAAATCTGGCATTTCACTCACTTTGCCAGTAAAAATGAAAATGCTCGTGTTTCTAAACCCACCTTAAGCCCTGATTAACATCTGTTAAAAATAGTCGGAATCGGTTTTTGTAATTGAAATTAACAATTTTGTAATTGAAATTAACAATTAACTACACGGAAAAAACTGTGTTTGTAATCATTCCTATATTTCCATTGCCAAAATACTTGTAACGCGACAATATATGTATATGAAAACCAAAAAAAAAAAAAAAATTAGAATGATTCCTGAATTTTTTGGTAAGCTCTCCTATCTAACTCTTCTAACTTTTTAGTGAAGGTGTCAAACATTTTATGGGAATCGTTTCAAAAAAATTCAGTAATTCGTCATTGTTTCTATTTAAATGTAATTTCTTTGTATTATTCAAATGGACCATGAGAAATCTGGTACTTGAATAGAAATGTTTTCGATAGAATCAAAAGTATGCCAATATGATCTATAGTCTGAACATCATCAAAAATAAATAATATTAAAATCCTAAAGGTCGAGAAATTCAATTAAAAATACTAAGTTTCAAATATACAATCAGATAAATCTGTATCTTCAAATCAAAGAAATATATTCTTCTTCATTCTCTAATTAAAGAAAATTTTCTTCAGTTCGAATATTTTTCTGCAGTCTTATTTTCAAAAACCTTGAAATAAAACATTGTCTTTGATTTAAAGCTACAAATTTCTTGGATCTATTTTCAATCATAGATTTCCCCTGAATTTAGACATTTTGAATAGAAATTCTTTCGATAGAAGTAAAAATTTTCCAAAAATAAATAATATTCTAGTATTTTTATATTATCTGAAGTCAACTGTAAGACTAATATTAATTATTTTTCTCCGCAGGTACATCGTATAAAATCGGAACAGTTCTTCCGCAAGACACCGGAAATTGCTTACAATGCATATGCATCGAAGGAGCAAGCGAAGGTGACTCTCCACGAGTAACATGCAGTCCACACAATTGTCCTCCGCTCGTGTTGCCAGATTTATTCGACGCGACTGGCTACTAAACGGAAATAATTTAAGAAAGTTTCATTTCATGTGCAGCGAATGTAAGATAGTAAATTTTGATTGCACGAATTATTTAAAAAATAGGAAAATAATTAAATTTTAAATAAAAGTTATGATAAAACAAGGAAAAATTGTAAAAATTAATTCTTGTTGGTAATGAGGAGGAGGATCACTGTTAAAAACTCCGAAAGAAGAAAAACGGATATGAGCTGAAATAGGCTTCAATTGAGAGAAAAAGCGGGAAAACATTTCCATAATAAAAAAAGAAGACCGACAGCATTAAAATTAAGGCAAAAACCAAATTGCTTAAAAATTCTTTGTCCCATGGAATTTGTTTTGCTAAATATATTTTGAATTATACTTAAACTGACCTTTAAAAATGTGCATCGGTCAAAATCTTAAACCATGTCTGGGCGGTTAATGTTTTAAGTCAAACATTGTATTTTAACCCTTTCGGTATTTTGATGCCATATGGCATCATGCTAAAAAATTTGAATTGTCTTATTATTTATTTATTTTCAACACTCTATTCTCATCCAGTGCACCATTAAGTGCATTTTTGACCCAATTTTGATTTTTTGAGTAAAAAGCTGGACCACAGTGGACGTATTTGAAAAAAATTAAAATATTCAATTTTTTTTTTTAAATGAATACTAATAGCTTAAACATCATTAATTTGTATACAGAGAATTTTTAACCCCCATCGAAAAAAACATGTACCGAAAGGATTAAATAATAATTGCGGAGGAAATTTATCAAAATTGTCTAAAGCGAATTTAAAGACAACAATTTTTAAAAAATTTAATTGAACACAATATTAAATTAAAATTGATTCCATCTATACATTTTCTACAACCAAAAGAAGTTTGATTTAACATTAAAAGATCAAATGAAACCACATTAAAATATATGAGACAATAAAGCAAATTAACAAGAAAACCAATTTTCATTTCTCATCTTAGGCTATGTCATAAATAAAAGCGAAACTTAATTTACATCAACAATTTCATATTGTATAAAAGTAGGCGGTGTACTTCTACTACCATATCTTATTTATACTTTGTATTTCTTAATACTGTATAAAGGCAAAATTCTCTAACACGTTAAGTATGTTTTAGTAAAATGCGAGTAATATTCGAGAGTTTGCCACCATTGAAAGTTTATCTGAAATGTTGAACCGTATTATATTGTCAAAGTATAAATACAACAACAAAATAAATAAGTAAGGAGAAGATGATGAGGAAGGATATACGAATTATATTGGATAATATAATATACAAAGTTACATACATTTATATTATATATAAAATACCAAAAAGCCACGTCGAAACTTTAAATTAATAATTAAAGTTGGAGTAACCATAAACTGAATATGTATACTTTGGTATATTATGGTTAAATGTACATGTATGGATGAGTCGGTTACTTGGCTGCTTATTTGAAAAGTGTGAATTATGTAAGAGGGACATCAGAACAAAAGCGACAGTAAACAGTAGTCAGCTGAATATATTGTTACTACGGGGATACTAATCAGAAATTCTTGGAGTTTTTTACTTTCCTATACATATTATGGGTAAAATAGATTGTTTATAAAATTGTTTGGCCACGATATTCAAAATGGTAAATAATTTTTGAAAAATTCTGAATTGACTTTCAGATGTTTTACAAAATGTCTTTCTGATAATTTCTTGTTTGTACACGATATTACTTTAGTTAGTCGACATGCTGTCTCAGAACCTTCGTAAGTTTACGCGAGGGTTTTGGTGTGTAAACAATCTCGTAAACATATAGGAAGACGTCAAATACGGAAATTCAGAGGAATTCCGAAATTCAACTGCAAAAATAAAATCTTTTTCTATGCTATTTGTTCGCATATTTTAATTAATTTTAATTTCTTATTGATTCTCGACATTTTCAACCTCTAATTTTGTGGATAGTGAGAAAAGACTGCCGATCGATTTCCACGGTGCGCTCATGAAACATTCCGCGTAAAAATACGCAATCGCACTAAGAGAAAGAATCATATTCTGGCACTAAAAAAATTGCGTACTTTGCTTCAATTTTTTGTCAGAAGAAAAGATTTTCTAAATCGTTCTGTGTTAATACTATATTTTTTGGTAAATGTTTAGTGGCGCGCTACAATATTTATAGTGCGCGTTACAATATTTATAGTAAACTGTCATTATCTTTAAAAAAAATAAAATCTTCATTTTTCACGGGTTTTATCTACACTGTAGAAAATGAATTTGAATTTAAACCGAAAAATGGGGTAAAAACGGGGTAAATTTGCAAAAACGTCGTAAAATTTCGAAAAAAAAATCAGAATTTAGCTCGCACACCATTTAAGTTGTAAAATCACCCAAAAAACATTAATCTTACACTAGAAATAGGGTAATTTTAAACCTTGCGTAAAATTTCGACCAATATTCGTATTTTTACTCTCATTTTGGTGTAAAAACACGCTAGCAGGGTGTTTTTGCATTATTGTACGGACAATTTAACCTTAACCTTATAATTCGCATAAGGTTTGTGGCAACGGAGTATAAATACTCGAATCGAGTTTTACTCTACCAAAATCCTGTGTGGCGCCTGCCACATGGCAGACATGCCCGGAAAATTTGGATGTGAAAACATCCGTAAAAATAATATATTATTTTTTTTTTCAGACCGTATAAGCCGAGAAATTCTAATACCATTTTCGGTGTAATTTTAAACAAAAAATGTCGTAAAATTACACCTTTAAGACGCGGTTTTGCTACCAAATAGGAGGAAAATTACAACAAAAATGTGGTAATTTTAAACATCCATGTCGTAAAATTACACCCGTATTGTACTTTTACTTCTTATTTAGCTTAAAGTTCCCCCGTAAAAGAGGCTTTTGTACGCCACAAAATGAGTAAAAATGCATAGCTTTTAAGCCATTACGACTCGGTGTAATTTTGCCCCTATTATCGTAGGAAAATGGTTTCCTACGATAATAGGGGTAAAATTACAATAAAATTTTCTAGAGTGTAGTTTTACAAATACTCTGAATGTTCTTAAGATTTCATGAAAATTTTATCTTTTCTTATAAGAAAATCATGTGGTAACCATATCAAATTTGAGTATTTACAATTCAAGTGTGTTTTCATTTTACTTTTCCGTAAATAATAAAGTATCTTCTTTGAGAATAAGTATTTTTATTCATCGTCTATTCTCTATCGTAGCCAAGCAGCCTTAAACTTGTCGTATAAATAGTCTACTATCCCCATATTAAAATAATCTTTTAGATATGTATTGTTTCGTAACCATACACCCTTTCTCTACCTTTTATTATACTTATCACTGACTATTGAGATTTCATATTTATAGATGAATATCATTAACTTCAAGTGTGTTATAGACGAAATACTCACATGGTAACCATAAGCCTTTGGTCCGCTTACCCCCGCATCTTAAACTCAATAATGGAAAATGGGGGAAACTTAAAGGACTATCAAGATCCAGGTCACCTAAAAATATTTATCCTCTATCCGAAATTCTTTTTGCATAGTTACCATATATGGCTATATGTCTATGTCTATGTCTATGTCTATGTCTATGTCTATGTCTATGTCTATTTATCCAGCTTCAATTCTATACATCATTTAATCACAGGAATTCTCTTGTCCTAAGTTATCATACATTAATCATTGGGGAGGGTTGAAAGGATACTCGCTAAGACAATAAAAGCAGTTAACTAAAATATTCACCACATATCTTTATTTCTTCTCTTTGCTTCTTTGATAAAATGTTACATAAATAGTTTTGTTTGTTTAATTTAAATGCCGTAGGGTGGAATCAATAAGAACCTTGAGGGTCGCTTAAACATAATATCTTTACAAAATAAATTCAAAGTGCAATGGATAATGTTGCTTCTATTATCAAAACATGTGTAATAACAAAAAACAATAAGCGGCGTGTAAATTGTTTATGCAATTGAAAAGTTGAGCAATCGTTTAAGATTGTTCTTAATTTATGGCTAAATATGTATATTCAAAATTCATAGATTACAGAAGAATATCTTTTTAATAAAAAGAAGTTAAATTTATTACTTTTGATTAAATTTTTATGTTAAGTATCTACTAAAAATGGGGTGTAAATGCGATGTGATTAATATAATTCTTCTAAATCCATTTAAATATGTGAATTCACAGAAGAAATTATGATAAAAAAAGTTAATCAGGGTATTCACAGTCGTCTTTTAAATTGCGGGTAAATTTACCGCTCGGTAATTCAGTCAAATTTAACAGATTTTTACCGAGACGGTAACTTGGTTCATGTAAAAATGAATTACCGGATTCGGTAATTGTATACATGCCTTGAGTCGTGTTTTCCGGCCCGGTTCTTCGGTATCAAGAATCAATCGCGGGTGGCACTAGTAATGTTTTTAGTTGTCAAATTTTCTCGCTGGCTTTTTGTTAATCTCATCGGACTGATGCAATTTTTTTCAATTTTGATAGCCGTTGCCACAATAGAAATTCAAAAGAATACATCAAACATGGATTTAAAGGTATGTGACATATTTTACACTCAAATTCGCAGTTCATGATTTGGTCACGTATCAAATAAAAGCGCTGTTCTCAAATCTGTGCTGTGGGATGTTCACAGCAGAATATTTTCAGTCTTTTAATATTACCGAAAATACCGAATACCGAAAATTAAAAGAGGATTGTGAATACCCTCAATGAAATATAACAAAATTATAAAAATTTTAGTTGATTTATTTTTTTATCTCATTTAGATAATCATTTAGATGTCACAATGGGCCTGTAGGCCTCCGAGTGTAGCGCTGTGCTCACGCCTGGGCGCGCGCGGTCTTCTCAACCTAACCTAACCTAGATGTTTAGTAAATTCAAGAAATATGAAAATGGTTATAAAACTTTTAATTATAATCTATATTTTTATAACAACATGAACAAAAGTTTCAATAAAGTTTTCAAACATTTTCAATACCAGATATCGTTTAATATTGTATGTCATTTTCAGCATTCATTTTAAATATAAATACTCTTTTTTCCATTTTCAAAAATTAGCAAAAAATCGCTTTTGAGAGAAAAAAAATCTACTCATTCTTCCATTAACAAAATCAATAAACGAATGAGTTGAAATGATAAAATAATTTTCGATTTTTCCCATTTGAAGTTACTTTCCGCATTTAACCTCTTCAACCGCACATAATTCATTTTCATTGAATATCAATCAATCCATAACACATGCTATCATTAAAATTTAACGATAACTCATCCAAATGATTGAAATTTATTGGATCCGATGTTCGAACAAAGCTGACGAAAACGAGAAAAACATGAATCGATATTAGGGATAACAGGGATTTTGTTGATTTTTTTTTCATTTTCGCCGCGCATTTGGTCGCTTCCTCCTACATTAATGACTGGGATTATCCTATTCATTCCCCCTCCCTCCCCCTTCTGTATCACTGTCTTTATCAATGAATCAGAGACATACATTTGAATTCTAAATTGGAAAATTGTTTCATTATGTTCAACAATCAGTGAAAATTTCAAGTAATTCTTGTTCTTTTTCTCTTTTGAAATGAAATATTGATTTTGTTAACCTCGAATTAACAATTTGATATTAGATACAAGAAAAAATATCAGTTGTGGTCAACACAAAACTTTCTTCTACCAAATCTACGACCCTGCGCAATTTACGCTAGAGCCCTGTCGCGTTGTCAACCTAAGACGACCTCCCAATAAATTCTTGGTTTATTCAAAAATATCAAAAACGTACAAAATTTGAGATAACTTGAGAACGGTAAAAGATATCAATTTACGGTAAATGGCAAAAATGTAGAAAATGTTAACGCCTTTAATTATTATTTTAACTGATTTGTCGAAAAACCGTTAGTTTGCAAGTAATTTGCAAAAATATATTTTTTTTATATTTTAATCTAAATATCACAATAACGGTAAAAGATAACGGATAACGGTAAGAAACAAAATTGTGCAGAATGCCATTCTCATTAGTTCACTTCATACATTCAGTCAGCAATAAACCGTTATTATTGGAAATAACGGTTTATCTCGATAACAGGTTGAGATATCGGGTTATAGCTAAAGACAAAAGTGTGGGAAATTTTATTTTCTCCAAGTTTGGTCATACTTAAGGCCAATAAAAAACGCGTAGTTTGGGAGTAAATCGAGAAAAACGAAATTGCGATTTTTGAAAAACCGCCATTTTGGATACTTCCGGTTAACGGATTTCCACCAAAAGTTGATAGGGTCGTCCCATTTCAGGACCCAACATGCCTATAAAATTTCATGGCGCTAGCTCTATTAGTTTTTGAGAAATCTTGCACACAGACTGACAGACTGACAGACTGACAGACAGACTGACAGACAGAAAGACATTTTTTTAATATGACTCCAATCGACTCAGGAGTGATCGGGAAATGTTTTTTAGGCAAAATTAAGAGGTCGAAATTTTTCATGAATACAATACTTTATTATACTCCGTAGAAGAAAGTAAAAATCGGACACAATCTTCGGAATAAAAAAATAAAAAAGTACAAACAATGGCGTAGCAAAAAACTGTAAACTGAAATCAAGGTTTGTTGAATGTAAACTTTTTTTTTACTAAAAGGAAAATATGCTCCCGAAAAAGAGGCGCTTTAAGTAAAAATAAAGGAACAGTGCTTTAAAAGAGTAAATTGAATAAAATCACTCCAAAAAAATGAGATTGATATCCTCCTCCTTTGAATTGATATTTCCACTCAGATGATAATTTAAAATATTGTTACACTTATGTAAATGTTTTTGTTAAAATTAGTGATTTTAATTTGGAAAAACGGTATTATAAGCAGCGAAGCACGCCTTTGCGGCCGATTTCAACAGTATTTTCATACGCAGTTTTATCCAATTTAGTAATTTTTATAGAAAAAATCAAGTTTCAATTAAAATATTTTTATTTTTACATAAGTATTCAATATTTCTATAAACCAGGGGTGGCTTCATGCAACTTTTTTTAAATGAACTAACTAGCCGAAGAAAACCTTTTTTCGACCAAAACTGATTAAACAGTCCGACACTCATTCTGGTGCACACGATATAAGAATCTTATCTGAGTAATTTGGGGTCGCTGAATCCGAATCTGACAGTAGTTTGGTTGTACCATATCTACTCTTTCAGATATGAAGGAAAAAAGGATTGCTGAGTTCTAGATTATAAATATTTAAACCAATGTATGGATTACTCGCCAGATTGAAAAAAAAAAGATCTGGTAGAGCCAAACTACTGCCAGATTCGAATTCAGCGACCCCAAATTACCCAGAAAAGACTCCTATATCGTGTGCACCAGAATGAGTGTCGACGTGTTTAATCAATTTTGGTCGAATAAAGATTTCCATCGACTAGTTAGTCGATCGAAAATAAGTTACATGAAGCTATCCCTGCTGCACAGAGTAATAATTATACAGAGATTTAAAATTTTTCCTCTCTAAAACATTGGGTTCCGATTATGGAGATTTTGCACTGGGCTTATGGCGAACGAATTTTCACACACTAG
This sequence comes from Chrysopilus asiliformis, assembly GCA_964034945.1. Lineage (NCBI taxonomy): Eukaryota > Metazoa > Arthropoda > Insecta > Diptera > Rhagionidae > Chrysopilus > Chrysopilus asiliformis. Next base: position 86,837,734 of record OZ035961.1, on the reverse strand, counting down.
CAATGGACGAGACGCTGGCGGTACAGGGAGTATGCAATAAGATGATTGATGGACACGTTACCTGCTTGTCGTCATCACTAGTGAGTACGAATTCGTTTGCCATAAGCCCAATGTAAAATCTCTATCATCGGTACCCAATGTTTTAGAGTGTAACTGGTGTTTTAGACACAATAACAAATAGAACGTGAAAAATTATTTTGAAGAAAAGAAAAATTTATCTGCCAGAAGATTAAATGAGATATCATTTACTATTAGTAATCTATTTAGTAATATAATATCTTTAAGATCCTATATACAAAAAGGTTTTATGAAAATTCAATAAGGAAAATTTTATAAACAAAAATCATGCATTCAAAAGACTATAAAAAGAACCACCATAATCAAAAAATCAATAAAATCGTTTTAAAACAAATACATATAACCAATTAATTTATAGAAATTATAGAGGGATGATGTTATTTGTAAGAAAATCAATTTAACGGATAAGTTTAGTTTAAAATTTAAAGAAATGAAAAAAACTTTTTATAACCGACAGCATTTTATTAGAAAAAATTATCGATTCATCACAATAACACTAACAATATTGATATACCTATAACAATAAAATTTACATTTTATGTATACATACTATAATATGAAAAAATAGAATTAAACAACTAACGATTAAAAAGCATAAGATTATATCAAATTCACATAAATAACATATTATTTAATATTAAGTAATCTAGTGTGTAAAATTTCATCTTAATCAAAATTAGATTAGACAACTTTTGAGACATAATAAAATGAACAAAAAACCCGAGGAAAAATTAAAATCTTGAAAATGTTTTCGAATATATGTTTCTCTTGTATTAATTATTAAAATTATAGTAATTAATAAGGACAAAAAAAGAGAGATGTGTTAAAAACATAGTAATTGACATTATCAAAAATCCTTATTACTCATTTAATTGTTAATTGAGTGTAGATAGTTTATGACAAAATAAATTTTACTGTTGACCAAGAAATGAAAAACGATACAGAACAAATGAAAATTAATAGAATTATAAAAATGAATGAAATTAACGTTTTTAACAGATAATTTCAAAATGAAGTGTATTTAAATAACAACAATAATAGTTTTTAGTATTTAATTATCATAAGATATTGCGTTAGTTTTATTCTTTATAATTTGTTTGTTTCTAAGTCAATAAAATCAATATAACTGATGCATATGAATGGAATTTTATTTATTTCCGCCTTTCCCTTGCGAAAAGTTTTTGTAAATATTGTAAAAATTAAAATATTTGTTTGTCTTTCGGCGACCGCGAATTTAAGAGCATGTTATTAGTAAATTACAAGAGACCAAACATTTGACCGTTTTTGCGGGGACCGAACCACCAGGGGTCTTGCATGCTCTAGTTACGCCGCACTATGGGCCCAAAGTGCCATTCGGCGGCCAAAAATATATAACTTTTGAACGGATCAATATTTTTGAATGGGGTTTTTTTGTTGGCTAGATAAATATCCAAGCTTTATTTCCTAACAATCTGATCACCCCCTCCTCTCCCCTCCCCCATCCATCTGCATTTGAAATCAAAAATTACCAAAATCTCGAGAACGGTTGGTCGTACAGAAAAAATCATTAATGACGAAAATATTTAGAATGCCATTTTACATATATCGTCAGTACATGAAAATCGAATAGGAGCAACTTTAATACCCTATATGATGAAATAATCAAAACTATAGTATTTGTTGTTGTAATATTTTTTTTTGGTTTTGTTTTAAAGTTGTTTTTTAAATGTTATAAAAAAATATAGCATTTTTAAAGACAACTTTTTTTTAATACGATTATTTTAATACAATTTGATACAAATACACATGGCTAAAATTACATAAAGTTGATGAAAAATTATATTCTAATTATGTCTAGATCTTCGTCGAATATTAACAATTGTAGGATTTCTTTATCTTCCTCGTCATCCAATTGATCTTTAGCATTTGTCTACTTAGAACGCAGAGAAGCTAAAAATGGATCTGACGATAGAAGTAATATATTCATCAAATCTTCATTTTGGTTGATTCTATCGTTTTTTCTAGTGTTGGTTAGTCTAAAATGTCTGTAGTCTTTATTTTTCGATTCCTGAGCGTCTTCTGAAAGCTCCCCAATGGTAAAATGCTTTTTTCAATTATCAGCTTGCCATGGAAAAGCACTTTATGCATTGTTGCAGACATATTTATCCAACTGTAATGTCTATTATACAAATCAGCTGTGGACTTGGCATATGATTTGAATTTATCTGGATTTATTGCCTGCTTGCTTGAAAGCACCGATAATATAACTTTCAATCGTCGAATTAATGTAAATTTCTTAATATTCTGTTGTAACATATATACATATGTATATCTAAGATATTGATTTTTATTGCTCTAATTATTCATAGTACCAGGAAGACCGAGCCATGCTCGGCGATCTCAAAATCCGCCTTCTGCCTCTGTGTCTGAGTAGTTGAATCCGATTATAATTGCAACATGATTCGTATAACGAGGTTCAGGGAACTTGATTGTTTTGTAATTACTATTTATCGCTGCCGATAGATATCTAAAAAGTGATATTTTTAGAATACATATCGCAAAACCTTACTCTCTAGCAATATTGCGAATTTTCATTAAGATACCTTCACGTAATTCTAAGACACCAAGCGAGGGGTATCGAGGGGAGGGAAAAGTCAGGTTTGTAGTGGAAAAATCGAGAGCCCTTAGTACGCTTAGTAATACTGTAAAGTTGCATTAAGATCGGACCACCCAATGCGAAGATACCAGGCGAGGGGTATCGAGGGGAATTTTCTCAGAGGTGAGACCTATCTAGATTGATTCCTTGTCCCCGAAAATCCCTTACCCCCAAGATTCGTGAAAATCGTTTGGCGGGTTTTCGATATCGTTGTACAGTCATTTCTCGTATTATATTATAGGATAAGATTACCAGTTTTAAACGGTTTTACTGTCAAGAAGGGTGATATTTAATGGTTTCACTGTATGCTGGTATGTAAAATATTCCGCTTTAATGTATATTAAAAATAATTAAAACAATTTCCTAGCATATAAGACGAAAAATCTTTGTTCTTTGTTATGACAAAATAAGACTTTTTTTAAAATAATATGTAAGAAATCAGACTTTTGCTTACGGTGACCAGAGTTGCAGGTAGTAGCAGATGAAATATGGATATTTTGAAAGGTATTGACCTTGGCTATCATGTCCAACTGACGCCTGACCGGTACAAGCCGGTACATTTTTTGCAGAGCCATATATATACAAAATTTCGCGAAAAAAAATAGTATTTTTAGAATGCCCAGAATTCCAGGACAATAATTTAAAGAAAAAAAATGTAGTACTACAAATTTTTAATTTTTATTATAATTGCCTAAATATGTCCTCAGGTTGATGATAAAATCGATTTTTCTGTACTAAGTGACTCAATAAAGTTCAAAAAATTTGTTGAAAATTCGAAAATTGAAAAAACCAGAATTTTTACCAACTTTGACCCCATGGCGTTCGGAAATTACTTGTCCCAGGAGAGTGTCCTTTTGGATTTCTAGGTTCCTAAGAATTTTCAACGCAATGACATAACCGAAATCCTTCAAAGGCAGAACTCAAAATTTGTATTTTTGGCCGCCGAATAGCACTTTGGCCCCAACGTGCGCCGTTAAAAATTGGAAAACATGCTAAAGAAAATAGTGTGTTTCCGAAATTTTAAATTTGCAACCAAAAATTGTTTGAAAAAACTATACTTTTCCACAAATTTCTCACCATTTTTTAATCTAAACTTTAATTTTTCAAATATTCAAGTTTAAATTGAAAAATTGTTAGAAAATTTGTGGAAAATTATAGGTTTCAATCTATTTGAATATTCAAAAATGGATTCTAATTAATTTTAAATGGAATGAAAATATATTAAGGTTTCAATTAATTAACCAAGCATCCATAAAACTAATTACACATTTTTAACTTAAATTACCAAGTTTTAGACATACAGTTTTAATTTTGGAAATAACTCATGGCATATTTTAAAGTTAACGTAAAGCATCAAAACTCAAACGGAAGGGTGATTTACCACAAAACGTAAACAAATTAGTTATAAATCCTAAAATATAACACGAACATTGAAAAGGGAAACAAGATGTCTTGGGCACTTATCACAAGGTCAGACAAATCCGTTTAAAATCCTCTTCCGGCAAATAAATAAATGACAAACAAACAAAATAACCAGTTACCTTACGCAAGTTCACCAGCAAGAAAACATAAAGAAAATAAAACAATAGCGGTACTAAAACAAGCAAAAAAAAACTTTAACTTTCCCCTAAGGAACCCTTTTCATATCGGGTCTATGTAATTCTTCCAATACCTGGCCGGGCTATCTCTATTCCTGTTAAGTTTTCAAACACTCCCACCTCCCCCTCTCCAACCTTCTGTTGACCACTTTCTATTAGAGATGTAATCAAGTGAAGAGGGTTCTGTTCGGTCACTAATAATATAAATTACCGTTCGAAATATTTTGGACAGCTTCTCTCAGTAAAATGAAATCAGATCGAATTGGGATGTAGGGGGTTGCAACAGTACGTACATATATAAAGGGATAGAATCTTTTAGCAGGCAACACTTGGGAAGCGAAAATGACCTTTGAATTGTCGAACTACATATTTTGCGTAGTAAAACGTTTAATCAGATCAACTTGAACGATAATCGAATCCACTCTAAAACATGAATTTCGATGTCATTTTATGACTCCAGGAGATAAATAATTCCCAAATACGTTTAATCGAATTGCATTACACATACATCATCCAATTAACCCCGATCCTAATTTGCTGAGTACAATGAGCTCAAATTATTTATGCGTAAAAAACAAATTGTATACGATGCATGTTTACCTTGTGAAATTCAATTAAAATTCAGCGAGTGTTTTTTAAATTTTCTGCCTTGAGATAAAAAAAAACAACCGGAAAATGCATTGATTGCACTTTTTGCCCATCTCTCATTAATAATATGAACATAAACACAATTGTTTCATTAAAATTGCCAATTTCCGGTACTCCGATGGTAGATTTCAGCTCGCTTCAAAGAGATATTGGTTCTAACAGTTCTTTTAAATTATAAACAATTAAATATAATCCAAAAATAACTTTTTATAATTAAAAAAAAGTGCATACAGCATTTACTCAGGAATTCATAGAAATTTCAATTCGATTGATAAATAGAAAACTTAAGTCAATCGTATTAAAATCCGCTTTCATTTTGAATGTCGGTTAAAAATATTTCTTGGGCTTTATTTTCTTTAAGCTATTCTTAACGTTTAACTTTACTTCATTCAGTTTCAAAAAAAAAAAAAAAAAAATTCAATAATACATTGCGTTACTACTACCTGGAATTAAGGAGGACAACACAGCATAAAAGTAATTATGGTTTCACTTTTTCAAACAAAAAGAGGAATTATCTAACTTCCAACTGAAACAATACTAATAAAAGTTTTTTAACATATGACAACCATTCACTAGATAGAAGGGTTTTAAAACAATGACTAAATACGTGATAGTAGTAAATGACAAAAAAGTTTATAATTGCTCGTTACATGGGCTAGAGTTATGAAAGAGAATTTTTAATCATAATTTAATTATGAAAGTTTTACAAAAGTATTCTATAAATTAAAACATTGTAACAGAAGCCACAATGAATATGATGAAATTAAGTTAGAATTGCTTCTTTTTTTATCTCAATCTAAAGGGATTTTAATTAAACTTTGTCATATCATGATAACACTCAGATGTACAAAGCGAAGGACAGAATAATTAAATCACAGTGGGTGGTCAGGTTCTAGTTTTTATCATAAAAAAAAAATACATTACATTACAGTTGGATTATCACATGATTTTTATACCTGTTACTGCTTGCAAAATAATTTAAAATACCATAAAAAAATATATATGCGAAAATTATCTTAAGATATTAGCTCTCTGTATTTTAAATGTAGATACGAACCTATATGGTGACTAAAATCTTGAAGAAAACGTTTTTATTTGATAAGCAATCTCTATTGGTGATTTACTGTCGCCACATGACCCTCAATTTAGAGCCGTGGTTCCCAAACTTTTTCAGTTGACGCCCCCCTTGAACACTTATCAAACAGCTGACGCCCCCCTTTTTTGAAAACCTGTCAAACCTTCGTGGTTCTATTCTAATATTTTGAGTTAAAAATCCACACATACTTTAACTGTCCATTTCAATTATTTATTTCCCTATTTTCTACAAAAAAAAACTGAAAATATCAGTTGTGGTCAACACAAAACTTTCTTCTAGAAAATCTACGACCCTGCGCAATTTACGCGAGAGCCCTGTCGCGTTGTCAACCTAAGACGACGTACCAATAAATTCTTGATTTATTCAAAAATATCAAAAACGTACAAAATTTGAGATAACTTGAGAACTGTAAAAGATATCAATTTACGGTAAATGGCAAAAATGTAGAAAATGTTAACATCTTTAATTATTCTTTTAACTGATTTGTCGAAAAACCGTTAGTTTGCAAATTATTCGCAAACATATGATTTTTTACATATTAATGAAAATATCTCAATAACGGTAAAAGATAACGGATGATAACGGTAAGAAACAAAATTGTGCAGAATGCCATTCTCATTAATTCACTTCATACATTCAGTCAGCAAAAACCCGTTAATTTTCGAGATAATCGCAAAAAACGGTTTTTTTTGGAAATAACGGTTTATCTCGATAACAGGTGGAGATATCGAGTTATAGCTAAAGACAAAAGTGTGGGAAATTTTATTTTCTCCAAGTTTTGTCATACTTATGCTACATTTACACGAATGACAAATTTGTCATTTTTTTCTTGTCATTATGTTAATTCCCGTGTAAACGGCATAATTTTTGTAATTTTTTCTGTCAGAAAATGTCAATCTCTCATAAAAGAATGAACTTGTCCATTCTTTTATGCCAGATTGTCATTCGTACAAACGCAATATTAGTTATGACAACTTTAGTATTCAACTTTTGTCATAACTAATATTGCGTTTGCACGAATTACAATCTGGCATAAAAGAATGGACAAGTTCATTCTTTTATGAGAGATTGACATTTTCTGACAGAAAAAATTACAAAAATTATGCCATTTACACGGGAATTAACATAATGACAAGAAAAAAATGACAAATTTGTCATTCGTGTAAATGTAGCATTAAGGCCACTAAAAAACGTGTAGTTTGGGAGTAAATCGAGAAAAACGAAATTGCGATTTTTGAAAAACCGCCATTTTGGATACTTCCGGTTAACGGATTTCCACCAAAAGTTGATAGGATCGTCCCATTTCAGGACCCAACATGCCTATAAAATTTCATGGCGCTAGCTCTATTAGTTTTTGAGAAATCTTGTACACAGACTGACAGACAGACTGACAGACAGAAAGACATTTTTCAAATATGACTCCAATCGACTCAGGAGTGATCGGGAAATGTTTTTTAGGCAAAATTAAGAGGTCGAAATTTTTCATGAATACAATACTTTATTATACTCCGTAGAAGAAAGTAAAAATAGAAAATTAATGGGATGGGTGACAGTTTTTCTTTCACTAAAATCTGAATATTAGGTCTGATGTTTGACAGAGCACACCGGAGATCGCTTTCCAGATTAAGTCTGCAACGCTGCTTTGTTTTTATTACTGTTAGAGTTGAAAATCCAGATTCGCAGAGATATGTTGAACAAAATGGGCGCGGCTGAAATTGCTTCACGCCCCCCAGTTTGGGAACCACGGAATTAGAGTTTTTAAATTTCAACATTAAAATGTCGGAAAAATGGGGAAAATTTCCCGAAAAAAAATTTCCCGTTCTTCATAAAAAATCTTACAAAACTTTTCGCTGCAATATTTAATTTCGGAAAAAATCAGAAAAAAAAATTATTCCAAGTGAAAGATAAGTAAAAACCGTCGAAGGAAAAAAAAGTTTTATTTTCTCAGAAATTGGTGAAATTCATTTTTTCTCAAAAGCAGTTTTCGAGAAATTTTCAAAAAAAAGTTACTTTCTAAAAGTTGATGGAAAACTACTTATTTTTTTTTTTTAAATTCAACTCGTTAGATCAACGTGCTCTCGAGTTATTTCAGTTACGTAAAGCGGACAGACCGACAAACAGATGCACGGATATTTTCATAATTTTGCCGGAAACGGATTTCGAAGTCTCTATCTGCCCCCGATCTCGAGTCAGTCTCGGTCGTGAATACAACACTTTCTTTCTATAGGAGGAGAGTAAAAATTCGATGAGTATGATAATAAGGAGAGAAGGTCGAGAAAGGCTAGGATTAGCGTAGCGTACAAAAAAATAACTAAATAAAACACAGTAATTGTTAATAATACTTTATATCATAATAAAATGTTAGTTTAACAACCGAATAACTATCTACCAAAATATGAATAAAAAAAAATTGGAATATTGGAATATATATTATGTTTTGAATGCGGTAGAAAGGTTATAAAACCATGTTTTGAAAAAAATCGATCAAAGTCAAACACAGTTCTCCATTTATTTGTATCAAAGAAATAAAAAAAAATACGAATATATTAAATATTTCAAATTAAACCCAAGATATTTGAATGACGTTCTTAAATATTTACACAGATCATTTAATTTTTTGAAATGTCTTTCATTTAAAATTTGGTACTCCACTTCAAAAGTGACATTTATCAATTCTGTTCGTTCAAATTGAATTTCGAAATTGATTAACTTGAATTGCACGCAATACATATCAATCAAATGGAAATCAATAAGAATAGAAAAGTTTCTCTCTTTAATCGGAATATTTTCGTAAATATTTTCCAGTTTGTTTAAGTGATTTCTTTTACCCCTAATTTATTCACTAGGAGTTAAGCCGAGTTAGTGAGTTAAGGGAGTTAGCTAGTGTTATTTTCCATGTAAAAGGTGAGTTAAGGGAGTTAAGGCGATTTAACTCCTAGTGAATAAATTGGCCGTTAATCTAATAAATACTAATATCAATTTAAATTTAATCAAGATAATAACACTAAGTTTTTTTGTATTTTTGTAAAAAAAAATTGCGACAGGATTATACTTGTAGAGCAAAGATAAGAAATACAAATATGAGACAAAAAAAAAATAGTATGAATATATATTTTAAAAAAATCATTAATGCTTGGAGCCCCAGGCACGCAGCAATGTCAAGGCTTTATTAAAGTAGGCGCTCCATTCATCGCGTTCCTCCTTTGTGTCAGCCGATAACAAATATCTAACAGCAGTGACTTTTCCCTTTGGCACAATTAGAAGACTCTCAGCGTCACCGTCTTGTGCCGGTCGTTGGCATTCCAGCAGCAGTGTATTGAGACGAGCACAGATATCACGAGGGGCCGTTGTAATCTTCGTTGAGCTACATGCATATAGATCGATTGAACCCATCGGTGCTTTCTTTTTCTCATCGTCTGGATACTTCCAGTAATTGAGAACATGTCCATTCAAGTGGCACCAACGTCGATGCCAGGCACCAAATCCAGAAATATCTTCAAACATCGTAAGGAATCCTTTATACTCCACCGACACGGAGAGTTCACAGTTGACTTTCATGTGAATCGTTCCTTCCAATGGACTAACATTTGATATCTGATAGCAAATAGTTAAGACAGAAACGATTGGATAAGAGACAATGATTTAGGTTCTAAATTAATTAAAATTTAATGAATTTACCTGATTTAATGTCCATGTATTCCTCTGTATCTCACGTAGCGAGAAAATTGCAAAGCCATAATGCACTAAAGCCGGTGTCCGGACAACATTTGGTCCAGCTGGCGATTGTACCATTGGCATAATTAATCTTGAGTCTCCGCCCTTTTTCGATTTTGGTGTCTTTGCGCCGGATTTCTTGTTCAAATTGATGTGATACTTGACCTCATGCGGCAGAACTTCACGCTGTGCAGTCATACCATAAATCTCGACTGTAATCTGCAAATGAAATCGAAATAGATAAATGTTAATCCGAATGAAACTGAATGTTTTGCCATGGTTGGCATAGAAAATATTCGATTTATACATTCTAACAAAACCATACAGTTCGATAGGTTGTTGTATTTGTACATACCTTAAAATCAGCATAGACATTGTTCAATTGCAGTACATCGGGGAATTTAACGGCCAACAGACCGGGAAGCGTTGGTACAGTTTTCGTTGCCAGTACGTTCTCGTTGTACTTGAGAAGACATACCAAATGATGGCCAGAAATCGTATCGGCAGCCAATTTCCGTATATAATCCTGACGTAATGGAATAGTTATTTCTCGTACCGTTAATCGACCCTTCTCCCTCGGTGCTCCGCTTGGTCGCAAAGATTTTTCCACTCGGAGCCGTTGAACTTCATCAAGGGCTGCTTGTCGACGATGTGCTGTAGTATCGAGAGCAGTTTTTTTAATTAATTTTTTTTCGCTTTTAAGTTCATTTACTTTAATGTCGATTGCATTCATTTCACACGTTTACTTAGCTAACAAAGAGTTTTCTACTGTTTTACAAAAAGTTCGAGTGGAAAATCAAATATTATCATTCCTGATAAAAGTTTCGAAATTAGTCTTTGTGCATTATAAGAGAGAACCATTACATAGCTGGGCGTCGTAATTTTGTGTTTTTCTTTCAAGTATAAAGACTGTAAAATAGCAGCTAAACAAACAGGAAGTAAACGTTCACTGCACAGATAATCTTACTATCATCAAGATAATCGAAATTAATTACTTACAAAATTGTATATGAAGAACAATACCGCGTTGATACGATGATGCGATAGAGAAAATTTGAATTTATAATTTTTATTTAGAAAAATTCGAAATTCTTATAACGAGTAAATGGGAAAAATTAATCAGGTTTTTAAGTCCATTAAGGCCCGTTTGCGCGTATTATTCTTAAAAAATTAAGTGCCGTTTGCACCAACAAAACTTAGCAACTTATGTACAACTTAAAAAATTTAAGTCGAAGAATTTCTACGGTTTAAGTAGGCTAACCACAACTTAATTTTTTAAGAATAATACGCGCAAACGGGCCTAAATCAACTAATGTTTTCGATCAATGCCTATTCTTTAATAAAAAGATTAATAACGAGTTACCAGATTCCTTTTGATTGAAATTCGCCCGTTAACTCGATTTAGCGTTCGTTAAAAATTTTGTGAAACCAGCCGTAAGCCAATGAACAGATTTAAAAAAAAATAATTTCAGCCTTTTTAATTGAATACAGCGGAGTTATACTTGTAGGCGTTGTTGCTAGTCTAATTGTGGATTTATCCGTATCTAATTGAATTTGAAGCAGGTATTTTAGTATCCGGCTTTGCTCGGATCATAACCAACAATATAATAATAAATAATATATTTTGATAAGAAAACTTATACAAAACCATATTTTTTCGAGAAAAAAAAAACTTTTCCATTTTTTTAAGAACAGGAAATAGGTAGTCCAATTTTGTCCATTAAGGCTCGATTGCGCGAACTATTCTTAAAAATTAAGTGCCATTTGCACCAACGAAATTTAGTAACTTATGTACAATTTAAATTATTTATCTCCTAGAATTTCTACGGTTTAAGTAGGCTAACCGCAACTTAATTTTTTAAGAATAGTACGAGCAAACGGGCCATAGTTGCGGTTAGCCTACTAAAACCGTAAAAAATCCGGGACTTTAATAACTTAAGTTGATTATAAGTTGATAAGTTTCGTTGGTGCAAACACTACTAAGACCGGTTTTGACTATATAAGTATTTAGTCAAGTGGCTTGACTAAAAATCAAACGTTCAGATTTGACTTACTTAGGCTCTTACCAATGAGCTGTAACTAAATTAGTAACAACTTTTGGCGTGTGCGAAACGGGCTAATTGCTTGCTAATTTCGGTTCAAATTCCAATTTTTATTGGAAAGTTTCCAGTTCGCTGTAATAAATGAATGAAAACGCACTAAAATTAGCATGCAATTAGACCGTTTCGCACATGCCTTAAGTTGTTACTGAGTTAGTAACAGCACATTGGTAAGGGCCTTAGTATTTAGTGGCTAACTACTTGATTAAAAAATTAGAATCAAATGAATTTAGTTGATTTAGTCGCTAAGCTAAACGTTCATACCGGTTTAGGTATGTTCACACCGGTTTAGTTACTAGATTACTTGCTACTTGACTAAAATACTTGTATAGTCTGAACCGTCCTTTAGTGTCATATTTTGTGAAAAAAAGACTGCCAATTTTCAAGTCACTAAACTTAATTTACTCATGAGTTATTCAGGTTATGTACTGGCAGATAAACCTAAGTTTAATGCAAATATTTAAGCAAATAGAATCTACTTTATTGTGGCTTTTATTTTGCAAAAACTCTGTGGAAATTTCTTTATATTATCAAGAAATAGCAATAAATCATTTGCTGTATAGTGGGGGTAGATTTTGGTAGGTCGAACAATTTCCTTGAGGCCTGACCTATCTAACAGCGAAACCCGTTTCAAAATTCAATTTTTAAAATAAGCAAAATATGCAGCGGGCGAGGGTGTGGTTCAAGCGCAGTGTTGGGGTTATCTAGATAATAGTTATCTAGATAATCATCTAGATAAAAAAAAATGTTATCTTTATCTTATCTAGATAACACCCCAAAAAAGTTATCTTTATCTTATCTAGATAAAGGAAAATCCCATTTATCTAGAGATAATCGTTACCACCGAAAATCAAAAAATTAAATCTGAAAAAATGCTGAAACGAAATTGTTTTCTGCATACTTTTGAAAACCTAAAAACTTTTTTTAGGAACAGTTTTATACTTGGCAACAATTTTTGTTTACGGACAAGGAAGCGAAGTGTCACTCTTTCCCTCGCCTCTCTTCTCTTGTCCATAAAAAAAAAGTTCTGCCAGTAACTGTTGCCAAGTGTAAACCGGGCTATGAACGAAATAAAAAATCATAACGTTATAAATTTCCTTACGTAGCAAAATTAAACTTATATTTCGTGACGTTATTTCGTTTTGTATCGATAAAAAACTTAATTTCGTTACGTTATAATGTTATTATTCCGTTACACATTGTATTGAAACTGAAAACAAAAAAACGCACTGTAATAATAGTTTATCACAAAGTAATTCAGTTCAGTCTCCATAAAAATAAATTGTATAACAAATAATAAAACTCAGCAAAAAGAAAATACAAATAAAAACGGAAAAAAATGTGATTATTAAGTTAAAAAATCAATAAAAAATACAAAAGACAAAAAATCACACAAAAGTTTTGTTCATTAAAAAAACTGTCTCCACAAAAGCGTGATTTTGATATCAAAGATATAGAATTTTTTTATAGAATTTCGCTCTACTTCTGGAGTTACTAAAAAGAAAATCTTTTCGCTACCAAGAAACTTGCTTAGAAGATTTCCATTTTTGTATCTCCAGAAATAGAGTGAATCTGGCCAAAACAAAATCCGATTTAGAATCAAAATACGATTAAAAACACTACTCCAATATTTTTGATTATATTTTATGTCTGTGGGGTTATACTTGATGAACTTTTGTGGGAAATTTCACAAAAAATAATACTGAACAAAACAAGGAAATACTAATAAACAACGAAAAAACGTAATATTTTTTTCGTTTTTCGTTATGGTAACGGAATTGAATTTCTATAACGTTCATTATAACGTAATTTTGAAGAAAAAGCCCGAAAATCATTTCGTTATTTCGTTACGTTACGATAACGTTTCTTATCCGTTTTCTTTTATTATTATTTCGTTTCTTATTATATTTAAATTGGAAATCAAGAAAAGCAAAAAATTTTGTGCTATTTTTTTTAGTACGTAATTTTGAATTTTGTGCAATGTCAAAATAAATATTTATCTAAAAATTATCTAGATAATTTGGCTTGTTATCTTATCTTATCTATTATCTTTCATATTTTCATTATCTATTATCTTATCTAGATAAACATTACGAGCATTTATCTTTATCTTTATCTAGATAAAAAAATAATTATCTGGCCCCAACACTGTTCAAGCGGGCGAAATTTTATTCGGGAAATTAAGGAGAAAAAAAATTTAAAAAAGGCTTGTATTTAAAAAAATGCACTAAAAAGGAAAAAATATTTTTTTGTGTGCTGTGTATCAGAAATAAAAGCGAGATAAATATTTAATTAATTTTTTATGCTCTATCGCGCTTTTATTTCTGATACGCAGCTCCCAAAAAATTGTTTTTTTTCCTTTTAACTGAATTTTTTCTAAATAAAAGTTTTTGTATTTCTTTTTTTAAAATTGATCTTTTTTAGTCATTTGGTGTCTGATTAGTATTACTTAAAATACAGAATGACATCTGTCTTTGCCACGCTTATCTGTATATAGTTTTTAGTGTTCTAATTTATATTTGAGATATCCTGGCCTTTGAGATATCCTTACAGAGTTCTTAATGCCAGATTCGAATTCAGCGACCCCAAAAACCCCTAGTATTGATTTTTTCTGGAAAATTTAGGAAAATAATAATCACGTTGTCCTTTTAGGGTCTTCTGTTATCCTTACAGACTTATTAATGCTAGAATCGGACTCAGCGACCCCAAAAACCCCCAAATCATATTTTTAAGGAAAGAAATAATCACGTTATTCTTACAGGACCCTTACCCTTACAAAGATGAAGCAGTGAGAATATTGAATTGTCATTGGAGTTGTGTATGTGTGCAAAATTTCAAGTCAATCGGATGAGTAGAAGTCGGTCAATATTAGATTGTAAGACTTGACCCTGACGAACAAACAAACAAACAGGCAGATACGAACACAAGCTAAAAAAATCTTTTAAAAAGGACATGCACCTCGCGTAGTGAGGGCGGGAGGCATTAGCGTGGAAATTATCAGTCGTATCTGACCAACCATTTATCTGTGATGCCGTCAAAATTTTTTTTCCCTATAGAAAGCCACGGAGGCTAAATAGGGGTAAGGGGGCGAAATCGCAAACCGCCTACAACCTTCCTACATGTCTAGGCTACATTTGGCAAAAAAACTGTATTACAATCGGTCGGATTTTCGATCCGAGTCGAAGGATTCAGATATACAGATATTCAATTTTATATCTTTAGTAGAATAATATCCTATCTTAGGATTGGTTTTCGATTTCGAGTTTTTCCTCTAACTATTCCTTAAATCCTGTTCCTACAACTTCATCGACAGTACAAATACCATTTGGATTCATGAGAAAACATAAATTAGATGGAATACTTGACTTACTTGCAACTAGAAGATGTCTTTCGCCCTCAACGGATTCCGTTGAGCCAGAGAATTCAATAGTAGCTGCACATAAATTAAGTGCTTGACTGATTTGTCCAATGACTTGCTGCTGCTTGCAGACTTCATCCAATAATTTTTTAATTTTCTCCTGAACGAGTGCAGCGTCATTCTCTTCCCGTTGACTATCCGAACCATCGTCATCGGAATCTTCAGTTCTGGTGCTCGACGGTGATGTCATTTGCCGATGTTGATCCCAATGGATTTTACGAACTGGAGTTGAGTTGTTACTCTGGAGAATATAAAAAAAAAGGAACAAAAGGAATGAATGAATGAATGAAAATATAAAAAAAAGAATGCGAATAAAAAAGAGTTGTTCCCAATGGCATTGCACATTCCTAGATATTGGAATAAATTGGCAAATGGAAATTACTTACTTGAGTGGTTTGTTGCCGTCTATAGAAGCTGACTGTATGAACGAGCGTTACAACATTATCATCGGCTGGATTAACGGTAACGGCCGATTTTATAGGACTACTGAAATCGCTGCGTTGCCCATTCGATGAATGTGCTGATGTTGTGGATGAAGTCGGGCCATTATTTTCGCTATCCTCCGAAATCGTTTGATATTGGGTGAATTTCTTCGGTTGCTTTTTATAGGAGAAGCTATTGGAGCTTGTTGTGCCATTTGATTGCTGCAGTACAAGGAATAGGGGAAAAAATTACTCTCTGCATAAAATCATGTTTATAAAACATGGTAATCAACAAACATTATGACGGCGATTTGAATGATGATCACCATCGTCATTTTCTGTATCGTCATCGTCTTCATCCTCGTCGAATGCTTCGTCTAAATAATCATCAACACCAGCTGCTGATCCCTCGGAAGTCACAGAACTGTCGCCATAGTAAATGTCACCATTTGCGTCTGCATATCGCACTTGCTACAAGAGACGTTTGTCAACATTACACAATGGAAGAAACAGTGAAGATTTACAATTAATAATTCACGTCAAGATTCATATTGAATACGACAAGTCAAGTATGCAAGCATTTAAATGCATTCATTCGCATTCACTTACCTTCCGTAATTGTCCTGCAGCACTTTGTGATTCGTTTGTTCGAACCACTTGCATTATCTCACGACCAAGACTCACGTTGCATATTCCAACGTCGTCCTCGGATTCCATGAAGCTGAAATTATTGGAAACAATGTGAAAATATAAGTAAGAGACGTTTCATATAAATCTTTTGTGTACAACACTTTTAGTATTTGTTCTACGATTCTAAAGGGTTTTGTAATGCACTACCAGTGATATGCTTTAATTTAAGCGAATCAATTTCTTCGTAACGAAACATAAATCAAATAAATTTTGAACACATTTTCATACATATCAGAAAAGTAATATCCGTGAAAGCAATTTCTTTATTTATCAAATGAGTTCACTATTTTTTTTAATGTTTTTTTTAGAAGTCATTTTTTTAATATTTACGAAAATGTAAACAAGTTGAAATAAAATAAATTGGCATTTTAGCGCCGTTTAATTTATCAAATGTTAGATGTTAATTTTTGTAGACAGTCCCTAAGAACATTAGTAGAATATTAGGCCCTATTCCAGGATCCGATACGAATGATTCGGATCGTAAACTCAATATTGTTGTTAGTGTTTTATACCAACAACAACATTGAGTTTACGATCCGAATCATTCGTATCGGATCCTGGAATAGGGCCTATAAACTTATGTTGTTACTAATTTATTTTAACCAAATATAGTATTCAATCCTTAAAGTTACGAGCTATCCATATATACAGCATGGCGCTTTCAGCCCCCCGTTCCCCTCATTTCACTTTTCAAAGACTTTTTGTATGTGATTTGGTATCACTGTTATACTACCGGAGACAACCATTCCCTCAAAGGTTTGAGCGTTGATAACCGATTTTTGAAAACAGCCGATGTTTGATGTTTTTTACCATCGATGTTTTTCTGTGACGTTTTTCTGCAATCGATTAGGATCGTTGGAAGTCATACATGCTCGAAAAGGCGAACAAAATACATTTGTTTTTGTAGGCAGATGTCAGACACCATATCTGCCGGGATTAGTCAAGATGTACCTTAAAACGATTGTTCATATGCATAACAATGAGCATATACTTATGCTCTTAAGTAGCCAAATACGATTGCATATTTGATAATAAACACCTTCTTCCAAAGTACCAAATTTGTCACTGTTGTTGAAAAAATTTCAGAAGTCTCACCAAAAAAGTGGAGTATAAGCATATGTTCATTTTTATGCATATAGCCCAATGGTCACCTCAGTGCTATTCGAACTGCTATTTTTAAAGGCATATTAAATTAACTATTTTGAAAATCAAATTAGACTGTTTACAGATCAAATTAAGGTGCTGACCAAATTACGTCGCGTTAATTTTCGACTTTTTGACTCCCCCCTACATTAATTTTCTAGTGATTTTTTTCGGAATAAATGAAATTTCAAATCTCAATTCAGAGATATCAGTAATAAAAAATGGCTACTATTTATACAGCATCGATGAATTAAGATCGATGTTTTCTCGCCATCGATGGTACGTCTCGATTTATCGTTCAATAGTAACCATCGGTGGATTGTTTTCGATGTTAAACCCTATAGAAAACCCCCAATTACGATATTTTCATTTGTTTAAAATAATCAGAGCCGGAGATTAGAAGAAAACTGTTTAACGTCGACGCCCAACTCTAGATAGTAGGAGAGACATTGGCGTATGTGATCATCTGTTAAATTCTGAATTTATTTTGGAACTACTACTACATTGCTTACCATAATTATCTCAACTGCTACAAATATCTAAATTTTTTTTCACACTGCACTAGTACTAAATGTGTATTTACTGAAATCAGAGCAGACATCTTTTTACATCAAATTGATTGGAAATTTGAAAGATTCAATAGCAACATTTTTTCCAAATAATTTCGAAATAAAAAGTATTTTGTGATTCTAATACACTTGCCTGATCTACTAAAAATTACGGCTTTTGTGTAATGATTACGGCTTTTGTAGGTGTTGTTAAAATTTTCGAAAGATCTTGAATTACTTAACAATTAATTTCACATAAATCTGCCACAGACCACCAGAAAATATAGACCCACCTCTATTTCAAAATTGATTTTAGACCATAGAATACCATTTGAAATTGTCAAAAGTGAAAAATAATTATATTACAAAAAGCGACTTGTGCCTTAGGTTTATTTAGCCCGACTACAACCTTCTACCTATAAGATTGATTGATTTGCAGATCCAATTTATTATATATTAATGTTCGCATTACTAAAAAAGTTGAAATTTGTCATGTGTAAATTTAACTGAAAACTATTTTTTATTAAATGACAGTCACACTATTGTTCATATTAAAGCCAGTTCTAAAGCATGACAAAGATGTTGGAAAAAATTGCATGAATTTATATGAAAGTTTAAAGTTTCTCTATTTAAAATCTGTCTTGTGTGCCCCACTCTATCCGATACAAATTTTTAAATGCATGCCATGTCTTATGCACGATGGATAAAATGAAAAGGCAAAAAGCTCGGGATGATAAAGACAAGCGATGTGGAAAAGAAGTGAAGGATTTTTCTTGATGGTAATGGTGTTAATGGCCCTAAACGGTTAAATGTGATGAAATGATTGCGCATAGATGTTGGATCTATGCATGCTTGGTTTGTCTTTGTGTTTTTGTTAATAGGCAGTTTTTATTCAATGCAAAGAAAAAATAATAAGCATCCCATTATGTTTTCCCACCTCTCATTAAGATCCACATCCTCCTCGTCATCATCGTAAGCTCCTACGTTTCGTTTATCTGTCTGGGATCGATGGTTCTGCTGTCTGTCTTCAGTTGAGTACTCTGAAATTGTTGCTGTTGTACAATTGCCACCCGTTGTTGAATCCGATTCTGATGTTTCGATATCAGATAGAGCAGGGTATAGACGTCCATCTTTTGCTGTTGACGTTACTTTAATCCTCTTCACATCGTCGAGTGTTGATAAAACCTCAGCGCTATCTACTCGTTGGCCAGCTGCATAGAGCAAGGAAGAAAATCAAAAACAGATTGAATTTTGCGAAATATGAAAAAATATTAAGGGCTATAGTGAGTAAAACTTACGACTTCTACGTTTATTGCTGATCATGCATCTTGCTTCGATGTGCCGGGGCTGCTGGTGTCTGGTGGATTCACCACGTTCTGGCATTGGGGGTGGAGGTGGTGGCGGAGTCATTTTTGTGCCGGTTTTTGGCTGTGAAACACTTTGCCCTGAAACGACTTCCTTTTGCCGGTTGAAACGATTTGCTAGTACATCCATGTCTTCTTGCCGTTGCCTTTGTAGGTCAGCTTTGATGCTGTTCTCGGAAATTGTCGTTGGGGCTGCTATTAGCGCTGCCACTTTGTCACGAACTTTTACATCGCCACAAGGTATCCCTATGGAATTTTTTTTTTGAAAAACGTATTTAATTCTCGTAAGTAAAAGAAAGATTAAAAACCGTTTGCCGTTTGTGTGCAAAGTGAAATTCAAATTTAAAGCCTTTTGATATTATCGATAAATTAAATTACTATCAAATTCAAGAACAAAAAACCTTCCATTTATAATAAAACCTTACACGACTCATGCATTAATTGAATTTTCTTCAAATTTACCTTTCGTTTCCGTGGCTTTCTTATCGCCTCGCTGGTACTGCTGTTCATACTTTTTTAAATCCTCACGGACTTTCGTGACTGGTGCTGCCATGGCAAAAGCAGCCTTGGGCAATAGAGCCTGGCCCTTGTTTTTCTCAAACATCATCATGCGTTCCTTCAGGGACATTTCTGCTGGGTCTTTTTGAGACTTGGCTGATACAGTAGAGACTGCTTTACTCTCGAATGCAGCTGCTCTGCCTGATACTAATCCTGCGCGGATATTGTGCTGTTGACGATCTTCGGGCTTATCTTGCTTGGAGGTCATCACTGTTGAGCTGTGGGCAACAGTACAAACACTTCTAGTTGATGGCACATTTTTCGATTCAGTCTTTTGTTTTCCTTGTTGTATCTGCCTATGTGGAGGCATGTCTTCAGATTCATCACTTTTTTGCTCGCTGCTGTACTCGTAGCGAAGTTTCGTCGTTGATGATTCTCGCCTTTGGAATCCTTGCGCCTCGAGCGAGTCCATCACAGCTTTGTCCCATTTTAGCTGTTTGGGAGATTTTTGTGACGCGGCGGCCTCCTGTTGCGCTGATAACTGTACGCTCGCTGTTCGAATTTCAGACCTTGCACCTTTCGAGGGACTGCTTTTAGGCTGAGATCTACAGTCTGCTTTAACCGCTTTTACTGGACTTTTATTATACTCTGTGGTCGCACCCTTCGACGTTTCGACTTTTGAATGTTTGTAGTCTGGATGCGATAAGTCATCCTCCCAGCACTTTATCGAATCGGCCAGAGCCACCAGTTTACCCAGTTTCTGATTTGGCCGTTTAGTGCCAGCTGGCGGCGAATTTTCTTCATGGAATCTACCTTCGGTGCGATGAATCGGAGACGATAGATTATCAGTTTCGGAATACAGAGCTCCCAATCGCTGTAATCTATTCCGAGAACTGTCCCGGATACTGGCCCCCGATGTACTCTTCTGGATCCCCTTACTGCTGATTGTATTGCCGTCCTCATCAATTTCTTGCTCCTCGACCTCCACTTGAACCTTTAGCCATAACACAGCAGAAATCGAAAACAGAAATGAGGGGAGAACAGAAAAGACGTTATTTTACGAATATTTTGTGGGGGAAATTCAACCGAGAACATGAGATTCAAAGAAATTTTTCATGTAATCACTTACCTCAACATTTCGACCTGCTGTAATATTTATTTCGATTCCAACATCCATGTTCTCCTTGTCCATAGCAAATTGTCGCTTTACCTTCGATGGGGGCGAAGTCCTTGAGATAGTGACGTCGGCATTTCCGATTTTCTCACATTTCTGCAGGCTGGTCTTGCTGGGGCTGCTGGTGACGATTGTATTGCCACCGGCTGCGGAAAGGGGCTTTGACGTCGAAGTAGTTGCTGTCGATGTAACTGCCAATTGCTGCTGTTGGTCCTTTGCCATTTGATCGAATTCGGACAAAGGGAATTTTGTCGTTTTGCTTATGCCGAGGGTTTTGCTTCGTTGCTCTGCTCTTTCCAGGATTCTCTGCAGGTAGAACGAATGGAAAATGGTTGAAAAAATACTGCAAAGGGTTGATGGGCGACTAACGGTCGGTTTATTGAATCATGTTCGCTTCACCGAGTGGAAAATTGAAGCTCAATATTCAAAAACAAACCTGGGTAAACGGATCCATTTTATTTCGCTGATTTTTCACTTATTTTCACTGTTTACGACTGCACCTCTTCAGTTAATTAACAATCACACAACGCTTCACAAATAAAACAAGTTTTTGTCACAAAATTCCACTGGTTTTCTTCCAATTTTATTCTGTTGATTACAAGCGTCAAACGCTAAATTACAAAATTCAAAACTACTGATTACTAAGATGATCGCTCGAGAAAAGCATGGCGCTGTCACGATCAGTGCAAATTGGCGCTACAGTCGCTTTTACAGGTTTCACACCGTGTGCTAGAGTCCTTGTATAGGCAATATTTTCTGTTGCTAATTGAACTTTGCTCTTTCTACGAAATTTTTTACTTTTATTTATATAAATTATTCTGTAAAGTAAAATGTTCTGTAACGATAATGCTACCAAAGTCATATAGCATCTACAAAAGAAAAGTTACCATAACTTTATCATGGGCAGTATTTTTGACAAATGTCGGACCTCTAGCACTTTTTCCCACTCGAGACATAAAAAAATCATCCACAAAACGTCATAATTTTTTGCCTTAAAAAAAAATTATGCCTTATTGTTTTTTATAAATAAAATTGAATTGAAAAAATTAAACTTACGGAAACACCTTATGGTCAATCATTGAATTTGTGATAAATTTAAACTGTATTAGAAGCAGTGGCGGCTTTATAGGGGAGGCAACGGAGGCATTGCCTCCTCATAACATTTTATAAAAATGTTTTTCTAACGTATGCCTTTAATTTTTTATACCATAATGGACTGAATAAAAATCTGTATGTTCAGAAAATAATAATTTAAAAGAAAATCCTATTCTCTAATGTCGAATTCTCTAAAACATAAACTACAAATTCTCTTAGAGGCTAGTCTCCGATTCGTACAAATACTTTCATACAGCTTCTGCTAAGCACAAGCATCGGAGGCTAGCCTCTATGAAGAGATTTTTTTACGGCGCCTAAAGTTAGTTAAAACTAAAGTTAGTTTTTGACGCCTAAAGTTAGTCTCAAACTTGTGAAATTTGAATTTCGCGGCAAACGAAATTTGAATTTCGCGACCTTATACAGTTCAGTGAATGCGTTCAAGTACGATAAAGAGGGAAATATTTTTGGGACCATTTTTCAGCAGAGCTCTGAATGGTGACAGTTGTTCTATGTTATATAGTTCTGTGGTCGTATCATAAAAAAAATTATAGAACTAAAAAAAACTTTGCCTCCTCATTTCAAATATACACGAGCCGCCACTGATTAGAAGCTCTTATACAAGCTCGAACTTATATAACATTCTATTATAATACTGTTTTATTATTATTATTATTATTTCTATCATTAATTCGCTCTGATAAAATTGTGATAAAGAATAGTTGAATGCACGACAGTGCCATATTGTTATGTAGGTTTTATGCTAGATTCTACAGAAGTCTTTGTACTTTTTTGAATCTTTAATAAATTAAAAAAAAAGCAATAAACAAGAAAATTTGAGCAAATAAACAAGAATTTTGAGAAATTAAAAAAATATTGTTGTATGACATTTTTTACTAATACTAAAAACGGGATTTTTATGGAATAGGATCGTATTCGTAAAGATCGGGAATTGTCTGGGGCCAATTATGGAATACGATTGTAACTAAATATCAGAAATTAGTGTTTTCTGCTCACAACAAGGCGAATCTCGATCGTTACGGTTCCGATCGTATTCCATAGTAGAATGATTACCTAATATAGATGGGAAGTAAACGGAAGTTTCCATTTACCTACGGCAGAGAAAAGAGATGCGCGATAAAAAAAAGTCACCGAGCAACACCATCTTTCCCTTTTTTTCCTTCATGTCATATGGAGTTAAAGAAAAAACAAGAAACTTGTCGTTTAGTCAGGGCTAAGCCAAGCGAGATTTTCATATCCTTATAGCAGTCAAAAACTTGTATTATATTTACACAACCCTTGCACTAACACCATCATGCTTCCGACAGCGGCCTGACAGCTCACGAAAATTTTCAAGCAAATTATAACACTTTTTTAGTATTTAAATCGCGTAATACACTAAAAATCAACTAAAAATTAACACGAAAACTAAATTTATCACCGAAATTGTTGGTTTGTTTTGATTTTTAACTAACTGACTGCTGAGAATCAAATTTGTGTATTGCCATTGTGCGATTTTTTATGGTTTTTTCGAGGCGCATTAGAACTAATTACGCATTACAACTGAGATGTGGGAACACTTGAGATGAGGCCGCACACATAAATAACTCAGTATTCACACAGAAATTGAAACCGCCAGCATGTCGCTAGTTGTCCCTCTCTCAAACCAAATATTTTAGGAGAACTTTCTTATCTATATTAGGTAATCATTGGTAGGACCTCCGATTTTGCGAAAACAGCAACAATAATAATCGAATTAATTCGGCTGTGCGAATTATTTTAGAAATTTCCAACTCGAGAATTTTTTA
This sequence comes from Chrysopilus asiliformis, assembly GCA_964034945.1. NCBI lineage: Eukaryota > Metazoa > Arthropoda > Insecta > Diptera > Rhagionidae > Chrysopilus > Chrysopilus asiliformis. The sequence goes on along the minus strand of OZ035961.1, from coordinate 86,813,709 downwards.
GAAATGTCTGACTCGAGAAAAAAAATTCTCGAGCCGGGAATTTGTAAAGTAATTCTCACAGTCGAATTAATCCGGATGGTGAATATATATATACTTTTTGTGAGTTTCTATGATCTATATAATAAATAAACAATTTCTGTAATACAGAGCAGGAGGAGTTGACTCTACTCTATCTGACGAGTTCTTCGTCACTCCCCTGAGCCCGAAACATGAACCTTCACAGCATAGATTAGAGAGTTACTATAGATGAGAAGAAAACGCATTTTCCCATATACTTACGTAGAGTAAATAGCTGCGCTAGTGGAATATTTTCTGATGACATCGGAATTCCTTTTCACTCCTTCACGTTCAATTGGAATGCACAATTGACTCATACGACACAAACACAAACATATCCGGGGCCAGCGCTTTGTTTACATTCGTCGATGGGAATCATTCGTAGGCGCACAGCCCAACTAACAAACTCTCCAGACCAAAACTCTTACGAATTTTGAAATCTTCTCATTAAACTTTCTTAACACACTGGATACTCTCATAACATAGTTCTTGTAATGACACTCTAATTTTATCTGATAGCGTTCTTTTTATAAGAGTATGACGCTACTAGAGCTACTGAATCTTTTACGCTTATAGCAAGGCGATTTTTGAACTCTTGTAGCGAGCCTTTAAAAACTTATGTTCTCATTGTATATTTTTTATAAAGTTTTAACACTTAAAGAGTTTAAATCTTAAATAAAAATGTTATGAACAGTTAAATCGTATGATTCTCATAAAAACGCGCTTGTAAAAGTTTAAGTATAAAAATACTTGTTAAAATGCTCATATGAGACATAAAAGAGTTAAACTCGCATAGCGCGAGCTTATGTTCTTATTAGTAGAATTTTATTCTTAAAATAAATCTTCGTCAACAGGCGCCATATTTTCCCTTGATCTTTTTTAACACTAAAACTTTGAAATTCCAAAAACAGCTTATATATGTAAATTAGGACCTAAAAACACTGCAAAAAGCTATTTTCATTAAAAACAAAAACGCATTAAAACAATTGAAACAGTTTGATCAATTATATTAAAAATTTAATTTGTCCATATTATATTTCTGATTTTTAAAATATCTCACATTTTCGATTTTTTTGAGGGGTTTCGCATTTTTTCGAAGTAAAATATGTTATATTATCAGTAAAATTGCATTCACCATATAATTTTTGTCTATATATCCGAAAAAATAGAATTTAAAATCTATGTCATGTGAAATTCTAATACAATATTATCATACGCAAACGTAGACATGACTCGGATCCGAAAATAAATAAACACTTCAAAAATAACTTTTACTCTTTAAAAAATTACTTTAACTCTTCAAAAATAAAACCGGCTAGATATTTTTATATACTCTTCTCTTTTTAGCAAAGCATAAAGTACTTGTTATGAAAGTTTTATGAGAATATCAATAAACTCTCATTAGAATTCAAATAGTGTTTTTATGAGACTTTCGTGACTCTTACAAAAAGAACTGATGTCTTGTCATAAGATAAAAAAAAGTTCTCATAAGTGCGCCATTTAAGCCTCATGAGCCACTCATAAAACAGTTGTAGCATTCTACAAGGGTGAAATAGCCCTGTATGAAAACTCTCAAAAGACTCTAGTAGAGTCTTATGAGACGAAAATTGTTAGTTGGGAGGTTTTCCATTTTACTATTATTAATGTTTTTATAGCACGCAAAATGTCCGCGAAAAACTATGTGCAATGTATTGTTAGGGAATGCTCGGCGGACAGCAAAAAAAATCCCAAAATAAAGTTTTTTACACCATTTCTCACACAAAAGCAATTCATGTCTTTACGAAGCAAATGAAACAGATGCAAAGTACTCTTCTTCAGGAAAAAATTTCTTCCTCGTTTCTTATCTATAGTAACTCTCTAATCTATGCTTCACAGTGTCACAGTTGTACTGGACCTAATTCAGGTTTAACAGAAAAAACTTGCACGACTGATAAAGGCAAAGCTAAAACAAATGTTCATTACATTTGAAGCGCAGTCGAACACCATTCGCATTCAATAGAAATGTACAACAGAATAACAAAACCTTGGAACATTCACTAAGGACTAGAAAATGTAATAGTAATAATTGGAATATTATCGGATACACATACTTCCTGCCCAAAAAACTTCTTACTATAAATTGCTCGGGTTGTGTGGAAAATTGTAACAGGATACCCTTTAATAACGCTACGAATATTATCAAATAACGGTACGAAAGGCCGTTTAATCCATATTGACAATTTTTCTAACGAACTTTTACTTTTCAAGAAAATTAAACTAAGACTTTTTGCCCGTGGTATTTTTAATCCCACCCTACTACTACTAATTCTAGTTTATTTTAAAAAGTCATGCTCGTGTGTTTAAGGGTCACAGAAAGTTTTTTTTAGGTATGATGATTCCGTCTACCACTGTGCAAATGTTTTTTTATTTTTATTTTTACAGGAAAATTATTTTTTCCTCTCTAATGAAAAAAAGGAATCCCTAGACGAATAATAAGACATCCTGACTCAGCAAACAAGCAAACAGAAGCAGAAAGGGTACGGACAAGGGAAGCCGCACGAACCCAAAGCAAATAGTGGAGACAATTTCTTTTGGTCTAGCTTGAAATGCATTCTTTTGCTACATGCCTTCAGTTTCAGATGCATAACTATTAAGGATGCTGCTATGATACTATATAAAATTCATTCAGCAAGCGAAGCGAGTTCCAAGTTGGCCCCGAGGGTAGAGCGAAATTGTGGATTTTTACAGTCGGCTCTTGTATGTATTATGGTACTGCAAGTCTTAAATAGAGGAATGCATATACCCATTAGAATTCGTATCATCAACATACGAGGGCGGACTGAAAAGTAATCGGTCTATGCAAGAGATAGCGCCACCAGTATCAAAGCAACGTTGTTTTTATTAAATAACTTTTCGTCGAATGACAGTCAGTTGCGTCATTTAGCTTGTGTTTGATAAACAACAAACAAACAAAGCGAACAGCTTTTGCACTTTTAAAAAAAAGAATAAAATCGAATATGGCACAGTGCTTAGATACTTGTTTTGGAAAAAGAAAATGAACCATGAGATCGGGACCGAATTGAATGCTGACCGAATTGAGGGGACTCTGCTCCTTCGATATCAACAATAAAATATTGGACAGCATTTAAACGCGATCGTATGAGCAATTTTTGTGAAGATGAAGAGAGGTCACCATACCAAAAATGATCGATAAAATCCGTGGTATTGTCGTATTGTTATTGACGATTGATGAGTGAAGGAGCGTGAAATTCCTGTGGATGTGGGCATCTTACTTGAACGAGTGGAAATTCAGTCGAAATAGTAGATTGCTCCTGGTCACAGTTTTTTGGGATGCGCACGAAATATAATTCACATCGATTGCCTTGAAAAGAGCTGTTGGATCGATTCAACGTTTATTTGAAGCGAAAGCGGTTGCATTAGGTGAAGAAAAAGTGATTTTCCACCAGGACGAAAAAGAAAATCTTTTAAGCAACTTTTTGGTATCGAAAATATTTTGAGCTGTGCTTCGGCATTAAAGGGTCTTCCCCTAAGCTCTGGCTGGATCTATAAAAAAAAAAAAAAAAAAAAAAAAAAGGACGACGCACCAAAGTACAAGTTCGCAGTCGCAATGGCAAAATTTCATAAATTGCGCTACGAATTGGTTCCTCATTCCCCACATTCACCAGATTTAACCCACAGAGATCTATTTCCAAACTTCAAAAAAAAGATACGATGGTAAGAGATTTGGGTCGAACGATGAGATCAAAAGGGCAAGAGATCGTATTGGAGAATCGTATTGTAGGACGAAGTATATCGCCGATCGCCCTAAAAGGACACTATAGTGAGAAATAAAATTAGTTTTGCCGAAAAATGTATGTTTTCTTGCCTAGGACGGTTACTTTTCAGCCCTCCCTCGTATAACTTATATCTACGCGTCTATTATGTATGAATGTACCCTACATATCATCTTTAGGATATGACTATATACCAGTATTTCCGTCGCATTTCCGCTTCTTAACTAACAAAACGGTATTTTGCTTGCACATTTCAATCCCAAGATTAAAAAGGAGCCTCATTACTCACAATTTGTATTTCAAATACCTTCATTACTCGCGTCACCGCACACGGGATCTGGATTCTCATATTTTATATTACTTTTTTATACTAAGTTCAAGAAAGTATTGTATTTTAGAAATAAACCACATTTTAACCCAAAGCCGTTTTTCTTTTTCAAATTTTGGCAAGAGTGAATCCAAGAAGTTTAGACGCGGAATTTTCCGACGCGGAAAATTTAAAAAAGAGGGTATTTTTCTTGCTTTTTCAGTCTTCCCTACATGAAAGAGCAACGATAGAAGGCTATCGACGTTATCGAAAGCTTTTTTTAATTACACAATTGTCGTTATTGAATAGTTGAAATATTCTGGTTATTTAGGTTGAACCTGGTATTATTATTGGTATTATTAGACTGCCAAGTCCAATAAATTTCAGCTTAACAATGTTTGAGTTTACTGATAGCAAACAAACCCGAATTGGAAATCTCTTAACACGAACAAAAACTTTTAACAGCAGTTTTTGAACAAACAAACAAACACGTTATTATTTTATTCATACAACTAGTATTCCACAAGAAAAAAATTTCTGAATATATTTAGCATCTTAGAAAATCATATGGTGACCGCGAACTTATATTTTCTTACATCCGGTTTACCTTTCTGAAAATACTTTCGTTTTATTTTTATAAGCTCTAGCGGCCAACAACCAGAACAATAAATTGTCCCAACAGCATTTCATGCTTTTTTACAATGAGATTGAGAGCTTCCTTGAAGAGGGACGGATTATACAAAATTTCCCAAATGATACCTATGCAGCGGAAAAGAGAAGGTATTTGAATCTCTACACGATCTTGCATCCTTACGTTTTTTTAACATTCGGTTTTCATTAAATATACGCCATTTTACCATAAGTAATGTACGCATACTTGAATTTCTTGATCCTATTTGGTTTTGAAATTCTATTCAATTGGCATTAAGATAAATCGGGGTTGCCTACAAATAAAATTATTAAAATTTAAAGAAAAAATTGAAAACCGAACAAAAAAATAGTTAAAAAAACACGAGTAATTTTATGAAAAACTCTTGTTTTTAAGTATTAAAGCGAAAAACTCCTTCATTTTAATAATAATTTTGCGGATAAAGTTTAATTATTGCTTTGATTAAAATGTATAAGCTTGCAATCAATCTAATTTATCAATAAATGAGTATATTTGTTATATAATTGAATAGTATGTACATATGGGTGTGTTTGCTTGTAGAAGTTTTATACAGGTTCCTGTTTAAATCATATAGACATGTGTTGGTGTATATCAATATTTGCAACAGTGCTGCACTAACGAAAATGTTTCTACAGCATTTTGATACATTTTCAAACAGAATGTGGCAAATGCGGTTGACACATTCATCATCAAAAGTTCATTCCAGATCTAACTGCACTGATAAGAGCGTATATAGAGGAAAGTATAATAGTGTCATGGGTGCTATCATCATCAGCGAAAATGTGCAACAAGGACATAAACTCATGAATATTCAACAGGGAACATTTTATGTGTCGACATTGAGACAAATACACATGCTTCGAACAATAGTATCTTCATGTCCGCCCTTCATCTTCATCCTATTGGTATGCAATTCACTTGTGCAACAATAGCTCTTGCTTTTAATATACATAAATCTCTCTATCGTCCTTTATCTATTTCCTGTTCCACAGAAATCCTTTTGGGTCGATAACCGGTTGGAATCAACTCCATTTTCACAAGGAAAACAGTCGTGACAACTTTGTTTGCTTGCTATCATTTATTTGCATTGTCGTGACGAAAAGTGATTACTTAATTGTCAATGGATTCGTTATGTTAATTCGTCTAATCGATTGTATACTAAGATTATCAAAAATAATGAAGACGTTTTCAAGGATTTCGATATTAAAAATTTGTTTCAGAATACTCCATCTGTTTATTTAACTTCCCTAAATACTTACAGTTCGTCAATATAGGGCTATATAAATTCATTAACCGGTGGTGAAACTTCAAATTTGGGTTCTAGTAAAAATATTTGGTTTCATCTCCTTTTGACGAATGAAAATTAACAGCCCTATCATAATAAACTTTGACGATTCTGTACATCAAACTTTTTGAGAGTTTTGTGAATTGTTTTTTCGTGAGCCCTTTTGGATCGACGATCCAAAATTTAAGGACTTTTTCTCAGGAGACCGAACATGTTTATATGAGCTGTCTTGCATTTCTTAGTTACGTCGCTGATCATCAAACTAGTAGAAGAGTCGCGTCGAAATTAGTTGAGTACAGTTATCTCCGGATAACTGCACAACTCCTTTATGTGCAACAGTAATTAGAACCCCGTGCACACTTTTAAGAATTCCATACAATAGTTATCGCTTGCAACCCGCTTAAGACTAAAACCCCTATTACTGGACAAAAAATAGTCTTCAATTAAGTTTCTCCGTCATATATTTTCCTTCGGATAAGTGTACAAGTGTTTTTTTCTTTTTAATTTTTAATACTTTTTTTTGTCATATTGATCGTGTGTATGTATGTATCTTTATACCTCACTGCAAAGGGTACAAATCAGTACAATTATATAGTGATCTCACAATTCAAGACAGTAAATGCACAATTTTGTACAAATAGGAACCCTAACAAAATCACAATTTCGTGCAGTAAAAATAGTCCCGCATAAGTGTATAATTTTTGCTGTTAAAGGAGTATCGGATAAGTGCAAATCCTCGTTACTGAGCAAGAAATCCAGGATTTTCCCCGTGTGCAGTTATCCGGGGAATACTGTAGTTTCGGCACAATATTCTTTAATGAATACAAATATAGATTACTAGATTGCATACCCGTCATTGTCGGGACACATTTTTTGCAAGAATTTTACTGCACCAAAAAGTATTGTAACTTAAAAACTTTTGAAAAAAATCCCCTTTCGAAACACCTTAATGCCAATTTTTGAGAGGAAAAATGGGAAAAAAGATATTTACGTTTTCCTTACTGCATTTACCGTCTTGATTTTTGAAATTCTAATATCAGATTCCTGATGTTTCTCCGTCGAAAAATGGACGAAATGGACATTTTCAGACGATATAGAGATTTGAAAAAAAAAATGTTATACTGTAACTTTTGAATAACGACATAGGTCGTTAGAGCTAGTTCTTTTTAAGCTCACATTACTTCTAAAGAGATTTAGAAATTGTTCAAAAGCTGAAAAGCCGCTTTTACAATAATAATACCATTAAAACTACTAACGCTAGTGTAGTTTGCCCTCAGTGACTAAAAAGGTACGACCTTTTCCATAATTGTTAGTTTTCCTACCAGACATTTAAGGAGCATATTAAATCTGAAGTGAAAACTTAATACAGAAATATACAATATAGACAACGGTTCACAATCCTGTTTAATTTATTCAAAAGCTTTTTCCATATACTTTACTATTATTTTTCCACTAACGGCATTTAAATAAATCAGTCAGTAACTCATGTATATGTGTTGGTAGTATTAGTCTAGAAAAGTTATTTTGACAAAATTCCCTTTAATTGCATTAAAGTTCGTAGAAAAATACTAACTTTCTACATTTAAATTAAAATGTCCATCAACCATTTGGAGTGCAAAGTTTTTTTTTACAAAATGTACAACTACACGATAACAATTTATACATGGTAAAATTGTCAACTACATAACTAGATACAATCCCATAGTCAGAATAAAATATAACGTTGAAAAATTTATCATGTTTGACTTTGTTGAAAATTTTATGAAATGATTTAACTGAGTCATTCGTGTATTGAAATTAAAATGGATTTCAACATAGCACTCCGGTATATAATATAATGGATTCGAGTTAAAATTATGTTGTAAATTTTTCCAAAGACTTTTAATGTAAGGAAACTTGCGTTACAGTGACATGGCTATATCTTAAAAAATTTGGACGTATATGTAATCAAAACTGTATTACACAGGACTTATATGTAATCCAATGCAAAATTATAATCTAAAAAGTTAAAATTTTTTTCAAGTTTTTTTTTGGTTTTTTTAGTATTAAAGCCTACAATTTTGATTAAATTGTAGACATTAATATTAAAAGTATTTTAGTTCAATATATAATAAAAAATGATTAAAATATGAATGCAAGAAATATTAAAATATTTTCAATAATTCACGTGTATTAAATTCTAATCCAAAATCGCATTTAAATTTCATTAAAATAATTTTTGGATTGAAAAGTTATCCAGGATTTTTTACCGTGCAATGTTAACAGTTTGTGGTTAATTAAAATGAAGCATTAAGGTAAAGATTAGTGAAATAAAGATATGAAACCTTGAATGAATTCTGCTCCTTCCCTCCAGAAACTTTTGTCAGTGTCCTAAAAACAAAAAATTTTGGTTTAAAAATTAAAATTCAATTACCAAGAATTGGACAACTTTTCCAGAACATCGAAAATTTGAAGATCTTTTCAAGGGACCTCAAAAACATTGTGGGATCTTGAACACTCTTTTATAATACTGTGTAAGAAATGGGTTTCCAAATTCTAAGCTATCAATCTAAACTTTATAAAGTTAAAATATCAGTTGTGATCAAGACAAAACTTTCCTTTGCAATATTTAGTTTCGTAAAAAATATGTAAAAAATAATTTTTTTTCAAATATCTCGAGAATCATCAAAGATACTTAAAAAGCATTAAAGAAAAAAAACCCTTTAAATTTTGGTATATTCATTTTTTCCCAAAAGCGCATAGTTTTCGAAAAATTCTCAAAAAAAAAACTGTATTTAAAAAAAATTGTATGGAAGGTACCGTTACTTTTCCAAAAGTTTGTAGAAAACTACGTTTCTCGTAAAACTCATTTAACGAAAAATTTCAAGTCGCTAGCTCAACGCGATCTCGAGTTATTTAAGATACGTAAAACGGATAGACCGACAGACAGATGCACTGACATCCTCATAATATAGCCTGAAGCGGATTTCGTACTGATCAGAAAGTTTCTATCTACCCCATTCTCTAGTCTATGTACAACGTGTCACTGTTTTAAAGTCTCCTTGATATTTTTGCTGAGGTCATGAAACACCCTATAGAGACGTTAGAGCTGTGAGCGAAATTTATTTTTTTGAATTTTATCTATGCTCACGTGAATTTCTGTTAAAAACTTTTCCCGTTTACATGCAGCTGTAAGTTTCACGATATCAAATTCTAGAATATTTTTTAATCAAAATTTTTCGTTGGTCTTTTTAAGCAGAAACTTTTTTCGCACATTTTTATTTGATGTGATTCTGGCGGCTGTTAATGATTTTCACACAAATATCTAACACCTAAATAGCAGAGCTCGGTATATATGTTACTTGAAGCATATATTTACTGGGAAATTTGTCTCATTCCAATTTCGTAAGGCACTTTACGTTAAAGACGGGTGAATGAGATTTAAGAATGAGTTTACTTCCATTTTATTCATTAAATTTCATTTTAATTAAATACTTCGAAAGAGAAGAACAGCTTAATGGGTTGATGAGATAAATTTCTGGCCCAAGTAATTAAGTCCTCAGTTCACCTGACACATGTGCCGGGATCATCATATGGGTTCCCGCTATTACCCGTCCCGTTAGGATTATTGGCATCCATATACAAACAGAGGTGACGCACTGGCATCTAATCTTAATATCATTTCAACGGATACCTGCGTAAATCTCACGATTTTGCACATTTGCTAGGTCGGATAGAATTCACCAAAATTTAAGAAAGTTTCCCTTACACTCTATACCGGGATCAACTGGCACTGAAGGTGGTATGTAGCTTTTGTTCAATGGAAGCGGCAACAACATCCACTCAGGTACACAAAAATTTTGAACATTTTCGGAGGCGATGAAAAGGTATCATCATTTATTGTGAAAGTTAGGTGCTCGTTGATGGGTTAATTCTGACACCCGTACAACAGAGCTACATTGGTGTAAAACTCATAACTGGTTCAGTACCTGGACGACTTTTTGACACAGGTGAAAACATCGGTAAAGATACCGTATAGTTTGGAGCAGAAACATAACTCTCAGCCTCATTTTTGAACCAAACAAAAGCAATGTGCTCGTCTGGTTGGCGTTTATTTACCGATTCAGAAGGTCGATTCAGAAGCATTCCTAACTTAATGAAATATTATGTCAGAGATAGGTTACTTTGAGAGTTATATAGGAAATTGCTTTTCGTAGCAAAACTAAGATAAACACATAGAAAAATTCGGGAAAAAAGTAGAAGAAATTGGATGTATTTATTACATCAAGGAGTAACATGTATTTTCACTGTGGGCAATAATTTCTATTTGAACACGATTTATGGATTTTAATTTCATTTTCGACGTTATTTTAATTAAAATTTCCAAAACCAGTGGTATTTTCTCTGAAAATTATTAGAATTTAATTAATTGAAGTGCGGCAATTGTTACTTGATAAATATTATTGGAATTGGTGAAAATTATTCTCAATAGTGTTATTCAAATAATTTGCAGCTTTGCAAAAGACTTTTGAGTAGAAGGTATGCTGAAAAAATGCATAAAAGTCGCATATTCCATTTTTTAGATACAGCTTTGTAATGATTTTTATATTTTTATTACAGTTAATGTCTACTGACAATACATTTTTTAAAAAAAGCTTTTTTTACAATATACTAAAAAGGAGAAAAATAATTTTTTCGGTATCAAAAATAAAAGCGACATAAATAGTTTGGAATTTTTATCGCACTTTAAAGCTTTTTATATGATTTTCAGTATATACTGAACAGTAATTTTCGGCAAAATTTACATTAATTTGGTCATTGAATCGGAAGACCGGTTCAAATGACATTACTACAATTGCTACAATCCAACAAGAGTGGGATAAAGTAAACAATATTTATTTCATGTGAATGTGCTATAAGTAGAGCAATTCGCCCAAATTCAAAATACCCACTAAAAATCAATTTCCTATATACTAAGAATAATTAGTTTTGCCGTTTAGATATACCTTATTGCATTCAAAAATTCTACATGACATAACGGTAATGCTTTATTTGTTTTATTATTATGCTATTTTCCCAGTTTTTACGCTTATTTATTTCGGTACTTAATTCAGTATTTTATCCATTGGAGTCCATTATGGTTTTATAATTATGGCAATTAAGTTTGCTATTGTATTTTGTAGTATTTTTATAAAAATTGAATTGATTTCACATTCGAAAAAGCTACTATGTATCTTGTGCAATTTATTATTAGGGCAGTTGCCACATATAAAACGTTTTCGAAATAAACAAAAATGTTTGATGTTAAACACGAACGATTTTTTCTGCTGCCAACTATAGTTTGTTGAATTCTATTTGGTAATTTGTGTAAAAAAAAGGTCTTTTTACTACCGCTCGAAAATTTCAACTTGAATGCAAAATTAATATGGATTTAATTTATAATAGTTTTGATTGCTTTCCCGTGAATTGTTTGCATTTTTGTGACAAAAACGTAAAAACTGCTTTCTGTTTTATACTCCCTCTGTCCCAAATTATGGTATACATTTCTTTAAAATTCTTTGATTATTGAAGTTTAATAAACTTAACGGGTTTTAATCATTCCATCTTGAAAAACAATGCTATACCTAATATTTATTTAAGGCTGTGCTCAAAATAAATTTTGATAGTTTGTCATAATCACAACCGTTAAGAAAAAAATATGGGAGATACAAAATAATTACAATTTGGGACAATAATTACAAAATTCAATACATGAACAAAGAGAAACTTCGCCTTGAAGAACGCTTACCAGTGTCAATAATGTGTAAGAAGAGGCTCTTGCCATAGCCCGAAATTTCGAATAACCTAACAAGTAAACATATTTTATGTAAATTATGTACTTGTAAATTAGTAATATAAAAAAAAACATGAAATTTAGAACAAAATTCTAAATTATGTAGTATAAATTTTTATAAGTTTCAATAAATTTTTTTGCAGTAATATGAATTCATTTGTTTTGTATAACCATAATTTGGGACAAAATAAAAACAGAAATGTATACCATAATTTGGGACAAAGGGAGTATGTGGCAATAAATTGGGTTATCTCAGCAGACCAATGGAATGTTAAATGATTCACTAGTGAATGTGCTGTTCACAGTTTTTCTTAGAGGTTTAGAAATACTTTTATAGAATGCTAAGAAGGGCTAGCCCAATTAGACGATTTTGTCCCATGGCATTTCTAAGATACGATTTTAACTGCTTCCGCGGACGATATTGACACGGAAACATGGCCAAATATTTTTAAAAGCTGATGTACTCGCAGAAAAAAATATTCATTATGTTTCTCTAATGTTTCGACTGCAGTAAAACTTCCGCTGATTGCTTCCCATTTTCTATTGTATTTATTCAAAAAACCATCAAAATTTTCATTTGGATGGTACGACTGTTGAATTACTTCCAGCCCTTCCTTTAGATCTTTTCTTTTTACACTCTATATGATATACAGGGTGCGCCATCTGTTCCTCCGGTATGAGAATGTTGAATAACTTTTGAAAGAAACAATAGATTGCAAAAATGGTGTTTTTTTATTTAGTTCAATCCTTTACAATTTATGTGGACTACTTTTTGAAAACAACATCGATCAAATGACCACCTTTATTGGCCACCGCAAACTGTGCTCTTTTTCGGGCATTTTCCATCACTTCTTCGAGCATCTCCGTCGGTATGGCAGCTATTTCGGCACGAATATTGGTCTTGAGCTCGTCAATGGTCTTCGGGTTGCTGGCGTAAACTTTACTCTTCACATAACCCCACAAAAAGAAGTCTGGGGGGGTTAAATCAGGGGATCTTGGTGGCCAGTCAATATCGCCTCTTTTCGATATCACACGTCTAGGGAATTTTTGTTGCAAAAACCGTATTGTTTGGTCCGCTGTGTGGCATGGCGCCCCGTCTTGCTGAAACCAGAAGTCAGTCAGACCTTTTTCACGCATTTTCGGACACACAAAATGTGCCAACATCCACCGATATCGATTACCATTAACTGTTTCACCTTCATTGAAGAAAAATGGCCCAATGATGGTTTTTGCGCACACGCCGGCCCAAACAGTCACTTTTCGATCATGCAATGGTATTTCATGAATCTCGTGAGGATTTTCTGTCGCCCAAATGCGGCAATTTTGTTTATTAACACCGCCAGAGAGAGTGAAATGTGCCTCGTCGGTCATTAAAACTTGCATCCAAAATGAACGACTATTTTCAATGTACATCGTCACTATTTCGGCGCGTTCTTTCGGTGTGAAGCGGTTCATGGTTAAAATTGTACTGGTTTGACGTTTCCAAAACGTGTCTAGGAAAGCAAATCGGTTGACAAATGGCGAAGTTATTGAATGTTTACATACCGGAGGAACAGATGGCGCACCCTGTACATATAGGAGTATATTAGATTTAGTATACCATTTGTAACGCATCGGACCAATCATAGGACACAAAAATGAACTACACCCGGGAGTGGTTCATGGACTTTTACCATAATATTTATCGACAATTTAAATAAATCTTCTCAAAAAAATCTTGAAAGTGTTGTAAATTTTGGAAGAAAGCAGATTTGGAAAAAATAGGAAATTCATGTCTAGAGCACAAATATAAGTTAGTTTTCGTCGCATAACTGCTTAACCGTTAACGATACCAGTTTTGAACAGTTTAACAGAAGCAATTGAGGGAAAAACTGGCTGAAAAAACCCAGTTCAGTGGAATTTTCTGAAACCGCTCGAAATTTGATGGGAAATTTTTTCCCACAATATTTTTTTTGCTAGATTGTTGCCTTAACAGTATTTGCTTGCCATAACATTTTAATTCGGCTCTATTGAAGTTTTGCGAGAGTTCGTTGTTACAGGAGACGTATTTTAGTTGACAGAAAACATACAAATGAAAAGCCCCGTAATAATTTGTTAGACTATGTTGCGTCACACATGTGAATAATTTGATTTATCAAAAATCGAAGTTTTTACTAATGATTATTTCGTCCTTTCTAATTATGTGCTCTTATGATCCGTTTTTCTGGAGCAGTTTGCTCCAATTGGTCCACGGTAGCTACGCTTCTAGCTTATATTAATCTTTTTCAATTTTTTTTTTGAAATTATGTTCTATGGATTACAACTGGTATGATTGGTGTTGTAAAATAAAATAAAATCAATCATTTATTTAAACCAATAATAAAAAAAATTCTAACTAATCGAAAAAGGTTACATAAACATTGAAACTGGCTTTTCAGTTGCTGTTTGTTTCGTGATTTAAAGAGCAAATAGGATCAATTCCAGAAAACATGCAAATATTTAGAATTCATTTGTTGTACCTGAAAATTTATTCATCATCGAGAATTCAGAATGGGAAAAATTGTACACAAATACATTTGAATGTGTGTGCGATGCTTTTAAATTAGGCTTTTAAGGTAATTGCTTTGCTGTAGCGTTACATTCAATTGTTATACTATAGCCTGCCACTGTCGTATTAAATTTTCTTGAATGTTTCTAAAATGTTTTAATCAGGTATAAGGATATTTTACATTTTATTTGATATGAAAAATGCGGTGTTGAATTATTCAATATATTATAGGTTTTAGAGTATGTTCAAACCAAAAGTGTCAAACATTACGAAATTTGAGAAATTTGTTCAATACATTAATTGAATCTTAATATAGTTTATTAGCCGTGGGTAGACAGCATATAGTAGATAGAATTTACTCAAAAAAAGACACAAATGGACAGAAACTTTTAAAAATGTTATAATAGTAGTATTTACTGTTACTACACAATAAATTTGTTCTTTTTAGGGTGTAAATATTTTTTTTATGATACCCTTTCTATACTGTCGAGTAGATAGTCTGCTCTGATGCTTCGCCACTAGAGTATATGTAAAACGTTCTTATTTTAACCCATAATCAAATAAGTACACCGTATGTACACCGGATGGCGAAGCCAAAGTGATCTGTCAAGTGATCTGATGCAAATACAGATCAGTTTGGTTTCGCCTGAAAATCGACTTAAGATGTTTTGCATCTTTGCTACAGGTATATTAAAACGAAAGAAACCTGTAGGCTATATTCCAATCTTCAATATCTTTAACAAAACTTCAAAGTTTCATGAAATTGTCTTCTATAGTTTTTGATTTGTGTGGTGACAACCAAAAATTCCTGTTTTTGCGAGCGAAAATTTTAAATTAATATCACTACACAATTGTTCTGTATACAATAAGAAAGTAAAGGAAAAACTTTTCAAATTGATGTTGAAGTTTTGAATCTATTTTTTTTTTTGAGAAATTTGATAAAAATGAAAAAAAAATCAACTGGAATTTTTCCATCAAAGCTTCAAATATTGATTTAAACTTTCTTCATGAATTCTAATTAAATTACTTGTCCCTGATCTTAAAAAGGCCATCATATTGTCAAACTTTTCGTAAATCCTCGTCCAATTAAAGAGTAAAAGAAGGCAAGACGGACATGCATCAAGAAGCAAAATAACTGAAGGCATGCTTATTTCCTTATTTAAAAAATGAAGGATTTACTAAAGAATTTCATTGTCTTCGTCTATATGGTCAAAGCTGTCGTTTTTCGTCTTCGTCGATGTCATCTCATTACTTTTATTTTCTAATTTTTTCCCACTGTAGACAGTTTTTTCCCATTTCACCCGCTATTGTCGACTTTTTCCTTGTTTTATGGAATTCACACAGCTGAAAATACTGGTTTTGTATACATGGTTATTGTTATAGACTTTGCCTTATTGTATGATTATTCTACCGAAGTGAATCTGATCTCGAAGAAGATTGGAGACAAGGAAGGAACGGACTGATAGCAAACAATTCGATGGTTACAACAGTTACGACGAATCGGAGTGTAAAACGACGAAAAAGGAGCACATCTGGCAGTCCTTAAATAGAAGCAGAAAACAATTACCGAAGTGGAAATAAATGCCGGGGATGATAAATCCCGATGGAATTTATAAAGATTTAGAGAGTTGATTTATTGTGGCACAGCCAGGCCTATATATTCATCCCAAAGGCACCCACGAACACCTATCTAACTACCTAGCAATCGCCCTACCCTACTTGCCAGCCTCATTTCACATTTATCTAAAAATCTATAGTACAACAAACCGAGTATGATGCCTTTCTATACTGGTACTAGACTCTATCGGACTTATATTTGGCTGTCAGGATCGGATTTATCCAGACTTCTGCACAAACATTGAAGTGAAATAAATGTAGAAGCACAGGAGCCAAATTAGAGGATCATTGAGCCGGGAGGAATGGATGAGTAGCTAGCAAT
The DNA here is from genome assembly GCA_964034945.1 of Chrysopilus asiliformis. NCBI lineage: Eukaryota > Metazoa > Arthropoda > Insecta > Diptera > Rhagionidae > Chrysopilus > Chrysopilus asiliformis. The sequence goes on along the minus strand of OZ035961.1, from coordinate 86,797,339 downwards.
ATATTCGCTATATATTTGGTTTCTGGAATCACTCAGTAAAATGACAAGGTCGAAAATTGAAACTTTTGACCGATTGAGGGTTTTCAAAGGGAAAGTATAAAAAATTCTAATGGGATTTCTTAACTTTGTAAACAGAAGACTTTCTCCCTCAGTAAATGAGGTTTTCATAAGCAAGAAGAAGTTGATATAAAAATGTTTAATTGGGATTGCAGACAGCTAAAATCTAGATATAAATTTTATTGAAAAATCTTTTGTCCGAATACTGGTCCGATATCAGTTCACAATCAACTTTTTACACATCAAATTGACGATTGTGCATCTCAAATTAATCATTTTCCGAATTAAATTAAACTCCGCTTTATGGAGGAGGGTCTTTGACCTTTTCAGGCCCCTAAAGGTCTATAAATTTTCAACAGTTTAAAAGGATTGTGATTTTTGGGGCCCAAAACAATTTTTGCGTAGAGAGGAAAATGTGTAGTAACGGCATTGGAACAGGTATGACTGTTCAAATTAATTCCTAAAAATAAAGTTCTTTAGAAAAAACCACAAATTAATAAATCAATTGACGATTAAAAATTGTTTCCCCTTTCTTTGACACGCCAATATAATTTGTGTTTTATAACGTTGAAAGTCTTTACATTGATGGGGCAGCACATAAATATGGCTCAAGTGAAACTTTTTAATTAAAAGTTTCATTTCCAAGGATTATTTTTTTATTGTAATTATGAAAGTTTACTAAATTTTAACTCTATTAAAAGATTAGGAGATTATTCTTAAAGGGCATATGATGGTGTGTAATGGAAAATACTCTGAACAGTAAACATGTATAAGTTTTTTACTTCTAAGAACAAATTAATAATCAGAGTATTGTAAACAAAATACAGTGAAATCTGTATTGAATGGATACAATGAAAACATTGAGCTTCTGAATTATATTTACTTGCATAATCCGGAATTAGAAAATTTTGGGCTGGAATTAATTCAATTCCCTGATTTTTCACTACTCTTAGATACTTTCACTGGCTGATTTACACCGTTGGGGATGGATGCAGAACCGTGTTAAGCCATTATTAGGCCCAGACTTTAAATTTTGATCGAGAAATCTTTTTAGGAAATTTTTGGATATACTTTGAAAGTGTGTTTTTGCTAGCTGACTAAGGGAAAAATCTTCTTTTGCGTTTGCTCTGAATATTTTTAAAGTATTAATATCCTTTAACCCTTTGTGGACCAGGAAGTGAATCAAAAACCATGACTTTTTTTCATTGAAATTGGTTCCAGAAAGCATTTAAAAAAAAGACGTGAACTAATTTTATGGAGGGGTGGTATTTACGCCTGTGGTATATAGAAGTATATATGTAGAATGTTGATACTATTGGATAAGCAAACAATATAAGGATTTAAAGTTGGTACTTAAAAGTACCGACTGTCAACAAAGGGTTAAAGGATGTAATCGTCACTCTAATTTTCGGCCCCACGACACGATTTTTTGTATGTTAAGTACCACCGTCGTACTTCCGCAGATACCCGCATCCCCCCTAAAAGTGTGACATATTTTATAGAGCCCCTAATAATTTCAAAAAACGATATGTTCTGTGAATAGAACTAACGGACAATGCGCCACAGGAAAGATTTAAAAAAAAATGCGCGGCAGTCGAAAAATTTTCAAAAACATCCCCATGAGTAAAGCACCTAGCGATATTTGAAAATAAAATTTCATATTTATAAATTACATAGGCACGTCGTTGATGGATTAAAGTTTTTTGCATAAGTTTTTTAGCACAAAAAAAAAACCGAGAAATAATTAAAAACCTTTCCGTAAAAAATCCGTATGACTCCAAGACTTTTATGTCGAATATTGAAATTCTAACGCAAGATTTTCGAAAGGGAAAGCGAATAAGTAAAAGAGATCTATAGTTGGCTGTTAAATATTTATTCTAATAAGAAAACTGTGGTGAAAAAATTTATTGTTTTCTTTTGAATTTTGGTGTATGGAAGAGTTGTATAAAATCACATTCTAAACACATTTTGTCTCTATAATATGTTCTCGAGAAAATTACAAAAAGCTGTTCAACTGGTATGGTTGCCTATGTTTCAATATAAATATTATTAACATAACTATAGTTTTATTAAAATCCGTTCAGCGATAAGTTTTTGGATCGAGGTGAAATTAACTAAGATTTTTTTTTTGTTTGTCATGGTGAAAAGTGTTAATGTGGTATACTATTTCTTCCCTACAAATATTTAATATTTAAATGGAAGAATTAGTATTCTACATTATCCGCCTTAAATATTTGTATCGGAGAAACACTTTCTTAATAATATTTTTGGTTTTATGTTTATAATTGGTAACATTGCGGAATATTATGTGTAATCCATTGGTATTACCGTAAACGAAATTCTAAGATATTTCCTTTCTGATTTAATGAAAATCTAGTTTTAAAGCAAAAAACTAGTGACTTATTATAAAAATAAATATCAGTTGTGGTCAACACAAAACTTTCTTCTACAAAATCTACGACCCTGCACAATTTACGCTAGAGCCCTGTCGCGTTGTCAACCTAAGACGACCTCCCAATAAATTCTTGGTTTATTCAAAAATATCAAAAACGTACAAAATTTGAGATAACTTGAGAACTGTAAAAGATATCAATTTACGGTAAATGGCAAAAATGTAGAAAATGTTAACATCTTTAATTATTCTTTTAACTGATTTGTCGAAAAACCGTTAGTTTGCAAATTATTCGCAAACATATGATTTTTTACATATTAATGAAAATATCTCAATAACGGTAAAAGATAACGGATAACGGTAAGAAACAAAATTGTGCAGAATGCCATTCTCATTAATTCACTTCATACATTCAGTCAGCAAAAACTCGTTAATTTTCGAGATAATCGCAAAAAACTGTTTTTTGGAAATAACGGTTTATCTCGATAACAGGTGGAGATATCGAGTTATAGTTAAAGACAAAAGTGTGGGAAATTTTCTTTTCTCCAAGTTTTGTCATACATAAGGCCCCTAAAAAACGCGTAGTTTGGGAGTAAATCGAGAAAAACGAAATTGCGATTTTTGAAAAACCACCATTTTGGATACTTCCGGTTAACGGATTTCCACCAAAAGTTGATAGGATCGTCCCATTTCAGGACCCAACATGCCTATAAAATTTCATGGCGCTAGCTCCATTAGTTTTTGAGAAATTTTGTACACAGACTGACAGACAGACTGACAGACAGAAAGACATTTTTTAAATATGACTCCAATCGACTCAGGAGTGATCGGGAAATGTTTTTTAGGCAAAATTAAGAGGTCGAAATTTTTCATGAATACAATACTTTATTATACTCCGTAGAAGAAAGTAAATAGGAGTTCCACAATATCCGAGCTTACTCTACACAGGCCGGAATACCTAAACCTGAAGATATTTTTCTTCACTTCAATGCTTCCTTCCTATTCGTTCCCATTAGAACTTTCTCGTTTCTTTTTAGTTTTTGTTTTCTTCGGTTTTTTTTTAATTTTATAATGAATATTTTTTTAGCTATTTTATTTAGGAAATAGTCTTTCTAAATAACAGAGAGAAAATAAACCGCCTTTGAAGAATTAAAAAAAAATCGGACATGCACTCATAGTCTATTGACACTTAAACAACGAATTTATTTATCCAGTACTGGAAATCTTATTTAATAACAATACTTCTACAAGCAAACAGCAATTTTAAATTCCCGCATACATTTTGATTAATATGAAAGCATTTCCAATTAATTATCTAGTTAACAGGATTTTATCTCAATTAAGATGTAACGAAAAAGCCAATACACTTAGGTACCTTTTCTGCCAAGAAATCACAAAGGCGTTCAAGTAAAATTTATTCATGCAATGGCGTTATTACAGTTTCCGCCTCCTTTAAACAACTTTAATATTCAAAAACCATAACGAGAAAACTGTTACGGGATCTTGCCGCCTTTTAACCTCGGTTGAACCCTTTTATACGTCCTACCTGTGCTGCCTATACAATTTATTGTGTAATTATGTAGCCTTTATTTTCAACCAAATTTAAAATCATTCCTATAGTATATGAAGTTCTGTGTTACAGGATCACTTATTAACTATTCTCGGGAAAAATTTCCTTTCCCCAAGAATGAATCCCATCTGAAGGTGATAGCAGAACTCATTCTTATACACGTTACTTGTTTATATCCCACTGAACCGAACCAAAAGTGCTTTAAACATGTGTTAACGACCTGGATTTGTGTAAAATGGTGCTTGCCGCTTGCTCAAGGTGCTAATAATCTAGTCATCCTGGGAGGTCCTTTGGGCATAGCTTCAGACACACAAATTTAAGCCTTAGAATTAACGTAGCGAAGATGGGATCGATTGGGGCGAGAATGTCGGTTATTAATTAAGCGGAATTACCAGTAATTCAAGGACGTTTACACGAGATTTCTTAGTAAATCCATCCATACAAGAGCGTTATACAATTAATGAATGTACTTTTTGTATTATAATCGGTTACAATCAACATTACACATTGTCGTAATACGCCAATCCATTTTTCCTTAGCCGACGAGCGAACGAAATCACCATCAACGTCCTAAAACACCGTCTTTCCCCATCTCATCTCAGCCCCTCTGAGCAATTCGCAGTAGTATAGCTCGAGTGTGTGTAAAAAGGTGAATATCAAACTGACTGTGTATTGGCTTACAAAGAAATTGGCTTCCAAGTGAGATGATAATCCCTTAATGGCAAGATTTGATATTCCATTCCTTGTGGCAAATGCTAATGCTACTATTTCAGTTTACATACATATCAAAATAAAAAAGGGGTTTTCTATTTTTTGTTCTCGGGAATTAGTTTTTAATCCTGTTCCTCAGCTCTAAAATCCCATTTGTGACCTAACGATGTTGAACATATTCTAGTCGTCGTTGAAGCTGAATTTCCAGCTGATGAAAAACTTTAATGTTTGAAAGTTGGAGGCGAACTGAACGAAGAAAATATTTTGGGTGAAAACTTTTAAAGTTTTGTGTGAACAGCTTAAATATGTAATTATAACACAATTTCGGGTTTTCCAGGGCATGTTTCTCGTGTTTGCGTGCACAACTTTTCAACAACGTGCGGAAAACTTTCAACATTTCTCACATTTCTAAAGTGCTCAAGTGCTTTACAAACCAAAAAATACTTTTTCATTGAAATTTTATCATCTTTGCGAACTTTATTTGTTAAAATGAGTTCGGCTAACTGTTGAGTTTTCGTTTATAAAATGTTTTAAAGAACATTTGGAGGTGTAGATGCATTATGTTTTTATACCGATTTTATACATAAAAACGATAGTTGTTAAAATAAAATCAGTTATGAATAGGGTGACCATTTTTTTTTGTGAAACCGGAGCAAATGACTAGTGGGAGACGTAAAGAAGGGAAAATTTTTAATGCTCGAAATTAATCGAAAAGTATAAAATTGAAAATAGTTACAGAATTCAACTTTGGCAAACACTTTGAATGCTGAAAAATATATCACGCATGTAAATTTACATATCGCGTGTAAAATTACTATTCGAAGTGTAAAAGGAAATCACACATTTGTTATGTAAAATCGCAAAAAGGGCTTGTAAAGTCACAATTTCAGTAAATGTAAATTTACATATCAGTGTTGTAAAATTACAATTAGTTTGTGATTTTACAATATTACCAATGTAAAATATTTTATGGATTTTTTTCCCGAAAAAAATGCTAAAATAAAAGGGCAGCTTTATTTTGACTTAGAATTTTTCTTTCCATTCTTAATAGAAATTTCTTTCCATTTTAGAACACTTAATATTGCAATCACCAATTTGGTCATAGGAAATTTGTCCATTTAAGGGAATTTTCCGTCTATCGGAGGTATCGGCAAAAGAAACATTTTTTCTAAACTAGGAAGCTAACCGAAATGTCCGAGCATTAAAACTAAAATAATTGAATGATTCTCGTTACTTTTTCAATTTTAGTACTGTAAATTTACACGAAAGACTGAATTTTACAACAAAAATTTATTTTTATATTATTTTTCTGTAATTGCAAAAACAAAAAATTGCGGAGAATAATTTGTAATTTCTACATTTTTTTGCAATTACTCACCATGTACCATATGTAATTTCACAAAAAAAAATCTTTAAAATTTTCCAACTTTGAATATTGGAATTAACGTACAATTTTAACAGGCAAAACGGCGCCCGCGGCAAAAACTGTATTTTACGTTTCGTACTTTTTTCCAAAGAGTAAGTTTTTTTTGGTCATTTTCTGGGGTATTTTTCTCTCTCTAGAACACAGAAAGATTTTTAGCAAAAAATATCGTATAATCGAAAAATTTGAAATATAATTGCGATTGAAATTTTAATTTAACGTTGAAGTTAGAGACTCTTCTGAAAACGCCGCAGCAAAATTTCATGTTGCATGACCAAATCTAAGAATCCGGGACAAAAATTTCTTCTCCAGGACGACAGAAAACATACCTAAATTCGGGACTGTCCCGGCTAATCAGGGACGTTTCATCACATTACGCTTGGAAGAATAAGAATTTCTATCTAATACTGAAATTCGTTGGAATGTCAAAAAGAGTTTTTATAAATACAGAACTTTATAACATGCGCTCTGCCGAAGTCACAATTGAAGTTAAAAATTCCACACTAAAATGTATGATGAAAATGAAGAATTTTATTCGCATCCATAAAACTTGAATTATAAAAGCTGTTCCAGATTCAAAGTGCATTGTTTAAGTTTTCTCGATCCCATAGACGTATTTGAATGTGTTGAACATTAAAATTTATGGAAATTATTTTTTTGTATGATCAGCCAAAGCAGCATAATTTAAGCAATTGTTCACTTTCTGCTTGCTTTGTTCATTATCAGTTTTTGAAAGATTCATATTTTTTAAAAATACGTTTGTTAAGTTTATTTTTAATACGACTTCTTTATATTCTATATTTTTAATACGAACATATCCTTATAAAGTAAAAATTTCGCAGTTTTTTGATTTCTATTTTTTATCTTTTAATGACTGACTGACTGGTAGACAAAAAGACATTTTTGTAATATGACTCCAATCCATTGGTGACAAATGCGACACCTCAAATAATATACCTATAGCTCTGACTTCTGTACTTGTCAAGGTTATGGAAACTTTAATCAACGGAAAAATCACAAATTTCTTAGAGCGCAATAACATAATCAACGATTGTCAATATGGCTTTCGTGCGCGCCACTCCACTGCTGATCTTTTGGTATGCTTGACCGAGCGTTGGAATAAAAGTTTCCATAATTTTGGCGAATCAAAAATATTAGCTTTGGACATCTCCAAAGCTTTCGACCGTGTTTGGCATAAAGCTTTGCTGACAAATATAAGAGCTATCTTGCTATCTCCAAATGGATTGGGAGCTACCTTTCTGATCGTTCAATACGGGTTGTATTCAAGTCTGATTTCTTCAAAATTAACTCTGGTGTCCCTCAAGGCTCAGTTCTAGCTCCTACGCTCTTCTTAATATTTATCAATGATCTACTGTCTCTCACTCTCAATCCACCTATACTGTTTCGCAGATGGCAGCTCCCTTGACGCCTCTTACCATTTCAGAATCGAACGCCATTGTAGTTCGATCGAAACGCAGTGAGCAAATTAGATCTTTGAATTCTGATTTAACACGTTGGCTACCAGCCAAAAAAACGCTTACTCCGCTAGTATACACTGGGAAAAAACGCAAAAATCATTTCTGTACTTTGTGAGTCACTAGTGAACACAAGATCAATACAGACAAAAACGAACGAATCGAATAAAATATAACGGACAAAAAAAAAAACCCCTTTGTACCGCACGAGCGACTGCACTTAACCATGGAACTTGAGAAACTGACGGTAATGACAATAGTGTGTGTACACCGGTGACTCACATGGTAGCCAACGTGTTAAACACAATTCTGGCTTGGGGCAGAATCAACCGTGTGGAATTCAACGCATCTAAAACCTAATCAATGCTGTTATCGATGAAATGCGAAAAATCCCCCGAAACGGTCGAATTTATGAGTGAGTCCATTAGTGACTCAAAAAACATCAGAATGTTCGGCAAAGCTCCAATGGAGTGACCATATTTTTAAAATAGCAAAGGAAGCATCGCAGTGCCTAGGCTTCCTGGGACGATGCAAAAAATATTTCGCACCAGTCGACGTCCTTAACATTTGCAAGAGCTACATTCGACCGAGGACCGAATTCAAAAACGTGCGATTCGACTGATTGGAGACAAGTCTTTGACAGATTTATTACCGTCTCTCGAGCATCGTCGCTCTGTTGGGGTACTCAGCATATTCTATAGATATTTCCATGGGAAATGTTCCACCGAAATTTCCCAACTTATTCCTCCACGGTATATTTTCCCTACACACTCTCGTGCAGCTGCACGCACACGACTTCTTCCTTGAGCCTCCCCGTTTTCGTACAGTAAAGTTTAGGGGTTCCTTCATTCCGCGAACAACAAGACTTTGGAACGATTTACCATGCGATGTGTTCCCCCCGGACTATGACCCGCAAAAGTTCAAGGAGAACATGAATCGTCATCTCCTTTTGTCCTTCCGACCATCTTGAGCTGTGCTTCGGCATTAAAAAGTCTTATAAAAAACTAAAAAAATAAAAAAATTTAAAAAATGATAAATTTCAATTTAGATGTAGGGTCAAGGGGGGTGATTGTAAACGATTTTCACTTTTTGGATATTTTTTCAACTTTGTAATGGTTTTTTTTAATGAAATCACTAACAGCGGAGTTTTGATATATTATGTTAAAATTGGTTGTCTATTTATTGCCCATTCCATGTGATTTCAAAATTATAGGTCCTTAATTTTTTACAAAATTGGATGTTTACTTTTACCCCTATATTTTTTTTCAAATTTTTGGAAAATGGGGTAAATGTAAACACCTTTTTTGGTTCTATGCCATATTGAAAGAAAAATCTCGGGGGGGAAAGTAACCTAAACAGAAAACCAAACATTTATGATATATTATAACATTTGTGATATTAGCCAATCTGGCATTTATTGAAAGCCCGTATGGTGATATTCGTATCAAAATTCGAACAGCTGTACCAAAATTTCATTTTTGTGTGTGATGACAGGATTTGGAGTTACAAACGGTAAGGCAAAGTTAATATACCCTTTGGTTTCACCATACGGGTATAAAAAGGGTGTTTACTTTTGCCCCAAGTTGTTCACATTAACCCCATTATAGTGTTTACATTTGGACATGAGGTTAAAAATTAGGGGGTAAATGTAAACAGACAATAACTTTTTACAGTTTGTTTATATATAAAAATTAACATATATAACCGATCTCAAACAACTATAATGTTCGTATATAAAGTAAAACATACATACTTTCTTTTAAAAATCACTTCAAAAACTAATTCTTTTCACTCTTAGAAAAACTGAAATCACACTAAAAAGAAGCACTTTTTTTGACAGCTCATACACAACGAACCCTCTCTTAAGCTCGATCCAGACTACACGATGTACGGGGTACGAGATACGAGGTTTGTGGTTTCCTCGTACATGGAACTGCATCCACACTGCACAGGGTTTTGCTCATTCGTATACGCGGTTACAACGTACGAGGATAATCAAACAGCTTCTGATTTTACTCACTAGGTGAAACCATGTGCAAATTTCCCATCCAAACACTCGATGTTCGGGGTACGTGCCAACCTCGTACCCCGTACATCGTGTAGTCTGGATTGAGCTTTAGATCTATTGTGTCACGTGTCCGCAGTGAGACAAAAGATCAATTTCCAATATATTGTCTAGATAAGCTAAGAAGGAATAGCAGTTTGGGGACAACCAATAGTGTTTACAATTACCCCTGTTTACATTTACCCACTTTGACCCTATTAAAATTTCATTTTAAATGTCATGGAACTTTAGCCTAATTCGATTTCGCTCTTAATTTTAAATTTATATGAAAATTTTATCTTATCCTTTTCAATCCAGCTTTGTGTTCGTTGTAGAAATATAGAAAACCCTCTCCATTGTTTTGTACTAAAGGGCTTATAGCTCAATTCTCTTGTATATAAAAGATGTAAAATTCTTTAAGAGTTTGATTCTAAGGAAACAAAGCTCAAAAACGCAGAAAGTGTGAAATACGATTTACGTGAGTTGTGTCACTGTGTCGGGTGCCTGGCGTTCGAGTGGATTATATTTATCATTTTCATTCGGTAAAAGTATCTAAAATGTTTTTTTTTTAAGAAATTGTATCACCCAAACTATTGCAATACATTTATATTTTAAAAATTAAAGTGATAAAAAATCGCAAAAAAAATCTTTGAAAGCCTTTATCACTAAATTAGCAAGTCAAATAATGTTTTTGATTTTAAAGTATGTTTTTGTCAATGTAAAAAAAAATAAATGAAGTATAATTCATTTTGAATCCCCATCAATCTTTAAAATTAAAAGCGGGGTTATCTCATATCATAGCTAAAGTTTTTCTAAACTAGAACGGTATTATTAAACCACATTTATAGTTCAGCTCCGGAACAAAAGAAACAAAGCTGAATTGAAATATAAGACACATCCGGTAAATCGAAAAGAAACAAAATAACAAATGCATATATGCATGAAAAATAGTTATAAAAGTATCAATGGCAAAAAGAAAATCCGGAAAAACCTTTCCCAGCAGTAAATGCAATAGCCCCCAGGATATTTGAAACGATAAATTTTGCGAATGTCGCCGACGAGATTGGAAAGACCAGGTTTTGCTGCAGGTTTGTTCGAATCCAAATCGTACCCCGCAAAAACAACAGCAATATACACAATGCAGTATTTTTTACAAAAAGCTGATTTTCAAACAGGTATGGAGTAAACGATCCAAAAGTTAAGAGAAATTTATACCACAATCGGAGATGCAGTGTTTCTACGTCCAGACCATCATCAGGTGGGGCCTTTGCTTTTGTTCCGGTTCGGAAAACTTTTAGTCACGTTAGAACTTTACCAAACCCTCACCATATTAAACTTGGAAGTTTTAGTATTTGTATGGTTTTTTTCATTTTCTTTTCTTTTTTTTTTATAGTATGGTGATATTTTCATTGTTCCACGCTTAAATCGCTTAGATAACATTCAGTTGGAGTTTTCATCAATTTTGCAAATCGAATAATGGTTGAGTACACTATACGCTTCGGTTTTCAATGGTTTACTTAATATTTGTGAGATTTTGATAGTCATTTTTGGATCAATGAACTAGACTGTAGTTATTCGACCTCCAAACACATGTCTTTGCCTCCATATATGCGGTAGAAAATTCTACACGTTTCAGAAATGGTTTGAAAATGCTTCCAGGACTTTGGGGTACGTAAAGACATAAATAATCCTATATATCTACAAATATGTTTCTACTCTGTCCGTATGAATTGAAAACGATTTGGTCAATATGCTCCATTTTAATTCTTTCAAGTGAAGTTTATGTGCGGCCAGAACGGCTGTGGATTAGAGATGTTTTGCGGTATTCGGAAGGGGAAACGGATGCTATTAATCCTCATATAATATTGAGATATCGAGAATAGGGTCGATTAGATTTTATTTACGTTTCATTGGAAATTTAAAGTGAAAAAGAGAATCCATTGACATTTTATGTGTTTTAAATTAAGATCAATGACCCAGAAGAATTAACATTTACTATCTTGTATCTTAAGGATATAAAGACAAAAAGTTGAGAACACTTGAAATGGGGTCAATATAGGTTAAGATAAAGAAAAACTTTTGAGGAGTAGAGATTTTTTACAAGGAAATCTTCAACATTTCTTTAAAAATTATAATAAATATCCAAATATATTTCCATGTAAAAAAGATGTGTTTTAATGGTTCAAAAGAGACTATCGTTATAAAATAAATTACGCATAATAGGTCTCCCTCCGAAATAACAGCGAGATAAAAGTATGAAAAAACAAATACTTATCTCGCTTTATTTCTGATCCAGAGTACCAAAAAATGATTTTTTCTATGTTTTGTGCATTTTTTAAAATAAAAGTTTTTTAAAAAAAATTATTTATTCTTTTTATACGTATGTACATTATAGAAATGATTGAGCTGAAATAATGGCTCTATTTAGAATTTACAATACGTTAAAGAAATCAAAGTTTTGAAAATCAAAAAGAAGAATTCGTATGTCAAGGTCGGAATCAAAACACGGAGCGTTGATATCGAAACCTCTAGGTTTGAGGTTTTCTAAATCAAGACACGCCTTGATAAATTTTATAAATTATAAATTTAAAGCGATTTAACTTTCTCCAGCATTTCATATTGTAGAAATTATAGTTTTCATATCTGTTCTTAATCAAGACCCTTAACTATTACAATATTTCTGTATTTTTTGCCTAGAATTTTGTATAATTTGAGCGGAATGAGCTACTAAATATAGTATTTCTACAAGTATTTCAATAAAACATCGAAATTTATAATATTTCTCGTGTAATAAAAACAACAATATATAATTAAAGACATTCTAATAAATGCCATTTTCATTTCTAATTTCAAATTGCATTCTGGAAGAAATGTCTACCACAGTATCGCAATAGAGCCGCAATTTATAAATAATATTATTTGTAACTAACTGCTTTTAAACTAAGTAACAAGTATATACGTATAATAAATTAGTTGAAGCAATTTGTGTTTGCCTTGAGCAAGAATTTACGAAAATTTCTATCTTTGGAATTTTCCGCATCATTTTCTTAAATAAGCTTTAAACATATTTCCTTTCGCTTCAATTTCTATAGTTAAATAAAGTTGTATTAAATTATCTTCCATTTGTATCTAATATCCTGAATTTGCTAAGCTTAAAAGAACCACATCAACTCCCTTAATTCTTGGAATCAGATATGAACTGTTGTACTTGTATTTGTGTATTATTCATTTAATATTCCTCTGTGTCTAAATAAATTTAGATGCTTTCATTAGATATATTTTGGAAGCCAATCAGTTATTTGAATTCCCCCTAGTGAATATCGTAAACAACCATCATTGTATTCGTATATATGTTATTACTATGTATAGTTAATATGTTTCTAGTAGGTACCTACGAAAATTAATTTTGTGTGTTAGATAATAGGAATAGATATTAAAATATTTTGTAGCATTAATCACTTACTATATCAGACTAATTTACACTCAGAAAAATGGAGGCTAACTCGACGACCTACATACGGCGTAATTGGCCTCGGGCAGGCGCGCGTTCTCCTGCATGTGGGCAAGTAAAACTGAGTTGACCTGTGGTCGGAGAAATCCTGAAATTAAGCCACCAGCAGGTGAAGTAGGGCATTGGGAGCTGCACGAGTTGACCTTAGATAGGTTAACTCTGACCGCTAGCTGGCTTACAGACACCTCTGTAAGGTCAGAGTTAACCTGACAAAAAGTTGACCTGGACATTTTTCTGAGTGTAGGACATTCTTCAGATTTTTTTTATCTGCTACAAGATTTTTAACACATCTGATGTAAAAAGCAAAAACACTATAACTCGACGAAAAAGATTCTAGTTTATATAAAAACATGAATTTTTATTTTTCTTACACAAAATCTACGTTTCTGCATAATTTACACCAGGGGTGTCCAACCTTTCAGCTTTTGTGGGCCACATTGGGAGAAGACGAGTTGTATTGGGCCACAAATAAAATATACTAACCCTAAAGATAGTTGATTAGTAAAAAACGTAGAATATATACATACTTAGTTAACAATTTTAAGTAATTTAAACTTCATTAATTCATAAAGTTTGTAAATATATCAGTTTTTGTTGGGCCTCATGCAAACATGTCTTGGGCCCGTGGGCCGCAGGTTGGACAAGCCTGATTTACACTATAACCCGAGTAATAAAACTTTAGTTTATATAGATAAAAATGTGAATTTTTATTATACAAAATCTGAAATATATCGATAACGGTAAAATATAACGGATAAGGGTAAAAGACAAAGTTGCGGAGAATGCTAATACATCATCTTATACATATAATCAGCAAAAACTCGGTATTTTACGAGATCATCGCAAAAAACTGATTTTTCTTAAATAACGGTGTACCTTGATAATAGTTTGAGATACGCAGTTCTAGTAAAAGACAAAAGTTTAGGAAATTTTATTGTCTTCAACTTTTATCGAACTTAAGACTACTGAAAAACGCGTGGTTTCGAAGTGGTAAAATACGAAATTGCAATTTTAAAAAAGCCTCCATTTTGGTTACTTCTGGTTAACGGATTTCCACCACAAGTTGATAGGATCGCTCCACTTCAGCACCAAACATCCCCGTAAATTTGCATGATTTCAGCTCTTTTAGTTTTTGATAAATTTTGTATACACACTAATAGACTGACTAAAAATGCTCCAATAATACGCCACTCAACTCAGCAGTGCTCAGAAAAAGTTTTTAGGCAAAATTAAGAAGTCGAAATATTTTATGAATACAATACTTTATCCTATTGGAATTTCTCGGCTTATAAGGTCTGCAAAAACAACAAAATTATATTATTTTTGCGGATGTTTTCACATCCAAATTTCCCCCCAACAGGTCGGACATGTCTGCCCTGAAAACCCATCAGGAGCCTGTTTCTGGTATGGAAAGCTGGGTCACCGTCATCAGAGCCTGCTTTGCCAGCTTCCACGCAGGCTTACAGGATTTTGGTGGAGTAAAACTCGATTTGAGTATTTATACTCCGATGCCACAAACCTACGTATAAGAAAGTAATAAAAAAGAAAGTTAGACTATAATGTGTTATGATAAATATAGTAGGTGTGCAGGGAAGCAAAAGTAATCGAAGGGGAGTCAAAAGTAATTCAAAAGTAATCGAATATGTTTTTCTTTTAAAACCTTTAGTTGGAATTTAAACTAGAAATACACCCCGATTATTAACGTGTCTTTTTCGACAAGGGTCGTTTTACGTATTGCTGTTAGTGGTTTTCTACCAACAAAAACATGTAATACGACTCTTGTCGAAAACGACACGACTATCAGAATCGGAGTGATAATTTGAATAATTTAAAATAGGAAATTGGTTAGTTTTTTTTTATTTTCTGGTTCAAATTTTATGATTTCGGTTATAAATTAAAAATCATTTAATCACTATTTACTTTTGTGTGTACCTTAATGATCAATAGATTCCGAAAAATCCCGGGTTTTGAATGACATTTTGTTTTAAATTTTATTTTATTTGATTTATAGCTTTTATCTATTACAAGATTGTGATGATTTGTACCTAATTTGCTTTTCCTAAAAAGATAGGATACAACATGAAAAAAGTCAACACCATCAATACATATGCACATTTTCACACAAAAAACCCCCATCTAACCTGTCTGGGATATGCTGCCAATAAGCTTTGTGTAAACATTTGATATAGCACTATTATTCATTGTGTACACATAATCGTAGTCTTTTACATGCATGCAAACATTCATTTCGTTAATGTGTTAAATTTGTTTTGTTTGCATAGGAGAACCCAAGAAAAAACAAAAGAAAAATGAATTTCCTCCAGTTTTTCCTTAAAGAAACATTTGGTCTCATGTGGTCGTAAAGTTTCTTTAAGCTCATGTTAATGACAACGCAGCTTAGTCATTTGTATTGATTCAGATAAGCGATTTAGTGGTAAATTACCTTTAAACCAAAATCTAACACCTACATAGGTAAAAGTAACGCATTGATATTTTCGTTCGTGGATTTCCACGATTTCACAACCAAACACACACACATACTTTCAGCAGTATAAAAGGATATTTTAGAAAATCGATTTAAACTAAACGCTGGCTGCGGTTTTCTTCTGGGTTTGATGTAGGATCAAGTTTTGGGTTCGAAGTATGCAAATTAGGAAGAATATTTTAATCCATTGAATAAATTTAGAAAACGATCTTTTGAAACACTTTTTGAACCTTTCACAGTTGATTTCCAATTAAGTTAATGCAATTTGCGATTACTTAAACCAGAATGAATTGGCTATAATAGATAATTCGAAATTTTCTTAAAAAATATATTTGGAAACATTGTTGTTTTCTTCTTATACGCACAGAATAAGGGGTTTAGAGGTTTTATTTACGGAGCCATTTAGAAGATTTTTTTAAATATTGCTTAAAAGAAAAATTTGTGTTTTTTAACAAAACTTTAAGGCAATTCACAAATAGTTTTCTAGATTTTTTTTGTTGAAATTCAAATTAAATTTTCTAACACTTTATCAAATTTTATTTAAATGAAAACATTAAATGAAACAGTCGAGACTGCTTAAAAGAAACCCGCTTAGCTGCTTAAGAACACACAATCCTAAAACCCGTTGCCTTTTTCGCTAGATATGTACTGTGAATTACCCGCTTAGCACTCTGTCAAGAACAAAAACCACTTACGCACACAAGAAAATTTTGTCAAAAAACCAAAATTTTGTCAAAAAACTCAAGTTGACCAGCTTAGCAACACAATTAATTTCATCAAGCGCACAAAGAAAGTTAAAGCTAGAAAAATGTAAAAAATATATCAGTTAGAGTATTTTTTATGTTCTTTACTATTCATAAAACATATAAAATTGCAGACGAAAGTATTGGTTAAATTCATTCCTAAATGTTATTTCTCACGTCACCGAAAATTTTGTTATGTTTTTACATTTCTTACATACCTAGTAATACTCGTAAAATCACTTGAAAAATCAAAATCTTAATGTAATCCTGTCACTGATTTTGGAAACATGGCTTTTAGAAAATCATGGTTAAAGTTATTTCGTAAATACTCCAAATTCGACTGCACACATGACTTTAAAGCGGTATAACTTCGGCAAAACATACGATCAACTTAATTTTTTGAGAGATAAAAGTCGAGAACTTTAAGAATATGAAAAAAAATCGATTTCTACAAAGATTGCAGCTAAACATAACCTATGTCAGAAAGATAACATTTCTCCGCTAGGTGTATAAAGGAATATTTTAATTATGGGAAAAAAATTAATTATTTATTTATCTACGTTTTTTACTTCGAAATATGTTTATTTATTCAAACTCTTGCATTACGATGTACAGTAATCCCCCGCTTTATGGACGGGATGCGTTCTACGGAAACTGTCCGTATATCGAAAATCCGTAAAACGAAACCTATTTTAGTATGAGATTGTACTGGGAATAAATAGATGTGTTCCAATAAATAGAAATGTCCGTAAAAAGAAACTTATTTTAGTATAAGATCGTATTAAAAATAGATAGATGCGTACCAAAAAAATCCGTAATACGAAACAGATTAGTATAATATATTAAAATAATTATTTAACCACTAGAATAATGAGAAAACTATATAATTATAGAAAAAAAATATTTATACTACTTGAAATGGAGCATAAATCAATTGAATATGTTAAAACCAACAAAATATTATGGGACAAATCATGCCGCGGACAAAAAAACGTAGCTGTTTCTACGTGGGTTTCTGCTAGTTTCGTCAGAATTCAAATTTCATTGTGGGACAGAAAGCAGATTCTGCTTCTGCTGTTGCTTTTGCCTCTGCTGCTGCCTCTGCCCAATTGGAGTTCTCGCTTAAGAATAGCAAATAGATTTTTTAAAAATACACCGCACTGCAGTTTTTTATTGCCGTTTTTTAATTTTTTTTTGTGTATACACAAAATGTGTCAGAAATTTCGGGGAAATTAAGTATGTACATTTACAATAAATACAACATTTTTTCTTTTTCTTTTTCTTGATTTTTTTCTGTGATTCAAAAAAAAAATTTTTTTGTCCGTAATAGCGAATTTTTTTATCCGTATAGCGAATTTGTTCCTATATTAGTCATGTCCGTAACTTCGAATTTCCGTAAAACGAGCGTCCGTATAGCGGGGGATTACTGTATAAGACATATTATTATGGCTGCTCTTATTAAGAACCCGGATAAGAGAATATCTCGCTTAGCAGCAAAAATTTTCCCGTCCCAATTGATGTTCTGTTAAGCGGTCTCGACAGTATTTGCCCGAAGTCCGTAAATCTCCTAATTTAGTAGGACGTTTTTGTGTATTTTAAACTGAAATTTTTCACATTTTTTTTTTTGGAAAAACCACTGGTTACGATTTTTTGAAAAATCCTACAAATTCCTTTTGTAAATAAAGTTTTAAACAAATTTGATACCGTTTTACTCAATTTTGCTAAGAAATATTTCCCAAAGCTTTACGTCAAGAAAATATATTTTTTATCATGTGACGTATAATAAGTAGACGATTATTTTATTCATCGTCAAAATTACCACAACTTCAAATACAACATTTATATACATATATTTACAGTATTCTTACCTGCAGGCATATTTGTAGGTTATAACGTTTTTTGGCTGAAAACGAAGATTATCTGAACTTTTCTTGAAAGTAAAATCAAAGTCATTATAACAATTTAGAGCCTTTCAAAGTATTTACAATAAACAGCTTTTGGTTATTATGCTTTCTATTATTTTCAATATTCAATGAAAAATACATTTACCCTTCCTTTTGATGCTCCAAGTGAAAGGCAATCCTGCCGATAAGAAGAAAAGTGTCACATCCCCCAAAGCCAAAATAATTTATTTTTCATTTTCTTGAATAATCTTAGGAAAACGCACCCGGCGGCCAAGATTTACTTATCCCAACATTACAACAACATAATAACCGACCTCCGCGCACCGCCACATCATATCAAAAACTCAATGATTCAATGATCCGATTCCAAAAGGAATAACCTAAAAGCATCATCCAGATCCGAAAGTAAAATTCTTCTGAGCCCAAGGGTTGGGGTGGCTGGTTTAAGGGTTCGAAGGCATTTGGCTACAGCGACGTGTTGAGTATAAAATTTTATTGAATTTTGATTGAGTATTGACATCTGGCATTAGTCGATTTAGCCTGGATTCATGTACACCACCGCGAAGCTCCCCGCTAAAAGCAGTCCACATTGAAACACCAAATCAAAGAAATTTTTGCTTTCTTATCGAGGTGGAAAAGGAGCTATGATATAATTGAATTTTAAATCAAACATGCTATGTGAAAGTAACAAATCTGGTTGTAGCTTGTTTCATTCTTTGAAAATCGTATTTCGTGAGGTTTTTTGAGCAACAAATTAAATAACTTAAACGAAAAAAAAACTGGAATACTAAATTACCTTAAAATTTGGAATTATGAGTAAATAAATATTTCTACCTGGTTTCGTTTCATCAGGAGACATTAATCCTAATTGGGTTATTTTTTGTAAAATATACGCACAAGGAAAGTAAATGTGACTATATTTAGAGTGATTACATTTTTAGGGTTTGAATGATTATCTGAATATATCTATGTGTTTATGGAAAACCGAACCTTTGTAATATTCATCTAATAGGATTCTCGTGTATAAAAGAGTTATACAAAAAATTATAGAGCCTAGAGCAGCGGGCTTCGGCCATGTGCACCAAGGGCATGAATCAAATACAACAGATTGCGCAAAGACGAGTTTCATTTTGGTAAACTTCTGCGCATGTCGTCACAAGAGCGTACTGAAATGTCATTGATATGAGATTTGTTCTGTTTTCGCCTGAAAACTGGAATTTATTCTGTTTGCTGCAATATAAATATTATTTATTTTTATAAATAGTAAAAAAATAGTCAAACAACAACAATGCCTGTGAATTTTTACTACACTTTGTGAAAATAAATGAAACATAGCTAAAATTTCTAGGTTAGAATTTTTTTATTTTTCCTTTTTCTTGTAGTTAAATGTTCACAGAGTTCTTTATTCAATTTACGTATACGAAAATACATCCTCGATGTGAAAAAAAGTTTTTTTACTTTAATATCACAATTATCTAAAGATTCAGACAGTGTTTCAGTCATGATGAACCCATGAATAAGCATTGATTGCTTTGTCATGCAAAGGCTCCTCGTTTTGTTGTAATAAATCAGCAACTAATAGTTTTGACTGCTTTTCAGCCATCCTGGTTGTCTGACTTGAAGTTGCAACAGTTTCGGAAATTCTAAATAAAGTTGGAATAGCATTTACCTTCAATTTTCGATGATGTACAAACCCTGTAAAATATAAACATTACTTAGAGTTTTGCTATTTACTCATATCTTACCCATTTCATACTGCATATTATTTTCGAAGCAATCAGGTACAAAATGTAGGCTACAAATTCTCGCAGTTTTTATATTAAATGTATCCTTTCTTTAACAGAAGTTTGTTTATTTCCTCAATACAAGTTTGTCCTTGGGAAATGTATGGAAACTCGTCTTTTCACTGCCTTTCTTTTCGTTGTTGCACACGGCACAAACACCCATTTCAATGTCTTAAATATTAAACACTTAGTTCTTGAGGTTAGTTTTGATATTACAGCACTTTTAATTACTTTTCAAACACTTAAAACTGAGATAAAACCACAAATTCTAAATTTTCCATAGACTTATTAAAGATCTACGCGCAGCTGACGTCACAATCTCTTGAGAGCAAAAATCCAACATGGCGGACCTGCGCAATGCGCAATCTGTTGTATTTGATTCATGCACCAAGGGCATTTTCGAGGCTCAAATTGCCCTGCTATCCATCGATTCTTCATGCTACCCGTTTCATTCTGGCTTGTACGAAAACTGCATACATACGCATATGAAAGAAATAATCTGTTTCACCTTGCATATAACCCGTTCTGCTTCCACTTGTGCATTTTACATACCATGGAGCTTTGCTGAGCTCTAAGTAAGGCCATTTATGCGAGAAATTTTTATTAGCTCCAGTTGTCATTAGGACATTGACTGAAACAGTGGTGTATTTCATACTGCTGAAAATCATGAAAAATTTAACACTGCTGAAAATCATGAAGCGTTCTGTCTCAAAAGACGACACGAATTTTGGACATGATTGTTTTCTTATTCGGTGTGATAACACAATGCAATGTTTACTATGATTTCAGGAAATTAAAACAATAAAAAAATACAATTTATATAGGCATTTTCAGTCGTTTCATAAAATATCAATTGATCAAATTAATGTTTCTGGTTTTATGAAATTATTTTTATTTTCCGATTGTAATTCGGAAATTTCATATAAACATTTTTCATTATCAAAACTTTTTTTAACGTAAAGTAAAACAATTAACAGTGTGTCAAAACCAAAAATAATGAAAAAGAGCTTTCAACAAAGTTTGAACTAGGCTCGGAGAGCAAGCCATATAAACAAGTAAATCGCTTGTCAGTGGTAGTGGATGCCCGAGAACTTTGAAAGCTTTCCTGGCCCTGGCCTAGAGCAAGCATCATCAGCTAGTGGCTCGGCTGGCTCATCACACAGATTGGCTTTAACAGCGTAGCTCTATAATCGACCTTTTATTGTGTGCTGTAATGCTTGTGTGTTGCTGTTTCAACCGTGCTTTGGAGTTGGAATCGGTGCTGTATTTTAATGTGTAGTGGTTACAAATTTTGATTGTAAAGGGAGCGACAGTTACTTTGATGACCCCTGGCCTAGAGATTTGAGGTCCCAGAAATTTGGTTCTGTAAAACATGTCTTCACATTTTCGGTCTCCATTTACGGTCTTCGGACATGTCTTCACAAACATTTTTCGCAATGGAGTAGCAAAATTTAAACTTACGCCACAAGCGGAAAATGAAATAGTCAATTTAACTATTTTTTGGTTGAAATCGATATTACAATTTCAATTGCAAAAATAGTTAAAAACGAAAATAAAAAAAAAATCAAATACAAAAAACGGCGTCAAAATCAGTTAAAGGTTACTGGTAGTAGTCGATCTTACAAATGTTGTTAGATACATACATAAGCATGAACACACACACATACTGATAATCACGTTATCCTTACAGGACATATTTATTAATGCCGGAATCAGATAAGATTTTTTTTCGAAAAATTTGAGCAAAAGGATAATCACAGAACCTACCCTTATCCTTACAAGGACGAAGTAGTGCAAATATTGTATTGTCATCGGACTTAGCTATGTGTGAATAATTTCAAGTCAATTGGATGAGTGAAAGTATGTCAAAATTAGATTGCAAGACCCTGACAGACAGATACGAAGGCAAGCTAAATATAAGCTTTAAAAAAAATAGTTAAATTTAGTATTTTTAGTAAAATAAAAACGTCTTTAGATCTGGTTCGTAATTTACTTACAAAGCGACGAATAGTAAGCTTAGATAGACGGTCATGTCGATAAAATAAAATTTACGTAGTTTTCGGTGAGTTTCACGAATTGAAGACCGATTTTCGAAGTAAGTTTGAATGATTTGGAAACGGTGTTCAAGCGTGAGTATTTCCAAGATAAAATGGCAAACTACACATAGTAAAAGTGAGTATACCACACTTTGACATGTTTGACAGCTAACCCTATCGAAAGTTTTATCACACCAAAAAAACACCCTATATTTCTTACCTAAATACACTTAAGCTTTAAATATAAACCAATTTAAAAGAAAGTATTTTGATGTCAAATAACGTAGAAATTTTGTTTAATATTAACAATTTTCCCAGAGTCACTATTGTTTACAAGAGTCAAATACCGGAAAACATTTTGAAATTCGGTTAGAGATGAAATGGTTGTCCTGAAACTGATCACTACAACAAAAAGCGTTTCAACGATGATATTCCGGTCAAAAAATTTGCTTTTACATAGCTTCGAGCATGAAAGAAACATTTACGAATTTCTTTACTCAGTTTTTATGGCATCAACTCTATTTCTACTGTAGAAACATGCGGAAGAAACAAAGTTTGATGGGGGGATCAGGTTTCATCTTCAACTATGTCTCTTTTAATGTACGTATATACACTCGACATCAAGAAGCTTTTAATATTAAATGGATTTCCAGGAATACAAAACTCACTTCAATTTCAGTTTCTTTTATTTTTTCTCTTTATAATATATTTACTTTAATTTCATACAGTTTCATAAAATTTTAAATGTAAAAAAAAAGTTTTAGAAAGATTTGAGAGCTCAGTTACTGTGCCCACTTAAATTTGGATAGTGGATTAAATTGGCAAAACGGTGGAAGAAGTGTTGAAAAGAACAAAGATTACATAAAAATGGAAATTTTTAAACAACACTTGCCCGATAAGTTATTGCGTATAAAGTTTTCATTAAACAAATGCTTTTAAACTTTCAGAAATGCCTTTGAAATTTTGTTTGTAAGACAATTTTTTCACAATAAAATTATTAAACCATTTCTAATAGTTTATTCAGAAAAAATCTTAACTAATTTAAGTGGAACATAAGTGGCTTTGTTATGTTAGTACATATCTATTCAATTGTGAAAACCATATGAAAATCAGTTAAGTGGTTTACACGATAATATGTGAGGGGGTAAGAATGGTGAAGAATTCCTATTGCAAACATGGCTAAAAACATCCGTGCCATCTCAAATAAACCAATGCTATTTGCCACAATCTTCTCGTTTGGGAAGTTCAAAAGATAAAGGGGAACATACTCCTTTGTGCCTGGTTACACCAGGATTCACTTTGAGGCGGCCGTCATTCGTGAGGGTGAGGGACGCAGTGGGGAGGGAAACCAAAAAGAGCGAACGAAGTTTAGATTCACTTAAAATTATCGGTTGCAAACCGGTTTGTGTCTCGTTTTGCTTTTATTGGTCATTTCGTTGTTTGCTGTGGAGTCGTGCGCATCTGAAAATTCGGAGTTTTCTTCTTCAGATTGGCACAAAAATAGAGCCGTTGCTGATGAAGCATATAATAAACTTGTTACTGCAATTATTATATGATCCATATATGATCCATATTTTCATAAAATTTAACAAATTTCACTGCAATCATTTCACAACTCGGTTAAATTTTGAGATTATTTTCATCCCAATGTCTTGAACGTCAAAAAGGCGAAAGACGTGGCGAATGAAAAAGGCGAACCGTGTGCACACGGCAACAAAATGAGGAAAGATGTGCCGCCTCAAAGTGAATCCTGGTGTAAACAGGCACTTTGATAGCTACAAACGAACCTATATATTCTCTTTTTTTTTGGAAATCGCATAAAAACCTGTTAAATCTAAGTGTTCAGGCTCACTGTAACTTATTCTGTTACAGTTCTGCTACAATAATGTCACAAAATTTTATCATATTTTGCAGAAAAACTTTTCCCCGTAATCAGAACAGAGACTAAATTTGTTCTATGTTCAAATTTAGTATTCTCTATTTAGCCCCAAAAAACTTTTTCTAGATTCAACGAGTATTGCTATAAAACTGCGAAGGTAAGTAAAATCGACACATAATTCGTTATGTAGCTTCAATTAAGTTTTAAATTAAGTGCCAAACCTCATCCCATCCTAAACTTTAATGATATTGAAAAACAATTAATATTAAAAAAACTACCTGATACAGTTCACTAACCGGAAAACTTGATAACATGATAACAAAAATTTCCCTATCGCTACTAAATTTGCATTAAAGTTTTTCATTTTATATGATTTTTGGGTGTAAATTTCTGTAATAGAAATATTATGATGATGATACCTACAGATGCGGTGTCACGAACGAAGAAAAATGGAAATCTCTTTTACAGGATGTAGATGACAACGATAAACTTCGAATGAAAAACTTGAACAAGAAACGTGAAAGTTTCATACTTTCCGTCGTTCCATCGATTTAAAGTTGTTGGAATTTCGTATTTTTTTTTGTTGAAAAGGCAAAAAAGGAATGCTCATGTTAGCATAAACTTTTCAATGAATCTTCCGATGAAACAGACAAATGCCTAAGTGCAGGCGCGCACCGCGAATGTAGAATTGGTCCTAAGTGGCAATTTTAGTTTTTAAAACAATATGCGGGAGCTGCCAACGAAGTGTATTTCGACTTATTTATTCACTACTTGCTTATTTGTACTTAAATCTATTTTGATGGACGCTCAAATACTATTTTAAACGTATTTTAAAAACTCAAACTGCCACTTCGGTACCTTTCTTCATGCTTATCACCAATGCGGTGCGCGCCTGCACTAAGTTCGAAAAAACTTTTACAAACATGTATTTCTAAAACACTTAAGGCTAAATGATTGGTCAGTATTATCTCGAAAAATTGTTAGCTCCGCTAAATCACTTGGTCAGTGAATTGAAGCGTTCAATTTAATTATTATTTAATAAAGACACAAACTTTTTTTAAAATAAATTATAAATAATAAAATCGAAATAGCCAACTATGTGATTGTGGCTATGTAAAGTCTTGATATAAAATAGACACAAAAAAAAGTCACACCAATAAAAAAATATATATCACGTTTATAAAAGCGCCATATTTATTTACTGCTGCACTTGCAGGTTTTAATACACTAATTTAAGATAACTCTTCCATATTTACAAAATTTAATCTCCAATTAGAATTTGTATTCGGTTTTAATTTGATATTTTTATGAGGTACTAACCTGAGACCTTAAAATTTATGCCTTCAGGATTTCCATTTCGAATATTGAAAATATATAGATATTACAATTGGATCCTAATTACGGTTATTTTTATGTTTTCAAGTCTTCTGTTTCCATCATTTTAAAATCTAATTTTTAATGTAAAAATCGTTAATTTCATACAGAACAGACAAAGGGTTTTTAAAACCTCTAATGAGAGCAAGAAGAAAAAAAAACAATCAATCTTCTCAATAAAAATGTATGTAAATTTTAATTAAGTGAATATTTAAGCGAACTAAGTGTATAAAAAATTCATGTTATGAATAAAATGAATAAATGAACGTAAATCTTCTACAGGGTGTTTCAATGGCTTGGACCGATGTTAACAGAAAATGAGACTTTGTTAAATTTTTTTTAATTATTTGTTAAATTTTTTTGATAACTTTATTGAATCATGTTATTTGGCACATGGAGATTATGAGTGAAATATCCACACCTCCAAAGTTTTGATGACATCTCTGGATAACTACACGGAGAAAAAATGTTACTAGATTCAAGAAACATGTGGTAGCGTATGGCCCTAATACACATGTTTCTTAAATCTAGTAACATTTCGGTTACTTATATGGAGAAAATGTTACTTCATTTTAAACTGATTATAGAAATCGGTTACTTAAATTGAGAAACATGTTTCTTAATTTCGACCGCTCTTTAAAAATCGGTTACTGAAATCAAGAAACATGTTTCTTAATTTCAGCTGCTTTATCATAATCCGTTACTTAAATTGAGAAACGTGTTTCTTAATTTCGACCGCTCTTTAAAAATCAGTTACTGAAATCAAGAAACATGTTTCTTAAAATCCACGATATAAGGTCCAATAAGGGCCCTATAAATCCATTGCTGATGTTACGGATTTTTTTTCCATTTTATTTTTTTCCATAGTAATTTAGGAATTTCATTTTTTTTAAATGAATTTTCATTATAATATTTTTTTAAAAAAACGAAGTTTCAGTTCGAGGATTCGACCCGAAAGCCACAAAGCCGATTGCACGGTTTATGGCCAAAAAAATGAACTAATATTTACTAAATATTAGTTAATCTCAGTTCGATTATTTTTCCTTTTATATGTCTATTCTGCTGTTTATATGCGAATTATAAAAGAAGATAAATATTTAGAAAATATTTTCTTGATTCTAGTAACCGAAAATTTTATTGATGTTCGTTACTAAATTCAAGACAATATTTTCTTGATTCTAGTAACCGATTTTTAACGAACGGTGGAAATTAAGAAACATGTTTCTTAATTTAAGTAACCGATTTTTAAAAATCAGCTCAATTTAAGAAACATGTTTCTTAAATTTAGTAACCGATTTTTATAAAGCAGCTGAAATTAAGAAACATGTTTCTTGATTTCAGTAACTGAAAATTTTATTGATGTTCGTTACTAAATTTAAGACAATATTTTCTTGATTCTAGTAACCGATTTTTAACGAGCGGTGGGAATTAAGAAACATGTTTCTTAATTTAAGTAACCGATTTTTAAAAATCAGCTCAATTTAAGAAACATGTTTCTTAATTTTAGTAACCGATTTTTATAAAGCAGCTGAAATTAAGAAACATGTTTCTTAATTCTAGTAACCGAAAATTTCACGGTGCAAAAATGTGTCTTAATTCAAGAAAAATGTTACTAAATACCGGATCGAAAATGTTGATGATTTTATAGAAAATGTTACTAAATTCAAGACAAAAGTGGCATGATTTCAGTAACGGAACGAGATGATGTTGACACAGAGAAATATGATTTTGGTAAAAATCTCAAGTTTCTTGATTTAAGTAACAGGTGGTGTGATCCATAAAATCCGTTACTGTATTCAAGAAAAATGTTACTAAATAATAGTAACTGAAAATTTTGAGCCACTTTTATTGGTTTAGTAACATGTTTCTTAAATTAAGAAACAACATTTTTCTCCGTGTACTCCACGATCCCACGAATATGCTTTATTATCTCATCCAGGGTTTAAATTGCTTTGCTTAATTCTCGTGCTGATGCTGATGCTTTGCTGTGCTGAATTAAACGTAAATGGCTTTGCTTAAAGCAGGGTTTATACACAGCAAGTAACTTGCGGCAAGTAAAGAGAGGCAAGTAGTTTGCTTAGTTTACACGTTTCAAGTAAATCATTTCAAGTAGAATGACAGCCGAAGGAAAACATAACCTAAAATTTTCTGAGAAAAAATATCACGACTCTTTTTTGTGGAAAAATTTGCGAATTTCGACCTGAAACTGTTTGTTGCCGACGAGTTTTTTATATCCGTCGTTTTTTCCTTAAAATGTTACGACGTTTTCTGGCAAAGCAGCAAATATAAAATGAACCGAAACACACACACATAAAACCACTTCATTTGTACGCGGTTCCATGTTCTTGTATTGGTTTTACTTGCCACAAAAATAGAATGGCTTTCTATTATTTTCGAGAGAGCGGCAAGTATTCTCACACATATGCGAGCGTCGCACACTAGGTCAAATCGCGTGTATTTACGTCTACTTGCCGCAAGTTACTTGTCTCGTCTAAACCCTGCTTAAAGCAAAGCACTTCAGGAGCATTAAGCACCAGCAAAGCAAAAAAATGCTTCGTCGAAGCAATCAAGTGGGAAATGCTGTGCTGAAATTTGCTTAAGCAAAATTTAAGCAGTGGTGAAATTTGCTTAGAAATGCTGTGCTTAAGCAGTGCTGAAATTTGCTTAAGCAATGCTGATTTGCTTTCCTTTGTGTTTCTTATACAGGAATATCGATTTCTTTTTTTGGAAAATAGTACGGAGCAAAATAAAATTAGGGAGGAAATTCCTGAACAACAAATGACTTTCTTATACGAAAAAAAAAATTTTTTTTGAGGAAAATAGTACGGAGCAAAATAAAATTAGGCAGGAAATTCCTGAACAGCACATGACTTTCTTATACGAAAAAAAAATTTTTTTTTGAGGAAAATAGTACGGAGCAAAATAAAATTAGGGAGGAAATTCCTGAACAACAAATGACTTTCTTATA
Source organism: Chrysopilus asiliformis (assembly GCA_964034945.1). Taxonomy (NCBI): domain Eukaryota; kingdom Metazoa; phylum Arthropoda; class Insecta; order Diptera; family Rhagionidae; genus Chrysopilus; species Chrysopilus asiliformis. The sequence goes on along the minus strand of OZ035961.1, from coordinate 86,768,983 downwards.
CGAAAAAAAAATTTTTTTTTGAGGAAAATAGTACGGAGCAAAATAAAATTAGGGAGGAAATTCCTGAACAACAAATGACTTTCTTATACGAAAAAAAAAATTTTTTTGAGGAAAATAGTACGGAGCAAAATAAAATTAGGGAGGAAATTCCTGAACAACAAATGACTTTCTTATACGAAAAAAAAAATTTTTTTTGAGGAAAATAGTACGGAGCAAAATAAAATTAGGGAGGAAATTCCTGAACAACAAATGACTTTCTTATACGAAAAAAAAAAATTTTTTTTGAGGAAAATAGTACGGAGCAAAATAAAATTAGGGAGGAAATTCAAATTAGGGAGGAAATTCAAATTAGGGAGGAATGTGCTGTTCAGGAATTTCCTCCCTAATTTTATTTTGCTCCGTACTATTTTCCTCAAAAAAAATTTTTTTTTCGTATAAGAAAGTCATTTGTTGTTCAGGAATTTCCTCCCTAATTTTATTTTGCTCCGTACTATTTTCCTCAAAAAAAAATTTTTTTTTTCGTATAAGAAAGTCATTTGTTGTTCAGGAATTTCCTCCCTAATTTTATTTTGCTCCGTACTATTTTCCTCAAAAAAATTTTTTTTTTCGTATAAGAAAGTCATGTGCTGTTCAGGAATTTCCTCCCTAATTTTATTTTGCTCCGTACTATTTTCCTCAAAAAAAAATTTTTTTTCGTATAAGAAAGTCATGTGCTGTTCAGGAATTTCCTCCCTAATTTTATTTTGCTCCGTACTATTTTCCAAAAAAAGAAATCGATATTCCTGTATAAGAAACACAAAGGAAAGCAAATCAGCATTGCTTAAGCAAATTTCAGCACTGCTAAAGCACAGCATTTCTAAGCAAATTTCACCACTGCTTAAATTTTGCTTAAGCAATTTTCAGCACTGCTTAAGCACAGCAGAACGAAGTACAAAAAGCAAAGCAAAGCAATAAAAATTTTCGATTTTCAGCACAGCACTGAAAATAAGCACAGCATTTTTTAAGCACAGCATTTCTCCGTCACAGCAAAGCAAAGCAAATTTTAGCTTGCTGTTTGCTGATTTGCTTTGCTTTTTCAATCCCTGATCTCATCCTTCAGCTGTTGAATTATTGTTCTCTTGTTGGCATAGACCTTACTCTTGAGATAACCCCAAAGGAAGAAATCCAAAGGCGTTAAATAGCACGACCCTGGTGGCTAATTGACTTCGCTGTTTTGAGAAATGTAAAAATGCGAAATGCATTTTCGTTTGAACGCATATTTTCGTAACAGGCTTCAATAATTTTAACACGTTGTTCGATTGGTAATCTTTCCATGATTGAAATTGCCAAAGACTAAACTTGTCAAAGCTGAAAACAGATGTCAAAAATCGTTAGACGTTTAAGCCTCAATCACATTTAACATCGATCCATGCAATTGGAACACCCGATACAATAAGAACAAGAAATTATTTGGTTTCTCTTCTCATAACAAAGTAGCATCAAGACGTGTATGTGTGAATGTGTGTAAAAAAAGACGAAGAGGAAATGCATGACATACCACCCACCCTCAAACACCTGGTACTCATGAAAAACTAATTTCTTGCTTCTTGCGGATTTAATTGCAAAACACTGAAAGTTCGTTTAAGTTGGCACGTTCGCTAAATTATTTTTATTGCTCTCAACGTTTTTTGCACTGATATCATTCGAGGGTGGCTGAAGCTGAATTTTCCGCGGTTAATAATTTTTCTTATCGTTGTTATAAATGTTTATTCGTAAGAGCAATTAGACGACCCCAACGAACATAATAAAACTAATGAAAATTTCGCTTAAAATTTGATTTTCATACACTAATTTATTAGTCTTGCAACAAGGAAAAACTTCCATAAACCGTTCCATGAATTCATAATCGTTTATTGATACTATCACTTATCCATATACAAAACAATAAAATTATTTGGAAAAAAATTGTTCATAAATTCGAGAAAGGACATTTTTTTCTGATATTCCACATTTAATAGTGTTTTTTTTTTGCTTTTTAAAAATATTAAATCGAATTTCTGCAAATCGTGGCAATCCTATGCAGTAAAAACATGAGATAAAAATCCATTTTTCGCAGTATATATTTCACTCGTGGATAACATTAAAACTTACCTGAATGAAACTTTCGAAATTGCAAACGGAAAAAGGATTCCAAACGAATGAAAAAAACTTTCATAATTTTGTAGAAATAAATTTTAAGAAATAAGTACCAGCATCTGTCGTTTGCACAAGTAGTTTTTTTTATATTTTATGCCAGGAGCTTTAGGCAAATTGCCTCTAATGCCGAAGCACAGCTCAAGACATTCATTCATTCAACCATTCATACAATTCATTCAAACACTGAATACTCCCCTCACCCCACTGCAACAAAGACTTGGCGTGACAGTACATAGCCTTATCGACCATTGTGTCCAGTTACAGAGCTTGGAGGCAAAGACCAAACTGGTCCGTGTTTAGGTCCATGAGCAGAAAAGTTCCAAAAATTTTCGAATCGAATTATTTTGCCATCCACGCCACGAAAGAAAGTTTTCTTTTAAAAGAAAGTTTTCACATAATTACAAAAAATAAATGCAAGTGATTTGTTTTATATCTTTCAAATTATAAATAATGTTAAATGAATAACGAAGCATAAATAATATCTAGTTCGTAAAGGATTTGAAAGTCGAAAAGAATAACAAAATTATGAAATTTCACCCCAGTATATTCGTATGTAAAGCCCAATTCAGATTAACTATCGCGATTACGATTGTTGATTTTTGCGCAGTACTGCGTCAGATTTCTGGAATTATGAACGCAGCTCTATTTCTCAATGTCAAATTTCATAAAATGAGAGGAGTAGAGTGATGCGGCGTGTTGCTTTCAGTAGAGTCATAGTTTAGAGATATATAGTTAGGAAACGCGAAAGAAATTTTTTCTTGAAGAAGAGTACGTTGTCGTCTGTTTCATTTGCTTTGTAAAGACACTAATTGCTTTAGTGTGAGACATGCAAAACTCTCGGGATATTTCGTATTGTAGGCAGAACATTCCGTAAAATGTTCCTTGCCAGGCATTTTTTCTGTTTAAGCAACATAACAAGTGAGATAAAAGTGTTTTTTTTGCTAAAAAATCCTATCACGATTGATAGTTGAAGAAATTGTGAAAGGCCGCTGTCGGCCCTTGTGTATGTGTTGGTCCAATATTTTGGTTTGTTCTGTGCGAGTATTACCAATGATTACCTAATATAGATAAGAAAGTTCTCCTAAAATATTTGGTTTGAGAGAGGGACAACTAGCGACATGCTGGCGGTTTCATTTTCTGTGTGAATACTGAGTTATTTATGTGTGCGGCCTCATCTCAAGTGTTCCCACATCTCAGTTGTAATTCGTAATTAGTTGTAATGCGCCTCGAAAAAACCATAAAAAAATCGCACAATGGCAATACACAAATTTGATTCTCAGCAGTCAGTTAGTTAAAAATCAAAACAAACCACCAATTTCGGTGGAAAATTTAGTTTTCGTGTTAATTTCGTTGATTTTTAGTGTATTTCGCGATTTAAATACTAAAAAAGTGTTATAATTTGCTTGAAAATTTTCGTGAGCTGTCAGGCCGCTGTCGGAAGCATGATGGTGTTAGTGCAAGGGTTGTGTAAATATAATACAAGTTTTTGACTGCTATAAGGATATGAAAATCTCGCTTGGTTTAGCCCTGACTAAACGACAAGTTTCTTGTTTTTTCTTTAACTCCATATGACATGAAGGAAAAAAAGGGAAAGATGGTGTTGCTCGGTGACTTTTTTTTATCGCGCATCTCTTTTCTCTGCCGTAGGTAAACGGAAACTTCCGTTTACTTCCCATCTATATTAGGTAATCATTGGTATTACAAAATGATTTTTTTCAACAAGTCTATTTGAGCTAAATGATAAAAAGAGAGAAATGATGCTGTCGACTACGGAATGATGCTGTCGACTACTTCTTTCTACAGGCGGCAAACGGAAAACCACGTTTGTGTCTTATCTTTAGTAAGTCTCTAATCTTTGGTAGAGTGTTCAATATTACATTACTGTTAAATGATTGTTAGTTTTATCCAGGAACATGGCGGGAACGTTTTTAAATTGCGCATCCACTACCCATCATAAATATCACTACAGTACCTGGAAAATTATTTTAATCGCCTAAGTGGCCACTACTATATTTAAAGTAATATTAAAATAAAACAGTTTTTATTTAAAAATTGAAAAAGCCGATTAACCGGCCTTCATTTTGTAAAAAAACTAAACACAGGTTTTTGAAATTTTCCGGTTTTTACATGCCCTAGTACCTCGTCATAGTCGTATCACAAATCTTCATGTTTTTGACACTATTATTAACATGCTTGCATATGAAAATTCGACAAATTTTTCATATCTCCTAATTTTATTTTCTGTGCTTCGTGAATGAAACTATGAATTTTGCGTTATATTCAAATTTTCTACTGCTCAAATTTTTCAACATACATTTAAAAAAAACAATTTTCTCCCAGATTAGTTCAAGTGGTGATAGAATTCAAAACCACAAACTGCAAAGCGTTTGTGGGCAGCCAATTTGATTTTAATTGGATTTTCTGGAAAATTGGAACGCAATTCAACCAACATTCGGCTGTGACTAAGGGATACATGGAGAACAGCAATATTCCGGATATGTTCCATTCACTGCACTTTTAAATGAGTGGATAAACGAAACATTTCACTATTTATTTGCTTGCATATATGCAACAATATTGTGTACATGGAACTGCTCAAGTACGATATTACAAAAAAAAACTTCAAATTTTAAATAGTGAGAGATGAATTTATGTTTTCAAGTTTTTCCGGAAATTCTCTAGAACTACATTCAAAAACAAAGTGATAAAGAACGGAGTTTCCCCATTTAAAATGGAGAAAAATTTGTAAAGTGAAACATGCATTAAAATAATTTGAATATATCTGCAATTGTTATCATAGAAATATCCTATGATAGTGGGAAAGAATAATTTCCTTTGCGTTGGAAACATTGAAAGCTTGTATATATGTTTTACAAAGCCAGAGCTCATTAAGTTCTTTTCTGTGTTTTTAGTTCATATCTTTTTTTTTACGAAAATTCTACTCAGGTTGCAATGAAACTAGATCAGATGCCAAGAAATTTGATCATTTCGGTTGATATAAACATATTAAAAAATTTCCAAATATCCAAGTACAAATAGGAGTTTACGTATTTATTATATATGCATTTGAATGGGAGTTAATTGTGATCATTTACCACAAAGTACACAAATAGTGTCTAATTATATGTCGTAACTTATGATTTGAAAGTCTATCTTCACCCAAGCCAAGCAAAAAAATTTTTCACACAAAAAAAAATATCAATGAAACACATTTTTTGTTCAATCAATGTTTTTTTATTTCAATAAAATATAAGCAGACATACTTAAATTTCAATATACGATTTTTTGAGTGTAATTGTTATGTATTCAACTTAATGCCTAGTATTATTTTATTATTTTTTGTCCTGTTCATTTATATATTATAAATAGTTAAAATTTAAATCCTAGAATTCATATATACATAATTTTCACTTTTCTTTTGAATCAATTACTTCAAAGTTCAAATAAAAAAATATTTGAAACCTTTAGCGACAAAAAAAATTTGTTCTAGCAAGTCAAGAACATGGGAAACGTAGAACAAAATTAGTTATTAAAAAATTGTTATATCCAGCATAATGGCGCTTCTCATTTTAATGTTATAATTCAAGGTTTTTTATTATATATAAAAAAGTTTGCACCGCAATTGAAAATATATCCTATATCCTAAAAACTATGTGATGATTAATGACATAAAGAAGATGAATAATCACTGCCAAAGATTAAAGTTCTTGCATTAACAACGAAACTTTTCGATGCTTTGAAGCAAAATTCAACATTTGTGAAAAAACGTCGCTCAATCGCATGTCTTAAGCGAAAATATGCGTCTTCAAAGAACGAGATCCAGATTTTATACGTTACAATTGACCACGAAAAGTCAAAAAGCTCAAAACTCACTCAAAATTTACAATTATTGAACTAAGATGTTTTCTAGGCTTTGAATGTCCAGCGCTACTAAATCAGTTTTTATTGTTTATGTAATAAAACACTAGACATGTAATATTGTCCAATTCGCTACAAACATTTAGAACATATTTTTTTATTCATTATAATACGGCATTGAAGAATAAGCAATTGAGTACAACATTTTTTTCCTCTAATTTTACTTCTTATTCTTCTTCTTTTTTTTTGAGCTTTTTGATTTTTTTTTACTTTTTCCATGCTTGTGTTTGGTACTAGTTCCAGATACCGCAGATGACGACCGTCGTGATCGTTTCTTCTCCTTCTTATGCTTTCGTTTCTTCTTTTTACGATTACCATCCGAATCTGAATCGGATTCTGAATCACTGCTAGATGATGTGGAGCTACTTTCGCTGTGAGTTCGTGATCTCTTACGTGAGGATTCGGGTGTTTTTCCTTTGTCTTTAGATGATCTCTCGCGCGAAGTTTTCTGGCTCTCGGCCTTTTTAAGCTTCTCAATAGGACCATTCTCCACTTCCGGAGGCTGTTCATCGTAGTCAGGCACAAAACTGGCTTCATCAACTACAGATTTCTTGCGCTGTAAAGTCTTCTCCTCACTATCCTTCGGCTTACTATCTGGCTTACTTTTCTTTTCCCGTTCTGTTGATTTGCTGTCGTCGCTATGTTTCCGCTTCGACTCTTTTTCGCGCTTCTGCCGCTTCTCGTGTTTACCACTCTTTTCGGAACCTTTCGACTGAGATCGTTCACGCTTCGACTCAGCTGTATTTTTAGTTCTATCTTTTTCCCTTTCCTTGCTTTTTTGGCGGTCTTTGGGTTTAGCATCGCGACTTCGGTCTATTTCCCGCTGATCCTGACGATCTTTGTCTCTTGAACGATCTCGCTGCTGATCACGCCCTCGATCCTGCCGTCGATCTTGTCCGAAATCTCTCCTTCGGTCCAAATCTCGACCTCTGGCCTGATACTCGCGACTACGACCCCGAACTCGTCCTTGATCGCCAACTTTAAAATCTTTCTGATTTCGATCACGTGATCGTCCTGACCCGCCCTGCTGATCAACCGGTCTTCTGACCTCACTCCCGCGACGCATATCTTTCTCTCGCGGATTTTCATCGCGCCGAGCATACGTGGAGGCTCCAGCTTCTCGCGATCGACTACGTCGAACCTTTTCAATTCGACTCCCTTCTAAAGTTACCTTTCGTGGAGGCGTCATCGATCGCGACTGCCGTCGTCTTGGGACGTTTTCTGTAATTTTACTACCCAGGCGATCTTTAACGGATCGAACCGGTGATCTTTTTTGTTTATCCGATTTAATCTCCACCGATCTTTCGGCCGTGTGGCTATTCGCGGGAACAGTGATTTGAAACGTCGGCAGATCCTTGTTAGGACTTTGACCCTTGATCAAAACTGATGTCACTGGGGAAACATCCTTCATTATATCATTCGAGTACAACTTTTGACGTTCTGCGCTGATTTTCTTAATTTCAATTGGTCGAATTGCATTAATAGCTCTAGCGAAAATCGCATGCTCTGCTCTCTTTATGACTTCATTAGTAACTTTGTTTATTTTCTCGTCAGCTGATGTGGATTCATTGCCTGATGTCGATTTTTTGTCTTCTTTCATCGACTGGTTTTCTTCGTCGCGTTCCCATTTCGATAACTCCGGTAATGGTACGAATACGTTGTTTTCTTTCTTCATGTCCCCACCTTCCATATCGTCGAGATCGGGTTCAAAGTCTAGATTTGCATGTATCTCTAAAATGGAATCAGAGCGTCTAATGTCTGGCGGACTACTTTTAGCCTCGCTCTTGTCAAATTTCGTTTCTTTTCCATCAGATGACATCATATTTCCATACTCGTAACGGATTTCCTGATCGTGCAATATATCAGCGTATAGATCTATAGGCCCAGATTCTTCTTCTGATTTCTTCAGTGTTCCCATTGCTGATTCGTCATCATCTATAATTTCACCTTCCTCTCGATTCTCTGCAATGGAATCGAATAATTCGGCAATCTTCTCCACCTCAACGCGATCATCGATCCTGGAATGATGATGATGCGGCTGGGGTTCTGACGCTCGTGGTGGCGTCATTGTCACTCCTTGAAGAGTTTCTTCTTCTTTCTGTGGACGTTCTTCAAATTTCTCCTTAGCAGCTTCTGCTTTTTCTTCTTTTTCTCTTTCTTTCTCCTTTTCCTTTTCTTTTTCTCTTTCTTTTTTCTCCTTTTTCTCTTTCTTACTTTTCTTCTTATCTTGATCTTTCTCTTTCTTCTTCTTTCTCTTCTCCTTAGATTTCTTATCCTTCTTCTCATCGTCTGTCGATTCACGGCGTTTCTCCTTATCTTTGTCTTTGTCTTTGTCACGCTCTTTCTCCTTCTCCTTTTCCTTCTCTTTCTCTTCCTCCTTCTTCCGCTCCTTCTCCTCCTTGCTAGTGCGACGACTATCTTTATCGTGCGATCGTTTGTCAGATTCCTTGCGCTCTTTAGAATGATCAAAGTTCTTCTTCTCTCTTTCGTCTTTTTCTCTTCTTCGTTCGTGATCACCCCGCTCCCGATCATGAGCATGACGATCCCGACCACCACTATTGTGATGCTCTTTAGTCGCATGATGATCGCGTCCGGCAAATTGTTCCTGTGTCCTCTCAACTCGTCCTGCGGATTTGGATCTGCTTCTGCGTCTTTTATCAAACGTGTGCGCGTTCCCTGAACTATGTCTACTGCCCCTGGACCATGATCTACCATCTCGGTCGCGTCCTTGCCGACTAATTAGTACCTTATCCGTAATCTCTGGCGTTAGGCCTCGATCAATATATTCTTTTCGAGCTCCACTGTCGCCCTTTCTTGGGGTTTCTTCGCGATATGGCCTAACATCGAAGTGGTTATGATCCCAGGAATCTCGACGATCACGCATGATGTTTGTTTCGATACCCGGCGGTGTTGGCTCATCGGTACCTGGCGGTGGTGCATCGTCATAACGATCTAAATTAAAGTCGCGCTCACGCGGATAATGTTCGCCGCGATGTTGTGGGGGTGGTTGAAGATCTCGCTGGGGGAATCTGCGAAAAAATGAAAAAAATACGAGCTTAAAAACCCTATAATTTTAAGCAGTTCTACGAACCAATAAAATATCAAACTTAAAATTTAAGTAATATCTTTCCGCAATGATTTTGAATAAAAGTCGTTGAGTTAATACCAATACTAAACCTTGCTGCAAATCGCGTTTTTAACAGGCGTCATCGTCCTGATGAAGATCATTCACACAGCTACCTCAGCCACCACAGAATTTCGTTGATTTTCAAAAATTCTATCGTTGTATTGAAGAAAGGTAGTAAATATACGCATTTATTTGTTAAAAATATATTTATTTGATCTCTACAATTTCATTACATGTACAAAACAATCATTTGACAATGTTTTAATTTTTAGTAATTTAATCAAAATACATATTTTACCTTTAGAAATATTTCTCTATAATACAATCCTTATTTAATATTTTTCTGTAGTTTTAATCGTTTTTAACTAAATTCCAATAATTTTTCCATTATTTTGTATTTGTGAATTACATTTTCATCATTTTGTGTAAAAAATTACTTGATTTACTGTTTTTTTTAAATTTTTTAAATAGTTCACAAAAAAAATTTTGTGAGTTTATTTGCATTTTAGTTCTTTTCTTCTTAAAAATATATGTTTGTACTTTAATTAGTTATGCTAGCTTAAAATAAAAACAAATAAAAACAAATTCTTCTTTGGTTTGTAAAAATATTGTTAGACATTTTATTGACAAAATATATTAGCCATTAATGTAAAATGTAAAACTAATTTTTATTACAGGAAATTACTTTTTATACACAATGATCATTATTTTAAACTAAAGATATATTCATATATGTATTATTAATTTTAATTAAGTTAAAAATTCGACATTTATATTACTTTTTTTAAAAATTGGGGATCCTTTAAAAAAATCTTTTATCGATATTTGCAAGTTTACGTTACATAAAAATAATCTGAACGCATACTTTTTGCATGTGTTTATTGCGAGATAATAAATTGATTTAATAGTAAATCTGACTAGATATATTGTTTTTACAAAATCTTTCTTGATATTGAAATCTCTTTTTGTGAAACGTTTTTTTACAAAACTTTCTTGATATTAAAGTCTTTTGGTGTGATAAAATATAACGCAGTCTTTTTAAAATGGATGACTATCACAAAAACTAATGCAATATGGATAACGGGATTTAAAATTCTAAATTTAAAAATCTAAAAATGGGTCGATTACAAAATAATTAAAAAAAAATTACACGCTATAGAATAAAAGTATCAATTAAGAACAAAGTGACGTTTTTTAAGAAACCACATTTTTTTTTAAATTTTTGAATTAATTTTTTTTTTATTTCCAAATTGAGATTGAGTAAAAATGTAGCACACTTCAACAATTTTTAAAAAGAAATATCTAAATAAATTTTGTAAATGCTAAATACTAGTAAAAGAACTTTCTAGATTTTATTTCTTCCACCCTGCCTTTTATTTCACTTCAAAAATTCAAAATTAAAAAGGTCACAAACAATCCTAAAAATTCAAAAAGCGGCTATAAGAAAATCGGTTATATATACTACCCAAACCACGAATAGTTCGCCTATCAAGAGAACTTCAAATCAATGGCATTTTTTTCATATTTGATTTTGTCGACAATTCTAATAAAAAATGAACAAGTAACTGTATTAAAAATAAATATATCTCATGATTAAATTAAAAAACACAAATCAGTCTTCAGCAATAAGTTCTAAAAAATTCTTGATAGGCGAACTATTCGTGGTTTGGGTAGTATATATATATATAGCAAAATGGGTTTTATTTTTATTGAAAACCTTTTTTCCCTATCATAATGAAATAAAACAAAAAACCGGATATTACATTTCTCAGCATTTTCTTTCCCAGATTTGATTCAATTTCAATAAATATTTCTTACTGGGTCTATATTTTAAAACTTTTAATTTGTGTAATGGATTCAGTCAGTGTAATTTAAAATGATCTAATGCTATAATTCTTTCTAACTTTAAAAATAGATTTTTATTTTCGGGAAATTTTGTAAAAAAAAATTAGGTAGGAAATTTTTTAACTTCAGGATTGAAATCATTTTGTAAGAAAATATTGCAACGTGTAGCTATCTTTAATAATAGCAAAATATAATTTTCATATTTTCCAAATTGTAATTGAAGTAATTACCAGTCAACAGTTCAAATACTGCTAATAAAAGTTGAAATTTTTAAAAATTACGGTTTCAGTATTAGTTGGTGTTGTGAACGTTTGCTACATTATTTGAGTGAATGGACTACACGGAGAGAAAAAATAGGAGTAACGAAGAGAAAAAAATATCACCGAATTTCGTGGTTACGCACGGATCGCAATATATGAAAAAGTGCGAGTTTTTGTATAATAACTTAGGGAAAGTTTCCAATTATCGACGGGAAACCTTCTACTATTAAGTAGAAATACAACTAATTTGAAGGGAATCACACTCCAACTCATAGTTGAACAGTTCCAAACATTTTTGAGAATCATTCCAAATATTTTTAGGATTCCTTTTAGTAAAAAAATTTCCTTTTTTTTATTGGAACGCGTCCAAAAAAATGTTAATAGTTAAAGATCGGTAATCCTTCCTATCAACTTAGTAACGTCTCCGAAAAAAATTGAAAAATTGGAAGCTTGAAACAGCTGTTAAAACAATTGCTAAACATTATCTATTCTGCTGTGATATTTTTAGCATAAATTGTTTTTTTAGAGCAAATTAATTGCTGTAGAGAAATTGACTGTGTTAGCTAATGTATACAGTCTATTATTTTCCAAAGACAAGTTTGGCAAAAAAGCGTTGTCGACATGTTCGATGATGTTTTTTTTTTATATTTTTATCCAATTGAATCAATTTTGTGGACATTTTATCGAAATGTATCTGATTGTATCCACTTTTTCGATGTTTTAAGGTAATGTATCCAAATCCTATCATGGAATACAATCGTAATCGTAACGATCGTAACGTGTGTGTTATTGCTAGTGTTTTTTACTAACAACAGACTAATTCCAAAATATCGTATTCCATGATAAGCCCCCAGGTTATTTTTACTTTGTATCCGAAGCCAATTTTAAAAAAAAGTGTCCCGAATGGTACTATTGTATCTGATACGCATCACTGCTGGAGAATGGTAAAAAATGAAAATTATTTTTATTATATAACGGGAATGATTCCCATTATTTCGTTTCAATATTTTTTACTTTCTTAACCCTTAATTGATGAGGTGGGTCCAGTGGACCCACATTGACTTTTCTCTCTTTGCTATTTATTTCAGTGACTCTGAAATATTCAGTTCCTTCATACAGTATGGTGTTATGTGCCGAGTTAAAAGCACGGATTTGGTATGTGATTAGAACAAGTCCATTGGAAACCACCTCATCATTTACGCATATGATTTTCACCTCATAAATTAAGGGTTAAGTATTCATGAAAAATTCTGGCCTCTTAATTTTGCATAAAAAACGTTTCTCAAGTACTTCTGAGTCGATCGGAGCATTATTACAAAAATATCTTCTGTCTCTCAGTCTGTGTACAATATTTCACAAACACCACTAAAGCTAAAACCATGAAATGGCATGTTTGATTTTGGAATGGGACGATCTTATGAACTTTTAGAGGAAATCCGTTTACCAGAAGTAACCAAAAAAGCTGCTTTTTAAAAATCGTAATTTCGTTTTTTGCAATTAACTCCGAAACTACGCACTTTTCGATTTCTCGAAAAAATAGAAGAATTAAAATGATTAAAATGCTCTATAAATTTGCATTTTTTTACCGTTATTGAGATATTTCAGATTTTGTAAAAAAAAATATATTTTTATATAAGCTAATATTTTAGTTGTCGGGTTATTGTGTAAATTGCACAAGAATGTAGATTTTGTATAAGAAATTCATGTGCTGTTCATATCAGATATTTTATATTATATGTGAATGTTTTCACATCCGAAAATTTTGTCCACCTAGTGGGGCTCAGATATGTTTGGTCTGTAGCAGCTGCAAGAAGCATGTCCCAGTTCGGAAGTAAACTTAGTCGACCTCCGCGCTGTGCATAATACGAATAGGCTTAAGTCGATTTCGTTTGCTGTTCACATGCGAGCTATATTTGCAGAAAAAAATTATATGGAGCGATTCCTATTATATGAAAGCGATCCCATCATGCAGGGATTAAATACATTTTTTTTTTCCGGAAACGTTCCTAGGTGAATAGAAATGAATGCTGAATTTGATTGGAACTATTATTATTTTATTTGAACGCGTGCCAATAAAAGAAAATATAAATCTTTCCAAAAAGGGGAACAGTTCCTAAAATGTTGGAACTGATTCTGACAAAAATGAAAATCAACTACGGGTTGGAACGATTCTCATAAAATTTCCGATACCTTTACTAAAAAGTTAGGACGATTGGATAAGAAAGCCTTTCAGAAAATTGAGGAACCTTTAAGTTTTGCCTTTTTTTATACATTGTCGCATATGTTACAAGTATTTTGGTATTGGGATCTGCAAATATTGGAGATTGCTGATATTTGGCTTACTAGAAATTACAGGAGCGATTCCCCAAATACGATTTTTTACCGTGCCAAATTAGATTTTCCTATCTTATTGAAATCAAAAAAATTAACAGGCAAACCGTACCCGACTTCACGCCAGATTATTCTATATTGCAGAAATTTGGTCAATGCACTCGCGTCAAGGCAAAGGAATAGGTGCAGCTAGAGGGTTTAAGAGCTTGCTTTGCAATGGGTATTTAAATTTTTGTCCACCTAAAATAGTCACACACATTTTTTAAAAAGGGAAGCAGGGGGAAATTTTGCTGTAGATACTATTGAAAACGAACTAGAGCGTTCAAAGGAGTGCAATCAGCCTATTCTCCCAATTTTCATGGTATCTAATACTTTTTTTTGGCAGAAAATTTTATAAAATAAATAAAAAGCGAAGAATTTGTTACTTGTGCTTACACTGATTTTGAAATTCTGAGCCGCTTTTAAGAAAAGCAAACAGCAAAATTCCTAGCCGTAAACTATTCAGCCGATAAAGATGAAATTGTGTTCAATGTATATTATCAAAATGGCTCACAACGCGAAAAATTTGTTACAAATTCTGAATTTTCTTTATTAATAATACCCAAAAAAATCATGCTAGTGTACGGAAATGTTTTAATTTCTCATAATAATTCCAACATCAGAAATGCATAACAACTCAGGGCCCCGATTATGGAATTGGCCGCTTTTGGTGGCGGATTTGCAATATTTACCGGATTTCCGGTAAATTTTTTTTGAACGGACAACCAAAGCCTAGGGAAAAATTCTTTAATGAAGAAGAACGGCTTTTGATAGTCAGTTAGAGCTAGAAAATGCCTATGTTTGTTGTTTTTCATCTTTGTGGTTTGTAGTCCAGAAAGAAAAGATTGGTTGATAAGTTGTTTGAAAGTTTTCTTGTTCAGGGACAAGGGAATTTCTGCACTTTTTTTTTTGCTGCTAAAAAGGAGTTCAGGATACTAGTCGTGCGTGCGTGAAGCTGGTCAAGAAAGTATTTCTAGAATATGAAGAATACACTAAAAGAGCGACGATACTTAAGAGAGAAACTTGGCTCCAGCTAGTCGCGTCGCGATATTAAAATATGGTTTTATATAAACTTCCCATACCTGAAAATCCTGTTTTGAAGTTAGATTCTATTACAATTGCGTCCTAGGAGCTTCTACTATGTTTTAAATTAAAAACACAAATCCGTTCTGGGATGAGGTAAGCAGAAATAAAAAGGACTCACTATTTTTAATTTTATTTAAAAAAATATTTTTTATAAAAATTACATGTAAATTTTGATCAAATTTTATATACAAGATTAAGAGTAATAACAGCTATTATTTTTTTGGTATCTTAAATAATAAGTTTTTTGTTAAGAAATTAATTAATATAACTTAAATAACATATGGGTATATCAATATTTTTTTTTTTTGCAATATGTATATCACAAGACTAATTATAAATTTAAACTGGCTTTAGGATATTAGTGTATAATGTTACTTTTAAAAAAACATTTTATGAACTTTAAAATACGAAGAAAAAAATACGTGTTCAGTTTAATTCATAAAAATAATTAACAAATTTAATCGAATGTTTTAAAAAATTAGTTTATTTTGTACATGACAAATACACAAAAAAATTGATTTAAAAAAAATAAAAAAGTAATCTAATTTTGCAGATTTTTTTTGAACATTAATTTGATTCTTCTATTCCACTAGTCAGAACTGTGCACATACTACATAATATTTCTATAAAATTTACTCATCCTTTTAGCTTTATATAAGATCGTAACAAATAACTTTTTTTGTGGAAACAAAGTTTTATTTTACACACAAAAGATCTTTTCGAGTAATAAATATTACTGCTAATATAAATGAAAAAAGTCAAAAACAATACAATTAATAATAGTTTCAACTGAAAATAAATAAAAAAACATGATTCTGATTATGCTCCATTTTTGGAATCATCCTTGGGTCAAAATTCCGTAAAGCGTGAGTTTGAAATGCGCACAAAATTCGTATGCATTTCAAAATTTAAGCTTGTAAAATTCGGCCCCAAAACCCTGCATGTGTAATATGTGCATAGCCTGAATTTTACTATTTTTCGGGACTTTTCGCCACAAAATTCTCAATTAATATGTTGTGTAAAAGCCAAATGCTACTAATTTTTGTTTTTGTTGACTGTTTTTAATTTTGCATGACTGATTTTTATAAATTTTTGCAAATGAATATACAATATTAAAATGGATTATTAATAACAATTAATAACGTTTGGTATCATTTTCTTCCTCGGGTTCTTAGAAACACGATTCTTGTTATGTTCTCCGTCGATGTGCAAACTAAAACTTTTCTGAGTGTGATTCAGTTTTGGTTCAAGGTTGAATTGGACTTTTGATTTTTGGTGTTGGTTATTCAATTTGAAAATTTTGTTTTGGATTTGGTTCCAAAAAATTTCAAACACTTGGTTCTGGTTTTTTAAATTTCAAGATTTTGGTATTGTGTTGGAGCCTTCAAAATTTCAATGGTTCAGTGGTTTTTGATTTCTGCTCATTGGTTTTTGCGTTTCTTAAACATATTAGTAATATTTATTGAGATATATAGCACGTAAACGGTTTTTTTGGGTTTTGAGTACTAGATTAACACAGTAAAAAAAGCAGAGTGAAATTATCTGTAGTACGAAGAAGTGGAAAAAATTCATGGGTTCTTCATATAAAGCATGGGCTTTTTACTTGCTAGAAATAACTCCGAATTACATGTTCCGTATCCAAACTGGGCTCAATAGACTTTTTGTGGATATCCCTAGTCAGCATCTCAGCTACGTCTTAAGAGTTGTCGATATGTCGGACGAAAGACTTCCTAGATTCTCAGTCCAAAAAATTGTAGACAGGAATATATTTTGTGCAAAAGATTTAGCAACCTTTGCTGAAACAATAGCGGTCGACATAAATCTGCGGATATACGATAATAGGAAATGGAAGATCAAATTCAACGAAGTCTAACGCAATATTAAGGAAATACACTGGAAGCAGAGCGCAGAATGTGCAGAATCTCCCGCAACCATGATGAGTACTGCAACTTGAATTATTTGAGTCACTAGAACTATTTCAATGATGAACACTCTCGGGCAAATGAGGCTTTTATTAGGACAAGGGGCGGACTACTAGATCTAAATGCACGGGCATGGAAAAATAATACTTCTCAGATATGCTCGTTATGCAACCGGAATGAAAAAGAAAACACATACTTGCTGTCTGTTTTATTTTCACTAGTTTCAGAAATTTTTTTTAAAAGAAGAATTAGATACAAATAAGGTTTTAAAATTCCTCAACTGCAAAGAATTTTGTGATTTTTTGTATAGATCCTTAAGTAAAGCATTGCCATATCGAAATAAATTAGAAAAAGAATTTAATTTATGAAATTAACGTGTAATTTAAATTAAGAAGTAATTTTGTTTTTGTTGAAATCGAATATGTCAAATTAGAAAGTCATTGTCACCATCAATTGAATTCCAAAAAATGTAAACGATTATTTATATATTTCTTAATAGATTTCATTAGTATTATTATTTTATTGAGGAAGAGGAATATTACGATTGTCGTTGGCAAATCTTGTCGTTCAAAACGCTACCCAATTTTTTGAGGATAATTTGACGTTGCTGATTCCAAATCTGCAACCGAATTAGCTCTAGTTTTTGAGAAAAGAATTTTGTTTTCGTTTGATTGTCGTGAATATTTTAATTATTTTAGGGTAATTTGACATCGCTGAATCCGAATCTGACGGAATTTTGGCTGCTTTCGCTTTAGTTTTCGAGATTTGGTAAAAAAAAATTGTTGTTTTTCATAAAACCTTTACAACAGGTGAATTTTTTGTTGTAAATTGCGAATATGGGGGCGATTTTAGGGTAATTTCACATAGGTGAATCTGAATCTGGAGAAATTTTGGCTGGATTCACTAGTCTTTGAGATTTAATTTCTTTCTAGTTATATGGGTTATTCTACACTTCCAAAATGATATAAAAAGTACAAAACGTACAAAACAAGTTTCTTACTAATTTGTTAGGGTTTCAAAAGAAATGCCCTTTAAAATAGTAATATGCGCACCAGGAGAAATTATTCACTCTTCAGTAAAGCATTCTTCTGATGACGGCACCAGTTCGTTAATTAAAATGGTCATGGAAAGTAAAAAAAAGTAAATCATTGAGAGATTCCTCGACTTGCACTAACACTGACAGAGAACGCCGTACTTGCATTAAGGTAAATAAGTGACTTTGGGTGACATCCTATCCTTTTCCACTGAAACAGTCACCGTTGAAATTCATCGATTTTTTTCAATTGACATAAAAAACAATATCACGTGATTGTTGCGAACAGTTCTTTAATTTAAGGGTATAAATTAAGTGCCTTCGCACCAACGAATTTTAGCAACTTATGTCTAATTTAAATGATTTAAGTCCCAGAGGCTAACTTTTTTTTTAAGAAAAGTGCACGCAAACGGACTTAACCAACGTTACCTGTTTTTGGAAACATGTTGAACCTAGAAATCATGTCAAAATATAGTTTTTTTTAAATTATAAAACAAAATCAAGATAATTCAGAAAAGTTATATCAACAAAGGTAATATTTTTAAAACGAATGTTCATCATCATTATCGGTAATATTTTTAAAACGAATGTTCATCATCATTAGATTAAAGAAAATAATTTGCGCCCTAACATTTTTTTTTATCAAATTTTAAGTTAATTAAAATAAAAGAACTGGACACCACTAACAGTCGCTCTGGGATGGTACGGTGACAAATGATCATGATTATCAACTATCACCAGTGTCGGAATCGCTTAAAGTTACATATACCCAAATTGTCACCCGATGTTGTAAATCAAGCAAGAGCGAGCGACAGATTCATTTATATAGAGGATCGTACATTAGAAAGAAATCGAAACGTGTTAGGATACGCAATTCAGAAACTCTTGGCATTTAAGACCGCATTCAGACTAGGGAATGGAAACCGGTTATTAACCGGTTAAGAATAACCGGTTATAGGACGGTTACAGTTAACCGATAACCGGTTATATAATTGAATTTTAACCGGTTAAACCAGTTAAATCTTTATAATTTACCCAGAACCAAATCAAAGTTTTGGAAAATATCCATGGAGCTTTGGAGCCTGTAAAAATGATAGTCAAGGCTTTGTGTCGTCGCGAATCAAATTTGGTCACAGCGGATGCAGTTCGTAATTTTGCCTATAAAAAATTAAAAGAGCAAAATACAATTCTTGGCAATGAATTACTCGATGCTTTCAAGATTAGGATTGCCGAAAGAAGAACAGAGTATTCTGGGATCCTTCAATACTTACACTCTGGAAAATATTCAAGGGAAGATGAATCGGGGTTGTTCGCTATTCCTACGAGAAACCGGATCGTCCAATTGATAAATCTAATATGCTCAAGGTAAACATAAATTTATCAATTTTGCTTATATTTATTAGCCAATTCAATTTTCTTTCACGTTTTCAGCTAAGGAATTGGAGGAAATTCCAGTTAATGAAGAACTGATTACAAAAACCTCAAAAAATGATTTGCATGACGAATTAGAAGATGCCATCCGAGGAATTCAATCAAATGCCCACAAAGAAAAGGTTCCGACTGATGAGCGTTTGATTAAATCCATTAAAACAGAAATGATTTTATTTGAATCCGGGGGATCGCGTGGAAGTAATTTAGAAAATACATATAACTATTTCTGTGGTCACAAGTTATAAGGGCTTAACTCGACTTTAGCCGTTTTCAATGTTTTTACAAAACGTGTTCTCCTTTCAAAATGCTCTTAGTTGCACTGACCCGTTAGTTTCTACGACCATTTTTGACCGTTATAGGCTACTACACCAAACGGATAAAGTCAAAAAAATTCCAAGTTGCATTTGGAAGAACGGCTAAAGTCAGATCCCATATAGTTTTATATAGACTTAATCCACTCTTATGGGTGAGAAGCTGCATTGTTTTGATAGTTTTTGCACGTGGAATAGTGGCTTAAGTCGAGTTAGTTCATTCTTCGTTTTTAACTTTTCCGAAACGAGCAGGCTAAAGTCTGTTTTGGCCTCTTTTTCAAATCAGGGTATAGGTTTTTAGGGGCTTAACTTGACTTTAGCCATTGATTGTAGCCATTTCTAAGATATGAAAAAGTTTTGAAAGAGTGGCTAAAGTAAAATAATCCTTAATTTCTCTGAAAATATTAAGTTTGAATAAACCAGATTAAACCAATCGTAAAAAGCTTACTTTTCATAATATTTTGTAGTTATAGATTTTTAAATTCGGTTTGATACCCTTTTGCCACCGACAGTTAAAGTTTCATAAATATTAAAATGCTTCTCCTGAAAAATCAAGAAATTCGACTTAAGCCCTTATAACTTGTGACCACAGATTTATTAACTATACCGCCCCACAAGCGTAGAATCTGAGAGAGCTTTTTCTGCTGCTTTTTTGTGCAATAAGTTTCGATGTCGATTAAATGACGACACAATAAATGCTCTTTCTTTTCTTCGTTTTTACTTCCAAAAGGGATAAATTATGACCACACATTGATAATTGAATAAAATGTATTCTAATAAAAACAACTGTTGGTATTATTTGTATTTTTTTTAATCATATTTAACTAAAATAAGTATACGGTTATTAACCGGTTATAACCGGTTAAATTTTTTTCAAAAAGTCAGTTAACCGTTAACCGGTTATGAAATTATTTTAACGGTTTCCATTCCCTAATTCAGACACATCGATTCAACCGCTTATTCCGCGCGGGTGCAAACTTTGTGTGTGAACGCCGAAGAAGAACACCATGGAAATAGAATCCGCGAGGAAACCACTGTGTCTAAGAAATAATGAAAAATATTTAGGTTAAAAATGGTATGACGACGTCAGTCACTATATTCATAGAACAATAATTATTCGCCCTTGTACGGAAATTCCAAAGTCACCGTCCATCGAACACCGGAAATTTCAATTCGAAATCGAGTTGCGCCTGCGCAAGATAGTTTCGGTTTGTGATCGTGGTTTGAAAATCAATTCGTATCGATTATCATTGGATACGAATAAGTAAAGACCCTGGAGTTTGTAGAGAGACATTGAATTCGAATTTGTTTTAGAAAAGAATAAAAGTTTGTGTAGAGAATTTTGTATTAAGTTTTACTTTGGATTTTGTTTTAACGAAGGGATAGTTAATTTGTTTCTGAGTTATAAATAATCGAAAGTAATAAAAGAGATTTATTTGATTAAAGTTTGTGCAGTAGAAGTTTGTTCGTTAAGAAATATTTTGGAGCACGTTGAGTCGGCGGAAAGCGGGAGTAGATTTGAGAGGGCAGTGGGTAGATTCGTTCTTTTCTAGACTGAACTGAACTGTTTTATCACCATTTGCCCACCAAATAAATTTGACAGATTGGACTAAAAAATTTACCAGCTAGTACACCAAAAATAGAAGTCAATGTAGTACCTGGGCAAGAGTCCCCATGCAACATTTTATGAAATTATGGACTTCCGCCTTTCGACTGAAGTCGATTGTATGCTAATTTCAGCGTTAACCCGATGTCATACAAATTAATCTCCAATCACATCTTGCTATACGGAAATTGCGAATGTGGGATGACCTCGTGTGCGTCGGTTGGGGAAGACAATTTGTAGGATGATTATTTTCTTCCTTTTTTCCAATCTGTCTTTGCATAAGTGCATTCTATATTTTTAACAGATGTAATATTGAAAGTTAACATTTTCCGCGATACCACTTTTGCAAATGATCAATTTAAATCATCACCTAGGATACTATCACTTTACGCGATTCCGCCTCGGATCAGTCTTTAAAATCAACCCAGTTTTACTATTAGACTTTTAAGCAATTTCTTGCGTATGGTGCCAGTTGATGATCTTCGCCTTCCTCGTGACAAATCAGTGCCATAGTAGAAAAACGTTAAATACTTGAAAATATGATTATGAACTTTTAATTTTGCATTGATTTTATTTTATAAAATACATTATATCCGTGATGTTTTAATAAAAGTAAATATAAAAAACCATTCAAAAAGGAACAATAATATTTTTAAAACACGAATGGTAAAACGATTTTTTCATTTATTTATGCTTAAAAATATTAAAATTATTATTAAAATCATAAAAAAAACCTTATAATTATAAATAATAGGAAACATTTTTTTAACATTTTACATACCGAAGTATTAAGATAAATATAAAATTATTGATCGTAAATCTATGCGTACATAGATTATCCATTATTTTTTCTGCATTATTTGTCAAAAAAACATATTTAGCGTTATTATATTTTGTTAATAATATTAACTTATTATAATTGTGTTGTGTAACAAAAACAGATGTAAGCCATGGTCTAACTCGGAAAATCAAATTATAATGATTGTATTAAAATTCAATGTTGTAGACAAAGTATAGTCGGATTGATACAATTTTTTTTAACAGATGATTAATAAAATCGAGAATTTAATATGTTTTCAAATGATTAAATTTTATAATTTTCAATTATTTCTATTTCATGCAAATTAATATTATTTTATTTTCTATTTCAGATTCTTACCGTGTTGAGAATAAGTTTTAGTAAAGTTAATAAAATACAAAACCAATAAGGTAATGGAAATATAAATGGAAAATGCATCTATGCAATTATAGTATTTTTCTGTTTTCTTTTTGGTATTCAAAAATTGTTCGTTAATTCAGTTTTTGGAAATGGCTGGGAATTTCGCCAAAAGTATATCTCAGCGAACTCCGCAATATAACTTAGGGAAGTTTATTGAAACTGAGACCACAGGATTGTCCGAAGAGATTTTCCTAGAGACAAAGTGGAAAATATTGGACATTTCAAGAGATGCTCAGCAGCGGAACCTCTAGAAGAAGCAATATGACAAAAATTGTTCCTATCCATCTCATTCAACGCCAAAAAAGATCAATGATGAAAACTTTTCTCCTGGGATTCCAGCAATAAGAATCACCTTTTCAAAGCCCGTAGAATTGCCACCACCTAATTATCTAAAATTTGGCACACTTGTCGACTCTACCTTCAAAACAGTCAGCACGGATGCAGATAAGCCCAAAATATTAAGCGTGAAAATATTAAAAGGCCGTCCATTAAAAGAAACTTTACGATCCGAAGAGCTGTCAAAAACACATGAAGGAAATTCATCGACGGGCATTTAAAATTGTGACATCACACCAGACCAACCGGACAACCAAGATTTGTTTGGATTTGAGGTTCATGAAATTATTCAACACGATGACTTTGATTAAATTAGTCTTTTTTTATCTAAAATTATGTAAATACAATGTTTAAATTTTAGAGCAAGATTACTACTTAAGCTAACTCTTTTATATCTTCAAAGTTAATTAAATTAAATACACTTCTCAATTTTATTTATTTTAAAATCATAATCGTCTTTACAATATGTGTTAATGAATCAAATATAGGCTTCCTGCCATGGGATTGCTCCTTCTTTCATGAAATAATCAGCAAATTCGTTTCGAACTCCTGACGCAAATTTGGAATGGTTTCTAGGATTTTGGTCCCTTTTTTTGTATGATCTTCCGTTATTTTGTTTGTATTTAGCTGTATTGGATCTATATAATTGTCATTTTTTGCAATCAACATGTTATGGAGGGCACAAGCCGCTTGGATGATTAATTTAACCTTTGTTGGGTGCAAATAAATTGTTGTTTGTAAAACTCTAAATCGATTACTTAAAATGCCGAAAGAATGTTCAATAGTTTGCCTCGCATGGCTTAAACGATAGTTGAAAATCTGTTTTTCTCGGTCGGTAGTACGGTAAGGATATGGCTTCATCAGATGTGTTTCCAGGGGAAATGCATCATCGCCAACTATGACGTAAGGCAAAATTCTGGCCGCGTTCATAATTGCAGATCTAACGCAGTACTAAAGCAGCGCGTTCATCATCATATCTGCGCAGTGTGCAGTGCGTTCATGAAAGCAGCCTGCAGAAAATTTTCGGCAGCAACTGCGCAGCAAGCGCAGTAAAGAAATTTAGCTGACGATAACGCAGCAGAAAGTAACATGTGAAATAATGGCGGACAGCGATAGCGAGATCTAAGTACTCGTAAATAACATTAATAAAATGTGAAAAATTACATTAAAATTTTGAGTTTTAATGAGTTGCGGGATGACAAAAAGTGGAGAGCGTCAGCTTGAAAGCTTTTGATTGTTGAACGACTTAAATTAGAGCGAATGTTGAATTCCGGGGAGCGAAAGAAATCTGCTTTGTGGAAAATGGTTCTACGTAACATCACAGAAATTAAAGCCGATTTTCCGTTCTCGCAAGACGATGTCAAAAAGAAATTTGGTAATTTGCTTGTCACGTATAACAAAATATTGTGTAATATTGCGTCTGATCACTCGACTTAGCAAAAAACGACGGCGTTTTCTTTTCTTCTCCAAAATACGAAAAGCCTTTAATACATTTGACTTCGGAGTTTGTATGCAATCGAGAATTGCTCATTTTATTGGAGACAACGAAAATATTCGTGTACAGCGCTATCAAAAACGAAAACTGTCAATAGAAAATCTTAACTGTCAGATTCTCTATTTCTTTCTTTACTCAGCCAAGCAGGTTATGAACACACTGCAGCAGCTAAAGCAGTCCAAAAGTCTGCTGCATCGCAGACTGTCTGCGCGCAGCTGACTTTTGCGCAGTACTGCGATAGATTTCTGCAATTATGAACGCAGCCTCTATCATTTCCAATTTTCTCGTTTGGTGGTAGATATTGATTTGATTGAAACATGAATTGTCTTAAGCTCGATCCAGACTACACGATGTACGGGGTACGAGGTTGGCACGTACCCCGAACATCGAGTGTTTGGATGGGAAATTTGCACGTGGTTTCACCTAGTGAGTAAAATCAGAAGCTGTTTGATTATCCTCGTACGTGGTAACCGCGTACACGAATGAGCAAAACCCTGTGCAGTGTGGATGCAGTTCCATGTACGAGGAAACCAAAAACCTCGTATCTCGTACCCCGTACATCGTGTAGTCTGGATCGAGCTTTAAATCGCTTTTGTTCAAAATTCCTCCATCGCTCATACGGCCATTGCTTCCTATATAGACAAACGTGAATTTATAACTAGCGTCACACATTGCCAATAGGACGATGCTATGAAATCTCTTATAATTATAATAAAACCGACATGTTTTCCATCTAGTGCTCCAATACATAATGGGAACTGCCAACGTTGAGAAAATTGGTTGGCTATTTCTTTCCATTCTTCATGCGTTGTGGGAAACGGGAAAATAATTTTCTTTTAAGTGCTATTGAATGGTAGTACATTTTTCTTACCTTTAAGTACTTATCCTTGAGTTTTTTATAGATTAAATAACAAACTTGAGGAACAGTGTTGCAAATTAACGCCAGTGATAACCTGGTTCGAAATTCCATGCTCCTAAAGCTTTCGCCTGTAGCTAAAAATCTCAATGCCACCGACAATTTTTCCTCAGCTGGGATAGCATTTCGAAGAAAGGTGTCTTGTTTGCTTATGTCATCCTTTATTAGATTCAAAATTTCTTTAATATATTCTTCATACATCCTTAAGTAACTCCTGTAAGCTTCCTTATCCTGTAGACGTAATTCTTGAGACAGTAGATGATAAGAGCCACTCGTTTCTCGTTTTTGTTTTCATAATTTTACCCATTTCCGCCGTTTTCGTGGTTTTTTCATTCGTTCTTTGACTACACATAAAAATAGAGCACCAGCTGATGATGCGCAAAATACTTTGTATCGCAATTAGATCATCCATATTAAATTTTTCAACAAATATGAAACAAATCAGACGCTCAATTTTAAGGTGTAGGAGGTCGGTCTGGCAATGCTGGAATATTTTGGTGAATACGAAGGCACCTGGCACTCGAGAAGAAGATAAAGAGGAGATAAAGAGGGCTGAGTTTTACGCCAATGTAAAATTATTCAAAGTAATTAATAAAAGTGTTTGAAGACCTAAAAAGGTTACTTTAATATGAATGTTCTAAACGTCAAACAACGACCAAAACCAGGTACGGCCAATCTGAATACGAAAGGTACGTCACGAAAGATGTAACGAAACACACCACATCCAAATGTAATCACCGTCATACTGTTCAGAATCATAAGGAACGCGACTATTACGTTTTGTCTATCATTATAACGAGCCGCGTTGGCTACACTGTTTCTTACTTCTTCGTTCTTCTTTTTTGTATAGAATCAGTTCGCTCTCTTTTCCATCAGAGTTCAATAAAAGCAGATGTGTAATAAAAAGATTGTGTTTTATTTTCTAGAAGTCAAAATCTATACACATACATTTTTATAGCCCTTCAAGTAAAAAGTGGTTTAAGTCTCCCGCACTCCCCCTACAGGTAACTTCACTGTAACAATATCTCCTTTGTTACGCAAAGACGACGACAGCAATGCAAATCCCGACGCCAATGAGATTTTAGAATTAGAAACAATTTTTCAATTTTTTCTGAAAATATTTCCCAATTGCTGAACAAACAAAACTGTTTCAAAAAGACCCCAACAATACTTTTCGGATGTCACAAACAGATGTACAACAATTTATACAGGGTTAGGCGATTGAAGTGTTACCAACTTCACATTTGCAATACTGGGAAAGCGATAATGCCAGCTATGTCAAATTCATACCAATGACAACTGTATATATTGTTTACAAGCTACCACAAGCATTTGCATCTAAGTTTTATAGAACAAAAGTTATTCGAAATGGAACTCAAACGTAATAGTGTGATTGCGTTATATTTGGCTGGAAAATCACAACCAGCTATTGTTCGTGAGCTGAGCCATCTCAAAGTGAATAAAATGTTTGTGTATCGCACCATAAATCGTTATAATGGTACAGGCAGCATTGCCAAACGTTATGGTGGTGGACGAAAAAAAACAGCAACATCACCTGAAATGGTTCGGAAAGTGAAGGCTCGACTTCAACGAAATCCACGTCGTAGTGGTAATCAAATGGCCAAAGAACTGAAAATATCCCTGAAAATATTTTTGAAAATATCCAAAATAAGCTCAAGGTAAAGCCTTACAAGTTCCAAAAGGCACACGATCTTTCACCAAAGCAAAATAAAAGTTAGACTTGAAAGAGCAAAGGAGTTGTTACGCTTGCACGAACGTGGCGAATTTCCAAACATTGTGTTCTCTGATGAGAAAAATTTTCCTATTGAGCAGTTCATAAACTCTCAAAATGATCGTGTTTACTTAACTGATCGCACTTACGAAAATTTGAGCCTACGAACGGCCACCCGAAGTAATTTTCCATCTCAAGTAATGGTATGGGCAGCTGTGACCGCCGATAGACGCTGTCCAATCGTTTTCATCCAGCCTGGTGTCAAAGTCAATGCGACTTATTATCGGGAAAATGTTTTGGAAGCTGCTTTAAAGCCGTGGGCACGCAAACATTTCGGCCGTAGACCATGGACGTTCCCGCAAGATAAAGTTCGTGTGAACCAAGAATGGTTAGAAAAGCATGTTCCACACTTTATTTCGTCCACACAATGGCTTTCGAATTCGCCAGATGCAAATCCGATGGACTATTCCATCTGGGATATTTTGGAGAGTAAGGTGAGGACTAAAAAATATGCCAGTATGGATGCGCTGAAGAAAGCCATTGTACGGGAATGGGCCAAAATACCGCAAGATCATATTCGTGCAGCATGCGACTCATTTCTTAACCGTTTGATAGTCAAGGCAAAAGGTGGCCACATCGAGCTAAAGTGAATGGATTCTGAAATTTTGATTATTTCCACATTTTTGTAATTTGAATCAATAAAAAATTATTTCACACAAAAAAAATATGATCGTTTGAATAAGTAACACTTCAATTGCCTAACCCTGTAGAACTAGTTTTCATCATGTCCTTAGTGCATCTTCCAAGTGTAAGAAAACATTAGCATAATTGCATAAAGAGGCCTTTAATGAAAGAAACTTTAGAAGACGAAAATAGTTCGGAAGAAATTAGTATTCTACAAGAATACTTTCTAGTACTTGTGGCAATACTGGAGATACTAATAAAAAAAATTAATAAACGGAACACCGAAAATGCCGTTGCGATCAAGCGACCACCTTTTCATTCTCCCGTCCTTTAGTTGTTCTTTTCTGGCAAGCGGGCGGGCGGTGAATCAAGGGGAGACAGATCTCTGGCTGTAAGGAGTTACTTCGCAATAAGTACTGAAAGTGATCGTACGTACTTGTAAATGACATGTTTGATTTTGTAAAATAAATTATTGCATCATAGTTACCGGTGTTTCAGTTAAATTAAAATATCTCGCTTACATACTCAAAATTTTAACATGAAAACAGCAATCAAAGCCAACTTCAACTTCAACGGACATTATTCAGAATTACAGCCAATTTTAAAAATTACTGAATCATTATATAATTCACCAAATGACGAAATAATTCTGCCGGAACTGCAATACGTTCAATAAACGAATCAACAGAATTCATTGAATTAAAGAATTCACTAGAGAAAGATACAAAAATAATAGAACAATATCGTCAATTTTCTCAAGTTTATCTACCCTTTTTATAAACCATGAAACATTTTGAAGCATCACAACATAAATTAATTTAATAATCGAAATTTTAACCGGCATGTGTCTTAAAAAGGCGTTTGAGTGATCAGTATTGTGTTTTCAAGGTATTTAAGTGACATTTTTATACTATTCGAGTAAAAAATTGTTCAAATATTATCGCGGAAAAGAATTATTTAGTGCAAAAAATTGTGTAAAAAGCATTTTCTGCAGGTCGCGTGAAATTTTACGAAGATATTCGTCGAACATTTCTAAGGGTTTGTTAATTTGAACTGGAAAAGCTCTATAAAATCGTTATTAAAAGTGAATGTTCTCCAAATCGTCTAAAAATCATCGTTTTTTTATGTAATTTAATTTTCAAATTGTTTTCTCTTCGTGTTTATGTTTTCGCTTAACCAATATCAGTGTAAATCAAATTGTGTCAGGATTTTCTGCTGAGAATTGTTTGTCGTTGTGTGACGTATTTTCCTGTGCCAGTCGTGAAAATGGCCCGTGCAACCGACTTATGAAGGTTTTCGGACGACTTTTAATAGTTGTACCGTGGGATATCCGACGTCTTCAGGAGGTAGCCAAGGAGCATTTTCGGTTGGAAAGTAGTCCTATGGCACAGAAACCGACTGAAAACGACGGTCCTTACTTCTCAAATTGTGGTACTGAAGAAGTTCTGGCGAAAAACCTACGGGAATTGGCATATGAACAGATTGCCCGGGAAATGGATATGGAAGGCTTAACAGTAGGAAAACTCAAAGTCAAAATAAAGAATATAAAGTCAACCTACATCCAAGAGTTAATAAAAGTGCAAGAAAAGCGGTGCAGGAGTCGACGATATTTACAAACCTGAAGTGATGGAAAGAATCGTGTTGACTTAGTGAAAAAATGAATGGAATATTAAAGTTAATAATTCAAAAAGTGGAAAAGTAAAGTTGGCAAATTTGACTAAAGCAGATACTATTAAATTAATTGAGTTATGGGAAGCCAACCCAATATTGTACAATTGTATTGATCCTAATTACACAGATCGCGTGAAACGTGAAAGATGTTTCGAAGAACTATTAGAAAATGTGAAATGTTTTATCCGATTTAAAAATTAAACTTAAATATATCCGCACTCAATATCTACGAGAAAAAAACAATATAAGAAATTCCAAGAAAAGTGGAGCTGGTGTAGATGAAATTTACCAAGTAAAATTATGGTGTTTTGAACATATCAAATTTCTGGATATTGATAATGTTGGAGAAAAAGGGGAAGTTTTTCACCTAAACTTTGCATTACTAAACAAATTTTCAAATTTTTCAGATTATCCCTTCAGAAGAATCATCGTCTTACGATGAAACAGCTAGTTGTAGCAAGAGTATTAAGCCGGTTTTACTATATATCTACCTAGTAAATAAAAATGTAATATATGATTTAAAAAGGTTTAGTACCTGTGTGTGAAAAATATTCTAAAAATAGATCAATAAAAGGTGTTGAGGCTCTCTACAATAAGGTTGAGGCTCTCTAGAATAAGGTTGAGGCTCACTAGAAAGGAGTTTGCATTTTGAAATAATTTGAATAGTATGACTCACTAGCAATTTTTTTAATGATCGATCAGAGATCCGGATTAACTCTCATACAAATTCGCAACCCGAGTTTTATCGGGATCATGATCCGCTCAGTATACAGATCAATGGGAAATTTAAAATTTCCTTTTATGAAAATTTTACTCAACTTTAGATCTGTCACTTATACATTAATCGATTTTAGCCAACAAAGAATTTGGACGTCTGCAGAGACTAAAACATTATTAAATTGCTATTCAGTACGAAAGGAGGAATTTTTGCATCATCGCAAAAAGAAATTTGCATTTCAAAATGTCCTGGAAGATATGCTGGCCTTGGATATTTTAGTAAGAATTCATTTCACTATTTGATGAAAAAAATAATACAAAGCATTAATTCTTTTCCAGCAAAGTCCATTAAATGTAAAACAAATGCAAACGAAGATGAAGAACTTATGAAAGCCTTCAAAAGCAGTAAGGATAATGAAAAGAAAACTGGCGCTGCTCCATCAAATTTTGCATTTCTGGAACAAATGGAAGAATCTTTTGGAGATAGGCCATTAGCAGGCGTTAGTCACACTATTGCCAGTTTGGACCCTAAGGCACTTCATGTCCGAAAATCCTCGACGAGTTCCACTGTTCCAGAAAGTGACTATTCAGGAACTTTTTCCAGCGGTCCATCGATATCGTCAGAGGATTGTCCTGCAACTACGTCAGTGGGCAATCATAAAAGTAACCCCGAATGTACTTCCATCTCCTCAGCATGTACTCCAGTTACCTCGACATATATTCCAGTTTCCTCGGTACGCACCAACAATAGTGCAAACAAAATATGATACATTGCTCAAATTAGAGGAAAGCGTATGACATCAGGAAATTTCTCGAGGGAGGAACTAGTTGACAGCGGTGCTTCCACAAGTACGACATTCACTGAAGCACACCCATCACATGATTTGTACACATCCACGTCAAATGAAGGGGTTTCTGAATTAAGTTTTGCGGACGCCTTTTTGGACAATGCGAATGTCTCTACTCCCAAGAAAATGCCCAAGAAGAAAGGTATTAACGAATTATTAACCGAGGTTTTGAGAATGACGATGAGCTTGACAATGCCTTAATCGCTGGACAAAATGAAAGATTTCTTGAAAATACCGTGGATATTCAGAATGAAGATGATCCGGATCTTCGCCCCTTTCCAAATGTGCAACCTAATGTTCGAATAATAGATGATAATGTTCCCCAGGATAACGAAACCCGTGTAATAAAATTGGCATCACTAATTTCCGATTTAGACTTTTCCCAAATTATTCGATCATTAAATACCGAGCAGAGGTTGTATTTTAACCATGTTTTACATAACATAAAATATGGAACAAATTTTTATGAATTTGTTAGCAGGGGTCCTGGGACAGAAAAAAAATAGACTACTTACTGCACTCTATAATGAGTTGACCCAAAGTCTTAATTCGCGACCTGGAGCCAACCCTGAAAATATTAAGGTCGTTTTATGCACTCCTACCGTAGAAGCTGCTTTTAATATAAATGGAGCTACCCTTCATTCTATCTTTTCTTTACCCATCAAACAATCACATTCGGAAATTAGGCCACTAAGCAGCGACATTGCCAATACAATATATTCAAAGTTCCAAAATCTTCAATTAATTATAATCGACGAGATATCAATGGTGGGTGGCAAAATTCTTTCCCACATCGATTCCAGATTAAAGCAGATTTTTAGAAGTACATCTCTATTTGGTGGCAAATCCGTAATAGTTTTTGGAGATTTAAGACAACTTGCCCCTGTTGGGGATAGATGGGTGTTTCAATCTAGTAGAAATGATTGTATGACAGAGACCGGAACTCTTAAAAAACCGGAAATCTTAGCCACCAAGCCGGATTCTGGCAAGGGGAAGAGAAACCAACCTCTTGCCAATACAATTTCGGAGCAGCTGGACCCTAAGGCTTCGAGCCCGGAGATCCAGCACCCTCCAGACTCGCTCAACGCGGAAAGGACGGACAGCGGACAGTTAAATCCACTTCACATGCGCCTTATTTTACTGTTTTACTTCCGTAAAGGGAAGAACGCGCGTGAAGCTTGTGAAAAATTGCGTAAAGTTTACGGGGACGATGCGCTACAAGAACGTCAGTGCCAAAACTGGTTCAAGAAATTCCGCGCTGGTGATTTTGATCTCAAAGATGTTCCTCGTTCAGGAAGGCCCACCGAGGTTGATGACGACAAAATAAAGGCATTGATCCCACGTTACACGACACGAGAGATTGCAGAAACATTGAAGATCAGTCAAAAAAGTGTTCACGTCCATCTAAAGAAGCTGGGATACGGAAGCAAGCTCGATATTTGGTTTCCTCATGAACTCAAAGAAGTTCATTTGACGGCGCGTATAAACATCTGCGATATGCTCATGAAACGTGAAGAAAACGATCCTTTTTTGAAACGTATGATAACTGGTGATGAGAAGTGGATTGTTTACAACAATGTGGTGCGCAAACGGTCTTGGTCTCGACGTGATGATCCACCTCAAACGACTTCAAAGGCAGAACTTCAACAGAGGAAGGTTATGCTCTCACTGTGGTGGGATTGGACCAGAGTGTAGTGAATTAGAATCGAGACCGGATACTTACGAAATCTAGCCATACAACATCGGCTATCAGCAATGAATTTCGAAAGTTGAATGGTTCAGTGACCGTTGTAGTTACTAAAAATTATTGCCAACATAGTAATTTCAAAAGAAAGTCGTTAAGCAACAAAGTCTCATTTTTGAACAAAGACTAAAATTCAACGTTGCTATTTCCAAATATCGACTTATTGAAGTTACGATGTGTCAACATTCGATTGACCTAATATTTCTATTTTCCCATGGGAAAGTAAAGTTATTGATTTCGTGTTGTAGAAATGTTAACGTAGGTCCGATTCAACAAAGGTCAAAATTTAGGTATGGAATAATTTGACAAGAGACAGTTTTAATTTAGAAGTCAAGGAGAACAGTAGTTAGTCAGTAGTTAACGAGTAGTGTAGTAGAAGTAGTGAGTAGAAATTAAGTCAGTCAATAAGTAATTAATTAAGTAAATTTTGTAAAGATCAATAAGTAGTGAAGTGAATTTTGTAAAGGAAGATCAGTTTTTGAGATTGTGAATAAAGGAAAGAAACCAAGTTAATTGTAAAAGAAAATAAGTTTATAAGTTTATACAAAAGGAAAGTGTTTAATAAAGACAAAAGTTAAAAGTGAATTGTGTTTTAGTTTTCATCACCCCTACTTCTTATCCATCTAAACACGACAAGAGTGGTGTTTTTTGAGCTCCTACCAAGGAACCGAACAATCAATTCGGATGTGTACTGTCGGCAATTGGACAATTTGAACGAATCTGTCATCCAGAAACGTCTGGAGCTCGTCAATCGTAAAGGAATTGTGTTCCATCATGACAACGTGAGACCACACATTTCTTTGGTGACCCGTCAAAAACTATTGGAGCTTGGATGAGATGTGTTGCCCCACCCACCATACTCGCCTGACCTTGCGCCGTCAGACTTCCACTTGTTTCGCTCTCCACAACTCCTTGCGTGGAATAACGTTAAATTAAGATGAGGCGGTAAAACAGCATCTTGTTCAGTTTTTCGTCAATAAAGACAGGTCTTTCTACGAACGGGGAATTATGAAGCTCACCGAAAGATGGCAAAAGGTCATCGAGCAAAACGGAAAATATTTCATTGATTGATCTTTGTTCTTTATATAAATAAATGACTTTGAAAAACATACAAAAAATACGCAACGACTTTTTACTCAACCCAATATATATATATGAGGAGCTCATACATACTTAACACAAACGTATTTCCGAATAGTTATATCGAGAACTCTCGAACATATAGTTTTTGAGTAAGTGGTGGGGAACGACAGGATTATTAATGATAAACAAAATTAAAATAACACAGTAACATTAAATATATATGTCATATTGAGCTCAAACATTTTTTGATAACCTTATTTTAATGATATATTTGAATTAAAAATTCCATTTAAGGAAATATGATGTTCAAGTAAAAGCTGTAACTTTTTTCTTTAATGGTTAACTTCCATTTACTTCTTAGACTTCTTAGAGAAATTGGCCACTCGGATTCCAAATCTTAAGAAACTCAATTGCAACTTTAGTCAAGGGCTAAGCAAGAAAGCTGTAATAACATATATTGTAAAGGCAAAAAAATTAAAATGTATTGATATATCGCACATGGTCCCGTAGACTGTAGTATCTCAAAATCGGCCATTTTGAGAAAAACGCATTCAAAGTTTTCATTTCAAAATAATTGTTTATGAATAATTGTTTTTTCTGTTGTCTGTACAGTAATATTTCAATTTACAGTAGAACGCGCTTAAATGCAACACGCGTAAATGCAAAACTCGTATAATTGCACGCAAAATTTGTGCATGGAGGATTTGCATTTTTCATATAAATATACACGGATAAATGAAACACGCTTAATTGCAATATTTGCTTAAATGCAACCATTTTCACATCCGCAAAAGTATAAATTATATGAAATTTTACACGCTTAAATGCACATGTGCAAAAATGAAATGTAATTACACAAAAAAAAGTGATTATTGTTATTTTTATTTGATAAAATGAATTCTCAATTAGGTTCTTTGTTTTTGTGTAGCCTTGTTGAATTTAAATGTTTATTACAGGAATATTAAAGTTGCATGTTTATCTTTTACTCGCATAATTGCACATTAATGTGCATTTATCTGTGCTTCCGTGCTACGTATAAATGCAAAACACGGATAAATGCACATAAAATTCTGCGAAATTCGATGTGCATTTAAGCGTGTTCTACTGTATTACTCTTTTGATAATAATTTACAGATCATTTGCTTCATTTTTTTTTTTTTTGCAATAATAAAAGATAGAGATAGGTTTGTTTTCCACAAAATCAATTTAAATTTTAAAAAATGGGAATTTAAAAAACCAAAAAAAAATAAATTTTAGGACTACGTTTACATTTAAATTTGTTTTTCATTTGATTCAGTCAATTTTCCTTTACATAATGGAATAATTACTCAAAAACACATTTTTTTGAGATACTACAGTCTACGGGACCATGTGCGATATCAGAGTGTTTTACGATTGAATTATGCTTTGAATTTGTTTTAAGTTTAATTGAAACTTTGAAAATTGCAAATCGTTCAAGCATAATAGAATTAAATATTGGAAGAATATCATCTGAGCCTAATAACGAAATGAAGCAGCAATTAGCTAAATATCAACATTTAATTAAGTTATTATACGAACCACTTATTGATTTTGCGTCTCACTATTCCGAAACAGACGATTCCGAAAGAGAGGAAACCTAATCAGGGTAGTCGATTCCCAATAAAATATTTACTTTATATAATTTATATAGTTTACGTTACAACCTTACAATTTTACTGTAAAATTAAAGATTTTTCTTTATAATAAAGAACTGTTGAAACAATATTTCATTGTTAACTAAAAAGTGTTAGGTGGATGGAGGTGCGCCTAGACGATGAGTAATTTTAGCGTAATATCCTCACTTGTAGAGGTGTTGCAGGTGCATTGATGGCGTAATGTTTGCTTTATGACGCAGGTATTAGTAATAGTTCCCTGTTCCCTTCCATGTAGTGTATTCGATTTTTTTTTTGATTTTCCCATACACAAGCACGAATTATAAATATATTTGTATGAAACCGCGCATTGTTTCAAATGGGTAAGATCCCCCCCAACCGGCTAGCTGAGCCGCAGCAAACGCCAATAAAATCTTAAAAATATGCATATCAAAATCTTTTATGTCAATAAAATCTTAAAAATATGCATATCAAAATCTAAATTAATACAGTTCATTAAAATAAAAATAATTAAGATGAAATATAAATTGAAAAATACTCAAATTAGTCATAAGGATGAAAGCATAAATGGAAAAATACTTAAATTAATCATAAGACTTGAAATTCGATACATAGCGATAAGCATGAGCTTTGTTTACAGTCATGCGTCAGTATTTTGTTTATATAAGCGCGAACTTTGTTTACAGTTATCCTCAAGTGTTTTGTTTACAGCAATAGTTGACAGTAAGCGTAAAACCTTGTTTACAATTATGCGCGAACTCTATACAGTTTGTTTATGGTATTGTTTGTAAACAATGTGCGATCATTTCAGTTATATTCGGGCATTGTTTGAGAAAGCAAAGACGAGATGAAGTCATGCTAGCTGAAGCCCAGAAAGGATTACAGTCATGATGAAATTATGTTTATGTAAACTCAAACTGTTTACATTAACTTGTTTACCACAGTGAACACCTGCAACCAAGGGTTGTTTACTGGCGAGTATAAAAAGGGGTTCGAAAATCCTGAAATCAGCCATTACTATTACAGTTAAAGGAGTGATTCGATGTTTGTTAAAAAGTTCAAATTTTACGTAATTTAAGTAATTTTAAATAATTTAAGTAATTTTTTCAAAATCAAATGTTATTAAAATAATTTAAGTGAATATTTTTCCAAAATTAAATATTGAACAAAAATCAAACGATATTAAGTGAATTTAAGTGAATCTTTATGGAATTTTGAATAAATAAATAAAAATAATAGTAAAAGAAAAAGTAAAATCTTTAGTTTTATTTTATTTAAATAAAACCACGACAGTTATGAAGTCAAGTTAAGTTTATAACTAAAACAAAAAGTGTTTAATCACAATGAAGAGAAGTGTTTTAATGTTTTAAAGTGTATTGTAAATAACAACAATCTAAGATGAAGACCCATGTCAGACGCTAGCTGAACTTGCAGAATCAGTAGGAATTGATCACACAATAGTTTTAAATCAAAAATCTTTTAACTCAAAGATAATTTTATCAAAAATAGTCGAGTATTGATTTATAATAGAAGTGTTTTTCGTTTCGAGTGTGTTCTTGTAAGAAAAATGTTTGTGCTTACCAGGATTTAACCAATGGAAATCTAAAAAGTTTCGTGTTCCCGTCGATATTCGTCGAACTACGTGTCAGCGCAGCACATTCGTCGTCTATTGTCCTACACGAAACATATTTATATTTATGATAAATGTTGCTATGAGAACGGACAAGAATGGATCGGTCGAGAGACTGGTATATTCTGAAGTAAGGTAGGTGGGGGTAATAAGGCCCAGCACTTAATAAGGCCCAGGGACGAAAAATCATGTTTCCCGGACAAGCACAGATCTGGTTTTGTGCATGTTCGTGCGCAGTTGCAAATGTATTTATTTCATGCAGAAACAATTACGCAGTTTCGCACTTGTCAATTGCCACAGTCAATCAAAGGCAGCTGGCGTGAGTGATTTCAGGTTTTTATAAAACTAGCGGAACGAAAAGGTAAATATTTTATTGGCTTTTCCTTGTGGATAGTTTTATTTTTGTTATACTTGTCTTCTGAAGGAATGGCAGGTGCCTTACAGTCAATCCAAAGGGGTTTCTTATCCCAACGTAAAATTTTGCGTTTTCACGCCTACCTTTGTGTGAAACACAATATTCCGCATAACTTCAACCTCAAAACTAATTTGGCCGGTAGGAATTGGTTCGAAAGTTTCCTGAAGAGAAATCTAGTTAGCGCGACGCAAGGCTCAAATCACGAATCCTGCTAAAGCTCAAAAATTAAATAAAAATATTGTTAGCAATCATTTCAACAGCTTGAAGAACTTAGTTATGGAAGTTGGTATTCAGAACTCACCGCAGTGTATCTATAACATGAACGAAAAAGGCTGCCGTATTTGCCTGCATCACCAGCAAACCATTCTAATTTTGAAAGTTTGGTTTTTGGTGAGGAAATTACCAAGATCAAAAATGCTACACGGAAAGAAAAGATTTTTCGATTATCGTCAACACAATCAAAATTTTAGTGGTGAAGATCATAATTTTTGTCTAAATCATTGCTGTGAACAAAAT
Source organism: Chrysopilus asiliformis (assembly GCA_964034945.1). Taxonomy (NCBI): domain Eukaryota; kingdom Metazoa; phylum Arthropoda; class Insecta; order Diptera; family Rhagionidae; genus Chrysopilus; species Chrysopilus asiliformis. The sequence continues at coordinate 86,731,259 of OZ035961.1, read as the reverse complement.
GTTGTCTCCACAAAATGTTCATTGGTAGTGGACGTAAAACACTGGGAGACAAGTATAAACGATTATTGAGGGAAAAATAATCGAGCGTCCCACCTGTGCAAATAGAGGAGGATACTGTAAAGCAAGTGGAAAGTAATTCAGCTAAACAACTACAGAAATCTACTGCAAGCCAATCAACTCATTTTAAACAAACGAAAACCCTGACAGTAGCTGCAGTCACAAAGGCTAGCAAAAGTTCAGTGCTCGAATGTCGGGAATCTCAAATTTTAAGTGAAAAATCGCATTTTTAAACGAAGAACTTTTAAATATTAAGCTAGAAACGGAAAAAGTAAAACTGCAGCATGTCCGCTTGGAACTACAAACCTTGGAAAAATGAGAACAGCGAGAGATTGAAATCCACTCGCTTAAAATCAGAATTTTAGAAAAGGAACTGAACTCCACAAACAATTGTGCAATCTAATATACAGGTCTATTCTGAGTTCCACTCCATAAGAAAACGCTAATTCCACGGCTAATCTGCAGTGAAAAATTTACCTCCAAAATCGACATTAGAGTGGAGCTTATAATAGACCTGATAATGTTGAATATTGGTTTCTTCTCAAGAAATGTTGTTTGAGTTTATTCAATAAATGGGAATAGAATAAAACTTTTCAAAAGTATTAATTTTGAATTATGTAATTTTTTTTTGTTGTTATTACACTGATAATAAAGTACAAATACTTTTGCGATTTTATTCGTTTTTGTTTATTAAAAATGTCGTTCAATAAAGCACCTCCTAAAAATTCTTCCGGTGACATTTTCTGCTTCGGTCTGTGCAGTCTCATTTTCGATGTGAGGATGCATTCTTCTTTGTGTTTGAGGAGCTTAAACCGACAAAATTTTTTTAAATCATTTTAAATTTTTTCGTTATTAAGCAGATACGAAATACGGATTCGTTACTTATGTGAATACATGTCGTTACTCATACCTTATATTCTCAAAATCGAAACACAGTTTTTGATGATTAAATCTAAGCTAAAGGGAAAAAAACCAGCGCTCCATTGCCATCTTTTGGCACTTTTTTTCGTCCTCCGCGTATGATATTCGTTTATTAACTAGTACCGAATGCTTGGATGAGAAGTAACGAGTACATACGAGGACACATTTTATTGTTACTTGCACAGCTTTTGTAAATTAATATTGCAAATGTCCCTTTAATAAGACCCCTTCACTCTTTGTTATTCTATTTTCTTAACATTTTTATGACATTTTATGTACACGCTTGCGATTTAGACAACCAAGACACCAACCGAAGCACACAAAATACACAGAGCCTGTGCAGGAAAATATAACAACACCTAAGCCAGTTTAAATAGTCCGGCAGGTCCAACTGGTGAAACAATTTTTAAATATTGACGAAGATAGAAATGCTGCTGTTCCGTTATTTGAAAGATGTTTTGAAATTCCGGCGCGAATTGAGCAGGGTCGATTTCACATAGAAGTTTCGTGCTCTTTTAGCATGTACCGGTTGACGAAATTCATAATAAGCACCACATCCCGCTTTAGTTTATTTAGTTATAACTTCATGGTAGATCACCAACATATTTTTGAAGGAAACAGGGTTTCTCTGGAAATTGAGGGCAATGGTCTCGTAAGGACAGAAGGAACAAGAAACGCTACAATTTTTAACCCAAACATCAATCACGATTTCCACATTGTGCCCTGCTTACTTGTTCCAGAGACCGATCTAGAAATCCACGGAATTTTGAGTGGATTTTTTATCGCAATATAAATGTTCAGTAGACTTTAAAACTATTTTTTTAAAAGGACAATACACTGAATTGTTTTAAAAAACATTATATTTTCTTTTCCATAATATTTTCATTACCTGTTTTAATAATAATTTTACGATGTATGTTCAAATAACTTATTGCGAGAAAAAAAAATCATTGAGGTTGGTATCGACAGCGCTATCTACGCAAATGTAATTTCTGCAGGTACGCAGATTAAACAAGCAATAATTTTTTATGCGCGCTTTTAATATTTTTCGCCCCACAGGAAGACAAGCATTTAATATTTCATCTCAAGAAAATCTTATTATTTCTATAAACGGTTGTCCTGTTGCAGAAACGCAGCTCGAAGGTGTGATGCTCCTTCCTTTTACATTGAATTAGGTATAAATTGTATCAAAGAGACTTCTATTTTATTTCAATACAGTTCCGCAGATTGTGCCAAACATCGACGATTTGAGCAGTTGTATATTGTCGCAGCAAAGTATTCCAACAACAGTATCAAGTTCACTTTCTTCCAGCGCTATATTTGACCAGTATGCCGTGTGTTAGCCTACTGTAGAAGAAATTCGGAATTTAACTGCAATAAAACCTATAATAGTTTGAGTTGAAAGTGGAAAAGAATTGCAAAACAAACATAGAACAAACATTGCTAAGGCGGTAATTGAGTATAGTGTAACATAGTTGCATAACACAGCTTTGAGGCGCCAAGACTTTGAAGAATTGGCAGATAACATACGGGAAATTTTTCCGAAAGAAGTAGTTTCAACATTTTTTGTTCCATCAACGAGGAAAATTCAAGCGCGAGGCAAATTATGGAACGCTTACAATAACCTCCGAACGCAATTAAGAATTTCCAAAAATATTCCACGGGGTTCGCAATCAAGTTATTCTGTTATGCCCGAAGTCTTCAGTCCCAGATATACTGCGGATAACACCAATTGGGAGATATACTAAGTATATCTAAAAAAATGGAAATCTTCGTAGCAAAAAACATCGAGATAAAGATAACTCTCGGGTAAAGTTATCTCTTGGTCTGAGGTCGAGATATCTTGAAATTTTGTGTATATTTTTACCCCAGCGCCACCACTCCCTTTTTAAAGCAGTTGTTGACAGTTTTAGAATAAAATTAAAATATTGAAATCGGAAAGTTAAAATGTATGAAAAAACCTATGGATTCGTTAATGGAAGTGAATATTTTGTCTGACTCTGACAGTGATGAACCAGCAATCATTTCAAGACCCTACGTACTGCAAATAAGGGTGAACCATTTTGATACTTGGAGTGAAAGTGAATTTGTCATGAGATTTCGCTTAACAAAAGCAACATTTCAAGCACTTTTGGCTAGAATTGAAGCTGAAATCTTTGTTAATCATAATAGGTAAAAACGAAATTTGTTATTTATTGTTAGACCAGACACCCAGAGATCAACTATTGTTGGCTTTACGGTTTTATGCGACAGGTTGTTTTTTAAGGACGTGTGCTGATTTCTCAAAAGTTTCGGCTAGTCTCGCTGGTCGTGTGGTAGCTAAGGTTTCAAAAGTTATTGCGGCGCTGGGTCCTGATATGATAAAAATTCCAAACATCATACAAGAAATCCGAAAATCGTTTCCATTTGACAGAAGTGCTTTCAGCGCCACGATCGGACAATAAAACATTCAAAACAATAGCCTTCGTGATTAGAAACAAGCCGTGATGCTGCTTTTGATTATAAATTTAAGGTCACTATTTCGACCACGATTTCATTGATTTCTTCGGTTCTTTGCTTCGCGAAACAAGATATAAAGGTGGTGAATTACTGGAAAGCTATAACGGATAATTTGCATCGTACCTTTCACTTCGAAAATCCTTTAATAAGAACACACAATTATAGAAAATACCTCTTTATGTGACGTCACGATAGTTTGTATCAAGGTGGTGTTTTATTGTATCCAGTGTGCAGGAGTTGTGGAACCTTATTTCGAGAGTTGCTATACCGAGTTGGAATTTTCATGAAGATGCCCAAGTTAAAGATATCTTCGATATATCTTTATCTGCGGTATAGCTATCTGACAGAAAAACTAAATATGAAGACCTCGGGAATTACTCTCGAAAAACCCACATCTAGCAAAGAAGAAATTGAGCAATACATAACTTACTTGCAGCAACTCTTCGGACTCTAAAGAGATTGAAATTCGATGGACAGCAAACCAACAATATCGATTTAATGAGCTCAATACCGTGATAACTACTGCATGTTACATTTCAAAGTATCCGGCGCTTTTGGGGATAAACGGAGTTAAACTTTGCCAGTTGGACGTTGTGAAATACGGGAAATTTGGACAAGTAGATAATTGGATGAAATTGTGGCAATAAGTATTGACCAAGTCAAAACCATCGCGCGACAACACTGTCATCGAAATCCTTGAAGAAATTGAAAATACCCAAAACGACAGTAAGTAAATTTTTAATTCATATAAAATATATTTTTCATAAATTTTTTTTAAAGGACATAAGGCGGCAAAAGCCCTTCAGCTGATACCCTACACTCTAGTTGATTTGTTTGAATTCCAACAAAATTTTGTGGGTAAAAGCCCATTTTTGGAGCATATTCGCATTTTTGATGAGTGATTTTCAACAAAGCGAGTGAAATTCCTATTGGAGCGTAGTTTCACTACTAAATTGGTATGATTTGTAACAAACGGAACAAGAAACGCTACAATTTTTAACCCAAACATCAATCACGATTTCCACATTGTGCCCTGCTTACTTGTTCCAGAGACCGATCTAGAAATCCACGGAATTTTGAGTGGATTTTTTATCGCAATATAAATGTTCAGTAGACTTTAAAACTATTTTTTTAAAAGGACAATACACTGAATTGTTTTAAAAAACATTATATTTTCTTTTCCATAATATTTTCATTACCTGTTTTAATAATAATTTTACGATGTATGTTCAAATAACTTATTGCGAGAAAAAAAAATCATTGAGGTTGGTATCGACAGCGCTATCTACGCAAATGTAATTTCTGCAGGTACGCAGATTAAACAAGCAATAATTTTTTATGCGCGCTTTTAATATTTTTCGCCCCACAGGAAGACAAGCATTTAATATTTCATCTCAAGAAAATCTTATTATTTCTATAAACGGTTGTCCTGTTGCAGAAACGCAGCTCGAAGGTGTGATGCTCCTTCCTTTTACATTGAATTAGGTATAAATTGTATCAAAGAGACTTCTATTTTATTTCAATACAGTTCCGCAGATTGTGCCAAACATCGACGATTTGAGCAGTTGTATATTGTCGCAGCAAAGTATTCCAACAACAGTATCAAGTTCACTTTCTTCCAGCGCTATATTTGACCAGTATGCCGTGTGTTAGCCTACTGTAGAAGAAATTCGGAATTTAACTGCAATAAAACCTATAATAGTTTGAGTTGAAAGTGGAAAAGAATTGCAAAACAAACATAGAACAAACATTGCTAAGGCGGTAATTGAGTATAGTGTAACATAGTTGCATAACACAGCTTTGAGGCGCCAAGACTTTGAAGAATTGGCAGATAACATACGGGAAATTTTTCCGAAAGAAGTAGTTTCAACATTTTTTGTTCCATCAACGAGGAAAATTCAAGCGCGAGGCAAATTATGGAACGCTTACAATAACCTCCGAACGCAATTAAGAATTTCCAAAAATATTCCACGGGGTTCGCAATCAAGTTATTCTGTTACTCTCGAAAAACCCACATCTAGCAAAGAAGAAATTGAGCAATACATAACTTACTTGCAGCAACTCTTCGGACTCTAAAGAGATTGAAATTCGATGGACAGCAAACCAACAATATCGATTTAATGAGCTCAATACCGTGATAACTACTGCATGTTACATTTCAAAGTATCCGGCGCTTTTGGGGATAAACGGAGTTAAACTTTGCCAGTTGGACGTTGTGAAATACGGGAAATTTGGACAAGTAGATAATTGGATGAAATTGTGGCAATAAGTATTGACCAAGTCAAAACCATCGCGCGACAACACTGTCATCGAAATCCTTGAAGAAATTGAAAATACCCAAAACGACAGTAAGTAAATTTTTAATTCATATAAAATATATTTTTCATAACTTTTTTTTAAAGGACATAAGGCGGCAAAAGCCCTTCAGCTGATACCCTACACTCTAGTTGATTTGTTTGAATTCCAACAAAATTTTGTGGGTAAAAGCCCATTTTTGGAGCATATTCGCATTTTTGATGAGTGATTTTCAACAAAGCGAGTGAAATTCCTATTGGAGCGTAGTTTCACTACTAAATTGGTATGATTTGTAACAAACGACAAGTGATTTCCAACAATCTAAGGTAAATAAGTTCGCGTAACCAGTTAAATCACAACATTGGCGTGATTTTACTATAAAAAGTGAGCAAAAACAGTTTGTATGAGTGTTAAATTATGAGTTTTTCGGTAAACAGTTATGTAGAGCGTCATTCCAAGTTCAAACGTGGTCAGGGTAAGAAATTTGTTTAATCTGTTTTTAAATGTATCGGTGTAATATTTGTGAAAATAATTTTATGTTTTTACATAATTATAACAAACATTTGTATAATCATAGAAATCAAAAGAATATTTTATTTACGTGCTTGGCTAAAAATTGTTTGAAAATATTTTCAAAATATAATTGTTAAAATGAAATTAAAAATGAAAGTTAAAATGAATATGAAACATAACTTTTTAAGGTCTCGTACATAAAGATACTGGAAAATTTGAAAATTAAAAATATTGGGCGCTGTGAATAATATTGTGGATTCTGGATATAATCACTGCATATTTCGTGTGGATTTACTTTGAAATTTGTTGAGGGAAGCTTGTTCTGTGTAAAATCACTCTGCGCTTTGTGGGAAAAACCACTGATTTTGAGTAAATTCACTATTTATCTAAGGATTTTTTGTGTGAAATCCCTCCATATTTTATGAATATTTTTGTGTGAAATCACTTTATTTTTCGAATACTCTGCAGTGTGAAATCACTACATTTATTGAAGGCATTTAGTTTCCTTCAATTAATGTAGTAAAATTCAACGAAAATCAACTAGAGTGTACCTTTTACCACATAGAGGTCGACGAAGCGCCGACGGGAAGATTAAGGTCACCAAACGGGACATTCAAGAAGGATTTATTAAAACATATGAGGTAAAAATAATAAGACATATTTATGGTTTCAATAACAAGTTCTTATTTTCAGTCAGTTGTACAGGCATCAGAAGATTGTGACGGCCCTGGCCGTCACCCCTTATTATCACACTGCCGGCCCTGGCGGGCGGGAATGCAATATGCTTATTTAGCAGAAGCGTTTCCGTAGGCCAAAGGCGAAACCCGATGCCGCTAGCATCGTAAGCAATAAAATGCTTACGATGCACACAAGTGGCTGTGCATGGTTTGGGCGAGTGATAAGGAAATGCGCTTACACTGCGAATTCCCTCGATCGACGCCAACAGCTGAAGTGCTGTCGGTCGATGGAAGTTGAGCATTCTTTCTCTTGATTCTGACGTGAGTAGTCAGTCGAAGCATTCAGTTTTTAGTAGTCATTCATTGTTCTTGTCTTGACAGGCAAATAACTAACTTAAGTTAAGTGTACTTAGTTAATTTTGAAGTTAAAGTTAGATTAGTTAATTTTGAAGTTAAATTTACATTAGTTAATTTAAAGTTAAAGTTGCATGTAGTTAATTAAAAGTTAAGTAAAGTTAGTAGTGAATAAATAGTAAGTGAAAACTCGAGTGTGTTATTAACAACTCCCCATCCATCCAACAATACCTCACGGACTACGACAAGATCAACAACAGGACGTCAGAGTAAAATTGATAAAAGATAGCAGTGGAGCAATCGCTTTTGGAGAGTTTTCCGTCGCCGGACACACCTTTAAAATTGCTGATCCTTTACAGGCACTGGAATCATGTTTTCTTTACATAATGGCAATAGATGTGCAATACCCGAAGATATGTGACCACGTATGGAACTTTGTACAACGCGCTATCTTTGGAATAATCATTGAAGATAAAAAGATACCGAGTGTAGAGTGCCTTATCAACGATTTAAACAACATGAAAGAGTTTTCAACTTAGATACCGACAAGTTATGCAATAATTTTCAATGTTTGTTGCTCAATTTTTTAGCTTAGATGTTATTTAATTTATCTATTTTGTTCAATATCATTTAACAAACGTAATTTAAAAAGCTCCACTTAATTTTTGCACCATTCAAAATTGCCAGGTGAATACAGAACTTTGTTCAGTACAAAGAACTAAAATTCATGTTGACAGGCAACACAGTTATTGTCGTTGTGAAGCATCTCGTGATTTCAGTGAATAATATTTATTCGAAGAAATCCAATCCGCTTGATAAAACTAAGCATAATTATCTTCCCGAGAACCACATTTATGATTACAGCACGACGCGACAAGCACCCCATATCATCGCATGTGATGAACATATCATGTTTGAATGTGACAAACATAAAAATCATGACTGCAAAATATGTTTAGGGGAATCATAATTTTTCTTTCCGTGTAGCATTGTGTGGGTTGCTTTTCCTCTTTCCATCACTCCCAAAAATGTCTTAGCGGTGTTGTGGAATAAAAATTCCACAGTTCAAATGAAATCAACAACGATTTCCGGGCAAGTGTCCACGGTGTCAAATGACACTGTGAATCAAAGAAAGTTTTGAAAGCAATTTTGCCAATTCGGCAATCCAAGAAAATCTGAACGCTGTGGAATAAAAATTCCACACTTTAAATAAAATCAACAATGATTTCCGCGCAAGTGTTCTCGGTATCAAATGACACGCGAAATCACAGAAAGCCCTTTAATTTCGCCAATTCGGCAAACAAAAGACCACCGCGAATGATTGATAAGAAAATATCGATCAGCGAGTGGGCGGTTTGAATATCGGCAGCCACCGAAGCATGCGTGGAGTCAGTAGTAGTCAGTCAGATCTAATCGAGTAGAGTAAAAACGGTGATCGAGAAAAGTCGCAAAGCTTCAGTAAAGAGGGTCTGAGATACTAATCTCTGGACTTTTGAGTTTCTGTTTGTCATTGATTCTTTTGTAAATTGTGAATCGATAATTATATTTTTTGGTTTGACTGTGAGCCATGATGCGAGCAATGATTAATATAAAGTATCACGAGGGAGATTTGTTCTTTTTATTAAATTCGATGTGAATAAAGGAAGAAAGAGGATTTTGTTTTACCATTGATAATCATAACATTGTGCAGCAATTAAGAAAAATAATTGAGTGTAAGAAATTAAATTGTATAAAATAAAAATAACAAAAAAGAACACAACATTGTTTTACATTAAACAACATTACTTAATAAAAGGTGAGAAAAAAATAATATAACAGCGGGAATTCAATATACCAGAATAAGCCCATTGAACACCAATATATTCGCGCGATTCTACTGTTGACAAGAAGTCATTCCTCAAAATGAATCTCAGGGTCCTTATTCTCAACTGTCAACGTCTGATCGAAGCGTTCTCCATCATGAACTTCAGTTCCTTAATTCTGAAGCAGCTTCTAGTGCATTTCATACACAGAACAAAACAGGACAAGCCGAATTAAAAACATCCGCAAATACTAATCCAGAATCCAGTAAGTCGCAAGAAACCAAGAAAGGACGGAAAAAACGAAAAACTGTCATTCTAACCGATACTCCCGAGAAAATGGCAATTGCCCGAGAATATGAAAACATGACAAATATAAAGAAATCTACTTTAGCTTCGTAGAAAATTAAAAATATAATTAAAAATATCAAAAACATTTTTCATTTTTATTATAAAAGTTGAATAGAAAGAACGTTAAAAATGTATTTTTACTTAATCCACTTAAGGAATCTCGGTGTTACTTCCAACCTTATGGTGTGTTACTTTCGTCCACGACCTCTAGGATGAAAGTAACAACGGATGTCCATCCGAAAAATTACTGTACCTCTTTAAATGATGTATAATATAAATCTTAAAAATCGTGAAATGCAAGATAAATATATGAACTTTAAGAAGGCCCGTTCAGTTTCGTCAGATTTTTAAAAGTTAACTACCGGTCGAGCGAAATGTAAAAAATGTTATTTTTGTGCCCGGTTTCCTCTACTTTAAAACTTCTTGACAGTCATAAAAACTTTCAACTTTATGTTTAACCTTTTACATACGGGACACCCACAATTAAATGAGACAAAATCTAATGTCTTCAAAGTATGTCTAACTAGGTTTTTTAACATTGCTTCATTTAAGAGATTTGATGGGGGGATCAAGTCTCCCTATCCTCCCCTATTTATTTTATTTCTTTGTTAAATTTTTTCCTTTGATATTTTAACAAGAATTCACTAAGAATTTGGAAGCTTATACAGTCGAACCCCGATAAATCGTATCTGGAGAGCGCAAAAAAAATTCGAGTTATCTAATGTTTCGTTCCAGGTTATCGAGGTTTCGTACATCTTGATGCAACTGTACTGCCACTTTGTTCTCAATTTTTGCAGGGTTTTGAGACAGGTGTAATGTTTATTGTTTTTTCGGTTTAGTTATTTCCCTGGAGAACAAATCGACGCACAGTGGTTCAGGATCGGTTTTCATCGGCCAAAATTCATTATCGAATAAAAACTTTTGAATGCGGTTTTTTATTAAATAGAAAACTCTTCAAGCTTTATTTCTCACACATTCGGATGATCGAATGACATCAAAAATTTTCCTATTCCTCATTTGTTTCATTCAAAAATACATTTCGTTGTATTCAATTGTGACCATGAGCAATCTAGGTACTTGAATAAAAATCCAGCCATCATATTATAATTACTTTAAACATAATATGTTTGACATAAATACAGGGAGAGCTCGGAAAATGTGTTTTAGACCAAATGAAGAAGTCGTAATTTTGTATGATGTCAATACTTTATTATGCTACGTATAAAAGAGTAAAATTTATGACAGACTTTATAAATGCTCTTGTGACGGCCCTAACCGTCACCCCCTAATTACCATATCGCCGGCCCTGGCAGACGGGAACACGAACTGCTTATTTAGCAGAACCGTTTCCGTCGACCAAAGGCGAAACCGGACACCGCTGGCATCGTAAGCAAAATAAGCTTACGATGCACACAAATGGCTGTTCACGTTTCGGGCGAATGGTAAACAACGCGCTTACGCTGCGAATTCCTTTGACCGACGCCAGCAGCTCAAAGGGCTGCTGGCAGTCAAAGATGAAAAGTATATCAGAAGAATATCATGAGTGGAAGCGATAAGTTCAAGTAATAATTCAAGAAGTTTTTAGTTCAGTTTAATTATACAAGAAGTTGTATTTAAATTAATAATACAAGAAGTTTTTAGTTCAGTTAATAATACAAGAAGTTTGTATTTAAGTAATAATACAAGAAGTTTTTATTCAAGAACAATTAATAAAGTACGGATTTAATCAGTGACTTTGTGTTTTGCTAAATATCTTCTTCGTTGAACTCGGACCACAACACTCTTAAGCCCTTCACTTTTACATTACATAAACATAAAAAGGTATGTTAGGGAAAAAAAGGGTGAGCAATTAAATATTTGGTAATACCTTAAAATCCCAACAAAACCTAAAGTCGCCATTGGTAAGACTGGCGAACCAGGGAAAAAGAAATACCCATGAACGGCGTAACAGGAGTCTGACATTTCTGATCGGTGAGTGACAGTAGTTCGGATGTGTAGTAGTGAACCAGGTCTGAAGTTGAACTCTACCAGAACCTGCGAGGGCATTGGTAAGAAAGCCCCGAAAGTAACTCGGACATGTATGAGTAAGTAGTCGGTGATTTAGTCACTTGTCATTGTTCGCGCTATTATGCATTATTTCGTCGGGAGGAAATCGCAACTTTAATTTTATATCGCGTTTTAGGTAAATTATAATATATTTTCGCCCAAAAATAAGTGCAAGTATTTCGGGGCTTAACAAACTCGAATTTATTATTAGATATTAGTGATAAACTACTGTTTTCCGTGATTTTACTGTGTTTTTCTTGGCCGACAAAGTAAGTTCGGAATAATTTTACTTTACCGGAATGCGACGAATTGTGAGGATCCGAGAACCCTAAATTAGACAATTTGGGGTCACAGACCTCATAAAATTGGTTTAAAATGGCCGCTGAAGTGGGGTGGGAAAAAGCGGGGTGAGGTTGAAAAGTTTTTCCGCTCCAATTTCCAATAAAATTGGTTTGTAACACATGGATCAATAAGTCCCGAGACTAACAATGAAAACAACATTTTTTTTGCCAAATTTTTTTTTATTCATCAATATAATCACCTTTTAGGGTGATACAATCGTTCCAACGCTTTTCCAATTTTTCAATACCATGTTTATAAAAAAAATTATCTTTCGCTTCAAAATAAGCTTCAGTTTCAGCGATGACCTCCTCATTTGAGCCAAATCTTTTTCCCTGGAGCATTTTTTTAAGATCAGCAAAGAGCCAGTAGTCACTGGGGGCTAAATCTGGCGAGTATGGGGGGTGGGGAAGCAGATGAAAGCCCAATTCGTTCAATTTTGCCATTGTTTTCATCGACTTGTGGCAGGGTGCATTGTCTTGGTGAAAAAGGATTTTTTTTCTCTGCATGTGCGGTCGTTTTTTTGCGATTTCCTCCTTCAAACGCACCAGCAAGTCAATATAATAATCACTCTTGATCGATTTACCTTTTTCGAGGTAGTCAATGAAAATCACGCCATGCGTATCCCAAAAAACTGACGCCATGACTTTGCCAGCTGACTGCTGCGTTTTCGGACGCTTCGGACGGCTTTCGCCAGCTGTGCGCCACTCAGATGACTGCCGCTTCGACTCTGGAGTGTAGTGATGTATCCATGTTTCGTCCATGGACACGTAACGACGCAAGAAATCTTTTTTATTGCGAGTAAATAGCGATAAACAGCTTTCTGAATCATCGACTCGTTGCTGTTTTTGTTCCATCGAAAGCAATCGCGGCACCCACTTGGAAAAAACCTTTTTCATGCTCAATTTTTCATGAAGGATAGTAAATGCACTTCCATATGATATCTGTGTTATCTCAGCAATCTCACGGAGCTTCACTTTACGATCTTTCATTATAATTTTTGTCACTTCACTCACATTTTCCGGTGTAACGGCTTCCACAGGTCTACCCGAGCGTTCCGCGTCATTTGTGTCGGTACGACCACGTTTAAACTCGGCAAACCACCGACAAATCGTTGCTTTTGATGGACAAGAGTCCGGGTAACATTTTTCAATCCATTGTTTCGCTTGCACGGTGTTTTTACCCATTAAAAAACAATGTTTTATCAGAACACGAAACTCGGTTTTTTCCATTTTTTAAACAAACTACAAAACGACTTTACTCCAACCTCGATAACTCAGCTGTTTCTGGTCCGATCGACTTAAAATTTTGACACGTTTCAAGCAAAGGTTAGTACTCTAGAAAGACGTGGTTACTGGTTTACTACGAGCGTCATCTCTGGGTTAGTCTCGGGACTTATTGATCCATGTGTTAGCTAAAGTTTTTTTTTGTCAGAAAAGTGAGGTTATATGAAAATTTTAAAATGAAATTTTGTAATTAAAACAGCGTCAGCAGGTCTGCATACAAGGGGCGATCTCTGTGTGCGTCACAGAGGGACTGTAGCGTTGGCGGTAATATTGTTCGAATGTAGTTGTACACATTAACACGCATGCACTCGCTTACTGAGTTATACTTAAGTGTGTTTTTTTTCACAGGAGCCGTGATGACAGATGTACCCTCTACCACCAATGCAGGGCCGGCGAACAATTACTGGCCATTTCGAGTATTTTCCTCGTGTCGCGTGGTGCATTTAACATTGAGGAATAAAGCCAGCAGACCAAAAATAAGCGAGATTATTAAAAGCGTTTTAGGTCAAAAACTCAGTTACCCGGGTGTGACCCGGTGGAACTCTACTTATGATGCTGTGGTGAAAATATTACATCACAGGGATAAATTATCTCCCCTTTGCGAACAGCTAAAGGTTGATCAATTTTCTGAAGTTGATTGCGAGTACCTTAAAGTAACCTTTGGCCCGAAGTATAGATTTTCTCCAAGGTGAAAAAAACTCATACTTTGGTTACTTACTCCCAACGTTTGCTACTCTAAAAACTAAGCTTCTCAAGCTTGCCAATTGTTCAGAGCTAGTATATTTGAAGGCAATTGCAAAATGTCTGCAAAAGAAACTTGTGGAGAGATTTGAAAACTATTTCAAATTAGATGAGAGTGCTTACAATGGCCTTGTTGCAGCATTTACAGTGCCCTCAACCAAATCACGATGGTTCAACGTTATAAAGTCGACAGCCAACCTTAAGACCTTAGACCATGTTTATAATGTTGTTATCGCTAAAGGTAAACAAGTCTTTCCTGTTAGCTCTTTAAACTAAACGAGTCGAACTCAGAAGTGTGCAGTAAAGGTATCCACAACTTCTTTGATTTTGAGGAAGATGGTAAGACCAATATTAAGCTAATATTTTTAAAAAGATATTTATACCAGCACTCCGTTATAGATTCCAACGACAGCGCCGAGGCCCAAAACCCGAAGGTCAACTCTATTGAGCTGGAGTTTTATAATTATCTGGCAGACGCGAGAACAGATTTAACAATGTTGGAAAATTACCCAACAATTAAAAAATTGTTTTTGCGGTTCAACACTGCACTTCCGTCATCAGATGCAGTGGAACGACTTTTTTCGTTCGCGCAAATTGTTAACAATCCGTACACGCAACAAATTTCAACTCGATATCTCTAATGATGTAGAAACTAGCGGAAGGGGGTGTGACGGCCCTGGCCGTCACTCCCTTTATTATCACATTGCCGGCCCTGGCTGGCGGGACGGCAAACTGCTATTTAGCAGAAGCGTTTCCGTCGGCCAAAAGCGAAACCTGACGCCGCTGGCATCGTAAGCAATAAAATGCTTACGATGCACACAAGTGGCTACTCACGGTTTGGGCGAGTGATAAGGGAAACGCGCTGACACTGTGAATTCCTTCGGCCGACGCCAACAGCTCGAAGGGCTGTTGGCGGTTGAGAATCAAGAACAACGGCAGACAGTCAAGCAGTCAACCAGATCAAATCAGTGCAAGTAATTTCTTGTTAAGTAAATTCTGTTAGTGCAAGTAATTTCTTGTTAAGTAAATTCTGTTAGTGCAAGTAATTTCTTGTAAGTAAATACTGTTAATCAGCGCGAATTTCTTCTGTATTAATAATGGTTCAATAAAGTGATTCAGTGAAATAGTTCCAATAGTTTCACTCCATCGGGCGACTACAATTGGCGCAGTCGGTAAAAACTTAAAAAGAAAAAGGTAAGTGAACTTTTCTTTTCTTTTTTCCATACAATAAATTATTTGTATAGTGAATAATTTAAATAGTGTAAGAAGTGAAAAAATTGTGAAAAGAAGTTAAAAAAAAAGAAAAGAAAGAGAGAAGAGGGAAGATTTTTTTTTTGTTGAGTTGATTTTCGATGATCGATCGTCCCTAAATTCAAAAAAAAAAGTTTCAAATAAAGATACAGACGCTGGGGCGCCGAGTGAAAACAGCATCGATTACATAAATTTAAATCGTTTGGCCAGATAGTACCACTCTGCTCTTTTAAAACCCAGAGATAATTTATACTATACTGTACCGAACCAAAAAAAACTCGCAAAAAGTCCTGTTATAAGCTCGGTTTAACCAGCGTCTGAAAATTTTCCGGGAGATTGAAATCTGCCTCTATAAATCATCCAAATAGTGACATCATCCTGCAATCATAAATCAGGAAATAATTCTAACACTATGAGGATCAAAAATTAACCTGCAGATCTCAATCAACCATGACAGGGAAATACAATCTAGAAACAAGCAGTGAAATAAGGAACGACATGTTCAACGAGGGACAAATTTAAAAAAAAAAGTGAAATCGTAAAAAACTAAATTTTTTTTTAATTTAAAAAAAAAAAGAAACTTTTTTCTTTCTTCTCTCTATTCAAATCAATTCCGCGTCACCAATAAATAAAAAAAAAAGAAGTATCAGTAGAAAACAAAATATAGAAAGTTTTAACATTACGTCTAATTCAAATATATTACAGTAAGTAACAAAAAGTGAATAACCCCACGACTCCATTAGACTTTTTAGAATCATGATTTTTCCCCCACTCCATATTTTGGCGAATAAAAAAATCAGCGCGTGGGCATTTTCAGTCATGATTTTTCATTTTTATTGTGTCT
This sequence comes from Chrysopilus asiliformis, assembly GCA_964034945.1. NCBI lineage: Eukaryota > Metazoa > Arthropoda > Insecta > Diptera > Rhagionidae > Chrysopilus > Chrysopilus asiliformis. The sequence goes on along the minus strand of OZ035961.1, from coordinate 86,715,286 downwards.
CCATAGCGTACTTAGAAATGTCAACCAGGAGGTAATCAGGGCAGCCAACTAGAAATCAGCGAATTTGACTGAACAAATGTAAAAAAAAAATCCTACTTTTCAGCAGCCGAAAAAATCATGACAGTACGGAGATTTAAATCATGATGCAAGATTTTTTGAGTCTCCATTAGATTTTTTCGTGATTGGATTTAAATACAATCTGGAAAAAAGTCTAATGGAGTCGTGGGGTAATAGTACATTTTAGCATTTGGCAGTGCGATTGAGATACTAATTTGTGGCACGTAACTAGTAACCAGCAAATATATAATTATATTTTTCCATAGCCTCCTTAAGAAAATCAAAATCATACAAACTACCTACTGTGAATGGATAGCGCCACGGGGGGGAAAACTTACAGCGGCACCCAATCAGGAACTTTTTCTACAACTTCTGCAAAACTGCAAAACAATTTTTGCAAAAGTACTGGAATTTTTTCAAGTATTTTTCGCGAAAGTACTAATATTTTTCAAGTACATAGCACTGGTACTGGAGTTTCAGTACCAGTACCGATGTTGGTATTTTTGTACTGCTCAGTCAGAGCAATACCAGTACAAAATTTACTGGTATTGAAATCTCAGTACCAGTACTTTTTGTACTGATACTGGAATGAGGTTAAAAGTATCATTACCATATAATGGTACTGATACTTGAGTATTTGAGTTTTGCCCAGCTCTAGCCCACTTCCCAAATCCATCTTAAACATGACACGGAAACGACAACACTGATTGAAAGATCTGATTTCGAAAGCATTCGAATTAGATTTTAATTAAGCGCAACTTATTCCCGATTCATTCGGATCCTGGCATACCGATTTATTCGTATTCTTAACGGAGTTAAATTTTCGTAGAGAAACTACGACGGATCCTAGAATAGGGCTGATAATATTTGCCTTGATTTTTATTTTTTCACACATGTGTCAAAATCAGCCAACAATCTACCATAACCAAACATCCGCCACCTAAATATCAGGGGGATTTTACATATTCGATTAAATCCTATTTCGCTTTTTATAATAGGTGCTGATCGATTTATCTTTGTCTCTTGTGAATCATTATTGAATGGAAATAATAAAAGCTAAGCGCTGTTAAAATTGTATTAATTATCTATCACTCTTGGAAGAAATTAAGACAATAAACATTGTGGGATCGTCATCTAAGTTCTTCTTTCCTGGACCCATTCTAGACTTCGATACGACAGAGGCAGAGAGTTTTTATTGTGTTTCAGGTTTATGACATTTTATTCAAGGAAAGTTTTACCAAAAGTATTTAAATCCTCACAATTTCAGATGTGGAATTAAGAATAATCCACAGATTATGAACCAGTCTAGTCGATCATTTTTTTTAAGAACCAGTGGATTGTTTTGCTGAGTAAAAGTCAAGCAGTGTATTTTATTTGAAAATTTCCTCTGTCCACATATATAAAGATAATTTATGAACTTAGAAATTTTTGCTTACATTTTTTCAAATTTCTGTTTGTTGCACAACACCTTTTAAAGAATCTTACTTTTGTTTATATATTTTAATTATTTAAATAGAACAATATTAAACCAAAATTTTGAATCTTGTTAATATCAAATCTTCACGCTATTTAAAAATAGAATACTAGTTAATTTGACAGTAAATAATATAGAATTTTTATTATTACTCTACTCTGATTTGGTTTAATAAAATTCCACAATTTTCTTAATAAATTAAATTATAAACTTAATACTAATTTACAGATTTGTTAACACTATTATAAAGTTATCCCATAGACGTTGCATTTTTAGTTTAGTTGCGTAAATTTCTTATACAGGTTTGTATTTCTTCATAAACTTAATGATATTATTTTTAAAATGTTCCAACCATTTACACACATTTAGTCGCAGGCTTAGAATGTGTTAACTTTTTTTTTGTCTTTTTGTAAATATCACAGATTTTTACAGCCATAATTACATCGTCCTTGAGGAACTACCATTACCCATTTTGAATTTTTTCGTTTTTCAACACAATATTTGTAAATAAATATAATCACGCACAGCATAAAAAAAAATATTGTCAGGAAATCTCACAGCATTTAAAATAAAAGGACCTTTTTCACAGACCATGATATTTTAAATAATTCAACGGACCAAATTGTTCTTTTCGCTAAAAAATTGTACCAATTGAAATTTTCGTACCTGTTGTTCTGTGGATATGGAACTGGTTCGCCATATTGTCCAACTGATGGCATTGGATTAAAATACCCATCCGGTGGTGGGCCATGATTAATGGGCCGATCTTGTCGAAAGAATTGTGGTGGAGGTGATTGCATACGACCTCGACTTCTGCCACGTCTAAAATTATTTAAAAAAAAAACATTTTCGTAAATTTTGCATAAGTATATAACTGGATTTATTTTTAATTTTTTGAATGGTTCATATATTTCTAGATGCTCTCAATTATGTTCTGATATTAATTTACTATGCCACAGATACATTCAAGAACTAGAAATAGTTTTAGAGCTAAAAAAACACTGGAACTGGGTCTCTAGATATCGGGTCCTAATATAAAACATAAAAGCTACGATTGCAAGGGGTCAACCCACAAATACTCTATGTGAGGACAGACATTTTTATTTAAAAAAATTCCATGAGGGGGAAGGAAATTTGTCCGTTTCAGGACTTAATCACACTTTTTTGAAGAAACTTCTCTGTGTGAAATTTCAAGTCTCTTGCTCAAGGCTATGCGAAAATCAATTTTTTTTTGTCATATCAAACACCCTGTTGTAATTCATTTTTTTGTCCGTCGAGTGGTTCAATGCATTACAAACCGTATACTAAATTTAATACATCTTTATATGATTTTCATATAGAGCATAACATTTTAAATATATAAGAAATTAGAAACCACTATAGATTTTTTTGGATTTTTTTTTCTAAAACAAAAATTACATTAAAATACATTAGAAACCCTTTTTTACTTATTGTGATTAATAAATTATTTGCAAAAACTTCTTTATACCACCAGATGCCAGATGTTAAAGCGTTCAAAGCAAATCATACATTGGCCCAAAAGATGCTTTGTTTCCTTTACTCGCTTCGAAAACTCAAATTGTATGGGAGGTATCCGTTACAGCTAACGTTACTTTTCCAAGAGTTGATAGAAAACTACGATTTTCATAAAACCCATTTACAAAAAATTTCAAGTCTCAACGCATTCTCGAGTTATTTAAAAGGGCCCATAGACGGCCAACTTTGTTGCCAACCTGGTCGCCAACCTGGTTGGTAGTTTTTACCACAGACGAGACGGAATGTTGGCAACCAAGTTGTCAACATCATTTTTAACAAGATCCCGTCGACTTTAGGTGATTTCTCTAATTTTTTTATTGTTTATAGTTTACTATATGGTTATAGGACAACTATAGGGTATATTTTGACTAGTGAAAAATGAGTAAGGATTTGTTATTGGTATTGGTTTTAAACGAGTTGTGCGAAGATGAACAACTCAATGCAACTGAGATTGGCAACCAGATTGTAAACTTGCCTACAGACACCCCAACATGAACGCCAACATGCTAAGTTTTCAAATTTTTTTGATTTTACACCAACCTCGTCGACAACATGAAAAACCAACCGCCAACTTGGCCACAGACGTACAACATCGACTCCAACATTGCATGTTGGCGACCAGGTTGGCAACAAAGTTGACCGTCTATGGGCCCTTTAAGATATGTAAAACACACGGCATAGAGACAACCAAGGTATGACATGAACTTTTGATAGTCAGGTGTGACGTCATTTGTGCCGACTTTTTTTAATTAATTTTTATATTTATTGATCACTATTTAATGCAATCAGTCCACTAATTTACAAATATCTTATTTAGATCGCACAAAAATTTAAATAACCATCCACAAAACGAAATTCCTTCTGAACTTCACGAACTAATCGGCACAAGTGACGTTGCAACGAAACGTCAGATTTGAGTTCATGGCATACCTTGGTTGCCTCTATGCCGTGTGTAAAACAGACAGACCGACACACAGATTCTCATAATTTTGCATTCTCATAATGGATTTCGTACTGATCAGAAAGTTTATATCTGCCCCGTTCTCGAGTCGGTCTCCGTCATGAATACAATTCTATACCACAGGAAAGTAAAAACTCATTTGTATGGAAGAGAGGAAAAGAAGTGATCTTTTGGTGCATCGAACGGTTATGTAAAAAAAATATTCTAAAATTATTTGATGATTATCGGGCTTTTTGGCCATATTGCAATATTTTATGGGGAGGGAAGAAGATATGGTCCTTTTGAATTTTGATGTGTGGAAGAATTATGTAAAATCATATTCTAAATATATACCTACATTTTGCCTTTGTAAAAAGACGGACGGACAGACATGCAGAAATCAAAACTTTTAGTCATCCTAAACACCCCGGTTGAGTTCATTTTTGTATCCGATGATTGGTTCGATGCGTCACAAACGGTATACTAAATCTAATATACTCCTATATCATTCTCATATAGAGTATAAAAAGAATCGAAGAAAGCACTAGGAAAGGATTTAAAAACACCACTTTATTGTTTTACATAGATAATTTTTTATTTCGATCTCAAAAACAAAATTCATAACTCCAAGTGAAATCATCCTTCAATTTAATTCAGTCGCTATAAAATCGTTAAGAAATTCATCTTCTCCGAAATTTATATCGTTCTGTACCGAAACAACGACATTATTGACAATTTTATCCGCTATTCTAGAAACTGTTTTCCATGGTTCATTGAAGCATTCATTTACATATAGCGGATTATTAGCCATCTGTTTTATGAATTTCGCACGTTCCTTTAAAAATGCCAGAGTTTCTTGTTTTTTACCCACTTTTTCTACATTTGTTTGTTTCTGAATTTCTTCACTATGATTTTTATTTTGCAAATCAGATGCATCAGCATTTGAGGTAATAAAGGTGTACTGAATATTACGATCGTATCTAAGTTTTCGGATACTGTCTGAATTTTGGCTTCGAGCTCCTCCTAGGGGTGAAGTTTGGCCTGCGAAGGAAGATGGCCGATTTTGATTTCTTTCGGATGTCTGAGAACGGGACGTAGATGGATTCTTCTCATAGTGAACGATTACGTCATCATTAACGCATCTCGTAGAGTTGGAATTACCTTCGAAATTGGTCTGCTGATCTGAGTTTACTGGTGTTTTATTTGCACAGTGAGGAAATCCTTCACCTGTCATTTTTGATTCAGAGCTATTATTTAATCCACCAAGAATGATTTGCGCAAGTGCAGTTTGTACATCTTTAGACGATTTATCATTTAGTAAACTTCCGAGATTCGACATAATCGGTTCAAGTATTTTTTGAATCTCTTGCTTTGTTACTGACTGGAGAGCCTCAACCAAACTGCTATTTATTTCATTTGATTTTAATTTCGGACTTTGATTAAGATTTGTTTCATTTCTGATCATAGGACTTAACATCGGATGGCTTTCATTTTCGGTTACAGTTTCAATTTGGGTGTTTATGTTATCCATTTGAGGTATTTGAATTTCACTTGAACTTTGCTTGGCCAAATCCATTTTACTTGGTTTTCGTTGAGCTTTCTTGCTGTCTGATAAATATTTACTGTTCACATCTGTAACTCGATTATAGCTATTTAGAACTCTAGGTTTCGGAGCTGTCGCAGAACTCTTTGACTTCCTAGCAATTTTGTGTTTTGAAGACATTCGACTTAGATGTGATCTCAAATTACTTTTGCCGCAGTACATTGATAAACTCCCTACTGTACTTTTTGAATTAATTTTCGTACCACTTTTGATCAATTTTGGAGTTTTATCCGATTTTTCTTCATTTACCAAAGCTTTTCCCAACCTATCGGTGTTCAGTTCAATAAATCTGAATATCGTTTTGGATTTTTCTATAAGACCTGTGATAATCATGTCGTTTCTATCAAAGATCTTCTTATGGACGCACATTTTCGTAGCATAACTAATCTGATCAGTAAGTGACCGTATTAACTTCCAATTTTGATCGACAATTAAATTACTTATGTGCTTATAATACGATAGTATTGCCTGATAAATGGTTCCATATAACGTACAAACTTTCAATTCCATTTCCCCGCTTGTATCGTTGAGGTAATGCTCTTTTGGTACCATTCGAATATCGTCAATCAATCGTGCGATTTGATAGAGATGATTTCTGGAGAAACGCGTTGAGTATTCATTGGTACGCTTCTCCCTCCTTTTAATTTCGATAGCGGAATCGGGTTCTGGTTTGTCTAACAAACGAATAATAACTGATTCCATTAATCGAATTATTTTTTCTTGATAGGTGGTTATTTTGCTAAGAACGGACTCTCTATCTTGAGCTGGATTTTTTCTATATGTTTCTGCAGTCGATGACATTTTAGATGATTTTACAGGGGATGTTTTTAACAGTTGTTCGTGACTGGCACCTCTGTTTTTGGGGGTTTTTTCAGGATTTTGATGATATTTGTGTGTCGAAACAAGAAACTCATCTCCGTCACCTGATTTTGATGCAAAATTTCGAAATCTTTTGTCATTACTAGAATTTGTAAATTTTTTCTTAGCTGACAGACCTTTGGAATTCAACCAATGTTCCTCCATAGACGGCTGATTAGCTAAATTTGAAGATTTTTCAGACTTTTTTGATTGCTCGGCTGAATTTATAATTTTTTCAATAGCTGAGCCACTGGCTAAATTTATCCAATCATCTTCCATTATCTGTTGCCCAAATTTCCTCGATTGTTCACCTGAATTTATCAATTTGTCCTTTGCTGAATAAAGCCTCTTAACAGATTCCGGAAAATCATACAAAAAATTATCCTCCTTAACAAACCTTGTATCGGAATTTGCTATTGTTTCCCTTCCAGTTAATTGCATTTTCGATACACATCTTTTTGAAGATTTTTGAACATTTTCTTCAAAAATTTGTAAGTCATCAGAATTCTCACCTTCAACCTCAGCTAAATTATCCTCTGCGTCGGATTTTTCAATATCAAATGTACGTGGCGTTTTATAAACATGAACTCTCGGAATTATATTCATGCAATTCATATCTCTTGAGTCAGTTTCGCTGATAACCAATGATTCTTTCGAAGAAAAGGAATCAGCTTGATTACTTTTTTTTAAATTTATGTTCAAATCATGAATTAATCCTTCATCTTCTAGGAATTTCCTTAATTCTTCTCTTTCTACAGGAGACAATGGAACTCCAATACCAGCTGGTTTACTTTTCGATGCTGATTCCGATGTTTTTAATGGTTCGTTGTTTTCTTGTGTTTCACTGAATTCATAATCGCTTTCCTCCATCTGATCTGATATTGCAGCACAATTTGTAATCGCTTCCTCTTCCGATTCTGCACCACTCGTAATATCGAAATTTAATTCATTGTCATCTGAGCCAAAAACGTCATCTAAAGTTTCACTGTTTTCAGTTGATATTTCATTCTTCCCTAAAGTTTTTTCCTGGTCATTGCTAATTTCCTTCCAAAACGTTTTGCCACTCGCCCTTGAATTCAACTGAGAATCTCTTGCCTTCCGCGCTTTCTTTGTTTCCTGATTTTTAGCAATTTTATCCTCTGACTGGTGTTCTACAACTTCAGTGAACGCTGCTTCCACGACATTTTCAATTTCCTTGTCAGACATAATGCGCACCCTGGAACTTTTTAAAGGAACTGATTTATTAGATGTTTGCGCGGCCATCAAATCCTTATCGTCATCATCAATTAGAGGTCGCGTTAAAATCCTGATAGTTTGTTTCCCCTGCTTAGCAGCTTGATTGGGATTCTGTGCTGGAGCCAGAAATTTACTATTGCAAAATTCCTTCCAAACGTTGTCTCGCTTCATTTTAACACGATCTCGTTGGACAGTTTTGATGATTTGCTCAAATTCGTCACTTGGAACGTATTTGAAATTGTAATTCGAAGCGGATGTTTGAAATACTGGATCATCTAGTATTTCTGAACAAAAAGCACTAAACGATTTGTCCATTGTTCACTTTTTTATAATACAAAATTTTAAAATGTCTACTTGTTTCAAAGAAACTACAATTATGCACATTTAGAACAGAAAACCTAAATTTTCCGATTTTTCAGATATTTCAATAAAAGCCTGTGTCAAATCTCCCTTTTGGATATGCCAACTAGATGTCTGCTTTCTATACACTTTGTTGAATAATTTTTTTGATCAAATGCAAAATGTTCTAATTCTACTTTTTCCCGATGTATTAAATCTTTTTTATGAATGGATTTTTTTGTAAATTCCTACTAAAATAAATAAAAAACTAAAATTCTCTGTTCTTATGTCGTAAAAGACTACCTTAACACATTTTGTTTGGATATTTGGACTTACAATGCCGTATCCATGCCAACTTACAACCAGCTGTGATTCAAAATTTTCCCCATGACAACGAACTAATTTAACGACGCAAAACAAAACAGACTAATTTTCGTGTTGCCCAATAGACATAGAATTTTACTTGAAATTATACTGATTTTTATATTTTCCATGTTACAAAAAGTAAACTACTTTTCAACCACCACACCTTACTAAACCCCCCTTTTTGCTATTAATCTTTTTATATGCAATTTCTAATTGCCGTTCCACAACTAGCTAACACTAATAAACATTTATAAACTCGAAAGTACGTGATCTTAAAACTAGTGAATTTTAGTAGACTTTAATCGCCATAAGTCATTACTAACAACTTAATCATAGACTAAAATAATTCATGGTGTGTTAGTTTGTCATATGTAACAATATTAAAGTCTACTAGTACTATAATTCGCTAATTTTTAGACTACGTATACTTGAATTTAAAAATGTTCATTGGTAAGGCCCACTCTCCCCCACTCTCACCTTTAAACTCGAGCGCGCACTGCAATATCAAATATTGACAAGTAGTGACGAACAGTTGGCGACATGTGTTATGCCAAACACCACACCATCGTCAGTTTATTTCGATAAGCGCTGCCACAATGATTTTTAAGCAATCAATTTTTGAAAACGATTCATCATAGCCATTGCAGTGTGCGCCTGAGTGACTTGTTTTGTAAGTTTTTCGATTTTCTCAAAATCTAATAATTTTTCGATAAATCATACTAATATATAAAAACGATATACGTGTCTGTCTGTCTGTTCCTCTTTCACGTAAAAACGGCTGAACCGATTGACTTGAAATTTGGCATGAGTGTCTGTTGTAGTTCTGGTTCCAACATAGGCATACGGAAAACTAGCGCGAGGGGTAGCGGGGCGGGGGGGGGGGGGGGGGGTAAGGGGAGGGGGTAAAGTGATTTCGAAACATAGTTTTTTTGCGATATGTTACTCTTTCGCGGTGAAACTACTGAATCGATTGGCCTGAAATTTGGCATAGATGTTCGTCGGGGGTCCAGCCCCAACATAGACCCATTAAAAAGTTTTTAAGTTCTTTCCGGTTTTCTTCGTATTCTAAAACTTAGACAAAAAGCTTAACCCGACAACGACGGGTATGCAAGCTAATAAATGTATAAAAGGATTCAGAATTTCCCACAATTTTCCCTCTTATTAGCCGGTATTTTCTTTTCTGTCGTGTTCAAAATAGAGAAAATCCAAAACTAAGTCCACAAAAAGAAAATAAAATTTTCAAAACATGAGAATAAGTAAACAAATCTGTACTCTTTGATACAATTTCATTTCTTCCATCAAAAGTTTTTTTTTCAATAAAAATAATGTTTCACTCACCTTTGATTATAGTTTCCTGGAGACCGATCCCGAAAATCATCTCTAAAGTCTTCTCTTCTCTCGGGCCGACGATTTTCTTTCGGACGATATCTGGAAATAGTGGAAAATTATTTTAGATCGGTCAGAAATTAAAAAAATAGTGTGATAACAAAACAATGTTCTAAAATAAAAATAATCTACAATGTTCTACAGCGTTTTCTTAAAATTTGGAAACTAACCACAAACAAGCTACTTGAAAATCAATTTTGTTCAATGGAAAAAATCCCGCACATTAATCTAAATCAATTTTTAAAAGAAATGCAAATATTTAATGTATCAAATTACTAACCTAGGCGACATAGAACGCAATGGTGGTGATCTATTATAGCGCATAGGAGGAAATGGCCCCCTGAAACGCCCCTGAGAAAATGAACGTGAACGCGACCTATAAAATTATTCAATGAACGCATTTTATTTATTGTTTAATCTTTATTGAAATAAATTGGAATACAGTTTTATTGGTGATTTATTCACAAAAATATACTGCATTTAAGTTTGTTAAATTCTTCACCCAACAAGTACTTACCACAAGAAAAAGGGTTTAACATAAAACTAGTGATTTTTTTTTTAAATTTCTGATTAAGAAAGTTAGTGTGTTTTTACATTAACAGATAATAATGATTGGAATTGTTTAAATAATATTAAAATCTATAAAAATATTTCAATGCTTGCAAATTTCGAGCTCTTGGTGAAAACATCTTGATTTTGCAGGTGAAAACATCTACAATTCACCTCGCAGATATTTTATGCAGAATAAAAGTATCAATTTGACGAATTCGTAAAATTAGTCGACAAAACTCCCGTAAGTTTTCTTCAGCAGAAACGAATCCTAAAGCTAATGCTAGCTTCACACCCCCGCCGAATGTAGGAAAACCCAGTCTCGACTGCCAATGTAGTTACGCAATTGAATTCTATGTTTACAAGCATTTCAAGATTCTTCAATTCTTGGCAATTCTAATTCGATAAACATCGAAATACAAATTTGAGCAAAATCCCCAAACCGTTGAATGGGATTTTATGATACTCAGAATTTAACCTAAGCGATAATAATCTCGAATGAGTGAAAGTGAGCCGCCTCGGAAAGTCTGCTGCGGTAGGGTTTTAACAACAAGGCGACGAGAAAGACCCAACCTCAGATGGGAAGACGGTGTTGATCAGGGCGCAAAGAGAATTGGGATGCATCACTGGAGGACATCGGTACGTAACCGGGGCCTCTGACGAGACATTGTGGCAGGCCAAGACCGGAAACCGATTATAGTGCCGAGAGAAAGAGAGAGAGAGAGAAAGATAATAATTCCTATAAAATATATAATTTAAATATCTTCTTTCTGGTGCATTTTGTTGGGATTTTATGGCAGCAGCAATGTTAAAAATAATAACGCGTATTGCGATTGTCATGTCATTTTCGAGAACAGTCGTTTTACGTATTGTTGTTAGTGCTTTTCTACCAACAAAAACACGTGAAACAACTCTTGTCGAAAACTACACGACAACTTGAAATTTAATTGGATTTTGAAAAAAAATGAAACCTTGCCTAACAGCCTTATTCTAGCTACGGTCACTAGTCACAACTCGGTCACAAGAGCCTCAAATTCTATGGACTTGTGATTTAAGTATCACAACGCCAGAATACGGCTGTAAGTAAAATTCCAAATCTCTTGTCTAATCCCTTCTGCGTTATTAATAGAAATAAAGCAAAAAATTGAAATATTTTACCTCTCTAAAAACATTGGTACGTATGGGTAGATATACAAAACTTTTCGGCCCAGCAAAAAAAAAACGGTATTTGAACAAAATTTTGCATGACAAGAAAATTGAGAAAAATAAAAATAATGTGAAAATTTGTAGCCCAAAAACAAGTTAGGAGTTATTCATAGCAGACATCACGCAAATTTTCGCCCCCCCCCCTCTCTTTTTCCCCTAAAACCTCAGACATATTGGTCTGTACGGAAGAAAACGGCTAGACATGAACAAAATTTATGTTAAATCGAGGTCTTCGAAAACCACTCGACCGACTGAGCTGTAATTTTGGATTCTTCTCTGGGAAGATGACCAGAGGAAAAGGGGGAAATTTTGTCACTTCCAGCTCCCTCATTTTCCAGCTCCCTCCCTACCTACGCCTGATAAATTACTTCTCTATTCTCTATGACGCCTAGTTAGAAGCTAAAATCGGTTTTTCATATTAGATGTGTTCGCATAGCATATTAGATTTTTTTTTCAATTAAAATTCGATTTTACCTCAAAGAAAAGGTCGCTTTTACATTAAATTTACACAATACGTTTATTAAATTACGGAAAACCAAACCAAGACAACAAATTGAACACGTAAAAAAACGAAACACAACATTATATAAATAAAATACCCTCCTAAATGATGTGGCAAACAAACACGTATGAAGAACATAATACGAAAATTCGTTTTTTTTTATATATGCGATTCAATAAATTTTTATTTACGATCAAGAGAAAAAAAAACTAAGAATATTCTTACCTGCTCATACTGAACGATGGCGAACGACTTCTTGATCTTCGTCGAAGAATTGGTGATCTTGACCTCTTCCTCGTAACAGACCAAGAGCGGGATCTGAAGAACAATCATGGGAAAAAAATTAATTTGATTGTCTTTTGCCGTATTTTTAATAATTTTGAATGAAAAAAACATACCTTGTACTCCTATCACTAAACGAACTCGAACGATGACGTCGCCGATCCTTTTCATTTGATCTTTTGTCCCTAGATCGTCCTCGTCTTCCTTGTGGTGAACGAGCCCTTCTCTCTTCGGGTGTTCTCGCCCGCTGTCCACGATGATGATGTGGTGGCGAGTGTCTCAGACGAATTATAGACTTTTCCATAGATCGACGTCGCTCCTCCTTACGTTTCTCCTTTTCCCTCATAATACGATTAAATGCCTCCAAGGGATCATCAATGATACTGCAATACAAAAGTTGCAAAGGATTCAATCAAATGGATTTTTTTTTTGTTTTATTTAAAAATCTTACCCAGTGCCGACTTTCGCTTGCACACCTTGATAGACAGACGCCAAAGTGCCAGGTACAATATGACGTGGTCTCATCTGATGCGGCATGGGATAGCCTGGTCTGGGTGGTGGAGGAAACGGTCCCCTCATCCGATCGCCCATCATAAACGGCGGATATCTAAATAAATAGCAACGAATCTTAATTTATTTGTCACAGAACGAACGAAATTAACCTCTTGTACCCTTGAGGATGGGGTGGCATTCCATAGGGAGGAAGCGGCCCTTCGTAAGGCCTACCACCACCCGCAGGCATCATCTGTGGTGGCTGATTTGATGGTGGATAATTATTTGCTGGCGGCTGGGGATTGTTGCCATAGACATCTGGCGGCGCAGATCTGTGTGGCCGCATTCCTGACTGTTGCTGTGTTTCCCGGGATGATGAATGCTGGTGCGACGGGATAGGATGGTGTTTGTGTTCAGATGACACATGACTAGAAGCAAATTGATCTTTTTCATCGATCGTTGGAGTGCCTGAACGGTGCTCGCCGTACGATGGAGAAGACTGTTAAACAAAAATAATTTTATTATAATTGTGAATTATTTTATTAATTTCAAATTTTACTCGTGTAGGAGACGCATCTATTCCAGATTGTTTCATATGCCTCGAATGACGACCATTGTAATGCCTTTCACGGAAACCAGACCGCTGACTTTGCAAGTGAGCTGGTGGCACTGTTACCGTTATATTATCCTCAAAATCAGATTCATTCTCATCATGCGATGAATGTGTCGCCACATCTGATTTCTTTTCAGTTCCGTGCGTATCCGATTCCTTTTTATCCTTGGAGTGGGTCTCCTCCTCAGTGTCCACTTTTTTCTTTTCAGATTTTTTGTCCGATTTCTCCTTTGGATCTGGATCGGATGATTTCTGTTCAGATTGTTCACTGGCTGTTGCAGCTGGAGCAGGCGTTTCCTTTTGCTTTGGATGTTCTAAAAATCATTCACTTTAACTAAAAGAAAATCAAGCTAAATTTTTAAATGAATTACCTCTTCGTTGACGTGGTTTATTGTAACCCGTTTCATTTCTAAATGCATTCACAGAATTCCTCAGAAATCGATTTGGTATCAGAGAACCTGGTGAGCTTCCTTTCTCCTTACAATCCGGACATTCATTGTCCTCGGATTCTAAAAGGGCAGTACGAACGCATTCGTCACAAAATGAGCTGCCACAGCATGGTATCATTACCGCATCTGTGAACAAATCTTTGCAAATACCGCAAATCAAATCATCCGGAATCTCTTGTTTTTTCTCTACCGGGGCTGCTGGCTCTGCGGGCTTTGAGCTTGCATTTGCCCTAGAAAAAAAATCCAAATGTTTTAATAAATAATTTCTTAAAACTGAAGCGAAAAAAGTGAAAATATTCAATGAATATGAATATATGTTGTATAAATTGAAGAGTAAATGGAGTATTTAGTAGTGCTTTAAAATTAGAGGCAATTTCATACTTACTTTTCTTGAGAATCTCTTTCAATAAATGATCTTGGAATTCCAGTGTTACGTTTAACATCAAGATTTTCCCCACTCGAACCTAATGGACAGTTTTTTATCCAATGGCCAGGCTTATGACATTTGAAGCAACGATAATTCGCTGGAACTTCTCCTGTTTGGCCCTGACCGCGAATTTTTTGATAACTAATTGCAAAGAAAATCAAACAAAAAAGTGAATTTTAATAAAAATACAACAATATAATATGTTTAATTGCATGCTAAAGCGTTTACCTGTGCTTGAACCTTAACAAACAAAAATTGTATAAAAGTTCCAATATAACGAGAAGCGTGTAATAAAATTGAAACACGTTCGGTATTTAAGTGAAAATTGTATTTAAATAGAATGACATTTAAAAAAAGATTAGTGAAAAGGTATCTTACTTATTTGGATCATAATCCATTGTACTTTGAATCATCATTGCTTGAATTTTATCCTCCTCGGTGCCATTCATCTGGGATAAATCCAATGCGCTAGTTTCCGGTTCCGGTTGCGATCGAACCCCTTGGACTTTGTCCGCCTGTGGATCCCATGGCTTTTTTGGTTGAAGAGCCAACGGAATACGGGCAATTATCAATGATGTATTTTTCGGAATAAGTGACGAATCATCAGTATATTCTGAAAATGTATTTAATATAGATGCGATTATGAAAAAGTGTAAAATATTCTTACCCTCCTTGGTTTGTGCATTAGTAATTTGCAAATCAAAATCAGATGTTTTTCCCAATCGTTTCTGATGGATAATCGATTTTTTCAAATCACTAACGGAAATGTGCAGACCATCGAATGTTACCGTATCGAAATCCAAAGCACTTTTGAACTTGTAATGAACCGACATGATAATGCTGTATTAACTCCTTACACGTTTTAATCTGTAAAAAGAAAAAAATTATGTATAAAAAAAAGCTACAATTCCCAGGGCGCAGTCCTTAAATACTCTATATGAGAACAGACCGATTTTTCGTAGAACATTTTCCCGTTGTATAGAGTAAAGAGGGAAAGAAGTGATCCGATTGAATTGTGTTTTCCTACAGTAGTATAAAGTTTTTTTTTTGGTTTTATATCCTTCAGTAGTATCCCCTTATCACAATCAATCAAAGATATATGGCAGTTTATTGATATCGCTAGTAAGGGAACTGTTTCTTTGCTTGGTCCAAAGTCAGCCCGGGATTAGGATTTTTGGCCCACGGTGACTTTTTCACCAACGCATTGAAAACACATGCGGTAAAATAAAATTTTCATTCGGGCTTTTTGGTCAAAATAACATAACAAAAGCTATAATTGCCAATTTGGCAATTATTGAAAACCCGTATGGTGATTTAAGTGAATAGCGAACAGTTGTATCAAACTTCCCCTTTGAAGTCAAACTTTCCAATAAGATTTTTTAAAAATCATTCCAATCGGATTTTGATGTATGGAAGTTTTATGTAGAATCATATCCTAAATAACTTTTGTTCTTGGACTTTTTTGATGAGATCCACCGTTTTTGCGATATTTACAAAAAACGTTTTCGTTCGTATGGGGGGTACCCCCCCCTAATGGTCCATTTTTGCCCATTAACGAACTTAGCCTCGCATTTTACGAAAAACGAATCTGCGGAAAATTTCAAGTCTGTAGCTCAATCCGTGCGCCCGCAATCCGCGCCACAGACAGACAGACAGACGGACGGACAGACGGACGGACGGACAGACGGACGGACATGGAAAATTAAATTATTTTTATCATTCTAAACACACCCCAAGCAACCAGATAAGGCATAATGACTTGGATTAGGGCGTGGTGTCTTAAAATTGGTCCTTACGACCACACCAAGACCAGCGAATCCGCCTTATAAGGCGTGATGCCTTTCAAGGCTTTTGCAGTGGTCGTCAAGCGGTCCGAGTGACCTAAATATATGCCCTGATAGTCTTAATGTTCGAATGCCTTGTTTTGGCTTTCATGGTCGTAGTGTCCTCCAGACGCCTTCATAGTCGTCCTGCCTTATAAGACCAACCTTCCACCTTTCGTCCACGAAGTGCCTTATAGGGCATAATGCCTTTGAGAACACTCCAATGCCCTATTTGAGAATGCTTCGAGCATGCGCAGATGAATATCTGCTTCGAGCTTGTTTCTAGCACACTTTGAATATGCTTCTAGCATTCACGGTGCGAGCCGCCATGACGTTCATTGAAATGAAAAAAAAAACATTCCTACTGAAAATTTAAAATCTGTTTTTAAAGCACAATATGGAAAAACATCGAATAAAAAGTAATTTTATGTGTTTGGGTACACAGCATAACTTTATTTTTACAAGAATTTTATTAAAATCGAATAAAAAAGAAAATTTTTTGAATAAATAATTTTCAAATTATATCACTAAAATCGAGAATTGCTACGGCCCACGTAAATAGAGCTCCTGGCAAAACCGCTTTCTACGTAAACTTTAAATCGCATGTGAATTGTGACAATAAAATCCACAAAAAACCTTAACATCACCGTATGAAAGTATTTTGAACGTTTTTTTCCACAAAATATATCCATTAAACTTTATGATTCTTGTCTTATCTTTCTCTCCTCATGCGGCCTATAGAATAGAGAAAGACAAATAATGTCGCCAGATGAAATGTCAAAAAAATATTTCGTCATAGTAAAACAAGGCCCTATTTTGGCCTTCAAAGTCGTGAAGCCTTATAGGGCGTGAAATAGGGCACTTCGTGGTCCGGCGGACCTTCCCCACTGTCGACGATAGGTCGACGATAGTTCGACCTAGTGTCGACAAAGTCGTGGGCATTACGACCAATAGGGACGCCTTTGAAGACGAAGTGTCCACTTTACGACCTATAAGGTTACTTGGGACTGGTGTAATTCATTTTTGTGTGTGATGACGGGATCTTGGCGTTACAAACGGTAAAGCAAAGTTAGTATACCCTTTGGTTTCACCATACGGGTATAAAAACGATTTACATGTCAATCAATCTAACATTTTTTTTCGAAGTTTTGTCCATTTTCACTGGACGTCCTCAGGATCTGTTAATATAAATATGGTTTTGATTATGCTATGGTTTTGATTATGAAAAAAATGGCAATCAAAGGTGAACCTATTAACCAATTCGGAGGAAGAGACGAGAAAAAAACTTTAAAAAGAGAATCAGAAGACCGCTTCGCTTCAAATTAACAGTGAATATTTTATGTTACTAGATATTAGTTTTTCTAGTCAAAATTAACACTTCAAACTCTCTGATACGCAATACAGACGTAGTATAGAAAATATATTTATATATTATGATTTTACAGCATTTTACAAAGTACTCGGATTGAGCTAAAGGTGTGATATTGTGAAGTGTTAAACCGATACAAGCATATCTCAACTAATGCTTAATAAAACAATGAAAGGAAAAGCGAAAATTAGTATGATAAGATACCCTCCTTTCTAAATTGCCAAACCCAGATATAAATCGGTGTAGTGGTTTAAAAGATACAAGGAAAGGGGGTAAGTAGAGGGAGGGGTAAATTCCTGTGCACGGAAATTATTCTGTCGCAATATCCAGCAAATAACCAAAATGGTATAGAAATCGGTTTAGTGGTTCACAAGATACAAGGGGGTTTTAAGTGAGCGGGGAAAAAGTGAACTTTTGTACACTAAAACCTTCCTCGTGTAAATGCCAGCAATTTAAATAAATTGCAACCTCAAAAAATTGAACATTTTGAAATTTTTTTTCCAATTATCTAAAGTAGAAAATTTGTTAAAGAAATACCAGGGGTACAAATAATTTAGATTTATTGACGGCTTTTCTACAAAGAAATTTTGTACACCCAATAAAACATTCCAATTTTCACTGATCTTTTTCCACGAGGTCTTGTGATCATACTTTCAAATTCATCCATGCAGGTGCAAAAAGGAATATGTAGAGAAGAGAATAGTACCAAGAAATATCTAGATATCTCAACAGAGTTGAAATCATGTTGGCCCAAAATTACGCCGACTAGTCCATACTTATCTCATCCTACGAAGAGTTATGTGAAATCTTATTTTAAACACATTTTTATATAAATTTTTCGATACAACACACAGTTTTTAAGAAAATCGCCATAAAAAACTATTTCATTTGTATTACACTGGCGTACCTACTGCACATAAGACAAACTTGTTTGACCCGAAAATCGAGATAATTTTCGTTTTGAGATAACCTTAAATTTTAAAACTACAGTAGAATCCCGATAATTCGTATTTCAAGGGACCGACGTAAAAATACGAAGTATCGGGATATTCGAATTAGCGGGATTACGAATTATCGAGGGTAAAAAAAGAAAAAATATGAATTAACAAGGTTTTTTTTAAGCTGTGTCTTTTTTTAAATCTATCAGCTTATTCCCATTTTTTCTGCGAAAACTTTAGCTTTTTCACGCAAAAGGTTTCCTCCAACCGGTATGTTCGCACTTCGCGCTTGATCAAACCACTTTAACAATGCTTTTTCCAATTCTGGGTACTCACAATTCTTGAAGCGCTTTGTTTTGCTTTGTGATGATAGGGACACGATTTTGTCTCTGTTCTTTAGAATTGAGGTTATGGTCGACGTAGCAACCTCAAAACGTTTTGCCACTTCGATTTGTTTTTCCCCGTTTGCCAGGGCTTTAATAATCTCCTGTTTTTCTTTTACTGAAACAGATTTATAAACTTTTCTTGGAGGCATAGTTGAAACAAAACTGCCAGATGTCGACTTAACCACAAACAAAAACAAACGAATATTGCAAGAGAAAGAGTCATACGAGTTAACGAGATTTTTCATCAGATAATACGAATTATAAAACGTTTTGTCGACACCGAACACAAAAATAAATACGAATTATCGGGGTACGAATTATCGGGATTCTACTGTATAAACAAAGACATTTTTCGTCCGCGTTAAAACTCTTTCAAGTAATTTAAAAATGTGAAATTTTATCTTTCTTTGCAATTTTCCCAAAAATAAACTGTAAAGCATTTTACATTATTTTTTTAATTTTATCGCTTGATGTTTAGCAAAGGCTATAGCCGGGTTTCTATTGGAAATCTCCCTTAGGACCGGTTCATTTTTTCTTGAACTTCTCCGCGAATTTTATTCAGAATTTTATTTATCTATCGCAGAATAAAATCACTTGGCAAAGGTCCCAAATTTTAATTAATTCGGCCGGATTTATATGAAAAAATTCGGGTTCGGGCTTCTTTCAGTAATAAATTTATGAACTTGGTGTCGTAGTGTAAGGTACCGATTACATCTGACATTTTATTCTGTGACACAAATTTCAAGTAGAACAACTGTTTACATTACGACAAGAACTTCCAAAATTTATTCCTGAAAGACACCGAAACGGGAATTTTTTCATACAAACTCGCCGGAAAAATTTAAATTTTGACAACATTTGCTAAGTGAATTTATTCTGTCATGGATGAAAAAATTCGCGGAATAAATTCTGAATAAAATGCAAGAAAAAACCGCAGGTGTAAAGTAGGCCCGCTTTGGTTGTACAGTAGGAATTTAGTGTCGAAGAATAAAATTCATGTAATAAAGTTACAGGTGTAGAAAGCTCCTTAGTTCCTATTTGGCTGATTACTATGTAACTTGCACTTTGACAAATTTTCAGTTTTCAAAAAT
The DNA here is from genome assembly GCA_964034945.1 of Chrysopilus asiliformis. Taxonomy (NCBI): domain Eukaryota; kingdom Metazoa; phylum Arthropoda; class Insecta; order Diptera; family Rhagionidae; genus Chrysopilus; species Chrysopilus asiliformis. The sequence goes on along the minus strand of OZ035961.1, from coordinate 86,695,364 downwards.
TGATATTTCTCAACAAAAAAAAAATTGATAGATACTTTTCAAAAACGAAAGTTTTGTCTGACGGCGGTATTAAATCCCAAACACAATACCGTTAAAAAACGTGACAAGAAGGGACGGGATTTTCGAAAAGGCAAAACTTAGCTTGAAGTACTTTATAAACATCTAAAATAAACTTTGAAGTAATAAATAGGCATTTTATCTCTGTTTTACGTACACTTTTGATATTCGGCTGCTCTGAAAGTAACTGATCTTGCACTGTTTCTAATCCTCTGGATAGCAAAATTTTGCAATAGTAAATACCCAGAGCACGCAATCTCTTGTCAAATAAATGTCGTTCCATCCTGCGTGTCCTTAAGACAATTTTTATAAACAATGCTTTGAGTATCGAAAAATGCATCAAATTTAAATTATCTTTAATAAGTTCCTTAATAATTTTTTATATCTATGATAATTTCAAAGTGTTAAGCAGGAGTCATCCAAGTCTGGGATTTAAGGATCAACCGAAAATATATTTGATTAAACAATTTGATTTCATCCTCTTTATATGTTGCTTGCTTTGAGTATCGAAAAATGCATCCAATTCGTTTCTTTTTATTAAGCGTACACTTGTATAGTGTGTGCATCACTAATGATGCATAATTGTTTTATACCTTATATGGTAAAACCATTCAGACAAAAAAATGAATTCCACCAGTGTATTTAAATTGATAAATCGACTTGATTTTTACATGTCCGTCTCTCTGTCTGTCTGAATGTGAACACGATATTTGAGAACAAATTCGATTACCAACTTTAAATTGACATTGCCGTTTTTTTTTCGTAAAATGGGAGGTTGGTTTGTATAAAGTACAAAATCGGGCCACTCCTTCTCCCAAACCCCCCCCCTACAAATGGATCGGTATTTTGCTATTTTCTCGAAAACGGTACGTCGTATCGAAAAACAATAACGACAACATCGTTGTTAATGGCATTTTACATAAGTGCATGAAAATTCACTCGTGGCCGCTCTAAAAAATTTCAATCGTACTGTTATAATAAAATAAATCGATTTAAAAGTATAGAGTAACACCATATAGAGTTTAGAGTAAGGTTCGATCATGTTTCTATTCATGTTCGAGATTTTCTTGGTAGTGATTTCTCGCAGTTTTTAGATTATAGGGTGTTCCAATATCTTCATAAGCTAAGACTGCATTCTTAAAAACCAAATTCCATTTCCCAAGCTCAAGTAGATCCCGTCACGTTAAGATACGCAGACATACTCACTTGATTATGGCAAGGTCGTTTTTGGTGAGAGCGGCAAAAATTTGGAATAGTCTACACCCAGATCTACACGGAGTTCATAAGTCAAATAATTTCAAGGTGAAAGTTCGCTTTTACTTTAAGTCTAATAGACCTCCGGAAACCTTGAGACATTGGCCTGGTTAGACTTTTCTAGATTTTGGGCTTGGCTGTTTTCTCTTCGCATTAGCTTTTTACTGGCATTAGCGATATAAGTAGTACATAACACAACTAATTCCCCATCTACCTGATTTTTTTTTATAATCGTTGTTTACTTCGTTACTAGAAATACAGGAATAGTTAACTTTAATTCAATATAACTAAAACTAAATTCTTTGACACGTAAATTGGTTCGATACTTATTTGCTCCTCTCCTAACAACATGAATGCCCTTATCACTTGCTGTTTTAGTGATATTTTAAACTTTTAAGAGTTAATACTTGGATATTGTAACTGGTAATTACTCATAATAAATTAAATGAATTTAGTCATGCATATACTAGCTACTCGTATCCCCATGAATTGTTAAACAATATAATTTATGATACATGAATTGTGATATACTGTTAATTAATAAATAGTGAATTGTATAAGATAGTGTACTCTTATAAGGCATCATGCCTTCTTCCGGTTTATAAAAAAAATATATTGCCTGGAAATCGCATTTTCCATTATGTTTCTGTTATAATAATTCCCCAGTTCAAGTTTTAGCTAAATTTTGAGCAAGAGATCCTTCACTGAAACAGACTGACAGACAATCACAACAAAGGCTGTATGCGAATCTGCGAAATTTTGACAGAACGGAAACTATGTTGAATATCTATTGGTGAAAATCACATTTTAACAGTGGGGAAAACAATTAATTTTTGTATCAATTTTTGTATCATTAAATTTTGCGTTTTTTACATTAAAAACTGGTAAATAATTATAACTTTTAGCGGCAACATCTACGAAAATAAACAAACAAAATAAATAACTATTGTTTCTTATATTTAGCCCACGCATTTTCTTATAATGGGATGATTTAGTATTGATGATAAGTTTCAAAATCCTTTCATAAATCCTTCAGAAAACAAATTTTCAGTCAAATATAAATATTCATGCAGTAAAGGGGTAAACCCAATATATAAATGGCTTTTAAAATAATTATTCATAGCTTAATTCAAAGTGTGAAATAATCCTGGATACGGACATTACTCAGCGAATTATTAATAAAAGACGAGTTCATCTTTTAAAATGTTTATCTTAAAAGAAAATCTCTATCTTTTGATGTTTTATAGTGCGAAAAATAGTTTTAGAAAGTTTCTTCATTTTTGACATTATTCTTACTAATGCATTTTCTGATATGAAGTGAAAGTAATTGCTTTGTAATTTGAATGGTATTCATCTTATGGTAAATACAACCCGCATTGTTTAACTATCGCATTGCACCAATGAATTTGTGAATTTTACATTTCTATAATGGCGGACAGTGAACTAAGCAGCTTCTATGTTAAAATTGTAGGGGAAAAACTTGGTTTGATTATATAAAACAGAATTTTCAAAACAATTAAGAACAAAATATTTCCTGTGTAATTAGTTTGAAACATTTATACGAACCTGAGCTAAAATCAATTCGCCATTACAATTGCAATCAAGTGAAATGGACGCCACTAGCTTTTGCCGGTGTAGAGCAATTTTCCTGTACTTGTTATTTTAAGCAATCTGCTGAACTTTTAAAACACGGAATAATTGTTTTTGATTATTCAGCAAGTTTTATAAAAACACGGAAATTCGCGCACTTCACGGAAATTTATCGAAAAAAACGAAAATTCGACAAACACGCCACTAAACCTTTTGCGACTTTTTGACATCAAACTTCCAGACTTCCCTAACGAAAAAGCAATTTCCCGAACCAATTTTACTGTTTATCTATTTAATAATACTTAAATTAACCGTAAATATTCCTTTTGGTTATTTCAAATTCGCAGTAATCGAAATATTCTCGGCAGAAAATACGTCCGAAATCCTACCACAAAAATGAAACTCCGTCCGAAAATGTCGGCTGGATACAGTGAGCCACACATAACTCCGAAAATCCTAAAATTTCCCTGACCTCAACAAGCCAATCGATCGGAAAAAAGTTATTTTCAATTTCCCGATTCAGAGTACCTGTATTGTCAAACGTCTTAATATTTCTTGCTTCCAAAGTGCTTTTTCCCAATAAAAACTGTAATTAGAACGGGAAATCACATTCACTTAGACCGTTTCGCATACGCTCAAAAAAGTAAAATAAAAAACGAAACCCTTTTTATAGTATTAGCTCGCAATAAAATATGAATCATATATCATTTAACATTATGTCTATGGAAAAAAAAATTATTTTATATAACACATGGATCAATAAGTCCCGAGACTAACCCAGAGATGACGCTCGTAGTAAACCAGTAACCACGTCTTTCTAGAGTACTAACCTTTGCTTGAAACGTGTCAAAATTTTAAGTCGATCGGACCAGAAACAGCTGAGTTATCGAGGTTGGAGTAAAGTCGTTTTGTAGTTTGTTTAAAAAATGGAAAAAACCGAGTTTCGTGTTCTGATAAAACATTGTTTTTTAATGGGTAAAAACACCGTGCAAGCGAAACAATGGATTGAAAAATGTTACCCGGACTCTTGTCCATCAAAAGCAACGATTTGTCGGTGGTTTGCCGAGTTTAAACGTGGTCGTACCGACACAAATGACGCGGAACGCTCGGGTAGACCTGTGGAAGCCGTTACACCGGAAAATGTGAGTGAAGTGACAAAAATTATAATGAAAGATCGTAAAGTGAAGCTCCGTGAGATTGCTGAGATAACACAGATATCATATGGAAGTGCATTTACTATCCTTCATGAAAAATTGAGCATGAAAAAGGTTTTTTCCAAGTGGGTGCCGCGATTGCTTTCGATGGAACAAAAACAGCAACGAGTCGATGATTCAGAAAGCTGTTTATCGCTATTTACTCGCAATAAAAAAGATTTCTTGCGTCGTTACGTGTCCATGGACGAAACATGGATACATCACTACACTCCAGAGTCGAAGCGGCAGTCATCTGAGTGGCGCACAGCTGGCGAAAGCCGTCCGAAGCGTCCGAAAACGCAGCAGTCAGCTGGCAAAGTCATGGCGTCAGTTTTTTGGGATACGCATGGCGTGATTTTCATTGACTACCTCGAAAAAGGTAAATCGATCAACAGTGATTATTATATTGACTTGCTGGTGCGTTTGAAGGAGGAAATCGCAAAAAAACGACCGCACATGCAGAGAAAAAAAATCCCTTTTCACCAAGACAATGCACCCTGCCACAAGTCGATGAAAACAATGGCAAAATTGAACGAATTGGGCTTTCATCTGCTTCCCCACCCCCCATACTCGCCATATTTAGCCCCCAGTGACTACTGGCTCTTTGCTGATCTTAAAAAAATGCTCCAGGGAAAAAGATTTGGCTCAAATGAGGAGGTCATCGCTGAAACTGAAGCTTATTTTGAAGCGAAAGATAATTTTTTTTATAAACATGGTATTGAAAAATTGGAAAAGCGTTGGAACGATTGTATCACCCTAAAAGGTGATTATATTGATGAATAAAAAAAAATTTGGCAAAAAAAATGTTGTTTTCATTGTTAGTCTCGGGACTTATTGATCCATGTGTTACATATGAACCGGTTAATAATTTTTTTACTATAATAGGCACGTTTTTAATTTTCTTGAGCTATATAGAACTAAAGGTAGAACCTGAATCATAGGTCGATGAGTCCGTCATGCGTCCGTCACGTTGACAGTTCGAGTAAAATCAACGGGATGCTATGAGTACTCCCCTAATAATACGTTTTTCGATGCGGCAACCTCATAGAGTAGGTCGAATTTCTACTTTTACATGCAGCAAAGCACGGAAATGTCATTTAGCAAAAAAGTTTGTTTACGATTTAAGCAATTTAACTATGGAACAAATTGAAAGTAATTGTTTCGATGATAAACTAATAGAAGAAGTCCAAAACAATGAATTAACTCCAGATTCGTTGCCGGACCCAACTGTCACCGCATCGAACTGTCAACCGGACGCACGCATGACGGACGCATCGACGTTTAGAAACTAGCTCCATAATTCACTCTCCATGCCAGAAAATCGAACGACAAAAATCTCACTTATTATTTTTGCTTCATATTGGTTTTTTCCCCCTAAATTTAAAGATAAAATCCAGTTTTTTCTTTATTGCGAAATTTGACGATTTTTTTTTCTTTTGAGTCTGTTCACATTGGTTGAAATAGTCCATCTATTTAGGACAGAAACTGACAAGATTTAGGCAAGGTGAGGAATGCCCTATCAGCAGTCCCACTTCCTCACCTTGCCTAAATGTTGCAAGTTTCTGTCAGAATTAGGCGGACTATTCCAACCAATATGAACATGGTCTTAAGGCCTGCCTTCACTGATGACAAGTTGACAACTGTTTTTTCGAATCTGGTAACACTTCCGAACTGTCACGTGCAATAAAAATATTCACGGGTGAAATTGACGAAGTGTTTGACAGAATTTCGTTAAGAAAACACGAAAACTGATATAAATTAAGTTCTAGGAAAACGGGCAATGTCCAGTGAAATTATTAGAGGTTTGTAAAGGCTCAAATTTATCTTCAGTCTATATTCATTGTAATTTACTTTCAGATATTGGTGAGATTTATACCCGTTTATTCGACCATCGACCCTTTCTCAGCGGCGAAGTTTTATCATTCGTAAAAGAATTCGAGGTAAGTCACTGAAATAAAATGTATTTGTTGCAAGCAATAAAACGAGATAAAAGTTGCAACTACCTGCGGTAGAGGGTGAAAGGTGGGTTTTCATTAAGGTTGGGTTCGTTCCAGGAAAAACGGGGTGATCGAGAAGTTGAGAATTTGTTCACGGCAATTCAGACAACCACTGAAATAAGCGACAACATCATCAAGCGTTGTTTTGCGGCCAGTGAAACAAATTTGCCCAACCTTAAACTTAGTTTGAACGAGACTTTGCTAGCGTGTAACGAAGTATTGGACAAGGAAAGGGATCCCAATTTGGTAAGCGTTTTTTCATGAAACAAAATACCAATTACTGAGCCCAGACGATACGATCTTGTAGGACTTGCAGCTCGAGAAAAACCGTGAAACCCGGAAGAAAGTATGGCAAGATTTCATTGATGATATGACCCACAAATGTTCTCGCATTGATTTGACGTTTGAAGAGAAAGAGGAGGAAATCAGTGAATTCTACTCAGATCTAGAGAGGAAGCTCCATATCCATAAATAGATTCTGTTTGTTCATACTTAAGGCATAAGAAAGCGCATAAAAATGTCCAAAGGTTCCATAGTCGATTGCACAGTAAGGGTCAAGCCATCAGAGCAACTGTGCTCTTTTATTGCTAGTCTTGATGGCATCAACGAAATGCCGGAGAATGTCATAAAAATCTACGATGCGCACAGTAAAACGAAAAGAAAGATTCAACCTTTTAATGGGGAATTCGGCCCCGAGAAATACAGCGAGAATGAATTAAGAATTTTGGAGGAGGTCTCGCTAAATATGCTGAAAAGTGACAAATGTTTCAATGATTTATTCAACGTGAGCGAAAATGAAGATGAGGAAGACGACCACGATGAGGATAATATTGAAACGATTGGTGAGAACGTCGATCCACTGGCTAAAAGAAGCAAAACAAAACAGAAAAAACTCAAAGCAGAAAATAAACTAAAGGAAAAGTCCAAATTATTACTAACACTTAATGATTTACGATGGGTCAGCAACATCCTTGGAGACGAGCGCAGCAAACAAAAGACGGACAAATATCTGCATGAACTGCTAGTTGGATCAAAGCTTGTTCTGCCAAAAAATCAAATAATTCCACGGAATCCAGAACTTGAAGCCCGATGCCAGAAACTTAGGCAGGAACAGGATGCTCGCGTTTATAGAAATATGACAAAGAATGTCGACAGTAGCAGAAGGGATCTACCTGAAGATACTATCGCTTATCAAGGTATAAAAAATTTAAAAAAAATTATCATAATTTAAAATTTATTTGAAAAAATTTTTTTCCAGTGAAATCAATAAATCGTCAATTGATTGCAGTGTTGCAGTTTATTTTTTCAGTGGTCGCTGGCTTTGCATTTGGTTTTATTGGCGTGGAATTGATCCTCGGCAATTTGGACTTTGGATTTCGTTTACTTTTGGGTATTATTTGCGCTTTAGTCATAGCACTTGCGGAAATTTACTTTTTGGCTAAGAAATTGAACGAATACGATGTTATAATGGATGAACCAATACCTATCCGAAATACTGGAAAGTTGCATAAAGATTAACATATTTTATTTAATTGTTTTTGTTTTAAACAATGTATTCTATTTTCCTGGTTTGTTTGCAATCCTATTATTAAATCAAAAATAAATAACATGGAGTAACGTTTTTTAAAATGTGTAGCAAAAACATCACATATAGAACCTGATTGTAATAGACTTGTGACACCACAACTTTGAATTTACGTCAATATGTAATCAATATGAAGAAAGTTTATATTAAAAAAGAATTGATTTCAATTGAGACTGAATATGACGGGATCGCCAGTAGCGATTTCAAGGTAAGTTGTGTAATTTCAAGTATTTCAGAATCTAGGAATCACAACAGTGAACAGCTTCAGTTTTATTCTATTCATACTATCGAATCTTTGTCGTCTGTGCCTCCCCCCCTTTCTGCTGCGATGTTGTATTTTCTTTAAACAATTTAAATTAAACCTCTTGTATTTAATTTATTATTCAGGGTGACATAAATGTCATAAATAAATGGAAGCTCTCTATATAACAAGATCCCTGAAGGAACGGGAAAAATTTCATTATTTAGAAGTTTTTGGAAAATTCCGTTATATGGAGACGATTTCATTTGGTCCGTGTTTCTCTTCCTAAGTCAGCTCTGGGAAAAATTTCGTTATATGGAGGTTCCACTGTATACAGTAGAAGTTGTCTCCGAGACTATTTAAACGGACACATTTTATTTGACCAAATTCGTAGTTAAAAGTGTTTTGAAGAACGGACGTCTGCCATCTTGGTCCTACGATATTTAAAACAAAGCAACCGTGAAAATCAAAATATTTTTAATTCACTTTACAAAAAAGCAAAAAATACGTTTTAGAACGAAATTTAAAAAAAAAATTAATAATTAAACTTTAAGTGACAAAATTGCATTTGAAAAATAAAATATGGAAAGTGAAAGAAAGAATTTTGATCTGGAGAAATTAAACGTGTATAAAGTAAAAAGTTTGGACGATTTTAGTCAAGCATCGACATCTCAAACAAAAAATATTTGCGTCAATAATGACTATTCGTATATTCTTGAACCCAAACCTAAAATTTCATGCATCCCTTCTGCAGTTAAGGAAAAATGTGATTCGCCGACAGAAGCATTGTCGTATGTGTAAAATTTACATAAATTTACAATGATATTTATATGATTGAGAGTTGATTATTTTTTAGCAGTAACCAAGATATTGCAGGACATAAATCGTGTGGGATGAGTGATGATACAGGATTATCTGTTCTTTTTCTTGGACCGAAAATTCAATTAAGGGATTAATCGTTGCAATTTTTATGGAATATTTTTAAAAAAAATTATTTTATTATATTTTTATTCTACTTTGAAGAAAAAAAGTAATTTAAATTGAAGTAATTTTTGTGAATTACGATTTCCCATTATTTGTTTTTAGATTTAAATTCTTGTGTGTAGCTTTGTCAAAAAAGTAGCTAAAATAATTTCAAAATATTGATTAAACTGCATGTGTTTCGAATAACTAAAAAAATACTACAAATATCTTTCTCTTTATGAATTGTTTGTTCATCGTATCATATGCGTTATAAGTAGAGTCCAACGGAAAGTCAGTTTTTGGCCGAAGCCGAACTTAGGTTTTGTTTTAACTGAAGGTTGGCATAAGGACTGATATGAAGGTTTACCGTAAGGGAAAAACACTGGCAGTTTTCTTAAAATAATTTTTTGTCGTTCAAAATAAAAGAAAGATTTGAAAACTTACAATACCAAAGCTCAAACAATTCCCATCAATAATAAAAGAAAAAAAAGAGGAAACATTTTTTGTTGTAATATCTTAAAAGTTGCCATAATCAGTCAACTGAAGACGGTAAACTTGTTTTCCAATGATTTTTCCCACGACGCGCTTTTATAGCTTTTTAAAAACACAACTTTCAACATCTAACAAAAAAAAGTCATGCGTAAAACCACAGAGAAATCATCTGTGATAAATCTCATTAGGAAAATAGATTTGCTTTAATTCTTTGCAGTTTTTCTTTATTTTTAGGTCTCGATTAAACATAAATTTCGCCAATTTCCATGTGCAATTTTTGTTATAAATTTTTTTTTGGACATAAATGTTCGAAGAAAATTCTGTAGTGTCTTTTTATTTGAGACGAACTGTGAGATATTTTCTGGGTAAATATTTTGAGTTGACGAAGAAATTCCACTGGCAAATAAATAATTTCCAAATCGCCGTTCACCAAATACAAATTTTCGGGATACTCCAATGTGAAAAAAATTAGCTCAACCATCCTTGTTTTTTTTTCTTCATTGCGTTGACATTTGACTTGCACCTTCGGCTTAATTTTAACCGAAGCCGAAGTTTGGCCGAAAGAGTGATTTTTTCCAATGTTGGTCCAAGGCGATTAATAGATCGAGCTTTAATTTTAAGTAAAATAAGAAAAAAGTACCAAACGGATTTTATTGTACCAAACCCCTTTCACCCTGAATATCGTTGGTGAAACCACATTGATCAAATCTTTTTCTACAAATTTAAAAACTTACCAAGTTGGTGCGAAAAATCGAATTAAATTACATCAGTACTAAAATTACATTACCTTAGAATACCTTTTCGGGATTAAATGTTAAGGAATATTATGGAAATAGTGAAATCATCATAAATATACATTTTTAATATTTGTAATCGTATTTAATAGCTAAATTTGTTAAATTCTTATAAAAAAGAAAACTTACTACATATTTTAGCGAACATTCATTAATTTTTTCTTTATCTTGCATTTAGTTTTTATTCACAATTTCATTTTTTCTCATATATCATTGATGTTTATTATTTTTATTATTTATTTTTTGTTTTTTATATAAAACCTTTTCTAAATAATTTATTAATGGATTTTTTAAATTTTATGTCTCTATTTTTTTTTTGTTTTCCGAATATAAAAAACAAGAGGCAGATTTATATTCGATGGAATTACAGTGCGTATATTATTTATATGTATAGAAGTTGTCCGTGAAGAAATTAACAAAGTTTTCTTAATTTGATTCCTCTTTGCGTTCTTTTTTTCTGACGGCGCTGACGAATTTGATCATTGCTAATTCAAATAATCTATTTATGATTACATATTGAAATATATTTTCGATTGAAATGGCTTGAAATGGATTCCATTTACAGGTAAGTCATTTGAGTAAAGTATATTTGATTCTATTTTGGAGTATAGAATTTGAATCTTACTTTGAATCCTTTGATTTGTAATTGTTTACTTTTCTGTTATAATTAGATGAATTGCATATTGATGTTTTTCTCTCAATTTGTTTTATTAAAAAATAATAATTTATTATTATTATTATTAATAGCAGTTTTACAACCGATTTCTTTTTTTATATATTTAAACTCTAAGTTTGTAATTTATTATGTTCAATTTTTCTCTTTTTATTTGATTTTTGTTTTACTTTGTTTATATTAAATTTTTTGTTTATTTTTTTAAATATTTTTTTTTGTGTTTGTTACACTTAAATTTGTTTTGGCAACATTTTAAAATTGATTTATTCTCATAATTTATGATTAGATGTAAGCCACGTTAAACCTTCGTACAGGCCGTCACCGGATGTTGCACAGGACGGTTGCACATACCAATTTCGATCTCTTATTCTAGTCAGCCCGAGTTTTTCTTGTATTTCGTGTGGTTTCATTGCTAAAATTTGAATAGAAAAAATTAATTTTCATATTATTTGGAATTTATAATATTTATTTACCATCTGGAAGGTCTTGTTTATTAGCAAATATTAATATAATTGCGTCCCTCATCTCTCTGTCATTGATTATCCTATGTAATTCGGTTCTCGCTTCATCTATCCTATCTCTATCAGCACAGTCAACGACAAATATAAGTCCTTGTGTACCTAAAAAAAAATTATAAAAGTAACATTTAGTAAGTTTTTTTTACCAACAAAAATCGAAAAAATATGCATTTGAGATAAATTTTCCATAGAACCCTAGTGACTGTGATTTCGATAAATTCCAATGGGAGTCATGCAATTTAATTGGATGTATAAAAATTGTTTCTAATTGGATTTTGTGGTATGGGAAAGTTATGTTGAATCGCGTTTTGTTCAAACAAATTTTTGGATAAAATGAACCGTCTCTGAGAAAACTGCAAAAATGTTTTCCTCTGATTTCCGGACGGGATTTAATTTTAGGCAGAAGCCTAGCCTGTACCAAATTTCAACTTTTTACCTTAAATAACTCTCGAATTTTCAAATGTTTTTTTAATAAAAATATGATGTTTAATTATGTAAGAAAGGTATGGTCTCGCCGCTGGATGGATAACGCTATGGTTTTCTTCTTTTGATTAATTTAACATTTTTTTGTAGCAATGGAAGGAATGGTCTAATTTTGCCCATTCAAGAGCTTAGCCTAGCCATTTACAATAAAAACACTGCCGGTCAAAAAAACTTGACCGATGATAAAAAAAACCAATTTTTCGACTTTTCACTCATGTTTCATGTATTGTAAATGTTTTAATTCGACAATTTCTGAAAGAATGTACATAACTGAAGCTTATTCAACATTTTGAAATTATTATTCGATGAACATGATGAAAGAAATAAAAATGATCTAAAATATACAATTTAAACGCATTTTTCATCGAAGTGACCACCTTTTGCTCATTACACATGAACGGTCATACTCGTGATAATAACAAGGAATCAAATGATGAAAAATTGTCGTTGGCGATTGTTGACAGTACATAAACAATGATGCGTGATCGGGTGCGCTCGGCCGACTTGGCCGCGTTTCCTCGAGCCGAGGCGATTGCAGCCGAGAAAAGTCGATAATAGTCGAATATCGATCAATTCAAAATTGAAAATGTCTATTCTCTTATCATTCACCTTGAATGTATATAAAAAACCTTAACTTGCACATACAATGGGAGTGAAAAATCGAAAAATTGGTTTTTTTATCATCGGTCAAGTTTTTTTGACCGGCAGTGTATATAAATATATATAAATGGATGTTTGTCTGTCTGTTTGAGATTACAGAACTTGAAAACTACTTGACTGATTCTTACGCGGTTTTTTGCAAAATTATCTACGTTTCCAGTAGCAGATTTTTAGTTATGATGTTAGATTTTCAAAATTCGGATAACGCAAATATCCTTTTTCTCGTTTTTCCCGGGACAAATCGGCATAAGGGGGTCTCCGGGGTCGCTGATCACGAATCCGTTTTTAGATTTTCAAAATTCTAAACGAAAGGTCCAGCAAGGATAACGTTTTTCCCAAAAGTTTTTAAGTTATTTACGGTTTTTTGACATTCTAAAATTAATACAAAAAACTTTAAGCTGGCAACGAAGGGCCTGCTAGTATTTATCTAAAAATTATCTAGATAATTTGGCTTTTTATCTTATCTTATCTATTATCTTTCAAATTTCCATTATCTATTATCTTATCTAGATAGACAATACGAGCATTTATCTTTATCTTATCTAGATAAAAAAATAATTATCTGGCCTCAACACTGGACGAGGGGAAGGGGAAGGATGATTCGAAAAGCCAAAAATTAGGATGGCCCATATTGCTTAAATATTAAATAACACTTATTGCTTAAATATTAAATAACACTTTAATATTTACCTGTGTAGTAATGCCGCCATAAGGGCCGAATTTTATCCTGTCCTCCTACGTCCCATACATTAAATTTAACATTTTTATATGTAACTGTTTCTACATTAAATCCAACTGTTGGTATTGTTGTCACTGACTGGCCTACTTTTAATCTGTACAAAATAGCTTTCAAGAATATTGGTTAAGGATTCATTAATTGGAAAAAAAACACTTATTCATTATATTGAAAATGATATAACACTGAATTGAAACTAAATTTAGTATCAAGCAGGTTCGAAATTGACAACGAATTAAACCAAATTAATCGAAATGATTAATTAAGAGAAAACCCGACAGATTTTCATTGTAGGTGATGTTTTATTTAACTATTATAGAATTTCATTTAATCGTCTTGTTTTCATCTATGGATCTATGGAGCTGGTATTGATTTTAGTTAATCGGATGAACATCCTTTCGAGTTCTAGTGAAGCATAACTAAATTAAAATCCTATTTGTCACACTTTTCTCTTTCTTGCTTAAAAAGAACTTTACTTATATTAAAAAAAAAATTTGCCTATTTTCTATTCCATTAATCTAATTAGTGCACAAAGTTTTAAGGATCAATTAAGTTGTCCTTTTCGTCGGACCAGATTGTCCTTGGGACGTTCTGTTCTCTTCCAGCCGTGTTTTCTACACTTTAATTTGATTTGTTTCGCTTTTTTTCATTCATTGTTTTTTTTTTTTTTTGTTTGAAAAGGATACTTGTTTTCCCAGCAGCGTCCAATCCCAGCATCAATATCCTCATCTCCTTGTTACCAAATATTTTCGATAGCAGCTTACCCATATTGAACTAAATACCCCAAAAATGGGGCAACTGAAAGAAAAAAAAATAGAAATGAGTAAAAACAAATGTAAATATTAGTATAAGTTATTGCCACATCTTAATAATGTTGTCAATGAGAAATTGAAGCAAGTTATAAAACTGATATTAAGCATTCTTATCTCTGTTTCTCATTTTTAATACAAATTCATTCTTTCATTTCCATCATATAAAGACGTCGTGATTGTCGTCGTCATTAACATTGTTCGTTCGTTGCTTTGATTGTAAATGCAGCATATAAATAAATCCCATATCTATTATAATCACGACCATAAGTATAGCGAAGAGAACTCTCATCAATTCATTGTCGACTGTTAAACATTTTCAATTTCATATCATATATATATACGTAATGCGATCGCATTTACCATAAATATGTAATAGAGTTTGACTTGGTTAAAAGCCATATGCACATCTATTAAGATTATTGGCATTTCATTCGGAACTGTGTTGTCAGATACAATTTTTTTTTGTGTAATATTGATTAAAATTTAGTGCATGAGATGCGCTGTTATTTATGTCCACTCAACTGGCTTTACTGGTTGCAATAAAAAATATCTTACAAAAATTGCGATTTTACATGGTTTGCCCACGTAATATTGTAGGTGCTGCAGCGGAAAAGAAAATCACTACGAAACACAATTTTAGGAAGCCGAACACTGCATCGGGATAAAGTCCCAAAACTAAAATAATAAAAAAAAAGCTTAAAACTTATTAAACTTAGATTTAAACTCTTATTAACCCTTAGAGGCACAGAAAAATAGCAAATAATTTTACCCCTGCGGCACACGAAAAAAAACATTGGATGTACCACACCTTTGAGGATTAAACCTATTTTTGCCCGAAAAAAAAATTTTTTTTGAGACCTTGTGCACTGATACGTTGAGTAACAGCAAAACCTCACAATTGTTAAATTACAATCCGCAATTCGTAATCCATGTGAAAGTTATAGTTACAAAAATCAGAAGTGTTACGAGACCTTAATTTTGAATGTCATTAGAAGGAGATACAGTGAAGACTTTCTTTGCGGACACCTCCGATAAGAGGAATCAAATTTGTCATTCCTATGATAATCATGATCCGACAAACGGGCACCTCCCATAACCGGACAAAAATATTGATCCTGTCAGTGTCCGCTTATGAGAGTGAAAGCTTTCACTGTATATTTGAAATGAGACTCCAAACCACAGATATTCGTACTATTAGACTAGATCAAGCCATTTGATATCTCAAATGGGCCACTGAAACGTCAAAAAGCTATGAGGAAAAAAGGGACAAAGCTAGTAAATTCTGGGAAATTTAAATTCTGGAAAAAATGTTTATGCAGGTCGCCGACGGAATATTATTCAATCCCTATACCGATTAATCATATTAATATTCAGAGCTGCCACATACAATAATATGCAATTCCCTAAAAAATGCTTGCAACCTGTGTATAAGTTTTATGAGTTCGACGTAAAACATATAATTCAAGTGTTATTAAGTTTGTTGATTCGAACATCTGACATCACTAAAGTTCGAAGAAAAAATGAGACAACCATAGTCACGCTGTCCCATATTTTTGCTATGGAATTGTTCGAGTGCCGCTATCTAGTAGTACGATATCTATGCTCCAAACTAAATCCATTTCAAATGACTACTACCATAGAAAAATATACTTACATAGAAGGTTTGCAAGGAACAAACTTTTTGAAATATTTCCCCTACAATTAGGGGAAAATCTTGCTATCTATTTTTGCAGCGCAAATAATAGCCTCCCGCGACTCATTTGGGAAAGAACGGGGAAAATATACAACCTTTGTAAATTGTTGAAATCCAACATTGCCACATATGTATATATTAATTTTTAGTACAAGGGAAAAAAATATATTTTCGCAACGATTAAGTGAAGACCATATTTTGCGGGTTTATCTAATAGGACCAATGTCTGATTGATTATTTTTTACCCTGTTCCATATAAACATAATTTTTATGATGATTTGTATGAAGAAATGCGAAATTAAAAAAAAACTCTTGTTTATTATCAGCTTAATGTCTTGATTAATTAATTAATTAAGAAAATCGGTAAAATAGCAGTGTTGGAAAACACTATCGTAACATAACGAAATAACTAAATGATTTTCGGGCTTTTTCTTCAAAATTACGTGCATAAAATATACCTGCATAAAATATAATTAAAAATATTGTGGTGGTATTTTTAATCTTATTTTGATTTTAAATAAGACATTGTTTTGGCCAGATTCTCTCTATTTGTGGAGACACGAATAAGGAAATTTTTCTAGCAACTTTTTTGGTATCGAAAATATTTTCTTTTTAGTAATTCCAGAAGTAGAGTGAATTTCGCGAAAGCAGTCTGACTCAGAATCAGCGATGTCAAAATAGCTTAAAATTCTATATCTTTGATATTGACCAAAATGTCGTTTTTGTTAAGCAATTTTTTTTTAAGAATAAAACTTTTCAAGATTTAAGATTCAAGATTTTTTTTTATTGCCATTTCATAAATTAACACTATTACAGAATCTTTACATGAGTACTTATAAACTAAAGCAAACTATGCCAGCGTTTAACAATGTTTCATGTATTGAAAATAAAATTTTTACACTGATTTGGGACAAAAATTTTGTGCGATTCTTTTTCTTTGTCTTCGATTTGACATCTTCGATTTGACATTTCTAGTTTGTTTATTATTGAAAGTCGCCAAAAGTTTGTTGTTGTCTTACACAAGCGTCCAGTGGGATGAATGTTTTCGGGCTGGAAGTGCTCCGTGTAAATCCGAAAACACCTAATATTGTTGATTTTGGTAAGCGCTTCCTGGTCGATTCAAAAAATCCATTCGACGTCTTGGAAATTGCAATCAGCAAGCACAAAGAAAAAATGTTTTCTTAACTGTTTTCCGAGTTTGGAAATTTAAAAAATGTTGAATTTGGTGCCGTCCATGTACTATTTTCACATTCTATCACCACACAAGAAAAATTCTGCTTTGCACAACACAAATAACAACATAAACAAATTACTTCACGCGAAATCAAATGACATTTGACAAATCAAAACAAAACATCCCCTTGCCCCGCCGCTCACTTTGCCCTCTAGTTTCAAATTAGACGACAAAGGGGGTCGGAAGCAAGGGAAAATGTTTTTTATCAATTTCAGGGTTGTCTTAAAATTTTAGTACAATAATATATTTAGAACAACATGTTTTAAGTTAAAATTACCAGAAATAAGTTAAAATTACCAGCGCCTTAAAACACACTTTCTCATCCTAACGGAAAGATGATACTTTTCTTACACGTTTTCTTACGAGTATTGTTTATAGAACGAATAATAATCAAATCAATTTAAATTAGCGAGGCGCGTTGTTATAGTGTATTTTATCTAAAAAAAAATTGAAAACTCGAGAACTAATTGAGGTAGGAAGTTGAAATTTGCCATAGAACAGGCTTTTATCAAAAGTTAAACCTCTTCCAAAAATGGAACCACTCCACCCCCCCTCCCCAATACAATTTTCTCAAAAACGGTTCATTTTTTCGAAAATCGCGTTCCATCTCTACGAGAAGCTAACAGCTTTCGAATGCGTCAAAATCCGTTAAGGTTTACTGGCGGAAGTCAATCTTAAAATTTTCATTACATGCATATGCACGGACACACGCACATACAGACATGTTGCGGACTCATCGAATTGGGTCGATGGGTATATGTCTCGGGGACGTGAAGGGCTCCATTATGATTTCGGTTTTTGAAGTGATTTTAATATCTTTCTTATATGTAAGAAAGGTAAAAAGCGTTTAAAGTTATTTAGGTCTAAAAAACCTAAAATTAAGTACTGTGACGTATTTTTTTGAAAGTCCCTTACATGAAAGAGTCAATAGTATAACCAGAGGCAGATATGCTCGAGGTTTTGGTAACGTAAAAAGAGGCCTTCCAAAAATATGTTAAAATTGTGACAGCGAAAATCTCAACTCACTTAAACAAAAATAAAAACATGTATACAAAATGTATGATAAGGGGCTATCCATAAAATATGTGATGCTAATTTTTCCTTGTTCTGAACCCCAATGTCATGTTTTTCGCAACATTTCGCGAGAGATTTTCCAAAATAGAAAAACTTTCAATTTTCGAAATGATGAAAATTGGCAGCCCTGACTGCTGACTGCAGCGAGTATAAAATTTCTGATAACAGCTCCCAATAGGGCAAAAGAAAGCTAAAAATGAGGCGAAAAAAAAATTAAATAAATGAACATTGGTCACAGAACAGATATGGTGCAATATCATTATAGCATTGCTCTTTCACACCCGTAGATTGTTGACAATTTCAGAAGAAATAACCTTAGTAGAATTTTCATCCACATCAGAGCAATCGCAATCCATATTTCCAAGTCGCCTTGACTGGAATTGAGTGTGAGAGAGGGGGGTGGTGACGGCACCCTGGTATGCAATTTCACTATCTGCGAATTTCTATAAAAACTCCATGTTTAACGTATGAGATCTGTTGAAAACTATTATTTAAGGTTAACGATGGCTTATTAGAAGTGCCAGACAAACAGATTTCTTTTTATGTGATGCATTTTTTTTGCACGACATCCCAATTGATTTTATTATTATTATAGTTTTCCAAGTGAAAGACTCTCGTCGTCACTTAGCAGTACTCAAGCGAACGCGCTCCTGAATGAAGTATCGATTTTTTTAGCGCTCATTTGTTATTTCCGACAACAACACACCACACATGTTTTTCACAATTTTCTATGTTTCTGTTAGGTAGCTCGGGCCTAGCGGAAACCTTGACAGTTCCAATTCCAACAATAATTCTCTAAGGTACACGGAATGATGTAGAATTACAAGAGCTTGAAATGTTGAAGGTTCTATTTTGCCTTGAATTTTATTATTTGTTTATTCAGTTTTTCAACTATTGTATTTTAATACCCGTTTAAGGAGGAAATAGATTTGAATACGAGAATCTAAGGGTGGAGTTAGCAGTGTCTAGAGTTTCTGTTTGCTTTCTGCTCTTGTACAATTCGGGCCATGTCACGAAATTGTCTTCATATTAAAACTCAATATGAAAACATGATAGAATACAGGGAAAAAATAGTAAATTATCCTTTATTCTTGCATACTTTTAATTATAATGTACCATAAAAGTACCGATATAACAAAGTTTTTCATTTGTAACACAGTTCCAGTGAACAGAAGCAATCAACGGAAGTGGAGAAAGTGTCAAGGATTTCTGATTTTGTCCCCAAAGATGAAATATCGTTGCCAACTGCTCTACTATCCCAATTTTATTGTAATTTTAGGCATGATAAAGTACGGAAAATCATCTAAATTTTAAAGTATCCATAAATGCGAAGGAAGTCGTTGAGTAGTTTGCATTCTATTTTAAGTCTCGAGTTAAACAAAAGACTGAGAACTTTCAAACGTGTCATTCGTTATCTTGAGCCATTTTCGATATTTAAGAGCAAAGAAGTGTAAAATTTTAGCCCAACATAATAACTTACATTATTTATTCTTAAGACCTATAACGCGACTTGAAACCTGGTATCCGAATTTTGAAAATTTCATAAATTCGGGTCCTAAAAAAATGTGGTACTGCGAACCGAATTTTTTTCAACATTCTTTCTGTTTTTTAAGCCCCTAATCCTTGAATAATTCTTTAAAACCTGGTGTACCCCAGGTACTCACACCAATTTTAAAATTTTTCTTTTTAAAATGTACTTATTTTTATCTAATATCGACAATTAAAAGTTATAAATTTTTACTGGGTTTTTTAATGGTGTTTTAGTGAAATTTTTTAGGGGGTTTTTGGGTCGGCTTTTTTAAAAAAAAAACCCCCCCAATGGATTTTTTGAGATGGGGAAAATAATAACAAAACTGCAATGGCGGCTGCTTAAAATAAGTTCATGTTTTATGGGCGAAACCAGCTGCATAACTGAGGAATGCAAGAGTCCGAAATGCGAAATGTGTCGAGATTTTAGGCCATTGAGACCGGATCCAAGAAGCGTGAGTTAAGAGTTTTGAGCGGATTCAAAGTTCACGCTTTCGGAATCGACCGCTGAGACGAAACTTTAAAAATCGCTATGAAAAAACACTTTCTGTATTCTTTCCGAATTTCACCTAATCCCCTCCAGACGACATACTAAAGGGTCTTTCAACAAGGACATAACAATTTCGTATTTTAAAAAAACGCACCCTAAAACTTTTTTTTATGATCTGGCAATTCTAAAATGTCAGTCAAGGTTTACATTTTTATCATGTTGAAGTTCACGAACAAGCAATGCCACACAGCTGGTCAAACAATTGATCTATTGAAGGAGAAGTTCGGTAATTGTGTAATCTCGAGAAATGGTCCGGTCGAATGGCCACCTCGCTCATGCGATTTAACACCGTTGGATTTCTTTTTATGGGGTTATGTTAAGTCGTTGGTTTATGCCAACAAGCCAACAATGTTAGAAGAGCTCAAAAACAATATCAAACGCGAAATTGCCAACGTTCCGGCCGATAAGGTGGAAGAGTGGTGGAAAATTGGCTCCAAAGAATCAATCAGCAAACGTGCTCGCGGTGGCCATATGAACGACATCGAATTTCATACTTAAATGTAACATGTCCACTACACCTGGAATAAATTTCAGCCCGATATCTCATTTATTCTGTGTTTTATTTAAATACAAAATTCTTATGTCCTTATTGAAAGACCCGATATTATAGATGATGCGTTCGCCTTGATCTACTGTGATTCGCCTAAGCTATGATATACTCGTATGTTAGACGAGTGTGCCGAATGCTCTCGACCTTGTATCCCCTTGCCTAAAACAGTTCAGTTCTCGTTGCTAAAACATCGAATTGTAGCACGCGAAAAGAAAAAAAAAAGTTTTTATGGATTTTTTTTTGAGTTCTAAAAAAAACTAAAGCAGCTGACGATAGTGTCACTGTTCGCACGAATGTGGATGTGGTTGGCAAATTAGATTTTTCGCAGCCTAATTCGCCCCCGTTCGGGGAAAGTGTTAGACAATTTTTTAGAGAACCTCTGCGTACTCCTGTTGTTTATCCCCAGTGACATCCTGAATATCTGTGGCTTTACTCCACTCAAAATGCAAGCGTTTTTACGATTTTGTGCAACAAACTGTTCAAAATATATGGATGCCAGACAACAAAAGGTTCTGTCCTTTTTAGTGCAAAATCCGATAGAAATTGTAGCCAAAAGGGGTAGTTTATTTAAAAAAAATCTCAAGATCGATACCTAATTTTTATGGGTACAAAACACTTTCAATAACAACTCATGCTGTCACTAACGCGCTCTGCACATTTTAATTAAACCCCCTAAAGTTACGTGAAAAGACGCCAACACGAAAAGCTAACGGGAAAAGGAAATGGAATGTTTATTGACATTTGGTTTGTTTGTCAAAAAGAGTTTATTCAGTTTCGATATCGTCGGATTACTTGGAGACTATTTCCATTGTTTGTACAAAAAGATATTGGCTAAGGTTTATTTCACCTGTTGGGAATACAGCGATTAATAGAGAGTGGGAAAAAACGAATTAGAAACAGCGATAACGAATCACGATGAACTTTAGTTCTAATTTTTTTAAAAGAAACAGTTTGTACGTCAAATTTTTACGAAAATTCCGTGCATCAGCAACTTTTTAATGTCATTGCGAAAGGTTATTTATGTCTTGGCATAAATAAAATTTACAAAGGTAAAAGCATAATTCATTTAAACAACATGCCAGCTTAGTTTACTGGCTCCCATAAGAATCCAGTTTGGGGCGGGCAGTTGGGAACTTTCAAAGTCCTTAAGCTTCGAAAGTTGAAAACAAATAAACTTCTCTCGGACGGAATATCCGGAATACATCACAGTTAAATACCGAACTCTGAGCTATAGGGGAGGATAGGCGAAAATCCTGGAATCCATCGCCCTCATCATAGTTAATCCGAATTCTGTCTGCGATGGCGGCTGCCAATGTTTGTTGACGTCTTTGGTCAACTGGTGAAAGATTCTACGCAAACTTCAGAAGTGCTGAATTTTTATTTTTTCGTTGTTGTTGTTGTTGTGTTATTCAACATGATATTTCAATGGGGAAGGAAGTCTGATAAGTTGGTGTTTTTGATTTTATTTCAGCTTTAAGTTTGTCTGCTTGCTGGTTTCCAGGAAAAAACAACAATAACGAAGTGTTTTAAAACAAAAAGTCATAAATGGTGCCAGGGCGTGGGAAGCGCGCTCCGATTTGGATTCTTTAATATCAGTGAAAGCAAACAGTAAGAATGATAAATTTTTATTGGGGAGAAATACTGGTAATAATAGCTGGACGTGTTGGCCTTTTCCCTATAATCATGCATTTGTGGATAGGGAAGGTTTTCAGTTACCAATTTTGATTCTCTCCAACAAATCCGATAGATGACCTATTGCGGCCGTTTGTAGCCTTCAACATTAGAAAAGTTATGAAGGTGAATTGTGTTCAATGTTATCAGTTAATAGGAAGATTAGCTCGAACCGATACTGATGCTTTTGATATGAAATGGGTATTTGATCGATTGATTGTTTAACATTTCCTCGAAACATAAAAATACATGACCCTGATAATGAGAATTTTGATTATAATGATTGGTTTTGTGTTCTGGTACGTTATGTCCCAACAACAATACATTTTCGTTATCATTATTGGAAAATTTTCGTTACTATGTGTGTTTCGGAAATGTTTTTAAATTATAATAAATAAAAGGCGTTTCTCTTTTGTTGTTTTTTTTTTTTTTTGAAAATCGGTAAATATGAGCCAACATTAATTTTTTTCTCACAAGCGCAGGACTTCCACTATAGGTCATAAATAAAAAGGCGACGAGGGAAACTTAACCACATCTGGCAAGATGTCGTTGACCATCAGAGCAACGCAAAGAGAATTGGAATGGAAAACTAGCGGACATCGGCATACAACCGAAACTTCTCATTAAACCGGAATATTGATTAAACTTTGTATCTTTTGCAAACCAGTATTTTCTTTTGATTAAAACCAGTAAATCTTCAAAAAAAAAGTTATGAACTGACATTTTGTGTTTTTCGTCCCATAATTCGGAGTTTCTACATTAAAGGGAATTTTCCCTAGCTCCAAATTTGTCTATAAAATATTAGTTGTGATCTACACATACCTTTCCTCTACAATATTTAGTTTCAGAAAAAAATATGTAAAAAGTACCTAATATTTTTTCAAATATCTCAAGAAATATCGTTAAATGAAAAAAATGCAGGAAATTATATTTTCTTTGAATTATAGATTTTGAGAAATTTTCAAAAAACCTAATTTTTTTCAAATATCTTGAAAACCGTTAGAGATACGCAAAATGCAAAAAATGCGTAAAAATTTACATCCTTTAAATTTTGTTACATTCATTTTTTTCCAAAAACGCAGTTTTCTAGACATTTTCAAAAACTGTTTTTTTTTTAAAGTGTTAGGGAGGTACCCATTATAGCCGTAATTCCCAAACTTTTTCAGTTGACGCCCCCCTTGAACACTTATCAAACAGCTAAGGCCCCCCCCCCCCTTTTTTTTGAAAACCTGTCAAACTTCCGTGGTTCTAATTTAATATTTTGAGTTAAAAATCCACACACACTTTTACTGTACATTTCAATTATTTATTTCCCTAGTTTCTACAAAAAAAAAACTGAAAAAATAGAAAATTAATGGGATGAGTGACACTGTTTTCTTTCACTAAAATCTGAATATTAGGTCTGATGTTTGACAGAGCACACCGGAGATCGCTTTCCAGATTAAAGCTAGAACCTGAATCGTACGTCGATGCGTCCGTCATGCGTGCGTCCGGTTGACAGTTCGATGCGGTGACAGTTGGGTACGGCAACGAATCTGGAGTTAATTCATTGTTTTGGACTTCTTCTATTAGTTTATCGTCGAAACAATTACTTTCAATTTGTTCCATACTTAAATTGCTAAAATCGTAAACAAACTTTTTTGCGAAACGACATTTCCGTGCGCTGCCGCATGTAAAAGTAGAAATTCGACCTACTCTATGCGGTTGCCGCATCGGAAAACGTATTATTAAGGTAAGGATACACGACGAGAGACTTTGGTCTCTGAGACCAAAAATTTCGCCTCTGGATACAAAGAGACCTGTGTATACACTTCGGAGACCGGAGATTTATCTCCAAGTACAAGTCTCTCGGGTCTCTTGGGAGACTTTAGTCTCTTGCAGTGTAGCTATTCTTTTTAATGCGTCTCCGGTCTCCAAAACGTTTTGATATTTATCTCTTGGTCTCCGGAGATTTTGACATTTCAGGTAATTGTTTTGTGGGAACGAGAATTTGTTTCGTTGTTTTGAGATTAAAGGTCAGTTTTTATAAAGAAAAAAAGTGTTTTTACTTATTCTATATTTTAGATTAGTGATATTGTTGTTATGCTTGGAGACGAGATACCTGCGTCGTGTATGCACTCCAGAGACTTTGCTTTGAGAGACTTTTTAGTAAAGGTCTCCGGAGATCTATTTTTTGATCTCCAGACTTAAATATCTCTGAACGTGTATACACTTTGGAGATTTTTGCCTTTTGTACCCTGGAGACCAGAGACCAAAGTCTCTCATCGTGTATCCTTACCTTTAGGGGAGTACTCATAGCAGCCCGTTGATTCTACTCGAACTGTCAACGTGACGGACGCATGACGGACGCATCGACGTACGATTCAGGTTCCACCTTTAGTCTGCAACGCTGCTTTGTTTTTATTAGACAAGACGAGAACAATATCTTGAAATGTTAATTTCAAATTTCTTCACGACTACCGTCCGTAGCTCTACGCCCCCCAAGGGGGGCGCGGCTGAAATTGCTTCATGCCCCCCTGGCCGTGGCCCCACGCACCACGGCATTATAGCTACCAATACTTTTCCAAAAGTTGACAGAAAATTACAATTTTTGCAAAACGTTTTTATACAAAAAAAATTTAAGGCCGCTAGGTCAACGTATTCTCGAGGCTTTTAAGATACGTAAAACGGAAAGACTGACAGGCAGATGCACGAACATCTTCATAATTTCCTCATGAAACGGATTCCGTACTGTTCAGAAAGTTTAGATCGGCCCACATTCTCGAGTCGGTCTATCTGTACGCATTCTACAGTTGAATATACGCACTCAATAAAGAATTTTAACCTCCTGCAATACGAAATAAGTACAAACTTTTTTACATAACATGGATTTTTTTAATACCATTTTTTCCCCTGGGCGCTATTAAAATATAACAAAAATACTCCTGCGCGTTATAAAAAAAAAAAGAACATAAATAATCCGGGACGCCCTTAAATAGAGGATAGCGCCCGAGGAAAAGATGACAAGCCTAATTTAAGGGTATATTAGTTCTTGGCATTTAAAATTTTTCGCCCGAGGCGCAATAATTTCTGCCTGTATTAATTTTTTAATTGAAAGTTTAAATAATTTCCATCTGCATGCATTTTTTAATTAAAAAGGTGGATTTTTTTGAAATAATTTCTGTCTAGATGCATTTTTTCATAAAAAAAAATATTCGAAGAACTAAAAAATCTTTTTTAACTAGATATTCACAAACAAAAATTGGATCAAACTTCTTCTTTCTGGTCGGTCTAGAAACGGAGGAGGCGCCAAATACAGCGCCTCGGGCCCCGCTTGGCCTTGACATTATAGTGAACGCTCCCGATTACGGTTCCCCCATGAGAGATGTCCGTAAAGATGCTTCCACTGTACCTAGAAGACTCAATTTTTCAAAGTTATAACTTAAAGTTCCCTTGTACTTCAAAAACATAAAAAATAGAAAATATTTTATTATAAAAAACAATCTTATCAATTCTCTACAGACTCTACAAATTTCTAGATTGGCAGGTAATTTTTCACTTCGAAAATCTCCTCGCCTCGAAAAACCTTATAAATGGTCATAGCTATGGCAAAATATCTGCAAAACCGAGAAATTACCAAAAATCATAATTTCATGTCATCAATTCCAGTGAAACGTCTATCTTCTAGCTGTTTCTGACACTATTCATTGTACACGAAAAAAGTCTGGCGCGATCAAGAAGAAAAGTGGGAAAATGCGATAAGGTTTAAAGCTGTACGAATGTTGAACCATTGATAAATATTTTAGCTCTATCCATCAGACTCTGTTGCTGCATGATATTCTTCTAATACTAGTACTAGTGTAATGTGAAATTTATTGTATGAGCAACGCAAAGTCATAAATCGCAGTAAAGGTTCTCCCACGATATTTATGTTGATATCTGCGGATTTTTCTTTTTTTTTTTTGTTTAAATGACATGAAAAAAAAAGAGTTGGAGAGATGAGAATGCCAATGAAAGTAGTTCAAGGAAATTTCTAATTTGCTATCATCAACATGGATCATAAGTGCACTTAAGTCCTCAAAATGGAGTGAAAAAAAATTGTCAATGACATCGTCATGTAAATTTACTCAGCCAATATTAATCGAGCATACATCGGACAAGCCAAGTATTAAATTCTGTCATATTTAACAAGGTGCCAGTTTATCTGTCGATATGAAATATTGATTTTCTTTCCATAGATTGTGTTATATCAGTTGCTTAAAAAAAAGAAATGAATCGCTTAAACTCTGAAGAATATTGGGTTGAATTATGATTAGCGAATAAAATCTTCTTTTGTTTGTCATTGCATAACCACATGCAATCGTCAATTGGTTTATCGAATATCGCACACAGACGGGAATCTCGAAAAACATGGCCAAACTTCTAAACAGTTTAATTTCTTGGAAAAAACTACGTTTTTGCAAAACGTTTTCACAAAAAAATTCCTAAATTTACACTACAACCCAACAAAAAATACATACAACCAGCGAAACATCGTTTTTTTCGAAATAATCGCGAAAACCAAATTTTTTTAAATAACGGTATATCTTGATGACGACTTCTAATGAAAGACAAAAATGTAGGAAATTTTATTGTCTCCAACTTTTTTCATGCATAAATCTATTGAAAAACACGTAATTTCGGAGTAAATCTCGAAAAACACATTTACTATTTTTAAGCAGCCGCAATTTTGATTATTAAATAATATTTTTCTCGCCTGCGACACATTTCTTCAACTTTTCGCATGCGGTGTATTTTTCTTTATTGTATTTATTTAATTTCGTTTGTGTAACTCTTGATTTAAATCATTGCTTCGTATTCTGTTTGAAAAATTTCCCGTGCGGCTTATATTTATTAATTATATTTTAGCCAGCCTTCTTACTCCCTCACTACCTCTCCCCTCATGATTAACACATTTCGTGCCACATATGTGTATGACGTACAGATGAAAAAAATAAAATATTTATTAACCAGTAGCCTGGCAAATGTATGTGTATAGTTGGTTTTCGGAAATAGCTGTGAAAGTACTGAAAGGAATAAAAATAAAGTTTTGAAGATCCACTTTTGATAAAATTCAGCTTGGCACGCAATGTGTTAATATGATCACTCTAAATATTTGTTTATGTTTCACTAGGTCTTTGTAGTTCTAAGACTGAAAATCTAAAAAAAGATTCCTACAAAATACAAATCAGAAAATTCTTTATAAATAATAATGGTCAAAACAATTATTCATAATTATGTAAAACCCCATCTAGCACCCACAACGGTTATGTCAACCATTTTCAAGTGTAATGCAACGACATTTCTCCGCTTTTCGTATCAATTCTGAAAATAACATATATTTTTTCAGAAAACAATTTTAATTTAAAATCAAAAACTTTTATGATAGAACATAAATGAATCATTGATTTTAATACATTTAATTTTAAAAAAAGTTTTTTTTATCAAACTTTTTGTTTGCTGCTTCATGACAATAAAGCGTGGTGTACATTGGTCAAATAGACTGAAAGCCAGTAAATGATTCAGCCAAATTCAGCCATCCACACGTTTCAATTTTCTGTCTCAAGTAGAATGACGACTGAACGAAAACCTAACCTAAAAATGTCTGAAAAAAAATATCACGGCACTTTTTTTTGAAAATATTTGCGAATTTCACCTAAAACTGTTTGTTGTCGAAGGGTTTTCTATATTCGTGCTGTTTTGACCAATGTACACCCCGCTTAACTTCTAATCTCCTAAAGTGTAAATATATTAACTTCGTTGAAATAATTATGTTTTTTTAACAATTGAATATGAATTACAAAAACGTCTATAATTAAATGCCTGTTGAACAACGAGGGTAGAGTGAAAAGTTTCAGATCTACCAAACATGCCTGGTAAGAACTATTTGATAATTACAAACTTAGCAACTGTAACTTAATTTATATTTCACACATATTTGAAAATTTCATAGAAACCTTCCACTCCTCTGCGTTCATAAAATGATTTCAATGACTCAACCCATGGGTTGTGTATCAAAACGGTCACACTTGTGTTGTGTCGTATTAATTAGTAATAATAGCGATAATTGCTATTGCATAACTAATGTTAATCGCCAAAGATTGCGCTTAGGTATTTCTAAGATTGTATATTTCATGTGTAAATACCAGTGCCCCGCATCACCGGAATTCCTCATAATGGGGATAGTTTTCCATGATTTCCAATCTAGAGCTTCAATGACATTTTACTTAAAAAGGCAAGAAAATTCTTACATAATTAGAGAACTGCAGATAATGGACTAAAGTTCACATGTGATGTGAATATAAGAAAAAGAAAACGAAAACGATTTCACTGTGTACAAACGAGTATCGTGCGATATCAGCACTTTTTGATTTATATTTGGGTTCGTTTTAATTCTACCGAGGCAAGATTTCTTTTTCTACTCATGGTAAATGGAGAAGGCGATTTTTTTAAATGAATTTTGTTTATTCAGATGTTTTTTTTGGGATTAAAACCAATCAATTCAGTTTAGGGTTAAAATAAATTATACGAACTGCAGTCAAAACGTGAAAAAATCGTGAAATATTTTTGCGATTGTGGAAAAAAACAACTCCGATTTTAAAAAAATAATTTTGATATTACTTGGTTGAAATTTTATTTTTTTTCATAACAAAAATGCTATTGTTTTACAAAAATATCCACAGATCCTATAGGTTGCATAATCCTGTGAATAAAACCGGCTGCTTATTGTATGGTCAAAAAAAAAAAAACAATCCACCGCAGGTATAAACAGTCTGTGCCGGAAATTCTTACCTCAAGTAAATATAAATGTAAGGTCAAAGTATGAGAAAAACAGCAGGAAATGTTGGAAGAGGAAAAACCAATTTTCTATGTATAAAGGATCGATTTTTTGTGTGGTTTTTATTGTGTTCTGGTGCTTTCTAGTCCTTTTGACGTACATATATGTTAGGCTTTTAACAGAAAACAATAGGAATAAAATTGTTTAAACTTTAAAGCTCTAACGCAGATTTTTCCAGGAAGCACTTACAGTAATCAAAGTTTCGTTCACTTTCGAGGTTGTGATTGAATTGAAAAAAATAATTGAAATAACGTTTTGGGTGGCCATGTGTGGATTGATGGTTTGCGAAAGAATGGAAAGAATCTTGGAAAAAAGGAAAATGGTAGGATTTTACAAAAGATTTTAATGTTTTCTGTTTATTTAAGTTTAGCAGGGGAAAAGTTTACATTTTTTGAATTTTCCTGTATATTTTTTTTCGTAGAAATATTAGTCTGATGATGTGGTAACAATCTTTTAACCACTTCTGCGGAAATAATCCACGTCCATAATCACTTTGCAAACCGTCCAAGATTCTAACCGTGTCCCTATTACATCATGCTAATGTTTTTCTGTTTCGCTGAAAATTTCCCAATCAAATAAATGGTATTTAGCTTAAAAAAATCACGTCAAAAATTCTACGATATCAAAAAAGATATTGTTTGGCTAAATTTTAAAAAAATGGCGCACTATGTCTAATCTAAAGTCTGCAATGAAAATTGAATTGAAAATGAACTTTAATTCAACTAATTTTGCCAACAGACATTTCAATCAAATTGCCTACAAAACCAACCGTTTTAAATATGTGAAAAATGTTGCGCGCAAAAAATAAATTTTAAACAAATCTTTTAGCGATTTCATCAACAAATGATTGGATTCTTCGGCTAAGAAGGAAAATAAGAAAGAAGAAAATTTATTGCTTGGTTCAACCATTAGGGCTATAACACAGTCCATCAAAGTCAACCTTATGTGCTGGCGAAATTTTTTGGGCAAAAAATTCATGTGAAATCCCACAAGTCATCTAATCATCATGCAGAAAAAATATCTGATGTGAATAGCACATGACTTTCTTATACGAAATCTCGGTCCTGCACAATTTATATAAAATATCTCAATAACGGTAAAAGATACTGATGTTCGCTAAAAGAAAAATTTATAGAGAATGTTAAAGCCTTTAATACTTCATTTAAATATTTTTACAAGAAATTGTTAGTTTGTAAGGAACTCGCAAAAATCTAGGTGTTTACCTTTTAATGAAAATACCTCAATGACGGTCAAATATAGCGGATAACGATAGAAGACAAAATTGTGGGAATCTTTAGTCTGTTTAATTTGATTCATACATTTGACCTACCGAAAAACCGTTGTTTTCGAGATAGTTGATATATCTCGATAACGGGTTGAGATACAGAATTCTAATAAAAGGCAAAAATATAGAAAATTTCATTGTGTCCAACTCTTGTCATATACAGTGCTCCGCAACCTTTATTTGCATACGGCACACCAATTTTTTTTTTCTGGAAATCCGGGGCACACTACAAAATAAAATATAAGAAAATTCGTGTAAAAAATATTTATAATGAAAAAATTTAAAAAAAAAATCCTGAAAGAATTATTAAATAGCTATTTGAAATATTTACCGCGGCACACCTAATATCATTTCCCGGCACACCAGTGTGCCGCGGCACACTGGTTGCGGAGCACTGATATATAATACTACCGAAAAATGCGAATTTTCGGAGTCAAATGCGAAAAATCAAATTACGATTTTTAAACAGACGCCATTTTGGTTACTTCTGGCTTACGGATTTCCTCGAAAATCTCAAGTAATCGTCTCGTTCTAGTAACAAACAAGCATGTAAAATCTCTTGTCTCTGGCTCTAGTAGTTTTTGTGAATTTTTGTTCACAAACTGACAGACAGGAAGACATTTTTGTAATAATGCTCCTATCAACTCAGGAGTGCTTGGGCAATGTTTTTAGGCAAAATTAAGAGGTCGATATTTTTTATGAATACAATACTTTATTATACTTTGTATAAGAATGTAAAAAAAGAACAGAACAATTCACTCACACGTGTGTATTTCTGCCCAGTTAGGGAAGGCATGAACAAAACAGCCCACATATTCGTATAGAAAAAGATATACGACGAATTTCGCATTTTCGTATTATCATGAGCCATTCTTGGATGGATGTCAAAAGACGTGGCAATATAGCAAGTCCACAGTTCTGGTCCGACGATGACACACACGTGGCTTAGATGAGAAAAACCTTCAAGACGCCTTCGTACGAAATAAATAATATGAAAATTGTAACCTGCGATCCAAGTTGTACTCGAGATATCCATTGTGGTGGCATCCGATTCATTCCCCCTGCTCCCGGTCACGTATTATTGTCAAATGGTGTGGAGAAAAAGCGGGGAATTGTCTTTTTATCCGATTACAGATTAGAAAATACACACAAAATTATTCTGCTGTGAGACTTTACTTATTCATGTCAAGAAAACGGAAGTATCTAATTAAACGAAAGTGTTTCTCATTTCCCCCCGTGAACAAAGTGTATATATTTTTGTTTTGTGTACGAGTCTACGCAAGATGTGAAGTGAGCGAAGATGAAAATTATTTTAGTGGTGAATTTTTTTCCCTCAACACGAGAGTCGCTTTTCCGAGTTATATGGTTTTAGGGCAATCATTTCACATGCAATTTGTCTTATGTCTTCGATGATAATATTTTCTTTTCATTGAACTGTGGCTGGAGAAAACGCGCCGCGATGATGAGAATGACGACGCTTTTAAGGCGAAAAAAACCACCAAATTTCCTCAAACGGAAGAAAAATGCCACTGGGAGAACGTTTTTGGTATCCTTGGAATGATGACGAGAAAAAAAACTGTCTTGTGGCTGAGCCAAAATTCATATTTATATCATGCGGATGTTGGAAAATTCGCCGCGAGACAAATTTCGCCTTAACCTTGTCGGCTTTTGGCATAGCACAAAAAGTGGAAAAATACACTTAGATTCAGCACATTAAAATGTGTTTTTGTGCTTGTGAGAAGTGGGCTGAGAATACAAGTTCTTGGTTTTAACAACATCAATGATATTCATCTAAATTTAAAGCGTGTGAGATAAAATTAAACGTTTTTTTTTGTAAAAGACCCAACCATATTTGGTTAACAAGTGAGGAAGATTTATGTTTAACCTTAAATCTGTCATGACACAGTTTCCCGGCAAGAACACAGATTCGATGGATGGCTCTCTGTATTCTTATCAAACCAAAGATAATAATCCATCTTCAATTTAAGTTTTATAAATATATCGTTAATGATGGCATATTTATATTATGATTGTTACTCAAACAATATAATCGTAGCGATTGCCACAAAAAAAACCTTAAAATTTATCTTAAAATGTTATTAAAAAACAAGCATAAAAAGTTGTTTTAAAGATGAATAAAAAAATGTTCGAAAAATGGGAAGTTCAGACCCGATTTTAAGCAATAGAAAATTAATTAAATTTTTTACTAACAGAAACTGCTTCGGCATCGGCTACCTTCGGCCAAAAATCACACCTCCGATCAAACATCGGCTTCGGCCAAAATTAAGCCGAAGGTTTGGCCGGAGTCGAAGGTACAAGTGAACTGCCAAATGTCGAACATTTTTGTCCAAGAAATTAGAAATGTCTTGGACACGACATATTTTGTCTACACGAAACATTTTTTGGCAGGACATGAAAACAGGCGAAATTTATGTCTAATCGAGACCTAAAACAAAGTAAATTTGCAGAAAATTCAAAGTAATCCCATTTCCTATTTTTTTTTTTGGTTAGCAAGTTATATTGCAATTGAATTTCCAAAAATTTTTCAAAACAACTATTTTTAAAAATTTAGAAAAGCGCGTAAAAGTTTTAGACTTCTTCATTTGACTGATCGTGACACTTTTGAAGATATTAAAACGCTAACAAAATCTTTCTATTATTTTTAACGACAAAGAATTTTTTTTAACAGAATCGTAATTGGTTTTCCCTTACGATAAACATTCTTCTCAGCTTTTATGCAAATCTTCGGCTACGGCTTTGATCGAAGGCTAAGAAAAATGACGAAGTTCGGCGTTGGGCCAAAAACTGACCATCGGTTGGACTCTAGTTGTAATCATTAAATACAAGTAAAGTTTATTGTGTTTAGCAGAGAAATCAAGGGTCAAATCTCGTAATTTAATTTTGATCCAATATCACTCATCCGATTGACTTGAAATTAACCACACATACGTAATTCCGATGACAATACAATATGTGTGTATGCAGTCTGTCTCTCCTCCTACTTGCCGAGTCCATCTCCAGCTATAATTTTCACACGATTTTTAAGCCTTAAGTGAGAATTACAATGGCCCGAAAATGGTTTGATTGACTGAGAACCCTCTGTCCTGTTCATATCTAATCCTCATTTTGCCTTCCACGCTGCGCAGCATTTTTGATTGCTGGTTTAGTATGGCTTTAGTTTCACGGAAAAACCGACTATTTGGAAGTAATTCAACGCTTTATTATTAATAATGACACATTTTAACAAAATCAAATCATCAAAAATTAAATTTCAGTAAAAACAAAAAATGCATTTCACACGACAGCATTCTGGTTTTTTGCTGTCGCTGGTGTTGCCGGCCTTTAGAATTCAGCCTTTACTAATCAAATCCAAAATGACTAAAAATGATAAATAAAAGCGAGATAAAAGCATCAAAACTAAAATAAATATTTATCTCGCTTTTATTTCTGATATGTCTGCCGTAATTTAAAAAAAAAAACGAAAAAACTTTTTTTTGTTTTCCATTAAATTTTTTATCAAAATTGGGTTTGAAAATCTTACACTGTTTATTTGATGATTGCCCCTTTGGAAATGAAGCTTTTTCCATAGAAGAATAAACACAAGAAAAGCCAGAAAACGTTTAAAATAACAATTTTGGGTTTAAGAAAGTTTTAGTCTTTTCACCCAAAATTGTTCCATTAATGAAATTCGATTTTCTGTCGTCGTGGTTGTTTCTTCTTCCAACAACCATATTTGGTTAACAAGTGAGGTCTCAAACCTCGACTGCATGAGGAAGATTTATGTTTATCCTTAAATCTGCCATGACACAGTTTTCCGGCAAGAACACAGATTCGATGGATGGCCGGGGGCACTCTGTATTCTTATCAAACCAAAGATAATAATCCATCTTCAATTTGAGTTTTATATATCGTTAATGATGGCATATTTCTATTATGATTGTTACTCAAACAAAATCTTCGTATATAGCAATTGCCACAAAAATAGAAAAATAAACGTTGGAATGGGATTTACCAACAGTTGTTATATAATTTTGTTGTCCTCGTATCTTCAATAGACACGACGAAGGAGGTAAATTTTTGTATATGGACGAGATTGAAGGCTTAGTACCTTAAGGCGATTTTCCTTATCCGGGCAAGCACCAACTTTTAGATAATCATCATTGTTTATTCGTTTGCCTATTTGCAGAATTCCATCTTTGTTTTTGTTTTCAATTTCAAGAATTCTGCCAACAGTGGCTTTGAATCTTCCTTGAACTGTGCTTGCGAATGTTTCTTTTTGTTTGAGGTTAGATTTCATTCTAATTAGTCCCATGTCATCCCCTCACTTAACACCTTCCACTAAATCTACATATAACTCTCATTTATTTAGGTTTTTCCTTATCACAAATAAATTTCCTCCGTAGATCTACGTGGGCGTTGGTTAATTGCATTTTTGGCCTTTTCGCTCTCATTCGAATCGAATTCAGTTTCTCTTGAATTTCGTACATAATCACGTACAAACATTAGAAATAAACAAAAAAAAACCCCCCCTCACACACAGATAAACATTACAAGAATATATACTCGTAAGTATGTAACTAGATACCATATTCAATGGTAGATCTTTCTCTCGAGTTTTCCAATTTTGTGAAATATTACTGAGAGAAGTTAAAGATGCTTTCCTCCTTTTTGAATTTTTGACGGATTCCGGTGAAAATATTATCCAGGTGCTCCTAACATCCTAAAATAGATCAATTAGGATAAAATCAATTTCTGGCGTTCGCTTCTCTTTTTATAATTGAAAAGCATCGTAAAATCAAGAGGAGTTTGACGATTCGATAAGAATAGAAGTGAGAAATATTGAAAAGGTTTCAAGGATTCCTGATACATAATGCCATGTGGCTTCACTCTCGTCATGATTCTGAATAGTCGTTTCGGATGGTGATTTTAAAATATTAAACTAATTAAATATGAAGAAGTTTTATCACAAGAGAAAATTGTTTGGAAACTTTAAGGATAAAAGATGCATGAAATATTCAACAATTCATTAAAAGGATAAAAACCGTCAGTATTTTTTTTTTGCAGGAGAATTCAATATTAGACGAAATTTCTCTGACTCGAGGTCTCGACTAGATATAAATTTCGTCCATGTCCTGGCACTAAAATGACTTATGGAGACAGCTTTTAAAAAAAATGTGGCAGAACATAGAAATTAATTTTAAAAATAAAGTTTTTACAGCCTTACACAGCCTTTACACGCGTCTGTAGAGCTGACACAGTCTCGTGTAAATGCTTACTGGCACTGACAAGTCTGTACTGACGGGACATTTTTGTAGTCAGTACAGACATGCCAGTAATTTGACATTTCAGACATCTAAGATGGCGGAAAATGAAGAATTTGAGGTAAATCTATTAAATTATTATGAATTCACTATTTTTAATTCTTTTTTTTACTTTTAGAACTCTCAGACTGGTGAAAGAAGACTAACTAGGGACGAGATAATTAAAATAATGAAGCATACGAGCAAAATTCATGCCTCTGAAATACGAGGGACTGTAGCTGTGTTACTAACGAAGTCATTTTGAAAATGAACTGGCTGCCAGTTCGCTAAATGTCTTCTAATTCGTTGTCAGTAATTTGACTTTTGGAGTCTGTGCTACTGATAGACTTTATAGTCGCGTGTAAAGGCCGGGTTAGTGGCCTGAAAAGGTTGAATGTTTCGAAATTTACATCCAGCACTCTACGCAAATCGCACAAGTTAGTATTATTCAACATTTTCAAGCCGCTAAGGCAATAAAAATAAATTTTTATAAAAAAAAAATTTGACAGTAAAAAAAATATCTGATGTGAACAGCACATGGCTTTCTTATACAAAATTTACGTTGGTGCCAATTTATGAGCACACTATAAATCAACGAATAAAATTTTAGTTTTTTTATATAATGTGATTTTTTTTACAAAATCTGAAATATCTCGATAACGGTGAAAGATATCAAATTATGGCAAAGTGCTAAAATGTAGAGAATTTCAATATCATTAATTGTTCGTTTAACTGTTTTTTCGAAAAACCGTTAGTTTGCAAGCAACTCGTAAAAATATATATTTTTCTATTTTTTATGATATCTCGATAACGGTAAAAGATAGCGATAATAATAAAAGACAAAATTGTGGAAAATATTATTCTCTTCAATTCGTCTCATACTACCAAAAACCCGTTATTTTCCATATAATCGCAAAGAACTGATTTTTTTTAATACCGGCATATCTCGATAACGGCTTGAAATATGTAGTTCTGGTAAAAGACAAAAATGTAGGAAATTCTATTGTCTCCAACTTGCCATACATAAGACCTACTGAAAAACGCATAGTTTCGAAGTAAATCGTGAAAAACGAAATTGGGATTTTAAAAAAAGCCCAATTTTTATCACTTCCGGTTAACGGATTTTTACCGTTTAACGGAGTAGGATCGTCCCATCCCATGAAGACACCTGTAAAATATTATGACTCTAGCTCTATTAGTTTTTGAGAAATCTTGTACACATTTTGAGAAATCTTGTAGAAATCTTGGCGCAAAACACTCTTCATATTCTCAGACATCTTTTCCATCCTAGTTTTTTTTCTGCACTTTGCAGAAAAGAATTTTATTTATTTTAGTTTTAAGTTTTTCAATTCTTTTTTCTTAGTTGACCTCTTTACTCAAAATACACCAAATGCGTTTGTTTTCGTATAAAATTAGTTATCATTGAACCATAAAGAAATTTGTTAGATTAAAGTCAACAAATCGACCATAACAATTGTCGAGAGAAAAGTTAAGAAATTAATAACCCTAAACTTGATGGGAATCGCAACCGAAAGGGCAACAACTGCCTGTTTTAATAAATTACGGAAAGCCAAAAACTAAACTGTAAAGTTCTGAATTTCCAAGAAGAGTCAGCCCAACTTTATAAAATCATGTTAGGTATTGATTGGGTTTCTTTTCAAACATGTGTACACGACATACAATGTTGTAATGTTATCTCCCCTCATCCGTTTGGCCTGACGTATTCCACCCGACACAGACTACAAGTCTGTTGAGAAGACTAACACCGCATTTCGTCCTTGATACCACCTCATATGCCTTCCGTATTCTTTCATTGGGCAACATTTCATTCTGTAACATTCCTCATATTTTATATACATGAAACTATACAGAATATGGGAACAAAGTGGAAAAAAATTAGCCCAAGTTACTTAAAGATAAGGAATAATATACTCAAATTATGTAAGACATTAAACTCATGTATAAAAATAAGGAGCGAATCAATGAACTAAATAAATTCACGGTTTCCTTGATTTTCCTCAGCAATTTCCGCAAAACAACGTCAAACCATTGGTTTTCATATACAAATTTAAATAAAAGTTAACTTTCGGAAAGTTGTAGGCTTCGAAATTACGAAAAGTATTTTATGTCAGGCAATATAAGAGGGCTGAGTGGAAAGTTCGTAAAGAAAAGGTTTATTCGTGTGCTTTTTTTACTTAAATGTTTTGAAACTTTTTATAAAATGAGGTTAAACAAAAAGTTTCTAAAAATTGATAAAAAGATGAACTTTGACGTTATGTCTAAAATACACATTTTGTCATACGTAAATTATAGTCTTTTTTTATTCATTCCCTTGAGTAATTTTGTATACTTTTCAAATTGTATTTAAAATGCCCTTTTAATGAAATGTTAAAAGGCTAATTTTAGTTTTTGACGAAATGGATACATTCTATTGGGAGAAATGTCTGGGTTTTTCTAAATACTCTCTCTCTCTCGGCACTACAACCGGTTTCCGGTCTTGGACTGCCACAATGTCTCTCGCCAGTGATCCCGGTCACGTGCCGATGAGCTCCAGTTTTACATTCCAATTCTCTTTGCGCCCTGGTCAACACCATCTTCCCATCTGAGGTTGGGTCTTTCGCCTTGTTTTTAATAACCTACCGCAGAAGACTTTCCGAGCCGAGTCACTTTCACTCATTTAAGTGACGTCATCAGCTCACCGGAGTCTGTTGAATCTTATGAGCTTGACACGTCCTGATATCTCGCATAGACCTCATCATTGTAGAGTCTCCGGAATCGTCTCCCTCAAACGCGGACAAGAGGTCGCAAATATTTTTGCTTAGTACCCAAGTCTCAGAGGAATACATGAAGACTGGTAGGGTCAGGGACCTGTACAGTTGCAGTTTGGTTATTATAGTTAGGTTTTTAGACCTGAAGAGTTTTGATAAGCTGTAGTAGGTTTTGTTGGCTTTAAGCAGCCGTGCGCGGATTTCTTCATTTAGGTTATTGTCGGCTGTTATTTTTGACCCTAGATTGTTGAAGCTTCGTGCAACTTCAAGCTTGTGACTTCCTACCCGTATACTTTGAACAATATATTCGATGGTTGATTTGACACTGACGATGTTACCATATACTTAACTTCTAAATACGTAAGTTTGGAAACATTTCTAACTTCATATTCAACACCATGTAAAAAATTCCCAAGATCTCAAGCTATCAAAATAAATCTAAGACTGTTTAAATTTTCCAAAGTCATGTTTTGTTTGTAAAAACATTTTCTAAAATTTTCTAAATAAATAAGATTAGTGAAGTGGAAAATTATATTATTCAAACATTTCTTAAGAACTTTCATTAAAACGAAGTAAAACTTTTGCCTCAGCCCAAAGAAATTTTGTGAAATCATTATCAAGAATGTGTGCAGCTTTTCAATGTAAAACATTCATAAATTAGAATTTAACTAAATTATGATTATGAGATGCCAAACTATTTCTAAAAAAAAATAAAAGAAAATA
This sequence comes from Chrysopilus asiliformis, assembly GCA_964034945.1. Classification (NCBI taxonomy): domain Eukaryota; kingdom Metazoa; phylum Arthropoda; class Insecta; order Diptera; family Rhagionidae; genus Chrysopilus; species Chrysopilus asiliformis. Next base: position 86,656,085 of record OZ035961.1, on the reverse strand, counting down.
AAAATGTCATCATGTTAATAAAAACATCATTAAAACCGCATACAACAATCGACTGTTGATGACTGTTCTCATATGTTTATGAGTCGCCCGTTTAAAAATAAATTAATCAAATATGATTGTAATGTTGTTTTAATGATATTTTATTCAATAGGTCAAGCTTAAGTAATGTAAAGTTATGATTTTTCATAGTTCGTTTATCGTTTAAATTTTAGAAAATACAAAATTTACATGCAAATAAAAATTAATGAAATACAATGTTTTTATTTGTTGAATATTTTCACAACATTCGATTTTGTTTATTTTTATTATGGTGAAATTTTTGACCATAAATAACACCGGTCGAGATGATTTTCGTTGTTTTAAATTTAATAACCAACATAACTTGAGTGTACTTAATTGAATTGCATTTACAGATTTTTGCTATCCCCTCATATTTTCCCACAATGTAAAAACTTCATTTTTTGTACATTCTTGGTGACATGACATTGTTCGAAGTTTAAGAGAACGGCGAACAGTTGTATCGAAATTCCACTTTGAAGTCAAACGTTTCAATAAGATTTTTTATACCCGTATGGTGAAACCAAAGGGTATATTAACTTTGCCTTACCGTTTGTAACGCCAAGATCCCGTCATCACACACAAAAATGAATTACACCAGTGTGTTTAGAATGATAAAAATATTTAATTTCTGCATGTCCGTCCGTCTGTCTGTCTGTCCGTCTGTCTGTCCGTCTGTCTGTCCGTCTGTCTGTCTGTCTGTCCGTCTGTCTGTCTGTGGCGCGGATTGCGGGCGCACGGATTGAGCTAGAGACTTGAAAGTCTGCACAGATCCGTTTTTCGTAAAATGTGAGGCTAAGTTCGTTAATGGGCAAAAATGGACCATTAGGGGGGGTACCCCCCATACGAATGAAAACGTTTTTTGTGAATATCTCAAAAACGGTGCATCTTATCAAAAAAGTCCAAGAACAAAAGTTATTCAGGATATTATTCTACATAAAACTCCCATACATCAAAATCCGATTGGAATAAATTTTAAAAAATCTTATTGGAAAGTTTGACTTCAAAGTGGAATTTTGGTATAACTGTTCGAATTTTGATACGAATATCACCATACGGGTCTCCAATGATTGCCACATTGGCAATTATAGCTTTTGTTATGTTTAAAATTTATTCCAATCGGATTTTAATGTATGGGAGTTTTATGTCCTTTTTTGATAAAATGCACCGATTTTGAGATATTTGCAAAAAATGTTTTCGTTCGTATGGGGGTACCCCCCTAATGATCCATTTTTGTACATTAACGAACACAGCCCTGTATTTTACGGAAAACAAATCTGCGTAAAATTTCAAGCCTCTAGCTCAGGGGTGGGCAGACCTTTTCAGGGTACGGGCATAAACAAATTATAACAAGACTGTTTTTTTCTAACAACTCGAAACTTGAAAAATAATCCCCCAAAGCAGCAGATATGCATGCGGTCGGCATAAGAATTCAACGAGAATAAAACTTAGTTTTAACAAGGGGCGAACGTAAGCAGCGACATGTATAGGCAGTGTTGCCGGAGACCTCAAGCCCAAAATCGCTGAAATGAGGAAAAAAAATCTCAAAAGTTTCCGAAATTATAGGCAAAAATCGCTAGTTTTGAGACTTTTTTTAATGCATATTTAAACATATATCTTGTTTTCAAATCGCTTTTATTCTTTGTTTTTAACAATAATAAAATATAATAATAAAAAAAACAACTTTGTCTTCTTAAAAAACATACTGCACCTTCAGCAAAGCAAACAAAATTTAAAATAAATTTAACGTTTACTTAAGTTGAGTGATTCATGTATTTTCTTATAGGGGGATTCTGTGGTACTTATTTATATACATTTGGTAGGTTGTTGACCCAATAAGCATAAATGTAAAAAATTGTGAAAAGTATGATATTTATTAGTAAAATGTTCAACAAAGTTTTTTTTCTTAAGAAACTTTTGAAAATCGCTGAAAATCTCCGAAAAGTCCCCAAAAATCTCAAATCTCAACACGTGCTTTTTAAGGCATGAAAGTCGCTAGAAATGAGACAAGTCGCTGAAAACGGCAACAGTGTGTATAGGCGATCACCACGGCTGCTCGTGTGTACTGCCGACTAGCCGGCAGCTCTTACGTCACGATGGGGGATTATTTTGAACTTCGGTTTTGCACTAATTTGAGTTGTTAGAAAAAAATGATCTCTATAATACATAATTTTTGGTACGGGCTACTTCTAATTTTTTCAAGATGTTGCGGTCCACCCAGTGCAGGCCCGTCGCTAGGATTTCTAGGATGGGGGGCTTGGTTCTAGAACTGTCAAAACCAAATTTGATGATGATTGTGTCATAACAACAAATAGACTATTTTAACGCAGTTCATTTAATTTCAACATTTTTCGGGGAAGAAATCAGAGATATCGAAAAAAACATCCATATTTTTTGAACCCTAGAAGAAGGAATTTTTCATGATATTTTAGCTCTCAATATTTTACCCACACAGAGTAACCACTTTCTAAGTCCTTTATACGTTTTCAGTTTTAAACTTCTCTGAAAGAGACTTTTTTTTTAGAGATCATACAAACTCCTAGCTTACTCCTAGCTCTAATCTAATGGCTAACTTTGCACAAAAAAACTTACAGAAATTGAAGAAAAATTCTAATTTTCTTGATTTGTAAAAATTTTTGAGTTTAATAGTATTTCGTTCACAATTTTTTGAGAGATTTTTTTAAAAATAAAAATACTATAGGCAAGAGACATCTCTACTAAACCCTGCGTCGCAGACAAAAATTTTTACATATCAAAAGATTGAAATTTTAAATTGTGACTTTTTTTGTGTGAAAGAACAAGATTTCGGGGGAAGGGCTTCAGGCGATCGACCATCCTTCAAAACGAAAGTCGGTTAGATTAGATTTAGAATGAGATTTTTATAGGTACTAAATTTGTCTATTGTACTAAGAAAATAAGTAGCAAGTATTAAATACTTTAATTTAGAGAACCGTTGAAAAATTTAGCAAATTTAAGGGACCATTTACATCTGACACTGTATTCTACGACAAAAAATTCATGTTGCACAATCATTCTGAATTTTATTCCTGAAACACGCCGAACTCGAATTTTTTCCAATAAAACCGCCAGAATAAATTGAAATTCTGAGAATTTTTGCTAAGTGAATTTATTCTGCGATAGATTAATAAAATTCGCAGAATAAATTCTGAATCAAATTCGCGGAAAGATTCCAGCAAAAATCGCTAATGTAAACGGCCGCTAAGATTAACCTATTATTCTATTGTTTAGTAGGGCACCGGAACCTCAGTTCGTGAACTTGGTCTGTTTTTCAAGGGTGTTCGCGGAGTCATTTTTGAGTATAAAAATAGTTCACTAACCGAAATATTTATAAAACGTGGTTTCACTGTACTTAAAAAAATTACTTCAATCTCAATATGGTAAACATTTGGCATGTAATCACAATCTAATTTAAGTTAAATAGAATTTTGAATCATTCAATTTAAATTTAGTTCTGTTTAAAATACTTTAACGGTTGAACTCAACGAGTGATCATGTGGCGAAGAGATTTTGATTTTGCCTGAGAAATTGCAAGTGTTTTGAATACATTGTCGGAAAAAAATTCTCACTACTGTGAATACAAAACGCAATTTCTCATTACAAACACGATGCAATTTATTCAATTGCATGTTCTAAATTAATGCATTTATAATATTTTCATATGAAAATAAATTCATTCAGAAGCTGTCATCGTCGTCGCAATCATCATCATTATTATTACCATTATGAATTTCAAGCGATGTCATTCACATTCGGTGTTCCTTAGCTCATTGTATTGTGTGTAAGGTTCAATTAAAAAATTTCATAAAAAGGCCAATTGCGAACACGGGATTAATCTTAATCTGATCTTCCGCTTCTTCAATTAAACGCGAAAAGAGATTCAACTCAGCATATTTGAGTAAAGCATGTAAGAGTAAGAATCATAAAAGAAACGAACTCTACAATAAAATCACACCATTAGAATTTTTCGTTGCGCGAAAATATTTTTAGGTCAAATTTTGAGATTTCATTATAGTATTTTTTGTTCGTATCTAGTTTTTTTTTTAATCAGCAAAATGAGTAGAACTCCAAGTGATGACCAAATTCTTATAAAGAAAAAAAAAACATAGAAAACGATAAATAATATTACAAAAATGGAGATATAAAGCGAAACGGATTGGGAGTCTGAGGTTACGGCAACTAGTCTGAGGTTAGCAAATGATGAATGGGGCGCAGCTTCGAAGGTGAATAAACACTTGACTTCTGTGATCGCTAGCACCCTACAACGGTTAACTACGGTAACTACGATCGATTTACCTGTGCACAAACAGTTCATAGGCTGAATACTACTAGGCTGGCCCAACCACTCAAGCACAAACAGAGACCATATGAGTTCCCACATTTTGTCAGAGATTAAGTATTCGTAGCACATGCATCGTTAATTCAAACAATATTATTTATCTGCTTTGACATAGGGTAAATGTCCATAAACAAACATTTCTTAAAATAAATGGAAATAAATGGAAAAAAGTGCAAAATGCTTGTTCGTTACAGCAAAACTTAAAAACGGTTCAATTAAATTTAATGAAATTTCTAATTTATGTTAAGGATGATAGGGTAAACATTCTTTCATTTGGATATCATTTTCTCTCGTGTAGTCACTGAGAAACTCCATATTACTTGAAAAAACAATTTTTAATTCAAAATTTTACTGTTTTCATATACGAAATATTGCTAAAAAACACGAATTCAATTAATTGCCATTGATTGATCTCAATTTATGAACAACATTTAGAATTAACAAATATATGTAGTTTAATATAACTCTAAAAAATATACAATGACGGTTGCAGCAAATAAAGCAATTCTATTACTCGAATTTCGCTTAAATTACGAGAACACCTTTCTCATGTTCTGCAAAGGGTTAAGAGTAATTACGGGCAGAGGCTACGCGCCATCAGTATTGCTTCTACACTAGTTTCAATTCCAAGAAATTGAGATGCAAGATCCCAAAAAATACTCCCAATTGGGGCGCTCACTGCTACTACTCGAAGTCGTGTGTGACATCATTGCAATAACCACTATATCTGTGCCCACTAGGACTCCGCATACCACTACTGCCCCCCCAGTAACAAACCCAGTAACATGGCCCCTCTTACTGACTACCACTGCGATAATATGCTGTGGCGGAAAGGCGGCAAGGCAGAGTTCGATGACTCACGACGCGGCAATGTCAACATAAATTCCATCGCCGACGATATGGACTTTACTACTGCCTGTGACGAAGATAACACTCTGTTCCGCGGCCGCCACAGACTTTTCGGGCTGTTGCTGATCTGAATGAGCACAGGTCGCGGCGGAAGGTGGGACGAGGGGGGCAATGGGAGATGGATGAATGTTGTGACCCACTCACGCACAACAAGCGACGTCGAGATGTCGAATGTAAATAGAAAATTGGATGCGGGGAGATTTGATTCGAGTGACTGGCAGCCGATTTGGCCAAAAATCTCAAATTGGGCGAAATGTTATTCATTCTGTGGCTCTTCTGGTGGCCACGATGCGATAACAAGTGTGAGTGGGTGGCTTTTTGGGGTTCATTTGTCTCTGGGATGCCGTAAAATACCAGCGGAAGATGGTAGTCTCGCTGGTTTGGTCCTCCGCAAGCCAAAGAGAAATAGGGCCCATTGAAACGTGTGGAGTTTCTATGGTCATTCTCGATATGACAAGACTTCCAGTACTTGCTTCTGGTGAAGCCCCCAGTGAGGCTTCGCTGCGATTTTTGCCGGATCGCCCTCTCAAAGTGTGTCGTTCGAGAAAGTGCCCCCAGCAAAGTAGTAACTGTTAGAATCACGGTGACAAGCCAAGGGGAGACTTTGAGACTGATTCAAGAAATCTTTTGGCCCGTTCTACTTCTTCACCGTTTCTTAGGTTTGATTTTGAATCTCGGATTTTCGCTGCTTTTTCGATTAGCACCTTCAAGCATCGACCAAAGATGATGACGGCAATGGCTGGTGACTAAACTTGGGTGTTTGGTTTTTCCTTTTCATCTACAGCGAAACTAAATTAATAATGAGAAACAGAGATTTTTCGCGGAGATGCATGTATCGCAATTTGAACTTAGTAGTGTAAATAAAATACCTTACCAAAGAGTTTCGTTGTGTAATAATCCTCTTTTTAGTTTGACTTTGATCAGCGATTTGTGGTGGATGATTTTTGTGATTATCACAAGCCGCAGTAGTATCTTTTATACAAAAATAAATAATAGTTGTAATAATAAAGTTGTGACGAAACCATCGGAATAGGCGAATTCATTGGAATAGGCGGCGGGCGTTGTTCCACTGATTCGTTTGCCGATACACATCACTTTTTTGATTATTTATTTTTCATTAACTTCTTTGCTCACTCTGTGCCACTTTTTGACTTTTTTCCTTTCTGGCGAAACTGCGGGGGAATTTTCCACTAGAAAACCGGTTCACATCAATTCACACATTTTTTTGCTCGCTTTTTAATTCGCTTATTAATTATTTATCACTTATTTCACGCCAAAACACTGAATTTTCACCCGAAAGAGCTCCCGACATATCGCGTTCCCATTTGCGGTAGACGGTAATTTACCGTTTTTCACGGTATTTCTGCTGCAAATGTGATGACAAGTTGGCTTCCAAGATCTTTTACGCCTCACTACGCGAGAAATCAACTACAGCCGAAAGCCTGCGCACCAACCCCAGCAAATCGGCTGTGCACAGACATGAGGCTCTGTCAGTGTGTGAGAGGTTAGTTCGAAATTCCGTCCACAGTGGCGCTACAAACTAGTTTTTTGTTTGATTTTTCGCGCACAATTTTAGTCAATTCTAGATGGATTGATGCTTTTACTGTGGGGCCAGAGATGAACTTTTCTTTAGATAAATATGCGATTTTTGTGCGCCTTCAATCCGACCCAAAATTTACCCGAAAAAGCCAACACCGACTCCTCCGTCACTTCTTCTTCTTAAACTAATTTCACCATTAAAGTTATGGCCTGTGAGCCTCTTCCCGTGAAGCCAAGTCGAAAACAACACTTCCAAATTTACAAAATTTAGACGTTTTTTTTTCAAAAAAGAAACCACTTTGGCCAAGAAAAAGAGGATTCAAATATAGTTTTTATGAAAATGCTTTTTTTGTAGGTTCTTGGTAATTTAGTTTTTAACATCTTCCACTTATTGGGTTCTCATATAAAAACCCCCGAAAGGCCTTTGATTTTAACATAGTACATTTTTATCTAAATTTATTTATATTTTATTTGACATATTAAAAGAAATATAAAAAATCGACCCAGGAAATTCATCTTAAAATTTGGTCTAATTGAATTTCAATGTATGGAAAAGTTTGGTGAAATCAAGTTCTAAACACTTTTTGCACTAATTTTTTTTTTTTATATAATGAGAAGAGTAAAAAAAAACTTTTCTGCTTGTACGAAATAGCGTAATGTGTCTCGAATTTCGCCCTTAAATTAAAGAAGTTGATCTACCACATTTCTAAATATTTAAGGGTTGATTGTCCTTCATAATAAGAAAACTACAAGAAAGTCTAATTGAAGTATTTAATTTTGAAATTTCGATATTGTCACTAACAGCAAAACATTTAATTCCTCACATATAAATGATTTTTTTTTTTGTAAAAGCTCTTAAATTTCTAAAGTGGAACTTTTCATATCACATCTAATTCTTATTCGACATTTGTAGTTTCTAAAAAAAAGTTTCAGGAAATTTGACGTAATTTTCCAAAATATTTAATTACCGGCTACAAATGGAATTGAAAGTAAGCTATTTTCAATCGAATACGTTTCAATTCCATCTTCAATACTTCTTTCCGCTCTTATCCCCTCCAAATCAACCTGCAATTGATCGTAACGGTCCTGCAGTTGGCAAATTTTACTAAACATTTCGTTTTTCGAATTCTCAATTGCCGCCTTTTCTGTTTTTAACTGTTCAATTGCTTCTTTTAAGGAATCATATTCAATTACAGTCGAACTTGTCGGATCTTTTTGTTGCGAAACAGCATCTTTAAGCAAATTGGATAGACTTTCTTGTTGTTCAATTAAAGATTTTTTATCGAACTGAAAGAGTAAACATTTTAATTTTTTCAACATTTTCGAAATCATTCACCCAAAAAATACCTCAAGTTCAGAGATTTGTTTCTTAAGCATCTCGATATTTCGAATTGCAGATTTTAATTCATTTTCCTTTTCAATTAATTCGGAATTAAACCGATATTCGTCTTTGAGACGAAGAGTAAATTCGTCTGTGAAAAACGATTTTTTTAAATCAGTTTTTATTAAACATACTTTTATTTCATGTACTTACAATTCTTTTTTCGTTCTTCCTCTAATTTTGTTTTGATTTTTTTTAGAATCTTTTGATTTTGCTCTTGCATTTTTCTTACGGTATTTTGAAAATGTTCCATTTTTCGTTTTAATCGATTCACCTCCATATTTTCAATTAGAAACTTTTTTAAATCAATTTTCGAAAGTTGATCTTCCACTTGTGATTTTTCTTCGACAACTTTTTCAATACGTTCGCGTTCCATAGCAAGATCCTAGAAATAATTGAAGATTTATGAAAACAAAACAAAAATTTTTTATCAGGCAAAACGGACTATTTTGGTGCGAAAATAGACAGACCAATAAATTATATATTTGCATTAAATTATATATTAAACATTTTCATTTGTATGAAGGAGAGGTGGATAAATGATCACGAAATTCTTTGTAATCTATGTGTGAAACTGGAATACCATTAACTTAACTGCATGAAATTCCGTCCTACCATTTTTGAGTGGTAAAAAAAACTAACAAACCAGGCTTTTTTAGTGAAAATGTGGACACATGTTACTTATGTTTAAAATAGATGCACATTACTCTTATGTTTAGCCAATGAAATTTCTCAACATTCAATTTTAAAACAATCTAAAATTCTCAACATTTACCTTGCTGAGGGTGCCATTTTCTTTTTTCAACTCATCCAATTGTTTCACAAATTCCTTTTCTGATTTCTCAGATTGGCCCTTTTCCTGATCACTACTTGAAGAAGTACCAGTCGAAGAAGAACTTCGTTTTGTTTCGCTTGATGAGGACTTCGATTTTGCGGTATTGGAGCCACTTCCAGCGTTGTCACTAGGGGTCGATGGCCTAAAATTAATTAATCCATACTTAAAGAGTTTTGTCCAAATCGATTTTTTTAGATTTTCATGAGTCACTTCTGTGACTCTTTCTTTTTAGGTTAAAAAAGGTGACTCAATGAATTTTTTTATGAGGTAATATTAAGGAATTCTGTTCTTAACTTTCGGTGACTTTGAAAACACAGAAGATACTTGCTTTTTAAAGACCATATTTAGGGAAGATGCTCGCACCATACTGTTGTTAGGTTTTCGGTACATGCTTAAATTACTAAAATGAAAAATAAAATTTATTTGGGTTTTTTTAAATTCCAACTACTACTTTTCTGATCGATTTTCCTTAAGAATCGCGGATGTTGAATAACATCGATGGGTTTCTGTTAATCGAACAATTCTCGCCGTAAGATTTTTGACTTTTTCCTCGCTTTCATTGAAGCGTCGCTTCAGGAAGAAATTTTCATCGCAAAGGACGATGTATTTATCTTCCAAATCCCTTCTGGAAAGCTTTGTTACCATTTGTCGTTTGTAGATCAAATCCCTTTGGTCCGATTTTACGTAACATTTGAAATTCTTTGAATACGGAGAGTCCTCGCGTCTCTGCCTACTAAAAACTCCACTATTTTACAACTTAAAACTAAAACAATTTTATTATTATGATACCTTTCCTTGGCACTTGCTGTTTTTCGTTCAGTTATGTGAATTTTCTGCATATTTGCAAACAGCAAAACGCGTCTTCAAATCCAAATTTTAACAAAATATCAAGAATTCATTTGATATTCAAACTTGAATCAATATTTCTGTTTTAAAATAAACTTCTGCACTCATAACGCAATTAAAAATTAGTATTTATTTTTAGAACAATATTTTTATGACCGTTTATCAAAATTATGAAGCCAGATACTGAATTTCTTTCCTCTGTGTGGTAGAAATCGTAGAAATTTTGTTTGTTTACGTTTTCCAATAATTGCCCGTTGCTAAGGTACTGTTATTTTGTAAGCTCTGCACAAAATCCGACCAGCAAGGGGCTTTTTTTTCGTTTTCATATAAGTAAAAAAGGGGGTGAGTAGTGATAGTGTTAAGAATATAAATTTCGCCCTAATCACTATTCCATTATTTAACCCCTTTATAAAAATTTACCCAGTGTAGTTACACGCAATTACTCAACTACTATTATTTCGAATAATAGAAAAATTCACTTGTCATTAGAGTGATTGTTATTACGGTAGTTGCACCGATTGCTTTTCCGTTATAGTCTCCTGGATCTCAGTCAAGTATACCCTTCTTTACTTTCTTTCAGGTGTTTTAGCTCCTTCGTTATAGCTTAAAAATACACGAAGTTTTTTAAAATGTTTTATAGAATTTGAAAAAAAATACATGTAAAGCGTTTTTAAAATAAAAAAAAACACTTTTTTTATATGATACTAGCTTGCATACCCATCGTTGATGGGGTAAAGTTTTTTATATAAGTTTTTTAGCACGAAAAAACGAGATATAACTTTAAAAAATTCGAAAAAAATCGTTGTGCCTTCAGGACTTCAGTGTCGAATATTCAAATTCTAACTCAAGATTTTCGAGAGGGAATTCATAGTTTTTTACACAAAAAGTTAAAGAAATCTATAGTTATCTGTTAAATATTTATTCTAATAAGAAAACTGTAAAAAATTTTACTGTTTTCGGTAAACTCGCAAAAAATTACATGTTTGTATGAGTCAGGTGGAAAAGAATAATTCTATTGAATTTTGGTGTATGGAAGAGTTATGTAAAGTCACATTCTATACACATTTTGTCTCCATAGTATTCCCAATACGATGCACCGTATTCAATAAAATCACATAAAACTATTCAATTTGTAGGGGGTAGAGGGAGTAGTCTCTTAAAATTATGTGTAGCCTATGTTTCATTCCAATATATAATTTACATAACCATAAAGTATTATTAAAATCCGTTTAGCGGTTTTCACGTGATGCGGGAACAAACAGACAAAAATGGAACTAAAGACGGTTTTGATCATAACTGGCTTAGATTAGTGTAAAACAAAATTAAAGATCAATCTTTAAAATGTACAGACTGAAAGAGAATGTTATATCTATAGATAGAAGAATTGAGAAAAGCATACCAAAACTCTGTGGCTTTTTTAAAGCAGCAACAGATATACAAATACAACAAAAGTTTCAAAGTAAAATTAATTTTATATTAGGGCCTGTATCCAAATTCCATTCAAGACTTGAGTAAAAACATCTAAAAAATGTTTAAAAGTCACAGCAGAAAAAAATTAGTTCTGATTAATTGAAAATTTTCACTTGTGAGATAATTATTGTGAATTCAGGCGTGTATCTCATAAATTTAATGTGTGTAGCGCTGTCACTTTAGTGATAAGATTGACCCATTTTTGACGCTCTTTAATTGTTTTCAACTGCTAAAATGCATTAACAATTCAAATGGTTTTTATTTTTAGATATTAAATTATTTTCTTTTGGCGCCATATGATCTTAATGTGAGATATGTTAAACAATTTCAGTTAAGCAATTAAGAATGATTTGACCCCAGTATCTCTTTTTTCGCAACAAATGGTAAAAAAAAAATTAAATTTCAAAAGCTTAGGGATTATATTGTAGTATGTAAATTGTGTGACCATCAACAATTTCCCTTTTTCATCAGTTGATTTACACGAGCACCGAAAATTATTGCTAATAATGTTGCATTTGATTGGTGTCTCATCAACACCTGTTAGCGGATAGCACTAGCATAAATTTACCTTGTCTCCATTTCCGACCTGATGTGAATGTCAGTTCATCCATTAATTTTAATCTGTTTGTGCCTCAGATTAAGAAAATTTATATTTTTTGGATTTTTCTATACTGATTTATTGATTTTATTTTAAATTTCACTGCTTTCATTTTGTCCTTTCTTAAGGCTTGGATTGGTGATATATTTTTAGGAACTATTTTTGTTCAAACATATTTTTTACACATAAATTTTTATAAATTTTCGATTACATGTAGAAAATAATGGCTTTGCGCAATTTTTACTTTTTATACAAGAAACAATTAAAATGGCAAATAAGCAAGCGAATGATCTTAAATTAGATTTTGGCAGATGATTCAGGATTTCAACTCAAGACGAGTACATGTGGAGAAATGTATTGTACTTCACTGATGATATGCGACTTTTATTATGTGTTTCAATGGCTTTTTTGTGAATTCAGAATTGAACTGTGACTTGGAAAATTTATTGCGAATGCTGTCACAATCTTATTTTTTGATTGAGATTGTAAACTTTCATGTTGCTTTCAGTGAAGTTTCTTCTAAGGTGCGCAGATCTTCTCTGCAAACGAATATTAAATTATATTTTTGTTCCATTTTTTTCGATAATTTACCAATGGTCGCCTCACGCAACCCGCACTATACCACATCAACCTTATTACGTTGGTAAATATGGTATTGTGCGGGGTTCTTCTCTCAAAAGATAAAAAATATCCTTCACTCCGCATCTCCACACACAACAATGAATTTGGGTTCTCCAAAGAAAGGTGAACCGGTGTTACTTGCAGCAGGGCAGAAGGAAAAATATATTCAAATTTTGATATCATTTCTGCTGATGTGATTTATATTTTGACGAAAAGTCAAATGCACATATCAAAGCACATTAGAAAAATCGCTCATCGTTCATTTGCTCTCTGATTTGACAACTGTTGGTTTATGCGAATGAGAAAATAAAAAATTTAATTACAATATTAATTTAAGTAAGAAAGGAAAGTCTTCCACGTCCCCGCTGTGATCATCACACTAATAAAAATGTGTTGGTGTCTGTCTGTCTGTTCCTCTTTCACGTGAAAACGGCTGAACCGATTGATCTGAAATTTCGCATGTAGCCCTAGTGGTGAAAGAGTAAGCTGAGGGGGTGAAGTGGTTTTTCTCGGACAAAGTTGAGGACCGTTTTTGTAATTCCCCATCAAATCCTTTTGTGTAATTTTCATTTTTTTTGCGTAATTTTGCATCACGACACGGAATTTGCCGCTCAACAACATGCCACTCAAGAAACATCCCTTTTTCTCTCCCCCTCCCTTCTCCACCCTGAGTCTCTTAAAACTTAAAACTATTCTTAAATCTTCTTTCTACCGAAATTGAACGAACGTTTTTTAAGGCACCCAAAGAACATCTTTTTGTAGTTCACCGATCATGACCCGCTCCTCCTATTACTTACTTTTTCAAAATATTTTGCTTATGGATAAAAAATTCTGTACTAATTTTAAAAAAATACTCATCCGTTGAATATGTAGAGTAAATTTAAATTCAGGGACTTCCGCGAAAAATTTATAGGACCCATGAAACTTTGCTTAAATATTGCTTCGGCAACAGAAAAATTGGTAGAAAATTTGAATTATGATTCTTCTACTTGCAAGGTTTTTTAATTCAATCTCCATCGATTTTGAAATACCATTATTTCATACTTTGGTATGATTGAATTAATTTAACGAGTATCTCAAGTACATGAAAAATTAATTTAGCTAAAAAGCACCCAAGTAAGTTGTAAATTCTGCTAGATTTTCTGCCTAGTTTCGTGTCTTCGTGGCACAGAGGCGATCAGAAGTACATCGTATTTTGTATCTTGACAATTTGCTCAATGATCAACAAATAGCCAAAAATACAGAATAGATAGAATGTTTATAGGGAATATCTATACGAGTATATACGAGTACATCACAAATATATGTATGAAGAACTAAATAATCTGAAAAGTTGCCAGTTAATTATATTATCGGATCGGATAATACATGACTTCGGTAATTTGGGATTAGGTTCAGTTTTTAACGAGCTCTCGTACTAATCGCTTGTGAATAATAATCATTTCATTATAAACGGAATAATATCAAACTGCAGTCGGTAAGCGTTTCTATTCGGTAAAGGACCTCAAAAAATTATATGTGATCTCATCTATTTGTCTCTAAGTACTCTCAATAAGATTATATTTGCATAGAAAATTTATTAAAGTGATTAATATTCAATAAAAGGGATTAAAAACATCTGTCTTACACAATAATTGTAATTACCAGTGATTTAGTTGAATATTTTAAAATAAAATATCATTTTCAAGCCCTTTAAATTAATCAGTTACATAAACAAAAATATCTGTGTGGGTGATCGCATTGATTCATTTAATCGAATTAATTAATTTTGTTAAACGATAGAAACGAAAAAAAAAATCATAAGAAATGATGGTGTCTTGTTAGTGATGATAAAAATAAATCAATAAAAATATCATCTTAAGAATTATTTAATACCGAGTTAAGAGTGTTAAATTTGAAATTCGAAATTTTTAAGTTTCATCGACTTGAATTTTTCGATTTGATCAAATTGATCGATCTATTAATCGATCAAGTGGATATTTAAGTGATACTCACTAGTGATATTTACGTCGATCGGCGATCAGATCGAATTTAGAATTCTTGAACCAAGAATCTAGAACATGGCATTTTTTCGAATTTATTTTTCACAGCTTGATCAGTTATCGAAGTACAATGTAAATGGGCTGACAACGATCGCGAAAATCGTGCAGTGAATTACATTTGCTTGCAGACGTAACAGGATATTTTCGTCAATGATTGAAAATAATAATATTGGTACATAGAAAATTGTATGATCATTTGACCGTTTCTCACGCGATTTTATTAGTGAACCAAAGACGTCAAATATTATTTTCATAAAAGATGTTTTATTGTCTGTGGGAAAAAGTTTCACGCCCGCTTTTTCAAAATCGGTTAAATTCGTTTTAAACCAGTTTTAATAGTTTATGAATTCCGATCGTTCTGATTACGATGGTTCGTGTCAAAGCTAAATAGCTCGTTAGCTAACTGCCATAGTGATGAATGATATTTAAATCTTTTCGTCAAATATCTTCCTAGAGAAAAATCCACGAAAAACGAGAAATAAAAAAGGGGTGTGCAAAAAATACCGAAAAATAATGTGATCCTCAAATCCGATCGAGACATGCAATTAAATTATGCGGAAGTGAATACCACTTGACGTTTCGTTGGACGGCTAGCATCAACATAAATTGCTGCACTTGTTTTTTTTATAGCTTCAATATGTTTTTTTGCAATGTTTCTATGTTGCCGTAGTAAATAGTGATCTTTTCGCAATATCACCATTCGGACTACGTTTGGCTGTTTGTCTGCCTGTCCAAATGCATGAATGTGATTCGGTCGTAATTTGGCTTTTTCTTGTTTTTTTTACGATTTTTTTTTAATTTTTCAAATTTTCAAACAGTTAGACAAACAGACAGGCAACACATGTGTGTCGTGGCTTCAATGTCTTCCTAATGTAAACTAATTTCGTACAAAATTCTCAGATTAAGTGCATGTAAAACGGTCTGAATCTGAACGAATAATGAGAAGAAAGTCAATTTATCCACAAATAGATACTTTCACATAATGTCAAATACGCGGAGACTTGTCTAAAGCAATTGTAATCCTTAAGACTTGACATGATTAAAATAAATCTTTGTCATGCTAAAAGAAATTGATTGTTCTTCTTATTTATTGTAAAAGTATATTACAATTTTTGTGTTTTTGTAGTTCGATATTTGAAAACCGGGTTTTCATTTAGATAAAGTGGTGATTTGTACATTTTTCCATAGTATTTTTCATGAAAATTTTACGTACAGTGGAAAAAATTGAAATAAAATTTTAAAGTGTAGGTCGAAGAATTTCAAAACGGTATCGACTAGGCTTTCAGTTGATGGAGTTTTTGTATTATGTCCAGCAAAGAAAATGGGAATATATCAGTAACTGAACGCTCAGTAGGTAAGTTTTTTGTTTTGAAAAATCCTCTTCCGTTAGAGATTTTTATAACCGAAAATCTAAAACTATTGAAAAGCTCGAAAAAAAAGTCTTAATTTCTGCTTTGGCATTATTGGGAGATCGTATATTTTATGATTTATAGTACAGTTTTCTTAAATATGATAGAAGACGTGGTTAAAACAAGAATCAACATTATTAAAGTTCTCTACATTTTTACCGTAAATCGATTTGTAGATTTGGTTTAAGGAAATCATGCGCTGTTCACATAAGTTATTTTTTGTGGACTCTTAAAAATTTTAATTTGTGTTAAGGAAACGCACACCGAAATCTTGATCCCTCCCTTTTCCACTCCGTCTAATGTAAACCAAAACGTATTTTCTGCAAAGATTCTAGTTCAACTGACATTTTACTCAGATTGAATTTAGGTTTGCTCAAAAAATTAATTTAGAAATCTTAGATAAAAAAAAATCATATTTGCATTCCTTATAATTTTAATAAATTGCACAACATTGAAAATATTTTTAATCTATGATTTCAAAATATCTCATCTCATCCTGTCTGCTTGTCTTACATCAAAAGATGCATTAAAACATTTTTGAAATAATTTAATTAGATTCTCATGTAAAGAAAAGGGGTTACAAGTTAATTAAAAACTGACGTGCTAATCTAAAAATAATTAAATCAAAAAGCAAATGCTGTGAAAATGCAAATAAGAGGGAAATATCAAAATTGAAAGCTAATCTTTCTTGATGATCATGCAAATCTTCAAGGTTATTCGGTGATGTTCAATAATTTTCAAAATAATTTCCCATGATCTTGAGATTATCTTGTTAATTTCAAGTAAAATTCGTCTCAGGGTTATTTGTACACGTTGCAATTAAAAACTTTTTTTTTTTAATTTGTACGCAAATGCACCAAAATAATGTTTAAAAAAAATGGAAGAAATTCTTTAATTGATTATCTTCAAGAAATGTTAAAAATTACTAAGAAATTCACCTTAAAGTTTGATTGAAATCGGTTCCGTGGCTCTCGAGTTATAATTAAATAAATATATTTTTATTATAACACAAACCGCATCTTATTTTGGCGCTGATTCTAAATCTGCCATTAGTTTGGCTGGATCAAATTCAATTATTCGTTTCTTTCAAAACCTATAAATATATATGGTTTGTAAAATTTTTAAAATTCCAATTCCGACACAATGTATGTAATGTTTAAAAGTACTTGACCTAGAGAAATTACAGTCTATACGATTCCGCGCAATTCGCTTTTTCAGAAACAAAAAAGTCCTTGAAAACATTCAAATTCCGCAGGTGAGAAAAACCATAGTTTCTTTATGATCAGGGGAGTAGTGGCGCGCCAAAACTGATCGGTCTTCTGTCTTCAAATTTGTCTAAACATCAAATTCTCGGCATGAAATATTTTGCACTTGTTGAATTTTAAAAATAATTTTTGCCTTCGATTAAACGTATTGGAAAAGTCTCCGTGTCGACCGAGTTTTCTGCCAAAATTGCTTTTTTCAAACTTCAATTGCGAACACGACCTAACGGAAAATGCTTTCTAAAAGTTTTTATTTATAAAAATAACCCAGATTTTTCTTGGAATCTCTCAAAGATTCTCTAACATTGATCACAACAAAAACAAAATACACATGGGGAGGCAAATAATTGGGAAATAAAGGAAGAAGCAAAAATCCATTGGCGGAAAAGCGTTTTCCGTGATGACGATTTTGTCAGAGATCAGTCAACGAATTTTCGTGTCGAATTCGGTCGTGTGTGTCCAGCTATCGATATTTTATGACGAGAACGTGTGATGTGACACCTGTTTGAGAATCCACGGAACAATATATACCATAAATCATAAAATTTGAATGATTTTTACGCGCGCTACTCCCATTGTTTGTTGTGAACTTTTTTTATGCTTTTTTTATATTTTCGGTTGTGAAGTAGTAGAATTTAATTCGCATTTATGATTTTCGAGGCGATATCAGTTTTACCAATTGTCATATTGTTTCGTATGATTGCAGCGTTTATTGAAGATCATAGAACTGATCGGAGTATCGGTCAGCAGCAACAAGATCAGAATCACAATCAGCCTCAACATCCGAACCAGGAGCAACCGCAGAACCAGGTGACTAATGAGGTGAACGTCATGTCGCTAAAAAAACAACAGCACGATATTCGGAGCGGTGAAAAAATGCAGGTCAGTAATAAAATGATTTAAAATAGTCTAATGTAAGAAAAAACAATTTATTCTTAGAAGTTTTAACACTTTGGCAGTCGGTTGTCATATACGAAAGTGTGCATTTGTTGCCGGTACAGATTAACAAAATTAGTCCGCCAATCACATCATACTTTGTGGATTTTAATAATATTTTCGGCGTCTGCATATACCGTTAACAAATTTCATCAAACGCACAAGACACTTAGGCTGTTAACACGTTGACTGCCGAACCAATTGTGCAAATATTTAAGTGAAATGCCAATACAAGCATACCTGTAGAATAAATGTATGTATGTGTGTAGAATGTAGATCTGGCTATAGAAAATATTAGCCGCGGCTTCTCATGAAACTTGGGTAATTTTTCACTGGCTATCAAAAATGATAGCCATGGTAGTCAATGGGTTACAATGTTAAATTTCGTAACTTGGTTAGAACTTTTCAAAAATTCTGACAGCGGCAGTTAACGGGTAAAAGGTACAGGAGGGAACTAGAGAGTTGTAAGAAGACGATAGTAAGAATGTGTATCTAAAGTTGGCTCCAACTCGGTTCAATTGCTCTTAAGTTACAAGCCACCACTGGTCATTTTTTACGCAACCACTGTTCATTTAGTGGAAATGCTTTCTATAATAACAAATTATCATGTTTTTCGCTAATAATAGCGCAATAGAAAAGTTCTCAGCTGTGGTTGCATATCTGAGTTCGTAAAGAACTTTTAAATTTATTTTCTTCTATAGTTGATTCAAAATGCACTTTATGACATCAAATCCTCTAATCAGAATGAATTGTTCCATTAAAATGCTACAAAAAACATGTAACTATTTATAAGGATGAAAAAAATTGCCAAATACACATCCTAAGGACGCAATGGCGTTAAAATTTCCCCTTCTGGTCACAAGTTTGCATGAAATTGTAACGTTTTCAATTTTATTTCAAAAATATATTCTATACGCTTGTCATATTAAAAAAAACTTCCATTGTTACATTATTATAGTTGAAAGAATTCTTGGCACTTTTCCGAAGGAAATACTTGCCTTGTTAATCACTTTCATGCAATTATGCACTTACAGAGACTAACGAAACTTGACAAACAAATTTAAAATTATATTTGGCCACGGTCAAAATGTTGCGGGTGCCAAGCAAACAGATGAGTTTAGCCACCGGAACTCAGCAAAACGTAAAATGTGGTGAAAATCTGTTTATATTCTTGTTTTTAACTGCCAAAAATATAAATCATTGCTAGCGACATCTGATGACAGCTTTTCCGATCCGGGAAAATCTATACGCCAAGAAGTCGACTTTTATGCGATTTTCATCGAAAATCTGACAACGAGGCGTTTTTCATAAATTTTTGCGATATTTTATTTATTTTAGAGAATATAAAAGTCATGTTAAGTGATCGTAAAGTCACTTTAAACTCATTTTATTAATTCATTCAATATAATTGGGTAATTAATTATAATAATTCTCTTATTGTTACGGATTATATTGCTTTTAATTTTTCATTGGAGCATCAAGTAAATTAATTATGATTTAAAATTTCTAAATCAATTGCGGGATATTTAATATATCTTAATATTTATATATTGTCAACTGCCGCCATTTTCTCAATAACGGGTGAATAATTTTAGCTAAAAGGATTAATTTTTGTACAGATGTAAAATTCGTATAGGTAAAATTGAACGATTTCTTGCCCATTTCTCCATTCAAATAGATAATTTTTGTTTAATTTTTGAAAATCACATATATACTATGAAGATATTATGAAGATGAAGATATTATGAAATATTATGAAAATGAAAAATTCATAAGGGACCGTCCATAAAATACGACACCTTTTAGGGAGATGAAGGTTTACGGTAGAAAGCTGCATGAACTCCATACAAAAAATCGCGAAAAAGCCTAACGAAGGCAAGTTCAAAAAAGCGAAAATTAGTGTGACGTAATCTTAAGTGATTTTATATAACTTTCCCACACATCAAAAATGAATCAGACCACTGCTTCTCGATTTTCTTACTCAAGCATAGATATTTTTCCGATCATTTCGAAAACAGCTCATTTAATCAAAAATGTCAAAGTCAAACCAATATGATTTTAGATAACTTTCCCATATATCAAAATCCCATTGGAATAAATGTTGAGCAAGTTTGAAAACCCGGAATTCTCTCTAAATTCGAATTTGTTTTATTTCAAAAATACCCTCTTGGTAATGGTATCTGTTTATACCCGTATGGTGAAACCAAAGGGTATATTAACTTTGCCTTACCGTTTGTAACGCCAAGATCCCGTCATCAAACACAAAAATGAATTACACCAGTGTGTTTAGAATGATAAAAATAATTAAATTTTGCATGTCCGTCCGTCTGTCCGTCTGTCCATCTGTCCGTCCGTCTGCCTGTGGCGCGGATTGCGGGCGCACGGATTGAGCTAGAGACTTGAAATTTTGCGCAGATTCGTTTTTCGTAAAATGCGAGGCTAAGTTCGTTAATGGGCAAAAATGGACCATTAGGGGGGATATCCCCCATACGAACGAAAACTTTTTTTCTGAATATCTCAAAAACGGTGAATTTTATCAAAAAAGTGCAAGAACAAAAGTTATTTAGGATATGATTCTACATATAACTCCCATACACCAAAATCCGATTGGAATAAATTTTAAAAAATCTTTTTGGAAAGTTTGACTTCAAAGTGGAATTTTGGTACAACTGTTCGAATTTTGATACAAATATCACCATACCGGTTTTCAATAATTGCCAGATTGGCCATTATAGCGTTTGTTATGTTTTAAGTTTAAATTTTAGAAATATTTTTTTAGATTTTGTATGCCAGCAAAATTTGTTTTTATCTTCAAATTCAAATGAACACTCGTCCTTGATTTTGGCTTTCTTATCATATCATCATCATCATACTAATATATAAACATAACAAAAGCTATAATTGCCAATCTGGCAATCATTGGAGACCCGTATGGTGATATTCGTATCAAAATTCGAACAGTTGTACCAAAATTCCACTTTGAAGTCAAACTTTCCAATAAGAATTTTTAAAATTTATTCCAATCGGATTTTGATGTATAGGAGTTTTATGTAGAATCATATCCTAAATAACTTTTGTTCTTGGACTTTTTTGATAAGATGCACCGTTTTTGAGATATTCGCAAAAACCGTTTTCGTTCGTATGGGGGGTACCCCCCCTAATGGTCCGTTTTTGCCCATTAACGAACTTAGCCTCGCATTTTAGGAAAAACGGATCTGTGCAAACTTTCAAGTCTCTAGCTCAATCCGTGCGCCCGCAATCCGCGCCACAGACAGACAGACGGACGGACAGACGGACGGACAGACAGACAGACGGACGGACAGACAGACAGACGGACGGACATGCAAATTTCAATTTTTTTATCATTCTAAACACACTGGTGTAATTCATTTTTTTGTGTGATGACGGGATCTTGGCGTTACAAACGGTAAGGCAAAGTTAATATACCCTTTGGTTTCACCATACGGGTATAAAAATGAGTTGGTGTCTGTCTGTTCCTCTTTCACGCAAAAACGGCTGAACCGATTGACTTGAAATTTGGCATGGGTGTCTGTGGTAGTTCTGGTTCCAACATAGGCATACGGAAAAGTAGCGCGAAGGGTGGGGGGAGTAAGGGGAGGGGGTAAAGTGATTTCGAAACTTAGTTTTCGGGCTATGTTACTCTTTCGCGGGGAAACTACAGAACCGATTGGCCTGAAATTTGGCATAGATGTTTGTCGGGGGTCCAGCCCCAACATAGACCCATTAAAAAGTAGCCCGAGAGGTGGAGGAGTAAGGGGAGGGGCAGTGGCGGTCCTAGCCAAGTTTTTAGGTGGTGCGAGATCTCAAAGTGGCGCCCCTCCAAATACAAAACTTTAGTGTTTCTTCTATGCAGTTGCTTACCCGTAATTTTGCTGCACAGAATTTACATTGAGACAAAATTGAATGTAATTTTTCACATCTATAAACAGTATCAGACGACCAAATATCTATGGTATATATGAGACGACAACTTTTACAGATGAGAAATAATACAATTAATATTTTGTTCGACAACTTTTATTTAAACTTTTTGCTGCAGACAGTAATCACTAATGAAAATTTAAAAAAAAAAAATAAAAGGACAACCAATTTGATAAAAAAAACTTAGATGACCACCTTTATAGCTTTTGCGTTTGCAAATTTTTTTATTAAGTCAAAATAATTTAACTCCTGGGCAATAGCATTTTCTATGGATAAAATTCCAAGATCTGACAGTCCTTCCTGACACATAGTAGAACGTAGGTAAGTTTTTATAAGTTTTAATTTACTGAAACTTCGTTCTCCTTAAGCGACAGTTACAGGTACAGTCAACAAGATATACGTAGCGCTGTCCACACATTCGGAAAAATATCCTGCCAATCATTTTGATTAACCCTTTTCAACTGTTGGTGGAAAATCGGGCTATATCGGAAACTGAAGATTTAATTTACTTAGGTTTGAATATACAAAAAAACATGAAATGGGATCGGCATGTTCAAAAAGTTAAATCGAAAATAATACCATTTGTCGCTTGTATTTGGAGACTACGGCATATTTTACCAAAGTCTACTCTTTATAAAATATATTTTGCTCACATTCACTCACATTTGTCGTATTTAAACCCTATATGGTCTGATATACCGGCATATTTGTTACAAGAAATCAAAGTTCTTCAGAACAAGGCATTGAGGGCAATAAACAATCTGCCTCGATTGACACCTTCGGCGTTGTTATATAATGAAAAAATGTTACCGATTGGAAAACTAAAGTTTTTTGAACTAGCTTTGCTTATGTATAAAATAGCTAACAAAACCTTGAAATGTTCGTTCGTTTTAGTTAAAGTATCTAAAGTACATTCGCATGGAACGAGGCGTGCGAATGATTTATCTACTCGCGATTTACCACCTTGTAGCATCTTATATATCGCTGTCAATTATTACAATTCGCTTCCTATTAATATAAGAGAAACTAATTCATACATTGAATTCAAATTAAACTTACGAAAACACCTTATGGTCAATCATTGAATTTGTGACAAATTTAAACTGTGCTAGAAGCTCTTATACAAGCTCGAACTTATATAACATTGTATTATAATATTGTTGTTTTATTATTTTTTTTTTTCTATCATTAATTAGTTCTAATAAAATTGTGATAAAGAATTATTAAATGCACGACAGTGTCATATTGTTATGTAGGTTTTATGCTAGATTCTACACAAGTCTTTGTACTTTTTTGAATCTTTAATAAATTAAAAAAAAAAAAAAAAAAAAACCCTTAAAAGCCCTAAAACGCGATGTACCACCTTTTTTGTAACAAATACTGCACGGTGGTATCAAAATTGTACCACCAATTAAACCGTCTTTCATTGCCGTATGATACTTTAAAATGGTACCACTAAAAAAATAAAAAAATTTTTTTTTTTTCGAGTGCCGCAAGGGTGAAAATATTTGCTATTTTTCTGTGCCTCTAAGGGTTAATAAGCCAAAGAACTTTTAACGTGTCTACTGATTGAAGATCCTTTAATAATGGGTTCAGCAGACTCATAAGTTCCTCAACCAATTCACAACCAGACACGTCACATTTATCCTCATCGGTTAACTTGATTTGCAAAACATAACAAAAGCTATAATTGCCAATCTGGCAATCATTGGAGACCCGTATGGTGATATTCGTATCAAAATTCGAACAGTTATACCAAAATTCCACTTTGAAGTCAAACTTTCCAATAAGATTTTTTAAAATTTATTCCAATCGGATTTTGATGTATGGGAGTTTTATGTAGAATCATATCCTAAATAACTTTTGTTCTTGCACTTTTTTGATAAGATGCACCGTTTTTGAGATATTTACAAAAAACGATTTCGTTCGTATGGGGGGTACCCCCCCCTAATGGTCCATTTTTGCCCATTAACGAACTTAGCCTCACATTTTACGAAAAACGGATCTGTACAAAATTTCAAGTCTCTAGCTCAATCCGTGCGCCCGCAATCCGCGCCACAGACAGACGGACGGACAGACGGACGGACATACGGACAGACGGACAGACGGACGGACATGGAAAATTCAACTTTTTTCATCATTCTAAACACACTGGTGTAATTCATTTTTTTGTGCGATGACGGGATCTTGGCGTTACAAACGGTAAGGCAAAGTTAATATACCCTTTGGTTTCACCATACGGGTATAAAAACAAGAATATGATCAAAAAAGTACACTAACTGAAAAAGTTGTCCTTCGAAAAATTGGCGGGTAATGTGGTATACTGTTTCATCCATTCAAATATTAAATATTTGTATGGAAGAAATAGTATGCCACATTAGCCGTTTTCACCATGACAAACCAAAAAAATGATTTCTTAGTCAAATTCGCCGCAATCCAAAAATGTTTCTTTCAAGAACCAAATGTGTTGTCTAAATAATCGTTCACTGATTCACAGTTAAAAAAACAACTTAAAGTTGGCTTTCGAGATTCACTTGAATGTGGAGACAATAAAATTTTGATTTTGCTCAAAAACGTTTTTCAGAACTTACTCTATCATTGAATTTTGATAGTTGTCTAAATCGAGTGACCAATGCGTGTGGACTCGAGTGGTTGTTCAGCGTTGTCGTTACAACTGTACGTGGAAAGACCCATTCATTTGCGCGCCAGATCGGTCGTCGGTCAATAACGAGTCGGTGGCGGCGGTCGCGTTTCGGTTGATTTCGGCGCCCCCTCATGACGGCACCCGAGCCGCCGCTGGGGAGGGGGTAAAGTGATCTCGAAACTTAGCTGTTACCCTTTCGCAGGGAAACTACCGAGCCGATTGGCCTAAAAATTAGCTCCAACATAGACCAAAAATTTTTTTTTTGAAAAAACTTAACCCGGCAACGACGGGTATGCAAGCTAGTACAAAATATAAAAAGTATTAAATTCATGAAAAATTTGTACCTTAATTTTGCCTAAAAACATTTCCCGAGCACTCCTGAGCCGATTGGAGCATTATTATAAAAATATCTTTCTGTCTGTCAGTTTGTGTGCAAGATTTCTCAAAAACTTGTAGAGCTAGAGCCATGAAATTATACAGACATCTTTGGTCCTAGAATAGGACAATCCTGTCAACTTTTGGAGGAAATCCGTTAACCGGAAACTACGCATTTTTCTGTAGTATTATGTAGACAAAAGTTGGTGACAGTGAGATTGCCAACACTTTTATCTTTTACTGGAACTCGATATCTCAAACTGGTATCGAGATAAACCGTTATTTCAAAAAAATCAGATTTTTGCGAAAACTAACGGGGTTTCGGTACTTCATTGTATGAAATTAGTTGAAGAGAATAATATTTGCCACAATTTTGTTAATTTTGTTAATTTTGTCTTTCACTACTATTTGCTATTTTTTGTCGTTATTGAGATATTTTCATTAAAAATTGAAATTTTTTTACTTGCGAACTAGCGGTTTTTTGAAAAAATAGTTAAAAGAAGAACTAAACATATTAAAATTTTCTGCTTTTTTGCTTTCAACGTAAATTGATATCTTTTACTGTTATCGAGATATTTCAGATTTCGTAACAAAAATCATATTTTTATATAAGCTAATATTTTACTTGTCGGATTAAAGTGTAAATTGCGCGGAAACGTAGATTTTGTATAAGAAAGTCATGTGCTGTTTACATTAGATATTTTTATTAATTAAGAGCAAAGTTAATCGCCACATCACCGTGTTTGTTTTACGTTGCCACCTTTCTTTGAAAATCTAAAAATAATAATTTCTCAGATTCGTTGAAAAGGAGGTCCATCGCCATCACTTCCTGGAACCTCATTGGCCAAGAAATCTTCTCATCTTCAGCTGTTTCACGTCTGTTTTTGATGCCACAGAAGTTTTTCTTGGACAAAATTTTTGTTTTATTTCTCAGTTGCAACAAATACTGTTGACCAACTGGACCCATTTTATAATATTGTTCCGGGAAATAAGTTGACAGAATTCTGCAATAAAAAAAATTTTGAGAACTCTATCTGAATGTCAAAGCTAATTCATTCGTCTTGTCTTGTTATTCTGTATTTTCACAAAACCGCAAAACTTGAGATAGACCATTAACCAGCCATGACCACCAACCAACATATAAAGATTTTTATCGTGGCATTTTCTCAACTATGGAAGATTTGAAGATTGTGATTAGTTTAGTTAGAAAAGTGGATTCTTGACAGAAACAAAATTAAAGTTAATTTTTATTATCTTAGAGAAATAATCTTACGGGATCAAATTGTTTTTCACCATATTATTTTCCTATACGTTCTAGCGTTTAACAAAGCAGTCAGTTTAGCAATTTTTCGTATAATGAAAAATGTCATTTAAAAGCGTTTTAGAAAATTCTTCAAAAAGATTCTAAAAATAGTTATTTTACCACATTTCACCAAAAACAAAAAAAAAATCTATGTTAAATTTATCTGAAAAAATGACATACTATCAAAACAAAAAAAAAGTAATGCGCCGCAGATGAAATTTTTTGGAAAATCTATTCTGAGTGTGAAAATTTTTGAACCAAATGAGCTACGGATGAATGTTTTGAAAGAAACGTTTTCTGAACAAAAATAAAACTTAGTTTATGGGCTCTAGATTGGCTAACGGCTAATTAATTAGTTTAATTTTCATTATGTCGCGAACTAGATTGGGAAGCCTGTTGAGCCCAATCCGGCCTGCAGCCGTTGTTACATTTTCATAAATGACGCTCCTTCTATACTTCAAAATCATATTCGAGTGCTTTCTCACTCGAATGAGACTCTGCTACAAAAACAGAAGTTTTTCTCTATCTTGAAAACGGATCATCAGACTCAAAAACTTACAAAATAAGAATTAGTTCTTGGTCCCAAAACTTCGACAAGAATTTCTTGTAATTTCTCAAAAAGACTGGGAAATCTATGAACCCACTTTTTTGATTTGATGGATTTTTACATTTTTAACCATCATTTTTGCCCAAATTTCTTTCGTAAAGCTTGAGTTTAATCTTATTATATAAAAATGGATGTTTGTTTGTTAGTCTGTTTGAGATTACAAAACTCAAAAACCACTGGACAGATTTTTACGCGGTTTGTTGCAAAATGATCTGCGTTGCCAGGAGCAGGTTTTCAGCTATGCTAGATTTTCAAAATTCGAAATAGAACGTCCTGTAAGGATAACAAAAATATCCTTTTTCCCAGGAAAAATTGGCATTATAGGGTTTTTGGGGTCGCTGATCACGGCTCTGGTGTTAGATTTTCAAAACTCGAAATGGAAAGGATAACGGAAATGTCGTTTTTTCCAGTTTTTCTCGCAAAAACTGTTTTTGGGAGGTTTTCAGGGTTGCTTATCACGAATCTGGTGTTAGAATTTCCAAATTCTTCTAAGGATAACGTTTTTTTCCCAAAAGTTTTAAAGTTATTAATGGATTTTTGGCATTCTAAAATTTATTCAAAAAACTTTAAGTTGGCAACAAAGGGTCTGCTAGTCTATACTAAAGAAAGTCATATGATGATCGTCTTTTATAAGCTTAAGCAAACAGAAGCAAAAAAAAAATTAAAACAACTTTTCTCAGAAGTGTCAAGTTGTTTATTATGTACGTATCTCGAAACAAGACTTGTTTCACTAAGATATTCCAAGAAAACAAATCAAATTGAATCCAACATGGTTTTACTTCAACCATAAATGTACACGGTGGAAAATGCGTGCATTACACGAGCTCTTTTCTGAGGAAAGTTAATTTTTTTTCTACAATCTGCTGGAAAATCAGAAAATTTTCCCTGAAAATTATTTACATCGTCGAATAATTTGAATTAACAGTGAGAACAAGAAACAAAGTCAATTTGATGATGTTTTGTCGTTGTTTGGGCGGAGTATAGTTGAGAGTAAAATGAAAATTGAAACAAGGAGGTGAGATCAAAAATTATTCTTTTGTGAAATGTTTCTCGAAAAGCGTCGCTTTAGCTAAAAGAAATTTGACATTTTCATTAGGAGCGGAAAAACTGGATCAGTAGAGTCACAGCAGATCGTAAAAATAATTTTAATAAAATTTACGTTGCGTCTTGCGTTCTGTTGTGGTTTTTTCTACTTCTTGACGCTGTTGCTATTTTGGGGTGGCGTTTTCAGTTGTTTGGCTGCCGGTGGTGCAATGGCCGCAGCTTTTTAGCAAATTAGATGAGATGGATCGCTTTTATAGCTAAAAACAGAAAGATTAACCACCAAAACAACAACAACAACAAAAATGATCCACTTTGTCATAATTTCTGGGCCGGTCGGTCGCTGAACCCTCTTCATCATTTCCAAAAGAGCCTAGGAAAATGAAACCCCAGATTTTCAGATCGCATAAAATAAAGCAAGGTGTTATACGAGAGATTATTGCACAGTGGCTTTCATTATTTGAACATCTTGTATATTTTGATAGCTTTCAAATAAACTACTGTTGGAGATTAAACTTGTTGAACTCAAGGTCGATCGACGGTAGAAATACACATTTTCAGTGTTTCCCCTTATATACGAGCAATGAATTTATTTGGAAACTGCCATCAAATGTACGGTTAATTTGTGCATTTTCGTAGGTGAGAAACATTAATGTATTTTACACCTCCGATTTTCTAAATAGATTTAACACTATGACACATTTACAACCATCACATTTTTCTAATTAACCGAACTTTGGGTGTTTTTGTGTTTTTAAAGCTTTTATTTAGCTTGCTTTCGTATCTGGATGTTGTCTGTTTGTTTGTCTGTCGGGGTCAAATCTTGCAATCTAATTTTGACCCACTTCCACCCATCCGATTGACTTAAAATTTTGCAAAGATACGTAAGTTCGATGACAATATAATATTTTCATTACTTAGTCCTTGCAAGGATAAGGGAAGGTCCTGTAAGGATGACGTGATTATCCTTTTCCTCAAATTTTCCTGAAAAATTTTGTGATTTTATTGGTCCGCATAATGGAAAAGCCATTATGCAAAAATAATTTTCTTCCTTTGGACTTCTTCCTTTGGACTTCTTCCTTTGGACTTCTTCCTTTGGGGTTATCTCAATAGTAATGTCTATATGCCAACAAGCCAACAACAATTCAGCAGCTGAAGGATGAGATAAGGCATATTCGTGGGATCGAGGAGCAATTATGCAGCGATGTCATCAAAACTTTTGACCATCGAGTGGAGGTGTCCTTCTGAAGCCCTGGCGAACATTTGAGCGATATTATCTTTCACGCATAATTGCCGCATGTGCCAAATAACATAATTCAATACAGGAGCAGTACTTTGGGTTCATTATCAGTTGTTTGGGGGGAACTTGGAGGAAGGTCATCACATTTTTAGCCAAGGTAAATATTTCAGCACCATTCCAGAACACTACAAACCCTTTTTATGTCTCTGTAAATACAGGGTATCTTTTTAGCATTAAATTGTAGAATTGAATTATTTGTTTGAAATAGAAATACGTGAGAAACTGTGAAGGCTATCTCACCTTGGGGAAAACCCAAATTAAAATTGAAAAAATAACCAATAGGTAATGGAAAAATCAATTATTGATTTACTCAAAGTTAATTAAAGAGATCCAATTGTAATTAATTCGAATGCCAAAAGCCATCTGCTCAATATGCCTGCTTCGATCTAAGTACAATAATTAATTTTCCAAGAAAATTTCACTTCGGTTTCTGAGTTTAACTTAACGCACATATGATTGAAATCTCTTTCAGTTATTCTTAGCACACGCGCGAAAAGTTTTGCATAGATCATGCAGATGAAATGGCAACAAAAAAAACTTTTTTCTAGTCTTTAGGAGGTGGCCGAATCCGAAATTTTTAAACAAAATCCGAATGGAAAATGTGTTTTTATTTTTTTTTAAGGAAATTTGAATCTGTAGCATGAGTTACTGACATAATTCATTTTTTCGAGTTTCAAAACACATAAAAATCTTCGGCAAAAAAATGATGCAAGATGCTCCAGAAGATACTTTCAGAAATAAATAAACATTTGAACACACCAAAAAAGATTGATTTTTTAAAATGTCTTTGGCACTTTGGTATTCATGTCAGCAGTGTGGTTTAATCCCTAAATAATGCAAGCATGATTTTGGACTTTTTATTATTTTTTCGAAGGAATTCTTTTTTTTATAAAAAAGCACGTGGTGTACGACTTTTCTGGCGGCGCATGTTGTCCTGAGAAATCCTTCATCCGATGATAAATTGGCTACTGAAAATATATTTTTGCCAAACAAAGACATGACACTTTGATAAATTATTTCACAAACTTGAAGAGGCAAGGCGCGGGAAAATAAATATTTCTCAGAAACTGAAAAGTTGTTGAAACTACGTTTAAAGTGACCTCCAATCGATGTGCACACGTAGAGTTCGAGGTCCTACTTATAATGAAAATCAAAAGTGATTTCACTAAAAACTGAAGGTGACAGTTTTCTTGATATTTTTAATTCAAATAGAAGAATCAATAAGAGTTGAGCTAATACAATTTTAAAATTACAATCAATTTTCATTCATGTTTATTAATATGCAAAGCAAACAAGCATCGCACTTTTTTTTGCAGGAAAAAATAAATTTTGGTCAGCAAAGGCTTGATTGTATAAAAGGGTTACGAGTCACTATCCGTTTTGAACGTAGAACTTTATTGGAAAATCCAATTTTTATTATTTTTTTCGTTCTTCCGGTTTTTTGCAGTTTTTGTGTTTTTTGCGGTTTCCTAAGATTATTTTTAGACAGTCATAAATATAATTAGATAAAATAAAACTTGTAAGAGTTCTTTGGTTTGTGTCAGAGACGGTTGTCTTCGGTTCTCGACATAATTGAGCTAGAAACTTGAAATATTGCGCAATTTTACCACTATCTTCTACACAAATGAAGAAAATATTGACTTTTTTCTAGCAAACAGTGCATAGTATTATAAAAAGTTTCAATTATATGATCTTACATAATTTTTCAATACAGCACATTTCAATTGAAATTTCTATAAAAATTTTGTTTGAAGTATTGTAGCTTTTTTGTGGCTTACTTTAGAAATGTTGATTAAACGCGTTTTTTAGAACAATATCTATATTTAAATAATACTAGAATCTGGACCTGATTTCACCCGGCTAAAAGCGTGCGTAGAACAAAGGTTAGGAAAACAAAATTCAGTTGGGTATAAATGCCTACAGCGAACATTCATGCCAAATATCAGGTCAATCGGTTCAGTAGTTTTCACGTGAAAGAGGAAAAGACAGACAGACAGATACCAACTCATTTTTATATGTTAGGATGATAATGATAATAATATACTTTCGTTATTCAGAAACGTTTAGTAGATCTTAAATACTATCGCGAAACTTCGAAGCCTTCGATTGGTTAGGGAGTTTGAGTCTTCAAGCAAAAGGTTCCGGAATCGTTCTTCACCGAAATATTTCTTTTATAAAATTTTATTTAATCTAAAATGTATTTCAAATATAACTAAGACCGGTTTACACATGCGAATTTTCTTGAACTTTTCCGCGAATTCTATACAGAATTTGTTTCGCTAATTTTATTCTCTATCGCTGGATAAATTCAGTTATCAAAGGTCTAAATTTAAATTTAGTCGGAGGGTTTTATATGAAAAAATTCTACCTCGGGTGTCTTTCAGGAATAAATTTCTGAATCTTGTGCGGCAGGATAAATGGTTGTGCGACACATTCTATATCGCTTTTATTCTCTATCGCTGGATAAATTCAGTCCTTTATTACCACAGTTATAAAGGACTGAGGTTTTGATTTTAAATTTTCAACTACATTGTAAAGGGTCTTTCAACAAGGACATTTTTTATTATAATAAAAACGTACCCTAAAACTTTTTTATGATCTGGCAATGCTAAAACGTCAGTCAATGTTTACATTTTTATCATGGTGAAGTTCACGAATGAGCAACGTTTGGAAATTATTAAAACTTACTACCGAAATTCTGAGTCGGTGGTCGCAATCGTGTAATCTCGAGAAATGGTCCGGTCGAATGGCCACTTCGCTCATGCGATTTAACGTCGTTGGATTTCTTTTTATGGGGTTATGTTAAGTCGTTGGTTTATGCCAACAAGCCAACAACGTTAGAGGAGGTCAGGAACAATATCGAACGCGAAATTGCCAACGTTTCGGCCGATATGTGTGCACTCAGAAAAATGTCCAGGTCAACTTTTTGTCAGGTTAACTCTGACCTTACAGAGGTTTATGTAAGCCAGCTAGCGGTCAGAGTTAACCTATCTAAGGTCAACTCGTGCAGCTCCCAATGCCCTACTTCACCTGCTGGTGGCTTAATTTCAGAAGTTCTCCGACCACAGGTCAACTCAGTTTTACTTGCCCACATGCAGGCGTACGCGCGCCTGCCCGAGGCCAATTACGCCGTATGTAGGTCGTCGAGTTAGCCTCCATTTTTCTGAGTGTGGAAGAGTGGTGGAAAATTGGCTCCAAAGAACCAATCAGTGCAATGCTCGCGGTGGCCATATAAACGACATCGAATTTCATACTTAAATGTAACATGTCCACTACACCTGGAATATCTCAATTATTCTGTGTTTTATTTAAATACAAAATTGTTATGTCCTTGTTGAAAGACTCGATACAAATAGATTCAAATTAATACAATAGAAAATTGTATTCGGTTGGTCTGTGAGTTTATTCATGTGAAATTTTTTGTGCTGACAATTCATGCCTAGTAACCACACTTTCATGCATTTAAGCACATTAACATTTTCAAAAAAAAAAAAAAAAAAGCTGATAATCACCCTGTTTTTATTGAGACTGTCCAAGCTAATAATTTTCCTGCGAAATCAAAGAGATTATTGAAGAATCGGTGACATGGTATTTTCCCAAAGAAAACCGTGGGTGAATATCTTTTTCATTTCCTTTTTTCAATGAGTTTTTCGGGGAAAATTGTCAAAGAAAAGTCAGTTTTTTTCAACCACTCGGAAACTTGAATGAATGAAAGATTTTACCTTTACGGTAGATAATCAGTCAAGTCAATGTAGAGAAATCACTTTACTATATATCTATCTATATTGTACACAATAATAAGATTGCTCTCATCTGATCCTAACTATATAAAAATTCTTTTTGTATTTGATGGATATATTAGCATGTGGAGAGCGGCCATGTAGGATCTTGCTGTGACCGTACCTATAAATAAAGCAGTCCGTAGATGTACACTGCCTAGAGAAATTTAGAACATAGAGATGATCAGAAGATCATACTGACGATCAGTTGTAACTAAGGTGCCGGTGATCGCGGTCGTTAGTAGTATTACGAGTTTATCGGTTCTAAAATAATCCGTGTTCTTGCCTGAATAAAATTCAGGAAATCAAATTTCTTATTAAAAAAAAGTTTTCACATAAAATGATCACCAAATGAGAAACAATTGTGAATATTGGATTCAAAATTAATTTTCCAAAAGCATTCCACGTTAATTGTCGTTTAATACCGTTTTTTTTGTGTTCTTTTTTAATTTCTAAAATTGACTAAGTTACAATTGTAAAAGTATTACATATGAGGATCGTCGAAAAAGACAAATTAATCACTTTGTCGAAAAGTTAACGAATAAAAATGATCTAGAAATCAGTTCAACGTGATCTTTTTTAAGGATCGTGTTTTAGTTTGTTTTATTAGACTGATTTCGTTGTAAAGGCAAGATGAACGATTTTTCTTGTAAAAAAGATTGAGATTGGTGTACATCTATTTCTGGAACTAAGAAACTAGGAAGAAATAAAGATAGAAAGAAAGTGCATTTTTGTTATCGTCCGGAACGTTCGTGTAGTTTTTTGAGATACTTTGAGGCAAGAAAAGAAAAAAAAACTTTTTTCTATACTATCGCGATTGTGTTTTAGATAGTTATAGTGAACTAGTTGCTAATGTTCGAATTGATATGATATTCCTGACTATAAGAAAATAAAAAGGCGAACGAGATTTCAAGAAAAGTACACACTGAGTGATGTACATTTGTTCTAGAATTCAATTTTAAATTTAGAATAGAAGTAAAGAAGGGAAAAATCTAGCTTCGCCGGCTGTTTATTCGATATTCCGTTGATGAGGAACACGGAAATCGTTTTAAAAAAATACCGAATTTCATTCGAATGCCACAAATATGAGTGGTTGATCTCATTTAAAATTTGTTACTTTTACATGCAAATAAAATAGATAAATGTACAACATTGTAAAAGATTACGACAAGGAATCATCCGTTTTATAGCCGATCTATTTATAGACGGAAAGTTCAAACGAAAGTGTATAAAATAAACATTTTGTAAAATACTCTACTAATAATCACGAACAACGATCGATAGTCAAAACAAATTTGCTTGAAGTTGTAGACAATTAAATATTGACTGAACAGTTTGAAGTTTTAGACAATTAAATATTGACTGAACAGTTTTGAAAAAAAGTGAAATTCGAAAAATATGTCGTTTTGCCGGATAACTGGAAAATCTAGGGCGCTTCCAAAGCCCAACTATTTTCCGTTGCTACCGCCGATTTCACCCAAGGATGCGAAACGCTTCTGCAAGATAACCGGAAAAGCGTACGGTTTACCGTCACATCATTATATCCCGGTGATGCTGACTACTTTGTCGCAAAAGAAGAAGTGCAAAATTACAAACGTAGCCGGTGAATTGGGTCCACATCACTATATCCCAGATAACGCCTACGGTAAACGGAAGCATATTGTCCTGGCGGATTATCGCTATGTGTTCCCAACGTTCAACGAAACCGACGATCAGCAGAAGGTCCTTATCGACCTCCTTAACTCGAAAAATATCGCCGACGAAGGTCGATTCGTGTACAAAGTGGACGAACGCAAGTGTTCATTAGTTTTCCCTGCAAGACTTGAAGCGGCTGTGAGAGACGGAGATGTGAAGGATGTTATGTTAGCCAAAGGCTGTGATTCTGTTTTGCTAAAGATGCGACAAGGTAAAAATGTATCAGTCGATCTGCTCGAATACGGGGAAGACTTCGAAGAACTATACGAAGGTGAAGGACCTCGCCACGAAGTGATACTGGAGCTAGAGAAGGAGGAAGCTTTGCAAAAACGCCGAAAATCAAAACGTTTGGATGGATTGTTGGGTCGTGCAAGAATTTTTGAAGACAAGGAGCGATTTGAGGAGGAGCAGATGGAGGAATACGAGGATCAATTGATCCGTAGCGCCAAACGCAAGAAACTGGACCAAATGAAGAATGCTTCCAGTTATTATAAAGTTAACACTTATGTGAAGACGAATTTACTAGATGCTAGAAAGAGTTTGCATTTGGAGAGCGCCGATTACCAGGATCTTGTAAAGCCGGTGATCGAATCCTGGGATTGGGATACCTATGAAAAGGAAGTCGTTCATAAAAACTACACTGCCGTCAGTAATCAAATACCGAATCCATGTAAACTAGAGCCATTGGTTGTGAAATCAAAGAATTATGATGTCCCGGAGGAGTTGATTGAAAACACAACCGGTTTCGACGCAATTCCTTGCATTGGCCCGCTGACACCAATTTTGGAGGTTCCAGGTAAGGAAATCCTTGCCAGTATTCGAGAAATGTCCAACGAACAGATGGAACCACTCTTGAATCTACCAGATAAGATATTAGAGGAACCGGATTTAATGCAAGCGATACCGATGCCAGAGGAGATTCCCAGTATTTTGAAGCATATCAAAAAGGGTGTTCCAGACGAAATCGCCAATGTTCCTGGTCTAACTGTTGACATCAATGCAGCGCGAAAGGTGTTCCTTACCGGGCAACAGGTTCAAACACCCAATGGAGAAGTATTTGTTCCCGGACAAACCGTTAGCACACCACAGGGAGCAGTTTACGTTGCTGGATTGACTGTAAACACCCCGGCTGGACCATCATTTATACCCGGACATGTGCTCACTCCGAAGGGCGACACCACATCGCCACCAATCTTTATGGCTGGTCAAATTGTCGAAGAAACCTTCGTCCCAGGACAGACGTTCAACGTCGGCTCCAGTTCGCGGTTTGTCGAAGGTCAAACGGTTTTAACACCCGATGGTCTGAAATTTGTTCCTGGTGTTATTAACGAAGAAACCGGTGCTTTTGTCGTCGGACAGAAACTCCAAACCCCGGATGGATTGAAGTTTATTCCTGGTCAAACTGCAACATTGGAAGATGGGCCTAAATTTGTTGCTGGGCAAACAACGCACTCTGCGGAAAATGGCTGGGAATTTATTCCCGGTCAAGTTGTTAAGAACAATGACACCGACGAATTCGTTCCTGGCAAGACAGTAATTACCCAGGAAGGTTCAAAATTCGTTCCAGGTCAATATGTAGAAGATATCTTCATTCCTGGAGTAACTATGGACACAAATATCGGTCCTGAATTTGTCCCTGGACTTAATGTTGAGACAAAACAAGGGCCAAAGTTCATCGAGGGTCAAGTAGTAATGTCCAAACAGGGCCAAATATTTATGCCAGGTAAAACAATCATCAATGATCAAGGAATGATTGAATTTGCTGTTGCAAAAACCGTCAGTGATGTGGTTTTCAATGAACCCACTGTTACTGGATACGTTATCGATGCGAATAGCGGCGAAGTTTCAAATCACTGCCTGTCTGTATTTGGAAACATGGTCCAGACCAAAAATGGAATCGAATTCTATCCTGAGAAAATCGATATTGACCATCTGCCCAGTGGAAAACGTGTACCGGGAAAACTCATTAAACAAGACACCGATACAAAGTTTGTGCCTGGCATCATGGAGAACGGCGGATTTATTCCCGGGCAGGTTGTCTGGACTGAGAAGGGTGAACAGTTTATTCCTGGTCAAGTAATTGAAACCAGTGAGGGTCTGAAGTTCGTCCCGGGTCAAGTGATCGAAACCAAAACTGGTAGTAAATTTGTGCCCGGCCAAACTGTCGAAACTCCAGAGGGACCACGCTTCGTGCCCGGTCAAATTGTTCAGACAAAAGCTGGTCCAACTTTCATTCCTGGTCAGGTAATCTACACCGAAGAGGAAGGTGAGCGTTTCGTTCCCGGTCAGGTTGTCGATACAGAAGATGGACCACGTTTCGTTCCTGGTCGTGTTATTGAGAGTGGCGATAAGGTGACCTTTATTCCGGGTCAAGTAATTGAAACCAGTGAAGGTCTGAAATTCGTTGCGCCTGATCTTACTGACAACGAAGATGGGGAGCAGCAATTTTCCGTTCAAAGTTTCCTGGTGTCACCGGAAGAACTGACTTTGCTAAAACCCTCGCACACTTGGACTCAATCTAGTTCCAAAGGTGAGCTCAGTATCGATTCGAAGATGTTGCGTCAGCTGTCGGAAGCGGGAATGACGATTGGCAGGCAGATTGAAGCATCGGCCGTTGACATTGTTCTCCAGAGCACGAGGAATATACAAAGTGTACGACAGCTAATCGAAAATCTTGGCATTGAGCCACAACACAACGAAACATTTTTACAATTCTTTCAAGAAATTGAAAAAATTTCGTCCGAGCTAATACGTCACAAGCAACATAGCGAGCAGCTGGGAGCTCCCATTACAAATGGTATCATCACGAATGGCTATCATAAAGATCAGAACGGCAATCTAAAAATGAACCAGAAGGAACAATTGATCGAGACGCTGTTGGCAACGATTCTATCAGTCATCCAGTCAACAGCCAACGGCACCAGGCGAATGTCATTAAAAAATGGCAAAGGTGTTAGTTTATCCATTTTCGAGATGATATGCCAAGCATTTGAAGAAAATGCAGCGGAAATTGATATTCAAGCAGTGGATGATTTTCTCCGATCTTCAACGCTTCGAGATTCTGTCTTGAAAAGCATCGAGAAGACAGTGGCCACTTTTATAACTGAAGGTAGCAAACAACAAGTTCTTCATACTTTGGTCACCAAAAATATTCACAACGAGGGTGAATTAATATCGAAGATCGCTTCCATCATAGACGATGAAGATTTAAATCAAGCTTTCCTAATCATTACTGACCAGGATCCAAGGGTTTTGTACAAGATCCTGAACCTTGTTCGCGATAATCCGATGTCTGCGAAATGTGACGAAAGTGTCGCCGATATTCTACAAGGTGCAATTATTAGTGCGGTCAAAGAACTATCCGAAGGCGAAATCCGATTAATGTTCACCGAAGACCGAGATGAACGAGCCATCCATGCCCTACTCTTCGAATCCTGCGCTCTTTCCAAGGCATTGGGTCTAAACGATTACGTAGCGATCTTCGATGACGTTCTAGCCGGAACGAGAAGTGTTGCAGCTGTCTTTGAAAATCCCGAGCTAATCGAGGTAGTCAAGAGGACGCTAATTATAAACAAATTGGCCCAGCAAGAGCCAGAACTGCAATATTCGCTCCAGCTACTTGCCAAGAATCCGTACGAGGCCCGCAAAGATCCAAACGTTCGCAAACTAATCCGACAAAGTGGCGTTGTTACCATAATACCAGAAGAAAAACCCCAGCTGGTCGACTCTAATGATGTTCCCCTGTCGTTCTTTAGCACTGATAATCAATTGGCAATGGAGGATTTCCTGTTGCGTCGTCAAAAGAAGAACAAAGGCGCCTTTCTA
The DNA here is from genome assembly GCA_964034945.1 of Chrysopilus asiliformis. Taxonomy (NCBI): domain Eukaryota; kingdom Metazoa; phylum Arthropoda; class Insecta; order Diptera; family Rhagionidae; genus Chrysopilus; species Chrysopilus asiliformis. Next base: position 86,617,312 of record OZ035961.1, on the reverse strand, counting down.
ATAGTTAAAGAGGGCTATCAGGCTGTTGTGCCGCGCGAATCTAGCCGGGATGTGCTGACGGGAAAATGTGCTTACACGGTACTCGATGAAAACGGCATCCGACACTTTGAGCCTTTACATGTCTTCTCGGCGTTAAAATTGAACACACCATCCATGGCACATCGATTCTCTATCTATTCGTGCGACTTTGCCAGTGATGACGTCGATGTAGAAAATCACAACTACGCAACATCCAGCTGTAGTTCGTTAAGTGGAGGTTCCGGCGACCTCAAAGTGACGACACGCGTACAAAACGGACCGATGATGAATGGCACTAGCCGACATATGAATGGTACCAGCCGACATATGAACGGTACTAGTAAACATATGAATGGCTATCACAAGGATGATGATAAGGAGAACATCCCAACGATGGAGAACACGGAACTATTGGCGAATCGCCGGAAAATCCGGGCCCTGGTCGAGGAAGGCAAGGTGAATACAAACAATCAGAAATCCCAAAATTTTTTACAGCGTGTCAAGCGCGAATTAAACATTAATTAAGATTTTGTACATGTAGATCTGTAGAAATTACACTTAGATGTTAGTTTGTGTGTGAATTTTGTTATACATATAGATACATATTTTTTTTTACACAGAAATATAAACACACATATTTTATTTAATGTTGTTATGCTAGCTAGCAATAGTTTTTAAGTTATTAATTACGGATCTCACTTGGGAGAGGTGAAACCAGAAATGCCAGAGTATTCAATAATATTTTCATCTAATATAATTGAGATGACCAAAGTATGGTATTTTTTGTTCCACTGCCGATAAGTATATATACAATTATCTAAAGAATTTTTTTAAATGATCTCTGGCATTAGTTCACACCTCCTTTTCGGGATCAATGATAATCATTATGATGATGGCATACATGTTTAACGACAATTCTGATTTTGAATAAAGATTTGTGGTCATTGATCGCATAAAGTTGTCCCATGTCACAGTAGTTGCCCAACACTCCTCTATTGGGTAAAACATCCCGTCTCGAGAGTGTTGGTAGCGCTTGGCTAAAAAATTGCCCCCCATAAAATTTGCACAGTTCCACTTGGCCGCAAGTACCGATGTTGAGATCTTATTTAGCGAGTCGTCCGTTAATTAGGATATACTTTGGGAGATGTTTATTAAATCGCAAGCAAGTGATGGACAGGTCCACCGCAACGAATTGACAGATTTCTGGGCAATTAGAAGACAAAAATAGAATAATGTCAGGGCCAAAGTGCCCATATTTATAATTCTACCACAGAATTTATTAACAAATTCATTAAGATTTAATTCTTGCAATCAGATTCAAAGATGAATAAATTTTTGAGACATTTGAAAAATGTTTGTACGAAATGAAAAAAAAAATCTCAGCATGTTTTTTTGTGAATTTTTATACTATTTATTTTTTAAATAAATCTTTTTAAGATGTTTATTGTTTGTTTTTTAAATATGAAATCATTGAAATTGCAAAACACCCTGCGATTAACTATGAAGCCTCTGGTTTTTGTAAGTAGGGTAAGTGTGCGAAACGTGGTCACATTTTTATACTCTATATGAGAATCTACACTCTAAAACCTTTTAAACTTAGAGTGTAAATTTTGTTCACTTTATGCGTCAAATTACTTTATTAAATGAAGTAAATTTTCTTCTAAATGATTAAAATTCAACTTTTGAGTAATATTCAACACATTTTTGCTTAAAATTAAACAAATGTTTAATTTTCAACAAGATTGTTTAATTTTTAATAAAAATTGTTTAAATTTCAAGAAAAAAGCAGTGAAGACTATATTCACGTTTCGATATACCTCATGGATTTGACCATGCAAAAAAAAACTTGACCAAATAAAAAATAACTTTAAAAATAAAAAATATTACCTAAAAATTGAAACATTTGAAGGATAAGAAATTTTTTGTGTTGAAAATTTCTTCATTTATTGTTAAAGTTCAACAATTTTTGCTTGAAACTTACTTCATTTATTTAAGTACACTTGTTACACTCATTTAACCCTTTCGAGACTGCTGGGACAGTCCCAGCAAAGTATGAAAAATTGTGAAAGCCGTCTCGAAATGGTTAATGAAGTAAAATTCAACTAAAAGTTCTCGATAAAATTAAACAACTCGCACGTTTATTCAGAAAACGACGAACATTGTATCAAAATTCCACTTTGAAGTCAAACTTTTCAATAAGATTTTTATACCCGTATGGTGAAACCAAAGGGTATATTAACTTTGCCTTACCGATTGTAACGCCAAGATCCCGTCATCACACACAAAAATGAATTACACCAGTGAGTTTGGAATGATTAAAAAAATTGATTTTTGCATGTCCGTCCGTCTGTCCGTCTGTCCGTCCGTCTGTGGCGGGGATTGCGGGCGCATGGATTGAGCTAGAGATTTGAAATTTTACGCAGAACCGTTTTTCGTAAAATGCGAGGCTAAGTTCGTTCATGGGAAAAAATGGACCATACGAACGAAAACGTTTTTTGTGAATGTCTGAAAAATGGTGCATCTTATCAAAAAAGTCCAACAACAAAAGTTATTTAGGATATGATTCTACATAAAACTCCCATACCTCAAAATCCGATTGGAATTTGACGATTGCCGATTGCCCCTTGGGAATTGTAGTATTTTTTATGTTGTCATATGTTGGCTTTTCCGAAGCTGAAAACAACCGCTCTACAGACACTTGAGTCGGTGCCAACCCCGTACCGATCAAAGCAGCATTTTAAACAATTTCAGAATAGTGTAGCAATTTTTGGAACAATGAATCAAACTTTTAAATTGTTTAGTTTAAAAATTAAACCCAAAGTATAAAATTTAGATTTTCAGGTTTAAAGTTTCAATTAAGTTGGATTGAAAATACACATTCAAATTTTAAAAACTTGGAAAACTCAACCTAGAAGTTGAAAAAAGAATTAAAAATCCATTTTTTAAAACACGTCGGTTGAAAATGTTTAAATTAAATAATTGTCTGAAGGTGAACAAATCAAGTTGTGGTTTTTATAGCGACTCTGTCTTCTACTCCGGGCAAAAATTAATAACTCCGACTCCATACCCCGGAATATCTTATCAAACGTAGCGGATACAGATTTTAAGTTTATCTTAAAATCCAGCTAAACAAAGTGTCGTTTTTATATATTTGGGTTCTTAACAAGACTTAAAAGTTGTATTTTTTATCAGGTAAAAACAAGAAAAAATGTTTTACGCATTTTTTCTCCACAAATTTTCCATCCATAAGCCGTTTTAATTGTATTGGGAACTGAATTTAAGTTGTTTCTGTAAATATAGATCAAGTCAAAATCACACCACCAAATTTTTCTATTTGTATTTGTACAATAAAATAAAATAAATTGATTTAGATCACGTGTTAAGTCGTGTCTGAAATCATTATGATAAAATACCCACAACAAAAATAGTTTTTCCTAACAAATTTTCTATTCATTCCATTTCCCAATTAACAAAGATACAATTTCACAACTTAACTCATTTGATGAGATTAGAATCTGAGCAGAAACAATCGGGTTCATTAGTCTTTTTAATTAGCCAATAAATTTCTACAACGGATGACCTGTGATAAAAGAAAAACTCTTGTTGTTTTATACAATTTTCAGTTTTAAACATATTTTTCGAAACATTTGGAAAGAAGATTTTTCATTTTAATATGACGAAAGTCGACCACATGTTCCAAGCGATTCTTTTGACCTGAATCCTTTTGAGATTCGTTCTGATTAAATATTGAATATGTTTGGGCGATTAAATTTTCAGCAGCTACTTAATTGTTTGCACCGGCACGGCATAGTCGACGACCGGACATTTTTTTCAGAGATTTTCAAAGAAAACCCCGAATGCTGTTGGAAAAAAAAAGAATTTTGTGAAATTTTCACTAGCCTGGTGAATTTTCAATGACCCGGTGAATGAACTTTTTACCATAAAAATCACATTGTGTCAATAGAATTGTTTTCGCATGTCCGTGTTTCTGTCCTCTGCATCTGCTACACTCCTGTTCAATATTCCTTCGTGCTTTCCCGAGAATTTTCTTTTTTCGCAGTGATTATATTCGAGATACCTTTGTAATTCATTCTGCTATGATGCTCCATGTTCATCGCCGGCGTTGTCTAATTTTATTATAAATAACTCTAGCAAATTTTTTTCGCCGCTGACGGACGCTAACTTTTGTCGCCAAATTTCCTCAAAATTAACTTAGAATGATTTGATTTTTTTTCTTGGGGGGTCAACGTTTTTATCTGTAGTCATATTATATCCAAAGTTTTTGCAAAAAAAAAATCTCGCGGAAATTTCGCATGAATATTGATTTTGAAGGGTGTCAGAAATAATGAACTCGGCAATATATTAAGAATATCTACAAAAATTGACAATATACCGGAAAACAAATTTTTTAAGATGCCTTAAGGTCGTTGTCGTAGTAGTTTTTGTTGAAATTAGATTTTAATGAACTGAACCACTTAAGTTTTTTACAAATAGAAAAAATTCGCGGGTTTTATAATACCGGCCTCCCTCGTCTTATAGCACCTCAATATTAGACGTATCGTTACACGACACTCAACTTTTTGTTCCCGACCTCGAGCGTTATTTAAGATACATAAAACAGGCAGACCGACAGACAATTGCACTGACATGCTCATAATTTTACCTGAAATGGATTTTCTACTGATCAGAAAGTTTCTATTTGACCCCGTCCTCGAGTCGGTCTCCGTCAAAATTTGAAATGCTGGCTAGGTCTCCGTTTATAGCAGAAGCATAGATTAGAGAGTTACTATAGATAAGAAACGAGGAAGAAATTTTTTCCTGAAGAAGAGTACTTTGCATCTGTGTCATTTGAATTACTTTTGTGTGAGAAATGGTGTAAAAAACTTTCTTTTGGGATTTTTTTTGCTGTCCGCCGAGTATTCCCTAACAATACATTGCACATATTTTTTCGTAGACATTTTGCGTGCTATAAAAACGTTAATAAAAGTAAAATGGAAAACCTGTGCGCTTACGAATGAATTCCATCGACGAATGTAAACAAAGCGCTGGCCCCGGATATGTTTGTGTTTGTGTCGTATGAGTCAATTGTGCATTCCAATTGAACTTGAAGGAGTGAAAAGGAATACCGATGTCATCAGAAAATATTCCACTAGCGCAGCTATTTACTATACGTAAGTATATGGGAAAATGCGTTTTCTTCTCATCTATAGTAACTCTCTAATCTATGGCAGAAGAAAGTAAAAATAGTATAAGCCCTCGATATTCAGATGTATTGTGTCACACAGGGCATGGTTGTATAGCACATTTTTCGTAACGGACAATTCTTTTTTTTTTAAATCAAATTATGTTTCAAAATAATGCCATAATTTACGTCTGTTTGCTCGTACTATCAATGATTCGGAAAATAAAGATAAGAATCATAGAACCAATGTTGGGGTACCAAAAAAATCCGACAGCGGAAATCTGACAGCGGTATGCCTTGCAGAACAATTATTTTCCTTTATATTTTGACTCACAACTGTCAAAAAATCAATAAAAATATTTTAAATGCATGGGCAATCCAGTAGATTGAGATTCATAACTCCACACATTTTAAAAATTCTATGCAAAATTCCGTTGTTTCTTATCTTTAGTTATCTAATCTTTAGTACTATTCTTCAAAAAAGAAGTTGTACTTAGCCTACTGAAACCGTAGAAATTCTGAGGCTTAAATAATTCAAGTTTGACAAAAGTAGCTGAGTTACGTTAGTGCAAACGGCTCTTCAAAATTTAAACATTTATTCAAAGTCTTGAGCATATTAAAAAAATAAAAATTTCAATTTTTATGTTTAAATAGTTTGAAATTTAACAGAAATTTAATTTGACAACTAAATTACTGTAAAATATAATTTTTATGAACTGTTAAGAATTAACGTCATTATAAACGCGTAAAAACGAAAATTTATAATTTGTTTCTAATTTGTCGCCATGAAATGTTCTTTTACGATGTGCCAAAATGACATATGTGGGATCTACATTTGTAATTAAATTCGGTTTTATAAACGACCTTCAAATTAGCAGATACTTTTTAAAGAAAAAAAAAACTACTCCAACTTTGTTAAATTGAAATGTAGTCTTCGTCACATCCGACGGAAAGGAGAACTTTTTCAATTTACCGTGAAATTTTCACTAAAAATAGTTAAATATAGTCAAACATTATTCTAGTGCGTCTGATTTTCTTTTAGACATCCGTGAATATCCGCAAACATCGCTTCCTTGCTGACATTTGGCGAATTTTCGAAAAATAAAATTGAAGTACAGGGAAATGTATGCCAATTCCCATGTCCGCGGCTGTATTATTGGCGGTAGGGAAAGAGGCGTGAAAATTGACGGGTCCAGGGCCCAGACATGATGACAGATTTCATGTCATGCTGTGGACTACATTAAAAAAAATAGATATTCCACTCTCGAAAAGTCAAAAGTGTTTCTTGAGTGGTTTTTTCCTCAAATTTATTTCTGTTGTAGAGGAAAATAAAGGTCTTTCGTCACTTGTCACTTTTCTTGATCTCGGTTTTAGACTTTTGCGCACCACATCATCTTTTCTTTGTGCTGGTTTCAAATCATTTTCATGCATGACCTTGGAAAATTGGGGGTTTTCCTCAATAACTAATGCAGTAGACCCGTGGCACAAATTCAAATAAGTGAGTGAAGAAATACATGTGTTTCAGTTTCACATGAACAAAAGAACGGGTTATAACAAAATATTTTGTAATTGCATGGAAATACAGTGAAACTTCCTATAAGTGGACACTCAGGACTTTTGTCCTACAGAAGCTGCTGTCACTGTTATATAATTTTTTATTAATTAAATAGATGAAGTACCCATGATATCCTGACCTCCCTGACCATTAACGAAAAAACGAGACAGCGGTAGTGACACTTTCCCATTTTCTTGCTATGAGATTACATGGAGCACAGAGTACTATTGTGTTCCTGGAACCGTTTGAGGTAGCAGATGATGATATCTAGGTTATATAAAATCTGTGAGTACATCATAGGACCCAACTAGTATAGTTAATGTCAGGTGCTTTTTGAATTGACATCAATTTAGTTGCAAACCTCCAAGATTTGTTCTAGCCGCAAAGATTTTTTTTCGCTTAGCAAATGGCAGCAAAATTTGTATGTTAGACTACTGTCATAAAATAATTAAATCAAAAATATTTTAACTCTTATAATACCCTATTATACAAGTATACGACGAAAAAAAGTACTTTAAACTGAAAATCGTTAATTGTATGAGCATCATCTGATTATCAAAAATTTGTAAATAAGTATTTTTGTTATGCGTTTAGAATTAGAATTTGTAAAGTGTTGTTTTTGCCCCTCCCTCTCCATGTTTAAAAATTTATATATGTTATGTAAACAATTAATTATAATCCTAACAACTAATTAATGTCACTAAACATAGATTTTAAGTACTTTTTGTACAGGCAAGAAGAGATTTTTCATAATGCATATTGAATGAAATCTTGCAAGCAAAAAGGGGGCACAAAATATTGCAAAATATTTTTGTGATTTGAATAATTAGATTTTTGTCATTTTGATCCGTAAATCATATATTTGGACGCCCCTTAGATGAAAAATATGAAACATAAATGTATGATAAATGTTACTTTCATCATTTATTATTTATTTAAGACTATTAAATGATTATGTTCTGGTATAAAACTCGTGTCACATTAACATTTTATTAACAAAAGTATCCGTGGCACAGAAATTTATTAATTTGAGTTTAACTTAGATTTATATTGCGTATGTTTACACAACAATGTGTCAATTTTTTAAAATGTTTAGTAAACAGTGAGTGGATTTTATTCTTTTTTAATTTCATCTTGAGTTTCATTATTTTGTCTTTAAAATCCACCCAGATGTAACATTTTATGCATTCTGAAGCAATTGTTTTTCTTTTTTTTGGCAAAGTTCTTATATACAAAAGTATTTTAAATTTAAAAGTCTTGCATATGCATTTTCATCTCTATTTTTTGTTTTAAATTTTTGTATTAAAAAAAACTGGCCATAAAATACGTTTTGGGCTTAAAAATTTACCCAAAAAAAAAATGAATGTATTAGAATTTATTTTTGAATTATATAGTAATTTTTGGTTTGTTGTTTTAGTTGCTGTTTTATTTTAATTCCTTTTTTAACCTTTTGTTTTACGACACGTTTTTATTATATAGTATTACAGATAATACTCCTGCTGAAATTAAGGCAATGTCTTGTATTTCAACTAGCAAGTGTTATTTTGGATTCATTTAGATCTAAAAATAAATGTGGAAGTAAATTATCCAATTATATTTTTGTGAAAATTTACAAGATGGAAAATATATATTTTTTTTACTATAACCACCACACGATGACTGTTGCTCCGCAGTCGCCGGTGGCGATCCGGTGTGAAAATTTTGATATTTTTAGAATAAATACTAAGCGAAATTGTATTTGTTGATGGCATAGAACGGATAACAAGATGAAATGAATAATTTTTTAAAATTGGAATTAAAAAATCAGAAAGTTTTACAGGTGATCGTTTCATTGGTATTAGAATATTAACACTGAGATATTTTGCTTATTTTAAATTCTCTTGAAATCATATTTTTATGATGTAGGTGAAATTTCGTACCGGTAGGGGCAAAAGTATGAAACGAATGGAAAATTCTTCAATTACACTTAAGTTTTGTAAGCAATTTTTAAAGTCGCATTTACTAGCCGACTTGTTTATTCTTGTGAAATTAAAACAATAAATACTTAAAATGTTGGGAAACAAACAATAGTAAGAGATATTTTTAATTCGAAAGAAATTTAATAAATATCATGTCTAAAAGGAAAATAAATCCCGTATTATTTAGAGAAAGTACGTTTATATACATAATTTTAATTTATGTGCTTTCTATTTATGAGATATATATACGCGTGGTGTAAGTACAAATTTTAACTCAAAAAATAAAAATTAAAAAAAAGTATAATAAAAAATAGTCTTTTTTTAAAAAAATATACCAAAAAGGAAAACATTTTTTTAGGCTCGTTGTATCAGAAATAAAAGCAAGATAAATATTTATTTCATTGTATTTTTTATGCTTTTATCTCGTACTCGAAAAACTATTTTTTTTCCTTTTCAGTATATTTTTTTTAATTTTTATTTTATTTTATTCTTTTTAGTCATTTTGTTAGTATGACCAAAAATCCAAAATGACGTCTGTTTTTCGCTACCCTTATATACAGGGTGGTCCGGATTAGGATGTCAATCCATTAACCCTTCATTCTTTGCACAATTTCATGAAAAAAAGTCCACTATACATGTGTTCGGAAATGTACCGTTATCGAACGGCAGCCATTTTAAATTTTCCCGTCGGAATTTTTCCGCACATCACTAACGAGGCTCTCACTGCCACAAATATTAACGGATTTCTATGATTTCTATGTCGTTAGATAGATAATAAAATACTGTTTTTGGATCAATTAAAAGTTTTGTGAAATACTGCAGATTTTCCTAAATAAATGGCTTTAAACAAGATTTTTTTTTGTTTTCAATCCAAAAAATTTGAGAAAGTTGCGTTTTTCTCAAATACTTGCCCTATACTTTTTTTTATTTTTTATTTTTATATTATTCCTCTGTCAATTCCCCACAAAACGCATATTTAATTTTCATTATACGATTTCTAGTTCCACACTCAGAAAAATGTCCAGGTCAACTTTTTGTCAGGTTAACTCTGACCTTACAGAGGTGTCTGTAAGCCAGCTAGCGGTCAGAGTTAACCTATCTAAGGTCAACTCGTGCAGCTCCCAATACCCTACTTCACCTGCTGGTGGCTTAATTTCAGAATTTCTCCGACCACAGGTCAACTCAGTTTTACTTGCCCACATGCAGGCGAACGCGCGCCTGCCCGAGGCCAATTACGCCGTATGTAGGTCGTCGAGTTAGCCTCCATTTTTCTGAGTGCATAGATATAACCAAAACACTACTCCATGTTTCCACTGAAATCAAAATCAGATATTTTTCTTAATGGAATAGGCACTTCCCCGCACTTTTGGACATCGTTTGAAAAAAATACATAAAACAAAACAAAAAACATAAAACAAAAAAACATAAACATAAAACAAAAAAATACATAAAAATACATAAAATTTCAAGATCCATGCACTATCGAATGTAGTAACGGTTGTATTCTTGTACTGTTTTGGAAAAACAAACTATTTCCAATCAAATGGAGGTCACTTCGAAAATCTTTTGTAGTAATTGTTAAATAAAAACGTGTTGTTTTGTTTTATGTATTTTTTTCAAACGATGTCCAAAAGTGCGGGGAAGTGCCTATTCCATTAAGAAAAATATCTGATTTTGATTTCAGTGGAAACATGGAGTAGTGTTTTGGTTATATCTATGGAACTAGAAATCGTATAACGAAAATTAAATATGCGTTTTGTGGGGAATTAACAGAGGAATAATACAAAAATAAAAAATAAAAAAAAGTATAGGGCAAGTATTTGAGAAAAACGCAACTTTCTCAATTTTTTTGGATTGAAAACAAAAAAAAATCTTGTTTAAAGCCATTTATTTAGGAAAATCTGCAGTATTTCACAAAACTTTTAATTGATCCAAAAACAGTATTTTATTATCTATCTAACGACATAGAAATCATAGAAATCCGTTAATATTTGTGGCAGTGAGAGCCTCGTTAGTGATGTGCGGAAAAATTCCGACGGGAAAATTTAAAATGGCTGCCGTTCGATAACGGTACATTTCCGAACACATGTATAGTGGACTTTTTTTCATGAAATTGTGCAAAGAATGAAGGGTTAATGGATTGACATCCTAATCCGGACCACCCTGTATACTGTTTAGTCTTGGAATACATAGTATCCTTGCCTTTTCGATATCCTTACAAACTTTTTGAGTCAAGAATCGAATTCACGCCAGATGACATTTTTTCCTGCAAATTTGAAAAAAAGGTAATCATGTTATCCTAACAGGACCTTCCGATATCTTTACAGACTTCTTAACACCAGAATCAGATCCAGCGACCCCAAAAACAACCAGTTTTTCCGAAAAATTTGTGGAAAAGGATAATCACATCATCCTTACAGAACCTCCCGTTATCCTAACAAGGACGAAGTAATAAAAATATTGTATTGTCATCGGAGTATATTGTATTGTCAACGTGTGTGTGCAAAATGTCAAGTCAATCAAGACGTGAGCTAAAATTAGATTGCAAGATTTGATCTTGACAGACAAACAGACAGATACGAAAACAAGCTAAATAAAAACTTTTAAAATTTTCGTAGTGGCCAAAATTTCCACTTACATTACTTATTTGTATGAAATAACAAAACTTTGTTAACTCTGCTTTCGGACATTAAAGATACTTTTAGGAAGCGAAAATCTAAATATTTTTTTAGGGAATTGGGAGCTCCCAAAACTTTGTGAAATTTCCAGGTTTTGCACTCCACAGTTACGTTGCCGGAATTATCAAAAGAATTTCTCATTTTTAAATTTAATAAAATGTAGGTCACGTAAATTAAACTCATAGATTACAGAAAATAATTATATATTTATATGAATACAGATTTTTCTCACTTTAGAAAAATAACTAATGGTAAGTTTAACAAAAGTCATGATGAGTAAAAATTTCAGAAAAATATTCCGATTTTTCTGTCGAGGTCCAAACGCCGAAAAGCTTGTTTAAAATATGATGAAAAATGCTTACAACTATAGCTTGAAATTACTTAAAATTACCTGGTTCTAATCTAAGGAACGTTCCTTTACATTCGACGGAATTTCAAAATGAAAGATTTTTAATTTTTTTTTTTAAATTTAATAAAAACGTAACGAGAGATTTTATAATCAGTTATGTACAAGTATAAATCATATGTATTTAGCCAAAGTTCGATATTTTGGAAAATCATCATATCAGTTTCACAAATTAAATTTTAATTTTCACTCAACTTTAAGATGAAGAAAAAAACTAACGGTAAGCTTTAAAATTATGCAATTTTTTGGTAGGATTTGTAGAGAAAATTCAGAGAATAGAACTTTGAACCAAATGTAATTTAAACCAATTTTTAAAGGAAAATAGGTTTGTAAATATAATATTATAAACGGAGGAGTGTATACTCATCAAATTTATCTATGTAGATATTTGTTTGATAAAAAAGTTGCAAAAAGAAATATATTGCATTCATGATTTCTTCAATCGTCTCTCAGTGAAATCGGAACATATGATTTCCCAAATATCGTTGAAAAATTAGACAATGTTTTTTATAGGAAGTATGGTGGCTGCAATATGGACTAGTCCCTAATATGGGCCACTACGATTTCTCAGTTACTGTATGTAATTTGATTCAAATGCGATATTCCCTAATTGAACTGTCGCCATTTGTTTTCACACAAAAAAAAATATTTACTACAAACCTAATATTATAAGAAATAAAGGTTTGAGGGGAAAAACGTCCGCAAAAGTTCTTAATTAACAGGTCGATTATCTTAGACGCGTCACATTTTGTGACTCGAATTTTGCCTATTGTATTTGTTGTTTCGAGTCACGAAAAGTGATGCGTCTAAGATAATCGACCTGTAAGATCGACTTTAATGTTCGGTAACAACTTTCTGTTAGTGATTTAAAATATAAAAAAAGCTACAGTTGCCAGGGGCCAATCGTCAAATACTCTATATGATGGTAAACAAAATGTTTATTTAAAAAAATCTATTTGTATTGAGAGGGGTAAGGAGTGGTCGGATTGAACTTTGATGTATGGGACGATTATGTAAAATCATATTCTAAACACATTTCGTCTTTATAAATTTTTCGATACGATGCACAGTTGTCGAGAAAACAGGAAAAAAGTATTCCAGTTGTATGGGACAAGGGGAAGGAATGGTCCAATTTTGCCCGTTCAAGAACTTAGCCCAGCCATTTACGAAAAATGTAACTATACAAAATTTCAAGTCTTTAGCTCAATCCTTTCGAAAGTTATGGTGTTCACGGACGGACAGACAGGCAAGCGAAAATCATAATCTTTTGTCATTTCTAACACCCTAGTGTAGTTAATTTTTTTGTCCGATGATTGGTTCGATGCGTTACAAACGGTATACTAAATCTACTATACTTATGACATCTCATAGAGTATAAAAACGATCCTAACAGCATTTGGTGAAAATACATCATACGAAAGTGGCCAAGATTTTCAAAATTCATATGTCGGTTGTTTATTATTTACTCCGATATCACTATTATAAAGATTTATTTTCGAAAATTTGTTACTAACATTGGTATGTTAAAGGCCAAGGTAATTTAATATCAAAGCACAGCTCTGGGTGATAAAATTAAAAAAAAAACTTTGACTCTTCTCAAAAAACATATTTTCAACCGAAAAAAATATTAAATCACATAAAAGCTTGGTGCCAAAATCGCCATTAACCGGATGTAAATCTCAGATCAGTGCAACAAATTCAAACCTGTAAATCGCCACATGATCAAAATTTTCTTCCATGATTTAACAAATTTTCTTTAGCAAGCTAAAATTGAGGCTGGGTTCTAGTACAAAGGCGCCCACCTAGCCCTCATATTTGAAAGTTCGGTACATCAAATTCGGACCCCACAAAGTACAAAGCATAGAGACGCGCTTGTCTAGCAAATGGTAGGGTTGCCTTCCGATCCTCTTTTCCCAAGATATTATCCTCTATTTAAGGCGTTCGTGGGATTTTTTTTCAAGACTGCTTTTCTATGGCTGGATTTTGCCACCTTGGGTGCAATTAAAAAAAACAAAAATATTCCCGGGCTTCCTTAAATAGAGGACAGTGTATATTTGATCTTGGCATTTAAAAATTTACACCTGCGGCGCAATAATTTCTACCTATATACATTTTTAAATAAAAATTTGGCTTGCAGCAAATTCTTCACAGAAAGAAAAAATAGTAAAAAATTGAAATTGCTAAAATTGCGTCAACCTACGAGATTCTTATTCTTCTCAAAACTTACTACAAATGTTTGCAATAGTTGTAAAGGGTGGTTAAATTTTAAGGGCCGATGTTGAATGTGAACCACACCTAAACGTCAAGTTTTTTTCTGCATTTCATTTGACATTTCTCAATTTCAGACTAACTCAATTTGAACCATGGAAAGATACACAATCGAGCAACGCGTTAAAGTTATTCAGGCTTATTATGAAAATGGGCGTTCAAATCAAAATGCATATCGTGCACTTCGTGATTTTTTCGGTCAATTTAATCGTCCAAATGTGCGTACAATCGGAAAAATCGTGCAAAAATTTGAGCAAACCGGGTCTGTAGGAGATGTGAAAACACCAGTGCGAGCTCGTACAGCTCGTACTGCAGAAAATATTGCTGCTGTTCGCGATAGTGTGGCTGAAGAGCCGTCCACCTCAACTCGTCGTCGTGCCCAACAATTGCACCTCCCACGCTCGTCGTTGATGAACATTATGCATAAAGACTTGCATTTACACGCTTACAAGGTGCAATTGACTCAAGAACTAAAGCCTCTTGACCATTTCAAGCGTCGTCAATGGTCAGAATGGTGGCAAGAAATGGCAACAGTGGATGATCAATTTTCGAAGAAAATCATCTTCAGTGATGAGGCACATTTTCATAATAAGCCTGAATAACTTTAACGCGTTGCTCGATTGTGTATCTTTCCATGGTTCAAATTGAGTTAGTCTGAAATTGAGAAATGTCAAATGAAATGCAGAAAAAAACTTGACGTTTAGGTGTGGTTCACATTCAACATCGGCCCTTAAAATTTAACCACCCTTTATTATGTACGTGTGTAGTAAGTTTTGAAAAAAATTTACCACGTAAGCATGGTTAAACCACTATTCTCGTAGGTTGACGCAATTTTAACTAAATAATTTCTGCCAATATGCATTTTTTCAATAAAAATTTTACCTTCGGCGCAGTTTTTGTTGCGGATTGAAGACTTAAGCTGGAAACACTATTGATGCAGCATGCTGCAACGTTGTGCGTTCACGCATCGCAATGCATGCAGCAGCATTGGTTGATGACACAATTGATGCAGCGCTGCAGTGCAGTGACAAATGTCAATTGAAAACAAATTTAGGATTGCGCACACTTCATCTTCAAAGAAAATGCGCATATGTGGATAACCATTATTGCAGCATGCAGCAACGTTTTAATTTTTCAAAACATTGCGTCGATGCACACGCATGCGTTGCTGCTGCAGTATCAATTGTGTCTGCAGCGATAAGAATATACACGTTTGATGCGTGCATCGACATTACTGCATCAATTGTGTTTCCAGCTTTAAGATACCTTTTTTAACTATTTGTCGGCCGCCAAAGGTCGTTTGGTTCAAATCGAACAAACGAAATATCCATCGTGTGGGGGTCTTAAATGAAAGAGCTTTGAAAAATAACTCGAGAAAACAAAATGGCTATTAAAACGGATAAAATATTGTAAACATTTTTTTAAAAACAATTTTTTAAAGTAACACTAAAAATAAAAAAATAATTTTACGTAGGTATTTGGCCTCAAAAATTATAGCAAGATAAAAATTAATAAGCAAAAACCGCTTTTTTTCAGGTCATATCGCTGCGTAAAAATATTGTTTTTACTCTTCATTAAACCAAGCGTATTTTTTTTGAAAATTTTTTTAACAAATTTTTTACAAATATATTTTTTATCTTTCCAGGTGTGCGACATATTGGTGGTAAACCAAAACTACAACCCAGAAACGAACGACTCCATATCGCTAAAACGAGGAGATATTGTCGAAATTATTGATACTGGACCTGCTGGCGAATCAGATAAATTAGCAAAGTAAGTATGTTAATAGTAAAAAGACACACATAATTAAAGACCAACATATAAACCGATAAGCATTTTCGAGGCGAGATAGAGTTTACAAAAAAAATCTCAAGTAATAGAGCGTTTTTAGGTGTGTTCTAATAAAAATGTTTCCATTTGATGAGGAAGATGTCTAGTCGAAACTTGTAGTCTATATTGCAATCTTCGTTACTACATATACATACATGTTACCCTGCTTTTAATTATATCAATTTGGAAAATTTTCGTATTGTTCTGTAGAATGGAAAATCATCAGCAGCCAATTATTTAATTTTGACCTGAATTTGAGAACCAAAAAATTAATACATTTCTGACACATTTATTTAACATAAATCATGTGCATAATGTAGGATTACATATTTCCCAATGAAATCTCCAAGATCTGGTATCCCGGTAAATAATTTTAAGCAGGCAGAAAATTGCCGTTCAATTTATTTTAATTTTCATGATATTAATTCATACTAATAAGATATTTCGTGTTTTTTTTGTTTCTATTGAATACGAATGGCGCCAAATTGCATAATTGGCGGTTCTAACCGATCAAACTTATATAATTTATTGCTGTTGATCGTCGGAATTTTTAGCTTTGTCCCAGTTAATTAATAAATATTTCTTATCTTGTTTTATTTTGTTTTTTTTTTTTGCAAATACGACAGACGGCCGAAATTAGATGCAGATCTGGATGTCGGCGAAACAGGTGAGCGACTGGACAATTCTGCGGCTAAACATAAAATGGCTGTAAAGCCAAGAAAAAATTACTTGGGCAGTCATCAAAGGAGTGTTAGTCCACAACCGAAGCCGGAACCAAAGCCGGGTGACAGGTAATTTTTCCCACTTTATCCCAAAAACACTCGGGGGCAAAAATATTAAGAATTATGAAAAATTAATTTCGAAGAAGTTAATTTATTTTAAACTCTTTTTGTTCTCAATTCCCTGTTCTAATTGCTGCTGAAATCAAACATCAAAGAGTTTTTGCCGGTTATTTTTAAAACTTTTCGTTTATTATTATTTGTGCAAATCCTCAATTTTTATTCGTGTCATACTATTTTTAGAAATTCACATTTGATTAGTGGTGATGGAACCATTTATCTATTAAAATGCCTGTTGTTTACACAGAAACGTCAAAATTCGACTTCCATTAATCTTTTTAATATCTGTTTGGTTTATTATAAGATGTACAAAAAAGGATTGTTTAAATAAAATGTTAATTTAGGGGTTGTCCAAAAATACGTCACAATAATTTTTCCTATTGGAGCAGTTTTTCCCATCATTGTCATAATAAATTCAGATGTAGATCGCATCAGATTATTTTTTCTGCAAGAAACCGTATTTATAAAGTTTTTCCGTGAAGAATGTAAGATTTCGATTCTAATTATTTGAATTGTCATTTTTTTCAAATCGTTTTGTTCAAATTGAATTTAAATTTATTCACGGGGCTAGTATGTGTGGAAAACAAGAATGTTTAGCAGAAAAAGAGCGAGTGGGAAATATTACACAGCTGGGAAATTCCATTCCGCGCAGGCATTAGCAATTTTTTTTACAGTAGAAGGAAAAAATTTTATAAAAAAAAACGGTTTCAAAAAATCAATACGAGATGAATGGCTATAATGTGTTTTTTCATAGTTTTTTGAAATCGTTTATTGGAACTGTTTTTACGTTCCTTCTCGCCAATTAACGAAAATCAGTCCGCCGGTGTTTCCTTCTCCCTCCCCTTTCCCACATCACCACCGCAACAAATATTTTCGTGGATGCGATCCCTAAGATAAATAATATACACTGAAAATTTGAAGTAAATCGGTTGACCGGTTCTGCTTTTATCGCGTCTTTCCGTTTCCCCTTCAACATGCGAGGGAGAGAATGCTCAAAATATATCGCTTACCTTTAAGCCTAAACCCCAATTACGCGTTCGTGCGTGCGGCATGATTTTGTTCTGGCATCTAGTAGTTGTCACCGCGTCTAAAAGTAGAAACTGAGCCTACTCTACGCGGCACAGACGCGGCAACGCGTCTGAGCAACGCGCAATTATACATTTACTCATTTAAATGCGTAGTTTTTACCTTCACCGCGTGGGTGCCGCACGCACGAACGTGTAATTGGGGTTTAGGCTTTACAAGTAACTTGATGCAATTTACCGCATGTCGATCCGACGCGTAGTTCCAGATAAAAAATTTTGTAGAAATGTCGAATTGATATTATTTTGTTTTTTAACCATATAATAAAACCATATAAAAAGAATCGCATTGCTGGATAAAATTAAATGGCGTGAATTTTCATTTTTCATGGAATGCGAATTGACTCCCAGCTTAAAATATTTAAATACTAAAGCCGATCAATTCTAATTAAATTTTATATGCTCTAAATTACATAAAGACGCAAAAATTGCAATGATCGAGATGAACGCGATTAAATTACAAATTTTTATTGTTTTCGCCATAAAAAAGTAATGGAAGCGATTAAATTTGTGATTCTTTAATTGAGGAGTTACTTCATTGAAATAAATACGGAAGTAATAAAAATGTTTCTCAATAATTAACAGCTTCGAATTGAGAACATGAGGAAAAACGATTTGATGTCTTTTTAGATCAATTCTATTTTTGTTTGTATGATAAAAAATCGTGTGTCTTTTTTCGAAAGCGGGGAAACTCCATTTATCGATCTTTAAATGTTTGTCTTTCAGAATAATTATGTTAAATTAATAGTCGTGAATTAATACACAATTGGATAAAGTTTTTATTCACTAACATTCAACGCAATGACTGAAGAAAATGAAGAATTTAACATTCCTGAATGAAATTTTCTTACTTTCAAAATTCTTGCTATTTCAATTTCGCTCGTTTACCTTTGGATTTACTCATGTTGCCAATTGCATTCACCCGTTTTTTGCCAATTTGTCTAGAACTCGTGTTTATAATGAAGTTCTTAAACTTTGTTGTTGTGTCTTCTCCAATAAAAGTGAAAATCCAGATGTTTAATTTACATTGAAATAGCAATTTACTTTCTGCTTCTCTTCTAATTTACGAAATAAATGCGATTTTTTCATGTTCAAATCCGAAATATTCAAATTCTTGATAATTTTTACACACGCGTTCTTTTATCTTGGAGTAAAGTTAAGGTTGGGTGTGTCAAAGTTCAAACAGTTGATCGCCAAAGTTGAAAATAAAGTAAACTTTAATCCGGAATTTCGGAATGCGATTTGGTAACTTTGACATTTCCCAACTGAAACATTTGAATGAAAAATATTTTCAAAATATTTTCAAACTTTAAACACATTTATTACATTTGTTTTAACTTAAATGTGTATATATATAGTCACTATTGTTCTTAAAATCCTTATTCAACACACAAAAATTTAAGCTTTAAATAAAACATAAAAAAAACTATAATTGCCAGGGGCCAATCGTCAAATACTCTCTATGATGTCAGATAAAATATTTTTTTTTGAAAATGCATTTTTATGGGAGAGTTGGAAAGGAGTGGTCTCGGCTATCTAAAATTATATTTTAAACACATTTGATCTTTATAAATTTTTCGATACGATGCACAGTTTTCGAGTATTCCATTTGTATGAAGTAGAAGGGAAGCAGTGGTCCGATTGGATTTTGATGTATGGATAAGTTATGTAAAATCCTATTCTAAGAACATTTTATCTTTATAAATTTTTCAATAGGGCTCACCGTTTTCGAGAAAATTGCAAAAACTGTTTCGTGTGTAAGGGGGAGGGGAGAAGGAATTGTCCAATTTTGCCCGTTCAAGAACTTAGCTTAGGCATTTACGAGAAACGTAATTATAAAAAAATTACAAGTCTCTAGCTCAATCTTTTCGAAAGTTATGGTGTATAAAATAATCCATTCTCTGCTTTTCAAAGTACACAATACACATGTTAGATTCCCAAAGTACTTTTTTGAAACTACTTTGCAAAGGACTTCATCCAAAGCATTTCCAAAGAAGTTTCTTAAAACCCTTTTGATTCACTATTTTTACCTAATTTAAATATGCAATTCGCACTAAACGCTCATATTTTTTTAACTTTCCATATTTTGAATACAATACACAAAAATATTAAAAAATGGAAAAAAAGGAATCAAGCTGCGAACGGGATTCGAATGCCATTCCCATTTGCGTATTTGTATTTTCCCATACACTTTGCCGCTGATTCACGCGACCGTCTGAGAAAGATTAGTCGAAATTAGTATACTAAGCCAAAGTTTAAAGATGATCATCAAATTATCGAATTAATTAATTTTTACCAAATTTAAACAAACAACATCTACTGAAAGTCATCTCCACTTTTTGAAAATTTTCAAGAGAGACAAAAAACATATTAGCGTAAAATTTTTGGTCTATGACAAAGTTTACCAATTACAATTTAAATCAAGCATGTCATATTACATCTTTTTAATTTGAAACAAAGATTGTTTAAGTTTTATTGAAAAAGTTATAGACATTTTAAATTTTGGAGATGGCTGCTTCTTGCAATCAAGAATACATCATCGGTTTTCAAAATTCACTAATGACTACAAAATACCGTCCAAAGTGTGTTTAATAACCTTTAAAACCAAACAAATAAAATTATATTCAATTTAACAAAAAAAAACTTTAAAAAATTAAAAATTAAATTTAAAAAAAATTCTGTGTATGTGACACAATGCTTTCAGTCGTCTCCTTTTCTTTAATATCTTTTTACACAGGCCTCAAACAAATCCGGGATTTGCAGCCAAATGTGCGGATTCGTTTATTCTTGCATTATCATTAACTCATTTTCGTTAAAATAGGAGATGACCGGTTTTTGCACCGAGGTTTTCCATTTTGAATATTTTTATTGGAAATATATTTAAGAAATCCAAAAGAAGACCAAGAAAAAAGTGTGTGCGAATTATGAAACTACTTTCCATGAAGTATTGTACTTTTAAAGTATTTTAAATGAGAAAAAAGCACTTTTGAATGTCCTTTTTTTAACCTCCTGCCTACACAAAATCTGTATGGTAGATCAACAAAAATTTCAGGGTTTGTTTTTTAATATTATTAAATTTAAAAAAAATGTTAACTTTACCCTTATCAAAATGCCCGAAAGTTTATTTTCCTCAATTCAGCTCTCGAGCAGAATTGAAAAGGTTGACTTTATCAGCACAACTTCGGAGTTTCAAAACGCTATGAAAGTTTACTTCGCTTTCACCGCGGGCGAACCGCCATCGAATGTGGTTAACCACGATTAATAAAAGAACGCACCCCAGGTGCAGTGTTTTATTTACTTGGCAACAGAAAAACATTTCAAAAAATTGCGATGAGTAAATATTTGCGAATTCCAATTAACAAAAATTTGTCAACAAGACTCAACAGGTCGAAATTGTGTATATAACCGAGATTTCGGCGTCGCCGCTCCTTATGTGTTAAAATGCAATTACAATAAATCATCTCAAACGATGTTTTATAATATGAATTTTTATTTTTACATTAGTCTCATTTATAATTTATGCCTAACGACACATTTCACTAAGAAGATCACAAAACACTTTGATTTTAATTTATTTCTTGAAAGGTGCAGAGACCGTAACTGCCACTTTAAAATCAGAAATTAATGACGGGATATTTAAAATGTATACAAGAACAGACATTTTGTGATGTCAGACAATAAATTGAAGTCCACAGCTAGTTATTAAGTCATGCAAATCAAAACAATCACGAAATCAACATGAAAAATTGCAGATTTTTGTCTTGCGTTAAGGATCAAAAAGAATAAAATGTGTGAATTTTAATTTTTCATTTTCAATGTGTGAATTTTCATTTTCAGATGGTTTGTGCGAGTTTTCGATGGTAGCGAAAATCCTAAAGAAGGATGGATTCCAGTTTCCATTCTTGATACTCAATCAACAGATGTTGCAATTTATGGAGATAAAGCGGATGATGCTGCTTATAGAAGAAAGTTAGTAATCAATCTTAAAAGAAAATGTTAAAATTAAATACTTGAACAATATATTTTAATAATTTAGTGCGGTAGTTCGAGAGCTTGTTGAAACCGAGGAGGAATTCGGAAGGGACTTGCAAGCAGTCGTCGAAAAATACATAAAAACCATCGATAAGCCAAATGTTCCACGCGTTGTTCGAGATAACAAAGACATTATTTTTGGCAATTTCCAACAAATCGCCGAATTTCATAACACGTGAGGAACTCTTTTATTTATTTATGTTTGTAGTGATGTGGGTTGGTTTTAAGATCCGTTAAATTATTAGTCAATAAAAAGCTTTTTTTAACTTTTTATGATTCTCGACGTAATTTTCCTGAACACTTTGTAATTTTTCTTTTCAGAGTTCTGATTGAAGGAGTTAAATATTACGCTAATCAACCAAATATGATAGGAAAGACTTTCCTGCGATTAGAACGTGATTTCGATAAACATGTTGCCTATTGTCGAGATGAACCAAATGCACAAGAATTTCTGACAAATAACGATGTAGCACGAGATTATTTCGAGGTAAGAAATATTTGTTTTTTTTTTCAACTTTCTTTGTTATTCTGAAAAAGTGGTCCTTAACCACCTTATTTATCTCCTTATTTTAGGTTTTAATTAGACATAAATTGCGATTTTTTTCATGGCCTATCATTTAAATGATACTTGCGGACACATTTTATTCAAGGATTTTTGTTTAAAATATCAAAAAAATTCGTACAAATGCTGTCTTCACAAAACATTTCAGAGACCATAAAAAAATCGCAATTTATGTCTAATCGAGACCAAATTTAAAGCTTGCTTTTTCCAAAGAACTTTCTGAAAATTTCGTTCAGCTATCATTACAGCTTTGCGTTTTGAACAACGCCATCTATTGCAATTTCCATCACTTAATCGTAATCAAGAAAATAAGAGAAAAACATGAAATTAAAAAGTTCGGAAAAGCATTTTCAACCACCACAACCACCGATTGAGCTTTTCCGGAAGTTTTCAAATTTCAATTTTCCCAAACTCTCACCAACGATTTATTTGGTTTTTGGCGCCTTCCCAAAAAATCAAATTTTATCTATTTGTGTGCGCGTTAAACTAATTTTAGCGAATGCTAGGGGGACCAGTGGCGCTCCGGCGTGATAAACAAATTAACCAAACATTAGAAACGATCAAGGAAATCTAAGAATTTCTCGTACTTAATTTCCCTGTCTCATCTTAGGTCGTCATTTTCATAGACCCATTACCCATTATCTTGAGAAACACATCACCGTCAGACAGATTTTACTTTCCGCTGCACTCACAGAGGAGCAGTATATTGTTGTCTTCCCGGTTCTCTTAGACGAAATTTGAATTTTGATTTTTCCCACCTTGATGTGGAACAGGTTGCATGTTGCTACATGAAAAATTAATTGCTAAACCTGACCTAAAGCGTGAAGAGAATGAATGAAATAAAAAATTGATTCTATCCATTCTAATACGATTTATCAAAATTTCACTTTTGAAAACTAATTTGAATTTAAATTTTTAATGGTTTATGCCTGATTGGAAAAATTGAATCTATTTGTAAGTGGATTTGTTAAATTAGTTTTATTTAAAGATTGTCACATATGAACTATAATTTTCAATTTTCATAAGTCTCATACATATAAGAAGGGTTCGAAGAAGGGAGGCAAAATCACTTCATCATTTATAAATTTGCCTTTAAATAATGTATCCGTATTTATTATAATATTATTGTTAATGTAAATGTAGGCGGCCTCTCTAACATCTCTATAGATATACTATTACTATAGAATAAAGCTGGATTAATGCCATTAATAAATGTTTACCGTGGACTTCTTAAAGATTTTCAAGGATCGAAAATTCTAATATTTTATACAAATAACACAATATATGGATAATTTTTGGTGGAAACCGTTATTTTCATGGTTTGCGTTTTCCATTCCGAAAACCATTCTCCAATAGATTAATTTACCAACTAATTATGCAAACTAATTAAAATTACTTGACCAAAAAATTTCCAATTTTCAAGTTTTCCCATTTGAAATGCTTTTGTTATAATAATTTCTTTTCACAAAATTACCGATCCATGCGATAAAAGCTGATGGTAGATCTTCTTCCTTGCCTATTCAATTCACTGTTCGGAGCAAAAATATTTAAATATAGATTTTTCGGTTAATTTTTTGTTTGACTTTTTATTTTTTGTGATGAAGGCTTAAGATTTCATGAAATTTTTAGTCGCTGTTGACTTCTCTGAGTGAAAAGGCCGCGCGAAATATCTCGAAATATATTTTTTGTCAGTTTTTTTCTAAATCGATTCTCTTTAAAGTAAAATAATATAAGTAACTAATTTTTGATTTCAATTGAGAGTTTTTACGAGTTTACTTTGTGGAGTATTTTTTTGAGAGTTTTTCTGAATACGAAAAGAAGTTTAAAGAAATTTTAGTGCAATCGTCAGTTAATATATATTTTTTTCTGTGCATGAAATAATCTATGGAGTTAAAGAAATAAAAGCAAAGTGAAAAGAAAGTTAAAATATTTAAACTACGTAAAGAATTATTATTTTGTGAAGCAATAAGTGAGGAGTATTTTATTTTAATACGAATTACGTTTTGTAATCACAAAGTAAAAAAAAATTGGATTATAAAATTCATCAGCAGCAGTTAATAAATAGGAGCCGACCGAATTTCACTGATTTTCATTTGGATTTCTTATTTTGGGATTATTTCGTGGGCGTATAAAACTTATTAAAAGAGGTTAAGTAATAACCAGTACTATTTATAATTTATTGATTTTTTAAATATTTTTTTTATTTATCCCTTTTTCCCATTGCAAAACTGTAATCGATGGACTTTCCGTTGGGTTCTATTAAATATTTGAAAATCGCCAATTTCGTCGAGATCAAATTTCATTGACGAGCGAATCATTTGGGGAGAGAAAAGCTTTTCTTCACAATTTTCGCTTTGACCAAGGCGAAAATTCAGTTTTGTTTTTTTAGTATTTTTTGTGTTATATTAATTTAATACAAACAAACGGAGGATCAACTAAGAATTTATAAAAATTTCCGTCAATGTAAAATCCGTTGATGATTTTTATCCAGTGTTTGAATTATTATACATTTGTATATTTTCCCTATTTTCATATACATTTTCATATGTTTTCCTTGAGATAAAATCAAATAATTTGTTTATTGGTGGTTGTCTGTCGGTTATTCGGCTCTTTCTGTTCGATGGTTTTTTTTTGTATGTTTAATTTCGCAATATCCAAAAATAATTCCGAAGTGTCTTGAATGGGAGAGGATTATTTCTTGAGATAAAACCTGCTATGTTGAACGTTTGATGGTGCCTTAAATCGTGCATTCGCCAGGCCTACTTTTCGCAAAAAATGATTTCAAAAAGATTTTAATTCTGTTCAAATTAAAATGTAATTTATGTTTTGCTTAGACAATGTAATTCAAAAGCAATTCAAATTATATCCAATTTTTGAGGCGTGATGGGTCCACTCTTGATATGTTCTTAAAGAATTTTGCATAGATCTAAAATGCTGTGCTATTTAACAGAAAATGTTAAGCATGTTTATTGCAGCCGGTTGAATTAATTACGTCCCAGTTGGCAACACCTGCTGCGCTTCCGTTTTCACAAAATATTTGATTTTTTAAATTCTTTACAGAGAAAGTGGAATCAAATTTGTTTTTCTACAACTGCGTACTCAAAAACTACTTAAAAGTCAAAACCTCAATCGAACAAAACTCAGGGAATATTCTCGAAATGTATGACTAAATTTTGAAAATCATTTTTCACCGCGTATATTGAACCTTAAAAGTTGAGTGTACTCGATTAAAGTTTTTTTCCCATGCTAAAATAAGCGATGACTTATTGATGAAAGTGAAAATGGGTTTCATGAACTACCCAAGAAATGATTTATTTTAAAATACTGCTTTTAGATTTTTTTAAATGTTCCTCCATGTGGGCTTCATTACAGTCATATGTGGGCATTTCTCTAAACAATAAAGAATATGATCAATGTTTGAATATTTCTTTTTATTTTTTCAGAATTTTTCTTGGAGAAGAAAAGAATTAAAATTAACTTAAAAATTCTATTTTGTTATTGATTGATGAGATATATTTACGTTTTGAATGAAATTTTCTAAGAAAACTTTGTTTTGAATAAACTTATCTTTTGGATATGCTTTTTGGTTCGAAATCACATAAAAAAATGATTATTTTTCTTTGTCCTGCTTGGAGGCAGTACGAAATAAGACCAGTTCACGGGTACATTTCCGGAAATAATTTTTTCGCCAAATTGTTCTTTCAATAAATCAATTCTCATGATCGCTGTATGGCAAGTGGCACCGTCCTATTAAAACCATCTCTCGTTCAGATCAAGAAGATCCGAATTGGGAAACAAAAATCTCTTAGCATTGCTCTGTAGCGTTCACTATTGATCGGGATCATTCTTCAACAAAGGTCCAATGATACCTCCGCAATGCACTTCGTACCATGCTGTTTCGGGATGTAATGGTTTCTGCCAAATACGCAAATTTCGTTTATTGACATACCCACCCATTAAGCCAAAAGTAAGCTTCATCGATGAATAAAATTTCTCGGAAAAATCTAGATTTTCGGCCCAATTTGCTTCAATTTCTGCACCATCTGGATCTTATAAGGCCCCATGATCTTTACGTAAAATTTTCCGACAATGCCCAAGCCTTTTAGGCGCAATCTGTCAAATTTGTTTGGTGGGCAAATTCTGGTAAAACAGTTCAGTAGGCGAAATGCTAGTGAATAGGAAACAACAAATTAAGATTGCCAAAATATTGGCTTTTAAACGACGTTAAAATGTGCATTCCATTCAAAATTCCTTTTCTCGTAAAATAATGATAAGCTCCCATATATCTTTTCTCGAAAATTTAGTTTCCGCCATTTTAATTTGGCTGCGTGTCAAAATCTGGTATACCAGCGCTGTCTACGAAACTGGTATACCAGCACTGTCTTACCAGAAAAACTGGTAAACCAGATTGGTCCACACTGGCTTTTTAGCAAACAGTTTTGCTGGTACACCAGAAATAAAAGTCAATGTAGTCCCTGTGTTAGACTCTCATCATGTAACGTAAATGTGGCTTTAAATTTATCAATAACACGATAAATAGCACGTTCATTTAGACGTCCATGTATACCGTGTAATTCATGAAGTTCTTTATAAGTTTCGCGAACAAAACACTAATTTTTGTAAAAAGTCTGTGCGATTTGTAAATGTTGTTGAATCGTAAGTTTTGTCATGATGGTATGGTATACTATATTGAATAAAAATTACTATATTGAATAAAAATTGTCAGGCCAAACTGACAGCTGATTTGACAGCTACTCTATAACCTTGTCTCGATTAGACATAAATTGAAATTCTTTTCATGACTTGCCAATGAAATGTCCCGTGGAGACAACATTTGTCATATTTTTTTTAGTGCCATTTACTTCAAGACACTACAAATGCCATTTTCATGGCAAGCGATGAGAAAAATTCCAATTTATGTCAAATCGAGGCGAGGTGTATCGAAAGTTCTGACAGTCTAAAAAAACACCCGATATTTTATCAGGGGTGCGTTCCTTTATTAACCGTGGTTAACCGCGGTAAAGAGAAATGCGTTCTTAAATGCCTACGGTTAACGCTCAGTAAACTTTACTGCCGTTCCTAAATGCCAAAGTTAAGCTGTCAAAGTTACTTTTCTCAACTCTGCTCGAGAGCTGAGTTGGAGAAAGTTCACTTTAATTGTAATTTAAGAACGCGATAAAGTTAACCGAGATGGTTACAACTGTCAATCAACTGCCAATTCGCCTCGTAGTTTCGAATGAGTTTTGTGCAGAATAATGGAGTATTTTATTGTGGTCCTTGTAAATGAAAAATACGACATCCAGCTGTCAAAGTTAAACAAATCGCGTTCTTTTAATCAGAGTTAATGTCGGTAAAATTTCAACTTTGGCAATCAGCTGTTCTAACTTTGACAAACCCAACCTTTACTTTACTCGGGAATAAAGGAACGCACCCCAGATACAATGAATGGTTAGTAATTGTATGGCCTGTCCCTTTAAATGCCCTTGAGAACTCACAAATACATACAGGGTGTATCGTAACTTAGTGTTCCAACATACACGAATCGATTCTATGGAGTGTCCTCTTCAAAGTTCTCCAGAAAAATAAACAAAAACGTTTTCACTTTCAAGCTACTTTAGAGTAAACTTTTTGTTTGTTTGAAAGGCCTGCAAAAAGCCCGTCTTTTTCATAAAAAAAATCATATCGACTGAGCCATATTACTTGTTTAGTAAGATGTGTAAATGTGTTTATTTTTGAAATTTTTTTGAAATTTCATCTCTGAAGACCCACTATTTACTTGTTTATTGACGGTGCCTACTTTTTAAGGACTATTCATTGGAAAAAGTTAATGTGAGAAAAAATGTTGAGAATAAAATTTTACATAACACTTACATACATCAAAATTCAATTGGGATTCTCCTTCCCTCTCCCTCACACAACTGGGACATTTTCTTACTGTGTATTGGAAAAGGGTGCTTTCTGTAGAAAAAGTAGTAAGAAAAGTGTTCGGATAACAATTTCGCACAGCTTTTCCATACGGGTTACCGCTTTACGAAACATTTTCTAGAAAACGGAGAAATGGTGGTAAGGGAAAGCATGAAGTCGGTTGTGCCTATCCTATTAAAAGAAAAATAAATTCGCTAATTTCGTTTTGAAATTTTAAAACCTATTTTAAATCTAAGGGCCTGATTTAACAATTTTGTTCCTACTTACATGAAAACATTTAAAATCCATACAGTCTGTGTAAATTTTTGACGTCCTTGAACTTGAATAATTCCAATAGCAAACTCGAATGTATCAGACTAATCAATTTTATTCAAAACAAACATTCACTTCTATATAATTCCATCAATTGATTTTAAACATCGATTAGACTTTTTAAAGTTGAATGCGTAATTCTATAAAATTTATAAAACATAAATTTTTAGAGATTTTTTTATATTTGTTTTATACTATTTAAAAGAATATTTAATGCCATTTAATGTTTAAAAATATGTCCCATATGTCCCAAATTATATTTAACCATTAAATGGCATTAAATATTCTTTGGAATAGTACAAAAA
Source organism: Chrysopilus asiliformis (assembly GCA_964034945.1). Classification (NCBI taxonomy): domain Eukaryota; kingdom Metazoa; phylum Arthropoda; class Insecta; order Diptera; family Rhagionidae; genus Chrysopilus; species Chrysopilus asiliformis. Next base: position 86,588,360 of record OZ035961.1, on the reverse strand, counting down.
AACGCCACTTCCTTGGCCCATTTCCGGAAATAATTTTTTCTCCAAATTGTTCTTTCAATAAATCAATTGTCATGGTAAATTTTTAGATAATTAAAGAAAAATAAAAGTAAACATATTCTAAGGGCGTCTTGCATGTACTATGCTTAAACAATAAAGTTGTCCTTAGCCTACTTTAACCATTAAAATTCTGGGTCTTTCATAATTGAAGTTATGTTTAAGTTGCTCATTTTAGTGGGTGTAAACGAACATTCGTTAGAAAAATGTCAAATTTATGAGCAGTTATTTTTCACATAAAAATTGTTTGGTTGTACTGCTTGAGAATTTAATTATTTCCTGTAATGTGGAACAAGTGTGATTTTTAATTATGTCTGGAAAATATTAATGCACTATTTTAAATTGCCCATTTCTAATAGCTTATTTATCTTAACATTAGTCCGAAGCTTTGTCTGTAGTTTGCCAATAATATAAAAATAAATTCATGCAATAATTGCATCTGCAAACATTTAAGATGTCATCAGTAAAATGAAATTTTATAATTTAAATTCATAATATTTTTTTTTTTGCAGTAATCTTTAAAGAAAAAGCATGAAGTTGGTTTTATTCATTAATTCCCTTTTTCTATTAAATAAAGCAAAAATATTTTTTGCCGCACGGAAAAAAAATCTTGGGTACTTTAAATACAAAATATCAGTATTCGTATAAATCCAGTCTAAAAATTGATGACTCTTTTCCATATAAAATCAACACCTTAGTTTTCAGATAATGAGTCTATAGTATAGTGAAAGCGTGAACATTAAAACAAGTTTTTAGCGTTCAGGATACAAAGCGAAAACGTTCAGAATATTAACATCATTTTATATAAATCCATTTTTTATGGAAAAGTCTCAAATTTTCCATTAGCATGTCTCGCCGTTAATTTCTGGTTTGACTTGGAATTATAAAAACATTACAAAAACATTATTATAACACATTCCCCTTGATTTCTGTTTTTTAATTAATTTTAGTGATCCATAAAATTGAAATTATAATTCTAATAAGTAATAGTTATGGATTTAATTCTATTTACGTTTCGATGGCATTACATTTCAATATTTAAGTCTATATTTCAAATTTCTTATAACTATCAGTTTTGCCGATGTTGTTTTTTTTTTGTTTTGAAAATATATTTGCGGTGTATCAAAAAAAAAACATTATAAGGGTTTTCACAAAAGATATTGGGTGTTATCATTGTATACTAAGGGTATTCATGAAATCAGATAACATCACGGATTGCGAATTTTAACGCGGAGTGTTTTATGCTAAGACTCTTTAAATAATTTGTGTAAATCGATTAGCTTTCCTATAGTCTTCTTTCAGCAACCACACAATTAGATAATCAGTAAAAAATTAAAATTAATTAAAATATTGGAACAAATTGCACAAAAAAAATTTTTGTTTTCGATTTAGTATCGAAAAAAAATATGTAAAAACCGTTAGAGATATAAAAAACCGTTAAAGCAAAATATGTAGAAAATGTTAAGTCTGTAAATTTGGTTAATTTTTTTCCAAAAATGCATAAGTCTTGAAAATTTTTCGAAAAACCGTGATTTTTAAAAAAAAAAAAGTTACTTTTCCTAAAGTTAATAGAAACTACGATTTTGTAAAACAAGTGGCTAACTTAACGCGTTCTCCAGTTATTTAAGACAAGTAGACAGACCGAGAGATCGACAGACAGATGCACGGACATTCTCAAAATTTCACTTGAAACTGATCAAAAATTTTCTTTCTGCTCCCGTACTAGCGTCGGTCGCCTTTATGAATACAATACTTTCCTTCTGTAGTAGAGGAAAGAAAAAATACATAAAATCATATCATCTAAGTTCTTGAATTATTTCGTTTGATGCTATATCATTAGTTTTTAAAGAAAACTGTAATGAAACTGTATGTTTAAACGAAAATTGTTTTGAGAGAAGGAATCGAATGCATTAAAATATCTCTAACTAAATAGTGTCATGTATTGATTTTTAACAGAGGAACAGAGGAAGGAACGACATGTCTAACAGTGTAAACAGGTCTGCAGATATTAATATTTAAAATTGCGTCTTCTAAAACTGCTGCTAATTTTAAATTGCGTAAATTAGTTAGAGTTTATAAACATCATTCCAATTTCATTCACTTCTCCTTTTGAATGTTGTTTTAATTATTTATAAATTATTGTTATCAGAACTGTTTGAAAATATAAAATTCGTACCTATTTAATTGCGTGTATTTTACACGCAGGGAAAATTTTGCCATGCTTGCAGGTCAATCAAAAACAAACCTACTGAAAAATAAGGAACCCGTGGCCCTGCTATTTCTGAAATTAATAGTTTTTGAATTATCGTAAAACTAAAACAAGCCTCATTTTTTAACACCCGCCCCTACTATTAGACTAGCGGCTAGTTATCCGTCCACTGAGATTTTCCTTTTAAAAAAGAAAGCTCGTCATAGTATGTCCGCTATTGATTTTGTTAAATCTATTGTATGCCTGCCTTGCAAAACGTGCATGCAATAGACGTTATTTAATTTCTCACAAATCTTCTAGACTAATTGATTCTAATTAGCAGATAATTAAAAAAAACTTCGGATTCCCAACTTTTAATGTGGCCACTGCTGTGAAACTAATTTTACTCCATTATTTTACTTACACTACCATTTAGTATTTGCTGATTTGAAGCATAGGAACAGTACTTTGATTACTCCAGCGAGAAAATATCTGCTCCTGAACTTTGATTTGTAATACAGAAGTTTATTGTATTTTTCCTGAAACTTTTTGAAATTCAGAGAAAGTTTTTTTTTTTAATATTCGCGAAAAACGAGGCACACCCGCAAATCTTGAGGCCCGCGAACAATTGTTGTGATTAAAACTTTTGTTAAACAATTCTAATAATCGAAAATTTAAGTACCTTTTTTGAAAAGCCCGAAAATTTAAAGATCATTTTTTAGAGGACCAACTTTCCAGTGTTTGCGAAGGTCGGCATGACGCTGAACCGAGAAAATTTATTAATTTTTTTTTTGATAATTGGATTGTAGTCAATTAAATAATTGTATGCTTGTACATTTTTCCCCTAAAACGGCTTTAAAGATTTTTATGAATTTTGGTTACCTATAGTTTTGGGAGCAATATTGCGATTACGCCGTCTTCGGGAAATCTAGTTAGGATCCTGAAAGGTAACGCGAATATCCTGTTTTCCATATCCTCGAAAAAAAATATCATGAAGGGGGTCAAAATATCTCACAGCATTATTTCACTTAATGGTTTGTTTTGTTATGAGGTTTTTATACCCGTATGGTGAAACCAAGGCAAAGTTACCGTTTGTAACGCCAAGATCCCGTCATCACACAAAAAAATGAATTACACCAGTGTGTTTAGAATGATAAAAAAAAAATTGAATTTTGCATGTCCGTCCGTCTGTCCGTCTGTCTGTCTGTCCGTCTGTCCGTCTGTCCGTCTGTCCGTCTGTCTGTCTGTCCGTCTGTCTGTCTGTCCGTCTGTCTGTCTGTCCGTCTGTCTGTCTGTGGCGCGGATTGCGGGCGCATGGATTGAGCTAGAGACTTGAAATTTTGCGCAGATCCGTTTTTCGTAAAATGCGAGGCTAAGTTCGTTAATGGGCAAAAATGGACCATTAGGGGGGGTACCCCCCATAGGAACGAAAATGTTTATCGCGAATATCTCAAAAACTGTGCATCTTATCAAAAAAGTGCAAGAACAAAAGTTATTTAGAATATGATTCTACATAAAACTCCCATACATCAAAATCCGATTGGAACAAGTTTTAAAAAAATCTTATTGGAAAATTTGAATTCAAATGAAATTTTGATACGCCGCACTATGGGGCCAAAGTGCCATTCGGCGGCCAAAAATACATAACTTTTGAATGGATCAATATTTTTGAATGGGGTTTTTTTGGTTGGCTAGATAAATGTCCAAGCTTTATTTCCTAACAATCTTATCACCCCCTCCTCTCCCTTCCCCAACCTATCTGCATTTGAAATCAAAAATTACCAAAATCTCGAGAACGGTTGGTCGTACAGAAAAAATCATTAATGACGAAAATATTTAGAATGCCATTTTACATATATCGTCAGTACATGAAAATCGAATAGGAGCAACTTTAATACCCTATATGATGAAATAATCAAAACTATAGTATTTGTTGTTGTAATATTTTTTTTGGTTTTGTTTTAAAGATGTTTTTTAAATGTTATAAAAAAATATGGCATTTTTAAAGACGTAACTTTGTTTAATACAATTCTTTTAATACAATTTGATACAAATACACATGGCTAAAATTCGATTAAGTTGAGGAAAAATTATATTCTAATAATGTCTTGATCTTCGTCGAATTTTAACAATTGTAGGGTTTCTTGATCTTCCTCGTCATCCAATTCATCTTTTGCATTTGTCCATTTAGAACGCATAGAAGCCAAAAATGGATCTGACGATAGTAGTAATATATTCATCAAATCTTCATTTTGGTTGATTCTATCGTTTTTTCTAGTGTTGGTTAGTCTAAAATGTCTGTAGTCTTTATTTTTCGATTCCTGAGCTTCTTCTGAAAGCTCCCCAAGTGGTAAAATGCTTGTTTCAATTATCAGCTTGCCATGGAAAAGCACTTTATGCATTGTTGCAGACATATTTCTCCAATTGTAATGTCTATTATACAAATCAGCTGTGGACTTGGCATATGATTTGAATTTATCTGGATTTATTGCCTGCTTGCTTGAAAGCACAGATAATATAACTTTCAATCGTCGAATTAATATAAATTTCTTAATATTCTGTTGTAACATATATACATATGTATATCTAAGATATTTATTTTTATTGCTCTATTTATTCATAGTACCAGGAAGACGGAGCCATGCTCGGCGATCTCAAAATCCTCCTTCTGCCTCTGTCTCTGAGTAGTTGAATCCGATTATAATTGCAACATGATTCGTATAACGAGGTTCAGGGAACTTGATTGTTTTGTAATTACTATTTATCGCTGCCGATAGATATCTAAAAAGTGATATTTTTAGAATACATATCGCAAAATACATATCCCTAGCAATATTGCGAATTTTCATTAAGATACCTTCACGTAATTCGAAGACACCAAGCGAGTGGTATCGAGGGGAGGGAAAAGTCAGGTTTGTAGTGGAAAAATCGAGAGCCCTTAGTCCGCTTAGTAATACTGTAAAGTTGCATTAAGATTGGACCACCCAATGCGAAGATACCAGGCGAGGGGTATCGAGGGGAATTTTCTCAGAGGTGAGACCTATCTAGATTAATTCCTTGTCCCCGAAAATCCCTTACCCCCCAGTTTCGTGAAAATCGTTTGGCGGGTTTTCGAGATCGTTGTGCCGTCATTTCTCGTATTATATTATAGGATAAGATTACCAGTACGGTTTTACTGTCAAGAAGGGTGATATTTAATGGTTTCACTGTATGCTGGTATGTAAAATATTCCGCTTTAATGTATATTAAAAATAATTAAAACAATTTCCTAGCATATAAGACGAAAAATCTTTGTTCTTTATAAAACATTTTTTTAAAATAATATGTAAGAAATCAGACTTTTGCTTACGGTGACCAGAGTTGCAGGTAGTAGCAGATGAAATATGGATATTTTGAAAGATATTGACCTTGGCCATCATGTCCAACTGACGCCTGACCGGTACAAGCCGGTACATTTTTTGCAGAGCCATGTATATACAAAATTTCGCGAAAAAAATAGTATTTTTAGAATGCCCAGAATTCCGGGATAACAATTTTAAGAAAAAAAATGTAGTAATACAAATTTTTAATTTTTATTATAATTGCCTAAATATGTCCTCAGGTTGATGATAAAATCGATTTTTCTGTACTAAGTGACTTAATAAAGTTCAAAAAATTTGTTGAAAATTCGAAAATTGAAAAAACCAGAATTTTTACCAACTTTGACCCCATGGCGTTCGGATATTACTTGTCTCAGGAGAGTGTCCTTTTGGATTTCTAGGTTCCTAAGAATTCTCAACGCAATGACATAACCGAAATCCTTCAAAGGCAGAACTCAAAATTTGTATTTTTGGCCACCGAATAGCACTTTGGCCCCAACGTGCGCCGTTAAATTAAATCACCATACGGGTTTTCAATAATTGCCAGATTGGCAATTATAGCTTTTGTTATGTTTTCTGAAAGGAAAGTGTCTTTTATATTTAAGGAAAAAGTTTTCTTCATTTGAGTTTTCCAATATCTTTACTGTTGAAACCGTATCGTAAGTCTCTTCAGGTTTCCAAACAATTCTTTTAATACTGTAGGATAACCATTTTCGAATCATGTAAGGAAAGAACTGCAACACTTGTAAGGTACTGCAACCCATCGATGGTAGAGGCCGAATAAATATTGGTTCGTTAGCAAAAATAGGTCCTTACTATCAGTGAACTTAAAAACAGAGCTTGCCACTGGCCAAAACTGAATGCAAGCTCGTCTTACAAACTGAATCTTCAAATATTAAACCATTCCGCCCTCTGATGCAAGTTCAAATCAATTTGAGAAATTATAGTACCGTTAAAATAATAATTTTACATTTTTTTAAAAATTTCTTGTAAGAAGCCGAATTTTGAATTCCTTCTCACCATTTGTCAATGTTTGACCGTGAGTAAATTTCGTCATTCGAGAAGTAATAAAGAAAAACATTTAACCCTAAATATTTTGAAGAACATTTTCCAATAAAAATAATTATAGAATAACTTTTTAAACCCTTATTTCTTTTCAAATTTCAGGAGTTATCACAAAAACTTTCTGACGACAAGAGTCTAACAGAGCATTTGCAGTTGCCAATACAGCGAATCAACGACTACCAGCTTCTTCTCAAGGTTAGTCTAAAAATCATTTATTCCACAAAATTCCGTCTATTTTTACAACAAATAAACCGCCATCATTTGAAGTGCCTAAAAATAAAATACAAAATTCAACAATCTTCACATTTTCGCTGTTCGATGTTGGATTGGCCGTTCCGTTCTGCACAATGCCCCTGCCACAATATGAGAATATGAAAATTTTTCACATTTTCTGTTCTGGTCTAGATGTCGGATTCCTCTCAAACAACCACCCAGAAAATGGAAAATTCTCAATTCGAACGCATTTGTGGTAGTGCCCGATACAAATTTTCCATGGATTTCATTCTTAATTCTTAGCCAACAGGTAGTTTCTCGGCTAATAGGAAATGGTGACCTTTGCCAAAAGGTAGAAAACAGAAAAAAATAGAATTCGCGATGACACAATTTCCACCCAATGAATTATTCATAGGAAATGCAATCCACAGTTTGAATTTTTGATTAAAAAATTTTGTTTTTTTTTTAAATATATTTTTATGTCTTCATATCCTACGAAGATTGAACTAATTCTCGAAAATTATTACGAATAAATATCTTACGATATTTTACATATTTTTCCAAGATTCTAAAAATATACCGAAAGCAAATATGATGAAGTAATTTAGCGTTGGTTGTTCTTTACATACTTTCCACATAGATTTTGTGATTGTAGGCATAGTCCGAATGTGTTTCTGCGGAGGATTGATGAGTATTTGAAATGATGGTTATTTACACTTTTATTGTCGTATTATGAGTAATTTTCAATGAATGGCGGGGTGTAGATGGTGGCGCAGAGGTAGATCGTAAAAGATCTCCAGCCCCATAACTACAAAGAATTTTTCATGGTCGATGTGTTGATTGAAATGCCGTTTTGATTATCGTTGGCGATGAACGAATGAATCCCACAAAACAAAATATTTTTAACGTTTTTTAAAGTATTTTTGGAAAGTTGAAAAATTGTTCATGTTCTTTTTTTTAAATGTTGACTAAATTCATTGAATCATGTGCTAAATTTTCTGAGACGGCCTAATAAAATAATGGTATTTTTATTCATAAAAAAAGAATCTAGAAAAATCTATTTTTTTTATTTTATAGAGAAAATATGCATGATTTTTTTTGTTCTTCTAAATAGTTTCCGAAAATTTTGACACTCTTTAGAGTGACTGTTTGAAAAGTTTTGATTCTCTTTTTTCATCATTAGCGATCTCTGGCGTGGTCCTTGAATATTCAAGTTGTTTTTTGGTGTAAAAAAATGCTCAGGGCTGAAATCGCGTAAAGTGAAAAGTGATAATCACCTGGATAATAATTTCAAGTGATAGTTTCCATAAGAAGCATAATTTTCAGTGTCACCCGCGAATTTTTCAAATTATCCGTTGAACTTTTCAAATTTTTTGTTTAATATCACAAATTTAAACGAAAAATGTTTTTATCGATTCTTTTATCGATTCTTTTATCGGTTCATTAAGGTACAGTTTGCCTGGATCAAGGGCTTAAAAGGTTTTAAATATAAAAAATTATTTATTTAAATGATTTTAAAAAAACTGAAAACAAAGTTGGGTTTTTCAATCAAATTCTCGAATTAAGACGGTTTGAAAATTTTCTAGTTTTCTAGTTTTATAAAGTAGTTAATTCTGGTTTTATAATGTACACTCTAGTTTTATAAAGTGACTCTTATAAGGCAAGGCTAAGTCAGTGTTAAAGGCTAGTACTGTAACACAGCGAAACGAAAACGAAAAAATCTGGGCATTAATCGACTGCGAAAATTTTCGCTTTGGAGATTTTGGAGACATTTGAATTGTCATTTTGTGTTTGTGTTTCGTATTTCCTACAAAATAAATAAAAAAAACAAAGGTTTTCTCGCTTATTTATTCAAATTAAATATAAATATTGTACATACCATCTATTTTTTTGTTACCGAAATATCAAATCACAATCAGCTGGTTTGAACTGTCATTATTTCGTGCGAAAAGAATGCCTCAGGGCGTTCTTTTCAGATGCGAAAAATGTGGAGAAATTGTGTCTGACATCTCTTGGTGAAAAGCTGAAGCCGATCAAACCAGCTGATTTTTTCTCCAAAAATTTTTTCGTTTTCGCTGGTGCACAGTACTACTTTTGCGAACGAAATTTCGCACAGCGAAATTTTTTTGGAATTTTATATGGGATTTGACATTTCGTTTTCGTTTCGCTGTGTTACAGTACTAGCCTTAAGGGGGTAAACGAGAGGTAAAGGTGGTTTGGGTGTTTTTAAACCGTGATTTTCGCCATGAATCTTGCTCAATAGGATGCTGAAAAGTTTCACTCGGGGGGTTTTCGGGGTCGCTGATCACGAATCTGGTGTTAGACTAATTCGCAACGGAGAGTCCTGCAAAGAAAAGATTTTTCTCAAAAGTTTTTAAGTTCTTTCCGGTTTTCTTCGTATTCTAAAACTTATACAAAAAACTTAACCCGGCAACGACGGATATGCAAACTAGTAGTCTATATGATGATAGACAAAATATTTATTGCATTTGTATGCAAGAAAGAGGTGGTCCGATTAGATTTTGATGTATGGAACGGTTATGTAAAATCATATTCTAAACAGATTTTCTCTTTATAAATTGTTTAATATGACTCACCGTTTTCGAAAAAATTGCAAAAAAAACTGTTTCGTTTATATGCCATATAGGAGTATATTAGATTTGGTATACCGTTTGTAACGCATCAACCGTCGGGCACAAAAATGAACTACACCAGGGTGTTAGGGATGACAAAAGATTTTGATTTCTGTATCTGTCTATCTGTCCGTGAACATCATAACTTTTGAAAGGATTGAGCTAGAGACTTGACATTTTGTACAGTCGCGTTTCTCGTAAATAGCTAAGCTAAGTTTTTGAAGGGGCAAAATTGGACCATTCCTTCGCCCCTCTGCCATACAAATGGAATACTTTTTTCCTGCTTTTTTTCGAAAACTGTGCATCGTATCGAAAAATTTATAAAGATAAAATGTATTCAGAATATGATTTTACATAACCTTTCCCCCTCTCATATACAAATAGTTTGTTTTAATTAAACTTTTTTTTTTGACATCGGTCATTATATGTAGTATTTGACGTATGGCCCCTTTTGTAGATTTTCTTATATTTTCATTAAAATTTTGTCTGCCCTCATATCATTATAATTGACGATAGCAATTGTAACTTTTCTTTTGTTAAAAAAAACACTTTTTCATAAAAAATAATAGAGAAAACGACTTTTTTTGCTTCAATTTCTATTAACCATTGACCATCAATCATTTTCGGGTGGCCGTTTCGCACCTTAGACTTGACCAAAAATACACGTACAAGTGTTATTTATTTTCAACTATTGAGGGTTGACTTGTTTTTATTAATTTGGTCGACCGTGTGGTCATACCAATTACAATAGGGTAGGGCATGTTGAATTATCGGGCATGTTAAATTATTGCCGGATTTAGAAAAACTACTCAGTCAATTTTTTTGAAATTATAGTATGTTGTTAGTACTGATGTCCTTGACAGCAATATCTTATTTATATCGTAAGTGAGAGTAATATGTGTGTTTTTGGCGTGTGTTTTGACCCATTTCTCATACAAATTTTTGTCAATCTGGAAATTTTTTGTATTAAAAGTGTTGTGCAACACCTCTAGAATAAAAAAAAACCTCGTGGAACATTCAAATTTACTGTTTTTGTGATTTTCTAAGAGAAAATATCAAAAAAGTGGATTGCGGGTAAGTTGAATAACTTCTTGGCGGGCAAGTTGAATCATTTTTTTTCTTACGTATTTTTTGTTTTTTGACATTTGTTTCATATTTTCTTTGTTCTTTTATCAATTTTTGTTTGTTTCTTGATGAATTTTTACATCATACTAATATATAAAAATGAGTTGGTGTCTGTCTGTCTGTTCCTCTTTGGCCGAAGGCCGACGTGGACAAGGAGGCTAACCTGTGGTTGGGGGGTGGACCGCGAAACGGTTCGGGGCGCAGCCCCTAGTTTTTATAAAAACGCAGCAGAAAAAAAAAACAAAAATTGGACAACTAAAAAACCAAACAAGCGATTAACTAAATCGTAAATTTGATTTTTTTGTTTTATTATGACATTTTTTTGTTTTATTATGGGTGTTCAGAACTGAAGTGGATCAAGTCCATAAAATTTCAAACTTAAGTTTTTTTTAAACTTGATTCATTTGAGCACTGAAAATAATTTTTTTTTGTCAGTTACCAATTTAAATACAGTTTACAATTACCGTTACGCAACAAGGAGGATTTACAAAAAAAAATTACCGAATAAACTAATATTATTAAGCACTTTAACATCATAATATGGAAAATTTCAAAAAGTGGAGTTGATCCACTTCAATTCTGAGCACCACAATGTAATGTATATTTAAATTTTTTGCTTAATAAAACTTTATTTCATTCTTTTTTTTCTTAAGAAATAACGTTTTTTCATTCTTAAGTATGGAAACTTACAATTATTCAACTTACCCGCACCACTTGTAAATCGGCGGGCATGTTGAATCACCCTTTAAATTGAGCTGGAGGGCGGTTAATAAAACATTTAAAAAAAAATGTCTGCTATGAAATGTAGTCAAGGAATCCCTCTATCGAATGGCTTAACCATTGGAGCGATATGTGACTTTATGTGCGCGCTACAACCTAAATTCTAAAAAGTAATTCAACATGCCCGGTCCTACCCTACTGGTAGACCTTGTTAACAAATACAAATCTAAGCTTTTGATTTCAATTTTTACATATTATAAAAAATACTTAAAAAGTACATTTACGTGAAAATCGAAAAACAGTACCTAACTTACGCCTTTATACTCCATCATCATTATCCTCGGCGCTACAGTTACCGAAAAGCCGCGGCCTCCTCAATTGAGATTCTTATAATATAAACCCCCGAACAGAATCGCAATTTCACATATTTTGAAAACTGTTTTATTTTATTATTCTTTTGAGAGACGAGGTAAAAAAATGCTCATATTTCATTGTGTCAAAATACTTTTCATATCATAAAAAAAATCATAAAAAATTCTTTGTTTTATCAAAACGCGGACAACATTTCATAAATTATGACTAAAATTTTGGTTTAATGTCGCAATAAATTTAGTCCATTGGGCAAAAAAAGGCTAATCCCATATGGCATGAAATTATTTATTTAAAAAGGACATTTTTGCGATAAAAACATTAAAGTTGACAAAATGTATTTGTGCACTCATAAACTTTAAAGAAAATTGCCAAATTGGAAAAATTTATGAAGATATTTTCCACCGTTGAAATTATTTCCAAGCTACTTGAACTAATTGAGGGATGTAAATATTTACCCGGAATCGTTGAAATTAAAAACAAGCGGTGAATATTTATCAGATGGAAAATTTAAAAACAGTGTTGAGTGAAAAATGTGCATATCACATCATTCACACGATTTTCAAGAGACTGTTTAAAAAATAAACATTTGTATCCATTAATCAAGAATAATTTTGAATATTTTGACATTTAGAGTCTGTACCGATAGCAGGTGCAGAGCTTTTCGTTAGAAATATGAAATGAGGATAAGGCATAAATTTGAGCTTTCACTTTCCTTTTGAAATTTCATGTCTTGACCGATTTACCCACCATAATCTTTTACCGATTTACCCACCATAATTTTCTCAATGGTATGCATTTTCAAAAACCTCTTATACATTTTCTCGGACGAATTTTTCATTTCGAAAACAGCTGCTGAAATTAAATATATTATTTAAAGAAAATTCCAATTTTCCGCTGTCTTCGTGTTTTTGCATAATTCGATTTTGTTTTGATTGGATCGTATCCAACCGATCGTTGGCGGGGGAGACGACGAAAGGCTAGGAGGATCGTCTGACTGCGTCAATTTTATCGACGGGGGTAGCGCCAATTATCGTGAAAATAAAATTTTTGGCTAGAACATTCGAGTTCTTTTATCCGGTAAGGGAAGGGGAACAATGAGGCATCACAAATGAAAATTGTGATGTGATGTGAAGAAACCGGGAAATTCTTCATTGAGGGCAATTGAGGGGAAGATGGATACTGAACCGAATTTCTTAAATTAAAATTCATGAGTAACAGAGGCGCATTTATGGTCGTCAGTCTCGACACAGTTTTACTAATCGGATCATTAAAATTGGCGATTATCGTCTATAATTACACAAAACAGTGATTTAGATTTAGCAAAAAAATTATTTAAATCTTTATTTGAACGATTTTAAAAGATAAACGGACAGAGGAAGTGTCGACCTTGTTTCCGAATATAATAAATATTTTATTATGATTTTATATCTGCAAATAGTTGTCAACAAATGACTGGAAAATGTGGGTTAACGACAAAAAAGATGTTTATTATGTTTTCAATTTTGAACAGATGTTATTCATGTTTTGGAAAACTATTTAAAATATTTTGGAACTAAACTGAAAATTCTTATCCAAGTAACATGTGTAATGAGAAAAACCAAAAATTTAAAAACAATTTTTTTGAAAGCCAATAGTTGAGAGCACTTGGCGGTATCCATATTTGTATGAAATTTCAAAAAACTGAATCGATTTAAATGAAATTTTAGGGCTACCACTTAGTAATCAGGTTCGTGTTTTCGACTACATTAAGCTTCCCTATATCTTTTTTAAAGCGTTGCAGAAATTTTGACTCAGCTTGATTTGAATGCAGGTCTTCAGAAACGTAGATCCTATTTTACATACTTGCGTTAATTTCGGCCCTCTTTTATTTCTAGTATAAATTTGGCGATTCGCATTTTGTTAGCTGAAAATTCTGGTGAAAATTCTAGTATTTTAAGTAAAACTTAAAAAAAACTAAAACATTTACCCATTTTTATTAAACATTGTTTCATTTTCAATAGGAATTGGTAAAGTATTCATTACGTCTCGACGAAAAAGTTGGAGATCTACAGAAGGCCCTAGAGTTGATGCTAAGTGTCCCCCACAGGGCAATCGATAATAAATTTTTACAAAGTATCGAAGGCTATAGAGGCAATCTTTATAAATTAGGACGTTTATTGTCGCACGAGTGGTGGACAGCTGTCGATAAAGAAGGCAAAAGCAAAGAACGTTATTTGTTCCTATTCAAATCTCGCATTTTAGTTTGTAAAGTACGACGAATATCCGAAGATAGATCGATATTTATTCTTAAGGATATCATAAAGGTACACACCACTAATTTCTAATGCATAAAATACATTTTAATTAAATAATTTTAGCTACCGGATTGTGAAATCACTGATTTAGCTGACCAGAAGGGTTTTGATATCAGTGCGAAACCAGGTACCACATCACCTACAAACTTACCAGTGACATTAATCGCTCATAAGGACGAAACTAAAGCCAAGTGGCTGAGAGAGATTAAGGATCACATAACTGATCCACTAGCACTTCAAGAACATCACGCTGACGATTTACGCATCGATCCGACGCAGATTCACGCCGATACTGAAGAAACTATCTTCAAGCTACCCCATAAGATCGAAGCACACGATCCTGACTCAGGAATAAAACCATCTGATATCGCAAAGGATTTCTTTGTCACTAAACATCGAGTTGAGGAAAAAACCTCAAGAACAGAACAAACTGTTGCCGCTGAGCAAAAGATCCAGCAAACCGTTGTCCAACAAAGTTCCATTCAAAGTACTGTAGTCGGAAGCGTTGGTGACCAGAAAACTTCACATTTCGAACAGCAAACTGTATCAAAGAAGGTCGTTGAAGTATCGACAGACGCAACTGGAACTAGCCAGGAACATACGAAACATTTTCAACATAAATCCACAGCCGAGATCCACGTCGATCGGGAAAGATCACCCAAGTTAGAGCGATCTTCCGCTGTTGAGTACATCGAGGAACGAAAGACCTTACCCAGCAAAACTACTGAGCTTACTCAGAATCAAACACAGACCAAACAGGAAACTGTAACAGTTGCAGAGGCTTCTACGCAAGTAGACAAGAAATCTGTAGAAAGCAAGGAGACTACAAGTGTTAAGCAATTTAGTGACAGCAAAGTACAGCAAGAAGCTGCAGTAAGTCAAACCGTAAGTGCCGCAAGTGCCCAGCAAACAACAACTGAAACAAAAGGTAAAGTTGAACAGACTTCAACTGCTTCGAAAAGTTTAGAAAGCTCAGAAAAGAAAGCGGAAGTAACTACTTCGAAGACATCCAACAAGGAGGACCAAGCATACAATAAAACTTCTACTAAAGCGGAACTTCAAAGGGTAGAAGTTGCGGCGAAACAGGAAGAAGTAAAAAAAGAGGACATCAAGGTTCAGGAGCAACAGGTCAAGGTTGAAGCATCGACAGCTTCAGCACAGACTAAAACCACATCAGTTTCCGCAATTAAGACTGAGAGTTCTTCCGAAGTCAAGGTAGAATCAAAAGCAGTATCGCAGGTGACTACTGAAGCTGTTGTTACCAGCAAAGCTGAGCAAGTATCATCCGAAAAACAAATCACAGCCACCACAGAAACAAAGGAAACAAATACCCAGAGTGATAGTAAGGTTAAACAGCCAACTTCCGGTAAGCCCGATGAAATCGCGCGAAGATCGCGCACACCTGAGATTCGCATAACAAAGCTTGATAATCTAACCGAAAAGCTAACCAATATCCACAACGCTTATAAGTTCCTGCAGGATGCTGACAATAACCAAACTAAATCGGACCAGCAACAGCAGCAGCAGACTAATCCCTCTCGCACTCGCATAACAATAACTGATACTGCTTCGCTAGAACAATGGAACAGCTTACTAGGCGCTATAACCCATGGTGATGGTGGCGGAAATATGGGCTCGGATCCACCACCGCCACCATTGCCCCCAAGCTTTATCCGCATGCCCGGCTTCTTTGAACCTCTGCCCCGCATTTCCTATGAGACCAGCTTTGAAATCCTTATCATAAAAATCCCACCACCACCACCTCCGCCGCCTCCACCACCCATGATCAAAAAAGTCCTCGTCCACACCGAAAGCCTTGAACGCAAAACCCAAGCCTTCCTTGAAGGCTACTATGACACTTCCGGTCTAGACTTTTCCTTACGCACTGCTAAACAAAAAATGCGATCCATTAAAACAACCGTCCTAAAATCGGACGATAGCTATAAGCATACTGAGGACACTGTCCAAAAAGCCAAAGCTAGAGATTTTTTGCACATTATGACGCCATTAGTACCAAAAAAGAAACCTGTTTACGAAATTATAGAAGTTCCGGCCACGCTAAGTGACCTCGAAGAATGTTCTGAATCTGTTCCCGGAGATTTGAGGGAATTGAGCAGTGAAGTTGAATCAAGAGGACCAAGCCAGGGCAGAATGGATGACTATTACTCATCAAAGTATTCATCGAGATCATCACGGAAACGTGTCGAATGTGAGTATCAATCGATTGCAGGTGATTGTTTGTTATTGTGCGGATATCATGTATTTAAAATGTCGTGCTTTCGTTACTTTTGTGTTCCGTACATGTGGTAATTTTTGTCAAGTACAAAACTTTTGATAATAGGCTCCCCAGCACGCTCTATAGTTTCTCAAGCCTAGAGAGCTTTAAGATGAGCTTTTTTTGTGTACAGTCAATTAATTGTAAGAATTTAATGTTTCCCGTAATTATTTAATAGTTCCCTATATGTTTTTTTTTTTATTTACCATTTTTCAATTGTTAATCAATGAATGAAACACTTTCCTGACAAATTGTTTTGCTCCTTAAAAAAATATATGCAGTAAGCAGTAACAATAGAGGCGGCGACTATGATCGCGGTACTTCCTACGAATCTAGCTATGGAACGAGCAATCGAAGATCAACATCACGGAATGAGGATCGCATTGGATTGTCATCGTCGAGATTAGAAGATAGTGTTAGGCGGTCCTCACGCACAGCAGATGATCGGTATGGATTGTCGTCATCTCGAACCGAAGACCGTTATGGGTTGTCATCGTCCACTCGCGGCGAAGATCGTATTGGACTTTCGTCGCGTTTAGAAGATCGTTATGGAATTTCAACGTCAACGCGTGGTGAGGACCGAATTGGACTCTCATCTCGCACTGAAGGACTATCATCTCGTACTGAAGGACTATCATCTCGTACTGAAGGACTATCATCTCGTACTGAAGGACTCTCATCTCGCACTGAAGGACTATCATCTCGCACTGAAGGACTATCATCAAGTGGCAGATCATCTCGGGCTGAAGATCGATACGGACTTTCATCCGATCGTTATTCGACTCGCGACGAAGACCGCCATTCATATTCACGAACCGAATCCCGCACGGGTGATGTTACCACTGTACGATCAGTTGATAAACCTATTATCATAAAAACGCTTAAAAGCTCCCATATCGCACGTAAGTACCGATTGTGGCACAACAGCATTCAAATGTAGTTAATTGCAAATAGATCTCTTTATAATAAATTCGTTACCTTTTAAAAAATCTTATGAAGATTTTTTAAAGAAATCTGTTTTTCAATTGTGATTTTAACAACATATTTTTTTTTGTGATATTTTCACTTTACAGTTGGTTTCACTTTCAAAGTAATTTAAACAGGATTTTTTCAAGTTGCACATCCACCTTAAGTCTCAGTTTAAAAAACTAAGATGGATTTTTTTGAAATGAATTTTATTAAAAAGAGATTTACTTGCGTAATACAGTAGCATACTAAACACTCTTAAACATATTGACGATTTCTTTAAAAACTACTACTACGAAAAATTCGTTTTAGAAAGCTTTTCGTCATTACATTGGTTGCATTTAAATGTTAAAAACTTTATTTTGAAATAGTGACGTTTTAAAATGCAATTGTCAATATGTGAACAGCAATGCCTTCATATAGTATAAAGTCATTGTTATGAATCTCTCTAGAACACGTAGAAGTAGATAACGCTTATTTTACACTATAAATGTAAATTTTTCATAAAACTCTTAGTTTGGCAACACTTGCATAAGAGGCTGTTTGGACGGCTTGTCGTTGTATATAATTTGTAAAGTAATATAAACACTATTATTTCAATTATCTATATGCACCTTGAAAAAAAAAAACAGAAAATTCAACTAAAAATTTAGGTTTTGTCAAAATTTTTTATTTCCAAAAATAACATAAAGTTGATTACTTGTAGCCGGTCAAAATACCGCTTTTGAAGTGCAATTTGCCGAGAAGCCAGGTCTTGTTACTTGGTTAAAGGATAATCGGCCATTAGATGATAAACTTGCTGATCGTGTCACTACCAGGGAAGTCGGTGTCAGCTCATACCGACTAGAAATCAAGCACTGCAGGTGAGTTTTTAGACACCGTAACTAGCTTTTACACTTGATCTTCAAACGGGAATTTTTAGTTTTTTGACAAAAAGGATCATTAAATATGTTTCATCGGTATCCTTAACTATGATGGCATGTCTAAATATTTATAAATTTTTACTCTAATTGGTAAAATATAGTGATAAATCCATCATTATTGGCAAACTCACAAGGAACTCTCATGTTTGTATGGCGAAAGCATGATAGAGTGTTCCACTAGAATTTTGAAGTATAATCAGAATCACCGTCTAAATCATTGTTATCTTTATAATTTTTCCAATATGAAGCAATATTTTCAAGAAAACCTCAAAAAAAGCTCATTTCACTAATTTTCAAATTTAGTTTTAAAATTGTTAATCTTTCCTTAATATTTGGTGCAAACATTTTTTTTAACTATTACCTACTTAATCCCATGATTCACCAAATTAAAAGTTATTTCGGACAAATTTGTCTTCAAAACTAAATATTAGAGTTTCTTCATTTTTAAAATTCACATTCATACAATGACGTGATAATTGACCTTCATTTCGTTGGTTGTGTCTATTTTTTTATACAATTGTACGTAAATGACGCAAATTGATGACATGATTTATAAAACCAATATTTTTTGGCATCTTAATGTCTGATTCATTCTTAAAAATTCATTCAAAATCAGGCAAATAAATAATTGTGAAACAATTTCAAAAAAAAGTCAATTTCTCTATTTTTACTTCGGTCCAAAGTTGAATCTATACAGAGTTTCAAAAAAAAGCGTCTGTTACATGAATAAAAGGTAATAAAATTTTACAAACTTTCTGGGAAATTCAAGTATATATAAAGCGACTTCCTGTACAATTCGTAACCGATTTACTTTAACGATATTAGTGCTCCTCCTGTTCGATGTAAAATATTAGATTTCTTCGATGACCTTGAACTTGAAATTTTAAAATAACCCAAACATATTTTCACAGCGAAACAGATACCGGTACTTATACTGCGAAGGCATCTGCAGGAGCTGAAACTGCAAGTTGCTCAGCACAATTGGTCGTGGGACACTGTAAGTTGGCAGAAATTTAAGAAAAAAAAGTCCACAGTTAATTTATATTAAAAAACAATTTTATTAGCATCCAATGAGGAACGTTCAACAGGAGAGCCATCAGCACCAAAGTTCTTGATACGTCTCAAAAATACAGAAATGTTGGAGAACACTTTCTTCCGTTTTATGGTGAAAGTCCAAGGTGAACCCAATCCTAAGATCATATTGTAAGTATTTTAATTCGACATTTCAAAGGAATTTCTTGTAATTTATTCTTCCTCCAAGCTCAAAGGATGGAAAAGAGGTTAAGGAAGACGATACAAGGATTCAAGTGATTCGCGATAAGGACTATTTAGGCTTCTACGAGTTGGTTATTACTGAAGTACTGAAATCGGATGCCGGTACATATTCTTGCACGGCTAGTAACAAATCCGGATCAACTGAATGCGAAGCTGAAGTTACTGTCGTCGGTAGGGAAAAACATACTGTGAGAGATTGTGAGATTAGTTTCTAAAGCTTGTGTCCGTTTTTTAGAGGATAGAAATATCTTTGGCGATCTTAGCGGCCAAATCCTACCACGAGGTGAAAAGCCGGTGTTCAGCTGGAAGCGAAACGGTGAACCCTTCGATCCCGAAGAACGTTTCAAAGTTCTTATGGGTGACGATGAGGATTCCCTGGCTTTGGTATTCCAGCACGTTAAACCAGAAGATGTCGGCCTTTACACTTGCGTTGCGCAAACTACCACTGGAAACATCTCATGCAGCGCTGAATTGACCGTGCAAGGTGCCATTCAAACTTTAAATCGCGAACCAGAGAAGCCACAGCTGATCATCGAACACAAAGAAGCATCAGCAAGCATTGGCGGATCAGCCATGATTGAGTTGATCTGCAAAGGCTTCCCGAAACCCGCTGTGCAATTCAAGCACGAGGGTGAAGTTATCGAGCCCAGCAGCAAATTTAAATTTATGTACGAAGACGCGGAGACCATGTCTTTGGTGATTAAAGATATCACTACAGAAGACGCTGGCACTTACACTATTTCCGCTAGCAATGAACTCGGAGAGGATACTTCTGAGGTTCAATTGAGTGTTAAAGGTTTGCAATCTAGATTTGGTGTAAAATTTTAAAACAAAATATCATTTATAAATTTAGCTCCACCCAAGATTAAAAAGATAACTGATGTCACCTGCTCAGCTGGCGAAACTATAAAAATGGAAATTGAAGTTGAAGGCTTTCCGCAACCGACGATTAAATTCTTGAACAACGGAAAAGAAATCAAAGAGAATCATCGCATTGAGATCACTAAGAAATCGGTCGGCAAAAGCACTGAGAAGTACACAATCGAGATTTCGAAGGCTGAACTTTCAGATGCTGGCTCCTACTCAGCCATTGCTTCCAACGACCTCAGCCAAACGTCAGAATTCTGGAGCTGCACAGTGAAATCCAAGCCCGTCATCGTCAAGCATCTGGAGAAAGAATACGTTCACGGAGAGAAGGAGGATGTTATAATGACTGTCCGATGCGACGGTCATCCTGAACCAAAAGCAAAATGGTTCCAGGATGGCGAAGCTATTAGTTCCAAGGACTCGAGATTCCAGACATCCACTGATGGAAACGCTTACACGCTGAAGATTTCACACGTCACACGCGTGGATGCCGCTAAATTCCACGTGGAATTCGAAAACGAACACGGAAAGGCTAAGGACGAAACGAATCTGAAGGTTAAGTGCACTCCTGAATTCAAGAAGAAATTGCAGAATTTGGTGATAACCGAGGGTGATACGAATGTGGAGTTGAGTGTCAATGTTGACTGCTATCCTAGACCAAATATCAAGTGGTTCCTGGATGGTATTGAAATCGATGAGAAACGAAAGGACTTTAGACAAATCGTCGATGGCGATGAATTTAAATTGATCTTAAAGGATGTCCAGACTACAATGCAAGGCACATATAGTATTACCATCATGAATGATTATGGAAAGTTAGAGAACGAATGCAACGTTACTGTCAACTGTGAGTAATTTGATGGTTTTTTATTTATTTCTGATTTCTGTATATTTAACCAAAATCTCTTCAATCTTCTAAAAACTTTGCTAGGAGTGGTGGTTTGAAGTAAAAAGGTGGCGGTGATTTTTGTACACAGAAATCAGCGTCCCTTTAACGTTGAACATAATGACAAAACCTGCATCGAAATCCGTTCAATGGTTCAAATATTTTGAATGTGAAAAAAATAGCCCCGCTTCCTCCTTCAAAGAGGCCCCTAGCCTGTTTATTTTTAACCCACTGCAAATATTTTTATAAACTTTCGATGTGTAAAATTCGAAAATATCAATATTTTGTATTTTATTAGAATCATTTATAAAAGCTGTGTAACCAGGGCTGTGGAGTCGGTAGCTCAATCTTCGACTCCTATTCCGACACCCCAAATTTTAGAATATTCGACTGCGACTTCTACTCCTGAAAATCTAGAAGGCCTAACTCCGACTCCTTCAGCTCAAAAAATCACCTCAAACCCCAAATCAAACATTGTTTTTGGCTGCAAAACGCTAAGGTTAGACCTAAACTGGATGGACAATCTCAAAATAACCAGTTCGGAGTTGGAGTCGATGAATTTTCTCCGACTCCCACTCTTAAACTCTCTTCTGAAAACTGAACAGCTTCGACTCCTAAGCGCGATATTACACACACTTTCGGGCTTACTTAAGCCGATTTTTGGGAGAAACGACTGAGGAGGGAAAAGTTGCCACTCGAAATCATGGCTTATCGACAATCTGCATACATGCAAAGCGTGTGAACCGGTTTGGGAAAAGTAGTAGGCAGAAATCATTTTCGTTCTGACCGTTAGCAGGTAAAGATCTTGGGAAGTATATGAGCAGCATCAATTTCAATGGTTTGAGTCCACACACACACATGTAAACTTGTGTAGCATATGCAAACAGGATTGGCTTATTTAAGCCACAAATGTAAGCACATTGGCTTATTAAGCCCAAAAGTTGTCGGCTTAAATAAGCCAAGTGTAATACCGGACTAAAGCAATAATTATGTCCCCGGCTACGATCCCTCGACTCCTGTGTGTGTGTGTAACAATGGTTTATTAATTTTTAATCTTGCAAGCTTTGATGAAAATTCACTGTATAATCGAACTTCTTAACAGGTAAACCAAAGATCAAGAAGACGCTCAAGGATACCGAAGTAAATGAGGGTGAGACACTAACACTGGAAGTTGAGATTTACAGTGTCCCTGAACCAGAAGTTAAATGGTAGATTCTTCAAAAAAAAATTATTTTTCTCTTATTAAGAAACTATGTTGTTTAATTTAGGTACAAGGATGGACAAGAAGTTCGCACAGATGCTCGTATCAAGATTATGCGCGACTCCAAACGTAGTGAAACATACTGTTTGACTCTGAATCTCTGCAAACCATCAGATTCCGGTGACTACGAAGTGAAAGCCTCGAATGCATTGGGCTCAGCAACATCCAAGAACAAAGTTACTGTACTGAGTAAGTATTTGATTTTTGATTCTACTAAAGTGAAAAGGATTTTCAACTCATTTAAAATTTTAAATATTTTCGATATCAAGTGCATTTTAAGTCTGAAAAATTTTATAATATCAATGAAATATCTCTAAAAGTAAGTAAATCGCACCCTAGAAAATTGTTTATTTTTGTTCCGTTGTTGGAATGATGATTTTTCGGCACTCCCTGTTCAATTAATTTCTTTCATGTTATTAGTTTATTGTGATTTAGCCTGTTATTTTATAATTAACAAATATTTTCTTTGTTCACAAAACCAATTGCACAAAAAAAAAACTTTGAAACACAGCTAGCAAAACTATTTCCATGAAGAAATCTGAAGCTGTTGAAGAGGAAGTTCCGAAGCCGCAAACTGGAGATAAAGAGGGTAAAAATAGAAATTTAAGTTTAATTTTCAGATTTTTCAATTGGCTTCTGCTTTAAGCAGAAAAGGGTTTTCAATTGATTTACAAAAAGCTTTTGATATTTTTACATATTGAGCTTAATTTGTTGTAGATTTATTGTATAAGTGCTTTCAAAACAAAAACATGTTTTTCGTAAACGCTAAAAATTAATTTTTACAAAGAATTCAAATTTAAATGTTTTCCTCGATACTTGCTGAAAATCAAAGTGCAAAATTAATTTTAAGAAACAAAAAAATGAGGAAAACATTTTGTACATTTCAATAGGAAATTTGAACAAAAGTCTTATAGCTTAATTGTGTCATTTTTTTAAAACTACTTTTCTTCGGTTAAAACAAATATTTTTCTTATATTTTTTTATTAAAAATACACTAAAATCTAACTATGTAGACGAATATGCTATAACGTTACCAGCTGGAAAGCACACACTTAGTCATTGTACTAAAATTGGTCAAAATGGAGAATCAATAACTGTGTCAATAAGTACTGAGGAAAGTCACGAAGCTGAAATTGCAGGTAAATTTGCTTTTTCATTACACGAAAAACATAATTCAAATAAATTTCACAATTGGATTGTTTTTATGTATTTTGCATAAAGTGCACAAAACATTTACGAACAAATAATTTAACGTTGACCAAGTCTAATCCTATTATTTAGTACTAGGTAGTACCAAAATCTATTATATAATGGACACACAAGGTCTGTCTATCTGTTCGATTAAAACTTAAAAGCCACTGAACCGATTTGAATGAAACTTTCAGGGGAGCTTATTTGCAGCAAGGAGCGGATTTCAGGTCATGGAACAATTTAAGGTTCCCCTTCTTTCTTTTCGGTTTCCTCGATTAATCGGTCAGGGCGAAGCCCCTAGTATATTTTTCATTGTGGAAATTTTAATATATATTTTTTTCTTTAAAAAAATACATTTTTGTGGATTTGGACTTGGTTTACGTTTCAAAACCACCACATATAAAATACACAGAACTCATTTGTATTGTCCTCTAATAAAATCAGTAGTTTTTTACTAACGGACATAAAAAACATCATTTGCTATTTTTTTCCTGTCTGTACAGCTTTAAAATTAAAGTTGTGATCACTTTTCAAATTTAAAATCTATTGATGCTTCTAACTTCACTTAAAATATTTCGTTATTTCAACTATCTCACAATATTGAGCAATGTATTCTTAAATTTTTCACAAAAAAAACACTCTTCTTCTATGGTTGTTAAAAGATAGTAAATGTATAAGAAACAAGAAAGTTCCGTAATTTTTAGTTATTTATGCTAAGAAAAAACTTTTTCTTGGAACATCCTTAAATTCTGCTTTTATTTACACTCGATATTAACAAAATTTGTAGCTAAATGGATACACCGCAGACACAAATCAGAATTTTCGCAAGATCTATTCAAACCCCCTTGTTGCTATCTTTAAAATTGGTAGTCTGATTAGCCTGAAATTTTATCTTTTTTTTTAAATTTATCTATGAAATGTCCATGTTAAGTAAATCCACCTACTATTTTTCGTTTAGAGTTTCGTTTCTATAAATTTTTAAATTTAAACCCCATACAAGGAACTTTCTTGTTTTCATATCTCTTAACGACTATAATAATAACACATTCTTAGACTCCCAGAAAAATATTGTCACTCCTAAAAAAAATCAATAAATACTGAAAATCCTGTAAAACACGTGATAAACACAAATCATATAGGTCCAGACGAATCACACACAGTCCACACAATGCGTGCAACAACAGTTATTTTCGAGGAAGATTGCGATACCCCACAGCAAATCCCAAGCGTAAACGTAGTCCTCCCGAAAAGGCCACATGCTGGTTCCCTAAAAGTAGAAGAAGTAGGCAACTTTGTTTTGACGAAACAAGAGGAATCGGTCAGTTATGTCCATGAGCCGACATCACCTACTGGACAATCTCAGAGTGGAATCATTACTGAAGTAGATTCAGACAATGAAAAGGTCTCAAATCAGGCGCTCTCCAGGAATATCTCAATTCTTTCAGCATCCGACGATGAACTAATCCAAGCTATGTATGCTCGCGATGTCGCTGTTGATGAACTCCGTCGGAATGTTAAATTTGCAGATGGTTATGCTGATATTCATGTTAAGACGACCGTAATTGAAGAGACAGAGGTCATTGAAGCAGAAGAGGAAAACGCTGAGCATAAGGCAGCTGAAAAGCCCACTAAGCCGATTACAGAAAATCTGAGTCACAATCACGCGAAGAGACGACAACGGGCTTCCATTTCCGAGGGGGTTGGTGAATCTGAGGAGAAGATTTTCGGGTCCAAAGCTCAACAGGCTCTAAAATCCCAATCAGCTCCTAGTGCATATTCTGCAACCGCCGAAGAAACCCCCACAAACGTCTGGGCAGACACAAACGGTCGCGACGAAGTGCCCGAAAAATTTGATCTTCATTCGATGAAGCCTGAAACTCTAAACGAAAAAGTCGAACAGTTGAAAAAGGACGAGAATATCCTGAAAGCGGCGATGAGCGTCGACGGTGAAGATAGCGTTGTGGACGACTTGATCAAGCGAATTCAAAAACAACGAAGCGTTCTCGAGGAAATTATCGACAAGAAACAGACGACCGAAACCTACGAAGAACCTGCCCAAAAATCAGTTACAACCAATGGCCAACTTAATGGCGACCACGGAAGTCCATCAGTTACCACGGATGCATCTGAAGGTATCTACAAATTTTTCGATAAAAAGCGCATACAATGAAACAAGAAATCAGATTCTAGTCTAATTTTTATTTTTTTAAATAAATAAAAGTGTATTAATGTACAGATATTCCTATATATATAGTAATCTACAGTATAATAACAATGTATGTGAAACTTGCAGAACATTTACAGATAATAAAAACAAAACATAACACTTTATTTAATTTCTATTCACGAATGTCTATTAATATCAATGATATTGTATGTTAATATTTAAATCGATAAAATATACAAAACTTTTTTTTAGTGCACGAATTATAATTTCAGTGAAATTAATTTTTTCCATTATTTTAGTTTGTAAGTGTAAACCTTTTTGATTTAACCTTGATTTGTAGTGATGTACACAGATTTAAGAATTTTTTCAAGTAAATCCACATTTTTACATACTTTATTGTAAACGTAAGCTACAGAAAATACTGCGTTAAAAGAAATGTAAACTATTCACTCGAATTGGATTTTTTTTTGTTTCGGTAACCTTCTTTATCGTAATTCAATTTTTTTACCAATTCTATAAAAAAAAATTTTTTGATCATATATTTTTTATGGCGTCGTTCAAGATGTTTCTTACCTTAAAAATAAAATAAGAAAACCTTAACATCACTTTTCTCATGACTTTCGGAATTTAGTGCTACAACGATCCCCGTCATTATTGTAAAAAAAATAAGAAAAAAGCTCCGCAGACGAAAATTTTTATCGGTATTTTTCATGATTGAACACCCCCCCCCCCCTTTCTGGCATTTTTTTTTGTCTGGGAATCTTTCCTTGCCAACACACCAGCAATACTGTCTGCTTATTGATGTTTCTGGTAAGACAGTGCTGGAATTTTCGTACACAGCGCTGGTATACCAGATTTTGACAGACAATAAAATTAGAATGGCGGAAACAAAAATTTCGAGAAATCATATAGGTTTTTCGCCTCATGAATATTTTATGAAAAAAATCATTCCTATGGAATGCATGTTCAAAATTTTACAAGAGGATAGATATGACAAGGCAGCGGGTAGATTCATCCTCTTCTAAACGTTTTAAATTCAATATTTTGGCAATCAAAATTTGTGGTTTTCTCCTCACTGACATTTCTCCTACTTAACTATTTTACCAGAATTCGCCCACCAAAGAAATTTGACAGACTGCGATTAAAATGCTTACCAGTTGGTACAACAAGAAATCAATGTCAATGTACATAGTTCCTATGTAAGAAAAGTTTTTACCTTGTTTTCCTGAACATATAGAAAAAAAAACTGAACATATTTCGCTTACATATTCCAGTTTATGGCACTAACTTTTAGCTCTCCAGCTACTCAAGGCCCAATTAACCATAGGGCTAATTGGGCTACAGCCCAGGGGCGCCATACAGCCCAGGGGCGCCAATTAATATTTAATTCACATATTTATAAAAATTTTTGAATTTTTTTTTGCGTAAATACATATTTAAGTTTTGAATTAAAGAATATTTTAAAAAATAAAATTGAATTTTTACAATAAAACTATGTAAGGGTGCAAAATTTTATTTAGCCCAGGGCGCTCAAACTTGTTAATGCGGCTCTGCAGCTACTAGATTGTGATTGTGGCATACTTCAATAAAATTTTAATTGATTTAAAATTTGAATTAACACCGTTAATGGCGTCGTGCTCAGAACATCGAGCCCACTGTCGCAATATTGTTTTCTTTGATTTATGGTTTTGCCATAGAATAAGGAATATATAGAAAAAACTCTGCCGAACAAATTTTTGACAAATTTCCCCTTCGAAGGGGGAAAAAATGTCCCTATCATTCACTAGCTACGGCCTAAAAGTTAATTACTTTTAGACTAGGGAGCACGAAGCAGAGAGAACATTTTCTAATCATTTTCGTCGTATCTATTCAATGAGATGGAGGAATCGAATGGATAATTTTTTCCGTGTTACATCGGATCCTCTTGCTTCATCTCACACGAAGTGGGGGACATCCCCACCTCCTCGTCTTGCCTACATTTTGACAGTATCGTTCAGTCCAGTGATGCTATGTACCTTTAGTGACATTCCCCTTTCCAAATGACGAAATTCCCCTTTTTCCCCTTTTTCAATGACGAAATTCCCCTCATTTTCCCCCTATAAAAACAACGAATTTTAAATAAAGAATTCATTTATTAAAACCAAAAATTATTGTTATCTGGACTCATGTTAAAGTCTTTTAAGAGAAAAAAGCACAAATTAGGAAATAATTTTATATTTTGTAAAGCTTTAACAAAATACTCGTTAATTGTATTCCCGATAACAACGTCACGGGTCTCCAACCAAACGTCAAATAAGATATGAAAAGAAGCCGGGATTCACAATTGGATAATAATCAAAGCAAGTCACAAATGTATAAATCAAGGTAGTTCCTTTGCTTTTGAGCTTGAAATGATCCTGTCCTCCTTAAATTCGGTAAAAATTATTTTCATATTTTGAATTACAAAAATATAAAAATATCAAAAAATGGAAAAAACGAAATCAAGTCGCGACTGGAACTCGATTTTTGTACTCCGGGCACTTTGCCACTGGTCCATGCATTCTTCTTGTGAATATTAGTCGAAATTAGTACATTAAGCCAAATTTTAAAGATGAACAAGAAATTACCGATTTAATTTGATTTTTACATATTTTAAACAAAGCAGTTCTGTTGATTTGCAATTTAAAATATTTCTATTGAAAATATATTTAAGAAATCCGAAAAACGAACAAAAAATATGTATCAATGAACTTTCATGGAAACTACTTTCCATCAAAGTCTTTTAAAGTAGTTTAAAGTAATTATTTTGAATAAGATGAGAAATGGTACTTTTTAATGTTCTTTTTTCAAAGCGGTTAAAAAGTACACTGAAAAATCGGTTAAACGTACATTCCAAAGCCCTTTTAAAGTGCTTTCGTTTAAAAGATTGGTGTGTACTTTACAATTGCAAAAAGATCATTACATATAAAGTGACAAATGCATAAATAAGCATTTCCTTCACTCTTTACCTTTGCCTAAGTTTGGAATTGGATTGTAATTGTTTTTAATTATTTGTACTTCTACTTTTCCGTAATTTTTTAAAATTATTTCGGATTTAGTTGAAAGGCGAAAATTTTCCCCTCGTTTTGAAGCGTTTTCCCCTTTTCCCCTATTAACGATTTTTATAGTCAAATTCCCCGCAAAAAGGGGAATTCCCCTCGATATAGCATCACTGGTTCAGTCCCATGTTCATGCCCAATCTGTGTGTAAACAGGCTCTAACACCGCGTCTTGATTAACAATTTTTCATCCGAAGAAATATCTCACCGCAATGAGATTTTTTTGACAGCTGGGCCGAAAATCTCTTGAAATTCAGTACTCAAAATGCCGATGAAAAGAAAACACATAGTCGCCGCTCTCGCAATTAATGCAATACGTGAAATTGAAAAGGCTGAAACAGAAGAACAGACGAAAAGAAAAACCTCTTAATGTTATATATTCTCTTCCAAAGCTTTTTGTATCGTATTTTGTAAAAATTTGTTATTTTTGCAATTACTTGTCGGGAGAAATTGGATTCCGCCATCTTGAATTGTGAAATTCCAAGAAATTTTGCTATTGCAAGATTTCAAGAAATTTCTCTCTGGGATTTTTCCCCTCCGTCAACTCGAGCTCTGATTGGTCAATCAAAAATCTCTGCGATGAAAAATCCCAGGTCAAGACGCGGTGTAAGAGTTTATTCTCTAGATTATTTGTTCTCTGGTTTTGCAGTGCTGTAATTTGTACTACATTCTCTGAGTACAACAATATTACAAATACTCTCCCATGCCGAGTATTTCTTTTATAGCAAAGACGTTTTGTCAAATGAGAGAACAAGTCAAAACGAGTGATTCTGCACCTTTAACTCAAGAATGCTCATTTTTGAGTTATGGCACTATTGTTGCATTTATATTATGTATTTAGACTCAAAAAATAGTTTTTAGTAAACTGAACAATTTCCAAAAAAATACCAAAAATTTTCCTTGTACCAAAACCAGGTTTCATGTAACAGTCCGTCTGAAATTTAATGTATGGACAAACAGTGGAAAAAGTTTTTGTGGGCTAAAAATTAAATCAGATTTCTTCGGCGACCGAATATTTCGTGCGATCGTTGAACTATTGCTAGGAATTTGTTTTTTTGAATTTTTCGGTTTATATACAAAGTTACTTTAATAAACTAGTTGAATTTTCAAATCTGCACCGGAGTTACTGGGGTAACCGACTTTTATTGTTTCTATTTCAAGTT
This sequence comes from Chrysopilus asiliformis, assembly GCA_964034945.1. Classification (NCBI taxonomy): domain Eukaryota; kingdom Metazoa; phylum Arthropoda; class Insecta; order Diptera; family Rhagionidae; genus Chrysopilus; species Chrysopilus asiliformis. The sequence continues at coordinate 86,558,287 of OZ035961.1, read as the reverse complement.
TGTAGGCCACTACTAGTGTAAAAATTCGCTAAAGAACCTAGCACTTTGTATATATCAACAATACATAACAATTCAAATGTGACGGAAAAATTTTTGTGTGATATATGAAAAACTGACGGAAAATTTTTATATAATATATTACACAAATTCGACGAAAGGGTTAAATTTTTTAAACAATATAACAATTATGTATCCTCACTACAAACTGTTCGAATTTTGGCTCAAAAAGACCAGACAGAACATTTTTGAACGTTGCAGCATAGTCATTGAAATTCTTTTGTTAGCATTTTTGTTACAGTCAATCAAAGAATTTGAGAGAGTGATTTTTGTGCTGACCGTTTGGTTAAAAAATCCTCCTATAAGAGTATAGGCAGAACCTAAAAATGCTTTTAAAATGTTTATAAACAAATCTAAATCTTAATTCTATCCATTTCTTAAATCTGTGGACACTTACTGCAACGTGGCATGAATTGAAAATGATAATTATTAAATACTACGTTTTAATGTAATTTTTGAATTGCCGTTGGTACACCTGCATCTGAAAAGAAATAAAAAGCTTCATATTAGTCTCCTAGGTTAATTTATTTTAGAAAATCTATGTGTTGCACGCGTTGTTCATAAAAAGCAGTAAACATTTTTTAGCTCAAAATGATTTTTTTATTGTTGTGCTCATTCCGCTCATATTGCGCTTTAACAGAATGATGGTAAGTTTACCGTGAAAAGCAATTTTTTGAAAGTAAGTATTCAACTTGTATATTTTTGTGGAAAAAATGTTTTTCTTTTTTGATTTTTGAAGTATTATTTTAAATTTTCAAAGTAATAAACAAAAAAAAATTTTTTTCGAAATTTTTTTTTGATTTTTTTTTCAAGATAGAATAAATGTTTTGACTTTTAGATTTTTGATAGCTTAAGCCGAATTTTTAGCTTCGCCCTTTTTTCAGGAATTTTGCTAGCTTAAATCTTTTGCAATATTTTAAAACAGGCAGCTTTAAAATTACTATATAAGGATTTTGTAAAATTTTGCAAGCAAATCGGAGATACTATTGTTAAATAATATTTTAAAATGCGATTTAAAAACCTAAAATATTTTTTTAATCGATTTTTTGGAAGTTAATAACTTTTTGATAAAAAAAAACTAGGTTAAGAAAGTTTCGCAACATCGTAAAAGTTGACAAACAAAAGATTTAAAATAATATTAAAAAGGTTTTATTATTTTTTCTCAATTCCTGTGCGTAAGTTTGAAGATAATTTACATAGGATAAAAGAACTAGAGGGATGAATAATAGTGAGAACCTTTCTTAACAGAGTGTATTTTCAATGCTTATAAACAATTTATTGAAGCATTTGAATTGTTAGAAGCCTTGGTGCCGTTTTCACCAACGAAACTTAGGCACCGTTTACATCTGACACTTTATCCCGTGAATATTACTGTTTGATTCAAAATTCAAATTGCAAAACCGTTTGCACTAGACACAAAATTCTGAAATTTATTCTTGGAAGACGCCGGAACTGGAATTTTTTCCTTACAAAATCACCGGAATAAATTAAATTTTTGACAACTTTTGCTAAGTAAATTTATTCTGCGAAAGATGAATGAAATTCGCATAATAAATTCTGAATAAATTTGGCAAAGAAAATCAAGAAGAATTCGCTAATATAAACGGGGCCTTAGCAACATCTGTTCACCTTAAAATATTTAAAACCCTTTTTTGTATTTTAATTCTTTATGTTTTAGCTCAAAACCGTTATGTTATTTTAGAACAACAAGGCTATTTTAGAACAAAAAAATAGGGTATTTAAGAACAAAAAATAGGGTATTTTAGAACAAAAATAACAATATTTTTAGTGGCATTGTTAAAAGGTCATTGCACTACTGGTATTTTAAAGCAGACGCAGGGTAGTCAAAGTAGAAGTTATTCGACTAATTTCGTATCATAACCATTTGAATACAAAATAGTTTTAAAACGATATTAAACGCTAAGTTAGTTGCAAATAAATATTTTATTTTAACATCAAAACTATCACAAAATCTTCACTTTAAAAATCTTTAATTTACAAGAAAAAATCATTACTCACCTCCAAAAATCACAAAACTCTAAAACGATTCAAAAGATATAAAATTAATGTTCTTAGAAACGTAATTTAACAACAAATAATGTTAACGGAACAACGTATATGAAACATCTACTCCGTAGCAAAAACATCAGACGAATAAAATCGAAAATTCGAAATTATTTGTTCAAAATGTTTCAACGCGTTGTCTTTTGAGGAAAAAATAATAATTTCCGCCTATTTGCGTATCGTTTTTGACAAAAAACAAAACGTCAAAGCACCTTTCAAATAAATTCTGGACGATCATTTACTTCGTTCCTTGTTTCTCTATATATTTTTTTTCTATTTTTTATCAGGTGACTAACAAGAAGCATAACAAAAGCAAAGTCTATTTTAAAGACTTTGCAGAGCCGAAGAAAAAAAATAAATTTTAGCTGTTGATTTCATTGAACTTTCATTTTTTGGCAATTTAACAAAAAAGTATTCAAGTTATTGTAATAATATGGTTTAATGTCCCAAGTAAATTTTGTATCATGAGGATGGGCGTCGCTAAAGATTTATCAAATCTGCTAAGTGTAAAACAGGGCTCTCGAACTCAATTACCACCAAGGGTCACATTGAGACTTCTACACCAAACCGCGGGTCGCATTACACAAACAGTAGGAATTCTTTAACATTAGCACTGAAATATCACTTAAAAGCTTACATATTATCAAATCATAAGGAAAAGATACGCCACAGTCGAAATTTTTTGAAAAATCTACTCTGGACGTGAAAATTTTCGAATATGAGCTATGGCAAAATTTTTCATATACACGTGTTGAAAGCTACACGATTTTTTATTTTATTGTACCTATAGTCTACTCATAAATACTGATTGCAAAATCGTCCCATGGCATTTCTAAGATACGATTTTAGCCACTTCAAACTGGAAAATGATCGTTCAGCAGACGGTGTTGAAACGAGAAGCGTAGCCAAAATTTTCAAAAGCTAACGTACTCGCGGAAAAAATGGTTCACAAGATTTATCTAACATTTTAATTGCAGTTAAATCAAAGCTGTTTGCTTCCCATCTTCTATACTAAATTTTGTATTTATTCAACAAACCATCCAGATTTTCATTTGGTTGGTACATCTGTTGAATCCGTTTCAGCCTTTCCTTTGCTTCGCTTCTTTTTTTGAAATTTTGGTGCTGAATTGGGGGAGGGGGTTTGAACGCCTGAACCCCCTAATATACGCCCATGATCATGAGCGTGTAGCTTTTACCACAGATCCGTTGATCAACACGCTTTATTTAGAGATAAAGAATGTGGCGCAATTATTAGGCATTAATTTTTAATGCTTTTGGATTGAATATTTTTCTATGTGGCCTCGAATAAAAAAAAATTGGAATATAGAGGGGATTATAATGTTTTTTGTCTAGGTTTATAAATCATAAATGAAGCTATTTAGCATGCGATTTAAGTTTAAAATTGATTTCTTTGATTTTTTCAACAAAAAAAATAATAATAAAATCCAACTTCACGAGTTTTTAATTTATTAACGACAAGAACAACTGCTTTCCAGCTGCCTGTACAAAATTTTTCAGCAAAACTGTCGCCAACAAAATTTATCAAAGCCTGTCTAATTCAGTTCTTTATTTTTATTTTCGCAACAAATTTTAGCTGTTCCGGAGATTTTGCACGCTGACGTCTTTGACAAAAAGACCTATGAATCACTTCCACTTAAATATGAGGTTGTTGCCCAAGGAGTTCCTAAACCCGAGGCCGAATGGTATCATAATGGAAAACCACTTAAGGCTGATGACCGAATTAAAATATCCGTTGATGGAGTAAACTATTTGAATTCTTGTTGTTAACTTTCAAAAAAAAATTAACTAATTGTTTCATATTCTAGGATAAATACAAATTGGAGATTAAAGAATTGAAGCTTGGGGATGCTGGCGACTACAAGGTTATCATTAAAAATAAACGTGGCGAGAAGTCCCAGGCTGGTGTTCTATCGGTTGCTCGTAAGACCGTTAATACGTAGGAAAAAGGATATATTTTAATGTGGTTTTTATTTATAATTTGCGCAGCCGTTGCTGAATATCGTAAGCCAATCTTCAAGCAACCGTTGCAGGATACCCAATGCAAAAAGGGTGAAAAGGTTGCTCTGTCCGTGGTATTCACTGGCGATCCCAAGCCAGAGATCGTTTGGTTGAAGGATGGAAAAGAAATTCAACCGGATGAAAATATGAAAGCGAAAGTTGATGTTAAGGAATTGGAACATGGTCTTAAGGAGTTTACCTGTCAATTGATTTTCCCAGAAGGTAAGTTACCCTCATAAATTTTTTTTTAAATCACAGATCTCACAAATGTGTTGAGTTAAAAACTTAAAGGTTCCCAAATTAACTTACTGGACTATTTAAAAATTATATAGAGGACAACCAAAGATTGGGATAAGAAATCTAGATAAGAAATCTAGAACAAACTTTGGAGGCTCAAGAAAATCCGCCAGCGGAAATAGAATCTTTTGCATGCATTGCAAAACGATTATTGACAGTTATATTTTGACGCTTAACTGTCAAAAATTCAAAAAAATATTTAAATTTAATTTAACTCTACAGAATTTTCTATAATTTCAAAAGTTCTATTGAAATTTATGTTGTTATTTATCTTTATTTAACTAACTAGTTTTTTTGTCTGGAAAAAATCGAATTTTTATTTTTATAATCAAATTTTTTAGCTCGTCACATCGACACTGGTCGCTATCAAATCAAAATTAAGAACAAACACGGTGAACTCGAGTCAAGTTCCTTCCTTGACGTGTTATCCAAACCGGAGATTGTTGGATTAAAGGATCAAACCACGGTTCCTTTCAAATCAGTTGTCTTCGATGCAAATGTCTACGCTAATCCGAAACCAAAGGTCACCTGGACCAAAGGAAGCGAAAATCTCTGTAACAATGATAATTGTGAAGTTATTGCTGATATTGAAGCCGAAAAGTACAGATTGGCAATGCAATCGGTTAAATGTGAAGATGCTGGGACTTACACTTTAACGGCTACAAATAGCCAGGGAACAACAGCTGCTAATGTTAAACTTAATGTTAATGGTGAGCTCTTAAATTATGTTAATACAAATTATGATTTATTTCCTTATTTTCTATATAAATTATAATAGTTTTCATAAATTATGAGTTCTTAAGTTTTTTGGAAAAAAGGTGTATTAAAAATTTTTTGTAAAAAAAAATTGCAGCTGAGAAGCCAACATTCAACAAGACACCAGAAGACCAAAGTATTCATGATTTCAAACCAGTGGAAGTCCGGGTTCGAGCTCATGGTATTCCTAGGCCAGATATTGACTGGTTGAAGGATGGCAAGCCAATAGATATTAAAACAATCGATCCCAGAACAAATGAACTAAAATATGTTCTCGGTCTTTCGACCACGTCAGAGGATTCAATGGCTGCTGACTTTAGCATCAATCACTTTGGACCCGAGGATGTCGGGACTGTTAGTATTCACCTTAGGAGGTGTCCAAAAATACGTCACGAACTAAGGGAAGGAGGGGGATTCGCCATATAAAAATCGACGCTAAAAAAAACAAAAGCGTCATGATAGGTGTAAAAGGGTTCGAAAACACAAAAATTAGTGTGACGTATTTTATAGACAATCTCTAAGCATATAATAATAAAAAATTCATAAAATCTTTTCGGGTCCATTTTTTAGTACTCAGTAGTAGCTAGCAACGATGCTGGTAAAACTGAAGCCAAATTCAAGTTATCAATGCTTCAACTTCCACCTTCGTTCCTCAAAAAATTGGAAAAGGCAGTCGAAGTTAGTCAAGGCGAGCCTCTGCTTCTCAAATGCCAGGTTGAAGCTAGTCCTATGGTTGCCGTAAAATGGTTCAAGGATGGTGAAGAAGTTAAACCAAGCAAACAGTAAGAAATTCAATTAAAACATAAAAACTTATTTAAAACTTTCTCCTTGTAGTGTCAAATTAACCAACAATCCCGATGGAACAATTAAATTAGAAATCGACAGTGTTGAACCGCAAGATTCTGGAGCTTATAAATTGGTCGTGTCTAATCCAAATGGTGAAAACGCTGCTTTATGTGCAGTTGCTGTTAAACGTAAGTTTCCCAATTTTTCTTAGTTGATGTAAGTTTTAAAAAAATCCTTTAGCTGCTAATATGGAACCGAAATTCGTGAAACCAATGAGAGATCTCAAAGTGAAAATCGGTCAACCACTTAATCTTGAAGCTCAAATTATTGGATTTCCATCACCTGAAGTTAAATGGTTTAAAGATGGCGTTCCGTTGCGTCCAAGCCAAGCGGTTAACTTTGTTAATCAACCTGGTGGATTAATTGGATTGAAGTAAGTTAAACAAAAATTGTAAATTTAGAAGAAAAAACTAACAATTTATAAGATGTCAAATCAGGCCAGTAAGGTGGATGTTGTAATTTTCCCACTTGAATATTTTTTATTTTATTTGCCAGCATTGAATCCTGCCGACCAGAGGATGCTGGTTCGTACAGCGTACAGATTTCAAACAAGCTAGGCGATGTAGCTGGCCAAGCAAAGGTTGAAATTATTCCCAAGGAGAAGAAACCCGCATTCGTTGCTGACTTGCAAGATGTCAAAGCAATTGAAGGTTTCCCAGTAAAAATGGGAATCAAAGTCGTTGGATACCCACCACCAACGCTAAGGTGGCTTCACAATGGCGAAGAGATTCGACCAGGTGGCGATCACTGTAAAATCGTCAATAATCCCGATGGTACGGCGTGTCTCATTATTGACAAAGCTGCTCCCGAGGATGGCGGAGTATACGAGGTGATTGCGACAAATGACCTAGGATCGACGCCCTCTAAGGCCAAGTTGACCATTGCGCCAAAAGCTGACGAAACAGCTCCCGAAGAAGCTCCGAAATTTGTCAGTGCTTTACGTGATGCTAACGCCGACGAAGGCCAAGAGCTCAACCTCTCAGCACCATTCGTTGGAAATCCAATTCCCGAAATCATTTGGTCAAAGGATGGCGTTCCAATTAAGCCAAGCGAACGTGTTTTGATGACTTGCGATGGCAAACGCGTTGGACTATCGATTAATCCCGCTGAGGCTGGTGATTCCGGTGTCTACACGTGTTTGCTTGCGAATCCTTTAGGCGAGGATAGTTCCAAGTGTAAGAGCAACGTTCGCAAGGTCTACAAGAAACCAGCGTTCTCACTGAAACTTTTCGATCAGCAAGCAGTTGTTGGTCAAGATGCAAAGCTTCCTGTAAAAGTATCGGGAGTTCCGTATCCAGAGCTTACTTGGTACTATAATGATAAACCTATTCAGGAGAACGACAAATACAAAATTATGGTATTACTTGCAACATGGATGGCAATATTAGAAAATAACTTAAAATACATTCTTGAATTTAGCATGATGGTGATCATCACATTTTGACTGTCGTGGACTGCAAACCTGAGGATGCAGGAATGTACAAATGTGTTGCCCGTAACCGAGAGGGTGAAGATTTTACACAAGGTCAACTCCAAATTGTTGATAAACTGTAAAATTTGTTTTGAAATTTCCTATAATTATTTTGACGCAAATTACTGCTTTCAGAGACCGACATCCACGTTCTGAACCGCCTAGCTTCCTGAAGAAGATTGGCGATACTGAAGTTTATGAGGGAATGAAAGCTAAATTTACCGCATGTGCTACTGGTTTCCCGGAGCCGGAAGTTGAGTGGTTCAAGAATGGACAAAAATTATTCCCAACGGAGAAAATTTCAATGGAAACCGAACCCAATGGTTTGCTTCGCCTTACTGTCAACAACGTCGATGAGGGAGATGTTGGCCGATATTCGTGCCGAGTTTACAATCCTCATGGCGATGATATTTGCCACGCTGAGCTCTACTACGATAGTAAGTAGTTTTATAATCAAAAAAATTAGGTTGTAGATTAGAAATTGGTCTCAGATATCCTAAAAACGACTCAGTAGAAAACTTAATTTATAAATGGCCTGGCATATAAAAATGCCTACCTTTGGGCGTTTTAGAAACGTTTTTAAAATACCAAAAAGTAGAAAATAGAAAATTAAGATGGAAGACAATTTTAACGCCCGTTTGCTTAAGCACTGATTCTTTAATTGTGGAAAAATAGTTAAAATTGCTAAATACGACAAACAGGCCCTTGTCATGGAAGCAGGCAGTAAAAGTCCTGCTCGAGCCTGAACCGAATCAATACAAAATTCTCTAAATAAAAAACTCGATAATTTCAGCTCTGGAACCACGCACCAAAAAACCAATGGCCGATCAATACCAAGAGTACGACAAGTACAAGAAGTCTGGAGCTCCAACTCCCCTTGCAGATAAACCAATTATCTCCCGAATGACCGACCGCAGACTGACCTTGTCCTGGAAGCCTTCGATTCCTACCGGACCACGATTCCCAGTCACATATCAAGTAAATCTTATCGAACCCAAAAATATTCCGCAACCCTAAATTAAAATATATTTTAAACATTTCAGGTTGAAATGCTCGAACTTCCTGACGGTGATTGGTTTACTGTAAGAACAGGAGTTCGTAGCTGTGCTTGCGAAGTAAGAAATCTGGAGCCATTCAGAGACTACCGATTCAGGATTCGCGTAGAAAACAAGTATGGCGTCAGTGATCCAAGTCCGTATGCACAAACCTATAGGTAATTTATCATCAAATTTTTTTCAATTGAGATACTCTCATTTTCGTGACTGAAAAAATGAAAAAAATACTTGTTTTTAATCTTTGTAGACAAAAATTGGTACCAGACCCACCGAAATTCTATCCATACTTGGCACCTGAAATCGATTTCAGACCAGAGACATCGCCTTACTTCCCGAAGGACTTCGATATTGAGAAACCTCCACACGATGCCTACGCTCAGGCTCCACAGTAAGACAAACTGAACAGCCGTTATTTTTTTAATTTTTTAAACTTGCATTTTTTAAAGATTTTTACGTCGCGAGGCTGATGTTTCTTACGGCGTTAAGGGCCACAACGTTGATCTGTTCTGGTTTGTTTATGGATATCCAAAACCAAAGATGACTTACTACTTTGATGATGTCCTGATTGAGCCAGGTGGCAGATTCGACTACAGTTATACTAGAAATGGCCAAGCGACACTATTTATTAATAAGTAAAGTTTTAAACAAAAAAAGTGTTTGAACAAAATTAGTGTAAAAATATTCTAGGATGCTTGATCGAGATGTCGGTATCTATGAATGTGTAGCTTCGAATGAGCACGGCGAGGCTAGGCAACGCGTACGATTGGAAATTGCGGAACATCCCCGATTCACTAAACGTCCAGATGAAACATTCATTATGTCTAGGCGAAATGGTCGATTGGAGGCACATGTTGTCGGTATTCCATATCCAGAGATCAAATGGTACAAGGATTGGCAGCCACTTACAGATAGTGCAAGAATTAAGGTAGGCTTGAGTTCCGGAACAACGTTGTTTACCAAAGGTTCTTTGAAACTCATAAAAATCGTCTTTAAATATAGATAAATTTCTTCGAACCTGACATCTGCGTGTTGTCTATTCACGACGCAATTATGAAAGACGAAGGTTTATACTCGATTAGCGCTAGAAATGTTGCAGGTTCAATCAGCACATCCGTAATGGTTCACATCGAAGAGAACGAAGATGATTACATTTTCAAAACATACGGACGCCATCCTTATGTTCGCTCCAAACAGAAGCCATACGAAAATCTTTACGATATTGGCGATGAATTGGGACGTGGAACGCAAGGTATCACATACCACGCTGTTGAACGCGCTACCGGCGATAATTATGCCGCTAAGATTATGCATGGAAAATCAGAACTTCGTCCGTTTATGTTCAATGAACTCGAAATGATGAATATGTTGAATCACAGGAAGTTGATCAGACTTCACGATGCTTTCGACACAGACAGGAGTTTGACTCTGATTACCGAATTGGCCGCAGGTGGTGAATTGGTCAAGGATAATTTGCTGAAGAGAGACTTCTATACTGAGCGCGATATTGCAGTGTATATTCGCCAGCTACTGTGGGGATTGGATCATATGCATGGCGTTGGTGTTGGCCACATGGGATTAACAGTAAGTGGCAATCTTGAACTCAAAATGTTTGTGAATTAAACATTTCTTTTTAATTATAGTTGAAAGACCTATTGATCTCATATCCTGGTAGTGATGATTTGAAGGTTTGCGATTTTGGTTTAGCGAGACGCATCCATCTCGGAAAACTAGCAATCCTTGAATACGGAATGCCTGAGTTTGTAGCTCCAGAAGTTGTCAACAAAGAAGGTGTCGGTTACGCTCATGATATGTGGGCAGTCGGTATAATTACCTACATCTTGCTTGGCGGGTCCAGTCCATTCCGTGGAGCTGATGACAGAGAAACCCTTAACAAGATCCGCGAAGGTAACCGCTCCCCGTAAAAAATGAAATACCATTGGTGAAAAATTTTAATTTCAGGAAAATGGGACTTCTACGATTCAATCTGGCAAAACATCAGTGAGGATGGTCATGACTTTATCCAACGTCTGATTTGCTACAATCCGGATGACAGAATGGATGTCCGAACAGCTCTGAAACATCCCTGGTTCTTCATGCTAGATAGAAAAGCCGGAGACGATTACCAAATCAACACGGATAGACTTCGCAATTACTACAATTTGTACAGGGATTGGTATGCCAATGCATCCTGCAAAAACTACTACAGACGTCGTAAACTTAGCGGAGCATTTACACATCCATCTCGAATGGTTTATCCACCTGGCGAAATTTATACTCCTGAAGCTACACCAGAACCATTGCCAAAACCGAAAATCCGTGCCAAATGGGAGGATCAGGTATCAAAGTTCTTGCATCCGGACTACGAGATTGGATTTAAATCCGAAAGCCAGTAAGAATATCATTGAAATCTCTACATAATATTCGTAAATTCTAAACCCTATATCAATTTCAGCTATCAATATGGTCCGGATACATATCTATTGCAGTTGCGTGACGTTGATTTCCCGGTTCGTTTGCGTGAATATATGAAGCTGGCGCATAGGAGATCTCCATCATATGCCATTAATGAAAGCGTTGTTGATTGGAGCGTAAGATACATATTTAACGAATTGTACTGTAGCTTTAAAATTTTGAACTTTTTTTAGTTACCAATCATCCGCGAAAGACGTCGATTCACTGACATTATGGACGAAGAAATCGACGACGAACACAGGACCCGCATTGATCGGTATGGCATTCACGATTCGTACTCGATTCGTCGTTTGCGAACAGAATTAGGCACTCGCTTGGATTCATACGCTGAGGCCGATGCAATGATGCAGCGGGAAGGATACCCACCATTCTTCAGGGAAAAGCCCCAAACCCTGGCAATCACAGAAGATGAATTGGCGCACCTTCAATGCTTTGCCGTTGGTGATCCGAAACCTTGTGTCCAGTGGTTTAAAAACGATATGGTGGTCACAGAGAACAATCGCATAAAGATTGGCACTGATGAAGATGGACGGTCTATTTTGCAATTCGATCCTGCCACTCACTACGATGTTGGAATTTACAAAGCAGTAGCTAGAAACAAGGCTGGTCAAACAGTTGCTCGGTGCCGCGTTGTTTTAGCCGCACTTCCAGATGCTCCGGATTCACCCGAGGCAGCCGCAGTTAGCGATACTGAAGTGCTTTTGAGATGGAAACAACCACGGGACGATGGTCATTCGGCTGTACTTTGCTACAGTCTGCAATATAAATTGGCTAGCAGTGATGCGTGGACAACAATCGCCGATAATATCGATCACGAATTCTTCTTAGTTCATGGTTTACAACCGAAACACAACTATCAGTTCCGATTGGCAGCAAGGAATCGTATCGGATGGAGCGAAATGGGAATCCTAGTGAATGTCCCAACAATCGAAGAAGACTCTCCAAAGGTTCATATTACAAAAGCAATGAAACACCTTCAACAGTTGACGGAATCTGGCCAGGAAATAATTCCTGACGATGAAAAGCCGCATATTAACTACCACATGGAGCGCGAGCCACCAAATTGGAGCGAAGATACCAACCTGAGCGACAAATACAGTTTCATTTCGGAGATCTGCCGTGGAAGATTTAGCACAATAGTTAAGGGCGTCCAAAAAGCAACAGATGTTGTCGTTGTAGCGAAAATATACGAATTAAATTCCGCCAATGAGGCAACTGTCCAGAAGGAATTCGAAATCTTCAGGACGCTTCGCCACGAACGCATACCAGCTTTGCTAGCCGCCTATAAACCAGCTAACTCACCAGTCGCAATCATCATTCAGGAGAAATTGCAAGGTGCCGATGTCGTAACATACTTTAGCAGTCGTCATGAATACACCGAACAGATGGTAGCCAGCGTTATCACTCAATTGCTGGATGCGTTGCAGTATCTTCATTGGCGAGGATTCTGCCATTTAGACATTCAACCAGACAATATTGTTATGGCATCCGTACGATCGGTGCAAATCAAACTGATTGACTACGGTTCAGCACAGAAAGTTCCAAGACTTGGCTCTAAGGTTCCAAATAGCGGAATTCTCGACTTCCAAGCACCAGAAATTATTAGCGACGAGCCTGCTATGCCACAAACAGATATTTGGTCCGTTGGTGTGTTAACGTATTTACTGCTGTCCGGTACATGTCCGTTTACAGGAAACGATGAACAGGAAACAAAAGAAAATATTAACACTGTTAGATATAGATTCGAGAATTTGTACGGTGAAGTAACACCTGAAGCCACTAGATTTATTATGTTCTTATTTAAGCGTGCCCCTAGGTATGTGTTGTTGAAATTTCGTTTCATTTTCGTTAATTCATAAAAAATTTATTTGTATTTTTTTCTAAATTTCAGTAAACGTCCCGTAAGTGAGGAATGCCACGAACATAGATGGTTAATGTCGTCAGATTATATGATTAAAAAGAGAGAACGGGCCGTATTCTTAGGAAATCGTCTCAAGGTATGGTATTCGATAGTAATTATTTTGTTGTCTTAGGCGCTGTTTACACCTGACACTTTCCTCGGCGAGTTTTATTCTTCGGCCCTAAATTCATGTTGCACAACCGTTTAAACTACGACACAAAATCCAGAAATTTATTCTTGAAAGACTCCCGACCTCGATTTTTTCACATCAAACCGTCCAAATAAATTCAAATTTTGACAACTTATGCTCAGTGATTTTGTTCTGCAATAGATGAATAAAAGTCGCGGAACAAATTCTGAATAAAATTCGTAGAGAAATTCTAGAAAAAATCGTTAGTATAAACTAAGGGGCCTTGGAATTCAAAATGAAACGTCAGACATTTTTTAAAAAAATCATTTAAACATAATTCTAATTTAAAATTCTGGTAAAAAAAAGTTCTGGAAATAATCAGACCTGGCGTTTGCACGCTGTTGAGTAACAGAATAGATTATGGATTAGGTAAGACATTTTGGAAAAGCACACACAATTTTGCGGATTTTATTTTTTAAAGAAATTTTGTATAACATCCCTGCATAGCAAAAACACCAAAATTTTAAAACCCTCAAAAACTTTTCGCTGCGTGAAAAAAACCACGTGGTTTGCGAATTTTTTCGATTTTTTTTAAACGAAAAACTGTATTAAAGTGATTAAACATTTTCTTAAAATACTATTGCTTTTTTAGGCATTCTCAGAGGAATATCACAGAATGAAAGCAAACGAGGCGACAACATCCGATGCAATGAGTTCTCTAAACGGTCCAACACCGAGACAACTCCTCAGATCAAACAGCATTCAAGAAGAACTACTAACAACGTTCTAAACTTTATCATAATTATAAAATTTAGAAATTTCGTTAATTTTTTTTATAATTTACCCATTTACAAAAATAACTATGATGTAAAAAAAATCCTCAGAAAAAAGTTCTTCCATCAAAATAAAGTGAAAAGCTAGAGGTGTTGAAAACAACCGCATTAAACAACATTTATTCGATTATACTAAAACATATTTATAAATTATTTATGATTTCTCGATTAGAAGACGTTAATTTGTAATTATTTATTTACATAATTTGTTGAGAATTTTTAACAGAAAACCAAAATCTTCATTCAATCTTTCATTCATATTGTGATATACACTAAAACTAAATTATTTATTTGTAAAAAAAAGAATTTTATTTTGTAAAAAAAAAGGCAAAACACAAACGAACTAAAACGAACTGCTAAAAACTAATTAGCATGTAAAAAAATAACACGAGCAGAGAATCGTGTAAGATACTAAAATAAATTCTTTTTTGAAATATCCAATTTTTGTAAATTAAAGGATATGGAAATATTTTTTTTTCTTTTTTGATTGTTGGTTTATTTTGTATTTTGCCAGAGACATGTAAAAAAATGAAAACATATAGGTTTTTTTGGAATTGTTTCATTATTTTTTTAAAAGACCAATGAAACAAATATTTTAAGATGTGAACTTGAAATAAAAACCGACATCCGAATATGAAGAGATCTTTGAACATTTGTTATACTCAAATTAAGAACTTTAGTTTGTTTAACTATGGAACAAACTACATTTAAATAAAAAATTGTTAAAATAATCACTGAATTTTTTTTTTTTGTTATTATATTTACGATTTGATATAGATTTTTTTTAGCCCTCAAAAGTTGGTCCTCAAAAAAAAAGTTGTCTAAAAACGTCACTAAATTTGCGCTTGTAGAAAAATTTAGCTACACGAACTTTAGCTACACTGTTTTTTGTTTAATATTTCCAAGCGCATGGTGGAAAATTTTCTGATAGTTATGTTGGCAGAGAAGTACCAGGCGGGTTAATTTTTTACGTTTGAAACGTTGAAGCGATTTTGAAAAATTTCAATTGGAACCACGCAATCTAATTGGATTTTGAATTATGGGAGAAATTGTATAGGCCCATATTCTAAAAACCTTTTGTGTTCTTACCGGGTGGCGTAAAATGGGCTTACGCCACCCGGTAAGAATTCTTATCACAACTTAAATTGTTCATCAAAATTTATAAAATTATTTTTTCATTGATTTGATTGTAAAATGAAAACAGTGTTTATTGGATCTTCCCATTTTTTGCCACAAAACACACACCAAACTTTTACAGAAACGTAAAAGATCTCGTTTTTCGCAGTTTTATGGTAAGAATTCTTACCATAAAACTTTTTTCACATTTTTGTTTACTTTTGCAAGGAATGGACCGCGAAGCGTTGAGCGGTCGAGCCCTTAGGTTTTTTATTCCATAATCATTATAAAAATTCAACTTTTTCTGAAAAAATATCTCATATTGAACATATCAAAGTATCGGTTATTCCCGTTGTTAACAATTTTTACCACAATTTTCCGGAAAACTGTCGGAAAGTTCTGAAAGTTATATTACCCAAAAGTAGTGTGGACACAAATTTTAATTAAAAAATCTTCAAAAATGGGTTAACAAGTTTTTTTGAAAAAAGTGTGGCCAAAAATGGATTTTTTGAAAAAATTAACCGTTTTCGATAAAATGGCAAAAACTTTTTCTATTTGTGGATAAATTTTTCCCATTTTCTAGCGTAAATTACATTTTGTTAAAAGTTGTATCAGTGCAGAATTTCTCTCACTTAGTTCTCAAGTTTTTTATACCCGTATGGTGAAACCAAATGGTATATTAACTTTGCCTTACCGTTTGTAACGCCAAGATCCCGTCATCACACACAAAAATGAATTACACCAGTGTGTTTAGAATGATTAAAAAAATTGATTTTTGCATGTCCGTCCGTCTGTCTGTCCGTCTGTCCGTCCGTCCGTCCGTCTGTGGCGCGGATTGCGGGCGCACGGATTGAGCTAGAGACTTGAAATTTTGCACAGATCCGTTTTTTGTAAAATGCGAGGCTAAGTTCGTTAATGGGCAAAAATGGACCATTAGGGGGGTACCCCCCATACGAACGAAAACGATTTTTGCGAATATCTCAAAAACGGTGCATCTCATCAAAAAAAGTGCAAGGACAAAAGTTATTTAGGATATGATTCTACATAAAACTTCCATACATCAAAACCCGATTGGAATAAATTTTAAAAAATCTTATTGGAAAGTTTGACTTCAAAGTGGAATTTTGGTACAACTGTTCGAATTTTGATACGAATATCACCATACGGGTCTCCAATGATTGCCAGATTGGCAATTATAGCTTTTGTTATGTTTAACAACTGAGGTTGAAATATATAAGAAATATGCAATCTAGCGATGAGATGTGAATAACGCTATATTTTTTGTGAGAAAACATTTCAGGTAGCAAATTTTAGTATCTATCCCGGGTGTTATCATACCTTGCTACGCCACTGTATTTTGATTTTCGTGCAATTTTTAAAATATTATCATGGCTGCAGGTGTTTATCATAAAAGAAAGCGAACCAATTTCTTTCGTTTCTTTAATTAACGCATAGTTAGTTCGTTGAACTATTCTGAGGGTGTAACTTTGATGATAAGTTGTAGTTACGTTTATGTATTTCCTTTATCAGTTTAGCTTGGAATTGCATTAAAACCTTGGCTTTGGTGTCAGTCAATAAATGTTATCACAAAACTATTAAGGTTCGCAATCTACGGTTCTAGCGTGGGTATAAATTATGCGGTACTTGCATTTTTTCTACCAGTTAGGCATTAATTCGAGCTTTATTCACTACCATTAGACAAAATTTAAAGTTAAAAATATGTTGTCGTTGAAAAAAATGTTTTTGTGGACCTTTTTTGTCATCTGCTTTTCAAATATCGCATTATCAAGCGATAGTGTTTCAAATAAGGATAAAATTAATCTGGAAAACGAGCCCCACCATGAAACGCATACAAATGAAAATCATTCAAACGAAAATCCTAGAGGGATTTTCGACAATTTAATGCCAACAACCAAGAAACCTGAAAACCCAATCAGTGGAATGCTTCCGAGTGGAGTTTTCCCGGCCGCAGGTTCAAACATTTTATTCGGTGCGTTCCAAGCAATGATGACGCCTTTTTCTTCAGATGTAATAACGGGCACTGTCGGCAGTTTCCCAGATTTCGCCAATAATTTGAAACCAGGGAATAATTAAATTTTGTGTACTTTGTGTTTAAATAAATAATTGATTAGGATTTTTAAGTTTGATTTTTGTAAGAATTCACTCAAATAAATGAAAAAAAGCCATTTTTATTGAATGTCTGAAAATCAAATCATATCAACCGTATTTATCATCAGCAAAAAATCAAATATTTGCTAACATTTTTTTATTAAAACTCCTGGAGTAAATAATAAGCTCCGCTGGTGTGCAATTGAGAAACTCCCAGCCAACATTTTACTGTTCAACGAACGTCGATTTGAATTTAAAAATAGACCCAATACCATGAAGTCACATCGCTGCTACAATATAATCGAGAAAGGCTTCGAGGCGGCTAAATCTGTTGTTGCTTGGGCTCCTGTTGTTGATGTCGATCCAATATCGAATGATTCCGCTGCAGTTGCGACAAATGAAACTGAAGAAGCTGAACTTGAAGGTGTATCAGAAAGAAGGGCTAAGAAAACCAGAGCGAAACCGAAGTGTGGGCCCTTTCTGCTGGGCTAAATCTGGGATCACTGCTACTTTCAAATGTTGCACTTGCAAGTGTTAAATGCAATTCCATTTCAGTTGCATTCAAATTCTCAGATTTCCCGATTCTTCGATTCTCAATGGTTGAGACCCCGTGGGGTTGCATGGACTAATAATAATATTTTCACGTTTCCAGTTTTTTACAATTTCTATTGCTGCACTTTGGTTTTGTTTTCTCCATTTTCCGACTTTGATTTGTTTGCAGAGTCCGATGGACGCAATTGATTTAGTTTCGTTCTGTTGATCAATGCAATCGATTTTATTATTGTTAAGGTGTTGTTAAATTCATTGTTTATTTATTTTTTGTCTGTCGCGATAAATATTTGGTGTACACTAGTTTAATATTTACCCATAGATTTTATTAATCGTGTAGTGATAATATCAAATTCGTTTGGGTGATAAATTTGATTAGGGCTCGTAGAACTTTTTTTTAGTTTTGAAAATTAAGCTATATTTAGTACAACTTTTTTTTTCTTTTTTAGCAATTTTGTTATGGCGAAGCGAGTAAAGAAAGTCAGTGAATTAATAAGAAACGCATGATTTTTACAACGTGATTCAAAAAAAGTTCTGATTTGATAAATTTCTCTAAAACAATCAATCGTTTTTGAGAGAACCTGAGACAAGTTTTGAGTAAATTTGACAGAAATACTGCCTATGTTTCATAAAGGGATAATAAAACTTTTTTTTTGTTAAAATAAAGTCTCCTCCCGTTTTAATAGATGCAACAAAAACAAAAAAGACATATCTAAATTTACGTTACATACAGTGGAACATCGATAAGTCGAAACCCGATGACTCGAACTTTTTTCAATTTCCTTGAATTGTATTTCTAGACCAAATGAAACCCGATATATCAGATTCCTCGATAACTCAAAGAAAGTGCCCTTCTTCATCTTCGACTTATCGTGGTTCGATAAAATCTGCAAAGCGGGCTTTGAATTATGATTCAATTACTTCCAATTAAATTTGGAGAGATATTTTTAGTCTCAAAGTGGTAGAATTTCTACGTGCAGTGTGACCTCGGTAAACGCAACCCTCGAAGAACACAACTCCTCGGTTAACGCAAGACCTAAAATTTTACACTGTTGACTCAATAAATGCAACTTCCAAATAAGGTTGACTCGATTAACCCAACTTTTTAATAATCTGATACTGTTTTGGCCAAAAAATAAATAAAAAATAGTCACAGGAAATGTTTTTTTGACTTTATTCTCTGTTCCTTGTTTTTATTTATTAAAGAATGGCTGTTACAAAACAAGTCTGTGCCAACAAAAAAACACACGAAAACTAAAATTGTCAAGCAATCGTACAATTTGTGTATGGCGAGATTATAAACTCTCAAAGTGGAATTTTTGAATTGGATTATAATATTCCAGTTGAATTTTTTTGAGGCTAATCCGACTGAACTTTGATGTATGAAAAACTTGGTGTAAATACTTTTGCAGCGTAAAAACTACGTTACAAATGGTAGAGATTTTATCCTATTTTTGGAGCTGTTATATTGTTTAAGAACTTATGTTTCCCTTTTTGACAGATAATATTGTGACTCGGTTAACGCAACTGACTCAGTTATTGCAACAGGCTCTGTCTACTATAGTTGCGATTACCGAGGTCACACTGTATATTAACAATAATAACACTTAAAAAAATTTAGTTGGTCGTGTTTTTAGAAAATTTACAAGTGAACTGGCCCCGAACAAAATTTTGTGGGTCTCCTGAAAATTAAAGCCGCTGTAAAACGTTTTTCTGCAAATGAAAATTTCAAAACTTTTCTTAGGAAACCAAAAATTTAAAACTCGTTTTTAAGGCACCGATGTTTATGGCTCCAAAATTTAGAGCCACCCCCTGTTCCTCTAGTTACAACCGTTTGATCAAAACAAACAATTATGCAGCTAAACATTCGTCTAAAACTAAAAATTTCCTAATTATTTTCTTTGTAATATTTTACTGCTTTCTATAAAAACGCCTTGTTTCCGAAAGTGATCAAACTTTATTATTTTACATCTCCTATTTATAAGACTTACCTTTCCACATTAAATTCAAATTGTTTAACTGATCCACCTTCAAATTAATTTCGTTCGCGTGATAACATATCACTTAAACCACATATCTCACCTGTGTCTAGACAATTCAGCAAGTCTCCATGATATCATGTCATTGAAACTCTTTAAACAGTTTTAAATACACTTAGCTACAAATTGCTTCATTTTGCTGTAAACAAAATCAAAACAAATCACAATTTTTTTCGCTTAATGGCTGCATCTTTGTTTTTAGATAATTAAAGTTTTTTGGCACAAATCAACATAAATAACAAAGTTTGACTGATAAGAAATGCAAACGACCCCACCAAGATTCCGGATCTCACATAAAAATTGTTTCACTCTCTAAAATAGATGTGATTCGATGTTATATGCTTCATGGAATTTTCTTGAAAAAATCGCAAGTTGATAAGAAGAAAAAATTCAGCCGAAATAATTTACAAATATTTGAATATTATTGATGCAAGTTTTTCATAGAATTGTTTTTAATTATTTTAATCAAAAGATTCAGAATTTTATGACTATAATGAGTAATATGAACTATGTACAAACAAATAAAAATTCTTTGCCATTTGGACGCATTTATGAGACACATCACTGAAAAAATTCAAAATAGTGGAAAAGGGTACACGGCAAAAAATCCTGGAGTATTTTTCAATCCAAAAATTATATTGACGAAATCTTAATACATATTTTAGATTGGAATTTAATACATGCGAATTTTTGAAAATATTTTAGCCTTTTTTGCAGTCATATTTGAACAGTTTTTTATTATGTATCGAACTTAAGTACTTTGAACATTAATGTCTACAATTTGATCAAAATTTTAGACTTGAATACTTAATTAAACCAAAAATAAATTTATAAAAATTTCCAATCCATATTATTGGATTAGGATTTTCCATTGGATTACATATAGGTCCAGCGTAATCCAGTTTTGATTGGAATTTACTCCAAGATTTTTTACCGTGTAGAGAGTGGTAACTTTTTTTAAACCGGACTCGTCACATTTAACACAAGTCTGCAATGCATTTCAAGCCAATTGGTTCATCCGTTTTTTACAACATGAACCCTTTCGTGTCTGGTGTCCTCTGTAACAGACATAACAGACATACTGTAAACATTTTATGTGCAACAAGTTGTAGTTGTGAGTTATGGTTTTTTGGGTTTACTTTGCACTTCGCAATTCAACCCCTACCCACATCCTCCGGCCACGCAGCAAACTAAGCCAAAATCCCTTCAAAGTTCCAAAACCAAATTTTATCCTTTGAAAAGTTAAAGGAACAGTAAAAATATCAAGAGAGAAAAGCCAAAAAACCAAATTATAAGAACCAATAAGTAGATAGGTAAAACAAGGAAAACAGTAATATAGAAATGAAACCTCAGTTTAACACATGGACAAAAACCCGATCCTTGATACCAGTTAGCTCTCCTGAAAGTTTCATACAAATCGTTTCAGTGGTTCTCGAGTTTTCAGTGAACATACAGACAGACAAACATACAAGCCTATAGATAGCCTATAGATAAATAGTATTTAAAAGCCACTACGTGAATTTAAAGGTTTTTGAACAACGGATGTATTCAACAAAAAAAAAACCTTTAATTTCCCCACAATTTTTCATTTGTTTTTTACAAAGTTACAGAGAAGTTTATCCCCGCGCTCAATTACTCAAAAGTTTCCAAAATTCCCCAAAGTAATACAAAAAATAGAATTTATAGGCAGAATACTGTAGAAAAGCAACGCAACATTTTATCAGTTCCGCTCAATTGTACAAAGTTCGCTTATTTAAAAAAAACTCTTCAAATCACATCTTATTTCCAGTGCGCAAAAACCCCTAAGCCATTGAGGTCAATCACATGGTGATATTTGTTTTATTACACTCGAACCAATTTAAAATGCCATAATACCCCCCATTAAGTGCTAAACTGATTATACAAATACATTTCTCTGTTTGCTGAAAACTGGATTTCTTGGTTGTTTCATTTTAGTCCAGACAACATTAAAATTTTCTACGATTTACTCTCATGGCGAACTGATAATTGATAACGGGCTGACCAATCGATTTAGCCAGTCGGCGTTTTCCCCAAAACCGGTACAAATCGGTTTTTCCAGCTTTCCATAAAATCAAAAATGGAGCACAACTGTGTTCTATAAAATTGATAACATCAACCTCTTTTTTTGCTCATTTCTAGTGTTGAACTTTTTCTTAAGGATTATTGTTTTATTTATTTTTATTTCTAGAATAACTAACGGCAAATTCTTTATGGGGGCAGCAGACAGAAGAGATCGTGTTGAACGATTAACAAGATTCAAAGTTTTTTGCCACCACTGATAAAGATTAAATTATGTTTAACAAACAGAACATTTTTTTATCATGTTAAGTCAAAATTATGGCAATTATAATTACGGTCATCTCTGTCTAAATATCAATTTTGATAACGGTACCACTGATATACCGAAGAGGGAGGTCTATAAAACATTTTTTTTTTTTGGTTGTTGAAATTCTTTTCAGACAATCAAGTGTTGTAGCGAATCTTTTTATTTATTTGTGAATTTGGGTTCAACACTCTATTTAAAATATAGTTGAAGCAAGTGAAACAAAAATGAACTCTTTAGCAGAAATTTAAATGGGGTCAAAAAGCTAGAGTTTGACGGCTCATGATTGAGAAATTTGCTCATAAATTCATAACGAAATCGGTCAAAGCCCTTAGTCGTTTTTTATGAAACTTTGAACTTTATTTGAGTTAAAATTTGCATTCATTTACAAAGCTATTTATTTTGCGTTTAAATTGAATAAAGATATTCTAAATAAAAAAAATTAATAATTTTAATATTTAGATATTTTGCACCAATTGATAAAATCTGGGGAAACATTGGGAAAAACCTTTTATGAAAGTTTTGTGAAAATTCAATAATAGCCTCAAATAGCAAGTTTTTCGTATTGTTTTAGCTAGCAGAATCTCAGGAAGTAAAGGCTCAACTATGATAGACATAAGAACGCATATGTAGCTGCATATGTCATTTCCAGAATAAGAAAGTCAATATTATTACCCACAATAGACATATGTCAAGAGTGTTGCCACTTTCAAACCTTCGTTAAACATTCATTAAGCATGAATAATTCGATACAAATGGAACTGGCATATGTAAATAGTGAACATAACCTAAAATTTTTCCAAAAAGGGACTCAAGCAGGACAACAGATAGTCAAAGACATTTGTGGTCATTCTCGTGTGAATAAAAAATTGTTTCGGATCAAGCCTTTTTACTTTTAAGAAGGTGACTACGTAGTATCCGTGCGTTTTCCTGTCACGATTGATTTCTCGTACATCACATGAACGCTTCTTTCTGCCGTATCCATCCAGTTCATCTTTCAGGACACTTAATTCGTTTAAGCACTTCACAATTTCAAATAATTCTTTAATTTTTTTCAATTCACTCATTTTTTTCCTTCAACTTTGTCAATTAGTATCAAGAAGAATTTGACTTTACTTATGTGTTCTTATGTCTATCATAGTTGAGGCTTAAGGAACTTTTCGTTCTAGCCACAACCACTGACAATACAAAGTACCTACTCTAGTTATTTACCACAAATCAAAAAATTAAATTAAGTCATTTATTTGTAATATTTACCTCAGACAATTGCGACTTTTCGTTTACAAAAAAATATTGTAAGGCGATGAATTAGTTCATTTCCACTTAAGACATTACTTCATATTTTTTAAAGTCAAACTATACAAAAGTACGTTTGCATTACTTATCTTTTTTAATTACACAATAGTCTGCTATAAAAAAAAACCAACAGACTTCAAAATAATTCACTCGAAATAAACTCAAAGACCGCAATGGCATTCATATCACCCTAAAACTATTTTAAAACAAATGGTTTGCAGTGATAACAGAAACAGACGAGAAATTTTCATGTAAACGCAAATAAATAATTGCGCCATTCAAACTAGTTTAATGAAATAATCCTAAACTGGTTAAAACTGAATATTAACTATTTAGTATGAGAAAATGTTTTTTTTATATAAAATAAAAATATTAATAATAAAAAATAGTTCTTATCTATCCTAGGAATCTAATCACTGAAGAAATAAAATTTCACTTGCCCCGTGTCAACATTTAACATCCCCCCAAATGCATTTTGACGACATTTGAAGTTTTGTTGTACATTTTTTCGGGTAATTGTGATTTATTCGCATTAAAATACTTGTTAACTGCAGACTAATTTACATTTCCTTCATAAAAATGTTGAGTTGATAACAAATGCAATCAAACAATTATTAATTTATAATCAGTATCCCCTGGTACAATTTCGATTAGTAACAATGTAGTATGCAAATGATGCTGTTTACTGCCAGATTGCAAGCTTGTGAGGTACACCATGGATTAATTGTGTAATCGTATTTGATAACCCACAAAAGATCAAGACCAAAATTTGTTTACCCACCACGAACTATTTTCCGTACTTAGCGACAAACTACATAATAAAATAAAGCGACAACAGAAGTACTCAACAGAGTTTTAACTATATATCGGGTCTTTCAACAAGGATATAACAATTTTGTATTTAAATAAAACACAGAATAATTGGGATATCGGGCTGAAGTTTATTCCAGGTGTAGTGGACATGTTACATTTAAGTATGAAATTCGATGTCGTTCATATGGCCACCGCGAGCACTTTTGCACTGATTGATTCTTTGGAGCCAATTTTCCACCACTCTTCCACACATATCGGCCGCAACGTTGGCAACTTCGCGTTCGATATTGTTCCTGAGCTCCTCTAACGTTGTTGGCTTGTTGGCATAATCCAACGACTTAACATAACCCCATAAAAAGAAATCCAACGGCGTTAAATCGCATGAGCGAGGTGGCCATTCGACCGGACCATTTCTCGAGATTACACGATGGCGACCACCGACTCAGAATTTCGGTAGTAAGTTTTAATAATTTCCAAACGTTGCCCGTTCGTGAACTTCACCATGATAAAAATGTGAACCTTGATTGACGTTTTAGCATTGCCAGATCATAAAAAAAGTTTTAGGGTGCGTTTTTATTAAAATACAAAATTGTAATGTCCTTGTTGAAAGACCCGATATATAGCGCTCAAAATATTATGTTTTTCTTTTGAGTACATATTTTTTATAAAAGCTTATTTAAAAAGATTTTTAAATATCTACACTATCGAAAAAACGAAGTTGATCACGCGCCAAAATGGGGGTTAAGGGAGTCCATCAGCTTTCGGAGAAAATCGAACTCCGGACTAGGGCGTCATTTTTAACAATTTTTGGTGTTCAACCAACTTATTGCAGGAGTTAAAAAAAAACAAACAGCATTTGGTGTTTGGATGTTTTTTTCATATTTTGAAAGATATATTGTGTTATAAACTTATCTTGCATGTCTGTCTACCAGGCGTCGAACTTCTAAAACTTCTAAAACGTGTTAAAATGAATTTTTGAATGCTTTTCGGAATTCATTCAAAATTCTGGCAAAAACGGTGTTGAAATCAATGTTTAACCCCTTAAAAAAAGAATGTCAAAATAACTCCGCGCTGCGGTGTTAATTTTTTTTCTGAAAAACACTGCGAGGTGCTTACTTTTAGCTATGTTTTGAGGTGGTGTTAATTTGTCCCTAGATTTTTTCGAGAGTGTAGAGTTAGTTTACTTTAAAACTAATCTTTAATAAAGCTCTAGAAATTTCCTTGCTGAAAATTTTTAAGAATAATTTTCCCATGTTTTTTTTTATTTAAAAATATTTACGTTCTTTAGCAACACGTATACAATTAGGGGCTGCAATACCGGAAACCGGTTTACCGGTTTACCGGTTTTACCGGCCAATTTTACTACCGAAATTACCGGTAAATTTTTTTAAAAAATACCGGTATTTCGGTATTTTTTTGTATTAGTTTGGCGGGCTTAGCGGTCCAATTTTAAGAAATAAAAGCAAAAGTTGTGTTTTAATTTTCCAGCCTGACGTTTCGAGCCTTGTTTTGGTTCATCTTCAAAGGCGTTAAACGATCATTTAAATGCAATATGTTATAACTGTTAATATTTAGCCGTAAAAACTTTGTGGAAATGTTACATTGAGGGTATTCACAATCCTCTTCGGTATTCGGTATTCGGTATTTTCGGTAATATTAAAATACTGAAAATATTCTGCTGTGAACATCCCACAGCTTAGATTTGAGAACAGCGCTTTTATTTGATACGTGACCAAATCATGAACTGCGAATTTGATTGTAAAATATATCACATACCTTTAAATCCATGTTTGATGTATTCTTTTGAATTTCTATTGTGGCAACGGCTATCAAAATCGAAAAAAATTGCAGTCCGATGAGATAACCAGCGAAAAAATTTGACAACTAAAAACATTACTAGCGCCACCCGCGGTTGATGCTTGATACCGAATACCGAGGCTAAAAAACACGACTCGAGGCATGTATACAATTACCGAATTCGGTAATTCATTTTTACATGAACCAAGTTACCGTCTCGGTAAAAATCTGTTAAATTTGACTGAATTACCGAGCGGTAAATTTACCCGCATTTTAAAAGACGACTGTGAATTCCTGATTAAAAATGAGCCAAAACAAGGCTCGAAACGTCAGGCTGAAAATTAAAACACAACTTCTGGTCATTTTTTTTTCTATGAAGACCTCGGTGCAAAAAGCGGTCATCCCCACTTTTTCAAATTTTTCAGGAGAGACAAAAAAGATATTAGCGTGAAGTTTTTGCTCTGGGACAAAGTTAAAAAATTACAATTTAAATCAAACATGTATTCTTACATCGTTTTAATTTGAGATAAATCTATATTTTTTTTTTTTTCGAAAAAGTTATAGACATTTTAAATTTTGGAGATAGCTGTTTCTGGCACCCAAGAGGATATTAGCGGTTTTCAAAATGCATTATTGGCTACAAAATACAGTCCAAAATATGTTCAAAAGCGTTTAAAAATAAACAAAAAAAAAATATTCAATTTCACAAAACAAAACTCTCAGAAAAAATAAAGATTTTTTGAAAAAAAAAATTCTGCGTCAAATTATATGAAACAATGCTTTCAGTCATCTCCTTTTCTTTAATAACTTTTTACACAGTCCTCAAACGAGTCCGGAGTTTGCAGCCAAATATGCGCATTCTTTTATTCTTGCGCCAACTGCAATAATTCATTTTCGTCAAAAAGTGGAGGTGACCGCTTTTTGCACCGAAGTCTTCAAATGTTTTAATGAAATAACTTATGATAATGGGCTTTTCTGATAATTCAAAAATGTCAAAATCGTAAATTTTTTTGTAAAAACCTTAATTATCGAAAAAGCCCAATATTTACAAGCTTTCCGAATGTAAGAGCAAACTGAAGTATACTTCTAGTACATGTACATAAGTAAATGATAAAATATGTAATATGCAATATACATATCGTCGGCTAAAAGTGAAATTGTGCTAAGTCCATTATACCAAATTTGACAGAAGAGCAATAAAAACCCTTGTTAAATCATTTTAATTTTCATTTAAAGAAAACAGAGTCTCATTTGAAGAAAACTTAGCCCAATTTTTTCCATTTAAAGAAAACTCTGTGTTTTATTGAAAGAGAATTAAAACGATTTAACAAGGTTTTCATTGCTCTTTTGGAAAATTATACCAAATGGACTTAGCACAATTTCACTTTTAGCCGACGATATTACATTAGAGAAAAAAAAATCAAAACAAAACAGAAAAGAAAAAACAACCATATTTGGCATTTGTAGCCGTAATTAATGTATTTTGGTTTTATTATTGAATTGTTATAATTATGTGTTCTTGTTTTCTTGATTTTATGATTTACACTATAAATATTATAAAATTATTGTTACTTATTTCTTCGTACGTTTTTTTTCCTCTCACTGTCACTAATATGCTATACATGATTTGTTTTATCTAAATAGCGATTTACCGGTAAATACCGGTAAACCGGTTTTTACTAAAAATATTTACCGTTTACCGGTAAATCCGAAACCCGGTATTTTTGCAGGCCCTATATACAATCATTCTTTTTTGGCTAATTATTGATTTCCTTCACTGAAAAACATCAATCTAAAATTTTTGTAATTCCACTTCTTTGGTTCATTTTGTTTCCTATTGTGTTAAAAACAATTTCATTTCTTAAGTGTCTTAATAGAGATCGTGATAATTCAGGAAATTTTCGAAAGATCTCAAGTACGCAAACCTCGCGTATAACTTCCCGACATTTTTAAATAGCAAAATGAAACGCAATTGTAAAATCGAAGGCCACTTAAGGAAAATTCACTCTCGAAATGAAAGAATTTTCGCAATTTTAAATGGTTTTCAATCCTATATTAAATCAAATTTTATTATCAGTGAGTTTCCCCAAATCGTATTACGGCCTCACTCTGGCTAAAAGTGCACACAGGGAATTTGAACTGAAATTCGAGTACAGTTGCTAGGCTTCGGATAAGTGCAATTGATTTCATTTCGATACAATGTAAAAATTGTTTGTTTTTTGTCTTCTCTCAAAAATTATTATCAGTAAAAGTTACTACGCAAATAATGTTTAAGTATGCCACCAGCAAAGCCCGAAATGTATTTCGAGAAATAGATATGAAACCTCGCCCAGACGTCCAAAGTTCAAAAATTTGACTAAAAATAATAACAGAAAGACGAAAAAGCTTCTAGTGGCTTCGTTTTGGATTACTTTTTCCTTATAAGTTTAATAATATAGAGTGGCTCCTCTACAACATTGGTATGATTGATAAGGCCAGCGACCTACCCACGCCACTCTTGATAAGATAAAAAGTTCCGCATACAAAGAAACAGTTATTGCAACCCCAATTATTGTGATTGTAACTTACCTGATTGGAGTTTCACGTTTATAACGTTATTACCTCATCACCTCCGCTAACATCCATCAGAATTATGTCACCAGTTAACCTCCAAATGATTTGAAATTATTGCCTTGGGCCTACCTGACTCTGCGTGTAAACGATCAATATGCTCACCTCGCCACAAGAACTCACATTAGCCTTATGTGTCTGATTAAAAGGAGTTTAACTCACATCCAATCACACTCACTCTTTGCTTGTGGCCAAAATGTTAATCTAAAAACGAAAAATTTCCGCCGCCCAAAATAAATTGCGTAAAAACATCTAGCCACGCGTTATCGTGTACTTTGGATGGAAGCAGACTAACTCGCATTATTTCCAAATTTTAACAGGCCGATAGTAAAGATATCTACGTTATTTTTAAGAATGAGTACTTACATTTCCAGACGATTTTCTTTAGTGATAAAATAAAATTTGAGGATAGAAAATTTGGCCTTATTAAATTTAGAACTTTTTATTTCACCATTAATGTAAGGTGGTATATTTTACCTGTTGGGGAACTTAACCAAATGCTATCGAAAAAGTCCTCAGAAAATATCTGATGTGAACAATATATGACTTTCTTATACAAAATTTATGTTAATGCATAATTTACACTATAAACACGACGAATAAAATAGTAGTTTATATAAAAATATGATTTTGGTTACTTCCGGTTAACGGATTTCCACAGAATTGTCCCATTCCAAGATCAAACAAGCTTGTAAAATTTCGTGGCTCTAGCTCTATTAGTTTTTGAGAAACCTTGTGCACAGACTACCAGATTGGCAGACAGAAAGACATTTTTGTAATAATGCTTGAATCGCCTTAGGAGTGCCCGGGAAATGTTCTTTAGGCAAAATTAAGAGGTCAAAATTTTAACACATGGATCAATAAGTCCCGAGACTAACCCAGAGATGACGCTCGTAGTAAACCAGTAACCACGTCTTTCTAGAGTACTAACCTTTGCTTGAAACGTGTCAAAATTTTAAGTCGATCGGACCAGAAACAGCTGAGTTATCGAGGTTGGAGTAAAGTCGTTTTGTAGTTTGTTTAAAAAATGGAAAAAACCGAGTTTCGTGTTCTGATAAAACATTGTTTTTTAATGGGTAAAAACACCGTGCAAGCGAAACAATGGATTGAAAAATGTTACCCGGACTCTTGTCCATCAAAAGCAACGATTTGTCGGTGGTTTGCCGAGTTTAAACGTGGTCGTACCGACACAAATGACGCGGAACGCTCGGGTAGACCTGTGGAAGCCGTTACACCGGAAAATGTGAGTGAAGTGACAAAAATTATAATGAAAGATCGTAAAGTGAAGCTCCGTGAGATTGCTGAGATAACACAGATATCATATGGAAGTGCATTTACTATCCTTCATGAAAAATTGAGCATGAAAAAGGTTTTTTCCAAGTGGGTGCCGCGATTGCTTTCGATGAAACAAAAACAGCAACGAGTCGATGATTCAGAAAGCTGTTTATCGCTATTTACTCGCAATAAAAAAGATTTCTTGCATCGTTACGTGACCATGGACGAAACATGGATACATCACTACACTCCAGAGTCGAAGCGGCAGTCATCTGAGTGGCGCACAGCTGGCGAAAGCCGTCCGAAGCGTCCGAAAACGCAGCAGTCAGCTGGCAAAGTCATGGCGTCAGTTTTTTGGGATACGCATGGCGTGACGATTGTATCACCCTAAAAGGTGATTATATTGATGAATAAAAAAAAATTTTGCAAAAAAAATGTTGTTTTCATTGTTAGTCTCGGGACTTATTGATCCATTACTTTGTATTGTATTAAATATACCTACTAAATTATTATACTAAAAAGGGAATTTGTCTTTTCATTTTCTCGAATGTTAAAAAAATCAATTAAAATTCCTACGCAAATTTTCACCGGATATGCCTATACTAAAGATATTCACAAAAAAGGTTTTTGAGTCTAACTGTTTTGCTATTCAAATTCATCTAAATAAGCAGTTTTTCTTTTGAATTTTATGAAGATTCAACGAATTCTCAAATATTCAGATATTTTCTTGAATAAATAGTTTTTTTAAACCATTCAATCTTAAAAATATAAACGACTAACAAATTTCTGGACAATTTTTTTTTCAAAATGATGAATTTGGCTTATAGAAACTAGAATTTGATCTGTAAAAGCCCAATTTGATACACACAATAGTCAATTTGATTTTTAAAACAGTCAATTTGGTGTTCAGATTTTGTCTAAAAAACCATAATGGTCCTCAAATTGACAACAGGAAAACCTTAAAGACGGCAAATTTGTAAATCAGCCCCAAATGCAAAAATCTTTTGCTACTCACAATTTGATAAAAAAAAATCGATTCAGTTAATCGATTTAAATAACTTGTTAAATTCGATTTACTTATATGAAAATTTGTCCAAAAAAAAAGAAAAAAAACTGTTTACTCAAAATATTGTGATTCTCAGAAAATTGAGAATTTCCTGTTTTGATGATTTTTGAAATATGCTGTTTTGATGAAATATTTTCGAAGAAATTTGAACGTGATACTCATTTAGTGCACTCCAACACGTGGATCCAAGATAACCAAAAATTTATCAACACTACCTGCTTTTTAAAAAAAAACTTCCATGAATGAACCTAGCACGGAATAAACAATTCCAATTACAAAAACTTTTCCACGCTAAAGTCTTCACTTACGGTGATAAAAATATGTTGTTGTTGTTCTTATTATTAATGTGATTAGAATTGTTTATTATTTTTGACTAAAATTTTTATCGCAAAAAATTGTAAACATGGTTAATTAGTAAACAGATTCGTTGGTCTATCAAGTCGATTGACATACGTTCTGATATTCACGAAGACAAAACATTTTTCCACCAAAATTTTCCACATGCAACATTTTTAATACATTTTCCAAAGAACAGTTTTAGTAAGAAATTTTTACATTAAAGTTTCAATTTGATTTCGTCCAAAATCAAGATTTTGCAAAGAAATTAGAAAAAAAGTACTAATGCCTTCACTACACTCTCCCGATTGTAGGTGTAACAAAATGTGACTTCACCTCGATGCGTCTAATAAATATTTTTGTGAAACTTTCACCCCAAAACAATTAACAAAATCACAAAGTTTAGTTTAAAGGTTTTTATTTACTTTATTTATTAGATTTTTATTTTAATAAGTTTACAATGATTATTTATTTCCTATTAGTTCTTATTCATAACACAAATTTCTGTATTTCGGTAAGACAGTTACACTATTTCGACCGAGTAAATTTTTGTTGATCGTTTTTACGAATACTTTTAATGAATAGGACTTAAGACTTCCTTGATAACTTCCATCAAAGGTATCTTTCTTAAAAATTCACTCAAAAACTCCGAAAACTCCACTCAACAGACTTAACCAATATCTCTCTTAAATACTCTAAAGACTTTAAAGACTCGAAAACTAAATAAAAACTCCTCGTTGATACGTTGATCAATTTAATGTGCATTTAAACTGTTTTTACATTCTATAAACGACTCGGTTATTATTTCAAAAATGCACGGAATTAACTGATTTATGTTTTAAATTACACTCACTGTTTTAGGAACAACTATTATCTTTTGATGACTTTTACCGACCCTCTAATTCACTAATTCTTTTCGTAAAAACCTCTAAAAAATAACTCTTCTTTTTTCAAAACCACCTCTCTACTCACTCCTTGCTAACTCCTGCTAACTCCTTTTATAGACCTCTTGACCTGGTCAATTCAGTGATGGTGGGAAAAATCAGTCACGTTGCCAGAACAGGTGCATGAAACTTTTGCCCTAATTCTGGATGACAGAAGAAAGAATTGCATCGTCATTAAAAGTGTTAATTCGCGTATTTCACTCTTGTTGTGAAATAAGATCGAAACATTTGTTATGGAATATGAACGCGCTTGTCGCGTGCTTCGTTTTTGCTGATTGACATTTTTTCATGATTTTAATGTTGGATATATGGCGGGTGCGTTGACCTACGTTATTTAGGTGAATTGAAGAGTTTCTATGATTTTGCATAATGGCATATGGAAGATCCAATTTTGTATAGGGTTTAAGCAGGGGCATTGACCGGGCTGCATAGGAAAGTAATAAGAATTGCACATGAATTGCTTATGTTGCTCAAAGGATGGGTCAATGTTCTGGCTTAATACTTTGTACCTGTTGTTTTACGGGAAGTGACTTGAAGAATGGGTCAATGTTCTGAGTTAATACTTTGTACCCGTGTTTTTAGGGTTTATAGCAGGTACAAAGTACAGTGACCGGAGTGCATTGGTTAATTTAATTATCCATGATTTTCATGGGTCAATGTTCTAAGTTGGGACTGTGGCTTAAGAAAGGTGATGTATTGCATCAGTTTTGGAAAAGGTTGAACTGCAATTCATCACATAGGCGAATCACAGTCAGGGTTGGGCAATTTTTTATGATCTTTATTATTCAGCTTAAAATTCTAATTTACGATATTGAAAATATTTTATATTTTGCATATTTTATAATGTGAACCGGTATTTTAAGACGAATAAACGGAAAAAGTGCCAAACTTAGCAGCTGGGACTGTGATTCGCCTTTCATTCGGAGAGATTGTAGCGCAGGCATAAAAGCACTAAATTTATTTCGCTACAAATATTGTATAATGGTTTCAAATCCTGCTTACAAGCCCCTTAAACAATTGGATAACAATTATGTTTTTGAACGTAATAAAAAATTTTGAGAACTATCATTTTTATTTCAAAAGAAACAGCAATTTCAGTCTTTTATGTTACAGTTTTTAAAAATTCCTTTAATATCTTGTAATTGAAAAAATCATCACCCTAATACGAACGAAAACGTTTTTTGTAAATATCGCAAAAACGGTGCATCTCATCAAAAAAGTCCAAGAACAAAAGTTATTTAGGATATGATTGCCAGATTGGCAATTCTAGCTTTTGTTGTTTTTTTTTTCGAAAAACCCATTAACAGAAATTGGATGAAATTATGAGATTCTTTTGACAATCAAAAAAAAATTTACCAGATTTTTCGGGCAGAGGCAGATCAAGACTTCGGGGGTCCTGAGCAAATTTGATTGCGGAAAATCGAAGATTGCTGGACTTATTACCAACCCCCAATATTTTAGTGACTAGTCTTTTCTGGGTGCTGAAAAAGTTCTCAATTTTTAACTTTTATAAAATAAATACGTTTTCAGAAATCATAAAAATCTTGGCTTCTGGTTGTAATCTAAGGACAAACTTTGCATGAAGAATCTTCAGACATTAAAAAAATATGAAGGGTTACTCAAATAACTCTCTCAACAGCCACAAAATTAGAAGTTCTGCGAAACCGGTTCTGCGAAAAACGGGTATCCGGTTCCGAGTCCGAGAACCGGGAACCGACTACAGTTTTGCAAATAGCACTTTCTTTGAAATATTTTTGAAAAAAATAATCCAAATTTCACTCAATTTTAATTATGTCCTTCATAAAACACGACTTATCCGGTTCCCGTTCCATATCCGGTTCCATAAAATGACGGTTCTCAATAGCACTATTGTCAATAAGGACTTTCCGTTAAGCTAGCTTAAAGATTCTGGGACATAAAAAAGAACCAAAATAAAAGTAAAAATTCCATAAATGTCAATAAGACCTGAATTGCACACGAAAAAAACATGTGATTAATTTATTTACCCAAAACTCAAGTCATAAAAATTTTTACGTGTACAATAAACATTTCAGAAATGTTGGTCAACACCAGATAAGTTAAAAATATCCCCGCGACGATATCAAAACTAGCATGCATTTTTGAACTCTGATGTTGATCACAGCCAAAAAATAGGTGCCCACGTTCTACGTCTTAGAAAACACGCTAACGCGCCAAAAGCCTCCATTGATGAATATGATATGGAGTAGTACTGATAGTGAAGTAATACCATCGACCCATGAGGCAATCTGATGTAATCATCTCAAGATTGTAGAAGTCTCCTTCAGGTTCTGTTGTAGGTCAACTATACCATGATTTATTGGCGAGAATCACTTGTGTTTTCTCAGACAATCCCATGAGGATTCATTTGCGCTACTTTTCTCCGCGAAAAGGTCATTTTGTCGAACATCATTTCCACACATCAAAATTGCCACATTCGGTTAAGGAGAGACGCGAAGAAAGCCAAACACCGACACTTCGCACCACCATTGGAATGAGATAAGGAGGACGCATTACGATAGTGTCTGGACAGACGCTTCTAATCTCGGTTTAATTTCAATTGCGTCTTACAGTAAAGTTCACTCGCTATTTTGTTTGATGGCTGCACGCAGGCTGCCTGCTTCACCGCCACAATATCACAGGGTAAACTCATGATGTCTCTGAACCACCTTTCGGAAAACTCCCACCTCGAGATTGATATTTGGCGGTGGAATCGCGATATAGCACTGAAACAGGCCACGCAGGGTAGACCACGTTAGGTTTACTTAAAGCGTAATGAGTGTGCCGATCGTGCTATATTTGCGTGAACTATGCGCGATATCAAAGTCTCCGCACTTGTGATAACGCGGAACCAGATTTGGCTTTTGAAATCAGAATCAAAAGTACGAGCATATGTTGAAATTGGACGAAAGTCAACAGAATCCGCCATAAAGTGGTTTCAATCGGATGCCGGACAACAGAGGATGCCACGATGAGTCTGTCTGGGACACATTATTTGATTTGATTTTCAACTTTTAATGGGAGAGGTCAAACTGCCATCCAGATAGTATCGGATTCGCGGATCGCACCCAGCTTGAACTTATTGTTGGCCAGGGTTGGAAGTTTCCTCTCCTCTGCCTCGGAAGATGGCTTCTGGGAGCAGCATTCTTATCAGAAATAAACAGTAGCAGAGCTTCAAAAGTTTGATTAGCATCCTGCATGATTGAGAGAATATATACGAATGGCCACAAATGAGAGTATCACATTTGTAATCACAAGTAAATAATTTCGGTATGACTCAAATTCATCGATAAAGGTGAGGTTTGACCTCCTCCCGTATTAAAAGGCAAAGTCCACCCGTGTGACTTCATAAGCGTTGGAAATTACACGATTTACTGGTCCCAAGTAACCACCTGAACGTCTAGCCGTTCGGAATTTCGGCTGAAGGTCTCTATAGCGAAGTGTGGTATCGATAAGGGGAATTGATTACAATTCTCGTATTACATTTTCATGTCCATATGGCGGCGCAGAATTTCGAGTGTGGAGCCATCGATATATTTCGGTGTTCGTTGCCATTGAATAGTCACCGATTTTATGGCCTACATGATTTTTGGTGATAACGTTCCTTGAGCAAGTGGATAAAGTCCAATTCCATGCAGTTTTACGTAATTGGTAATGCAACAAGCTCGATTCGACGTAAGTTTCAGCATGTTTGATTTTTAGATTAATGAAGGGACTTTTCCTCGCTTCTAATGCCGTGATTTACGCAACCAGCTTTGTTAGTAAAACGAAAAATAATGAATTGGCACAATTTTAATATAGATATCCATATTAGAATACGAAAATTGGAGACTGAAACGTTTTTTGTGTAGGTGATCCACTTTTTATCATTTTCTTGATACTTCAGAAGATTCATAGTTACTATTTCTATTGTAAATAAATCTCTTTTTGCTCTAATACGAAACATTTATAGGGTAAGAGCGTAATTTCGATCTGAAATATCACAATATTACTTTTTTGATCATTTGAAAATTTGTAGGGTGCACAACTACAAATATTTGCTCTATTTCTGGGATCCCCTAAATATGAAGACACCCCTAATAACGTCGTTGACGAAAACAATTTTTTTCAAGTATTTAAAGATATCAACCCAAACAATTTTAATTTACCTCTGAAAAATTCCCAAATTTGAAAATTTTAAGACATTAAGTGCCGTTTGCACCAACAAAACTTA
This sequence comes from Chrysopilus asiliformis, assembly GCA_964034945.1. Taxonomy (NCBI): domain Eukaryota; kingdom Metazoa; phylum Arthropoda; class Insecta; order Diptera; family Rhagionidae; genus Chrysopilus; species Chrysopilus asiliformis. The sequence goes on along the minus strand of OZ035961.1, from coordinate 86,521,862 downwards.
GCAACTTATGTACAACTTAAGAAATTTAAGTCGAAGAATTTCTACGGTTTAAGTAGGCTACCACAACTTAATTTTTTTAAGAATAATACGCGCAAACGGGCCTAAGAATTCTAACGAGAGTAAAGTTAAAACGAAAAAGAACTTCAAGGACATATTAAGATTTCCCTCCTTTAGCTAGTCGTTGAACTTATTTTAAGCATTATTTAAATTTTTCATTGGATTTTTATCTAATCTGCAGATCTATGTATTTTCAATTCCAAATGTGATTATGATTAATTAAATCCACATGAAATTCAAAATTAAAAATCGGACTCTGATTGAATTTTTGTACCTACAACAACATATGAATAATCGGATCCCATATAATTATCATTTCCCGACAAGCCAGTAACACGGAATCCCATGAAATATCGGCCACCGATTTATTTTTAGCGATAAAGCCTTACTTCCCGCAGTGTTACATTCTCGAATGTACTTGAAAATTATGGGTATGAGACTTTAACCGGTGAACTGAACCCAAGGTGGTAGGAAAATGACTCCCATCAGGTACAACGCTACTTAATCGTTCACAAGAAGTCCATTCAAATCAAACTTTCCGCTCACGAACCACCAAACATCGCGGAGAGAGCCGATTTAACTCTAAATATGGCAAAAATTCAGAGAACAAAAATTATTTCATTCACTTCAGCATAAAAAACTCCCCTTCTCCCTTTCTGTGCCCCCCTACCTTCCCCCCCCCTCCCCTTCCCCCCTCTTCCTAACAAAAAAATAAAAAAAATTAGCTCTCCTGACCTGATAAGAGTTGCTCTCAATGTACATAATTCTGTCTACAATTTAATGGCTATCAGCATTCAGCGTTTTCCTTTAAAAGTATATCACTCCATATGCCATTAACTCAGTTCGTTCTAATCAGTTGCGAAGTATAAAAGTGAAAAAAAAAACACTCTAATAACTAAAATTACTAAACGCGATCTAAGTGAAATTACGAAATAATTGCGTGCAACAAAATGCTAAGTCAAATTTATCACCCGAATCCCTTGCTTGGCATCGACTATGCCAGCTATAGTCCGTCGCTGAGCAGGTTCTACCACCCACCGACACCTCCATACACATATCCGTATGATTACCAGCAGATTTATGGACCGCAGAAATCAGAAGACCGATTAAGAATCAATCTAGACATTTATCCACATTTTCCATCACCACCACTTTCGGTCTCGCCGCCTCAGGAAGAATCGATACCGCTATCCAAAACTGCCGCTTCCGAAAATTGCAGGACCACTTCTGTGATAATGAGGGTGTCGGATCAGAAAATTGTGGAGTCCAAATCAGATGCAGAAGAGGAGTTTATTTGCAGATGGATCCATTGTTCAAGGTGAGTTTCAAGCCGGATTCTGTGTTTCCAAAGCAAAATTAAAGTGATTTGTGAAGGTGTTTTCTCAACCTCCGAAAAATCTACCATTGTGTTACTGCAATTCTTAATATGTTTATTTCAACATCTCAAACAGTGCATCTTATCAGCTTGCTAACCTTCACATTTTATATTTTCAGACAATTCGATTCATTGGATAATCTCGCTAGTCACGTTACTCAAGCTCATGCCATCGCCTCGTTTGGGGGTCTATATTTCTGCTGCTGGGAAGGTTGTCCACGAACGGATCGTGGATTCAATGCCCGTTACAAAATGCTAGTGCACGTCCGAACACACACGAAAGAGAAGCCCCATCAGTGCCAGCTTTGCGAGAAAAGTTTTTCCCGAGCTGAAAACCTGAAAATCCACACGAGATCTCACTCTGGCGAGAAGCCATACCGATGTCCTGTTCAAGGATGTAATAAGGCGTACTCAAATTCGTCAGATCGCTTCAAACATACCCGCACCCATTCTACGGAAAAGCCCTACGTCTGCAAAGTTCCTGGTTGCCAGAAACGTTACACGGATCCGTCATCCTTGAGAAAACACGTTAAGACGTTCAAGCATACCCCGCTAATAGAGAACTGTGACGCTAGTCGGACAACGGAAAAACCAACACCCTCTCCTCGTGCCGAAGAAAATGTCTCAATGGTGAACTACCAGAACTACTCAACAGAAATCCTAGAACGTGCGAAAGTCCCGCTTTGTTCAGAAGTTTCCTGTGGTCCTGAATGCTTCGACCACCACTATCACAATAAGTCCAGGATTTACACCTTCGGCAGCTATGTTAGTGAGGTGTTTCCGGCCTATGATAGTCAATCTGATAAAACCCCATCTCCGCCTTCCTATTGGATAAATTCCGGCACGCACAAAATTGATGTTGAAGAGGAAGAAATGGACTTAGATTTACCACTAGATTTGAGTATGAATCGAAGTCACAGATAGTCAGCTATTTTTCGCATAGTGTTAAAATTAGTTTTTGTAATTAAATTATTTTTTGTATTGTGTTTAAGTTTTTTTTTCGTTTTTCCTTTTTTTACATTTTATTGAGTGTGATATTTGTTTTAAAGTGTTTCTATTAATATATTTGATTTGAAAAATTACCACAATTTTTTTTATTTAAGCTATTTCAATGCTTTTTGTCCAAATTTTTAGCCCAAAAAAATGTCGAGTCATTTTTGCGCAATTTCACAATAAATAGATTTCACAATAAACGCATGCTTACATACATCATTTGCTCACAAAAATTAGAGAATTTAAACTAAAACAGTGGAGTAAAAGCATATGCTTTTTAAGCGGGGCTATTGCATCATTTGCTTAAAACTAGAAAAATATCTTACACTTTATTTAATAGTCAAAACTGGTCCCTAATGAATCAGAAATTTCGTCCAAAGATTTTTTTCAAATTTATAACTGACAAATTTATTATTTCTGAAAAATGTTCTTTGCGATTGTTCTTTTTTTCATTTTCTTTTTTTGCTCCTTTAACCCAAGAAGAAAAGGGAAAAGATTTCTATTTGTAATTCCTAATTGTATGTATTTGTAGCTTCCAATAAAATAAAAAAATCTTGTACAATTTCAAATTTATGTTCTATAAACTAACATACACTAAAAGAAGGATCAAAAGGAAATGTTCAACGAAAATATATGAAAAAGTACTCAAACGTATATCTTTGAACAAGACAGAAGTTAGTCAAAAACAGGACATAAAGGAACAGATACTATTGAATATGTGATAATAGTAATATTTTTTGTTACTACACAATAAATTTGTACTTTTTAGGGTGCAAATAATATTTTTTTGGCGATGCTGTCTACTCTGACGCTTCGGCACTGGAATTTACACCAGTATTTTAATATACCAACAAAATGAATTTAATTTCTCACTCAACCGAATCTGTCCTTCAACTCTCAAAAGCGATGTCCTTTTTATGGTGAAGCGCTAAAAAAAATTTCTCACTCTGAATTGATGAAAATTTTACACAGGTTAATAAGACATGCATACTATTATTCTTTGCAGAAGTGAAGCTACAGCCTTTTTTCCTTTTCCGCACGGCCTGAGAAGTCAAATCGTAATGTTTTTCCACCCAAGGTGAATTGATCATCTCACGTGTGATAATCTTCGCTCCTTGTCTCTCTCTTTACAATTTAGAGTAACCTTTTACCAGATACAAAAAAAGGGTACCGATTTTGATGCCACCCACGAAGATAAAAAAAATTAAACGTGGCCTCTTCCTGGCGATTCCCGCTTGTGTGAAGAGACCTGCATAGTAATTTTGATTATGTATTTCAATTTTTGTAAATTAACAATGTATTTCAATTTTTGTAAATAAATTTCCTGTTATGAGTAATATCACTTCTTGCCATTTCCCAATAACGGTTTCGGTGGACTGGAACGTAAGCCCCTCAGCTGTACAACTTCCGGCCGGCACTGGTTTCAGTAGATTTTTAGTTCAATGGAAGATTAAAACATACCATAGCGACTTCCGAAATTTGGAAAGCGCATAAAATAGGGGAGGCTGGGATATTCTGGACCGCTTTTTCATTTTGGCTAAAAAATCGTAAAAAAATAATTTTTTCTGAAAATTTCAAAGCTTGAATTTGTAGTACGATAAATAACCTCTCTTTGGGTCACAGCAGTTCGGTCAAATTGTATTAAATTATACAAGTTATATCAGTTGGCGCAAAAATGGCGGTTTTGCGATTTTGAAAAATGTCGGGGTATTGTGGACCACTTTGTAAATCGATTAAAAATGGAAAAATGTGATAGACAAACTTTTTTTTTTGATTCATATATTTATTATATAACAGACAAAGTGAAATGAAGTGAAAAATTGCAATGAAAATCAGTCCGAAACGCAAAACTTAACTTTGCAAACAAGCAATGCGAAAATCGATGAAAATGGTGGCTACCCAGTGAACAAAAAATGTCTTATTAAGGCATTATAAAGGCATTATCTTAATGCATTATCTTTACCTTATTGTTGCCTTATTTTTGTATAGGCCATTTCCTCTTATATAAGGCCTTACAACTAAGGCAACATTAATAGTAGATGTTTTTGCCCCGGTGATGGCGCTGATTGCTTAGATGGTAAAAATTTCTTTATTAAAACGGTCTTTAAGCCTTAATCTATTACTTTTTCTATAAAAATATTTACCGAGTCGTTTAAATTCTCCTGATAGCCAACACAAAACTTCAACAAAAAATAACTTTTTTAGTTCACTTTTCCAACACACGCATAAAAGGCGCGTTTTTCCTGAGATGAACTTCCATCTCATTTTAATTTGGAGGCTTTTATATTATTTGTCTCATGTCTTAAAGACACCTTAGCGATAATGCCTTAATAATTTTTCACTGGGTATTTATTTATTCACATGCAAATGTACTAGTTTCTTGACAAAACCGCGGCAAAATAATCTCCAGATACTCTCAAACTCGCACAAATCTCCCTTTTTAGCCACGGCGCCACGTTCTTTGTCTACTTGAAAGGTTCTGTGCTAGGATACCTTTTTAATGATTGGTTCTAGAAATGGGAACTTTTAATAAAAATGCCTAAATTTATGCAAATTCTAAAATAAGTCAATGCTTTAAAAACTTAGCAGATATAATGTCGGCGCTAGTGTACAGAGCTCTGTACTCAGACACTAGCGCCGCCACCGACCAGAACGGGAACCAGAAGTATTCGCTCGCTACTAAAATAAATTTAATAAAAACAAAGAATTGGGCATGAAAAATGATTTTTGATTTATATTTGCATTAGCCCAAAATTTCCATATCATTCAAATAAATAATGCCCAAAAATTTAAATGGAAAATATGAGTAGATTTTAACAAAAAAAATTGGTTTTAGGTCAAATTGAAAGAGCTGTAAAAATATAAAATCCAAATAAAACTCAACAGATCTCCAAATTTAAAACGCATAAAGTTTTTCTTTGATAATAGCATTTATTACCACTAAACGTTAATTCATTCTTTATTCTAAACATTTTGATTTATATTTATTACGAATTCATAAATTATTATCTAATTATACATATATATATATATATTTATATGATGCGTTCTGTTATAGTAAAAATATATTAAATTTTAATATATATTAATATCAATTTCAAAATTTCGTAAAAATTAAGAAAATCTTTTTGATAACTTAAACGTCGGTAACTTAACAAAGAGATATTAATAAAATTCACTTTTTTCCTAAATTATCTCTTTTTATGTAATTTAAACTAACTTGTTTTACTGTTTTCCCAGTGTTAAAATATTACCAAAAATACAAGACAAGACTAAAATGTTAACCTTAACTTTAATTCAAAAAAAATAGACACGTTCGTCTAGTTTTAAATCTGTTTTGGGTTTATATTATAAGACAAGCTTACAAGACAACGAAAAAACATAGTAAACAAATATAAACACTTATGAAATAAAATTTTTACTGATTTTAATTTCAAAAAAAGAACTTTTTTCACCACTTTAAGAAATTTATTTCGAATCAATTAAATATTGTGTTCTTTAAAATTTTATTTATTGTAAAACAAAGAATTTAGTTTAAATTTAAGTTGCATTTTAGTCGAAGTGTTTTCAATCTTTGTTTTTTTTCTTAATTTCCTATTCACAAAACAAGATCAACGATGCACTCAAATTATTCGATATTTTGTCGTGATTCCTTCACGCTTTTGCACTAATAATTTTATTTCGATCGGTTTAAATTTTTTTATAGTCCCTTGCTAAAATAAACCTTTTGAAAATTATCCGTTTAGAACTTTCGTTTTCTTTCAATGTTTATGATTTGATTTCTTTCTGGCAGAATCTCTCTTGGTAAATTTTTTCACGATGTTTGCCGTCTAGAATAGGATCCAATACTTCTTGAAGATTTTCGATACGTTGCTTAAATCTGAAACAGTCACGTGCGAATTGCTCCCATGGTCCTTTCCGGCACTTTCGATGTGCGAATTCCCACGTGTGCATAACACGAACTTGTGGCTTTAAATTAAAGCGAACCTAAAAAGAAATAAAAAATTTTTTTATTATTTTCTCAAACAACAAGTTTAGATTATTTTTAGATATCTAACAAAAATCGATAAAGTTACCTTGACTTTGAGATATTGCAAAACAGACTTTTTAACAATTCAAATTGAAATGAAAAGTTTACACAACCTCATACGTTAGTACAGAAATTTATTTATGCAATAAAAATATTTACACTTTTTTATCATTGGCCAGGCAAGTGTTTGTGCTAACGTTATCAAATTTTTCCCCTCCTATTTCAAGTTTTAATTAAACTCGAGTGAACATAAGCGTCGGTGCGTACCGCATTAGCAAGCATGCAGAATGGTGTCGAAGAGGCAATTTGAGTTTTTAAAATACCTTTAAACTAGTATTACGGCGTGCATCGAAGGAGATTAAATAGAAACAAGCAAATAGTAAATAAGTATGTCAAAATATACTTCGTTGCGAGCTCCCATATTGGTTTGTAAGTATTTTAAGAACAAAAACCGCAATTTTAGCACCATTCTACATGCTTGCGGTGCGCGCCTGTACTTAGGTTTCCACTATGGTGCCAAATGGTTATCACTGACACAAAATAAAAATACAATCTTAATGAGTTTTTTTATTATTGAAAATTATCACTTGAGTTTTCTGTGTCGGATTAAGTATTTCATTGGAATTTTACTCAGTTCACCGGTTAAACAAAGCTTATTGATAGTGGAATCGAAATTAATAAAGGAAAAATTAAAAAAGAAAAATGCGAGAATATACAGTCTCTGGTTTAAGTATTTGAACATTATATTAAGGGTTCAGATATTTATTTATTTATTAAATCCGTACGTAGCAGTGGAATATATCTAGACATCTATCGCCTGTAATGCCGGAACACAACCCCGTCGAACAATGATTGGCTCTCTCCGTAGAATATTGAAAAGGAGCGGGCGACATGTTTCTATGGCGGTAAATTTTGGTATATAGTAGAATGAGAAAAAATACATTAAAAATCCTAGAGGTCGAGGTAATCAAAAAATTAACAGAAAAGTACAACTTTGCGGTAAATCTCAAAGAAGTTTTAAAATTTTCGGCGCGAAAATTTTTAAAGGGACGAGATTTAGATATTCGCCCGAGAAAAAATCACCAAAAAATTCCGAAATGTATTAAAATATGGCATTTGAAATAATTGAATTGAACTTCAAGTGGCGAGGATACATTAGATGGAGTTTGCCTCAAAATAAAGTCTTTTATATCAGGCGAAAAGATGTTAAAATCTTAAAACTTTTAACCAAAAAATATGATTTTCTTAATAACTAATTAAAACATGAAAGACTAATAAAATGTGGCGGGTTTCACGAAACTTTCCCGGCGAGTTAGATATCGACTTAGGAGGCTCTTTTTACTTGAAATTTGCCCGCTAACTCGATTTAGCTGTCGCTAAAATTTCGTGAAACCCGCCATAAAACATCGAAAACGAATTAAAACATTATCTTTTATTTAATAGCTTGCATACCCGTCGTTGCCGGGTTAAGTTTTTTAATTTTTTTTTATGGTCTATGTTGGAGCTAAAATTCAGGCCAATCGGCTCGGTAGTTTCCCCGCGAAAGAGCGCAAAAACTAAGTTTCAAAATCACTTTACCCCCTCCCCTTACTCCCCCTACCCCTCGCGCTACTTTTCCGTATGCCTATGAACCAGAACTACCACAGACACTCATGCCAAATTTCAAGTCAATCGGTTCAGCCGTTTTTGCGTGAAAGAGGAACAGACAGACAGACAGACAGACAGACACCAACTCATTTTTATATATTAGTATGATAAGAAATACAGCAGTATATGTATTTAAATTTCGCTTGATATAAAAGTGTTCGAATTTTTTGGCCAAGTACTGTGATTGAAAAAAGTGCCACATGTCACATATGTATGTTTTGTTAACCATATTGATGCCATATTCTTTATTACTCTAAAACAATCAGGTGTGTGTTTAAGCTTATTTGACAAAAAAACTATGACTTTAAACGTTTCCAATATATTTTTTTTAAATTGTATCATCATCATCCTCGGCATTACAGCTCTCGAAGAGCCTGGGACTCCTCAATTGAGGTTTCATAACAATTTCTTCCCCCAAAATTGTATGCTGAAACTTTATTGAAAAACTCAAAACGTTTTTAACCTGAATATCACAATAACGAAACAAGTTTCGCATCCAGTTTCGAAATAAGTAGGTTCTTAATTATCGATTGGAGTTCAAAATTACTTTTAAACATCTAATTTTTTCACTTAAGTAAATTCATTATGGCTTTAGCAAACATTATGATCTCTTAGTGATGTCTCACTTTTGAAAAAAGGTAATTTCGCACATCGCTGCCGTTTTTTGGGCATTTTTAACAGTGTAGCAAATATTATTTGATACTGCTGTAATGTGAAAAAAAGATATTGCAATTTAGAATAAAAAGCCTAAAAAATGAAACTATTTGGCAAGATTTTCTCTCTCTGTACTGTTGAGGGCTGTCCATAAAATACGTGACGACAAGTTTAAGATTTTTACATCCCCTCTCCTCTTGTTACGGTTCTTCGCAATTTTTTCCAGGGATTGAAAAAGCAAAGCAAAGCAAATCAGCAAACAGCAAGCTAAAATTTGCTTTGCTTTGCTGTGACGGAGAAATGCTGTGCTTAAAAAATGCTGTGCTTATTTTCAGTGCTGTGCTGAAAATCGAAAATTTTTATTGCTTTGCTTTGCTTTTTGTACTTCGTTCTGCTGTGCTTAAGCAGTGCTGAAATTTGCTTAAGCAATGCTTAAGCAATTTTGATTTCTTTTCGTTTGACTTTTTTTTAGAGCAAAATCCATTTTTTTTTGGAAAATAGTACAGAGCAAAATAAAATTAGGGTGGAAATTTCTGAACAGCACATGACTTTCTTATACAACAAAAAAAAAATTTTTTTCAGGAAAATACCCTAGAGCAAAATAAAATTACGGTGGAAATTTCTGAACAGCACATGACTTTCTTATACCACAAAAAATCGATTCTTAAATATAAAAATACACTATTTTAAAGACACGGGTTTTTTATTTGTATGAATGGGACATAGATGACATAGTAAAACATTAATACTGCACTGAAATCAGGGTTTGAATTGGTTTGTTTGATATCGAAAACACAATGACGCGTCAAGGCATGTGTAAGCTTTTACATTTCGATGCTTCAAAAGTAAAACCAGTGGCTTACTATGGGACGATTTAAAATGGCGCCTCGCTTTGACGCTCCGTTTCCCCAACTCATTGCACGACATCATGTCCAATATATGTTTCAGTGTATCACCAACATAGGTAAATTTATTTTATTTTTCAGTTAGTTCATCAATGCCCCATTCTATATCCAAATCAACATACAAAATAAAAAACCCGTGTCTTTAAAATAGTGTATTTTTATATTTAAGAATCGATTTTTTGTTGTATAAGAAAGTCGTGTGCTGTTCAGACATTTCCTCGCTAATTTTATTTTGCTCTAGGGTATTTTCCTGAAAAAAAAATTTTTTTTTGTATAAGAAAGTCATGTGCTGTTCAGAAATTTCCACCCTAATTTTATTTTGCTCTAGGGTATTTTCCTGAAAAAATTTTTTTTTGTTGTATAAGAAAGTCATGTGCTGTTCAGAAATTTCCTCCCTAATTTTATTTTGCTCTAGGGTATTTTCCTGAAAAAAATTTTTTTTGTTGTATAAGAAAGTCATGTGCTGTTCAGAAATTTCCTCCCTAATTTTATTTTGCTCCGTAGGTACTATTTTCCAAAAAAAGAAATCGATTTCCCTGTATAAAAAACACAAAGGAAACGAAATCAGCATTGCTTAAGCAAATTCTAGCACAGCATTTCCCACTTGATTGCTTCGACGAAGCATTTTTTTGCTTTGCTGGTGCTTAATGCTCCTGAAGTGCTTTGCTTTAATCAAAGCAATTTACATTTTACTCAGCACAGCAAAGCATCAGCATCAGCACGAGAATTAAGCAAAGCAATTTAAACCTTGATTTTTTCCATAAACCATTGCCATACACTATCGTGAACCACCTCCTTTGCCCTAAAAGAGTAGCGTATTTCCTGGACGGCCCCTAGAGGGTTCAAAAAACTTTACAAATGTATCCAATTCATCCCTAGTCCGTAATCTAGATAAAATTGTAGATGTGAAAGTAAAATTTTAGGATTTATCCGTAATAACAAAAACTACAGAAAAATATTTACAAAATTTGGCAATATTCATAAAAATTTCATTTGTTAAAAATGCAAAAATTCCCATTTAATTTTATTGAATCATATCAAAAGCTCCAAAAAGCCTTGTTGATTAAAAGCAACCACATTGTGGTCTTTTGCAAGCGATAGCAATTTTGGTAGCCATTTTTTGCTTGAGAAAGAAAAACAAAAGAAAATAAATAAAGCTTCTAAACGAGCGAGTATACTTGGAATATAATTTACTTGAAATATTCAGCACTTCAATGAGAAATAAGAATTTTTGATTTTAGTTCGGCTGATCGCAAGGCTGAAATTCGGTCATTTATTTGGCCAACACCAGCTGTTTTAACAGAGAAGACGATCATCACTACAATCGAATTGCCTCGAACCTAAATTTATACCAAGAGGTCAGCCTCGATTACAAAGTTTTAATCAAAATACATAAACTTGTTCGGCATTTCACACATGAATTCGTAAATATTTTTGTCCGTTTGGATGGTTTCTTGATTAGGCGCATGAAACTTTTATATTGCATTAAAGGAACAGAATTTTTGATTTCATTGATTTATTGACAGGGATGGTAAACGAGAAAAAGTAGTAACGTTATAAATTTCGTTACGCAACGAAATTCAGATTTTCTTTCGTTACGTTATATCGTTTTGTAACGGTAAAAAATTCATTTCGTTATGTTATAACGTTTTTATTTCGTTACACATTGTATTGAAACTGAAATTCTAAAAAATGCACATTATTAATAGTTTGTTTATCACAAAGTAATTCAGTTCAGCTTTTATAACAATAGAAATAAATTCCATAGAAATAAAAACAATAAAACATAACAAAAATTGATAAAACTTAACAAAGAGAAAATACAAATAAAAACAAAAAAAATCCAAAACAGTCATTTTCAAGTTTAAAAGAATCAAAATAAAACTCGTTTTAAAAAAAAACTGCCCAACAAAAACGACATTTTTTGAGTTGCCAAAGATATTTCAGCATATTTTGACGTCGCTGATTCTGAATCGGACTTTCCAGATGCACTCTAGTTCTACAGATACGAAAAACAAAATATTTTCGATACCAAAAAAGTTGCATGTAATAATATTTTCTTTTTCTATTGGAATTTCTTGGCTTATCGGTCATTAAAATATATATATATTTATAACAAAATGTTATATTATTTTTGTGGATGTTTTCACACCCAAAATTCCCCCAACAGATCAAGCATGTTTGCTCTGAAACCCTATTAGGAGCCTATTTCTGGCACGGAAGCTGGCTCGACGTGATCAGAGCGTGCTTTACCAGCTTCCACGCAGGCCTACAGGATTTTGGTGTGGTAGTCGATACGAGCACTTATACCTCGATTGCCACATATTTTCTTTTTCGTATCCCCTGAAATAGAGTGAATCAACACAAAGTCTGATTAATAATCAAAATGTGATTAAAAATATTACTCCCAAAAAACAGCTCTGTGGAAGTATAATGGATGAATGTTTGTGGAAAATTTCACAAAAAAATAATCATCCTAATATATAAAAATGAGTTGGTGTCTGTCTGTATGTTCCTCTTTCACGCAAAAACGGCTGAACCGATTGACTTGAAATTTGGCATGAGTGTCTGTAGTAGTTCTGGTTCCAACATAGAAATACGGAGAAGTAGCGCGAGGGGTGGGGGGAGTAAGAGGAGGGGGTAAAGTCATCTCGAAACTTAGTTTTCCCTATATGTTACTCTTTCGGGGGGAAACTACTGAACCGATTGGCCTGAAATTTGACATAGATATTCGTCGGGGGTCCAGCCCCAACATAAACCCATTAAAAAGTAGCCCGAGAGGTGGGGGAGTAAGGGGAGGGGGTAAAGTGATCTCGAAACTTAACTCTTCCTCTATGTTACCCTTTCGCGGGGAAACTACCGAGCCGATTGGCCTGAAGTTTAGCTCCAACATAGACTATAAAAAAAAGTGAAAAAACTTAACCCGGCAACGACGGGTATGCAAGCTAGTATAAAATAAAATAAGGCAAAGATAAATAAATGACGAAAAAACGAAATCATTTTTTTTCAGTTTTTGTTAAGTATTGCGTTATTATAACGAAATTAAATTTATATAACGTTATAACGTAATTTTGAAGAAAAAGCCGGAAAAGGATGTCTTTATTTTGTTACGTTACGATAACGTTTCCCAGCCCAGTTTATTACTGAAGAATATTTGGGGTTATCGATTTATAAAGATGTTTGTGATAGGAATTTTCGTACTCAAGATGATCAGAACCGAAATTTCTTATAAAAAAAATATCCTAATTCTAACTTTTTATCAAAATTCAACGACACATGACTTAAATTTAAAAAAAACGTTTTTACACAATCAATACTATTAAAATCACGATTACGTTGTGATAATGCAGAGATAAAATTTTTCTAGACTTGATCAGTTGATCTTCGACCAAAGTTTATTTACCAAAATTGTTATCAAAACATGTGAGAATCATAATAGCATAGCAACATCGTAATAAAGCATTTACCAATTAACGTTCAAAAATAGATTATAGAATGACAATAAAAGATAAACAATGAGCTGCAAGCTTTTGTCCAGGTAGCAATTTTCGCAAAAAAAAATATGCCCCAATGTTTAAAAATCTCAAGGACAATCTCAGACGGTAAAGTAGTTTTATTTTTAAACATTTTTTTAATTGACATATGTATAAAAAAAAATCGTGATTAAATTTCTCAATTAAATTTAGATCTGGAATTAATTTGAATTTGAATATGAGAGAAGCTACGAAGCTGAATTAAGTCAACATTTGATTAAATAATCGCATTTAAGCAAAGAAATTATAAACCATATAAACTATTCCTATCAACACAGACAATGCCTCTGAGAATGTATTAAAATTATGTTAAATCAACTGTGATACAGTAAATGATTCACTGTGGTCAAAAGTTTCTTCTTTGACTAACGCCAAGTTTATTTTCCGAAGATATCACTTTAGCTGAACGTACGCGTGACGAATTCGTTTCAACGGAAATAGAAATGACGTCACATTAGTACGGTCCAAAATTATTAATAAATATCGAATGGAATTCCCCCCATTCGAATAATCTCTACAAACTTAAGCCTAAATCAAAGTATGTGAAAATGAGAAAAGCTCTAAAGTTAGAGAATATGATCAAATCGATTGCACCTAGACGACCTTCCGGTGACGTTCATCTACCTGTAGTGATCAGTCTTTTATGATGTCTGTAGTAAAGGTAGTTTACTCGTTCGAATAAAAAATGAATGAAGGCTAAAATTTCATCATTCATCATTGAGCTTTGTTCATTGGACCTTACCATTAACTGCAATTAGTTGGATTAGAAGTAATGCAACCGTGTTTCACGGCACGTAATTGCGGAATTACAGAAATTTCCTTGTTACGTTGTGAAATTTGTAAACAAGAATCCAACGCAGTAGGAAAATTTCGAAATGAGATCGAGCATGCTTTATTAAGTGAGGCCGCTGACGATCGCCTATTTCCTTTGTTTTGGTATAAATAAGATTGTCCCATTTCAGGAATGATGAAAATCTTTCCATTGTTTTTCTCAAAACGGAAATTTAAAAAAAATATTTGAGAGGCGTTTCACACACAGATAAAAAAAAACACATAAACGCTAACGAGCAGGTGATTATGAAAAGTTTACGTGTCCTGGAATTTGGTGATTCATGGCCACGTATTATTTCGCTATTCATCCTCCGAATTTCAAAATTTCGACTAATTTTAAATAACTCTGATTTGGAGGTAAATTAATTATTGCAAGAATTTCGAGAGTTGAAATTATTTCAATTTTAAAGAAAGACATTTAACCATTGACAATGAAAACCAAAAAAAAACAATTGAAAAAAAATCTTGCTTATCTGTGAAAATGTCAGGTAAACAATTTAAAAGCAATTCAAAAGAAAATAAATTTGAAAAAGAAAAAGAAAAAAACTTGAGTTACAAAAAACTTTTATATCAATATTGACAGCAAAAATCAGATGAGACTATTTGAATACAATTCTATAAACAAGCTTTTTGATGGTTGGTTTTCTAATAAACATAAAATCAAGAAAAAGTGCAATTCAAAACTGTATCGCAAAGTCTTCAATAGAATCTTTCATATCCACTAGAATTGTTCCTAAAAAAAATTAGGAATCACGAAGCGAATAACGTTTGTTTTCTATACTTTTTTTACAGTCTAATAGAGGGAAAATTATCCAAATTTTTAAAAGATGTCAACAACTAGAGTAAAGACGATATCTATATGTATATGAGACGATCAGAGCAAAAGGGAAATTCAACTCCAGAAATTACTTTTCTAGATAAATGACTAAAATTTTTGAACAAATTACCAGCGAGTAGAAAAAATTTGCATTTGAGAAAAATGTATAAAAAGAAATGCTTTTTCTTAAAAGACTCATACAAAAATTTATCAGTTGTGCATTAGACCCTTTCACTCTCATAGGATGAGTTCTTTTATTATCTCAGAGAACTCTGAGCGCTCTAATCAACCCTCTATCCGTTCTTTTATTCGCTCGAAGTTCTCCGAGATCTCTGAACTGTGTCCTATAATTCGTTTGCCGAGGACTTCGAGAAAATCGAGATAGCCTCAGTTTTTGGATTAAAATTGGAAAAGCCATGCATTTTTAAGAAATCTGGGCTGGAAAATTAATCGAAAATGAATTTAATGAAATTCGCTGAACATCAAATAATAAAAAAAAAAGAAAACGTGAAATGTTAAAAGTTTCTTTTATAGAAAAATGGGCAAAATGAACATTTTTTATTAATTAAAAGAGCTTTAACGCAAACTATCACTTTGAAATATACTTTTTGACGCAAAAATATGTCTTTATTTAAGTTCAAAATTTAAGTGAGATAGACGACTCGAACTGTCCCAAAATTATCTCGATTTTCAAGTCGATCAAAAATGATCTTCTCGCTCTATTCGTTCAATTGAGATTATCGAACGAAAGTGCAAATATAAAACTTTTGTTAATAGAATGCACTTTTATTAATAACATTTGTTAATACTTTAATTCTTTTATTCAAAAACTACACTAACACGGGAATACAGCCAACGCGCTCGTGACGCTCTCTTGACGCAGCGAACTGTCAAAAAACTTCATACGTGGCTACAACCAACGCCGTCTGACGGCGAACAATGCGCTTGACTAACTTTTATTTTCCATGCCGGCGTCAGGCAGCGTTGATTGTAACCAGCTCAAAGCCATAGTTTTTAAAAATTCTTTTAAAATTAATTATTTTGAAATAAAATTAATCGCAGTTGTTAAAAAACTATTCAATATTATATAAAAAATCGTCAGGGAATTTCATATTTTTTTTTTTTACAAATTGAAGTTGAAAGATATATGTATGTGTCACTTTATCGCCATTCGTAAGCCAGCACATTTTTATGGCGGCCCCATTTCATTGCGTAGGTTGCGTCAAGACGACGTTGGAAAGCCAGAAATCCCAAAGTCACGATTTTGTTGATTGAATTTGTTGTGAGCGCCTCGAATAATTTACAACACAAGTTTATAAAATATTAATACTTTTCATACACGACAAAACCTTTAGTGCGGGTTTCACGAAACTTTTGTGGGCCTCTAAATCAAGTTAGCAGTCACTAAAAATTTCGTGAAACCCGCCATTATTATAAAAATTCCGTTAATGTAATTTAAAACCTCTTTCACATATGATGATATCATTCACACTTTTTTCCCCTCCAAGTAAAAAAAAAACCTTTGAAAAACAAAACATTTACGTTGAATAACTGGATTGAAATTTGCTCGCCCCATTAAAATATCGTAAATATTATTTTTTCACAATATTGTATTGGATATCAATACCTAAATATCTATAATATTGAATTACTTCTTGATTCTGGACGATAGGTAACCACAAAACAATCCGTTGACGCATCAAATTTAGTGCAAATGTCGAGTCTAACACTCGGATTCAAGAGATTTTTAACCAGAAAGTTTAGAATATTAACTAAAAGTTCAGAAATACTATAATTACCAGGGGGCAATCGTCAAATACTCTATATGATGACAGAAAAAATGTTTATTTAAAAAAAACCATTTGTATAGGAGATGGGGAAGCAGCGGTCTGATTGGATTTTTATGTATGGATGAGTTATGTAAAATCCTTTTCTAAAAACTTTTCACCTGTATAAATTTATCAATATGACTCAACGTTTTCGAGAAAATAGCAAAAACTGTTTCGTTTGTATGGAGGAGGAGGGAAGGAATGGTCAATTTTGGTCCATTCAAGAACTTAGCCTAGCCATTGCCGAGAAACGTTACTATAAAAATTTCAAGTCTCTAGCTCAATTCTTTCGAAAGTTATGGCGGTCACGGACAGACAGAAGGACAGACGGACAGTTGGACAGACAGACAGACGAGCATACGGAAATCAAAAACATTTGTCATCCTCCACCCTGGCGTAAGGCATTTTTGTATCCAATGATTGATTCGATACGTTACAAACGGTATACTAAATCTAATATACTCTTATATTATAATATTTCATCTAGAGCAGTGGTTCTTAACCTGGGTTCGATCGAATCCCAGGGGTTCGGTGAGTCAGTCTCCGGGGTTCAGCGGAGATCAAAACATATTTTATTTTTCCAATTAAGAAGGGTTCGGTGAACGCGCATATGAAACTGGTGGGGGTCAGTACCTCCAACAAGGTTAAGAACCACTGATCTAGGGTATAAGAATCAATTGGAATGTATAAGAAATATCAATTTCAAATCGCATAGGGAACTTCGTTCATGCTAAGTGTACATCTTTTATTTGTAAACTAAAATTAAAGAATTCAATCGGAATGTCTTGATCAAATAAATATTTTGATTTTCGCCATAAACAAAGAATAATAAAATTCTTTTAACATAAATTGAATTCGGATACAATATCGACCACATTTTCCAAGGCTTAGCGTTACTAAAATAAGCTCACTTTATGAACAATAATGAGAGTCTTATTTCCTGCTGCTCTTATGTTGAATTGTTTCAGTAAAGCGGAAAAAAATCTCAAACTGGTCAATCAGTCGGGTAGCATTGAAACTGGAAAATATGCCGCGATAATTTCTTCAGTATTTTAACCGATCGCCTCGTGATTGAAACGTGATCACATCAACTTGTTTGACTTGATTCATGAACTCATTTACAGAACTGACATTTTAATCTAAAATAAGGTTTTTTTAACAAGAATAATTTTAATTTTAAGCGCTAATATCTGAGTTCGTGTTGCCTGGAAATTAAGTGAGATTTGTTTATCTTGGCAATAACATATGAAAGATATATAGGTGACAGATCTCTAAAAAAATCTCTAAGGCATGTTAAGTCTAATGTGATATAGCAAACAATATATAATGAAACATAAGAAACATAACAAAAGCTATAATTGCCAATCTGGCAAGTGAACGGCGTGAACGGCGAACAGTTGTATCAAAATTCCACTTTGAAGTCAAACTTTTCAAAAAGATTTTTAAAAACTTATTCCAATCGGATTTTGATGTATGGGAGTTTTATGTAGAATCATATCTTAAATAACTTTTGTTCTTGCACAAGATGCACAAAAAATGTTTTCGTTCGTATGGGGGGTACCTCCCTTAAAGGAATCTGCGTAAAATTTCAAGTCTCTAGCTCAATCCGTGCGCCAGCAATCCGCACCACAGACGGACGGACGGACATGCAAAATTTAATTTTTTTTATAATTCTAATTTTGTGTGTGATGACGGGATCTTGATCTTGGCGTTACAAACGGTGAGGCAAATTTAATATACCCTTGGGTTTCACCATACGGTTATAACAACTCTTTGATGGTGAAATGCTTAGCTCTTAGACTTGGAAAACTACAAAACTATTACGAAATCTTGAATTTGGTATAAGAAACTCAGTTGTGTTGTATCGATGGTAAATATTTAATCGTTGAAAACTATTATTCAAATCCATAGGAAAGTTTTTCGAAATATACAAACAACCTTTGCCCTCATAAAATAAACATTATTACATCAACATGTATGAATGTATTTGAAAATCAATGTTGATAAGAATTGTCTATTCTTTGTATAACAATTTTTTTGTCCAAATGGTCATAAATGGTTATCACTTCAAATGAATGCAACCTAGATTACCTAGAGGTCAATAAAAATAAACCAGACTGACAAGAACACTTGTATAAAATCGGAATAATTCTTTTGTTATCATCGCTTTTGCACCTAATTTAATGCACGCACCGGATGCCAATTCCTCTATCAAAATGTACTTGGAAAAACGCTAACAAAAAATCAATATATTTATCAATTTAGGCGATTTCAATAAAACTTGAATAATATATTACACAGTATTATGTTCTCCTAGCGAAATAATCTAATGATAGCCACTTGTTACATCAGTTTTTCGCATTTTATACAAAGTCATCCACTTATAACGTTCGTGAGTTGTCTGTAATCTCTGAGCGTATTCAACAGATTGAAACTTGTGCTTCACATGGCCTTTCACTTTGAGTACTATCGTTATATCTTTTACTTCCACGAATTTGAAATAAAAATTGTCACAAAATGTGAAATCTTTCACAAAGAGGCAGCTTTATAGTTTTTAATATTTCGTGCAGCAATAAATCAAACATTAAAACAGAAACAATGACGCTCTAGAATAATATTATATTTTTTTACGACGCCCACTATTTCTTTGTTAAATTAAATAGAAGCCATTTATTGCTGGATTACTTTCAAAAAGTCTACTGCAGCAGCATAGGGCAATTCCTACAACTAACACATGTATGGTAGACACTTGTTTTCAAGTGAGAAAACAAACCAGCTGTCAAAAATTTTGCCATTTAAATTGTATCTTCGATAGTTTCTAATTCTATGAATATTGCGAAAAATGTATCAAATACTCTACCTCGTTTTTTCCAATTCTATTTTGAAACTCAACTGTCAAAACTTCAATAAAATTATTGAAATTGCATGTGTTACTTGATTGACATTCATAACTCTACAGTATTTTTCATATATTTCAAAAGTTCTATGAAAAGTTTTGTTGTTGCGTATCTTTAGTTACCTAATCTTTGCTCAGATCATGTCGATAAAAAAAAGTGAAGCAAAATGCATTCCAAAATGTTTGTATTGTATTTCTCTACGCACAATCATAAAAATTTGCCTGAGGTAAGGTGGCTTAACAATTTACTGGATTTTCAACATTCCTAGTGCAATCTAGTTTGCCTTTTCGGTAACAACCTTAAAGCCTTGGAACTTGAAAAATAAACTAATAAATTACCTGAAAATGTTTGCTTTATCTCTCCTCGAATGTAAGTATCCGTGTTAAAATTTCAGTTTACGATATAAGATATTTACAACAAAAGCTGTCAGACGAAACTGTAATTAGCTTACATTCGGGGTTGGGAGTCAAAAAATCCGATTAGGAAATGATAAAATATAAATACAGAGCTCGCCATATTAGCATTTGTAAAGGAATTTAAAAATAAACTATAATTAAACTAGATACCATTGTGCCGAGTCGATAAAATCTAGCAAATACTTCTATTATTCGAAATTTATCAGATTTCAGTACAAAATTTATATGAAATTTTGTACTAAAATGTGCTAAACTGCTAGTAACGGCATTTGTTAAATTTTATTCACTCGGCCATTTTATACTGAAAGCAAATTAATTTTCTGTATGAAGGGGAGTTCATACAAATTCAATGAAATATGATTCCTGTTCATGTAAAAGCAGCAGAAAAGAAAAATTCTTTTGAATACACAATTGAGAGACCCAGTCCCGCCTTGGAAAATAATGCCATAAAAAGGAATATGCCACGTTCATTCGAAATTGCATAAACCAGATAAGATTAAAAATTAGCTCAAAATCAAGGGAAAATCATCCTAAAATCTTAAAGAAAACAAATGGAAAAATGTAAGAACACGAATTTTCTTTAAAGTTAAAGTATATTCCACAAATAATCTTTCAACAAATGTATTTTTAGGGTGTGATTTCTAAATTGTGTTTAGTTTTTAAAAGTCCACAGTATTTGGAATTTCATACAGTAAAATCTCCCCAGAAAAAAGGTTCTCGATCAATTCTAGTCAAAAATTAGATATTACACCGCAAGGATCACAAGGATTAAAATTCAAATCCTGTTCAAACAATTTAATTTCATTCTAGATTTTAACTCCATTTGATAAAAATTGAAAATTTTTGATTTGTTTTTGATTTTAGTAAATTTTAGAAATCACATTCCCATTTCGAAATCATGATTAAATCAAAAGAAAATATGGACTTAACTGTTTTTGGCGTTACCTTCTTCGTCTCTCGAATTCTTTCATCAAAGCCAGAATCGAGTTGATTGGGAAGAAATGCGATCACATTATCAGTAGTGTCCTCAGATTGATCAGTCTTATTTTCAATTGGATTTTCTCGGTGGCTCTCGACGGCAAAGATTTCGATTTCAGCACGCGATCCTGCCGTTAGGAGGTTTACAGATTTGCCATCAGGCATATCCCGGCTTTCCTCTTTGTTTCCCCCATCATCATCGGCCTCATCATCAGTATCATCTTCGTCGCTCTCCTCTTCCTCGTCAGTCTCTGAATCTTCATCATCGGAATCATTGCAAACCTGGAGTACACCATCTGCTGCATCCTCACTGAAGCAGATCACAAAACTATCGTCACTGCATTCGGACAATTGCCGTTCTCTTTGCGGTCGGCAGAATCTGCCAGATGAGGTAGACGACGCGGGGGAGGTTGCAATAATAGTCGAATCAGCATCATGGCTGAAAATCACGAAACTGTCGTCGCTATCACCACATTCTGAGACTTGGCTAGCGCGTGACGACGGCCGTAATCCCATGGGGCCGCCGCATCTCCTTCGAACAGGATTTGAGAACTCAATGAACTCGAAATAGGCGCACTTCTGCTTTGGCTCTGGCTCCCAGCTAGGCAGGACTGTCAACGGTACAGTTGTATTGGTTGACGTCGATGGTATTGTTACTGAGGCCGTTGCTGTGAGAACTGCTGGTCCTGTTCTTGTTGTTGGTGCTGCTGTTGGCGGTGCAGATGGTGTTGGTGGTCGCCTGGGAGTCGGAAGGGCAGGGAAATCCTCGGATGTGAAAATGGCAACAACCCCAGCCGAATCCATACCACACTCCTGCTTCTGTGGCTGGGAGCGAGAAATCTTACTAGCGTTTAAATCGATGAAAACAGTCTGTAGATGAGTGTCGGGAAACGACTTCTCCGCACTGAACGTGTTGTAGTGCGGGGAAGGAGGCTGATGATTCTGTTGTCTACCGGTAAATTGTTGATCCGCACCGTGTTTGTAATTGTTCCTGTACTTTGGATTATAATAGCGATGATGGTCTGAATAGAAATCACAGCCTGGATTGATTAGACCGTTAACGAAGTTCTTGATACCGTTAATCAAACCGTTGCCTGAATTATTGTTAACAGTACCGTTCGCAATGTAAGCAGGTGGTTGATATGCACGAGACGCCGTGTTGTGGAGATTCCTCTGTTGCTGGTGATGATAGTTTTGCCCTCCTTGCAGGTAGCATCTGCTCGTCACATTACCTGGACAGGGTCGTTGGACAGAATTCATGTTCATCGTCCCGCCGACAACGTACCCCTTGCCAATAAAATTGTTACCTGCTGCACTCATGTTTGGTTTACGGTTGTTACCGCTTCTGTTTCCAATTGTGAACATCTTCGGTGCTGATTTTGACGTTTGCTTAGTTGTGTGACCTTGTCGTACACACCTCTTGCCTGTGTTTGTGATGTTTTGCTTGCAAAGCAAAAAAAAGTTCAGCCAACTTTCTGCCCGAACTGTACGTGCTTACGTCACGCAAGTTTTACGCGGAATTCGTGTTTAAAGCTTTCTGCACTCACACAAACGACTTTTCGAGTTTTTTTCCTTTTATCGACAAAAATATTTGATAACTCGAGGGAAATCCAAGAATTAATTTCTCTACTTCTCTAGGAAATTGTTCCTTATTCGCGTTTTCCTCAAATAGTCCTGTTTATTGATTCAATTTACGTATTTACACGACGAAATATAATAAAATAACAAAAACTTATAGAGAAAATTTTCTAATTATCGATATTTAGAGGAAAATAAAAAGGAAAAAATCACTTGAAAAATAATGTCCTAAGCGAAAATGATTTCGTTTCGAGTTAATCACGCCATTGTGAACAATTTCTATAAATCGGTAATGAAAATGACTTAATAATTTGTTGAACTAAAAATTCTCGTGGCATTTGATTATTTAAAAGTCCGTGGCTACAGTCGATTTTCTTTATTTTTCGTACGTTTCCAACACTAAATTTCTTCTTATTGTTTCTAATTATTGAACAATTGCTGACTGCCTTCATTTTCATTTGAGTTATCACTGGCACTCGAATTGTCTTTCCATTATTCAATGGTAATTTCTTTGCACAAATGATTCTATTTAATTTTCGTCCGTATTTTATCGATTTCTCATTTATTTCGTAAACACTGCGATAACTTGATTTATTTTCTGATTCCTCAATTGATAATGATTCCATTATTATTTCGAAACACCGTATTATAGGAAAATTACTTTAAGATATTTAATTGCTTTGTATGTTTTTCAGAAAATCACTTTTAATTTCTATCTGACTTTTTACATGTTTCTTTTTCCGACATCTTGAATAAACTGTGACAATTCGAAATACGCGAAGAAGCAGAACCCTGAACTTTTGTCACAAATGATGAACCCTGAACTTTTGTCACAAATGTAGCACACGTCGTGGTTTTATTTTTTGACGATGATGGTTTATTTTTTGACTTTAAGTATTTATTTTTTCACTGTGTTTAGAATTTTCACACGTAATTTACCGTAATAGTAATTAAATTCCAAACGTTGAATGATTTTTTTTATTGCACAACTAAAATACGCAGAATATTCAACATTTTTCGAATAAAAAATAATCGCCATTTGGCAGCACTAAAAACGAAAAAAAATGTTTTCTTAATTTCTTCAATAAAATATTCATTTTGCTATTAACTGTGCGCTTTTATTTATATTTCTCCTCATTGCTAACAAAACAAACAGTTTTTACAGAGATTTTCAAATGAATTTCATGTGCAATTGGGACAAATTATTGCATCATCTTTTTGGCTGTTGGCGCATTTTTTAAATTTATTTTGTTGTAAATTCAAAAAAAAAATCGAATTTTTGGTTTCGACAATTTTTAGTAACATTTCCCAAAGTAGCACTACACACAAAGAACCCATTTAATTTATTTTCGTTTTATTAGTCCTTTCCAAAAAATTTTAACTAATAAATTTCTGACCTGTACAAAAAAAATCACAGAAATTTTTCATCGGTTTTTATGTACTTGTACATTTAAATTGTTACGTATAGTTCAAATATACAAAGTGATATGTTCTTTAGCAAATTATTACACTAGTTTTGTGGGAACAAGCTCGAAATAGAAAAAATAAAAGTCAGTGACACCAGTAATTCCGTTGCAAACTTGAAAAAAATTAAAAATTTGTATATAACCAAAAAAAACTTTAAAAATTGTTCCCTGCAGCACGAAAAAGTGAAATAAACTCCGATTTAAAAAATCTTCAGAAAATTTGACATCTGGAAAATATTTGACTTTGTGCTCAAAATTGGAAACAACAAAAAAAAATGTTGAGTCATGAAAAACTTGAAAAAAAAATCCAATTTCAGGAACAGCTTTTCAAAAAGCAAACAGAAAATTATAGCTTTAAAACACCCTTTTAAAACCCCGTGAAAAACAAAAATTTTAGTAATAACATTCTATCTAATTAAAAAGTATTTTTAAAATTTGTAAAAAAATCTTCAGCATTTTTAACGGGGAAAAAATAAACACATCTCTAAATATTTAGAATTTACTTATCTGTAGAAATATCCGGACCGAAGTTGGCAACAAATTGATTGATATACCTCGTAAACAATTTGTAAGACGAATAAAATTACTAAATTGTGTAAATCTTTTCAAAGTCCTATATGTAAAAAGAAATTTCCAAAAACCAGTGCGGAACAAATTTATTGCGTAGTAACAATAAATATTACTATTATTACATTTTCAATAGTTTCTATTCCTATATGTCCTTTTTTTTGACTAAGTTCTATTTAAAATCTATTTTGGCGAAATTCCAGACCGCATTTACAAAAATAACAGAATAAGGAGTGTCTGTAACGAAGAAGGGTTTTAGCAAATTTTGTTATACAGAGAATGATGGAATAAAACAGAACTTCAATTTGAAAAGAAACAAATATTTTTCATTCCATAACACCATAAAAATTCAAATTTTGTTTTAGAATTGTTTTAGATTTTATTTATAGTTTTTGAGTTTGCTTTGGATGTATTTCGTGAATTTTTATTAATTCTTGCAGCCATTTGAAAAATTTCGTTAATGGCAAGCAAAAGTCAAACAAATAAAGTAATGTACGAAATTTTTTTGCATTATATAGAGGTTTCGTTATATGGAGGTTCCACTTTAGTTCCGCAAAAAATACAAAAATGTGTTCTTTTATCATAATAAACATTTAAGGTAAAAATTTAGTTTTCTAAAAACGTTAGACATACGGCAGTTTTTATTAAGACTTCCTCATTTCTCTGCTATACAAAACAAATAATTCTTTGTGGATTTCCCAAAAGATTAGAGGAAGAAGTAAATTGTATCGAAATATTAAGGAGGAATATACGGAAGCGGCATAAATAATGGACCAATCAATATAATGTTTAATTTTGTTTACATATTTAAAAAAAAATTTTTTTGTTTTAACACAAATTCTATTTATTCCAATATTTCATTACAAAAGATTATAAAATAAAAGATATTGAAACTTCAAGAATTTAACCTTTAGGTGCTTACACGAGTAATTTCTAATGTAAAAAAAAAGATTCGAAATAAATAATATTCATTAGCACTCACTTCTTCTTAGTTACCCGCCCATTCTTAACTCGATTCGCTGCCGGCTTTGCATCTTCCGCTTTCGTAGCCTTCTTTTGTGGTTTTCCCTTTGAACCTTTTGCTTTACTCCCCCTTTTCTTTTTGACCGCATCCTCAAAATCATACTCCTCAGAGTCATCAACTCCACCGTATTTTTCTAGAAGTTGATTGAAGAATGATTCAGAGTTGGACAAGCGATCCTGCTGTCTCTTCATTAATTGCTGTTCAAGGCTGCCTTTCTGCTCTTCCTTCATTTTACTCTTAATTTCTTCAGCTTCTTTTTGTTCGCGCGCATACTTTTTATGTCGACGAATACGCTTAGTCTTCGGCTCATTGGTAAATATCTGATATTGTGGAACTTCTTCAGCATCGATCATTGCTGGAAAACAATTTGAGTGGTTAAGATAGAAAGTCGAATGATTAATATGGAAATACTTTTGACGATTTCCTGAATTCTAGGCTCGTCGTCCACTTGCATAAATGGAATGCAGTTCATCATGTAATTAATGCATCCTTTTCCATTCAGATAGGCCTTCTTGATGTCATTTCGTTCCAACTCAGACCCTGTGAAAAATTCCATTTATATACTTCTGGTTTTTATTAACTTCGTTAATAGTGATATTTTACCAACATATTCCTTTTGATAGTTGTCGATATCTTCAACGGAAATTGGCTTAAATATTTTTCTCCAGATTTCCAGCCAGCTAGCGAGCTTTCCTTCATCGTCATCGTCATCAATTATGCCCTTCTCATCGTATAGATCCCGGCGACTTTTGTCGGTCAGGACTTGGTGTACTTTTGCCAGGACTTTGAACTTTTCAGTGGCTTCCTCCTTTTCTTCATCTTTTACTCTATCCGGGTGGACTTTTAGCGATAGCTTATAATAAGCCTTTTTTACTGAAACGAATGCGCCCCATTTTATTGCACAAACCAAGGTAATATCAATTTATTTACTTACTATCTTTTTCAAGACTGTCCTTTTCGATTTCCAGGAGCTCATACAAATCCTTTGTGCCAAAATACTGCTCACACAGCTCCAAAGTCGACGGCATTTTGCCAAGAAATTCGATTTTTCGATTTAAATGGCGCGAACTTTCAACAAAAATTTCGTTTTTTGTGCAACTGTCAAACGGATTAGTGGGACACAGTACTTTTGAAGAACTGTAAAAAGGCCTTTTCATAGAATACATTAAAAGTTATTAAATAACAAATTTTTCTGAGATTAAAACTTTAAATAATGATTATTGCAGGGTGAAAGCGAAAATTAGAAATCTAATTGCGTTGTTTTCCTGCAAAATGAACAATTTTTAGAAGACATTTTCATGCAAGTTTCTTACTTCAAATCGTACTAGAATCAGAGTATTTTGAGTTAGGGATTTTCGATATATTTTGAGATTGCATAAACTTCCCTCTGCTCCCATTGGAAATTCACTAATTATTTTTTTTACTTGTTATTTTAAAAATGTTAATGCGATGTGAGACAATTTGTGTTGAATAATTAGTTTCCAAAAAAGTGCCTTAGTAAAATCTTACTCAGCCTGAGTATTATGAATCACAACAAAAGTTGAAATAACGAAGGAATTCCGCAGAACGTTGAACTTTTTTTTGCTCTAAACTTTTTTAGTGAGTTGTTGCCTTAGCGAAATGTCAACAATTCCATTAAAATCTAAAATTAAATCGCTTCAATGTGGAGAAAACTTATAATTAGCGCACTGCGTTGAAACTCAATTCCTTTATTCGCAATCGAACCGAACAATGTAGATGGAAAACGTATTTTATTGTTCGTCCCAGTGTTTTGTCGGAGTTAAGCCAAGTGAAATCTGGCCGAGAACCACCAGCCATTAAGAAAATATGTCCTGCATTCCACCTGTTACGGGCCGAGTTAATGCAATTAAGTCGCAATTCGAGAATTTGAGCAGTTTAGAATCGTTGGACATTAGCTGCAAAAGTAAACGGTCCAGACCGGAGAACTATAATTTTCAGCGAGCAGCAACAAGTATTGACCTACTAAAGAAGTCCGAGAAAGCAAAGAAAGTGGTCAAGTCGTGGGCAACTAGTGAGATTCCCAAGCAATCCAGCGACTCCTTTCTTTTGAGAAAGAGCAGCAATAACCACTTGGATCCATCGAATGAGTTAAAAAGGGCGTCGCGCCCACTGCAACAGAAAAGGGAGAACATTGAAGTCAAATTGAGTAGACACACAAGCGATCCGGTAAAACGTAGTAGCATCAAACGGAGTCCCGCCTTTAGAATTGGTGACAAGCAGAACAAAACAGTCCTCGTGAAGCAGGCGCCCATTCTGCCGAAAGAATTCGACGAGAATAAAATTGAGGGTCTTCTAACCAAATGCGTAAGCGATGACAAAAAGCTAAAGCAGCCAGGATTGACAGACTCTTTGCGAGCAGCCCTGCGTCAACCACTTCCAACTGGTCCTCCGCCAAAAAAGCCGCCCCGCATATTTGAAACGCAATCACAGGTCAAAGATGAGAGCATTGTGCTTCCCGTGGAACCCAGTAAGACTGAACAAAACGAAATCAAGGATAAAATCAACTTCCTAGAAAGTAACTTATTGCTCAAAAACAACTCTAACAATCATAATCACACTAGTACCAACAATACTAATAATCATAATAATAATAGTAATAATTTTAATGATAAATTGAGCTCAAGTTACGGCGCTGGCAAGGCGAGGCCATTCTTGCAGAAATCGAAAACTGAATTCGCTCTGCAAGGTTCGAAATTTCTCAACTTCATCTCCTGCCATAAGGACACTTCGTCCGTTATTTACGATACTGTAGCGCCCGATGATAGTAGCAATGATAGAATGCCATTACTAATCGATGATGTTCATGGGAAACATCAACAGATTGATTATTTAGCGAATAAATTCCCGAAATCAAAGAATCCGTCCGAACATATTTATATGGAACCATTTAGTCATTTAAGTAATAAAAGGAAAATCAGTTGCCCAAGCATTGCTGAAGAAATTGAAGCCCAAAGTGCCAGTGATCGGGTACAGCTGAGCTCAGCTGAGCTGAATCTGGAGGCTAGTTTGAAAGTAGGAAACTTGTGTCATTGTCCGGAAAATCATTCAAAGAATGACCTTCACTATTTGGTGAGTAAATCATTTTTTCTCTGCATTTTCTTTTCATTCATTTTTTTATTTCACTTACAATTTTTGCGCCAATGATAAAATAGCTAATGATACATCGTTATTCATTTTCATCATTCTACTTTGTTCTTATCAAGTTGTGTCTCAAAGGTCTTATTGTTTTGTTAGTTTTTTTTTTTTTGCAAACTCTTTATTGACATTGTTGGTTGTTTGCAAAATGATTAGTTCGCGTAAAACTATTTGCGTAAATAGCGTAATATTGAATTCAAGGAAGTTTAATTTCTGTATCAAGTTATGGAATTTCCAATTAAATTACTTTTTGATCGTCTCTCCGTATACAAGCTGCCTTAGATTGAATATTTGCTTAAATATTTCATATAATTCTTAAATAACATCAAGTAGAAATGATCAAAACGTCCTTGTCCAAATTTATATCTCTAATTATTGGAATTTTCAATTTATTTTATCGAAATTTTAAAATTTTTAATGCATGATTTTCACAATACGGCCGATTTTGGATTCAAAAAGATAACCATTGAAACAAAAAGGAAAATTAGTTGATTTTAAAGCTAAAAATTCTGACTGGTCACAAAATTTGAAAAATTTCAGTCTAGTAATTTGGAAGCGTAATTTTCTCCATCTGAGCGTAGTTACACTTGGCGATTTTCGGGAAAAACATTTGCGAAGATGGAAAGGAAAAATCGCCACTCGAAATAATGTCTCATCGGCAACTTTCTGCACATATGCAAAGCGTGTGAACCTGTTTGGGAAACGTAGTAGGGAGAAATAATTTTCTTTCTGATCTTAAGCAGACACAGGTCCTTGTTAACTGTCTGGCAACTGAAGCATGAGTGATGTTAAGCCCACACACATATATGTAAACTTGTAAGCATATGATAATAGGATTGCTTAAGCCAAATGTGGTTTACTTCAACTCAAAAGTTGCCGGCTTAAATAAGCCAAGTGTTCAGCTCACACGGACATGATTTCAGCTCACGATTTCGATTCTTCGTTAAATTTCGTTACATCGCTGTGTGTACCAAAAATTTAAAAAAAATACACACTAAACAAATCAAAATTGTTTTTAAATGCCGTGGTGAACACGTTTTTAAAAAATTGTCTTCCAAATATATTTTTTTTTGATTTTTCACTTAAAAAATAGCTTGAAATCTCTTTTTTTTATCCATTTTTGCATCGCAAACTTCAGCTATACTTCCGATTTTACTTTCCATTTCCAAAATGCTTTCCTTTTTTTTATCAGTTTTATTAAATTTTAAACAAAACAATCAAAATGTTTTAACTTATTTGTAACTCTAGATACTTCAGGAATTTCAAACGCAAAATATAGAAATATTTGTCATATTTATTTGGCGCATCCTTTTACACTATTTGGCAAAATACCAAATAAATGTTTGTTAAAATTTTGACAAAATTGTTTTTTTTTTTTCAAATATTTTGCCACATTTATTTGGCGAGCACACTATTTGCCATCTTTGTCAGCCAAAAAATCAGAAATATTTGGGACATCGCCAAATAGTCTAATTCTACCTTAACCGTTTTTTATGATTTACAAATTTTTATCTAATATAAAAATTTAATAAAATATTAAAAAAATAAAAATATGTCTATTCAAATATGTATTTAAATCAAAATAAACTATAAACCGTACAAATCCTTTGCATTTCAAAACATAAAGCCAGTTCTTTTTAAGAAAAATATTTTACACATCAGTATATTTTTTTTAATGTTATTGTGGAATATCATTTAATTTCTTATCAATATTGCTCATATTTTTGCAATGTTAACCTTACCACAGGTCTTAAAACTTCATTCTTATCATTCACAATATCAGATTTGCTTGAAAAGATTAAAATAACAGAAAACACCGCATTGCCCGAGAAATCTTTTAGGTAAAATTTTATAAACTTCTATCTTTGTAATATTCCATTACTACAATACTTTCTTTGTCACGAATAAGGAAGTTACACAATTTTCTGTCGCTTATTTGGAGTAGAGTAGACAAAAAAGCGAAGTAAAATTTTTAATCTCTTTTCTGCACCTCTTCAGAAACCCACAATTTCTTTCGATTATTTTCGCTCGATGAACACATTTATGGCGCCGAAAAAGTATAAAAATACAACGTTTGATATTCGGTGGTAGGATGAAAAGTTTCGGGCCTAACAAACAAAAAATTGATTTGTGATAAATTATTTCCCTTGCCTCTGGCGTCAATCCCCTAGTAGATATGAACACAAAGAATGCACGATTTTGCCCCTAAACTAACTTTTGAATCAGTGAAGTTTTCGCTTTGGTTGAGTACTTTTTGGAAAACGCACAGTCTCTAGTTTCATCCATATATGGGTTTAAGAGCCACCGAATTGCAGGGGGATGGAGGGATGGTTGCAGGGTGTTAACCCCTCACCATCCCCCTACAATTCGGTGGCTCTTGAACCCATATATGGATGAAACTAGAGACTGTGCCTTTTACGAAAAGTCCTCAACCAAAGTGAAAACTACACTGGTTCAAAAGTTAACCCAGGGGCACGAAAAACGCTATTTCTTGCATGGTTCTTTCAGTTATCACAGAGTGGTTTTCGAATAACTGCTTCTGAAAGCTGTAGAGTCAGTCTCTTTTTTCTTTTTCAATTGCTTTTTTGCTTTTTTAATCGAAGTAATAATAAAGTATGATATTCATGAAAAGTTTCAATTTCATTTCCCGAGCACCCCTTGTCAATCCGTTAATCGCAATTTAGTTTTTTGCTGTTTACTTTCACTAGAACTCGATATTTCAAATCGGTATCGAGATATATCGTTATTTAAAGAAATCAGTTTTTTGCGATTCTCTCGATTTTTTCGAAAACTAACGATTTTTGGTGGTTCATTGTATGAGATGAATTAAAGATAATATTGTTTGCCCAAATTTTGTCTTTTACTGTTATCCGCTGGCTTTTACCTTTATTGAGATATTTTCATGATTAGGTAAATAATAGATTTTTCCGAATTGCTTGCAAACTAACGGTTTTTCGAAAAAAAATAGTCAAAAGAAAAATTAAAGATACTCTAAGGCAGCGTTTTCCAAACTGGGAGGCGTGGACTAGTCTAAGGGGAGGCGCGAATATTAGCCAATATTGACAAAAAAAAGTGCACGTGCAGCTAATACAATACGTAACATATTGGTACATATTAACTACTATACTGCTGGTGCTACCTTTACCCCGTAGCAAACATAACGGTTCAAATATTTTTAAGGAAGCCGTGGTAAAATAAAGTTTGGAAAGCCTATAGTACACGGCATGTAAAAAGCACATATAAATGTGGCTCTGACGTCATTTTGACGTCACCATGTGGTCCCAATGGCCACATGCCGTGTACTAGCTCTCTTTGTGACACACACATATGGTACACATACGAATGTGTACTATATGTGGCACTCGTGACACATAAGGATATGTGGCTTTTTCGAATGTCGTGTACTACCTTAGCACATGCAGTTTGTGACTATATGTGACATATTGTCCAGTGGTTACATATAAATGTGGCAGTCACAATATATGTGTCTGCACGAAAACTTGACACAGCATATGGATCGCATGTAGCCCTTATATGTAACTTTTGAATGACATTTCAGGCTGACATATTTAGTGGTTTTAACTAATTTTTTTAATAAATAGTATTTTAGGGGTTTGTTCATCCTGCAATTCGACCATCAATTTCGCGCAGTAGCCTTCCGTATCGCGGCTCTTCAGCCAATTCTTCATCCACATCCTACGCTTTCGCACCATTTTCTGGTTTTTTTTTTTTTTTTTTTATAGATCCAGCCAGAGCTTAGGGGAAGACCCTTTAATGCCGAAGCACAGCTCGGGATGGTTGGAAGGACAAAAGGAGATGCCGATTTATGTTCTCCTTGAACTTCTGCGGGTTATAGTCCGGGGGGAACACATCGGATGGTAAATTGTTCCAAAGTCTTGTTGTTCGCGGAATGAAGGAACCCCTAAACTTTACTGTACGAAAGCGGGGAGGCTCAAGGAAGAAGTCGTGCGCACGTGTAGCTGCACGAGAGGGTCTAGGGAAAATATACCGTGGAGGAATAAGTTGGGAAATTTCGGTGGAACATTTCCCATTGAAATATTTGTAGAATATGCTGAGTACTCCAACAGAGCGACGATGCTCGAGAGACGGTAATGAATCTGTCAAAGACTTGTCTCCAATTAGTCGGATCGCACGTTTTTGGATTCGGTCCAGCAGTTGGAGGACAGTTTTTGGGGCTCCAGCCCAAATGTGCGAATTGTACTCGAGTCTCGGTCGAATGTAGCTCTTGTAAATGTTAAGGACGTCGACTGGTGCGAAATATTTTTTGCATCGTCCCAGGAAGCCTAGGCACTGCGATGCTTCCTTTGCTATTTTAAAAATATGATCACTCCATTGGAGCTTCTCATTTATTTCGATGCCCAACATTCTGATGTTTTTTGAGTCACTAATGGACTCACTCATAAATTCGACCGTTTCGGGGGATTTTTCGCATTTCATCGATAACAGCATTGATTGGGTTTTAGATGCGTTGAATTCCACACGGTTGATTCTGCCCCAAGCCAGAATTGTGTTTAAATCAGAATTCAAAGATCTAATTTGCTCACTGCGTTTCGATCGAACTGCAATGGCGTTCGATTCTGCAGGTGAACTGAAATGGTAGGATGCGTCAAGGGAGCTGTCATCAGCGAAACAATAAAGTGGATTGAGAGTGAGAGATAGTAGATCATTGATAAATATTAAGAAAAGCGTAGGAGCTAGCTAGGTGTTCGCGGTTTTCGTTTTCTTCATTTTCCAAAACCTGCGCGGCCATAATAGCAACAGCAGCCCACTTTCTTTTCGACATTTTCACAACACTGAAATGATGAAAATGATCTGTCAAACATGAATCGTCTACATACGAATGGTTGCATGTCGCACATCGTGTACTAGAAAACCACATATATATGTGAAATTGTGATGCGCACATGCGATATGCGCATGCTGCGTTGGATACCGTGTACTAGCGATATATATGCAACCATTCATATGTGCACTCAAATGTAACCACAGCATATGCGACCACATTGGTTACATATGGACATATGGATTTTGGGACAAAAGACACATGCCGTGTACTAGCACATTTTTCCCGTATGCAACCACTGTGTCACATACGAAATGTGTACCCAAAATGCGACACCTTCTAGTGACGTCAGAGCCACATTTATATGTGGCTTTTTACATGCCGTGTACTATAGGCTGAAACCACTGCTAAAAGGCAAAAATCTTTTACCGTAACTGGATATCTTTTACCGTTACAAGGATACTTCAGACTTTGTAAAATTGCAATTCATATTTATATATAAACAAATATTTTTTTCATCGGGTTATTGTGTAAATTATGCACAAACGTGTTTGTATAAGAAAGTCATGTGCTGTTCACATCAGATATTTTTAACTTAATTTACACATTCCAATAACGTTTCTTCATTCATAAATAACTACAATTTGCTCAACTCTTTGTTTTAAATGAATAAACTACTAAGCTTCCCATTAAAAAACAATTAAAATTCAAATAATATTTTTAAAAAAATACTTTTTTTTAAAGTAGATAACACAGCTTCACTTGTCGTGTTATCTACTGTTTGAAATTTTTGATAAAATACATAAATTTTTTTTGTTATCTTTTATGAAAAAATATACACAGATGAAACGCTGGGCAATCACATCTTCGCGCCTTCTACCAAGAACCAAACCAACGAAATTGAAATTAAAACAAAGCGAAATTCAACAATAGACGCATTGTTTATTGAATTTTATCATTATTATTATTATAGGAACTATGAAAATTGTGTTGTTTGTGTGAACTTTTTATAATTCTACATAAGTGTATCATAGAAGTTAATTAAAGATAAATTCATTAAACGACATCGCCATTGAACATATTTGTGGCAGTTTGTGTAAAATGTAAACCCGCCGCTGAATAGAATTACTGAGTAGTTAGAAGATCGAGGTTTTTCTTCAATTTGGGCGGGGAGCGCAACAATTCATTCGGTTTTTCTATTACTCATAGAAAAAGGTAAGCAAGCAATCGAATAAATTCAGATTTGGTTTTAATTGTGTGCCGGATTGCTACCAGCTTTGACGCTACTCTAGTGATCATAACGCAAAATTCTAACCGAAACAAACTTACTTAGTCAGCTAATTTGCTGCAATTATAATAGTTTCGCTTGTGCTTTTACATGGGATTAATTCGTTTCTGCTGAAATACACTTAAACAAGAATCTTTTATTTTCCAACTTGGTGGTGTAACTCGAGATTTGCTGATTACTCGGAATCAAATGGCTGACTCTAACGAAACTCCGGAAGATGACCAAGAATTTGGTGAAATGGTAATAGTTTTTTTTGTGTGATTTTATTAGTGACAAAACAGTGCTTGAGAAAAAGATTTAATTTTCATAAAAAAATCCACCAATAATTATTATTTTTTTTAAGCTTTCAAAAATTAGTGGTTTTAAAGGTACTAATTTTAATAAGCCAGAGTTTCTGAGTGTCGTTAATCTCCTGTGCTATTTTTATTCAACCTTTAGACTGCCGGGGTGGCTCCGAACGGCCACAAACAATCTCGATGTCTCTACGCAATATGTAAATTTCAAATATATAACAAATATTCAAAATAAAAACCTATGATTTTAATAAAAAAATCTCGGTAGTCTAAAGGTTCAATGAGATTTGTTAATTTGTTAAAATGCGAAAAAATCACTCACAAATTCTTGTGACGTACAAAACTAAAGGGATACTTTAGTATATTTTATTGTAAAATGTTTGACGGTTTTTGTTTTTGAGATTCCGTAAGATGCTGTCCATAAAACACGTCACGATCATTTTCGGCCTTTCGCACCTCTCCCTTCTCCCAACTACACGTTTTCGCGATTTTTTGTTTGAAGTTGATTACCGCAGACGCCTTCCCCCTTATGCCTGGAGCCCAATGAACGCAACGCGAACGCAGAAACTGTCACTTACAAGTTTGTTACATAGAAATCATTTGAAGTGAGCACAGTGAACGCACCTACAACGCAAAAGTTTGCAAACTTCTAACTTTGCCGCAGAATTCTGCGTTGACAGTTCATAAAGTGAGGTTGGGGAAATGTCGTTCGAGGAAAAATTGATAGCCTTACTGCAATAACATACAAATAACAAAGATAAAGACCAACAATGCAAATTATCGCTTCAAAATTATCCATTTTTGTAATTTTGCCAATTTTATACCACTTTATATTATGTCACTTGTACTACTTCACGAGATGCCATTGGGCTCTGCCGCTGAAATGTTGCGCTGCGTGACAGTTCACAGTGTTGGAGTTGCGTTCATTGGGCTCCAGAGGTAAGAATGTAACGTATTTCATATATAGCTCCTAAAGGCTGAATTATAATAACCAGCTGCATCAACGACACCCGCAGCGATAGCGACAGCAAAACCGAGAATGTTTTCACGTGAAATACATTGACTTGATGACAGGTAAAATTTTGCCCATTAGGTTTTCACTAACATTTAATTTTTGTCGATTTTGAAGTGATGATTTTGTTCAAATCTGTCATAATTAATGATTATTCGTTGAATTCTTTTCAAATCGCGGATTTTTCTGGGAAACTAAAGCCACACAAAACCAGCAATAAAAAATACGGCGCAGCAAATTCAGTAAAATTAGGATTAGAGATGAACTGGCAGCAGGATTGCAACTATGACGTCATGAAGAGCTCTGACTCAATAATTCAAGTGTAACTTTGCAAAAATTAAATTTTTGTTGAAAGCAGAACGTCTAATTTTGCTTGGCTGCGTTAAAAAGTTTCGCAATGTGACTACGCAACATTTTCAGTCTGTCACAGTTTTTAATCGTTTAAATTTTAACTTTGTTTTGCGATATAGAATCGCCTATAAAATATTTTACGCAAATGTTTAGATTTTAGCTCCATAGAGTCGTACATAAAAAAAAATTGGGAAACACTGAGATAGACGTTTAAAGGTGGCTGATTAAATTAATCCCAATATTTATTTGAATTATAGATTATGAGTTCTTACAAATTCCATTCAGACTAATAAAACGAATACTAGCAAAAATCTTTGATATTAGTTAAAACTGTAATACCTGCACCACACTCTCGCCGAATGCAGATGAGTCACACAGTCACGGTGGCCAGTTCGGGTGCTTTTTTGTAACTTGAATTACATTTTTTTTTCATTTATCCATATTAAAACTCCAGTTTACGATCTAAAAAGTTCCGAATATTTACAATTTAAAAAATTCCATAGAACAAAATCTCTATATAATGAAATCATACTAATATTTATATAAAAATGATTTGGTGTCTGTCTGTTCCATAAAAACGACTGAACCGATTGGCCTAAAATTTGACAAGCTTGCTCGCTGTAGGCCTGGTGCCTATTAAAAAGTAACCCGAGTGGTAAGGGAAGTAAGGAGAGGGGATCCGGTGTATCCGAAGCTTGTTTTTTCTTCTGTTACCCGCGAGAAAATTACCGAGCCGATCAGCTTAAAATTTGGCACAGATGTGCGTTGGAGTTCCAGTTCTAACATAATCCCCTTTAATAGTAGCCAGGGAAGTGGGGGGAGTAAGGGACGGGGGTAAAGTAAATCCGAACCTTGTTTTTCCCTCTATGTTGCTTTTCGCGAGCAAACTACTGAACCAATCGGCCTGAAATTTGGCATAGGTTTCCAATATATTTACAATACCGTAAACCGAAATTAGAAGCCGAATAAAATGAAAAAAAAAACATAATTTAATTGACAGAAAAGCGATCAACCTGGTAATCGTGACTGTGATTTGTCCGCATTTGCTAAAAATGTGGATCCGGCATTAGCCTATTTAGTTTTGTCAAAGTTTAATCATACTCAATAGATTTTTTCCATTGGAACTAATTTTTCATGGCTCAATTGTAAATTAAAGTAATAAAGATAAGCTAAATCGAGAAAAAATGTGAACAGAGACTTCGGTTTTTTTATCATTTTTATACTACGTACAAAAAATTGCAGTCGTTAGTGGGGAATGCTGAATATTTCTGAAATATTTCCAAATATTGAGGAAAAAGTTGAATTTTACGAATAATCCGTTCCTGGATGTCGTTTACAAGCCGAAAAAACTGCAATTTAGTTCGCAAACTGAAAACAGGAATTTTTTGGGCTCAGAAGTATGTAGTTCAGAAACCGAAACGTCCACAGACCGAGATTTGCTCGAACTGAGGCTCCACTATATTTTTATTTGACTCTCATTGCGACATAATAAATTGCAAACAAAACTATACCGTTTTATTTATTGATGTTAATCAAAAAACATGTGAGAATATTTATTTTTCCACCTTAAGGGCATTATTATTTTTCAGCTTAAGGGCTGTGTATGACAACATCACCCTAATTACTTTATTATATGAAGTGTAATAAAGTATTGTATTCATGAAAAATTTCGACCTCTTAATTATGCCTAAAAAATATTTCCCCAGCTCGGAAGTCGGTTGGAGTCATATTACAAAAATGTAGTCTGTCTGACAGTCTGTGTATAAAATTTCTTAAAAACTAATAGAACTAGAGCCACGAAATTTTACAGACGTGTTTGATCCTGGAATGGAACGATCCTTTCAACTTTTGGCGGAAATCCATTAACCAAAATGGCGGCTTTTTAAAAATCGCAGTTTCGTTTTTTGCAGTTTACTCCAAAATTATGCGTTTTGCAGTAGTGATAAGATTTTCTATACTTCTGTCTTTTACTAGAACTCGGTTATTTAAAAAAATCCGTTATTTAAAAAAAAAATCAGTTTTTTGATATTACCTCGAAAAAAAAATTGTTTCAAAAGAATAATCAAAAGAATAATATTTGCCTCAATTTTGTCTTTTACTCCGCATTAAAAAATAGATTTTTGCGCATTGCTTTCAAACTAACGGTTTTTCGAAAAGTTAATAAAATTACATTTTTGTAATTTTATTTTAGCCTTTCACCGTAAATCGATATCTTACCGTTATCGAGATATTTCGTTTTTATAAAATAAAATCATATTTATATATAAGCTAATATTTTACTTGTCGGAACGTGGATTTTGTATAAGAAAGCCACGTGTTGTTCACATGAAATTTTTTCAACCCTTTTCCTCCCAGACGCGCTTTTTTGTAATTATTTGTATTAAGTTACGTGCCACAGTCACACTACCGAATCTCCTCCATCCCTAGGTGCGTGTCATATTTTATGAACAAGTTCTCACCACCGAAAAACTAACCATAAATAAAAAAGCGGACACTAGATTAATCTCAATGTGAATCTAAAAATGAAATCATAATTTTATCTGAAATAACTTAAAACACGGATTACTCATTTAAAGAGAGACGCCAGTACAAAGAATGTCCACTTGTGTGAAATTATACCCTCGAGTGAGTTCAAGGTTATCAACAATATTCATTGGCAACGTAATGAATTTCGTCCAGTTCATGACCCATTCAACATTATTATAACGATATTAAATATAATAACACTATTGATTTTTTTTTTAATAAAAAAAAATTCTTTTCCATTTCGATTGTCCAAAATCGGACTGAGCTCATTCAACGGTTAGATATCGATCAAACAGTTGTCCTGCCGTGTACTGTATTCGCCTGGGCCAATCCTTAAAATTTTTAATTGCTTTGTAATTATCAAATTCGGTTAAAATCGATTGTTTTGATTGATTGTGAAGCACACCTGTTCGCTTGAAAGGGCAAATTTTACGATCTCCGCAAATGACTGGCGTTTTTTTAGCCACACGGAAGGAAGAAATAAAGAAATTCGATAAAACCCAGGAAAGCTATAGTTGCAAAATAGAAATTAAGGGATAGTCAACAGTGGTATCGTGGTTTTTGGGGCAATCGCTAAGGTATTTTTCCCCTCCAATGTGATTACGCACTAAAAATAGCTCGCACAGTGTTTTCGCTAATCGATTTACGGTTTAAGGTTGAACGATTGAAATTGTAACTAATTAGAAGATTGCTCATTGAGTGATTAGATAGATTCACCTCTAAATACTACCAAGCTTAGGAGTTGTGATCGCACATTTTGATTTTTATTCCGTTTGTTTGTCTTTCAGTGTTCACCAATCGACGATAGCGGCAGCAGTCTTAGTGAAGTCGAAAATAACGAAAAGGATGGAAACTTATCGCTTAAAAAAACATACGATGAGGTAAGAAAAGATTGAATTTTAATTAAATTAATCGAAAAGGACCTTTCAACTGAGTCTAATTCTTTGGGAAGGAGTGTCCCACAGAGTTTGACTATTAGTGAATTAGACGTGATACAATATGTTTACAGTTTTCTTTTCGAAATTCGAAATTGTATAAAACATTCAAAAAGTGCCTAAAAGTGCAAACCAACAAAAAATATCCCAAGTCCTCCCAGGTGTTTCCAAAAATTCTAAAAAAACCTTTTTAAAATAGATCAAGTGCAAGCAATTAACTGTTAGTATTTTTTCAACATTTTTAAATGAAATTAATCGAGTTTTTTTAGTAAAAAATCCAAAAAAAAAATATTCTTGATTTTCTAAACCAATTTTGCTACTAATATACTAAACAACTTTTTCAAATCGAAACTGGGTTGCCGGGCAGAAGGATTTTCTATATGTTCTAAAAATACCTAACAGAAATAATCATCTTTGAGGAAATTGTGTCTTAATCAGGAAATCGTGTTGTTCTTCCAGAACCATCGGGAATAAATTTATAACATTTTGACATCAGATTCGTGATAAGCGTCCTCTAAAACATCTACTGCAAATTTCCCTAAAAAAAAGGGAAATGGTGAAGTTTTCGTTATTCTTACAGTCCTAAGGTTGACGAAAATGTAAACCTCCCCATTTTCGTCAACCTTCGGCTTGGCACTAAAACTATTTATTTAATAGAAACCTGATGAAAATAGCTTACCGGTTAAGAAGATAGCAGGGGACGGGGTTACAGGAGACAGAGCAGGACCCTTTCAATGATGAAATGATGAAAACCCGATCAAAATCCCTTCAGCGATCTAGAAGACGTTGACGGACAGAGGAAGGGGAAATTTTTTGAGGGTAGATGCTTTTCTCCTTTTCCTATTCTTTATTTTGCAACTAACTCTATCTATGTATAAAATTTATTTGAAATCGGTTGACCATTTTCGCGCAATGCCGGAACAAACAGACAGACAAACAAACAAAATTACCATAGATTAGCCGAGAGTTCCATTTGCCTTTTTTCCCGTAACAAGGTTTTACCATAGATTAGCTGAGAGTTCATTTTGCCATTTTTTTGCGTAACAAGGGGGGGGGGGGGGGGGGGTGGAGAGGGAGGGGAGGTGCAGAAGAAATAATTTTTTTGTATTTTTTTTTAAAGAACCATATTTTGCGTGCAAGTCCCCGTTTACTCCCTCTTCCAATAACTAAAAGATGCATGAGCTTCTCAGATAGATTTTGATGTAAAAATCAATTCCAATGGATTTTGTTTCCGACTTCTGTATTGTTAAAAGCATCGAATACAACAAAAGAAAAACTTAAAAACTTAAGCTAATTGTGCATATTCAATTCTATTTTTAGATTACAATCCTTGTAAATGCGGCCTTCCAACAACATAAGTCCAGCGACAGTGATACTTCATCGATGGGCAATCGTGAGAGTGAAAACGCAGATAACAAAAGCTCTATAAAACTTCATCGTTCACTAACGGAAAAACGTAAGGATTACGTTCGCCGTATCGCTGTTGTTACTCCAGAGCGTAGTCAAATTCACAGCTACGGAAGTCTACACAAAACCTTCAAGTCGCCAATTTTGAAAACGTTTTCCCTGCAGGAAGACAGAGGCAAAGATGAAGTGAACAGTGCCAGACATTGCAAAGAACCCAAGCGACAAGAAATTGACAGCAGCAATGGTAATGTTGGCGATAGGAATAATGAAGAGATTGCACCGGGAACAATCAATGATCGCATAAATAAATATAAGAAACTGGTTGAGGAGAACACATCGACTATCATTACCACGACAACAAATAACAGCAATAGTGTTAAGTTTAGACCTAAGAAATCATTGTCGAACGTAGCGACAGCCGAAGAAGAACTTAGCGGTCAAGACGAAAGCATGGACGATGATCTGAATACTCAAAAGCTTTTCCAAGTCTGTATCCTAGTTGGATACAACCTTAGTTCAAATAGTGCTTACCTAAAATCAAAATATCCACCAGATGAGCCAATCCCCGACAATATTGAGCAGTTGATATTCCCAAGCAATAAAATTATTCGCACCGGAAGAGAGAATCAAGACTACTACTTAATATTGACCGATGATAATGGATTCAAAGTCTATGGCTATTGTAGGCGTGTCTTACCGGAAAATTCCGATATTTGCCTTCCGTTAGCTTATTGTGTGATAAGCGTTACAAAAGCCTTAGGATTCTATCAAAAGTTACTCAGAGAGATCGAGTCACGCCATGGTCAAACTGATTCACAATTAAACTTCATGCTGAAGAGTTTACAAAATCTACAAATACCAAATGCTGGGAAGTTCCTACACTTGAAGATTCCTTTGTCACTTCGTCCGAAAACACTTTTCGGCTCCAATCATAAAATATCCCCAAAGCGTTTAAGTCTAGAGGCTAATCCCAAGTGGCTGACAGAATCTGCGGCTCAAGCAGCATTCGCTGACCACGATCCCGGCGACACAGTGTCCAGTAGATCGAGTAGGAAGTCGTCGTCTGGTTTGAAATCCCTGGTACAGGAATTCGAAGAGAAAAAACATCCATCGGTGGCACCGCCATTTGATTTGAGTTTGATTAATCGAAGTTTAATTGTTCGCGATCCGAAATTTGATGAGATTTTCATCAGACGACCGAATGATTTACGTCTGGAGAATATAGAGCTCAGTGAGCTATTGATTAGTTTGGGTCCGGAACTATTAATCAGCGTTTTCTCGACTTTACTCTTGGAGAGAAAAGTCATTCTACAGAGCCAAAACATTTCATTGCTTTCGAAATCGGTACTCGCTCTCCAATCCATTCTATACCCATTCCAATGGCAGTACACAATCGTAACGATTCTACCGCTAAGTTTAATTGAAATATGCCAGGCGCCATTTCCAGTTCTTGCTGGCGTACTAGACAACATATCATTCGAAATCGAGGATGGAATTGCCGTGGATTTGGACAATAAACGGATTACTCAAAGCTGTGGCGATGAACAGACAATTCTACCCGATTCACTGCGACAATCTCTACAATTGTCATTGGAAATGGTTGACCTAATCGACCAGGGGAAAATGCTATCAAGTGTTTTAATTAGTGAAGCTTTTCTTAGGTTCTTTGTTGTGCTATTTGGTGAATATAGACAAAAGTATTTCCACAAGGAGGAATTTATTCAAATGCAACAATCACAAAAGGTAAAATTCTTTCTCGAGTGGTTCGTTGAAACGTCCATGTTTCGACATCTGGTCCACATTAGATACTCTGAGGGCTTGGAATCAACTTCGTTAACTGGAGAAGTTAATTTTTATGATTTATTCGATGCTAGATTAATGGAGAAAAGTGAAAATAACAATAAAGCCGAAAACATTGAGAAGATTATGAAAAATTCAAAGATAATCAACAAGAAAGGGAAAACATTTAAGGAGCGATTTAAAGATTTTCTTAAATGATAAATTTAAATAGCTTTAGAAGAAATCAAAACAATCCAGTGATTTACTTGCATTACATCTAAGAACTCCTCAGAAAAGAGCATTTTTTTTTTTTTGATAAAAGGTTGAAATTTTAAAATTTTGAAATAATTTAAAGAGCCATTTATAGATTCGTTTTAATTGTTAGTTATTTTATTGTTTGTCTCTCTAACAAAGCAAAATAACATCACTGTAAAACTGCAGCAGTTTTTTATGTATGTGTATTATT
Organism: Chrysopilus asiliformis; assembly: GCA_964034945.1. Classification (NCBI taxonomy): domain Eukaryota; kingdom Metazoa; phylum Arthropoda; class Insecta; order Diptera; family Rhagionidae; genus Chrysopilus; species Chrysopilus asiliformis. The sequence goes on along the minus strand of OZ035961.1, from coordinate 86,478,248 downwards.
TATAAAAAGGTTTATAGATTTATCAATAACAAATAATAATAATATATTGTGCCTTAATTACAAAAGTAAATTGAAATCGAGTTAGTGCCTAGTTACAATTGAGATACAAATAATTCGCTATAAAATATCTTATTTATTGAATTAAAATTTCAATTATTTTAATTACATTAACTCAGTTACAAATTTAGTTTTGCTCCTAAGATTTTTTTATGCTAAAAGTACAAACGACTGTATATGAAAGATATTCATAGCAATTGATTAAAGTTTATTACAGCAAATTATGTAGCGTTTTTTTTATTCTATTAACATTGAATTTAAACAAGGAATTTTTCACAATTCTCAACCGGATACATAAATGCAATGATGTTGGTTAAATTTCCATGAAGTCTATAGGATTGGGCTGTGATTGTAGTGAAATGCAAAAAGACAATCCTTCAGAAGTTAACCTTACGCAGTACTTCGAAATCATACTAATATATAAAAATGAGTTGGTGTCTGTCTGTCTGTCTGTTCCTCTTTCACGCAAAAACGGCTGAACCGATTGACTTGCCATGAGTGTCTGTGGTAGTTCTGGTTCCAACATAGGCATACGAAAAAGTAGCGCGAGGGGAGGGGGTAAAGTGAATTCGAAACTTAGTTTTTGCGCTATGTTACTTTTTCGCGGGGAAACTACCGAGCCGATTGGCCTGAAGTTTAGCTCCAACAAACCATCAAAAAAAAAATTGAAAAAATTGAACCCGGCAACGACGAGTATGCAAGCTAGTTTTAAATATTGCAGAGAGCACAGTAAATAAATGTTGGACAAATTCGACAAGAAATACAATTTTTATTGGTTATTTTTCCTCAAACAATTTTTTATAAATATCTTGAAAACTGTAAAAGATACGTATAAAGTAAAGCACACATCTATCAGTTTTCCATCAGTTTTTTACATCTAGTTATGCGTTCACATCGATCAGTTGCGACTGACAGTTTTTTGTGTTTCTACTCATTTTGATTGCATAGTTCTAAAAATACCGGTGGATAATAAAGAGAGTGTGTATGCATTATTATTGCATTAAGTTCAAAAAAAAATATTTGGTTCTATTCTAATGCGATACGACTGATGCGACTGACGCGAACGTTCACACTAATCAGTTTCCCAAAAATTGATGGAAAACTGATAGATGTGTGCTCCACTTAAAACGGTTAAGCAAAAAATGTAAAAAATAATATTTATCAATTTGTTTATACGCGTTTTTTTCCAAAAAAAAAGACTAGTTTTCAAAAGATATTCAAAAAAAATGATTTTTTTAAAAGATCTTGCGAACCGGAAAATACAAAAAACCGTTAGAGCAAAAAATTTAGAAAATGTTATATAATTTCAAGTCGCTAGGTTAACGCGTTCTCGAGGTATGGACAGACCGACAGACAGATGCATGTGGATCCTCATAATTTTTCCTGAAACGTAGTTCGTACTGATCAGGAATTTTCTATCTGCCCCCGTTCTCGAGTCGGTCTCCGTCATGACTACAATACTTTCCTTCTATCGAATAGGAAAGTAAAAACTGGAAAAAGGAGGAGTCTAATAATTCGAAAATTAGCGTGGCATTTTTTATGGATAACAACTTATAGAAATGAAAATCACAATCATTTTAATAATACAGTAATACCCAGGTAACTACTCGGATAACTGCACAACTCTTTTAAGGGCAACGGTAATTTAGAACTCGTGCATATTTTTTAGAATTCTATAAGATATTAATTACTGAAACCTGCTTAACTTCTTTTAAGATTGCACAAAAAATAGTTCTCAATTAAGTTCATAAATTTTCCATCGGAAAAGTGCAAAAGTGCTTTTTTTTTCTTTTAATGTTTAACACTATTTTATTGTTTTCTTTATCGTGTGTAACTTTTGTTCAGTAAAGGTCAAACACAATGCAATTATGTTCTAATTTCAGACATTTTTTGCTGTTAAGTGTTGGATAAGCGCAAATCCACGTAACTGCTCAACAAATCAAGGATTTTTCCCATGTGTATTTATCTGGGGATTACTGTATGGACCAATAATGTAGTTAAGGCTTAAGTTTAAAGACAACTTTCAAAAATATGCCTACAAAAATTATACATTAGAAATTTGTAGAACAAAATATTTTATAAATAGATATATTTCACTTAAAACTACCTAAAGAAAATACAATAATTCAAGCAATTTTTCAGTAATTTTGGTTTACAAGTTTTTTTTTAGATTGTGAAATACTAAAACAACAAAACTATAAATTACAGAATGAATTAATTCCACATGAACCCGGCATTTATTTCGTTTTTGTTTATTTTAACCTATCTTTTTCTTACATTCGTCACTGTTCAATCACGTACAACGAAATTTATTTGTTTTGACTTTTGCACACGGGAGAATTTTCTAAGCCCCTAAAAATTTCGCAGAAGCTGTCAGAACTGAATATCGTATTTTATTTTAAATTCTACAAAGGTTGTTTATAATTTAAAAAAAATTATCTAGAATTATTTCTTGCGATATTTATTTTAAAGTTTAAATCAAATTTATAATAGTTCCATTGTGAATTAATAAGGAATTTTCTTGTTTATAAACCCAACATTAGGTTAATATTATTGTCCTTTTTATAAATGTTATCCTACACATCAGAAAGAAGGAAAAGCAACCAAATGACTCTGGTAACGCCAATTAAAGTAAACGTCAAAGGATCTTTGACTAAACATTTTCGACAGTGGATTTAGTAAGAAAGTCGATCATTTTACAGTGAAACTAGATTTAAGAACTTAAAACATTCCATTCATAAATGATGTGATTATTTGTGTTGCGTTTTTTGGATATCGTCCAAAGATATATTTTCCTATCAAACAGGTTTTATCAAAACAAAAGGACTTCATCACGCGCCTGCCATTCTGCCGTCTAGATTTAGTACGAAGCAAAGCAAGACAAAAAAACGCAAGTGGAATTGCAATCTTTTTCGTGGAAGGTTAAAAAGGAAAATCAGTTCGCTGTTCAAAATCGTTTGCATTGGTTTTTTTACACGATGATAGTATCGAAAGAAGACAAGGAGTAGAGCAAAAGAATTACTGAAACGAGAAATTTGATCCAGCTGCTGGTCTAATTCTAACATGTCTCTAGTAAAGTATGCTAGAAATTGATTTTTCTCATTCTATTTCTTGTACGCTAAAAAAAAGTCATCGTGCGAGACAGAATATCCTGCGATAAGTGAAGGTTGAATTCGTTTAGGAGCTAGGAATAACAAAAGTTTTTGTTTTGTAATTAGATTTCTGCGTTAAATCATGGGAACAAAAGTCGAGAATGAAGATAGTAAGTATGAAATTTTACCGATTATTTATTATGTGTGATGAAAAGCAGAGGAAATATAATTAATATCAAAGGATAATTTATATTGAACGCAATATGGCCGAAAAGTTCTTGAAGTTAGCCAGCTAAGTGTTTTTGCTAGGTATTGATTTTACTTTATTTGATAATTTTCGCAGGGGAGTATTGTTTAGTAATGAAAAAAAATTTCAATTAGTATTGATGGCTTTAGGAACTATTGTTAACTTTTAAACAAGAAACATTTACAAAAGACCAAACCATTATCTAGACAAATTTCTAGCTTTATTTTCCATATGCGAGTTCGTCGTTCTGCCTGAATTCTACCTGCTTTATCTAAAATACCTCCACATTAAATTGACCTAAGAAGAATTTTGTGATTGTTGTTTTCGTTATATTTATTTTTAATATTCTTTTATTTATGTTTTTATTTTAATATAAATAACTTTAAATTAATCATTAATTATTTTATACAATATTTGTATTAATAGTTATTTATTACTTTATTATATGATTTAATTGAATTCTATAAATATTTAACACTCAATACTTTTTAAAAATATTTCAACTTCCGTTCATGAAAAACTATTTTATAATGACATTGAATGAAATAAACAAAGTGTTTATCATTTTAACTTTGTATTAAATTACTACAGTGATATTTCATGAAAATTCTCTCCACTATATTTTTTTATTTTTCTAGAAAAAAATGTAACGACTTTTTTTAAGTTTTTTTTTTACAAGTTCTCATTTTGTTTCACTTGTTAGTTTGTTATTTAGGGATAAATCTTGTAATGTAATTTTGGTCCACTTCCTCTCATCCGATTGACTTAAAATTTTGCACACATAAGTAGCTCGAAAAATATCAACCTTCCAATCGAGTTCAATGCTAAAAAGGTCGCGTAAAAATCATGAATCAGAAATGATTCAAGAGTTAAACACAAAACATAGAAAAAATTAACTGTGTAAAAATTCTAAGGACTTTTTCTTGGGTTTAAATTAAGGAGTTAATACTATTTTAATTTTTTTTAAAAATACCTTTATTGAATATTTTCAGACTGCTATCAAATTAGTGATGACGATTGCGATGAGAACGAAGGAAGCCTAATTGAAGAAATTACGCCAGTTGGTGGTAAAACACTATACGAACGAGCGTGGTCTACAAACGCCACAAGAGCACTTATTCATGTTCGCGGCCCTATGGAAGAGCGTTTCTGCGAAGGAAGACACAAACGAACCACACTTTGGCTTTATGTTGCGCGGCAAATGCAGAAGCTTGGCTTTCAGTTTAGTGCTGCAAAAGTGCAAAAAAAATGGCACAACATTTTAATAACGTACAATAAGAATATCAACAAAAAGTATAACTTTGGATACGTTCATTGGGAATTCTTTGAGGAAATGTATAAATATCTGCAAGGAAAGAAAGCTTACTATGAAAAATCATCGGCATCGCAACCAACAACTGAGAACGAGGGCGAAGAGAGTGTCACAGTCGAAGATGGAGAATATACAAATCAATCATACAATAATGAGTCAGTGTCCGGGTCCGTTAAACGTGAACGGGTGGTGGAATCCTTTGATCAAACGACAACGGATTTTAAACGCATAAAATATGAACAACAGGAGTCCGAAGATTATCCCAGATTCCTACCTGAAATAAGCCACGACAATGGAGACATTGATCTATTGGAGGACAACGGATGGTGGAAGGAGTACTTTGACCGCAAATTACAATGCGAGAAGGAGAAAATAGAATTGCAGCGAGAAATGCACAAGGATATTATGAATTTCAATAAAATGTCAATAATTCAACAGGAGAAAATCGAAAGGATAAAAATCGATGCAATCAACAATTTAACGTCAACCCTGCAGAAATTTATTGAATTGAAAAATAATAAAAGAAGTTAGAAGCAAGCATGAATTTTGCTAATTTACATTCAGTATTTTAATTATTTTAAGTCAGTGTGTTCTTTTACTTTTGTTCCAATTATTTATTTCTACAGTTTGTCAATTGAATGTAATGATTTGATATTTTTTGCATTCCAAATAAATTTTAATTAAATTCCGAAATTGTGAAACGAGTTCCAAGAAAATAAATTCCAGAAAATGCATAAACAGTTGCTTTTTTAATATTGAAAAAAATTAATATCCTTAGTAAGTTTTACGGGATTTCGGTGTTTTTGAAGAAATCCATAAATGTTTTTTTAAACACGATAAAACTATTTTTCATTATATCTAAAACATATTGGCGCAATCCTTTTTATAATGGGCCGGATTCCCCAACTTTCGAAATTTCAATCGCAATAAAAACTCTTTCTTCATACATATTTTAAAAATTTGAATTTTGCGGAATCGAAGAACTTTCAATAAAATATTGAAAATGTGTACGAGGGAAAAGTATACGGCCTAGGCAAAAAACATAAAAGCTATAATGGCCAGTAACTGGCAATTATTGCAAACCCGTATGGTGATATGGCGTTGTTCGAAGTTTAAATGAACAGCGAACAGTTGTATCAAAATTCCACTTTGAAGTCAAATTTTCCAATAAGATTTTTTAAAATTTATTCCAATCGGATTTTGATGTATGGGAGTTTTATGTAGAATCATATCCTAAATAACTTTTGTTCTTGCACTTTTTTTGTTTTTGAGATATTCGTCAAAAAACGTTTTCGTTCGTATGGGGGGTTTTTACTTCTCGAAAATTGCGTACAAAGCTAGTAAATATATAAAATTAACAAAAAATATCTCTGATCAATCAAATTCCAAAATTTTCTTGGTATTGCATATATTTCGACGTTTAAAAATTTTTAAATCTAAATTATTCAAACTCACCTAGTTATTTTCTACTGCAATTCTGCTTACCAGCTATAATAGTCAAACTGTCAAACTGATACCGGAAAAAGTAAATTTCATTTTGATATTCTTAAATTTTTGATTATTAATTATTTTTAAGCTTGGCGTTAATTCAAACTTGTAACAGAAAACTCGATTACATATTAGAAATTGTAAAAAACAAATTTCCATCCGGTAGTAATGAAAAACCACATTTTGCGCAAAGTTCCCGCCTTGTGATTTTTCGATCCAACCATAATTTCTTTAATTTCAAATGGCAACGAGCGTGGATGAGACAAATTTGTAAGAAATTTAAGTTCTGGTTAAGTATGATTGTGTTAATAAATCTTTTTGTGGTTCAGAGTCGACTGGAAGAAGTTGTGGCTTCTTGTGTCTGGCATTTACTATGAGACTCCGATGAATATTGTTAAAGACCGGCTTTTAGAAGCGTCGAAAGAGCTGCAGGATGGAGTCCTTCAATACAAGAAATGTACGACTACTGGCGCGGATTTGGAGGCTTTCATGAAAAAGAAGGGACAGGAGAAACTATTTCCGTTTACTTATAAACTGCAACAACTCTTGGTCAGTTCTAACTTCACTATCATGAAATTTTTTGGCATAACTTGTTCGCCTTTTGCAGGACATAGAATCGTCACAATGTTGGGAGATCCTTTGCTATTATCTGGTCAACGAGTACAGAGGCTCCGCACACTCTTTGACCAATTTTATTTCAACCGAAGCAAACATGGCCAAATTGTTAAACGACATTTGGGGCTACTACTCGTTAGAGCGAATGGTCGGATTGAAAGTGGTGAAAAATATTTTAGAGTTCTACAAAAGTCCAAAAAATCCATACTGTGTCGAGTATAAGATTGTCGTAGACAAAATCACACTTAAACTTTTACGGAAGTCGTATGTTGAGCAACTCGAGTATCTCATTAAAGAGAATCCTCCTACTAGATTGGCGGCGGGAGAATTTTTCAATTATCAAACGAAATTAGTTGCATGGGCAGAAAGAAAACAGAGAGAAGTTAATGAAATCTTGCAAATTCTGACTTTGATTATTCATTACGACGGAATTGAACCGAATGAAATTCTCAAAGTGTTTGAATGTTTTAAACTTCATGGGTTTGGCAAGCAACAGAGGTATCTAGAATATTCAAATGAGGTCCATTGCGATCTTATGCAGAGGATCACTTTAAGTGAAGTCGTTTTGTTCTTAAAGTGTATGGATTTCAACGAAAGGTAAAGAAAGATCAATATTTAATAATCAACTGGTAGGGGAAAAATACAGAAAATAGAAGAGAGGTTGAAGAGGAGAGGATGAGGGTAAATCTTTCGATGTCAAAAGTTTGTTCGAAGGATTCTTTTCTAATTCAGAAAATGTGTATTCAAATTACTCGAACGGTACAAATGATAAAAGTATAGGGTCCTGAAAGAATGAGTGGAGGCAGATAGCCCAATTGGGATGTTTTTTTTATCTTCGATTTAAATGTTTCAATGTATGTTTTATTTTCCAGTGATGTGAGCAGTACGTGGCTACCCGACGTTACTAAATTGTTGGAAAAACATATTATTCAATTAAATCAAAATCCAGAACATGGCCCTATTATACTATCATGGATGATACGGCAATTTCGTTCGCTTAATTTAGGCGAAGACGATGAAGCAGCCCACAAATATCGAAAGCTTGGATCCCGGGCTGTTCAACTTGGCGTTTTCGATTATTTAAATAAATTGGTTTCTCATCATATGTTTAAGGTAGGCGGTTTTAATGTTAAAACACGTTGGCTAGAAAGAAAATTTATTTTTTAGGATCAAAGTTTGGTCTCCCGTATCGCTCGTAAGACAATTTACAATCATATCACATATTTGTGTGATTTATTCGATTCGGATGGATCTGTTGCCCAGCATGCTGGCATTTATGAACTCTTGTCTTCACTTTTATCATGGCCATCTATTGCTTCAGAATTTTGCATAAATGAAGGTAAAGACGTAGGTTTGATTGTGTTTTTTTTATTAATATGTTAAATGTGTGTATTACTAGAAGGTGGAGTGCGATCATTATTCAACACAGCATTGGAAAATTTTCCCCTGGAATTCATTCCTCTATCATTAATTGCGAATGCATTGTCGACAGCTGGAAAAAGTCAAAGTTCTTATGTAAGGAAATTATGGAAAAAGACAATCGTTCAGAACAGCACTTTATTATAGATCGTCTAAATGTTTTCTTCTTGTTACAGATAAGAAAGCAATTGGACAACTTGCCAATTTACGCTGAGACCTACAGCGACTCTAGAGTTCATATTACTCCATTGAGTGACTCTGATGAAGACGACTTTATTATAACCCATGACTACACGCCGTTTCGAAGAATCGATTTTGTTATCAAAGAAGGCACAACTGGAATCATTGTTGACAAAAAGAACTGCGCTGTAGTGCATTTCCGGACAAATTTGAGCTACTTTAACGTATTGCATAATGAAATCAATCTTTTGTTAGGTGATAGCTTGCACTACACGGACATCGATGAGAATCGCGTACGACGCGTTGACTCAGGCATCAAATACTTGATTTCGGCCATTAAAAACATTGAGAACCCGGCAGAAATATCAAATGAAATGGTGCATCCAACGGAAATGGTCATCGATATTCTCAACAAATTAAAAATCATACAACATCCATTGATCCATGAGCTTTTGGCAAACTGTTTGAATGTCTGTGAATCACTTTTACCACTATTTGAAAATGAAATTGTAATGAGAGTTATTAATTTGAATATTCTGCCGTGTATGTCGAATGAAACATTGGATTTTAAAAAGTATTCACATGGTGTTTGCTTTGATTCAAATCTGATTGGGTACTATTTGGTGAATTTCGAAAAGAATCAGGGGAGATATGATTTTTTGGTTGCATATTTGAACTTTTTGACGAGATATTTTAAGGTAAATAAGTTCATTTTGAACAAATTTAAAGTAATTCAACTTTTCGTAAAATTTTAGTTACGTAAAAATCGTTTGTTTGCAATGGAAATACCTGGATTAATATTCTTAATTCGAGAGGTTTTTCCTCATATTCATTCCTGGCGATTTGAATCACAGACCGAGAGAAATAAAATCTACACATTGGTCATGCAGTACTTTTTTGATATTCTGCTAATTACAAACAGTCAAATAAAAGAGTATGAGACTCGTCAAATTCTGCGCGATATTTGTGTGTATAGTTTGTTAAATTTGGACAACGGAGTTATTTTGTTAAAGTATAAATTCAATGATATTTACTTTAAAGTTTATGCGACTAAAAATGACAATTTTTCAGATTTGTAGCTGTTGGTAATCCTTTACTGCAAGGTTTAATGGAAAATGAAACTAATTGGATGACATCTGGATTAACCGGTTTGAATCTTTTGGTTCAGCTTTCAATGACGATTTTAATGCAGCTTCTACGGCTAAAAAGCACCGTTTTAGAAATCTCAACATTGTCTCCCCTGGAGTCAATAATTTACACTCAACCGAAACAACGCGACACTTTACGCATAATTCCAGTGGTCACCAGCTACATTAGCAACATATTTAATCGTAGATTACCAGTTCTATCTTGCCGTCTTTTAAGGAGATTCGCAGTCGAGTTCAAAATGTCGTTATTGGCTTGTTTGGACATGGAACCTGACCAAATTCGATTGACTTTCCTGCAATGTCTTCCCGATGATTTGGAAAGCGATAATTTAAAAATCGCCGTTCTGGATTTAGTTGAAGCGTGCATAGAGAAGCAGCCAGGGTTAACGGAAGCTTTTTTTAAAATTAATTACGAAAAAGAAAAGCGATTTTTGTTTAAAGAGAAAAAAACTAGTAACATTGGTGACAGTATATTAACCTACATGGAGGAGTATTTACAGGCGATTTTAAGTGTGAGTAACTGTTTTAATACATTATTAGAAGCAATATACAAAAATTTGGTTTTAATTTTAAACCTCGAAAAGAGGTTTTCATTTTAGCATCAAAAAAACTGTGAAAATTTATTTTTATAAAAAAAAAAACTTTTTAATTCTTTTGACATTTTAGAATCCAAAAACCGTGGCTAGTCCGCTGCTTAGCCGCATCATGTCGCTATTTCACTCACTGTGGAAAAATAATATGCAGATTTTAGTCAAGGATCTAATGGAGAAACCAACATTTTGGCCATCGCTTTGCAATCCTCTATACGGAACAATTCATCAAAATGTGAAAGCTTACAGCCAACTATTTAATATACTTGGAATCGAACTGTTTTGCCTGACAGATGAAAGCAAAATCAATAACGATCTAAAAACAACGATCGACAAATTCTTAAAGATCGAATATTTTGATAAGTGGATCGACAGCATTTTCGACATTCCTCAATCATCCATTGAAGAATTTATCGAAGAGGAAACACCGGAATGGCTTTGTCGCTTGCAATCATTCAAAGATCTGTTGATTATTTTGCTAAGGAAGAAACCGCAACACATCGAAGTACCCAAAGATAGTTTAAAATCTCTGGCATCGAAATGTCTTCGAGTTCTTGTTGAGCGAGCTGAGTACACGGACGATTTTCGGCCATTTATTATTTTGGCAGAACTCTATCTTATAATATTATTAAACTTCCAATATAAATACACCGATAACGAAACAGAAGATAAAGAAATGCTATCGCAAATAAAGAAACTTTTAAATTGCGTCGCTTTGTACTACGACGACATTCACTTACGATCGCGAGAATCGTGTTTAGCGATCGCAATTCGATCGGTTGATATTTTGAGCAGTGAATTAATGAAGGATTCTCTGACAACCATCGAATTTCTTCAGCCAATGATTGATATTCTCTGTTCAGAGCTTCGAAGTTTTGAAATCTGTGTTATGGCAGAGATTAAAGGAGAAAACTTAGCTCAAACACCAGCTTTCCATGAGAATTCAATGATTTTGAGTTTAAACCTACTAAAAAGTGCAGCGGGAATATTTCAGAATGGCGGGCCAGACAATTGGGAACAGCCTTTCATCACTAGTAAAATTTTCAATCGTATTTTAACTTGTGCCAGCTGGGCGTTGCCGCTTTCTAGTCGACATCGGCTTACTGTCGAAATTCTCGATATCCTAATAGTTTTCGCGAAGGGCAATTGCTCAACTGAGTTTCTGTATTGCGATGTCAGCGATTGTTTGTGGTTGAAACTTTTACCACCCAAGGAATTACTGCAAATGCCTTTCACTTCGCAAGAAACAAAGGAAACTTCCTGGACTGCGCAAAATTGGTGGCCGATCTATTCACGAGGCATTGAACTTGTGACATTGCTACTGATTAAACATACCCACAATTTTAAGAGAGATGCGCTTGTTTTTGTTGGCGTGCACGAGGAATATTTGATGGATTCTTTGCTATTAGCGATGCAGTCTTTGGAGCCAAAAGCAATGGTTTTGATAAAAAACACCGCCGAATTTATATCCGAGCTGATTGTGTATGAAAAGGACTGGAGGTTGGAACATTCACAGAGTTTATACAATTTAATTGTAATATTTTAATATTTATGAAATACTTTACATTTTTTTATACGATTTTGCTGTTTTTTAGAAATGCACTCAGATGCTTTTGGAATACGGAATTTCTTTGCTCTATCGACCCGATAGTTTGAAACGGCTTACAGATAAGAACAATCCAGGAAACGTCTTTGAATCTACTAACGTTGGATTATCCGATAATACTATAACTGCAATGAATGAGTAATATTTTTTTAATATACACAAAGAATGTTTTAAATGTAATGTTTTCTGAAGTTTGGCTGAAGTTATAACGCTGTGTGCAAAAACCTTGATCAGATTCAGTCCAAGTTTACTGGAATTAATCGCAGAGCCACAATTTTTGACATGTAAATGGGAACCTTTGATAGAAATTTATTTTGGTGCCCCAAAATTAGATGCCGGCAATTATCCTCCTCAGTTGACTTTCGGAACGTTATTAAATGCAGTTAATATTTTTACAAAAGCACTAAATTCGGTAAATATTTTTTTATAACGATAATTTCTCGTTTTTTTTTCTTTTTTCTGAATATCGTTCTGAATATTTTTATTGCCGTAAAATTTCTGTTTACAGCAAAATCACAGCTTCCACGAAACCGCATTAAACACCTTACCTGGACAAACTCGTGTTCAGGACGATATAACTTCTTTATCTGGCACCGAATCAGTGCGTCGCAGTTTCACGCCAACAGCTAACACTTTATCAAACGTCTCTAGTCCTCGTACCCCATTCGTGAAATCCTTATCTATGACATCAGCCACAAGTTTTGTATCATCAAACACTCCATCAAATGAAATCCTGCTAAATTTGGAATGTAATAAATGTGTAACGTCACTAGAACATGTCCTTACTTTGCTGGCCGCACAGACTTTGTTAGCCCTGAAAAGCGATAATCTATCAAACGAGAAGAAGCAATTGATCCGCCGTGAAATCAAACCAGTGTTAATGATTCATCAGGATTTTGAACGAAAGAAAGTACTCACCGAATACAAAATCAACTGGCATCGTAAGAAGTTCGGATGTGTGATGATGCTCGATTTGGACAATGAGATCGAAAGAGATTTAATTTCATCGAAATCTTCAACTAGTGGCACTGGCCATAAGTCCAGTTTAAAGCAATCGATGCGTGTTAGCGTTGTAAAGCGTTTACATTTACAAAGTCAACAACAGCTTCAGCCGAGTTCACCTGCAACTACATCGCGTCGCACATTGGAAATGTCTCATGTTATTAGTCCAATTTCTGGATCTTCATCTAACATTAAATCTGATTTGAATATTCCTGTGAAGTCATCAACGCCTAGTGCAGGGTCGACGAAACGAGTTTCATTTGTTGATGATTACGCAGCGAAAAAGGTTTGCGCTGATGACAATGATATGATTTACTTCGAACCAGATGAACCGAAATATAGTCCATTGTCATTTGTAAAATTAATCGAGGAAGACTATTTACAATTTTTGTACAATCTGTTTTCAGTAATATGTCAAAAAGAAAGTAGTAATCAATTTATCAAAGAAAATGTTTTTATGCAATGAACTTTTTTTTAATAAAAATCATTTTGTCATTTTGATTTCAGAGCTTTTATTGATATTTTTTTTTATATAAAGACAGGACAGAAATTACCTCAAAGACCGAAATGGTATTGAAAGTTTACAAGGCAAGATCGGAAAAAACGCTTAGTAGTGCGTATTCACTGAACAAAACTCGCAAATGTTTTGCGAGTGGAAACCCCCAAATTTCATATCGTAAATGTTTTTCGGAAAATGTCCCAAAAAAAATTATCGTCAGTGGAAACAAACCCCTTGTTGAAAACTCGCTTTCAAGAAAACTCGTAAAAGTTGTGTGAATTTCTTACTTAAAGGATATTTGAGGTCATTAAAATATGTAGTTGAAATTTCGAAATCGGAAATATCATTTTATCAGCTATAATTTTATAATATTTTGTGATATTTGTGATTTCAATAACAAAGAGAAGTGTTAATTTAATTTGCGTAACAATATTATGGGAATCTCTAAATATACTTGTAAAAAAAACTTCTGAATAATTTTAGCTATTCTGAATAATTTTAGATATTCTGAATAATTTTAAACTTGTAATCGTTTTTTGTATGTTACTTACTTCTTTGAACTATAAACGAAATTTTCTGTAATATATCGATCGACTACTTGATATGTCCCATATATGCATTTCGAATTTCTAAAAGAACAGACGAAATTCTGCTGAGATTCCTAGATCCCTGCTGAAATAGCATAGTAACAACGGCACATAGCGTAAATATAATGAACATAATTAACGGGCAAAACGATTAATTCTAGCTTAATTTGTTTATCAGATAAACATGACAGTTTGATTAAATTTAAGCATGTTTAGCCAATAAATCTTTTTTCCGACGCTCCTCGTATCAGTTTTCGAAATGAAAAAAATTGGTGATAACAATTTTTGCAGAAGATACGGTAAACCACTATGGAATTTTAGTGATTTATCGTATGCGTTATCATGAATGATCAACAGGTGCATTTCCATTGAGGAGGTGTGAGTTTTACTGTCACGTGTGTTCAGAAGTCGAAAGTCTGCTGGCATTTAGTCACGATTTTAATGACTCTGCCCCCAATTTATTTCTCCGTGCGAGTCTTTCGATTTTGAGGAAATGTAAACATTTTCTCCTTTGTCCGATGACGTAAAATCGCACCGGCGTACTGACTACGCATTGAACAGATTTAGCATATGATTATGAGTATGTAAAGAATTTTGTTATATAGTGAGATATATAATTTTCATGAATTTTTTTAAATGATACTAGTCACATCTTATCAGTGAATATTAGTGTTTCTAACGAAATTTTCATTTTTTCTGTAATATACTGAGCAAAAGTCAATTTTCTCAGAACGATTTTTCATACATTAGCAAATGACGATGTCCACCTGAGCTTAGCTGCGAGTAAAATATTTTTAGTTGTTAAAATTCACTTCAACGATTAGGGTCAATGTCTTGTTTTTAGACTAGATACAATTGAAAATCTGTGATCATAATTTTTTTTGTGTCCTGTAAAACTTTAGTACAAGCAATATTTTTCAAGTTACGAAATTATTTTAGTGTGAAAACTTGCATTTTAGAAAGGACCTAAATCAAAAATGATTAGTAATATATCAATAAGAAATTTCGTAGTGAAAACAAATTGTTACATAAATTTGTCAAGAAAAAGCAACATAAATGTTCAATTTAGATGTTGTTTTTCGAGGTTTTCGATTTGTGAAGAATTTACTAGTACAAAAGTCCAGAAATTGACAATAAGGAATACTCAAGGAAATGCATTTGGCATTGGATGGGATTTCAGAAGAGGTTTTCAGGATAGTAGATATCAGGTATGTATTTGGGTCAAAGGAATAAAATTGATTTTTTCTGACACTTCTTCTACCACTTGTTTTCAGCGTAGGTAGAATTGCGTTTGATAGAACGATGTAGGACCAATTTTTTTATTACGATGAAATCTTTTTCGTTGATAAATGCTTCAATGAAGTAGATTTAATAAATTTTCTATTTGTCACGCATAGAAAAAAACTGTATTTGTCACGCATAGAACAAAAAAAAATATTACTTAAAAAAAGTTTGATTAACATGTGAGATGTGGCCAAAGAAGACTCAAATTTTGTGATGAAGTTTTGATAAAAATATCAGTTGTGGTCAACACAAAACTTTCTTCTACAAAATCTACGACCCTGCGCAATTTACGCTAGAGCCCTGTCGCGTTGTCAACCTAAGACAACCTCCCAATAAATTCTTGGTGTATTCAAAAATATCAAAAACGTACAAAATTTGAGATAACTTGAGAACGGTAAAAGATATCAATTTACGGTAAATGGCAAAAATGTAGAAAATGTTAACGTCTTTAATTATTCTTTTAACTGATTTGTCGAAAAACCGTTAGTTTGCAAATTATTCGCAAAAATATGATTTTTTACATATTAATGAAAATATTTCAATAACGGTAAAAGATAACGGATAACGGTAAAAGACAAAATTGTGCAGAATGCCATTCTCATTAATTCACTTCATACATTCAGTCAGCAAAAACCCGTTAGTTTTCGAGATAATCGCAAAAAACTGTTTTTTTGGAAATAACGGTTTATCTCGGTAACAGGTGGAGATATCGAGTTATAGTTAAAGACAAAAGTGTGGGAAATTTTATTTTCTCCAAGTTTTGTCATACTTAAGGCCACTAAAAAACGCGTAGTTTGGGAGTAAATCGAGAAAAACGAAATTGCGATTTTTGAAAAACCGCCATTTTGGATACTTCCGGTTAACGGATTTCCACCAAAAGTTGATAGGATCGTCCCATTTCAGGTTCCAACATGCCTATAAAATTTCATGGCACTAGCTCTATTAGTTTTTGAGAAATCTTGTACACAGACTGACAGACAGACTGACAGACTGACTGACAGACTGACAGACTGACAGACTGACAGACTGACAGACTGACAGACTGACAGACTGACAGACTGACAGACTGACAGACTGACAGACTGACAGACTGACAGACTGACAGACTGACAGACTGACAGACTGACAGACTGACAGACTGACAGACTGACAGACTGACAGACTGACAGACAGACTGACAGACTGACAGACTGACAGACTGACAGGCAGAAAGACATTTTTTAAATATGACTCCAATCGACTCAGGAGTGATCGGGAAATGTTTTTTAGGCAAAATTAAGAGGTCGAAATTTTTCATGAATACAATACTTTATTATACTTCGTAGAAGAAAGTAAAAAAATTATACTTTGTAACAAATAAAAGTATTTTTCTTGGAAATATCTGATCTACCCATTTTCAATGTTCGTTAGAGTTAACCATGCGATTTACCGTAACTTGTCCACACATGAAAATTGAACAACTTGAATTACACAGGACCAAAATATTTTTTCGTTAAGATATTGAGAACAAAACCTAATGTTTTATGTTGTTAAACTCCTAGTTGCTTACCGCCGGTTACAGGCTAAAACCTTTTAGAAGTTATTCTGAAATATAGTACAAAACCACTACACATATGTCGATATACGGCGTTTCGCTATAACGGCTGTCTTGCATTGTGCTTCTGCTTCGATATACGTCGCACATTGCTTCGATATACAACCAAAAATCGAGGAAGAAATGCGGTAATGTTAATTTACATAAATATATAAAAAAAAACTCTCAAAAATCTCTAGATATCTCAAAAATCTTATATTTGGTAAAAGCAAAATTGTAGAAGATTTTATTATCTTTAATTCTTCTTTTAGAAGTTTTACCAAAACACCGTCAGTTTGCAAGAATTTAATGAGAATGTCTCGAGAAAAAAATGATTTTTTGCCATGTCATGGAGTCTTGCTGTTGTGTGTTGTGACGTATTTTAAAAGGAGGTCCGCGAAAGTAGGTGGGAGGGGGAGGGGTCGTAAAAGCCTAAAATTACCGTGACGTATTTTATGGACAACCCCTTGTCACAGTTCTATGAATTTTTGTGAAAGCCAATGCTTTCGTTTCAATTGAAGCTTGAAAAGAAGGACTATTTTTATAATGCTTTATTAAGAAGTATATTTAATGATAAAAATATTTTAACATACATATATGTTAGTGTTAACTATTATTTTAACTATTGTAGGCTTACCCTGCGCACTTTGTACCAAAATTGAATCCAAGTAAAACAACTAAAAGAGTTGCTTTTTATGATTTGGACAGTCAGCCTCAAGAAAGGTAATTTTAATCAAATTTTAGTGTAAACATCAATGTTTTTTTTAAGCATACAGCATTAGATATTTACCCGTTAGTATTACACTAAAAATAAACCTGTTAAATGATTATATCCTCACATACACAAAACACGATTTTTTAAAGATTATAGCCATAATGATTTATATACGACCACATTGTAAATATGTAATGGGTAACAATGTAAAATTATTTCGTCACCTTTTTATGATTTTCTACGCATTAATAGTAATTCTTCAGATTTTTTTGATAGAAACTAAATATATGAAAGGTGTTAAAAGGTAGAAAAATGCGCAAAATTCTTTTTCATCTTACTCGTAGATTTGTATATGAAGAATATTTGTTTGTTATTTTGCTTTGATCGATTTGTTATGCTCGAAATGTTCACTTTTAGCTCAATTCATAGACCGTATATTAACTTTCTGTTGAATCTTTTGATTATCAATTTTATTAACCAACTTCTAGAAAGAAGGGAGGATTTAGTAGATATGGGGATTTTTCAGAAAGGGGGCTTTTGTTTCAAATTCATTTTAATTTATACGTCAACACATTGGGGCTATTGATTAGATTCGAAAGTTTATTTTGTGTGAACAAAAATCCAATATTACACTATTCTACTATGCATCAAATCGAACCATTTTCTTTTATGCTTTGGTGACATTTTTAAGGACAATGCACTGAATATGTTTTATGGTCAATAAATCAGTTTTTAAATTGATCACAAGTTTTCAAAATTATTAATGATTTGAACAATATTTCGTATTATTTCTACAATTATACAATATTTCCGAAAAAAAATAATTTCCTCCTTATAATGATTCAAAAACGGGTACCAAAATTTTATTGTAATAATAAAATGACTGTTTACAAAGAGTAGGGTTACCATCTCGTCGAATTGAAAAAAGAGTATTTCTTACTTTGAAAAAGAGTATTTTTATCAAATCTAAAATAAAACGTTTTTTGTAAATGTCAAAAAAAAATCAGTGTGCTTTACGGGCGTGTTCGACTTAGGTCCTAGTGTAGCCACAAACTAATCATAAGCAGACTAACATTTTCATTAAATCCATTCTAGAACAAAATTGAATTTCAACTTCCAAAAAATAAATACCCATAGCAGCCACTCCAGCCGTAGCAGCCATGAGCTTTTCCGCACATCTAACCTATTTCTTTCTTCTGTCCATTGACTTTCAATTAAAGAAAAAAATCTTTCCTTGACAGCGTTATGAGAGAAAATTCAGAATAAAAATTGACATATTTTTAAGAGTTCATATCGTCGGCTAAAAGTGAAATTGTGCTAAGTCCATCATACCAAATTTGACAGAAGAACAATAAAAAACCTTGTTAAATCATTTTAATTTTCATTTAAAGAAAACAGAGTCTCATTTAAAGAAAACTGAGCCCAATTTTTCTCATTTAAAGAAAACTCAGTGTCATTGAAAGAGAAATAAAACGATTTAACAAGGTTTTCATTGCTCTTCTGGAAAATTATACCAAATGGACTTAGCACAATTTCACTTTTAGCCGACAATATGTGTGTGTCGGACTTATATCCTTAGGGAAAAGGTATTACCTCTTCAAGCGATTTTATGTTCTATGCGAATATAGTTAGACTATATCACAGTCAATTACAATTCGTCTTCAAAAAAACAATATATGAAAATGCCAAATCATCAGCGAAAATTGTACTTGATTTTTTAATGTTATAAATAAGTTCAGTGAACTATTATGTTTGAATTTTTAAGTGGTTTTTCTTTATTCTATTTCTGCATCAAAAAGAGTATTAAGAGTACTTTTTTAAAAAAAAGTTAGAGTATAATAGTTCAGGGATCGAAAAAGAGTACTAGTACTCTTAAAAGAGTATGGTTGGTAACCCTAACAAAGAGGTACACACAGAGAAAAAAATAGCAAATCTAACTATTTTATAATTGGGAAATCGGGAATATGACTAAATACAAAAATGGCCAAAATAGCAAAAATGGTCATAATAGTTAATTTCATTTACAAAAATTATCAATTAAACCACAAAATAGTAAATTTTACTACTAAGTAGTTTAAGTTATTATAAAAATATTCGTTTTTCTAATTGAAATTAACTATTTTAGTTGTATTCCCGATTCACCATGAAAAAATCGCAGGTTGTGACTAATCAAGACTATTATACTGTTCTGTTGACGACGCGATTAGTCATGAGTCATAAGTTATTGATCTTAACGTTTTTACTTGTTTAACTTTAAAATTATGATTTTAATTAAAATTCAGAGTCTCTAATTAAAAGTAATTTTGGAGACAGCCGTACTAGTTGACATTTTTGTAAAAACAAAAAAAAAAAAGATATGATAATAATAAACCAGTAATAATAAACAAATTATAAGTAGATATTTTTCTTAATTTTGAAATTCTGTTCAACGCAGGGCCGTAGCTAGACAGTGATTCTAGGTAGGGCCACAGATTTGATTGGAAGAGCAATCATTTATATGTATATATATAGTATAGATTGCAATGCTGGATTCATGACGGACAGCTATCATGAACTTTATTCAAATGCCACTTGAATTTTTTAATAAATTTTAATAAAATTTTAATAAAAAATTCTCAGAATAAGTTCAAATTTTGCTAAGTAAATAAATTTCGCAAAATAAATTTTGAATAAAATTCGCGGTAAAATTTTAAAAAAATCGCAGGTCTAAACGCGCTTAGTATACAAGATTTCTAAAAAACTACTGGAGTACAAGATTTCCCAAAAAGTACCATGATATTTTACAGGGATGTTTGGTCCAGCAATGGGACAATCCTATTAACTTTTGTTGGAAACCCTTTAACCGAAAGTAACCACAATGCGGCTTTTTAAAAATCCCAATTTAGTTTTCCGCGATTTACTTCGAAACTACTTGTCTTATGTATCACAAAAGTTGAAGACAATGAAATTTTCCAGACTTCTGTTTGTTACTAGATCTATCTCATACCGTTATCGAGTTATATCATTATTTCAAGAAATCAGTTCCTTGCTACTATCTCGAAAACTAATGCGTTTTCGGTATAATGTGAATTAAAGAGAATAACGATTCCCACAATTTTATCTGCTACGCTACCTTTTACCGTTATTGAGATATTTTCATTAAAAGGTAAAAAATTGGATTTTTCCTAATTGTTTACAAGCTAACAGCTCCTCGTCAAAATAGTTCACGAAAGAATTAAATATTTTAAAATTCTCTATAAATTTTCCTTCCACCATAAATCGATATCTTTTACCCCTATATTTCAAATTTATAAAAAAAAGTCACATTTTTAAAAAAGCTGTTATGTTTTTTGTCGGGTTATAGTGTAAATTGCGCAGGAACGTAGATTGGTTCAAAGAAATACATGTGTTGTTCACATCAGGTATTTTAAAGATGGGTTTGTGAATTTGCCAAATAAATTGTCGGTAATGTTTAAACTTTTTTTTTAATGCTTTTGAAAAATCTCAACTCTACTTGTTCATGAGTTATCTTAATCAATTTTGCTATTCTTAGTCTTTCTTTAAATGAAACGCGGTTTTAAAAAAAATCAACCCCATATTTTTTCATTGAACACGATCAAAAAAATTGATTTCAAATCCTAAATTGACACTAAAGTTTGGAAATTGTGTATTGAATACACATTGTTATTTAGAACGCAATTTTCGTATTGATTAGAACATTTTTCTATGGCATGAATTAAAAATTGACCCAAAGAATGCGTCCAAATGCGCAATTTTTAAAATTATTTACTCTTACGAGTATGTTTACACGTTGTATCATCTCACAAATTGCACAAAACTTATTCGCAAACGTTTATTATACGTGGTGTCACGTAATGTACCAAAGTTGAGTACATAATATATGACAGTTTTTTTTAAATTTCTTATATGATAATAATATACGCATGAGTATAGCTAGCACTGGGATTATATTTTTTGCAAACAATTATCACGTGTCCTGAGATAATTTTTATTCGAAGTAATTTTTTCTTCGTGAGCAGCCTTGACTTTGATATTAACAAGAATATTCATTGAATGTATGGATAGTAATTTTGATAAATATCTATAGTTTTTAGATTTTAATTTTCGAGATAGATATATTTACAGCGTAATTTTAAATTAACGACCGTAGCTTCGCTGCCATGATTTGAACCCAATAAACGCCTAGTTAAGCGCGATGCAGCCTGATAAAAGTATGGGATGCACTTATGCCAAGACAGAAAGGGCGAAAACCATCATCCTACAAAATTTTGTCGTTTCTATAGTTCTAAAAAGTTCTAATTTTCCCAACCGATTTTCGATCTGTAGATGATTCCCCTCAACAACAGGTGAACTTGGGCAGGAAATTGTGTATCTTGTTCTGCCAAAGATTATATAGCTAAAAATGCGAAACAACAGAACTTTTCATAGAACTTTTAAAATGTATGGAAAATACCGTAGAGTTATCTAGATCGAGTAACGCATGCAATTTAAATATTTTTATTGATTTTTTGACTAGTATGAGTCAAAATATAAAGAAAAATAATCGTTTTGCAAATCATACTAAAGATTCCATTTCCACTGTCGGATTTTTTGGGACCCCAACATTTGTTCTAGGATTCTTAATTTTATTTATGTACATAATCTTTGGTTCTACCACGTGTTTTTTTACAGCTATTTATTTCTATAATAGTTTTTTTAAAGTCTGCAGGAAAAACCACAAAAAAAATCCCGAGAAAGAACAGAAAATAGAGAAAAACTTAACAAAAAATCCCTGGTATGAAAATATTTTTAGAAAATCAGGAAAATGTCCAGTATGAAACAAAAAGTTAGAAAGGCGTAAAAATTTTATTTTGTTGTTCTAAATTAATGTACAAAGGAATTGTTATACCCGTATGCTGAAACCAAAGGGTATACTAACTTTGCCTTACCGTTTGTATCGCCAAGATCCCGTCATCACACACAAAAATGAATTACACCAGTGTAATGATCTGTCTGTCCGTCCGTCTGTCTGTGGCGCGGATTGCGGGCGCACTGATTGAGCTAGAGACTTGAAACTTTGCGCAGATTCGTTTTTCGTAAAATGCGAGGCTAAGTTCGTTAATGGGCAAAAATGGACCATTAGGAGGGGTACCCCCCATACGAACGAAAACTTTTTTTCTGAATATCTCAAAAACGGTGAATTTTATCAAAAAAGTCCAAGAACAAAAGTTATTTAGGATATGATTCTACATAAAACTCCCATACATCAAAATCCGATTGGAATACGTTTTAAAAAATCTTATCGGAAAGTTTGCCTTCAAAGTGGAATTTTGGTACAACTGTTCGAATTTTGATACGAATATCACCATACGGGTTTTGAATAATTGCCAGATTGGAAATTATAGCTTTTGTTATGTTTTTTTAATAATTCTGATCTGTAAGGGTTTATGCAGATAGACAGCTTAGCGACACAAAATTAAGTAGGGGAAAAACGTCATCTGGCAATTGAAATTATTCGTTTCGGATATATAAAATTTAAGTTAAATATATGTGATTTATTCCATGCTTAGCATCTCAATACGTAATTTAAAGGTGGTAAATCAAAATCAACAAAAACATTTATCGAACTTCAATTCGAATATTTTCTGTAGTTAACTGAAATTGGACATCAAGAATTTGAATAGTAATTTTGCATTATCAAAATTAGCAACCGTTCAGCCAACGAAAATTTACTCAAATAATTAACGAAATTTATTAATAGCACTTAATAAACTTAACGAAAACAGTTCATCTTCAGGTAACCTAGCGATACATCCCTCATCTATCGATCTCCGGTTATCATCTCCCTAATCAAATATTTCAGATGCTCTATAAGAATTTGTTTTCAATATTCTCCGAAATCAAAGATTTTTTTTGCTTCTAGCTAATTTTGTTTGCTTTTGTGATTAGAGGAGAATGTGAAATGATTATACTTGATTTAGAATGCCTATAAAAGGAAGTGAATTCTGTACGGAAGGCTCCACAACATTTTAAACTGTTCACAGAATCAGTTCTTAAACCTAAAAAGATTAAATAAAAAAATATAAAAGACTAAAAAATTAAAAATTTGTGTTTTTTTTCAAATTGTTACAAAATTGATTATTTTAATTGAAAGTTAGTGAAAAAAACGGAATAATGGAAAATAAAGTGGAAAACAATATTGAAAACATTGAGCCTGAAAAAACAGAACTAGAAAAAACCGAACCTTTTGTGAAAGACGAACAAAGTCCATTTTTATCAAATGATTTTATACAAAGTTTTAGTACAAAGCAAAAGGAAACTCTTGTAAGGATTATTGCCAAATTTATCAGGTAAATACAAAAGTTGTAAATGTTTACAAAATGCTCATTAGAATATGTAAATGTTCAACTGAGAGTATTTGGTGGATGTATCTTTTGAATTTCACACCATTATAGATATTTCATAAAAATGAGAGATGAATGAAAGTTGTATTTTGAAAATTTCTTTGACATCAAATTGTTCTCCTATACTATTGTTCATACAAATAATTTACATATTAAAAATAATAAAACATTTCCCTAATTTTTAAAATCTTTTTTTTGTATTTTTTTTTCTTTTTGAGGTTAAGTGTGTTATAAAGAAATTGTTATTTAATTTTTTATTTCTATTGTGTTTTACCTATTTTTACGATCCGATTTTGATGGTGATTTTTTAGACAAAATGGCTCGTGCAGATTTGAGTCTATAAATGAATTAAAAATTTGGCATCCTTGGTTATACTACAATAATTCATATCATTCTCGATTTACATCGAAAAAGCAGAAGATCTTACCTGGTTGTTACATTCCATTTTGGAGTATTTAAAAAAATGAGTGAATCTCAGAAAAAATAGAAATGTAATTTTCTACATTGTGATTTAGTTTATTCTAGTTTGATTCGGAAGTATTATGTAAAAAAAAAATTTTGTCAATAAATATAACGGCATTAAAATATGTTTTTATTTAACAAATTTAGGTATCTGAAATCCTTGGCTATAATTAAAACCTTTTTTTTTGAACGATTTTTTACATTACACTGAACAGAATAAACATTACCAGGAAAATAAAAATAACAATTTATTTTTATTTTGATTTTTTGAGTCATATCAACTATTTAAATCTAGTTACAAAATGAGTCCTTTTCTAATTAGTATTAGACCCCGTTTTAAGGTCGTTTTTCAAATAAAACAAAAATTTCGTTTTTTTAGTTATCAGAAACGGAATTATTCAGTGCGACCGTAAGTATCTGTTAATAGTTTGAAGAACATTTTTTTCCTAGATATCTACTTAAAATTTTTTGATATTTTTAGTTCATTTTTTGCTCTGCAGTAAGTACTTTTTGTTAAATAAAGGAGAGTGTAATTAATAAGAGTTAAATCTGTTGAAAATTTTTTTTCAATCACTAACTCAATCTCACATATAATAGTTTATACATAATTGGCTCATATAAAAATAAACCCTGTGTTTTAAAATAAATTTAATAACAGTTATTAAATCGACGAATCAACCTTGCATGGGTTTCCCTTTTAAATTAAAACCCCAAAAAAACTTTTAAAATTTGGCTGTCGAATTTTTGGAAGAAATTAATATTGCTTCTTCAGACCCTAGTTAAACTAACAGTTTTAGGTACCTAATTTTAAAAAACAATTCAGTTTTTTATTATTATACCAAAAAAGGGAAAAGTGATAAATACGAAAGTAATCACACGTGTAGAATTGCTAATATGCAAAAGCTTTTGCCAAAATATTTGCATTTTGGCCTATGCTAAATAAAAAAGTAAATTGACTTTCCCGTTGCGATTTTTATTTATTAATCCAATTGACCGATAATGATGTTTGCAAATACAAAATTCTTTAATAGTCATTCTAAATTTATATTTTTTTTTTGTAGTCATCGGGAGCATGAACAGAAAAATGCGGAAGATGTTCTTTTCGATATGTTCAGGAATGAAGAGACTGGACACATAGCGATTGGTAAATTTTTGGCCGTAAGTTGAATTTGATTATTAAAATTTTTACCAATTTTTTTTATTATCTAATTGTGTTTATTAATTTTCTTCTTGTTAAAATTAGTATTTCTTCAAATATAAAAGTTAATTCTTTTTATGTTTTAGGCCTTAAGAACATCTGGAATTCGTATGACTGATCCGCGCATCCGTGAAATGATGGAAAACCTGAGAAAAGTTCACAAACTCTCAAACTTTGAAGGTGGTTCCCCGGAGACCCAAAATTTAAACCGTGAAACATTTAAAGCGGTCATCGCTCCAAATATTGTTCTAATTGCACGGGCTTTCCGCCATCAGTTTGTTATCCCAGATTTCCATGGATTCACCAAAGACATTGAGGAGATTTACTGGAAATGCAAAAGTAACACAGACGGAAAAGTGGCGACTTATATTCCCCAATTGGCGAGATATAGTCCTGATTATTGGGGAATCAGCGTTTGCACCGTTGATGGACAAAGATTCTCCATCGGTGATGTCAATATTCCATTCACGCTTCAAAGTTGCAGGTAAAAATCGACAAAACACGTTTTAAAAAATTAAAGTAAGTTTTTAAATTATCTTTTCTTCACAGTAAGCCATTAACGTATGCTATTGCATTAGAGAAGCTTACACAAAAAGTCGTTCATCAATATGTCGGCCAGGAGCCAAGTGGTCGAAATTTTAATGAATTAGTCTTGGATTACAACAGTAAAACTTACTTTTCTTCACTAAAAAAAATAGTTTAAAAAACATTTCATTTCAGAAAAACCCCACAACCCAATGATCAATGCGGGAGCGATTTTGTGTTGCTCACTTCTTCAAACCCTAGTTAAACCAGATATGACTGCAGCCGAAAAATTCGATTATACTCAATACTGGTTTAAGGTAAAAGAAAGTTTTGTTATGTGTTTTCAAAAAAATACTTAAACTTATTTTTTATAATAGAAAATGTCTGGTGGAGAATCTTTTGGATTTAATAACGCAGTTTTCCTTTCCGAACGGGAAGCTGCTGATCGAAATTATGCACTTGGCTTTTACATGAGAGAACATAATTGCTATCCTGAAAAAACCAACCTTCGTGAAGTAATGGACTTCTATTTCCAGGTAATCAAATTTTTGTCATGTATAAAATCGTTTAGAATATTTAGCACAAAATTGAGAGCTTAAGGAAAAGTTCTTAGTGAGAAAGAAATACCTTGAAAATTAATGTAAAAACTTTGGCGCATATTCATAGTGATTTTTAAACATAGTTTAAGCTGACAGTTTGCTGTGGTTTTTGGTCAGTTTGAACTCTGTTTAAGCCTTTATTTAAGGGTTAAACCTTTCATGCCCGAGCAACTTTTTATAACAGTTTTTCATACAAAAGTGAAAATTTCAAATTTTGTAGGGGGTGTCACTAGAACTAATGAACAACAACCGACATATATTTTTTTCCTAACTGCAGGGAAAAGTCGAGCACGAAAGAGTTAAATGTTCAAATCAATTAAATATAAGATTTTAGACTAAAAAGTGTTAGTAAAAATTTCTGAAATCCCTGAAAGTAGGCAATATATTTTTCTAAAACGCCGAAAAGTAGTTAAATCAAAAAATCCTTTTTTTTTATTTTAAATCCTAGATTAGCGAGCGGATTAAAATGTCTAATAATGAATACCTAGATATGTAATTTAATCATCGATTTAATATATTTTTTAATCCTCTAGTGCTGTTCAATGGAAGCAACTTGCGACACGATGTCAGTGGTAGCCGCAACATTAGCTAATGGTGGTATTTGTCCAGTTACTGAGGAAAAGATCCTTCGGCCAGATGTTGTGCGTGATGTGTTATCCTTAATGCATTCGTGCGGCATGTATGACTATTCCGGCCAATTTGCATTTAAAGTCGGTCTCCCGGCCAAATCAGGAGTTTGTGGAGGAATGTTAGTCGTTATTCCAAACGTTATGGGAATATTCACTTGGTCACCACCTCTTGATTACCTTGGAAACAGCTGCAGAGGAGTTCAATTCTGTGAGGTACGAAATACTGAAATCATTTAAGTTACCTAATTAGTTTATTAAAATTTTTTTGTGATCCTTAGGAACTTGTAAATGTTTTCAATTTCCATCGATACGATAATTTGAAACATGCCGCTGACAAAAAGGATCCAAGACGACATCGTTATGAAACTAAAGGATTATCAGTGGTCAATTTGCTATTCTCAGCTGCAAGTGGCGATGTAACTGCGTTGCGAAGACACAAACTATCAGGAATGGATATCACTTTGTCTGATTATGATGGTAGAACTGCACTTCATTTGGCATCCGCGGAAGGACATTTGGAATGCGTCAAATTTCTATTGCAACATTGTCATGTCCCGCATAATCCCATAGACCGTTGGGGCAATATGCCGATCGATGAAGCGGAAACTTTCGGCCATCAAGCGGTTGTCGAGTTTCTTAAGGAATGGAGCGAGAAAATTGGTATCGAGGAAGTTAAGGAGCAGAGCACTTCTTCGACTGAAACGAAAGTCATTGATCCCGATGAGGTACTATTTTATTAAGTCTTTAATTGAAAACAAATTGCTGATGTAATGATCCAAATTTTAGGATTTCGTACCTACGGATGAAAAGTTAGGCAGTCCAACATACGACAGAAGTTCAACGGCGAGTCCAATACCAAGTGAAGCTGATAATAAGGACAAGTCTGTCTTTTAAAGTGGTTGAAACAATAAAGAAGTCAAAAAGTCAATTCGATGGTAGTCCACCGTTGGTTCTTGAAAACCAAATACGTTTAATGGGTTCTTTCAACCTACATATATTGAATAATTTAAATCTACAACGATACAAAAATTAATTTATGTTAACAATGAGATAGAACATAAATGACTATGTTTTGTCTATTCAAAGGGCTCTTAATTGGAAAACTTCCATCGATAGAACGGAAATCTCAAAATGCTTCCTTATTGAAAAGACACGTATTTTGAAATGGGAATTTCCAGTCTGTATTTATTGAAAAACACCTGAATAGGTTGTGTTTTAATTTAACATGTATTTGTTTAAGTGGTTGTTTCGTTTTGAGTGTCTAAAACTGTTGGTTACCTCATATAAATAAATTCGTTATCTTGTACAACGTACATACATATAAATGCATGCAAATAGTTTTGTGTTGATATAATAATAATAATATTGATTTTATTGTTCTTCTTATATTAAGGAAAATGCAATATATTAACTATTAACAATGACAATAATTTACATTATGCATTAAAATATTTTCTATCAAAATAAAATTTGCAATAATTTTAATAGCAAATGTAAAATTATATTATGTAATGGCGTTATCGACGGTTTCCAATTAAAACAGAACTTTTATGCATCCATATCAAAATTTCAAAAAATTATAATTTAGAATATTGAACTGTATGTAAGTTTTTTGTAAAATTTAATTTAGATCAGTGACGATATTAAAAGTTTTTTTCAATTTCTTTCTTAGGGGAACCGGCGAGATTATTTATATATATATTTAAAATATAAGCCAAATTAAATTATTGTTTTAAGTTTGAAGCAATGAATCTGATTTTTGCTGTGATTTTTTGTTTTGTATTATTTTGAATGTGAACTCATTTACTGAAATAAAACAATAAATAAATAAAAAAATTTGAGTTTTTTTGATGTATTTTATGTCCTAAGAAGGTTATTATTTATAAGTGTTCAAAACAAATATCAAAAGAGGACTTATAAACATGTTAAAGGGTTTTTAGAATGTATCACTTCTAATTTAAGTACTTTCAGCTATCAGGGTATAGAGATAACGATTTTTGTAATTAAATTGACATCAGAAAACAAATCATAAAATTTATTTGTCCTGATGCATTTTTCTAGTCTATTTTCTTTAAGGTGTTTTCAGGACGAAACTACATATGACATTTTTGGTCCTTTGGGGTGGGAACAAAGGAAGATAGCCTCGTAGCGCGATGGCGGTTAACGTTTTTCTTAGATAAGAGTTCGACGCCAAATGAATCTTTTGTGACAAAGCATTCACGACAAAGATTTCATCTATCGGCTCACAAAAGACTAGGACGATATTTGAAGCCAACTGCCATTTATACCGTACACGCTCTTACTTTACAGACTGTATTTTTATTGATTTAAAATATAATTTAATATAATAATTTTCACAAAAACCTAAAATTGTGACCAAGACTGTACTTACTTTTGTGGTAAAGTGTCATAACCTCACTTTTTTGAGCTCGGCAAAAAATGTTTAGAATTTTGGGAAGGAATTCGATTAGTTCTTGCATTAGAACCAACCGTGCAGTAAATTTGGTAAAGCGTTCACAATCTTCAACAACACCCGATGAAGGACTAGAAAAATCAACACAAAAAGGAGGATTTGCGAGAGCATTCGAAAAATACACTTCGCCAGAAGTTCCGGGACAGCCAAAAGACAACCAAACATTCGCCTCTTTACTGAAGAACTCGAAATTTATTGATGTAAGTTTCAGGGTTTTAGGGAGTTTTTGATTTATTTAGATGATTTCAGCTGGGAGACCCCGAAGGAAAAGTAGTCACTGGAAAGATCTTTCATGTTGTCGAAGACGATTTGTACATTGATTTCGGCTGGAAGTTCCACTGCGTCTGTCCTAGGCCTGCTAAAAATGGAAGGTAAATTAAAATTACGTCATTGCGAACTCAGTAAACGCTATTAATAAATAATTTCAACAGTGATTACGTGAGAGGATCTAAAGTTCGGTTACGGATCAAGGATTTGGAGTTGTCCACCAAGTTTCTTGGTTCATCCAAAGATCTGACTATTCTTGAGGCAGACTGCCAATTACTAGGTTTAATATCTCCTACACGATCAAAAATTCTAAACTAGTTGCAATAAAAAAATCTTCATAATAATGTATCAAGTTTTAATTATAGGAACGATGGATATTCAATTTTAGAAAAGATTAGTCGGATTGTCTGCAATATCTCAATACTGAAAAAAATTTGGGTAAAGTTACAGTCGGTACCTAAGGGTTAAAAATTCATAAAGAAATTAAAGATTGCTCTGGGTATATAAATATTTGATTCAGCAGTCCATTTAATAATTTTTTGAGTACTTATACGCAATTAGTTATAAACTGGAAGTAATTTTTAAAATAGTATCAGCAATATTCTTTAAGTTGTGATTTTACAACTTTGGAAAAAGTTAAATTCTCGGGCGACGAAATCTAAAAAAAATCAAGCAACAAAATTTCAATAAAAATTACGCGCTTTAATTTAAAAGTTCACCTTCAACAGAAAACCCCAATTGGGGTTATTTTCTACACTATCTAGGGTGCGTTCCTTTATTAACCGTGGTCGACTGAAAGTAGAGAGCCTATAATCTATATATTGGCACTTAACCTTTGAGACCGAAGTCTACAAATCATAAAATGTACAACTAGGGCTTTCCAATTTTTTTTGATACCTCAGACATAATTTTTTATTTGTAATCGGCTTATAAAAATTTTATTAAATTACCTTCAGTGTCATATGTGCTCCAGGCAAATGTCTTGGATCTGACTTTAGTTTGCCTTCAATACGCGTATGCAAGACTTTACTAATAAAGTATTAAGCTAGAACCTGAATCGAACGTCTATGCGTCCGTCATGCGTGCGTCCGGTTGACAGTTCGATGCGGTGACAATTGGGTACGGCAACGAATCTTGAGTTAATTCATTGTTTTGCACTTCTTCTTTTAGTTTATCGTCCAAACAATTACTTTCAATTTGTTCCATACTTAACTTGCTTAAATCGTAAACAAACTTTTTTGCGAAATGACATTTCCGTGCGTTGCCGCATGTAAAAGTAGAAATTCGACCGGTTGCTGCATCGGAAAACGTATTATTAGGGAAGTACTCATAGCAGCCCGTTGATTCTACTCGAACTGTCAACGTGCCGGACGCATGACGTACGATTCAGGTTCTATTTTAAGATTCTTAAGTTGATATATTTTTTTTAACACACGTTTTCAATTCAACTGAGGCAAACTATGCCAGCGTTTACAACGTCAAAAATAATGAACACATGTTCAGTCTTTAGAATTAAGCCTAGTATGCAGTTCGAGTAAAATGAAATTTTAACGCGGTCTCCAAATTGGCACATTAAAACCGAAGTAAAAACTGTTTGTGGAGAAAAAACATTGACAGCCGAGCACACACAATTAAAAAACCACACTCGTTAAGAAAACTGGAAACAGAACCTCTATTATTTTCATCTGTCAAATTTTTACCTCGAATTTAATGTACCGAACAGTTAAAATGCTGGTAAAATCAAGTGGAGACTTTCTACACCATCTAGTGAGGCAACATTGCAACATGAGTTTTTCACATCATTTTACCAGCGAACTGCGTACCGCTTGGTAAAATTTCTGAGGTTAAATTTAAGCGCAGTGTTAAATTTGTATGGAAAATTTCATTTTACTCGAACTGCGTACTAGGCTTTAATAGTGAAAATTGACAATTCATACATATACCAACTGCAAAGGTGTTGGTTATTTTCCATGAGTTCTAAATTTAATAAAGTATTAAAGACAGCTTTTCAGGGAGGTGCGAATTTGAGCGAATCAATCCTCTGGGAAACTGGCAACCCTTGGTATCATTGCCAAACTGGAATAAAACTTGGCTTATTATTATAATAACAAGGAAGAGTTTTTTTTTATAAAATAAATTACCGATTTTTGCATTGTTTAGCCAACGCCATTTAATCTCACACCTAAATAGTTTGCAATTCTATTAAGTGGATTTTTAGTGGAAGTTCAAACGAGGCCGAGAATGGCTGCACAACTTAAGGAGACTGTTGAAAACACGCCACCAAAACGCGATAAATCATCAACTGGAAAGATTCGAGAGCGAAGTGGACGCAAAGAAAAGGCGAAACCCTTGACGAAGGTATTAAAATATTTTGTGGTGAAAAAAGCTGGATTATATAGGCTAAAAAATAGGTCGTGGTCCGTCGCCTTCCTCCCAGTATGACCGAAGAGACTTTCCTGAAACAGGTGGAGCCCCTGCCTGATCACGACAGTTTCTATTTCGTCAATGCAGACTGGTCCTTGGGGCACGAGGCAACTTGTCGAGCCTACATCCAATTTGCCAAACAGGAGGATATATTTATGTTCAAGGATCGGTTTGACGGGTACGTTTTCGTAGACAATAAAGGCGCAGAATATCCCGCAATTGTGGAGTTCGCGCCGTTTCAGGGACTGCCAAGGAACAAATCTAGGAAGAAGGATCCAAAATGTGCCACGATTGAAAACGATCCACATTTCATCGCGTTCATGGAGGCTTTGAACAATGAAGAGGCAGAGGGCAAGACGGAAATGAAAATGGAATATTCTTTCCAACTCAAAGATGGTTAGTATGAAATTTTATTGAATTGTAAAACAGTGTAGTATTTAAAAAAAAAATACGTTGTAGACAAAAAAATTACCAGCACTCCACTACTCCAGTACATCGCAAACAAGAAGCAAGAAAGGCGCGACGAAAGGAAGCGGAAATTGGAGGAGAAACGTCGTCAACGGGATGACGAAAAGCAGAAAAAGAAAATTCAGATTGCGAAGAATATCCCACAGGCCATTAAAGAAGAGGATGTCAAGGTAGTTTCTTATTGGTACAGTGGTAATTTTAAGGAAATTATGGGATAAGCCATTTAAAAATCTCTGCTCGAGTCTCCTTAAAACTCCATTACGATTCCCAACTTTCAACTGTTAAGTTAATTTGTTACTGTGGCTTGTGTGTTTCTAGGAATCTTATCAAAAAGATAAATCAATAGACAAAGATTATAAGGACAGCAAAGACAAGGAGGGGAACGCGAGATCGAGGCGACGCCTTGCTAGGGAGCTTCGCAGAAAACAAGAACGAGAACGCAGGGCTCAGGATAATCCTGACAAGGGGAATGAAAACAAAAAAGAAAGAAACGATAGAGAATCGGCAGAACAAATTGAGGGTCAAAAATTCAAGGAAGACTCCAAGAAGTACAGCGAAAGCCGGCGAGACAAACGCCGCGCAAAGTCAGAGCAAAAGAAAATTGATTCACAGGTAGAACCATCAACAGCTGATGTAGAAAAGGAAAACTCTCAAAGTTCTGAGAACTCGACATCCGTTAACGCGACGTCAAATAATCCAATCGAGGTCAACGAAGTTGTTTTAGAATTTATAAAAAGCGTTGCTAATATTAGGGAATTCGTGCCACGGAATAGAGAATCAGCCGAGAAGCCCTCATCGTCAGAAGAGAGATCCGATCAAAAGTTGGATATTAATACTAGTAATTTAGAAGAAGGTAGTGAGATATTAAACAAAATCGATGATAACGATAGCCCGGATAAGAAACCATCGGAAAGAAATAGTCAAAAAGATTCCTCACCACGGAATGACCGTCGAAAGGATGACAAAACGTCACGTCGGATTCGCAATAAGGTAAAATCTTATCGCACGCTTTTATATAAATCTCGATACATTTGGAAATTGTTTTTATTTTGTTGGATTCTGTTTTCTGGATGTCCTGACCTCTGATTCCCGATAAAAAGAATTGTGTATGTTAAATATTAAAAATAGAGCAAATAAACATTTTTATTGGCTGTGTTTATAGTTTGAAAAATATTTTTAAAAAAAAATTGTCAAAAATTACTTTATCAATACAAAAAAAAATGTTTGAAAGAAATATTGATAAAATTTAAAATACATATTTATAAATACGCCTTTAATAATGTTTTTGGTAGATTTTAGTTGCAATAAATAACCGAATAAATATTTCCTTAATTTTAGGATCGCCCATCAATGGAAATTTACCAACCTGGCAAAACGCGTTTGAGTGGACGCAAGGAGGATGGCAGATCGAGTACTGAACTCAAGGATTATAAAAGCAATCCAACATCAGATTGTGAAAGCGTTAAGAACGTCAAGGATGAGACTTCAGGTGTACGGAAAAAAGTTTCTCGATATTCGGAGCGTCGATCGAATCGTGTAAAGGGGAAAGAAGAGACTAAAAAGGAATCAACATCTCCAGATATCGAGGAAGAAGCTAAACAAACATCTGAATGTAAAACTCCCGATATTAATCCAATTGATAATGCAACGACGAGTGAACCTGAACCAAACACTTCAAATAAGGAACCATAAGAAATTACATGAATCTAGTTGAATGCAGCTAGTGATTTCATAAAAATTTTATTTTGTTAATTCAATATAATTTAAACTTTCAATTAAACTTATGACTGAATTGTTCATTTTAGAACGTGACATTTTTTTGCATTTGCAGAACAGACTTGTAAAGAGTTTTTTTTTATCTTTGGCAACTTTTTTTTATGATAATGTATTCGTATAGGAATTAATTTAAAATTGGCAATCAGCTTTGGTACATTGATTAATTTATGGCAAAGTTTCATCTTTCAATAGTTCAATATTTCCGTTTTCTTCCGGCTTTGGCTTATTTTTCCTTCGCTCAGATCTTTTACGGGTCCTTTTCGCATCTCTTCTGGCACAAATACACAAAAGTACTGAAAATATGGAAAATTAAGTTGACTTTTTAATAATGATTGATTTGTTAATACTCACATAGAAATAGTACCACAAATACTGCAATCCCAGAACCAACATAAATCCATGTTGTGTAAATTATTCTACTTTGTGAAATTATTTTGCACTCTTCATACTCATTCATAAACATTGTTACATTAGAAGTCTCTAGGCAGGAATCTTGTTCTGTGAATTGCATAGAAATAGATTTTTTTAAAAAGTCAGTGTTTCCATTGACAGTTAATTTTTTAGTGGGTGGGAATTGCGCATATCTTGCAGTTGCTTCGATAAAATTCACTTTCTACTTACCACTGTTATCACAGATTAAATTATTAGATATGTTTACATCTCTCAATGAAAGATATTTAACTATAGTTCGACAGGCGCAAGTAGGAATCTTCGTACTCTTAAGATCTACACTTCTTAATTGGCACATTGGCAAGAAACTCTCCACAGTTACTTGCTTTAAGGGATTATTAGATGCATTTAAATGCCAAAAATCTGCAATGAAGTAGTTAACGCATTATTTGTTAGCAGAACAGATATGAGAACAATATTAATCTTACATGGCAAAATGCCTAAGTAGGGAATTTTCTCCAGTTCACAATTAGCAATATTTAAATATTCCAAAGGCGCTTTAATTGGTATCTCCAACATCTAAAAACGAAAAAAAATATACAATAATTTAAACCATCTACACAAAATAAAAATAAAACTAGTTTATTGTTTGTTTGCTCACCTCAACATCAAATAATAAATTTTTTAGATCATTACTATCCACGTATAAATTTCTTAATGATGGCAAATTGAAAATCTCGAGTGGTATTGTTGTTAGTGAATTGGTTGATAAGTCAATTTCCTGTTAATATGATAACAAAAATGATATTGTTAAATTAATTAGAATGTAAATAAAATCCATTTATTTAGTTTATATATTAAATGGCAGTGGAGGTGACTATAATTAGAACTAACCTCGAGAGAAGTGAGATGAGAAAATGTCCCCGGTTCAACACTTTGGATCATATTTTCATAGAGAACTAAATATCGAACGCTTCTGTATCGTTGAAATGAAGTCTTGTTTAATTTTCGTATACGATTGTATGAAACATCAAGCACCTGGAAATATGAATGAATTTTATTTAATTAATTTGTATGACTAACTTATTAATATCATTAGCGACATATTTTCAAAAGAAGCAATTCCTAAAATTTTCTTTTTATAATGAAATTATTCAGTAGTATTGAAGCAGTTAAGGATTATTTGAGGTCAAAGGATTTTGCTAATAACCTTTCTCAGCGTTTTGGATTTAGAATTATATGGTTTGTATGGATTAAAAATTTCACTTTTTTTTACAGAAGAATAGTTTTTGAAGCCCTTTTTTATAAATAATAAACTAAAATACTTTCACATCTAACAAGTAAAGGTCTCGGGGTCGAACTCTCCGATTTAACGATTTTTGGTTATGCTGTAGCAGACCGAAAAAAAGCGCCTCGTATTTTTATACCCTTATGGTGAAACCAAAGGGTATATTAACTTTGCCTTACCGTTTGTAACGCCAAGATCCCGTCATCACACAAAAAAATTAATTACACCAGTATGTTTAGAATGATAAAAAAAAATAATTTTGCATGTCTGTCCGTCTGTCTGTCCGTTTGTGGCGCGAATTGCGGGCGCACGGATTGAGCTATTGACTCCGAGGCTAAGTTCGTTCATGGGCAAAAATTTTGGGGGGGTACCCCCCATACGAACGAAAACGTTTTTTGTGAATATCTCAAAAACGGTGCATCTTATCAAAAAGGTGCAAGAACAAAAGTTATTTGGGATACGATTCTACATAAAACTTCCATACATCAAAATCCGATTGGAATAAATTTTAAAAAATCTTATTGGAAAGTTTGACTTCAAAGTGGAATTTTGGTACAACTGTTCGAATTTTGATACGAATATCACCATACGGGTTTTCAATAATTGCCAAATTGGCAATTATAGCTTTTGTTATGTTTTTATATTGGCCCGATTTGAGTTATAAGGGGTGAATTTTGACCGATTCAAACGGCACCAAAAGTTTTTTTTTTGAGTAGAACTAAGTTGCGAAGGAATATTTAAAATTATTAACATAGGGTAGAAAAACCTATATACAGCCATGCCTTTTTTACTCTGTTCTACCCTATAATTTTCGCACTTCAAAACTGATAGTATATTTGAAAACGCCTATCAAAACTAAAGTTAACTATTTTTTGCATTTCACCGGAAAAAGTCAAATAATACGGTAATAGACCCTTTTTCCATCCCTTGTCAAACTTTTTTTTCTAATAGATTTTTTTCCAATTCAGATAGATCTTAATTTTGGACACAGAAGTTTCTGTTTTAAGCCTCTCCAACCTTAAGCCTCTCCAATGAAGACAACTTAAACTTATTGCATTAAATTCAGACCTTTGCCTTAAGCAGGGTTTATACACAGCAAGTAACTTGCGGCAAGTAAAGAGAGGCAAGTAGTTTGCTTAGTTTACACGTTTCAAGTAAATCATTTCAAGTAGAATGACAGCCGAAGGAAAACATAACCTAACATTTTCTGAAAAAAAAATATCACGACTCTTTTTTGTGGAAAAACTTGCGAATTTCGACCTAAAACTGTTTGTTGCCGACGAGTTTGTTATACCCGTGTCGTTTTTTCCTTAAAATGTTACGACGTTTTCTGGCAAAGCAGCAAATATAAAATGAACCGAAACACACACACATAAAACCACCTCTTGTGTACACGGTTCCATGTTCTTGTATTGGTTTTTACTTGCCACAAAAATAGAATGGCTTTCTATTATTTTCGAGAGAGCGGCAAGTATTCTCACACATATGCGAGCGTCGCACACTAGCTCAAATCGCGTGTATTTATGTCTACTTGCCGCAAGTTACTTGTCTCGTCTAAACCGAGCTTAACCCATCGACTATTTATATAGATACCCCCCTAAACACCACTTAAAACTTGAATCTAGTCGATATACAAAAATACGGGTCGCTTATTTCTCGATCTGCTACAACATATTCAAAAGTCGTCAAATTCTGAGAGTTCGACTTCGAGAACTGTCTTCGATATTTCTTAAACTTTATGGTGCTGTGGCTTTAAAAGTTTTTTTTCGAAAATTTTGCTTTAAAAGAAAACAGTTAAAAAATCACGGGCTTCATGGATTTCACCAATAGTTTTTAGAAAAACCATATATCAAACAATGGCAAAAACCTCTGTTAAATAGTGTAAATCATAACTTGTAAATTAGAAAAAGTGCAATCTAATTTGGAAAATTAAAAAAAGTATTTGATTTTTAAGTTGTTTCTCACTTAGTTCCTGTTGTAATGCAACAATTACTATATTCGATCTTCCTAAATTAATTTGGTTTAATTTTTTATCGCTTTTTTCATTACCTAAATGTTGATTTTTCTCAGTTATTTTACCCTTAAGTGATTTAAGTTAACATTTCTTTGCTTTGTTTGTACAAATGGCCCTTATATCGTTATAAAGAGTATATAAAACTCTACTTAAGTTTCGCCTTCAGATTCAATTTATTTGTAATGTTTTTATTGGTTTTTTTAAATGGGTTTTACACAAATGAATAAAATACTAGGTCAGCTTTAGAATTTTTAGAATTTGATCAAAACCCATCTTATTCATCAATTAATTGAGGTTCTCTGAATTCACTCGCTTGCTGTAATTTCCCTTACCTCACTTTAAACACTAATAAGAAGAGCAATCAATTAAGAAAAGACGAATGACTTATCTTCCACATAACATTTCTGTTGTTTTTTTTTGTTTTTGATTATTGGGGGCTTCAACCTCCTCCCCAACTTCATCACAGAACTATTCTGAAATTCATTCGGCAGACCAAGACTGTAAATTAGTTCAATTGGTTTGTATTTGGAATGGAAGAAGTCTGGTGCCAATTGACCTCTCGATTAAAAGCACAATCAGCTTAAGGAATAAAACATGAATTTAAAATAACGTCGGGTGAATAAGAGATCTTGGGAAGATTTTATATAATTTAAATTTAATTCAAAATTAAAATTGTTTTGCATTATAGTTAAACTTACTTCAACACCACTGCTAAGATTTGGTGGAATTTCCCTTAAATCCATGCGAAAACACTTTACTTTTAACATTTTATCCATACGCAGATTAACACATTTTGGTTGCTCTGTATCAATGAACGCTAAAATAGAATAATCTGATAGCGTTGCAATAAACCAAAACCAAAAAATCACACTGATTGAATTCATTCTGAAAACGAGAAACTGTTACGAATTTAATAAATCACAAAGTTTTTTCTAATTGAAATATTACTTTGGTTTGGGATTAAGCCATAAGTTGATGTAAAAATATTTCCTCGTTAAAGATTGAATCGTCGCATCCTGGAAGGTGGCTCAAACCACCACGAGCTGAAAAGAGATAATTGAAATGTGCTTGTAGTAATATGAAAATGTCTGGGATGTAGAGAACAAAGAAGGTGGCTGCATTATTAGAATCTGGTTTGTATGATGAAATTCTTAAATACGATTTCTATTTAATTGATATTTTATGCAAGGATATTTAATTCTCGCGGTATGATTTCTCATGGTGATCGCGTTTTGCAAGTATGAGGACATTATTTGGGTCTCAAATTACTTTTTTACTTAAAATGTAGTTAGTCTATTAAACAATGCAACTTTGTTAATTTCATTTTATATATAACTTTTCGACCACCTGTGAACATTTTATTTATTTTCTTAAATTATTCAAGTCAATGCACTGCACTTAAATTGAAAATTATTTCATAATCCAATTGACTCATCAAACTATAGCTCGAGTAATATGAAACATTATTTTACTTCATTAAGCTATTGTGTACAACAATTTCATTCAATGCTCAAATAACGAAATAAAAAGAATTATCACTGGATAAGTTTTCATTTACAGTGCTTGTCCACAAAGTTCTATGTAAATTGCATTTGTCTACAACTTTTTTTTAAATTGTTGAAACATAATAACGTCAGCATAAATCAGAACTGAATTATGATTAATACAAGAAATAAAAAGCAAACAGAAATTTTAATTGAAAAAACTGTATTGTTTGTTTTCTTCATGTGAACGCAAATTGGGGATTTTTCATCCGTATATGAACACGATCACTTAAGAATGGATTGAGCTAAGGAGTTGAAATTTTGCAGAGGTAAGTTTCCTCAAACGTTAAATTCGGTTCTTAAACGGGCAAAACCATGAAAAGAACGATTAAAAGAAACTTTTTTTTTTGAAAATTCGGTCTGTTGTTATATAGAGCAAACCCGCCGTTGCTGGTTAAACGTTTTTTGCAAAAATTTTCTTGCGCCAAAAAAACAAAGAAATAAGTTAAAAACTTTTGCATAAAAATCGTTATGCCTTCAGGACATTCCGTTCCGAATTTTAAAATTCTTCGTGATCAGCGACCCCGAAACCCCCTAATGCCATTTTCCCCGGGAAAAATGGGAAAAAGGATATTTGCGTTATCCTTACAGGAGTTTCCGTTTTTATTTTTTTTATATCTAACACCAGATTCGTGATCAGCGACTCCAAAAACCCCTGAGTAAAACTTTTCAGCCTCCTATTGAGCAGGATTCATGGCGAAAATTACGGTTTAAAAACACCCAAACCCCCTTTACCCCCCGTTTACCCCTTAGCGGTAAAATTTCGGAAAACCCCGCCTTAGTGAGCGCCAACGTGATGGTTGGGACATACTGTGAAAGTTTCAAGTTTCTAGCTTCAGGGGTTTGGGCTGGGCGTTGATGAGACAGTCATATAGATATATAACACATGGATCAATAAGTCCCGAGACTAACAATGAAAACAACATTTTTTTTGCCAAATTTTTTTTTATTCATCAATATAATCACCTTTTAGGGTGATACAATCGTTCCAACGCTTTTCCAATTTTTCAATACCATGTTTATAAAAAAAATTATCTTTCGCTTCAAAATAAGCTTCAGTTTCAGCGATGACCTCCTCATTTGAGCCAAATCTTTTTCCCTGGAGCATTTTTTTAAGATCAGCAAAGAGCCAGTAGTCACTGGGGGCTAAATCTGGCGAGTATGGGGGGTGGGGAAGCAGATGAAAGCCCAATTCGTTCAATTTTGCCATTGTTTTCATTGACTTGTGGCAGGGTGCATTGTCTTGGTGAAAAAGGATTTTTTTTCTCTGCATGTGCGGTCGTTTTTTTGCGATTTCCTCCTTCAAACGCACCAGCAAGTCAATATAATAATCACTGTTGATCGATTTACCTTTTTCGAGGTAGTCAATGAAAATCACGCCATGCGTATCCCAAAAAACTGACGCCATGACTTTGCCAGCTGACTGCTGCGTTTTCGGACGCTTCGGACGGCTTTCGCCAGCTGTGCGCCACTCAGATGACTGCCGCTTCGACTCTGGAGTGTAGTGATGTATCCATGTTTCGTCCATGGACACGTAACGACGCAAGAAATCTTTTTTATTGCGAGTAAATAGCCATAAACAGCTTTCTGAATCATCGACTCGTTGCTGTTTTTGTTCCATCGAAAGCAATCGCGGCACCCACTTGGAAAAAACCTTTTTCATGCTCAATTTTTCATGAAGGATAGTAAATGCACTTCCATATGATATCTGTGTTATCTCAGCAATCTCACGGAGCTTCACTTTACGATCTTTCATTATAATTTTTGTCACTTCACTCACATTTTCCGGTGTAACGGCTTCCACAGGTCTACCCGAGCGTTCCGCGTCATTTGTGTCGGTACGACCACGTTTAAACTCGGCAAACCACCGACAAATCGTTGCTTTTGATGGACAAGAGTCCGGGTAACATTTTTCAATCCATTGTTTCGCTTGCACGGTGTTTTTACCCATTAAAAAACAATGTTTTATCAGAACACGAAACTCGGTTTTTTCCATTTTTTAAACAAACTACAAAACGACTTTACTCCAACCTCGATAACTCAGCTGTTTCTGGTCCGATCGACTTAAAATTTTGACACGTTTCAAGCAAAGGTTAGTACTCTAGAAAGACGTGGTTACTGGTTTACTACGAGCGTCATCTCTGGGTTAGTCTCGGGACTTATTGATCCATGTGTTAGATTTGACGATTGACAGGAGGCGTAGAATTTTTTTTAGTGTCTGGTCCCATAATTTATACGCTACTGACCATAAGTTTGAAAATCTTCTTCATGGGTTGATATTTGCGGTTTTCCCGTATTCAAAAGTTTTTTTATCAAACAAGAAAGTATAGGTACCTTTTTGTCAAAAAAAAATGTTTTTTTCAGTGTCTATTTTACTAAATATCCAATTCGAAATAAAACAAAATTATTTCTAATTAACAAAACGAATCGTTTTTTTTTCCCTTATCTAAGAAAAGTCTCAATTTATCACATTTTTAACCAACTTGTCTTAATCTCATGTATCTTTGTCCCCAAAAACAAACAAAAAAGCTTTGTGGATTGATAGAAACAAACGACTTTTCAACGTTTTACGTCTACGACAACGCAGTTTGTTTATCTTATCTTGAAAATGGTTTTCTTTAAACGTACTTTTATTTGAGGTGTTTTTTAAACTGCTTCATTAAAATTGTAATATCACAATAAATCGTTAATTTGATCAATAGAGTGAAATAAAACACCCCGTTTATCTTAGAAGATGTATCACACCATAGTTAAGTTAAATTCTGGATCAATTAATATATATGCCTGATATCATTTATTATCCTTAAAATATCTTTTTTTTTATTTATTTAATTTATAAGCTTTGCATTCATCGTACTCTGCTTGATTCTACATCATAGAAGTTAATTTTATATTACAAATCTTATGTTTACTCATCCAAATCATCAATTAATGATCTCTATCGACATTTCAATTCAATATCAAGGTAAATCAACGTAGATATTTGTATAGTAGATGCACTACTATTTGTAAATTAGCATAATAATTATATTGCTATCGAACTTTGAAGAAATATCAATCTGATTATTGTCACAAAATAGGAAATAAATGCCTGAAGGCGTGGTAAGTTTTAGTCACAAATACAAATTACTGATTTGGGGTAGTTGAACATTTCAGCGTATTTCTGATTCTTTTCAATCAGAATGGATTTTTTATGCAAATTATTAGGCTTCCAATTTCACATTGAATTGATTCTAAATTTTTGGGAAATCTTAAATGTTCACTAGTGTGATTCGTGTGTGATAAATAATGATAATTTAACCGGTAAAGTTTAGTCACAAAGTCAGTTTTTAAATATTAGGGCATCTATTGAAAAAGGCGTTTTTAACAATATATTGAAAAATTCATTATTGAAATTATTCGCTTGACTCCTTGAATCTTTTGGTCGCTGCATCAACTTTTCCCCTCTGGTTTTGATCGATTTGGAATATTGCAAACATGCGAGATGTTCTAAAAAAAGTCAAAAAAAAGCAGGCTAGACCGCAAAGTTTCTATACTTTACCCAAGATTGAAAATTTACTTTTATTTGGAATATATTGAGATCTGTCTGCCCATCCGTGAACGTCAAACCTCTCGAAAGTATTAAGCTAGAGACTTGAAATTGGTACAGTTGCATTTCTCGTAAGTGGCAAGGTTAAGTTCTTGAACGGGCAAAGTTGGACCATTCCTTCCCCTCTCCCCCATCGAAACAAAACCGTTTTTAACAATTTTCTCGAAAACGGTTTGTCGTATTGAAATATTTCTGAAGACAAAATGTGTTTAGAATAGGACTTTACATAACTCATCCATACATCAAAATCCAGTTGAACCACTCCTTCCTTCCTCCCCCATACAAATATAATACTTTTTTCCTATTTTCTCGAAAATGCCAAAGTATAGTCAATTCAAGTAATTTCACTTCCATTTATCACTTCCATCCGTACTAGTGCCACGACATTTTGACAAATAATTTTGTATAAACTGAAACTACTTGGATTGCCTATACTATGACGGTGCGTTGTATCAAAAAATGTATAAACACGATATGTGTTTACAATATGATTTTACATAACCGTTCCATACATTAAAATTCAAACGGACTACTTCTTCCTCTCTCAGTAGTTTTACATCTATCTATATAAAATCGTTTAACCTGATTTACTGACTCATCAACGCCCAGCCCAAACCCCTGAAGCTAGAAACTTCAAACTTTCACAGTATGTCCCAACCAGGGTTGGGACTTGAGGATGTGTAAAAGGTACTATTTTTGCCCAAAAAAGGTACTAGATTGAGATAATGTGGTACTAGATTTTTTTTTAACTATCGTGCAACCAAAATCGTTTTTTATGCTTATTACATAGGAGTCAAAAAAAATTTAAATCTC
The DNA here is from genome assembly GCA_964034945.1 of Chrysopilus asiliformis. Lineage (NCBI taxonomy): Eukaryota > Metazoa > Arthropoda > Insecta > Diptera > Rhagionidae > Chrysopilus > Chrysopilus asiliformis. Next base: position 86,433,992 of record OZ035961.1, on the reverse strand, counting down.
GTAATTTTAGAAAAAAAAAATCCTTAACCCATATGGATTGACTTTTGCGCTGTAAATATAACCGTTCTCGGTCAAAAAATACTCTAGAAAAACTCCAAAAAATCAATAAAAATTGTCTAGATGTATTTGTTTTAAATTTTCGCTTTTATTTCAATTTTAAAATTTTGTATAAACTCCATCTAAAAACTTAAATTTCGAGAAGTATTTTGAGCTATTGCTAATATAAATCATATTTCCATGGCCTACGATTGATTTTCATATCTCCCTTAATAAGACGAATTAATTAAAGAGTTGTGGCATTTAAAAAAGTACTTTTTTTCCTAATACATAGAAAAGTTATGGCTTTTAAAAGGGAGCTATAAATTCAGATAAAATCATTTTTCATATAAACCATGAAAAGGTACCAGATTCATGGGCTGTGGTACGAGGGTACTAAAAGAGTCAAAAAGGTACTAGATCTAGTACATAGGGACTAAAGTCCCAACCCTGCTCCCAACCATCACGTAGGCGCTCACTAAGGCGTGGTGTTCCGAAATTTTACCGCTATGGGGGTAAACGGGGGGTAAAGGGGTTTTGGGTGTTTTTAAACCGTAATTTTCGCCATGAATCCTGCTCCATAGGAGGCTGAAAAGTTTCACTCGGGAGTTTTCGGGGTCGCTGATCACGAATCCGGTGTTAGATTTTCAAAATTCGAAACGGATGGTCCTTTAAGGATAACGCAAATATTCTTTTCTCCATTTTTCCCGGGTAAAAATGGCATTAGGGGGGTTTCAGGGCTGCTGATCACGAATCTGGTGTTGGATTATCAAAACTCGATATGCAAGCTAGTACTACATAATTTACATACCATGTAGTATGTAAAACTACATAGTTTAGGCAGTAGAAAAATAAATAATGATGTTATTGTAATTTTCCACAATAATTTTGTGAAATTTCGTAGCTTTTAGCTAAATTTTCCGATCATGGAAACGCGTTGTACGTCCATTTTTGACTGATTTCCCGCTTACAAGTATGAACTGACGTTGAAAATTTTCTATTCACGCTTCTTGTTTCATCATAAACAATTACTCATTTAAATTAAGGAACTACTGTATACTAGTTTTTATAGTTTCTGAACACAGAAAAAATAGTAAATCTAACTATTTTTTAATGGGAAATCGCGACTATTAAATTTACTATTTTGTGTTTAAATTGACTATTTTTGTAACTGCGATTAAGTAATTTTTAATTTAAATTAACTAATTTAGTTTTTCCCCATTACAAAATTGTTAAATTTACCATTTTTTTCTCCACGTGTGTGAAGCTAAAATTTCGAATTCTGCGAATTTAGAAAATCATCAGTGAAAAAATGTGCTTATACGATTACTCTAGTTATTTTTACTTTAATGCTTAGCCACCCTCTTAAAACACTTAATAAGGAAATTTTCAATTTACTTCTCCGTTTCCCGTAATTGCAGTTTTGCTTCAAATAAAGATTTCTGTTCATAACAAATACACCACAAGATGATAATTTTTAGTTATTTTCCATACAAAAGAAATTTATTCTATTACTTGTGTAACGAACACTTAATTCTCAATACTGAAAACTTTAATAGCGATATGAAATAATAATAGTCAGGATTTTATTATTATCAAATGAAACGATCGAATTTTTTTAAGAATGCGGCCGAGATAAAGTAAGGCTTGGAAAAAAAACTTCCGTTAAAAAATACGCGTCACAGTACTTTTGTATTGTTATCAAGCCCACAACTTGTAGAACTGATTCATATTTTGTAACCCAATTTTTCAATTTAAAAATAATTTGCAATTTTTTTATTTCCACTTATGAGTGTGTTTTATCTGGTGCACATATAATCCATTTTTTTTAGACGTGAATATTTTAAAACGCACTTCACTAGGGTGGATTTAGGGTGGCTTAGGGAATTTTTAGAATTCGTAAAAATTTGATGATTTGTTTTTCTCAATGTCGCTCTAACTTTTGACCATGAATTATATATTGTAGTATATAAGTAGTTATATTTGTATTCAACTACAGTTTCGATGCACAACGCGGTGCGACCATTCAATTTAATTTAATTGACAATCTCGACCGTTCGGATTCTATGTTCAAACTGACGGAATTTAAGCCGGAGACGGTTTTCCTCAACTCATCAATTTCTCTACGAAACCCTCTTAAAACAAACTCCTCCCCACCAACCACTTTTAGTGAGATCGAGAAAAAAAAGTTTCAATGTTTTAAAAAATGTATTAGGGTCTCGAATTTGTGGTAAGTACGACGAAGAACACTTCGTTTCTATTTTGGAGGTGGTTCAATTTGTTGGATTTCGGTTATGGACTGTGAAAATGCTGGTTATCACTTATCACTTTTGGTCAATGATAAGGAATAACGAAAGATGCAAGATGGATTTTTAGACTTGGTTTTTTATTTATTTAGTTCTAGGTCTAGTTTGAGCTGTTTCGAGATTACACTGATGTTTGTTTTTGAAATCTGACTCAAAGCTGTTAAAAGATAAGAATTGAGATAAAATGTCACATTTTTCAGATCTTTGTTGCACTTCTGTATAAATTAATTCTTTAGAACTCCAAACGTGTGAGAGATTTTTCTAAAGAGATAAAACTACCGAATTCAATGATCTCAAGTGAATTTCCTAAAACATAGGTATTTTATTACGTAACCACTATTTAAGCTTAAGAGAAAACCCCGTATTACATCTTTTTCGTTTTCAGATGTAATACGAGGTTTTCTCTTAAGAAATAATTTAAATCATCTACACAAAATGAAAATAAAACTTATTGATTGTTTGCTCACCTCAACATCAAGCAATTTCTTGATACCGAGAGATTTCCGGTTTTTCTATTTTTTATTATATTTTTCACGCTGCGCAAAATTGAAATTTTGCGCGTTTTCTTCGAGTAGTGTTTGTACTCAGACACTAGCGCCGCCATCGAAGTTTTGTGAATCAGCAATTACGGTTTGAATCCTTGCGCCATGCTGTGTCTACGGAAAAGTTCGCTTTTCGGCCGCGCACGGCGCAATCGTCAAAGCAACACTGCCTTTAGTGAAGACTTGAACCGAACGCACACCCAAAACCTACAAAATGTTTCCAAAATGAAAATTTTATTACCAAAACTTTATAGAGTTTTTTTCTACAATACGTAGAATATTTTTTTTGTACCTAGTATAATAATTTCGCGATATAAACAGTTATTTCATAAATTTCTTTTTGCGATTATTTTGGCATACAGGTATCTTATTACCTTTTTTCGAAAACCCTTACACAGTACAAAAGGCTTTTTTTGCTTCTGTAAATGAAATCTTTTTCAAATTTTTTGCTCTTGGAAAACTTTTTTTCTATTTTTTTTTAAAATGGAAACTTTCTGTTTCTGGTTTTCAAAATGGTCTGACTTCTTTTCAAGTTTTTCATCCAGAATGCCGCTTTTTTTAAATTAATTTCTTTGAATACGGGAAGTTTTTGAATATATTTTTTTAGTTTTCATCAATGAAAAAAAAATCTGATATTCTAAATTGTTTGTATGACCTTTTAATTTTTATTCAATTTGACCTCTTGTCCTCTCTTAGCAACACAATTGCGATAACAAATGGTTCATTGGCGGTCATTCGCTAAAATTTGGCGATTTTTGAGGCAACATTCTTATACTGAAATTTTTTACAGAATATTTTATGTTATCATTGCGCATTAAATTGAAAAAAAGCTATATAGAGGAGGGATTCGTACCTTAGACCGAAATTTACTTTTCTATCGATACCAAAAAATTAATGCATAATTTAAAAAAAAAATCTAAAATGAAGCTCTGATAACTAATGTATAAAAAAACAATTTGAAGAAAGTGAGTATTTTTCCCTGAGAACGAATTATATTTTTAGATCTTGAATCACTAGAATTTGAAAATTCGATTTACATGTCATTCTAAATTCGTTCCGTTAGTATTATAATAAATGTTGGGTAGTAACATACATAGGTGGGTTCGAAACCATTTTAATTATAAATTTTTTTTTTGACCTAACAAAAACAATGGTTCAAGGTACAATACTCTCACCATTGCAATATAATTTTAAAAAAACCAAATTATCCATTAAATCGATGCAAAAATGAATAAAGGCCAATAAAACGAATGAATCATCTTACCTATTAGTTGCGAAAACAGTTTTTGTTAGTGTCGGAATGCACGCAAATACACTTGCCGACGATTAGAAACAGGATGGTCAAACTCGCATAGAAATAACGTCTATTCCATACGCAGAGCAAGTTTTGCAAGTCAATAAAGAACCGTAGGTTTTGATTAAAAATGCCTTGCTATTCCTAAAATTAATAGTTTTTGAATTATGGTAAAACTATAATGAGCCTCATTTTTTAAAAGGAACATCCGACTTGAAAAATGAATGACCAAAAAAGAGCACGCGCCTCTACTAATAGACTAGCGGCTCGTTATCTTTCAACTGAGATCTTCATTTTACAAAATAAAGCTAGTAGTCATAAGTGCACTTCAGATTATATTAAATCTATCATGTGCCTACCCTGCCAAACTGCCCTGCGTATGAAATGGACGTATAGAAATACTCTAAAATTCATAGAAGTATGTTTTTGCAGAAGTGTTACTTTTAATCCTGAATGACACTCGAAACAAGGTACAATCGTCCCAAGCTACAAGCTCTTCCTCTACACATGATATAAACCACAGGCGATCACAAAAGCACCCTATATGATGCCATTTAAAATGTTTAATAAGATTATTTTTAATTTCATTAAATCTTTTTGAATCTACAAAAATAATTATTGTATGGGAAGATAGAATTACATCATGGGTAAATCCTTTCAAAGTTTCAAAACCAATTTATATTGTCATTGATCGTGATAAAAATTATTGTTGTATGTATATAAATCTTTGTTCATTAAATACTGAAATTTTAAACCAAACTAAATAGCTGTAGCGACAAGAAATTTACTAGTATTTGGTATTAAAAAATGTTATTGATACGGGGAACTAGTAATAACCCGATCAAAAACTATTGATATCAGTCAATAGGAGGTCACAGTATTTTAAAATTCCATATTCGGGCCCTTATTTTTTCGTGCTCTACTAAAAAACATTGTATATTATGTCCACCACACACGTAAAGATTACATTACACGACAGAGAAACAAACCAAATTTGTCGTTTATCCTCATTATTTCAGGCTTTCGCGAGACGAAGCCGATTTGTATGTGGCCATTTTGCGAAATAGTTCATTTTTTTAAAAATGTGCGATGAATTTTTCTATTTTAAAAATGTGTGACATTCGAAATTGCAGCAAAGGCTTTTTGGCCGAGTTAGTTGCCATTTTTGGAGACGATCGATTTTCTCAGGCAAAATTTTTTCTCACTTGACAATCACAATACCGCTGCTGGATGTGTATTTTACCGTTACAAACGTTTTTATCATATAGGGTTTAAAGAACTCATTTTAGTATGACATTGAGTTCTTTTTTTATTCTAAGAAAAGCTTATAAATATCTCGAACGAATGGCGAAAACATTTCGACAAAGAAAAAATTGCAACAGTTTTCTTATCACAAACATTACTGAAATACTTAAGTTATGTTTCTATTGTACCTGATTAGCAAGAATAAAATTATAAAACATTCTAATATAGAAATGCGGGACCAATTTTCAAGAAGTTATGTTTGCGCAGTTGATTTTCATATCAAATTCGAAAAACATGAACGAAAAATACACGTGAATCTAGTAAATACGACAGTATTTTATGGTATTTTATGGTCGATTTCAAATATTTCAGATTTAAACTGTGTTTTTTAATAATTGTCGCAAGTGACTCAATTCTAAACATCTGCAGAAAGATCGCGTTTTTTGCTGGAAACAATCGTAAACCGACTTGCAGCAATCAGTGTAATAAATAAAAGTATATTTTATTTTTTTGGGTTCATATATGGTCAACAGAGTGATTATAGAACTTAAGCTGATAACAAAATACAACTACTGTGTTAAGCACATACTAGAGTTTTAATTTTTCTATGGTTGAAGCTGCTGCGAAGTAACATCTTCAGTTGTCTACAAGACCTTAATCGAGGCGATCAAGTTTTGTAACTTTGATCTGTCTGCACCTATCAATCATTCAATCCACAAGTTTTCCCTTCCGGAATCATTAAACATATTTTGTGTATTATTACAAGAGAAATTATCCAATAGAATTGTATCGAGATCATACTTTTTATGCTAAAAGTTATACTGAATAAAAACCAGAGTAGTGAAATATTTTTCATATTCGGAATGTGTTTTCCATAAAATAGTGCAATAAAAATTTTATCCATTGTCCTTGTGCAAATTTTTTTTTATCGAGATTTCGCGTGATAAAGTAATCATGACGGAAATAAAATTAAACGAATCCAATGAAAATCATAACCAGCAAAATTACCAAAATGGGCAAAATCATCGACTCTCAGGTGTTCAAGAAACCGAATCCATGTTAAATTCAAATACGCAACAACAGCAGCCACAAAATCATCAACAGCCGCAAACACAACCAACAAATGGCGGGCAAAATTTAACGTCTCCAGTTGCAATTAAGACGAAATCTAGTTTTTTGGATCCCATTTATCGACTATTGGGATTAACTACTAAAAATACAGAAACCTGTTCGCCCCGGGAAATAGGGACATTGATCAGTAAGTCTTTATTATTATTAGCCTTTTTTACTATCTTATACGAAGTACGTAGTACGAAATATCATAAAGTATTGTGATCATAAAAAATTTCGATCTCTAAATTTTGCCTAAAAAACAGTTCCCCCGCACTCCTGAATCAATACAAAAATGTCTTTCTGTCTGTCAGTCTGTGTATTTCTCAAAAACTAGTAAAGCTAGAGCCATGAAATTTTACAGGGATTTGGTCTGAAAAAAATATCACTTCGTTAACCGGAAGTGACCAAAATATCCGAATTTCGTTTTTCGTGGTCTACTTCAAAACTATGATTCGGATTTTGGCGATTGTTTCGAAAACTAACGGGTTTTCAATAGTTTAATGTATGAGATGAATTAAAGAGAATAGCATTTCCCATAATGAAAGGAAGAATTAAAGATATTTAAATTCTCTATAATTTTGCATTTGACCATATTTCAGATTTTGTAAAAAAAATCTTTTACGTGAGCTAGTATTTAGTTTATTCGTCGGGTTATAGTGTAAATTACGTCGACGAGTAGATTTCTATAAGGAAGTTATGTGCTGTTTTCATCAGATATTTCAATTTTTCCTTCGGAGGTGTAGCAAAGTTTTCGTTCGTACTTTCTCGCTCCTTAACTTTGGTATGCTTTTAAAAAAAATTTTTTACGATCAAAAATGTAAAAACCTTTTGTAAGAAACAAAAAAAATAGAGTTTTCCAACTTTTTGGTTTAAAAATTTGCAAAAAAGGGTTTTTTGAGAACACACATTTGCTCAAAATTTTATACTATAAGACATCAGTAGTGTTTCTTCGTAAACCTATAAATTGCCTCTCAAATTTAGTCAAGAGGTGTCCAAAAAATACGTCACACTTTTAGGAAGGAGCGGGGTATTCACTAGTGTGATTGCAGGACTAAATGCCACGTAACAATAGTGAAAATGTGTCGACCGAGGGTAGGGGACGTATTTTATGAAGGGATACTTTCAGTTATGCCGTATTAACCCTTAGAGGCACAGAAAAATAGCAAATATTTTCACCCATCCGGCACACGAAAAAAAAAAATTTTTTTTGATTTTTTTAGTGGTACCATTTTAAAGTATCATACGGCAATGAAAGACGGTTTAATTGGTGGTACAATTTTGATACCACCGTGCAGTATTTGTTACAAAAAAGGTGGTACATCGCGTGTACCACCAAGCCTTTAAGGGTTAAACAAAAAAAAATAGTGTTCGTAGCTTTATATTTACAATTACGACGTGATCTGATATTAACAAAGTACAGGCGCATGATTAAGTGGAAAAACTCGTAGATTTCAAGACAAAACACTGAATTTTTGCTACCTCAGCAACGAATATAAGTTCAATATAGAGGAAGTAGAACTGTTTTAACAATGTATCTCTTCACATCAATCCATTATCTCAAGTAATCCCATAAACAGTTGATCAAATAATAATATTTAAAAAAACGATAATGATAGAAACTCCGAAAATACGATCGCACATAATTGTTATTTATACTAATATCGATAGAACGTTTTCTTTTGAAACTCAGTAAATATGGAGTGTTAGAGCAATGTTGAAACAAAAATTTACAGATAGAAGTCAAACTTTGTTATCAGTCAGTAACTGAAATCACTCCAATTGCCAGTGAGAACTTAGAAATTTACACAGCTCCGACGAAGTGAAGGGGAAAAAGGTCATCACATCAGATAGGATGAGGTTAGCTGGACTCTGATAAACCTTTGAAAGTCAAAATTGATTGTGTTCGCTCGGTATCAATTGTAGACAAGGGAATTTGAATGGAAAATTGAAATTTCATCACAACAATTTTATACATACTTTATGCGCCAATGATTATTTAATTTAAATTATTTTGGATTATTTTGCAATTTTCCATTCCCACAACATTAAAAATAAAATAACTTCCGTATTTACCGAAAGAGATTTTGTACATTTTCTGATTTTTCGTGATAAACAATAACATATTTGGATTTTTTTTCAGTTTTTCAGGCCAAATTCAAGCTTTTGCTCATCAAATTAACTTTTTTGGATATCAAATTCAGCCTTTTACAGGTCTTAATCGCGATTTAGCAAATCTAATTGGTGTAAAAAAAATTTAGCAGATTTTTCTTAGTAATTTATAATGTACATTTTCTTTTGTATTCGGTAAATTTTTATAAAAATTCAATTAATCACAAAAACATGCTAATTTTTAGAGATGAATTTGATGAAACATGGCGAATTTGATGGAACATGATGAATTTGAACTGTCAAATGCTGAAATTGATTTGCGAAAAAAGCTAATTTGTATATTTTTAAACCCTGTATATTTTTAAATGCATATTTTCAAGCCGAATACCATTCGGTTAGTTTCCTTGCATGGAAAAGTTCGAATACCCTTCGGTTTGTTTCCTTATATGAAAAAAATGTATGTAGTGAAAGTTGCTTTCACGGACATCTCCCATAGGTGGAAAATTTTGCGCCCTTTTCATGCTATAGATTGCAAAAATTATACATAAATGCAAAAAATTGACTGTACCATCTGTACCATCTGTACCAAAAAATTGATTGACAGTGCCAAGTTAGCTCGGTCTAAACGCACTCAATGGTAGGTCATTAAAAACCACAATTTATATCTAATACAAACAATATTTATCCCATTGATTCATCGATCAGAGGTCTAGTTAGTGGTGATAAAAATATTCCGAGAGAAATTTCATGAAAGATTTCACTGCTGAAATTTCATGCAATTTTTGTGACTTTTCCTCATTCGAGCTGGCGGAACCTAAATTCACTGAAGAAGAAATCGCGAAAAAAATTAATTCTTACAAACAACACGATTGTAATAGGCTTTGAATTTGGATTTATGTAATATTTAGCTTCCTATTCTTTTCTTCATAAAGTTTATGTTTTGCATGGATTGCAATAGCTGTCAGGAGTTGTTTCCACTTCAAAGACATGTGAAGAAAAAAAATACCGGTGAAATATGTCAAGGGTTAAAAGTTGTTAATCATGATTCGGCGTAACCAAGACCTAAAATTATGCATAAATCACCCACACCGCATTCCGGTTTTGGAATCATCTATTAGTTTTGATTCAAACTTCGAAAACCTAAAATTTTTGATTTGGTTTCAACACAAGAAATTTGTATCAAACATTTTTTTAACCTATCTCGCTTAAATTTTTTTTCGACTTTCCATTTATATTAAAATAAAAAATTTGCTTTAATTTTCAGTGTTAGGAATTCTACTAATAGTTTTTATGATAAGTGTGACGGGATTTTTCATAATGTGGTTCACAGATGTATACAATGACTCATTTATTACTGTAATTCGGATAAACTTAAAAAAATTACCATTTTCACTAATTTTTTACACTTTTAGAAATTAGTTTTATCAAAAGATTCAATGGCAACGCAATGGTGGATGAATCCTCCTTTAAGTACACATTTAAAAGTCCATATATTTAATTACACAAATGTTGACCGATTTATGAGTGGACAGGATACGATTTTAAAGGTGCAGGACATCGGTCCATACACATATTCAGAAAATTCAACAAAAGTTAATGTCACATTCAATAATAACTATACCGTTAGTTATAAGGTGAGTGTTTACAATAAAATATAAAGTTATAGAAAAATCTATTAGAAGTTCTCAGCTTACAGGGCATAATAATAGTTGCGTTTTTTTAATGTTCTAGAACACAGAACATTAAAAAAACGATCCAGAGTAAGTGGGACTTTTCATCGAGATCGAATCGCAACTAACTTCACGTTGGTTACATCAGTAGGCCGTTAGTGCTATATTTTCTTGATATAATCACGATTCGCTATCTCCCATGATTAAAGCTATTTCGCTGTCGAACAGAAGCAACGAACCAAACTCCTCAATTGAGAATAAAATGTCAGATTTATTATGTTGAAGTTAGCAGCATTTCATTACCGTACATTACCGTATAAAATTTCCCTTTGTTCCAAGCGCTGTTCGAGATGAAAAGGTGGTGCAGGATTTTGTATGGACGGCTTTTTTCTGAACTACTTCAGAACATTAAAAAAACGCAACTAATATAACAAAAAGTTATACTAGGGGACTGTTTGAGAGCAGGTATGCCTGAGATGGAATTAACGGCTGTACAAACTTTCACAAAAATTATATAATATTTTGTTATATTTTTATGACCTGTAAGCCGAGAAATTTGAATAGAGTCAATGGTATATGTTCGAGTAAAATTCGTGAATCAGAACTTAATCAATGGCTAAACACAAACTTATTGCATGGAGAATGCTTAAAAAAAATTGTGTGTTTTTTACAATTTTAGGAGCATAGAGCATATACATTTGTTCCTGAATTATCAGCTGGGAAGCAATACGATCGAGTGGTTGTGCCAAATATTCCATTTTTAACAGCCGTAGACAATTCGAAATTTTTAAATAGCGTGGCCGCTTTTGGGTCAAGTATTTTCGTAACAGCAACTAATTCGAAGGCATTTGTTCAGGTTGCAGCTGATTCACTAATATGGGGCTATGACGATCCTTTGATCGATTTATCGAAATCAATGAGAGGTCCAAATGATCCTTTGCCCTTCGAAAAGTTTGGACTGTTAACTAACGTAAGTGAAATGTTTTTTTTTAATAACTTTGAAATTATATTTTTATTTAATAGAGAAATGGAACTAGTCACGATAAATACTCAATATTCACTGGTGAAGACGATCTGAAAAAACTGGCAGTCATAAGCGAATTTAACGGCAAAAGTATAATGGACTTTTGGTCAACAAATGAATGTAACCGAGTTGATGGAACTGACGGATCTCAATTCCCCCCCTATCTCATGAATAAAAAGAGGACTCTCGAAGTTTATATTCCAGCGATGTGTCGGAAGCTTCCGTTAGTCTTTACTTCGGAAGTGAATCTTTTCGATGGAGTACCAGCATGGAGATATAAAACTCCATTGAATGTTTTTGCTCATCCCGACATAAATCCCGAAAATCAATGTTTTTGTCATATTGAATCTGGTTCATGTGCACCAAGTGGCGTTTTCAATGGCACTTTGTGCTACCAAGCTCCCGTTTTTGTCTCATTTCCTCATTTCTTCTCCGGTGATCCATCAATTCATTCCCATTTGGAAGGAATTCATCCAGACCCAAGCAAACATCAAACATTTGCCGATATCCATCCAAGACTTGCTTTTCCTATTGATGGTGCTTCGAGAATACAAATCAACGTTCAAGTCAATAAGGCGCCTTCCTACAGAAGTAAGTAATAGTAACCTAATCTGGGGCACTTATTTTCGATCAACTGCCTAGTCGAAAGAGAATATTTAGTCGATCAAAAATTATTACACACCCCGACGCTCATTCTAATGCACACGATATAAGAGTATTTTCTGGGTAATTTGGGGTCGCTGAATCCGAATCCACAGTTTGGCTGTACCAGCTCTACTTTTTGAGATATGAAGGTGAAAACCGGTTGATTCCCAAACTACAGATATTTAAACAAATTTGAGATTCACTCTTGATATCTCAAAAAGTAGAGCTGATACAAGCAAACTACTACCAGATTCCGATTGAGCGAGCCCAAATTACAAAGAAAATACACTTATATCGTGTGTGCTAGAATGAGTATCGGTATGTGTAATAATTTTTGGTCGACTAAAGATTTCCTTCAATTAGTCAGTCTATCGAAAATAAGTTTTCAACCGTGACGTTGACATAAATGCTGCTTGGGAATCATCCCAATAATAGTGAAATTCTACTTCAAATGACTAACCTTCACAAATTTTTCTTCGATAGGTGAATTAAAACATTTCCAAGACGGACTGATACTACCAGTAATTTGGATTGAAGTAACTTCCGGAGAACTCACAGATGAATTGCGAGCCATGATTTACCATAGCTCGTTTAGTGCCAATGCTATTCAATTAGCTTTACGTTACGGGACACTACTAACATGTGTTACAACATTCGCCTTGTTCTTTGCAGGATGTTACTACAGAAGCAGAACGGGAAAATTTACCATAAAAGACAAAGAGTTGGATTCATTTAACAAGAATCGCGTGATCAGGCCAACAACAGAGGAAGCTCCAGAAAATTAACTATTCGGAATTTGCTAGTTTTTTTTAGATTTAATTAAAAGAAATCCGAATTCATGCATTAACTACTTAGTGGTTATTTGTTTATTACAGGTTTAAAATTTAGTTGAAAAAACTATTTCTGTATGCTGTGTGAACCATTTTTTTAAGTTGATTACTTGTATTTTAAAATTTCGAATTTTTGCCATATGTTTACATTGACTTTAGTAGTATTAATTGTTAGTTTTCTAAGATAAGTTACACAACTTGGTCGTTTTTAAATAATAAAAAACTACGAAATTTGTTGAAGGCGCATTTTTATTCTATATTTAACTGATATTTTTATTTACATTCAGTAACACCGCAATAATAAAAAAAAGATCTTTTTAGTACGGGAACTCTCTCATGGAGAAGTGTAAACAAGATAGCTGGTAGTCTATGTTTAAAGTTAATATCATTAACTATATTTTGAAGTTCCATGAAATTCCCTTCAGCCCTTCCTAAGTTTACTGGTAACAAAGAACCAACCATACACAGGTGGCTCCGTGTAATTTATTTACGATCGACTGAATAGTCAAACGAAATCTTTAGTCTACCCAAAAATTTTTACACATGCCAACACTCATTCTGGTGCATACGATATAAGAGTATTTTCTGGGTAATTTGGCTCTTGTTTGACTAATATGAAGTAAAAAGAAATTTATTTTCAAGTATTTTTTCAAGTTATTAAATTTAAACGACTCTTTCTGCAGGTGCATAGAGGTACCTTAATCAAAGTTTCCGGTGTTGCTGAAAAACAAATTTATACTTTCGTCCCGTCTGCCAACTCCGCATTGTGACGACTCTGACGTTTCTGTTTGTTATCGCCGCCATTTCTCTCAGTTAGTAAAAAACTGTCAATTCAATTAATGCTAACACTGGAATAATATGTTAACAAAATATTCATAAGTGTTTTTGTTTAAAAAATATATGCATGACGTTAGTGACGGTATAGATATTTTTATTTGGCCAAATAAGATTTCCCTAACTGAGTATCACACAAAATTTAAAGTATAATTTTTCGTTTTTGGTTTGTATTTAGTGGATAAAATTGATTAAAGTAGTGCATTTTGAACGAAAATCAGCGAATTGAGTGGGGGGAGTCAACATTTCGGAGCTACAACATGGGTTTGGACTTTGATGCTATGGAATACTGCAAAAACTTGAAGGGTCAACAACAATGCCCACCATTTAAATGTCCTGTGGCAAAATGCGATAAACCCTACAAATCAGTCTGTGGACTGCAATACCATTTAGTAAACTACGACCACGATAATCCGCAGCCCGCGACTCCCATCGTTACCCCTCACCGCAAAAAAGGGCGCTCTCGACTGTTAGCAGCGGCGCCCCAAACACCAATTGACGCTAGAGCGACGCCGAAAGAAGCAGTAACTTTTTGTGAGGCAGATAACATGGTTCAATACGATATCGACGGGAAAAGCATTAAAGTTTCGGCTGTCGATGAACTACCAATTATTTCCGACGCGGATTATCAAAAACTTTTGGAACGTGGCGACTTCGGTCCAACCCCAGAGCTACCAGCGGAACCGCACCTCAAACTACCAGAAGCATCCTTTAAGAAAATCGAGAATTACAACATTTGCGATGCCCCCCAAAGGCCAAATGCTTATATTCGTTTCATTGAGAAATCAGCTGAGGAGCTCGACGGGGAAGTTGAATACGATGTGGATGAGGAAGACACCACATGGTTAGCAATTATCAACGAGAAGCGGCACAGTCAAGGACTAAATGCAGTCACCATTGATACTTTGGAGTTGTTGATGGACAGACTGGAAAAGGAGTCATATTTTCAGGTAGTTTTTTTTATTGCAATTTGATGGAAGAAGCTGTTCTTATTCACAGTTAATTAAATCTTAGGCAGCAGCAAATGGACAAAGTGGTGCGATTGTGGATGATGATGCTGTCTGCTGTATTTGTATGGACGGGGAATGCCAGAACACAAATGTAATCCTGTTTTGTGATATGTGCAACTTGGCTGTTCACCAGGATTGTTATGGGGTAATTATTTAAAGAGATGTACTATCTTAATTATGTATTAATAAATTTACTATCTTAATTATGCACAAGAAATAATAAATTTTTCGTATAAAACATTTGATTTTATTACCAGAATAGAGTGTCGATTTTTTATTTGTAACAATTAGAAATTGGAAAAATGTTTGATAGGAAGCATCAGTTCCTACAATTCAATGTTTAACTTCATTAGACCGCACGCGCGCATGATTTCTTCCTTCGTACAGTAAAGTTTAAGAGTTCCTGCATTCCGCGAACAACAAGACTTTGGAATGATTTACCGTCCGATGTGTTCCCCCGGACTATAACCTGCAAAAGTTCAAGGAGAACATAAACTGACATCTCCTTTCGTTCTTCCGACCATCCTGAACTGTGCTTCGACATTAAAGGGTTTTCCCCTAACCTCTGGCTGAAACTATAAAATCAAATTAAAAAAAAGTGACTTGATTGCGAAAGATGCCGACAGGGAGGAGATATCAATTAAAAATTAATTTTGGTATTCGTGAATTAATTAAAATTAATTTCATAGCATTCATTAGTTTACCGAGAGCATCCGGTACTTGGATTGAAATGGTTTCGAGAGAAACAAATATTTCAGCTGTCAAAATGAGCCCTAAAAATTTCAAAAATAAATATTCTGCATTTAAAGCAATAATAATAAGAATAGAATATCTCTCGCATTTTAATTTCAATTTAATGTTTGCAAATGTTAGGGAGACTAATCTTATGCATGAAAATTCTTAACACCATTCTTTTACATCTAAAGCCATATTTTTCTTATTAATGAAAGTTCAAAAAATCGTAATTTTAAATAAGCAGCCAGAATTTTTAAAACAATATATTTGACTTTAGGTTCCGTACATCCCTGAAGGTCAATGGCTGTGTAGAAGATGTTTGCAGTCACCGAGTAGACCAGTTAACTGTGTTCTCTGTCCAAACACTGGCGGGGCATTCAAACAAACCGATCGTGGAGATTGGGCTCATGTTGTCTGCGCTCTTTGGATACCAGAAGTCCGATTTGCAAATACAGTATTCCTGGAACCAATTGGTAATTTTTTAAAATTATTTTTATTGGTGATTATTATTAAAAAACACCTACTTTCCTCCTAGATTCAATTGAAACGATTCCACCAGCTCGATGGCGATTAACTTGCTATGTGTGCAAAGAAAAAGGCGTAGGTGCGTGTATTCAATGCCAGCGACATAGTTGCTATGCAGCATTTCATGTAACATGCGCTCAACAGGCAGGTCTTCACATGAGAATGGATACAGTCAAGGATAATGGGAATGAAACTCATCCAGTTACTGTTCAAAAGTCAGCATACTGTCATGCTCACACTCCAGCAGATGCGAAAAATGAAGGCGATGAAAATTCACCAGCTGCTGAAAAGATCCGTGAAGACACGCGCAATAAAATGAAAGAAGCAAGAAAGTTACTTGCTAAGAAGCGATCTAGTGTTCCGATTATCTTAATTCCAACCATACCGCCAAATCGTCTTCAGGAAATCTCAAGTTTGGTGAATATTCAGAAAAAAGCGCAGTTCATTCAGCGGTTAATTGCTTATTGGACGTTGAAGCGGCAGTACAGGAATGGTGTGCCTCTATTGCGCCGCCTGCAAAGCCAGGGACAAAGTCATGGGGCTTTTGGACGAAATGGTATTGAAGGTTTGCTAAACTTTTCTGTTGTGGTCTTCATTAACAAACTTATATTTCATCTAATATTTATTGTTTTTATTTTATATTTTTTCATAGGTGAAAGTATGTTCCATATTTTGTTCTCTGTTTGTCTTGTCAGTCCCTTGCCCATAACGTCTGAAGCTTTGCATGAATTTGAAATGCATTCGAAAATGGATTGGTAATAAAAAGAGATTTAAAACATACCGATACAATGACAATATTTTCACTCCGAAAATAGTAATAATTTTTGGAATTAGAATAAATTCTAAAAAATGCCAGTCGTCTTTTGATTACATCAAAATAGGTTTTTAGCTTGATATTTTTATAAAAAAAAATCCGTTCGAAGATCATGTACGAAAGCTAGTTCTAGATATTTCATAAAAATTTCACCAAAAAAAACTCAAGTTTTGTAACACGAATGCAGTTTTATTAGTAAAATAATAAAATACGGCACACGGGGATCGCAAGAATACTTGATGAGTGGAGCGCCCTTTGCACTTTTACACAAAATCAATTAATAAAGTCAACAAAAATGTGACCAAAACTATTAACACCACCATTAACATAATATTAATTATTTTTTCTGCTTGAAAATAGTTTTACTATAAGTTCCATTACTTTTCTTAAATAGTCTAGAAAAAGTTTTAAATTTGTGTTCCTTGAGACTTCTTCTGGGGCGGAAATGTGTCTTATTGTTGACGATTACGCCTTTTCGACTTCTTGTATTTATTAAGATAGTGTCTAATGTTCTACACGAAAATTCGCAAAAAAGATTAGCTTAACCCAAAATTATTTTTTTTAGATAGTAAATGCTCAACTTGAACTTTTTATCCGCGTTCATACATTTTTTTCTGGTGAAACTTATAGTAGAACTATTGATGAAAGAAATATTTTCGAATGACTGTGCCATTTATTTAATTACAACAATTTTTATAGGTTCACCAAACACATCAGAATTATATCAGCAGCTCAAATATTGGCAGTGCCTTCGACAGGACCTTGAGAGAGCGCGTCTGCTATGCGAACTTGTCCGTAAACGTGAGAAACTGAAGGTGGCATTCATAAAAACTACCGAACAAGTCGTTATGATGCAGCTGAATCCCCTTGAAGCAGCTATGAGTAAACTTCTTGATATGCTTGAGGCCAAGGATACAACAGAAATCTTTTTGGAGCCGGTGGATATTGAAGAAGTTCCAGACTATCGCGAAATTGTAACACATCCAATGGATCTTGGTACAATTCGGCTTAAGTTGAAGGGTGGTCTCTATCAGAGTCTCGAAGACATGGAATCTGATTTTGATTTGATGATCAAAAATTGTTTAGCCTACAATAACAAAGATACGGTTTTCTATCGAGCCGGTATTCGAATGCGTGATCAAGGAGGTTCTCTGTTTAAAATGATTCGCAAAGAATTGGAAAAAGCGGGAATCATAGAACAACCAAAATCAGATGATTGCATTTCACAGGAACTCGATAACGAACTGAAAGACCTACTAATGGAAGTTCCAACAGAAGAAATCGTCCAGAAATTGCAGATTTTAATTGATAAGGCCCAAGCCTTGAGAAATCCCACACAGAGAACCAAGCGAATCAAGCAAATTAGAGGGGAGATCGGGAGGGTTCGGAAAATGGTCAGCAAGGCAAAAAACGCAGCGGTAAGTTGAGTTATTGTTTTACCTTTGAATGTCGAATTAGAAATGTGTTTTATATAGAAAGCAATTACTGATAGCTCGCAATCGGATGGCGAGACTAAACCGGAACCAGTGGCACAAACTCCACCCTGTAGCCCAATTAAAAGTGTCTGCAGCAGTGCGTCTCCATCGGGTGTCAATCGAAGGTAAGATCGCAAAGAATTCAGTTTAGGGGTTGTCTCCAAAATAAGTAACACTTTTGTGAAGGACGAAATAGTTTGACAAGGTGGAGACGGGGTTCCAAAAGTCCATAATTTTACATTACTTATTTTATGGACAGCCCCTTGTAGACAACTAAACTGATTTTTTTTCAATTTAGAACTGCTGTTTTATTTACAAGAAAAGCCCAAGCAGCTTTAAAAAAGCCTGAAGTTGTCGCCAAAGAAGAATCTTCCTGTGAGGCTTCGACTTTGGAGAAAGTGAAATCGCCGAAACGGAATGCTCGGAATAAGAGACTCTCCAATCGTCGCAGTATCGAAGGTGATATGCAGCAAATGGTCGAGAAGGTTAAAAGTCCCTCAACTAGTCCTAAGAAAATCGCGACTAAAGAAATTTTTGAAGCGATCCCTGACAGCTTTCGCGTGTATCGGGCAAATCCAAAATGTGAAATATCCGACACAGATGACAGTGAACTCAGTGATTACACGGGAAGTCCCTGCAGTAGTTGTACCGGATTTAGTGTAAGCGGAACTGGATCTGATTTCGATTCAAGTTTTGATGAAGGGCCAAGTGGATCGGAATCTGAAGGCCCCCAAACAAATAGTGATCAAAATCATCAAAGTGGTGATGATACAACACAAGAAGCTTCCCAGCCGTCTCAAGATCAACAGCAGCAGCAGCAGTTGAAAGAGGAGAAAAAAATCTTAGAACCACTTCAACTAGTGTGGGCGAAATGTCGCGGCTATCCGTGGTATCCAGCTCTAATAATAGATCCAAAAACACCAAAAGGTTTCGTTTTTAATGGCGTTCCACTGCCAGCACCATCGCAAGATATTCTCAATTTGCGGAAAAATTACACCGATGAAGTTTTCCTCGTACTTTTCTTCGATGCGAAACGGACATGGCAATGGCTACCGGATATTAAACTTGAAATCCTGGGTATCAATAAGGAGCTGGACCAGGCAAAACTAATTGAATCTCGCAAGCCAACGGATCGGAAGGCGGTTAAGAAAGCATATCAGGATGCGCTTCATTATCAAAGTCAGGTATCCGATCTGGAAGGACAGGGCCCCGGAGCGATCATGTAGAACATGTTGCAAGGCTTAGCTATAAGTATATAGTTTTAAGTTTGTTTTTCACTATTTTTTTTATAACAAAACCAGAATTTTTGAAAATCTGTCGATAACTTCACCGGTTGTTACTCAGACAGGGCGGTTTTTTTTGGAACATACAAGACATGATTCACTTTTTAAAAAGTTTTTTTTTTGTTTTGCTTTGTTAAAAAGTTTATTGAATTTTTTTGAATTATTTTGAATTTACAAAGAATGTTCCTTGTTTGATTTCAAACAACAATGTAAAACCGTTTTTATGTTCCACGAAACAAAAATTTGACGTTCTGTAGGGGTAAAAGTAATGAACTGATAATTTTATACTCTGCATTGAATTTTTCTATTTCAATCGACAATTAACGCAGTCAGGCTGCGCAGATCAAAATATTCGGTACGCTTTTTTAAATATCGGAAATTACTTTCGCAAATCCGATAAAACTTTTGAATTTAAGCATTTTAAATTGGGAAAATGGTTTATCTGTGAATTATAGTTTGAAAACTTTATGCAATTAAAATGTTATTGAATTAGTGGGGATATGATGAGAGACACTTCTAATTTCATTTTATCACGCCATATTAAAGCATTTAAAAGAAATTACACCTCTACAGTTGGATGGGTGGGTACTAAACCACATGAAATGGTGAAAACGAATAGCTAGAAAAAATAGGATAGAAAAAAATAAAAGTAAAAAAATTCAAATTTTTAAAAATCTTCGATCTTGTTTTCAAAAAGGATATTGTTGGAAGAAAACTTAAAGGGTTGTTTCGATTTGTGAGGTGAAAAATTGACGATTTTTGGTTTATTTTTCAGGAAACCTTTATTATTTTTATTTACAAAACTTTTTACAAAGTATTAGTCAACTCTTAATATTCATAAAAAAAATTCCCGTCATAAATATATGTGCAGTACGCACTGAAGTGGACACCTCAAAAATAGCACGGCAAACGGCTCCAGCGATAGCTCCGCTCCCAAAATAGTTGTTAAAAATTATGTCCGTTAGTTCGCTAATGTCGATGAAAAAAAAATTTAATTTTTACAGCCAAAAACGGGTAAAAAGGGGGGCGGGACAACAATTAGAAGTTTAGGATGATCAGTTTGTATAATTGATGTAATAATTGATTTAAAATGTTGTAATTGTTCTTACTTATTCTTTTCTCACATCATTTTCGATTTAAAAATTCTTTCAAAATTCTATAATTTTTAATAATTTTTTTTTTTAAATTGTAAAAATTGTGAAAATTCTTTCAAATTTTAGGATTTTTTTTCGAATTTTCGGATCCCCAAGTTTTCTTGTGTAGAAAGCGTCGTGATCCGCGACTCCCACGCATCGAATATCTCTTGTCGGTTGATGGTTATTTATCGAACTTTTGATTTATCGTTTTTTGATTTATAAATGACTAATTGACACCATAAAAATTTGCACCAAAATCGATATGTACAACGATCATCGTGTATACGTTATTGGCTCGTAAATTTAGAGTATTTCTGATTGAGTGGTGAATTTCTTGGCTCATAAATTTGGAGCCTTCGGGACTGTGGACTTTTTTCCTATGATCATTGTGTTTATTTTTTTTTCTTTTCTTTTATATTGAATGTTTTTGCGCCTCAGGACAATATCTACATGTTGTCGTTTCTGATCTGTTCGTTAAAGCGAAAGTCATTGTATCACAGTAGATGGAAAATTTCGATTATTAGTATAAATCAATGCTTTGTGTCTTAAGCCTTGCCATAATACTTCGTAATTTGTAGATAAATAATCTCCTTTTATCCCAAAATGTTTGAACTAATATAATATCGGTAAATGTTCTTTTAGATAAATATTTGGCCCACTGAAAGTTAAGTGGCATAATCGGTTAATATAATTTTATATATTCACTTGTACAATTTGTTTTCCATTCCCCATAGGCATCGGTATAATATCCTCCCTCAGATTTTGCATCTGAGAATACCCACCCAATCAAGGTCAAAAGTTTGATGTTAGTTAAGTTTGGTTGCGTATTACTTTATATTACAATGGAATTTTATTTACGTATTTATTATTCAGATGTGGCAGTTTGGTCGTTCAAAAATTGTCCGCGATTTTACGAAAACCATACAACGCGATAAATTGATTCTCCAAAATATCTAAAAGATTCTTCGTGTCTCGTAGGTTCCTCCGACTTATGCGTGAGAAATTGCTGAAATATCACACCAAATCTAGAAAATTTTATTTTGTTTATAAAACAAAAAAATTTAACTATCTTGCTTGAATTAAGTAAAAAAATGCAAAACAACTACCAAAAAGGATTTATAAATTTCAATTTATCATGTTCTGTAATAAATTTGTATTAGGGACGCACTAGATTTTGCTGCATTTTCAGTTGGTAAATCACAATACCAAATTTTTCAAAGGTGAAGTGGAAATTAATAGGCGAGAAATTTCACGCGTGGATTTTTCCACTTGTTTCTCACTTTGCCGTCTTCTGATCTTATTGTTTCGTTGTGAGGATAGATTTCGCAATATGAATCACGGTTCGCACATTTTCGTTTAACTTCGTGGAATGAAAATACTCGCTTTGTTTTAATTATGAATTTCGCAACAAGGGTTACGATTAAGTTTATAGACACTCGTATTGTCTTTCTCACCTAAACGACGCTGTGGCCCGAATCCTCACCTCACCTGAACCTTGCTAAACTCTGAATTTGGTATTTTGTATCTCCCTTGGACCTAGGTGACTTCATAAACGCGCGTTGCTTTAAGCTCGATCCAGACTACACGATGTACGGGGTACGAGATACGAAGTTTTTAGTTTCCTCGTACATGGAACTGCATCCACACTGCACAGGGTTTTGCTCATTCCTGTTTTGAGCTTCGTGACATATTGCTAGCAGTGGCGGCGGTTAAAATTAGCAAACGTAAAAAATGGCTCTCTAAATAATCTTTACTTTTTATTTTCCATACGCAAGGAAAACTTCGGTAAAGTTCAATAAATTCTAATACAAATTCTTTTGGAAAATTACGAAAATCCGCCACACTTCGAAATACCACTACGTCAATGGAAAACCCCGAACTGTTCCATCCACACCTACGATGTTGCCATGTACGGGGTTACCACGTACGAGGATAATCAAACAGCTTCAGATTTTAGTCACTAGGTGAAACCATGTGCAAATTTCCCATCCAAACACTCGATGTTCGGGGTACGTGCCAACCTCGTACCCCGTACATCGTGTAGTCTGGATCGAGCTTTACACTCCCATCCGATGGTATAAATAGGCAATAACGGTGTATAATGGCCATTATATATATGTATATAATTCTAAAAGGGCTTCTTTTATCAAATTCAAAAATATGGAACCAGGTTTCACACAAACACGACCGTTACTCAGCTTAATGAAAAAAGTTAGATCGAATATTGTTTCTTCATTTCTAGAACCTCGTGTCTGGATCCATGCGATATTTAGATCGCTATCTGCAGGGCCTTGCCTCGGCACACACACCAAATTTACTCTCGATTAAATCAAAGTAACATTATAATTTTACAAATTTTCTTAACCTTACTATTTTAGATTCCTCGCACTAGAGGGGATGACACCTCGCAGCAAACTGAAGTATTGTAGATTCGAACAAAAGTATGACCTGAGAACATCATACAATTGTAAAGAATGGCTCTAACAACACGACATGAAGCGTCAAAAATTTAAAGTTTTTTTTAAACTTATTCTCAATATATTCTGTAAAATTGTGTGTTTTTACTATATTTTTTCAACAATATTAAGAAGTGATTTGATTGCTTCTCAGTTTGTTTGTACTATTAGTATTAAATAGTATTTATTCTGAATTTAATTTGCTTTTTGGTATTTACTTATATGTTGTTGAGTCGTACAGAGATTTGTGGCCTTTTCGCATAATGTACTGTTATTCTCAATTCTTTTATCTAATAACAGATGTCTAACGTTTATGGACATCAATGTCTCAACGTTCTCAGTTACGACCTCATCCACTGCTATATTGTCGTTACTGCTTGTTGTTCTCCATGTCACTGTGGTCGGTTATTCTTCTAAATGACTGTTTTTTTCGGGAATATCTGTCGTATAGTTTACATTACGTTATAGAGGATCCGAATCCACCTTTTATTTTTAGTGCTTTAAGAACTCGAATCCACCTTTTATTAACATGAAATATCCTAGTAGGCTCCTCTCAATTCTCTCGGAGATATTGCTACAGTATCCTGTGACTATTTGATTCATCAAATCTCAGTACCCTGTAACGTTGTTCTGGCCTCAAGCCAGAATATATATTGAGAAATACAAACTTTCCCGAGGCATCACGCAGATTAATATGACTGAGTCTGTAGGCACATTCACAAGCTGAGATGTCGTTGCTTCAATATCCGCATAGAAGTCTTAAAGAGTTTTTGAGAGATCTGGCTTTTGTCTCAGTTGTTGTACATTATTTTGGGATAAGTGTGGCCTTGAAGTCAAAAATTCAACCATAACAACTTACATGAGAACGTAATTTCAGCTACTTTGAGCAACGTCGCATTCACCGTTTCCAGTTGGTTAACTCCTCGTTGCAATTTGTAATTGATGAATTTCCAATTTCTTTTAAGTAAAACACGTTTTTATTTTTTAACTTTTGGTTTATTTATTTAGATGCAGTGTGCTTTGAACAGTAAAATACAAGTTTTCCGTTCAATTTTTAGTTGCAGAGGGTTTTCTCAACTAATTATTTTCTTGACATTGCTTTGATTTCCTGTGCACAATTTTCAATTTATTTGGAGGGAGTTTTCAGAAGCAATTTTGCGTGTTTCTAATCAATTAAATTTTTTATTAATTTTTCAAGTTCTTCACTTTTATTGGAGAGAATACTTCAAAAGTAATTTCTCATTGAAATTAAACAATACAACACGACAATCGTAATACGAGTGTTTGCTTCAGAATACCTCTGCGAATCGATTTTTTTTAGATATGACTTGTATTTTTAAAACTTTCATGCTGGAATGGTTCCTGCCATTCCACATCATAATTGATTTCAATCAAATTCTGTGTATATGTATGAACCCCTGGTTATGTATGAACACGCTAAAGTTGTATTAGGTGGTAAAAAAATAGTTTTTACAGTTTTTAGATTCAATACGCAAGGGTGAGATCCATCTAAAAATAAAATTATTTCCCTTTTTTGAATACCCATTTTTCGATTTGTTTGTATCAGTCACTCGCCTATAATCTCGTGTGTCATCCACGCCTTTTTGTTGGATTTGCAATTTGCTGGAAACTCACTGATAGCAATTTTTTTAAACGCTCAAGGACGAGCAGCTTTTTCAATCAGTAATAATACATGTATCCTTTAACATTCGCGAAACTAGACTATTCGCGAACCTACTAATGAGGAACAATTTAACATTCGCGTTTACAAAATTTTGTTATTCGCAAATTTTTTTTAAAAAAAACTATTGTTTTCCCAGCAAACACAGAAGTACTTTTTAGAGTAGTGAAATAATGCCTGAAAGTAATGCTTACTAGAAATGAAACTTTGATAGGGCTCCGGGAAAAAATTCAGCTATATACTTCGTGTCTGTGAATACATGTAATTGCACCGTCCGCTTCTCCAAAAGTAGTTCTATAAGGTATTCTGTAAGGCGTTACAAAAGTACTGAAAATAAGGCCTTACAGAACTCCTTACATGGATTCTGAATATAAGCAGATTTGTATTCCTGAATTCAGTAGGCCCAAAAGTAGTACCGCGCATTGCAATTACTTCTATAACTACTTACATAAGTACTGCACTAGAAGCTGAACACTTTTTTCCCAAGAAAACTCAAATCAAAAATTATTTAAAAATTAAAAACTAAACTATTTAAAAAGAAACAATTATTTATCTTAAAACGTTCTCTTTTTACTTACCTCGTTATCGATGTTGAATTTTTATCGTTTATATGCGATACAAAACGCGTTCGCACTTAACTATTTTTTATTGCACTGTCAAAACAGTGCGTTTTGTTTTGTTTTAATTTTTTCATGCGGCAGCGGCGATATACCTAACACACACAGTGCCATGGTCACCAACACAAATTTGAATTTGAAAAAGTCCTTACCCCGGGCTTGCTGGGTTAAATTGATTTATTCACTAAGGCTATAATAATACTAATCAAACTTATAGCAAACTATTAAGACCACATGCAAAAAAGGGGTATCATCGACTTGCTTTGTATAACACAGGAAAATAGTCTCGACATTTGCGAATCTGACATTCCCGGAGGTTTCTGAGAAACTAACCCCGCTAATTTTGAGGGATTACTGTATTTCTTTTTGACCTGCCATACACAAAATTAAATTGTTAGTCGCCTCTTGTCGACGTTGAGGCCTTGAGTTCTCAAACAACCTTTTTTGATTCACATGTTCTTTACCAGCCCATTATTTGACCAAAATTTATCAATTCCGTCCATTGCATGACTGTATAAACGTACTACTTCAGGACGTTCAACGGATACGTAGTGTTTTCCAGGCGAGGTTCATCATTCAACACAATTTTTCTCTCCAATTCCAACAAAATAAGAAGCAAATACAACTTCTTTATTGGCGTACTATATTGTTAAAACTACTTTATCATTAATGCTACACTCTAGAAAAACGGAGTCTTTTTCCAGAGTGTATGGTTGGTGGTTAGTACTATGAGTTAAAGAATCAAATTTTAATATTATGTTACACAGAAATGATTGAATAATCACGAGTTACTGTAAAAAACATTTGTTCTCCTTTTGTAAAGCATTTAAATTATTTTATTTTTTAAAAATTTAGCTAGGAATTTCTCCTAGCGCAACCACCCGCGACTGATGAGTAGTCATCTATAGGCCTAAATTTAAAATTTTGGATATTCTGAATATTGAATTGTTCCACAGTTTTCATTACTTTTGGGGTTCTATGGATCATAGTTTAACCGACGCGACTTGAGAATATTTTAGTCCATTCACCATATTATTACAGTGCACGTAAAGAAATTTTTTTCGTACTGTTGTTTGAACAATAATGCCAAGACGATCGTAACGCCAATACAAGACTTATTTTAACGGCCATTTTCACAACAGATGAAACATTTTCACAATTTTCAATGCTTATAATGTAGTTTTTTAATATATTGGGAGTTTAACGATATTTAAATTTATTGCTGATTTGAAATAAGGTAAGATTTGTTATCGCTTTGAAAATAATCAATTTTAGTTTTATTTTAATTTTTTATCAGTATAAAAGTTATGGATTATCTGCTAAGTTCTATTTGGTTCCGATTTATACAAAACTAGATTTTAAGTATTTTTCAGTTAAAAGATGAGTACTTGCATGCCATCATTTGTATTAAAGAAGGATTCTTTAAACGAATTTAAAAATCAATTAAAATAGAAGTGTATGAAAGGCCGTACGAAAGGCATATATGAAAGAAATTAATATAAGAAATGGAATATGAAACTAAATGATGATTTCGACTGAAGTGGTTATGTAAAAATTAATTACGTGAAAAGTGTTTTCAATAGAACCTGCGGTAAAACCAAGTTTGGTTCAACAAAAATTTGCATTATTTAATATATACTCAATATACGCATATATTTTTTAGTCACTATATGAATATAATGTAGGTGGTATTCAGATCATTTAATATTAACGTCTAATCTGCAATGTAAAATTATTTTGTAGTGTAAAAAGAATATTATGAAGTAAAAAATTTTTTTTGAGTAAATAAATTATTATTTATTTTTCATTTTTTAGTTTACATCTAAAATTTCGCATATTATATTGATAAATATTTACAACTTATATGAGTAATATGTATTTTACGTCTATAATAAATTTTATTGACTATTTTATTAAATTTTAATTTGACTCGATTTAATACAATTTTTTTTTTACAGATTTTTAACAATTATAGGTTTGAACAATATCGTAATCTAATACAAAACTTTAGCATATATTTCAATCATCGACTACACAAAAAGAAAACTTCTTAACTCTTTCGAGTTTTTGCGAAAAGTTGTCATGATACCTAATTTTACCGTTATTTAATGAATTGGTTGTTTTTAAACAGACAATAACATAACACTCGTCTCAAAAAATATATAAACACTCGCAAAAACTAATTATTTTTATTTAATAAATAAACCTCAGTCAATGCTTTTTTCAATTAGAAGAAAAATTATTATACCCAACATAAAATTCTACTATACAAACTAATAATTATTATTTACAAATCAACATTCTATGACGAATAACTAAATTACTAAATTATGTTGGACATCATTTCATGTAGTAAGTAGACGGAATTCGTCCGGATGTATATGTACTCATTGGAATTCCTTGTGGCCCGGGAATCGGATTCGAGACTGAATTCGTTGGTGTACCATAAAGTTCACCACCCGATGGTTCATAATCGACATCGTAATAAATACCAGATTGATTCTAGAAACGTAGAAATTATTGAATTTGGTTTATGATAAAAAAAAATATTTGGATAAATTTAACTTACTGCTATGCTGCCGTTACTACGACTCTTCGGTCGTGGAACTTGGAAGTTTCTTCCTAATAAATCAGTTCGATCTTCTTCTTCGCTGGAACTTGAATTTTCCAGGGCTCTCATTCCATTTGATCTGGAATTTATTCCTAGTCTACTGAAATTGTAAAAAGATATATTTTAGTAAAAGGAGTGTGTTTTAAAAAATGAAATAAAAAAAATTGGGAATTTGAGTTATAGAAAAAATTACTAGCTACTGGTAATAGTCGATTCAAAATGTCCCTCAAATGTCCAGTTGGGATAGATTATAGAGGGGAAGAAATAAGTTTAAAAGACGACTTATTTAATGGTCAAAACTTCAGCAAAATTTCTCCAACGGTGTAAAAGATAACAGGCAAAGAAATTAAAACCGGGGGAGTATGGAATAATTTTTTTCAGAGCAAGTGCCTGTCCGAGAGTTTCCTAAGCCAACTGAGAAAACAGGACTAATATCGGTTGAATCGTTCAAAAGTTAATGGATGCCTCAAATGAGGGGAAGCTTTGAGCATAGAAGCAGATGTAAGCTGATCAAGTGATCATACTATACTAATATATAAAAATGAGTTGGTGTCTGTCTGTCTGTCTGTTCCTCTTTCACGCAAAAACGGCTGAACCGATTGACTTGAAATTTGGCATGAGTGTCTTTGGTAGTTCTGGTTCCAACATAGGCATACGGAAAAGTAGCGCGAGGGGTAGGGGGAGTAAGGGGAGGGGGTAAAGTGATTTCGAAACTTAGTTTTTGCGCTATGTTACTCTTTCGCGGGGAAACTACTGAACCGATTGGCCTGAAATTTGGCACAGATGTTCGTCGGGGCCCAGCCCCAACATAGACCCATTAAAAAGTAGCCCGGGCAATAACCTGTTTTTTCAAAATGTATTGTCAAATGTTTCCCGATATTTCTCAGTATAGATATAAATAGATAAATAAAACGCGTATCATGGGGGGCTGTGAACCGCGAAGCGGTTCGGGGCGCAGCCCCTAGTGGTAAATAAATGTTGCGTACTTACCGTGGTAAAGGAATTGGGGGCATTCCAGCTTGATGAATGGGCAAAGTTCCAGCCATTGACATTCCACCTGAATACATTAGAAATTATTTTACATACCACAAAATTAAAAACAAAAAAAGTACCCATGGTCCCCATATTCATTGCCTGCAAATTAGGATAGCCGAACATAGCCGATGACGGTCTGGTGTTCGCCACAGGTTCCGCCTGCTTAATTTAAATGAAAAAAGAACATAATGTAATTTCGGAATATTTTCATGGAAAGAATTTACGTACCGCATAGTGATTGGCTTGTGCCATTACATCGGCTATTTGCGCCCACCGCATTCTATCCTCAAGGGTGACTTGATACGGCGGTTGTCCCATCGATGCCGTTTTCACAGTGGGCGCAGTCGCCATGTACCCAAATACTGGTGATCCAATTGAGTTCTTCTGCTCACGATGCCACCTCTTTGACCACATTATCAGGCACACCAACGTCAAAACGATAATAATGAGGGCAGCTGCCGAAGCCCCGATCGCGACGCCCAGCACCTCGCCATCAATTTCACACTGAGCGCCATAGTGATTACCGTCGCAGGTGCATACCTGAGTGCCGTCGTCTTCGTAGCTGCACGTTCCACGATTATTGCAATGAGATTCTGGGCACGCTTGGCATTCTCGACCGGCCCGTTGTGGTTGATCATACCACGGATCGCGGAAACCTTTGTCGCATTCACAACGAAAACTGCCCCAAATGTTAACGCATATGGAATCGACATGGCAATCATTTAAATCTCTGGACTGGCATTCGTCCAAATCTTGGAGATTTGATATAGATCCGGCTGGCGAGTCAACGTAAAGCACGGAATTACCAATGTTATTATTGCGTCGATGGATTACGCCTAGTAAATGTTTCTGTACATCGCCACGAAGATTCGCTCGTAATGTTTCAACATTTTCTTCCAACTGAAAAAAATACGAATTTATTTTAAGTATAGTAAAATTGTCAAAACGCGAAAATTACATACCTTTAAAGTTACATTCACAAATACTCCACCAGCGCCCTGTGCAGCGTCACCCCTGTAAATGTTATTCACTTTGGCTTCCATAAACTCATCTGAATATGGAGTCATCGACATTGCTGAATCAATCTAAAACGATCATTTAATTTCGATGTAGAATTAGTCAAGTGAGAAGAATTTTGTTTAATCACAAAATAAATTGAAAATAACAATTTTTTCAAGCTTTTATTAAAATATCTGATGTGAATAGCAAATCATTTTTTTTATACCAAATCTACGTGTCTGCAGAATTTACACTATAACCCGACGAATACAATATAAGTTACGGTAAAAATATGAATTTTTATTTTACAAAATCTAAAATATCTCGATAACGATAAAAGATATCCATTTAAAAATGTAGAGAATTTTACTGTTTTTTACTGAGAAAGAATCTCAATAATGGTCAAAGATAGTGGATAACAGTAAAAGACAAAATTGTTTCGATACGATGTACCGTGTTCGAGGAAACTTTTGTGGATTTTTGTGTATGGTTGAATTATGTACAATCATATTTTAAACACATTTTACCTTATTAAATTTTTCTATTTGACTCACTGTTTTCTAGAAAAATGCAAAAAACTGTTTCGCCCGTTCAAGAACTTAGCCCATCCATTTACAAGAAATGTGAAAAATTACATAACTCAAGCTCAATTTGTTCGAGATTTATGGTGTTCATAGACGGACGGACTAACAGACATGCGGAAATCAAAATCTTTTGTGATCCCAAACACTAATTTAAAAAAAAAACCTGGAAAAACGATTTTTAAAGTTTAGGGAGAAGTTGTCGTGCAACGAACGTGTCTTCTAGGTGAAAAATTATGATTGAAGATTAAAAACCCGAGTGGCAAAAAATGTAAAAATAAATAATGAAAATATTCCGGTTATTAGTCTTTGACGCTTAAAAAAATTAAAAAATCGCCAAATTAACATTCTCGGAAAATTGTGTAAGAACTCTGAAGATGTAGAAATATTTTCAAGCTTTAAAAACATGGATCTATAATTTTTCGATAGCAGTTTGTTTTGCTTTAGCTTTTTGCATCCTTGAACCACTTTTATGCATACTCGGGGTTCAGGCTTCTTAACATTAAAAAAATTGTTTTCAGTAGAAGCAATACTCACAGCTCGAACAGATTCATAACTGAGTTGCCCATACGGTTCACTATTTCTATCCACCAAAAGCTTGTCCCAGATAATCCTTCTCTCGTATATTTTATCCACTCTTAAACTCATGAAGAACGACACAACGCGCCGACATGGCTCTCTGTGCTTGCGACGCGAAAAACCTGTAGGAAATCAATTATATTTGTTGAAATTTCAAAACCTATCTCAACGTACCTGGTTTGCAATGGCAGCTGGAGACTCCATTCTCCGTTTTGCATCTTTCATTTTGCGCTTGATCACATGTAGAATCATCCCCAACTATGCAGGTGTCTATCCGAACAGGTGGCTGCGTGGTCCTCGGTCGATAGTGTGGTCTTTGGGATGGTAGGGCTGTTGGACCACTATGAGATTTTACCGGTTTCGTGGGCTTTGGTGCAGGTTCTGTATCCGGCTGAGAATATCCTGTACCAGTTATATCTGGATTTATAGCCGTTTGACTTGGCTGAGTTGTTTTTGTTGGCGTGGCTGAAATTTTTGGTGCCGGCGTAGACTCTCCAAAAAGATTTATGTACGTTCTTTTACCATCAATTGAGACAAAACCTTCGTCTCCAGATGGTGAAATTATAATATCACCGGTACCAATCTCATCGTACGATCCATATGGTTTTATTTTGATTGTTTGCTGCGAACCAGAACCGGACCCAGGTCCTTGAATAGCGGACAAAGTGACGTCGAATATCTCTCCATATCCAGGCGGCAAAGGCCTTGTTGGTTGAACCTGTGGCCGCTGTGGTCGCTGCGGTGGGCGTAATCCACTTCCGCCGCCAGGTTTAAATTCGGGATCATCCAGAACGATTCCTGGCCGCGGTTGATAAGCTAACGTTGAAGACGCTTGAGGTTCTGTTGTAATTATTTCCGGCGTAGGATCACCAGGAAAATCAGATGGCGTTGATGCTAACGTAGTTACAATTTCGGTGGGTTCTAGGTATGTTGTTGTCTCCGTAGAGCTAACTTCGTTATTGAACAACTGATCTGTGGACATCGAATTCACTAAATCAGTTTCCGTTAGCATTGGAGTAGTTGTGCTCGTTGTCTCTTCTACCATTGATGTATCCACAATTGGAATATAATCTGGCTCCTCAGATGACTGGATCAGAGAAGGTGAAACAAACTGCGCCGTATTCACTACAGATGTTGACTCAATTATCGTCGTGGTAGTTTCCTCATCAATGTTCTGTGGAGCAATGGGAATTATTGGCTTCTTTTCCGGTGATTTATTTTTGTTATCCTTCTTTTTCATGTGATCATCCTTTTTAATTGGCGCGACTTCAGTTCCAGCCATTAAACCTTGATTGAGCATTTCGGTCGTTGAATCCATAGCTTCGGCTTTCTCAACTTCATTCTGTGGGAAGGATAAGTCGGTTGGACTAATTTCGGGGGATTCGTTGTTTTCAGAGT
Organism: Chrysopilus asiliformis; assembly: GCA_964034945.1. Lineage (NCBI taxonomy): Eukaryota > Metazoa > Arthropoda > Insecta > Diptera > Rhagionidae > Chrysopilus > Chrysopilus asiliformis. The sequence goes on along the minus strand of OZ035961.1, from coordinate 86,401,409 downwards.
CCATAGTTGTTATCTGGACTTCTTCTTCGGGATGATACTCGTGTAACTGAGGTATTGGTTTGTACGGAGGCAGTGGCCGTCTTCCAGGCGTTATGGGAGGTCTGGGACGAGGACGATGCCAAGGCGGCCTATTCTGACTAATGAATCCCGGTCGGTAATTTTGCTGCATGGACGGAACGATTTGCTCTGGGAGTGGCACCCCAGTTAAATACGGACGAATTGGCCCTTCAGGTCTATCAAATGGAAACGGCGGAGGACGCATTGATGAACCCAAGTGCATTTGATGATCGAACTCGTTAGGAAGTGGTTGTGCTTCGTTGATCCTAGGTGGACCCCTGTTGTTTATCCGGCTGGCCACTGGTCGCCTGTGAACTTGGGTGTTAGCTGCATGTACGTTGACGTTTCCATTTAACAGCTTTACTATCCCGGTTATGATGTCCTGAATATCAGGATTGGGATTCTGACGCGGATGCACCGAATTAACTGCCGTTGCAGTCGATGTCATCTGCGTAGCAGTGGTCGGGTTTATCGGGGACCCCGACGTAAGCGATCGAGGGCCCCCTTTCAATAAAAAAGAATCCTCATTCGGTAAATCCTTCGCCATTCGTTCGCTTTTTGTTATCACACCATTTTCTAGTGTATTGTCGCTTATTCGAGTGGGCTTTATCAAATTAAAATATCTTCCAGATGCATCGACGTCGTTAGACTCAAAATCCCTGAGATTATCCACATCAAGACTGGGTTTCGAAGAAATCTCGTTGAGTATTGGAAGAGCAGATCTTTCAATTCGCACATGTTGTCCAGAATGTGCGGAATCGTCCACAATCTTAGATGATCCTGATTGATCAACTACAATGTCATCAATTGATGATTTCGATGTTAAAATCGCTTCCGATGCTTGGGGCTCTAAATTATCGGGTACTTCTGATTTTGGTGAGATTTGCGATATTGTAATAGGAACGTCTGAAACTAAAAAAGCAAAAAAAAACTTTAAAAAAATATTAAATGGTGTTTTTATTAACTCTTTTTTTAGTTTCAAAAAATTGACGACAATTTTAGTCAACCGATCTAACCAGTATTTTAACTAGGGGTAGCGTGTGGATTTAAGGACCTCCGAAGACGAGCTCATTAAAAGGGGTTCTAGTGTCCTAAAGCAAGGTCCAAAAAATATTTTAAACATAAGACGAACTACATTTGCCAGGGACCAATCGTCAAATACTCTATATGATGACAGACAAAATTTTTATTCAAAAACTCCACTTTTACAGGAAAGGGGGGAAAGGAGTGATCCAGATTTAACCTTTATACATTTTTTAATACGACTCACCGTTTTCGAAAAAGTAGAAAAAAAGTATCCAATTTGTGGATAGGGGGAAGGAGTGGACCCACTGGATTTTGATGTATAGATAAGTTATGTAAAATCATATTCTAAACACATTTCACATTCATAAATTTTTCGATACGATGCACAGTTTTCGAGAAAATATGAAAAAATATTCCTTTTGTATGAGAGAGGGGGGAAGCAGTGGTCCGGAGGAGCAGCTTTCTCCATGAGGGAGGGGGAAGCAGCATTTTAGTGCATGGAATAATTATGCAAAATCCTATTCTAAACATATTAAACACATTTTACCTTTATAAATTTTTCAATATGACTCACAGTTTTTGATAAAATTGCAAAAATCTGTTTCCTTTGTATGAAGGAGGGGAGAGGAATGATCTAAAGTTTGCCCATTCAAGAAAATTTTAAGCTCAATCCTTTCGAAAGTTATGGTGTTCACGGACATACAGACAGAGAGATGGGCAGACAGACATATAGACGGACGGACATGCGGAAATCAAAATATTTTGTCATCCCTAACACCCTGGTGTAGTTCATTTTTGTGTCCGATGATTGGTTCGATGTGTTACAAATGGTATACAATATCTAATATAAGGGTAAATAAGTTCCTGGAGTAAACTTCCAGTGCGCCGGAGAAGCCTGTTTGTTTTTGGATATGTCTAGCAAGGTCGTCCCGACGCACACCATTTTTAAATTTACTCCAATTATTTCAAAAAAAAATTTAATTTGTTGATTCTTTTTGAAAGATCTATACACTTTTTGATGAAAAAACCTTTAGGGACGACAAATTCTAATATCTGCTACAGGGGTTTAAACATTTTTAACAAGAGAACGTTTACGGCGAAATGTTGAACATCCTGGCTAGCAAAGCTGATATCAATAAGGAGTAATTACCTTATTATAACTTATGTCAATTAATTAATTTTTATGAAAACTGATTTTGAAAACGAATGTAAAAGAAAACATCAAAACACGCATTAAACAGTTAAAACTTTACTCATATGAAACAATTTTTAATTTTGGAGACGATGCCCTCAAAGAACAGTTTTCCGCATTTCTACATAAAATTTTCGTTCGGGTTAACTGTTCTAACGAAATCATAAGCAACATAAAGAAATTAATGGGATTTATTATGTAACTGCCCAATGAAAAGAATATTCTTTTTATATATTTTACAGCATCTCAAAAAACCAAAAACGCGTAAAATATTTTCGTTCTTTAGTCATTTTAAATCCAATACTTCACTCACATAGACGTTGTTTCGCACGTCTAAAAAAATTCATTCAAAAATCCAAGAGGCATAATATGTCCACGATTCTTTATTGGTCAAATAAATGCTTCAAATAATAAGCATTTTAGCATTTTTGATAATACAAAGAGAGCCACATATTAAAATCTTGCGGTAAGTTACAGTTCAGTTGCGGCCACTAATGGCCAGTTTCGTTGGCGTGTGCGCTTTGAATTTGAAAAGAAACCGTTTCCAAGTAAATTCTTGTTCGTCCATGCTGATTTCCTAATATCACATATCTTTCATATGATTTTTTTTTCTCTTAATTTTTCTGGGCATCGTTATAGTTGAATTTTTGATGGTCTTCAGGTAAATTGGACCTATCTATCTGCTTTAGTTTCATGAAGTAAATATTAAGTCCGTGACCATAAAAATTATGTTGATGCTTGAAAGATCTTTGAAGATTCTTAACAATTATGGTAATATGAATTAGTGTTCCGAACTACCATGAAACGAACACATGGATTGTGTGGGATACCGCTACCGGATAAAGTTGTTAAACTTTCATTAAATCAAACTGCACTTGAATGATTTTATGATTTCTGAAGCGATGATGAAGTGGATTCTATTTGCTACAAATACCTCATCCATACCTGTCTGCTGGGAGTCTAGAAACCACTTAAGCTTCTCTGGATCTTCTGTGACATTCAAATTATGAGGAAATAAGCGTTTGAGTGAATCCTACCCAGCATGAAACATGTTATTCGAATTACTCCATCGTTAATGCCTCCAGCCAATAAAATCATGATAAAGAAATTCTTGTTAATCTAACATTTCGAAATGAACATTTGTGATTCTATGTGGACTGTTGTACAACAAGTAAACCGTTAAAATAGATTGAGAGGTTAAACCTGAGTTCATCAGAAATTGTTTCAAAGTTATTCAATGTTACAACATGACCTCAAGTGAAATTTTATTGTGGTTCTATATTAATAGTTTTTTGCAGAGTATTTTGATTTCGATAATTAAAATTACGTATCTATCATAATAATTAAAAGAAACGAAAGAACAAACATCCTCTGTACGTTGGAGCGAGTCTAAAGCGAACATCCCACCTTGCTCTCTGTTCGACGTTTTGGTCCCCTTTAAAAATATCAGTTGTAATCAACACAAAACTTTCCTCTGCGATTTAGTTTCGGAAAAAATATTTGAAAAATAATATTTTTTCAAAAGTATATCTTGAGAATCGTTAAAGATACGTAAAAACCGTTAAAAGAAAAAAAGTAGAAAATTTTATATCCTTTAAATTTTGTCATTTTCATTTTTTCCCAAAAGCGCAGAGTTTTCGAGAAATTTTGAAAAACTGTTTTTTTATTTTTTCAAAAAAAAAATTGTGTTGGAGGTACTTGCTATAGCTATCGTTACTTTTCCAAAAATTTATAGAAAACTACGATTATCGTATAATCATTTACAAAAAATTCCAGTCGCTGTATTTAAGATACGTAAAACGGACAAATAGATGCACAGACATCATAATTTTGCCTGAAACAGATTTCGTACTGAAAGTTTCTATCCGTTCTCGAGTCGACAGAGGAAAGTAATTTTATTAATTGTCATATTTTAGGATTCTTTCTCTTTTGTAAGAGATCCAATAAGAGCTTCCTATTGTTTTTTTTTAAATAAAACGTAATAATTAATATATTGAGGAAAATCTTTATTTAAGTTGTTAGTTTGGTTTATGCCATTTAATGTTTAAAGATAATTTCCTTCAAATGTTGCCCACGACTAACTCTCCATTCTGTGGGTCCAATTTTCGACCACTCTTTCAAGCATATCGCTCGGTATTCCGCGAATAGCACGGGTTATGTTTGCTTCCAAAGCTGTAATCGTTCCGGGTTTATCGACGTAAACAAGAGATTTCACATATCCTCACAGAAAGTAATCCAATGGTGTCAGATCACAAGATCTCGGTGGCCAATTAACAGGACCACTTCTTGAGATGATGTTTTCATCGAACGTTTCCCTCAATAAAGCGATTGTATCGTTAGCTGTATGACATGTAGCGCCATCCTGTTGAAACAACAAGTCAGCTACACCAATATCTTGAATTTTTGGCAACAAAAATTGACAGTATTGACAGTAACACGCACTCCTTCCGCTCATTGACAGTAACATGCACTCCTTCCGCCTTTTTAAAGAAATACGGTCCGATGATGCTACTGCAGCAATATTCTCGTTACTACGGGCTGTACGCACTCTGGTTGATGGATGAATGTCTAATAGTGTCAAATTAGTTCGAAATTTGGTGATGGTATCACGAATAGTGCGTTCAGTGGGACGATTATGACGACCGAAATGTGGACGAAGAGCTCTATAACAATTCCTAACTGAGCACTGATTTTGCAAATAAGTTTCCACAATTAGTAACCGTTGTTCACACGTAAGTCTATTCATGATGAAATGGCACTGAATACTGAATACAAACGTCATATAGACAAGCCATTTGACACATAAGAACTGTCAAAACATCCCTATTGGAAAAAGTACCTCCAATTGGATCACCCTTTATATCCCGAATATTTATTTTCAACTAACCGATTTACTAATGTTTACAGCCGCGTAACTAAAGGTCTCAAATTCTGCAACTCGCATGCAAAATTGGGGAGGAGTGATAGTTCAAGGTTTAGAGAGTGCCGAAAAATCGGTTTCTTAAATAGGGCCTTAAAATGTTGGGTATTCTAAACAGGTCCTTTCGGGATCTCAAAAATGGTCTACGGAGCTTAAAAATTTTCAGTCAGAACCTAAAAAATATGTTCCACTAATTTTAAGATCTTCGGACGCTCCTCCCCCTAATCGAATTTTTTCGTATTGAGTTTAGTACCTACCGCAGAGCTCTTACCTCCTAAAAGTGGGACGTATTTTACGGACAGCCCCTTACATCTCTGAGGCGGAATATCTAATTTAGAAAATTTTGTTGTAATTTCATGAAAATGACCCTTAGTTCTTTTGAATAGACACGGCACTGCTCTAACCTCGTTTCCAGATATTGATTGTCTCGACACATTAATGAAAATTATCATAACTGGATAACATGTGTTTATCAAATATGGTGAAAGTGGTCCTGTGGGCATTTTGCGTATAACAAAATAACAAAAATATCTGTACTTGAAAGATTAATGTTGAGTGATGTGTGTACGATTCCTCTTGATCATTTTTTTTATTGAACTTTCGTCTATAGATCTGTATATCATCACGTTCATACATCAATCAAGTTTTGATCAAAACACTGTTGACCCGAACTCAATTTTTAGGACACTATATGTCTACCATTAACATAACCAACCAACGAGTTAAAGTATGTTTATGAATTCACACATTGAACATACAAACATATATGTATGAATATTATGATCAAACAAGTCAGGGAACAAGTGAAGTGACCCACTGAATTTTCGTTTACCTTAAGGCGATCAATCGAATCACATCGTGTGACCTACTTTTCAAACAGTTTGTTCTCATTGAAGAGAACCTCTTAATGCTGACCAGTACTTAAATTGGCTGATTGAAATGAAACCGAAAGAAGCTCCAAAATTGTTGTTCAATATATGTAGTTGCTTCCCGAAAGAAATCTACCGAAGGTACAATTTCAAGCTTTTTCGAATAATGGCTGCTGTTTTAAATACAAATACACCGCCACCGCCGCTTACATTACTTCCATATCACCTGCCTATAACAAGTGGAACCTATCTAAGTAACTGGGAATTAACATACTTTGCTAAAACATAATCTTCATACGTGAAAATCCGACAAATGCCGATGAAGAAAGAGGATAAGACAGCCAGCCGACAACGACGTAATCTCAGAAAGAATTTCTTTTTGGGAACAACTTTTCCTTATTATAAACAACTTGTCTGACATTGGAATTTATGAGTTACACACCTTAGGATAGATAGATCTGTCCATCAGTTAATTTCTGGACTTTCTCAATGGATTTTAATCATTCGATTACTTGGCTGGTCAATTTCCATCTCTTGTGTCTTGGCAAATTCGATATTTGTCTATGTGCGAATTAAGCAGTTTTAATTACATTTATCTGGAGATTCGATTAATTTTCTTCGATCAAGATAGATTGGTGAAGGTAACCGGAATATTTGACAAAGAATTAATTCTTAGCAGCGATTTTTTTAGGTCACCTCGTTGTGGATATACTTCACACGTCTTATGCTTAGTTAATTTTAAAAAAAATCATTGAACAGGTGTAAAGAGAAAAAAATTTACACAAATATTTGCGAGTTGAGATGGTAAATTTGACAAGTACCATTGATTTCTTGACATCATCCATTCATTTAATTTGAGATTGTCGTGTAACAATTTCCTAAATTCATTTTGTCATCGGCATAATTTCATTTGGACAAGCGGATATCAAAATAGTTGATTTTTGTGTCCGACGATTGGTTCGAGGGGTTACAATCGGTATACAAAATCTGATATACTACTCATATAAAGTATATAAAAATGTCATAACAAAATTTTAGTCCTTAATTTTTTTTGTCGTCGAAGAATATTTATCAAGAAAATTGAGCTTTTTTTTATAAAATCCTTGAATAGACAAACACTACATCCTTGTACAGACGAAAACGTTTTTCCACGATTTTAAACTTTGATAATTTTAGGTAATAGCTCAGTTACGATTCGAATCCATGTGCTTTTGCGATTTTCTCGAAATTCGTCCTTTGTCTTTTACAAAATTTACAAACTTGAATTGTTATTTTCTGTTATTTAAAAAAAAAATCAACTCAAAACACATCAAGTAATGACTATCAATCTGTAGGTACTCCCAAAGATATTATTAAATAAAAGTTACCATTCAAATTATAGGCTAACACCAGCTCATACAATTACCATTACCTTTCAGAAATGATTCACCCACGAAAATTCCCAAAATGTCACGTAATCAATTATAATGAAATCAAAATCTTATAGAAAGTGAAATCGCCGATGACGACGCGATCATCGATCAACCAAACCAACCATTCCATTGTTTGTGGTAAATTGCACTAAAAGTACAAAATATGTCCAACATATTCAAAAGACGAAAATTGAAGGTGAATTGGAGTTTCTCTATTAGTGAGAGAGAAATCATTGCACAGGATTTCGTTAAAGGTCTCTAATAAGGTCCATAACGATTATTTTTAACGAGACCTCATCATTTAACAGCTCCGAAATGCAATTTTCCGCTTAGTAATCTTCGACATTGTCAGACACCCAGCCGAGAACAACATCTCTGGGTCATTGAATTTAGCCGAAAAGTGAAAATAGCGAACTTTTCGAACAAGCATTTCTGCTGTCTCGATCTGTTGGAAATGTATTAGTAAACATTTTATCAAGCAATTTATAAGTTGTTTCTTATGTTGCCAGAAATAATTGCATCTAGCAAAGTATAGTGGAAAATTTGCTCGATTGTGAGACATTATGAAAAATAAATTTACGACATATTTTTGTTCGTAGGCAACAAAGCAGAGCGATATAAGCCTTGAAACTCTTTCAAACCAAACAATAACATTGATGTTAACTCTCTAGTAGTTTGTAAATGCATATGGATCCAAAAACTGTTAAATAAACGTGCACTATGGGGTAGTAAATATCACAAGTGTAGTCATGGTGTATAGTTGCCATCTAGACCAATTCCGCAAAGTATGTTGCAACTTTCGTTCGTCACGATTTTTGGTGAAAGTTACATAGGTTCACGTCATCAGAGAATTCCCACATTGAGCACCTGAGGCTCAAGACACCTTCGTCCATCCCAACCGGATCATAGTAAATCCGTGAGTTCAGTTACCGGGTAATAGTCTGAGTCACAACATCTGATTGTTATCTCAATGCGTAAAATAAATCTTTATTTTTTATGGATTGCGTTCCAACAAAAAAAACACATCTTTAGCTCAACAAAGTGTAGCAATTAAAATTACTTGTGCGAATTTGCATGAAAAAAGGTTTTTTATTTCTTATCCATTAAATTTCGTATGCAAAAAATTTTTTGTGTGTTATGGACCTTATTAGAGACCTTCAATCGTCAAATCTATACTCTATATCAGGCCTACCCAACCTTTTTGTACTAAAGTTCGACTTTTTTTTAATCCAATTACACTCTCGAAAAAATTGAGTCGATTGCACCGAAAGGGAGTTTGAGGGAGTCCATCACCTATTGGAGAAAATCGAGCACCGGGCTAGGGAGTTCACAACAATTCCTTATGGGTGTTAATTTTTAACAATTTTTCGGTGTTAAACCATAGTTAAACTATAGTTAGGAAACCTAGGGATATTTCCGTGTACCTACGTTGGAGTAAACATAACCGATATACTCGTGAACGCGCTTTTCTTTCTTTCCTATGCGTAAATTACCAACAAAACACAACACATGTAAAACCTAGCCACATTTTCATACACCACCAACACATCCAATCTCCCGCTGACGGAAGGAAAAATCCCTAGGTTTCCTAACTATAGTTTAACTATGGTTAAACCAACTTATTAAATGGCTCAAAAAAAACCTCGCAAATTCTCTTTTTTTGCAAGCATTTGAGATGTTTTGATTTTGTTTCGTGTTTCCAAAGTTAATATTGACTTGTTAAAAACTTTTCTTGCATGTCTCTGCCGGGACTCGAACACGGGACCTCTCGAATTGTAAACCATTTGCCTTCCCAATAGGCTGTTGAAGCCAATTGGTAAGCCTCTTCTAAACGTTAAAACCCTTTACAATGAAAATAACTCCTAAAAGGAGTTGTAGTGAATTTTTGACTCCTTTTCGGAGTTCATTTAAAATTTAGGTCAAAACGGTGTTAAATTGAATATTTAGCTCCGTAAAATAAAAATTTAAAAATAACTCCGCGCTACGGTGTTAAACTTTTAGCTATGTTTTCAGGCGGAGTTAATTCGTCTCCGGATTTTTTCGAGAGTGTACATCGAGATCTACCCATATACAAAAAAATAGATCTTTAATTGGTATAACTTCAGTTTATTTCATTTCAATTTAAAATAAGGTATCTCAGTAAAATAGACCAGTTGCTTTAACAGCAAAAAAACAAAAAAACGGAGAAGTAGATAGTGTGATTACTTAATTTTCACTTTCCCTTTTTTTTAATATTTGTGTTTACAAAAAAAATTTTTTTTTAACATTTTCAGTCTGTAGTAGAAGATCGACCCAAATTCGTGTCGAGATCGACTGGTAGATCGCGATCGCCTGGTTGGGCAGCACTGCTCTATATGATGGCAGACAAAATGTTTATTAAAAAAAAGTATACGAGAGGGTGAAATGAGTGGTCCAATCTAAACAGATTTTACCTTCATAAATTGTTCAATCCGAATCACCGTTTTCGAGAAAAAAGAAAAAAAGTTTGCAATTTGTATGGGGGAGGGGGGAAGTAGTGGTTCAACTGGATTTTGATGTATGGATGAGTTATGTAAAATCTTATTCTAAACATATTTTACCTTCGTAAATTTCTCAATATGACTCACCGTTTTAGAGAAAATTACAAATAACTGTTTCGTTTGGAAGGATTGGTCAAATTTTTCCTGTTCATGAACTTAGCCTAGCCATTTACGAGAAACACAACTATTACAAAATTTCAAGTTTCTAGCTTAATCCTTTCGAAAGTTATCGTGTTCGCGGACGGACGGACACGCGGAAACAAAATCTTTTGTCATCATTGTTTAATTTTTGTGTCTGATGATTGGTTCGATGCGTTACACACAGCATACTAAATCTAATATACTTCTATATGATATATCATAAAGAGTATAAATAGTTTATTTACCACAACGTAGTAAATTTTACTACTTTTATTATAAAAATAGTCGATTTTGACTATTTATACTATATATGATATATCATATAGAAGTATATTAGATTTAGTATACCGTTTGTAACGCATCGAACCATCGGACACAAAAATGAACTACACAAGGGCGTTAGGAGGGATGACAAAAGATTTTGAGTTTCGCATGTCTGTCCGTCTGTCTGTCCGTGAACACCATAACGGATTGATATAGAGACTGGAAATTTTGTATAGTTACGTTTCTCGTCAATGGCTAGGCTAAGTTCTTGAACAGGCAAAATTGCACCATTCCTTCCCCTATCCACCATACAAACGAAACAGTTTTATTTATCATATGAAGTTTAATTGTGTAAGAAAGGCTAAGTGGCTCAAGACCAACGAATTGCTCTCACAGATTAAACTTTCGCACCCCAAAAAACGTGTCGCACGAGACGATCTCTAGTCGCCACCTCCGCACCTTCCCCTCTTGCTTCGCTGCTGACCTACTCTATAAAATATAGTTTTTTATACCCGTATGGTGAAACCAAAGGGTATATTAACTTTGCCTTACCGTTTGTAACGCCAAGATCCCGTTATCACACATAAAAATGAATTACACCAGTGTGTTTAGAATGATAAAAATAATTAATTTCTGCATGTCCGTCCGTCTGTCCGTCTGTCTGTCTGCCTGTGGCGCGGATTGCAGGCGCACGGATTGAGCTAGAGACTTGAAATTTTGCGCAGATCCGTTTTTCGTAAAATGCGAGGCTAAGTTCGTTAATGGGCAAAAATGGACCATTAGGGGGGGTACCCCCCCATACGAACGAAAACGATTTTTGTGAATATAGTCTAAGAACAAAAGTTATTTAGGATATGATTCTACATAAAACTCCCATACATCAAAATCCGATTGGAATAAATTTTAAAAAATCTTATTGGAAAGTTTGACTTCAAAGTGGAATTTTGGTACAACTGTTCGAATTTTGATACGAATATCACCATACGGGTTTTCAATAATTGCCAGATTGGCAATTATAGCTTTTGTTATGTTTTTATATTTAGTTTTCTATTCAATTTTAAAATCTTAGCAACTTAGCACCAACGAAACTTAGCAATTTAAATTATTTAAGCTTCAGAATTTCTACGGTTTAAGTAAAGTGACTGCTACCTTAATTTTAGAATAGTATGCGTAAACGGACCTAACGCCCGCCGTACACTTGAGCTAAGTTAGCTCAGCTATGTGCCTGTTTACACGTGGACGTTTAGCGGTTCATATTATCCTCACTTTGATACGTGACGAAACACGCCACGTTAGGCTCTAAACAGGCACATAGCTGAGCGAACTTAGCTCTAGTGTACGACGGGCCTAAATCACGTAATTTTCGAGCAAAAAAGACCAAACCATTCGAAGAGACCCTATACATGGAATGTGTTAAGTAAATCGATTATAAAAGGTTTAAAATTATGAAGTAATAGCAAAAATGCCTGTATAACAAATTTCCAGCAAAAAAAAAAATCAATAAAAATATAAAATTTAATTGATAGCTGACGCGATTTTTTCATTTTGAATTAAACAAGCATTGAATAAATTCATTTATGGAAAACTGTTTTTGCTCCCCATTGAAATTTCCACTTTCTTTATACTATTCTTGTGAATTGTTAGTTTTTCTTATCTTTTGAATATATTTTCGTTCAAATTCTTTGCATATACGAAGAAGACTTCATGTTTCACGTTTGACCGTCGGAAAACGTTTTTAACTAAAAACAAACCAAAAGAAGTTAATGACGCACTGAAAGAAGTAGTATTTTCTTAGATATTTTCATCTTAGAGTTACTTTCTGAAGATGCTCCATAATATTTAAAGACTAGCATTGAGTGCACATCGAGCAATTAAGATCATGTGAAATAAGAGAAATTGTACTCGTAACTAGAGATCGAGGTTGCTCTACATACATCAATTTTACTTCTTAACGATTTTTTTCATCCATACGTGATCCGTGTAAACTTTTCATGACTGCAATTTTTTATGTTATTATATAAAAGTGAATTTTTAATTGCAATTAACCGATAATCACAGATATTTACACTGCTCACCATGCAATGCGATTCAATTGTTGCAGTATTTTTGCCACATAGAAAAAAATTCTGAATTCAATGTCGAATGAGGTGTAAAAGTTTTCGTTAATTTTTCATATGACACCATTACAGAAAATTCTACGAAAATTTTACGAATTTTACTATCATTCAAATTTTGGAAATTTTATTGGACCTTTCATTTGAGGGTTTTTAAAATTTTAAGGGTCTCCAAAATATCGACTCGGCGAAAGAAGATTGAACAAATTGTACATATCTTGGGGCTCAAAAAATGTTCGCAGGGGCGAGCACAACTTGTAGTTACGGCATTGGTTATTTCTGTAGCCCGGAAGTAAATTACACTAGGCGACAAAAAGTAAAATCTGCAGGAGAGCGATACTCATAGATTTATATGAACAATGATGTCCTTTAATCGGTCGTAACTTCTTCATTTTTTAAGATATAACCAAATGTAATACCTCATTAGCCGCTTTTACATCTTTCTTAAACCGAGTCGATTTGCACTAATTTAGCACACCCAAAAATATACGTGAAATTTAGCGTAAAATATACATATATACCTAAACGGTCTTCAAATATTTGCTAGGAAAAATTTTAGTAGCTGCAAATTTCAGGGATACGTCAATGTAAGCGGATAAATATTAGGTGTACTTGTTACCGATTTGACCGAACTAGGATTTCAGGCCAAACAAGTTCGTCTTAATAGAAAAACCAGGCTAAACTGTCGGCTCAAAAAATGAATCCCCCTTTTAGATTTTCCTTTTAAAATATTAAATCTAAAGCGGGATTCCTGCTTAGCAAAACTTGAGTTTATCTTTAAGAGTATTAATCGGCCCCATTTTTGCATTAATTGCTCGATATAAAATATTAAATTTGGGTAAATATTTGAAACAAATAAAGCTAGTGATTAGGCCGGCCATCCGTTCATATTAGACAGTTTTAGTGAACGGTTTGTTTAGAAAAAGTAGAATAACAACAGGCTTTTAGTGATCTTTAGTGCTTAAAGGCTTTCGAAAAGAAGCACAAAAATTGATAAAATGAAATAATACGAGTGGAATCGAAAGTGTATTTCATATTTTATACCAAGCTCGAAAAGGTGCGTTCACGGTTCAGCGAAAAACTTTATCAATTAGTATTATTTTACGTCGATACCAGCAAAGTTAATACCTTTTGTGAATACCTCTATACTGACTTTTCTTAACTATCAATAAACAAATTTATAAATATTTTATCATTACAGGCTTGCCAACTTGGGGATTTTGCCCCTAAAGTTAGGAAGAAAATACATAAAATCTTTTTAAGGGAGCAAAGATTAAGTGACCACCCCTAATATTTTAGGGGTTTTTGGGAGAGATTTTAATCTGCTTTTAGGAGGAACATTTTGATATGGTTGGCAACCCTGCATCATTATCTTCATGTCTTGAGAATTTAATTATGTGTCCACATATTTTTGCCGTTGCATAACCCGTAGGTAGAAAACCCACAATCAATTTAAAATCTGGTTATCTTTCCTCCGTACGTATTTTTCAAGTTCCACAGCTCATCCAGAAAAAGTCGACGTACCGTAGTTGATAACTAAATATCACGCATAGCCTCTTAGCTTGACTATCAAATCTCTGTAATGTTGGATATACATTGAAGTGCAATGGCATCACTTCGCTGGATGATTTTCTGGAATTGGAATTTTTATGTATTCAGAATCTATATCTATATAGCAAAGTGGACAGTCGTCGACCTGTTCTTTAATCAGAACGTGATCCGTTAAACAGTCACGGAATCAACATTAAATCAAGTGCTAAAAATCAACATTTAGAATCGTAAATAGATGTGACTTTTTAATTTGTCTATATATTTGATGAAAATATCGTCTTTTATTGACCATATCGATCGGACGATAGAAATTGAAGATTACTTGACAGACATTTTTATTAAGCGGATTAGACAGATTCCTAACAAAAAAACTGAACTGCTTGAATGAACGAACGATAAATTCACCAATTGTAAGGTAGGGACCCAAAGCTTGTGATCATTCCGAATGTACAGTAAATTGTCGGTTGTCTACTTTAAAATATCACATGTGGACAGGTTTTCTTGCTACATGATTCTAACAGTTGGTCACCTGGTCGCAAGTATTAACTGTTAAGAGATGACTGTTAAGCGTAAAATTCAGGTTTCCCATAATTTTGAAATGGCATCATTGTTCGACACTTCCAAATCTTTAAAATTAACTTAGAACTTGATCTTTTATACTATTATATATCGTACCGTTCAATTTATTTTCATTATTTCGAATTTCGAAGAACCAAAATTCTTCTCATCAATTATAAGTGTGTAATCTTCCTTTTCTGGGCTATTCTCATCAATTTCACATTTGGAATTGAACATCAAGAATCGAAAACGTATCATCATCATCGTCATTTTCCACCTCTTCAAATTCTTTCAAGTAGGTATGAAAAAAAAAATCTTTTTCTTAAAATTGTTCTCGGTTTTTTCGTTTGATTGAATTGAATTGATCCGACCAAGTCACGAAGACTCTGAAAATTAACGTGCTATTTATTTCACTTTTAGGATGAGTCCTTTGGAAGAAGGGCTTAGAACTTACCATCAAGATACACCTAATTTTACAGATTATAGCGTAATAAATCTCTTGTTAGATGAAATAAAAAGTGAATTATTTTTAACGACGTTGATTGATTGACGGTTGGCCAGAGGTTGTTCTTGAAACTCTTAATATCAGAAAAAATCAATCAAAATCAAGAATGAAATCGAGAAACGTGTAATTTTCATGGAATTCAAAATGGAATCCAAGTTTTCTTTACGTATTGCTTGGAAGGGTTATGGAAAATATCTTGATGTAATTTTATCATTTTCAATGCGTTAAAATTTCGGCCGACTGTTATTGAGTTGTAATAAAAATTGATTTTTAACTTACCTTTGTAAAACGTAAAATTGTAGAAATCTAAATTCAAAGACAAGAAATTTTAGGAAAACAAGAAAGTGGGGTACCTACATTTGTTTCCCAAATTGCGTATGCAAACAGAGTAAAACTAATATTTTCTTGCATGTGATAGAAGTCAACTGCTTCAGTAATTCATATAAAAATACGGCACAAAATTGTGCCTATTACCCCAATTTTTTCGTGATCTTAAAATCTCTACACGTATTTCCCACATTCGTGTAATGGATACACAGGGAGACAGAAAAATTCCTGAATCAAAATCTTCAGTTTCGAATGGATTACTCGTATTAAGTTTGACATCCAGATTGCGGAGATAGAAAAGACTTGGGCTTGGCTCTTTGCCACTTTAAAGTGAATACAAAACCCGACCGAAAATCAAACAGAATCCAACAAATACAGAAGAAACATTAACGCCAAGACAGTACAATGGAACACAAGATATCTACTGTGATTAGTATCCATACGTCGCATCGTTTGTCACTTCACCTTAGATCCAATTGCACTACACGAATTCAACGACAAGAATCCAAATTGCAAATCTTAAAGACGATTTATATTCAGGTGCCCGATTCCGTATGAGAAAATTCAGTTATACGAGACCCAGTACTCGTAAGCCAAATAAAAAATTTCTTTCGTTGGTGTTGTTGGGGTTTTTTTTTCGCTGCACATCAGACATATTTCTTGCTCGGATTATTTCACGGTAACTGGGCTATTGTCTTCGCTATAAGAAATGTCGCGTGATTGTTTTATATGTAAAGAAAGTAAACGATATGCGAGACACGATCTGAAGATACCTTAAAGAAATCTTACAAAACTATCATTCTTCGCAGTTTTTGAATTCTATCATTTATTACACTTTTATAACTACGATATTTGAGCTTACTTGTAAATATTTCTCTTTTTATCTTCCTTATTATTGATACGTTAAAGTTTTGCTTGGAAGTTTAAATATTGGTTATTGAACTTCAGTTGGGTAATACCTGGTAATACATACTTGATTATTTAATTTTCTCGATCGTATGAGATCTTAAATATTTTTCTCTGAATAATTTCGGGCTGCAGCGTTGGCTTTATGTAACTTATTTTCAATGGACTGACTAGTCAAAGGAAATTTTTAGTTAATCAAAAATTGTTACACATACCGATACTTTTCTTTGTAATTTAGGGTCGCTGAATCAGAATCGGGTAGTCGTTTAAACCAGTGAACTAAAGCAGGGTTTATACACAGCGAGTAACTCGCTGCAAGTAAAGAGAGGCAAGTAGTTTGCTTCGTTTACACGTTGCAAGTAAATCGTTGCAAGTAGAATGACAGCCGAAGGAAAACATAACCTAAAATTTTCTGAGAAAAAATATCACGACTCTTTTTTGTGGAAAAATTTGCGAATTTCGACCTAAAACTGTTTGTTGCCGACGAGTTTTTTATACGCGTGTCGTTTTTTCCTTAAAATGTTACGACGTTTTCTGGCAAAGCAGCAAATATAAAATGAACCGAAACACACACACATAAAACCACCTCTTGTCTACACGGTTCCATGTTGTTGTATTGGTTTTTACTTGCTAGA
This sequence comes from Chrysopilus asiliformis, assembly GCA_964034945.1. NCBI lineage: Eukaryota > Metazoa > Arthropoda > Insecta > Diptera > Rhagionidae > Chrysopilus > Chrysopilus asiliformis. The sequence goes on along the minus strand of OZ035961.1, from coordinate 86,384,413 downwards.
AAAAAAGAATGGCTTTCTATTATTTTTGAGAGAGCAGCGAGTATTCTCACACATATGCGAGCGTCGCACACTAGCTCAAATCGCGTGTATTTACGTCTACTTGCAGCGAGTTACTTGCTTCGTCTAAACCCTGCTTAAACTATGCTTTAAAGATCCATTTTACCGCCATTCGCAAGAAAAAAAAACTACAGTAGCATATAGAATTCAAAGTTATCCACATTTAGGTGGTCTTCCCGGTAGGTTTGCTATCTCGTCGTAGTTACATACATTTAATTACGTTAATTAACCGTAGAATATCGTCGAATAGAATGCAAATTGCAAACTCTTTCTCTTCAATGTTTCCCTGTTGTTGTTTTCATTTTCTGCATAATAAGATTCCAACAAAATTACCCAACAGTTACCACCTCCAAAGAAAGAGTTTACCATTAAAATTTTGTCTTATTCCTAATGAAACAAGTAATTTCTACTTGATGAAAACTATAAGGTGAATAATTATCACCGCCAAGTCCAATAAGAGCATTTCATGAATCTCGACTCCGATTCATGTATATTTAAATGAATCGCGAAAAAGGGAAATAAACAAACCAGATCTGTTTCCCTTACGCGATATAAAAAGGTATATGTATCTAAAACGTCTGCAAACGAAAAACGACACGACAGGTAACATTATCTTCAGACGTTAGCACAGAACCACCAAATGTAAGATTCGCGGATCGAATTGGTATCATTTCAAGACCTTGGCCGAGGTCATTCGCGATCTTTGAAGGCATTCACATCGCGTTCGATAAAAGCGCCTTTCTTGGTCAATGTCTTTAGAATTCTCACTTTGTGATGTTCTTGAATTTTTGCTTGATTTTTTTTCAGCCTGCAAGAAACGTTGATTTCCAACATTTGGAAGAAGCAAATACTAAAAACTAATAATTAAGTTTTAGGTGGAATTTCTTTTGAGTTTGGCTTCAAACTTAATCACCACAAGGAAAGATTCTTGAAAAGGGTGTTGGTGCCACATTTTATAAACAAAATTGGTTGGATAAAATACCGTAGTATAGTTACCCCTTTTATCAAAAATTTATTGTTGTATTTAAAAAACAACTGCCTTCGAAAAATTTCAAATTTACCAAATATACCTACTCAATAACCTACGGAACAATTAAAGTAAGTATTTTAGGTCGATTATGAAGAAATACTACCTATTTCGTGTTTTTGTAAACACAAAATAAAATTAGGAATAACGATAAAAATCTTATAACGTACCTAACCGAAAATTATTTAATATTTTCAAGTATACTATTATTATCGATGTGGTCCGCAAACGCATAACTGATGACCCACTTAATGAAATTCAACATCATAATTAGACATTATTAAAAATTTTGCACTTATCTATCAAAGCATGATTTACATAAAAATACTACAATGTACGTTATGTACGTTATTCTGCCTAATTTCGTAACATAAAATGATCAGCACTAACATTTTTATTGATAACAATGGCCAAATATGAACAGCAAAAAAAAATGATGACCGCTACAATAATATTTAATTCGAGCCTTCATTGGCAAGTCATTGTAATTGAAGATCTTGGCCATATATTGTTTTAAAATGTAATACAGCGAGCAAGTAGGCAAAAGAAATAGGACATAATCGAAGCGAATACTACAAAAAAAAATTATACCAAAAAACCGAAAATATCCAAATCAATTGGATTTTAAAGTTGGCCGGCCGGTAGAATACCAAAAAAGCAATTACGGTTTAAGTACCAATACCTGTAGCAGAATTAGGCCGCCTCTGGCCACGATGAATTAAATTACTGGCACGTGAACACCTCTCCATATTTCAACAACCATCTTAGCATTTTTTGTGTCGATCTTGGTGTATTCGCAAGTGAAAATTAGCTCATTTTTTAGTTAACCAAAATTACGCTTAAGACTTCTCACAAGTTCTTCAGTTGACTGTGTGTTAATTAAAATTTCGTGTTGGTCTTTTTTCATTCTGAAGATATTTTCTCTTTTTATGCTTTGACATTCTTTTACTTTCGAAAAAAATAAATCTTTTATAGATGAGGTAGGTGCGTCTGATATTTATAAAAAACAGTGGGCATTTAATAGTTTTACATAAATAGAATAAACATACGCAGTTGTCGATGGACTGGTGTAGTCACCACTTCTTTGAAGTGTGTACAAAAATTTTGGACAGTGTGAAATGACACCTTAATCAATTCAAACAACTTGTAAATGATATCACTGCACTCAAATTGTGACCTATATTTGGCACTTAAAAATTATTATATTTGAAAATATGGAAACATCTTAAGAGTCGGAGTCGGAGTCGGTAAATTTCCAAAAGAGAGTTTAAGAGTCGGAGTCGGAGAAAATTTGTCGACCACAACTCCGAACCAGCTATTTTACCTCCATTAGCCACTCTAAAGTTAGTTGTCCCTCTAATTTAAGTCAAACTTGCAGCCGAAAACAATGTTTGATTTGGGTTTTGAGACGATTTGATGATTTTTTTAGCCGCAGGAGTTGAAGTCGAAGTTGAAGTTAGCCCTTCGAGACTTTCAGAAGTCAGACTCGGACATTCTAAAAAAACCAATCTTTGGGGATTTCTAAAACCTATTATTAAAGTGAAAAGTTAAGATTACTAAAATAATACACTGACCAATTAATATTAGTTGATAAATAAAATTTTACCAGGGATGAAAAACGAAATAATTTTGTGCCTTTTTTTCAAAATTGCGGTATAGAAATTTAATTCCGTCACAATAAGAAAAACGTAACGAAAACCGGAAATAAATATTTTGTTTTTTCGTTATTTATTTTTTTTTCGCCTTTTTACTTTGCTCTACTATGGAGAAAAAGTATTGTATTCATGACGGAGACCGACTCGAGAAATCTGTTTCAGGCAAAATTATCAGGATGTCTTGCAGACCGACATACAGGTTTGTCCGTTGTATCTTAAATAACTCGAGAACGCGTTAAGCTAGCGACTTAAAACTTTTTGTAAATAAGTTTTACAAACATCGTAGTTTTCTATCAACTTTTGGATAGGTAATGGTAGCTGTATCGGGTACCTCTCATACATTTTTTTTAAATTTCCCGAACACTATGGGCTTTTGGGAAAAAATGAATATAACAAAATTTAAAGGATATAAAATTTTCTACATTTTTTGCATAATGGTTTTTACGTATCTATAACAGTTCTTAAAATATGTAAAAAAATACAATTTTTTTGAAAATGTCTCGAAAGCGTATAGTTTTTGGGAAAAAAATTGATATAACAAAAATCAAAGGAAATTTCCTGAATTTTTTGCAACGATGAATTTTTTGCAAAAGATTTTTTTAACACGTTGACGGACAGTAGAAACAAGTGAAATTCGAAAATTGACACTAAAACAAGATCGCACTACTCCGTTCACAACCACGTGCATACTCAATGTGTTAACCTTGCATACTAAATTTTTTTTCGAAAACATGACACTAGGCTTCTACTTGTACGCTGGTAAATGCACATTTGTGCTGCTACAGCCGCAGTGTCTAAAAACGACCGTTTCGTATTGGACGGCTATAGCCGTCATGTCACATAGTGAACTTGAACTTGACGGCTATAGACGCAACTGTCCGTCAACGTGTTAAATTATCTCAATATTTTTAAAGATATTTTATGTAGGTGGCAGTTCTGCGGGGTTATACTTGATAAACTTTTAAGGAAGTTTTCACGAAAAAATAATTCCAAATAAAAATGTCAGTTAAGATCAACAGAAAACTTTTCTCTGCAATTTTGGTTTCGGAAAAAAATATGTAAAAAGTTATATTTTTTTTAAAAGTAGAAATTTGGTTTTGTAAAAAGTGAGCAAATCTCAATATTGGCGGTTGTGCATTGGACAGAGAATTTGGTTTTGATTTTTAACTTAAGAATCACTTATGTTTGATTTTTTGTTTTTATTTGTATTTTCTTTTTGTGAAGTTTTATTAATTTTTGTTATGCTTTATTATTTTTATTTTTATCGAATGAAACTGAGCTGAAATATTTTGTGATAAATAAACTGTATTATTTTTGTGCATTTTTTTAAACTTTTGGTTTCAATACAATGTGTACGAAAGAAAACCGTTATCACGTAACGAAATCAAATTTTTTATCGTTACAAAACGAGATAACGTAAAGAAACAAATTTTGAATTTCGTCACATAATGATATTTGCAACGTTATGATTTCCCATCCCTGAATTCGACGTGTAGTAGTAAATATAATATTCACAAAGGGTAATGACCCATAATTATTTTTTACCGCAATTTTTATGTCATTTTTTAAACGTCTAACCACCAAATTTGAATCTAAAACTTTTATAAGGTGCGAAGAACTGATTTGTTTCCTGTGGTGACCACATTGATTATACATTCAGCAAAGTTAGTTAAGAATTCTATGCATGGAACGTTAAATGTAGCCATAGGTTTGAATGAGTAATTCAACATGAGACTCCATTCTTAAAAGCGCAATGTTGCAAGAAACCCACATCATAAAACCAACTTTGTGATTACTAGACAGTTTAGATATTAAGTGGTTAATGTAGAATTTTTATTATTTACAAGTAAATATTTACGGAAGCATAAATGTCGGAAAACTTCTAAACCTTTTGTGTTTTTAAGAGATTCATATGCACCAAAACCGATAAAATCTAAAGTCATCAGAAAATACGATGAGCTATGCGGTGCGATGTCCGATGCGGTTGTAAACGACGGTGAATATAGTGTGGAATTCGATGTATAAGATCTTTGAAATGAAAACCACATTTATTAACACTCCAGAACCAAATTTTATAAGATTTTTGCGATTACTATTTCAAATATTTTTGATCAGTCTGCCACCTTGTTTTGACTAATTCTAACGTTATCTTATACACAAAAACAAACTTTGTCTTATACGCAAAACTACATTATATCTTTATCCAAAAAAAAGGGGAAACACTAGTTTTTTTTTTGAAAATTGGCACGTTAACTCACCTCTAAATGAAGGAAAATCAAATTTTTTAACGGCGTGTAATTATAAACAGATGTGAAACAAATTTTTAGGGAAGTCGCCTACCCAAAATATAATTTTCGGTTTTTTTAAACCGCAAGATTTTTATCCTTTAATTTAAAAAAAAAATAGTAGACGCTTGTTCACGCTATAAAGAAGCCCTTTTATAAAAATTTCAAATTGATTGGATCACTAGTTATTCTGTGGCTATACCAACCAAATGCGAAAATTTAATTTAGAAAATCATTAAAAGCGCATCAAGTCCTACAAATTTCGAGTTCAAATTTGGTAGTAACGTTCTTAAGGACAACCAGATTCAATAAGAAAAAAAAGTTCATCAAATCCTAAAGTTTGTACAAAACATCCACAATTATGGATGATTATATCATTTGAATTTAACCTAAAACAAGACAATAAAATATAAACTTACCACAAACTGCTATTAATGATGCTATAATGACTACCACTTTCCTCCAATGCCCTCTGATGTTGATTTTTAATTTGGCCATCTTTTCAATGCCCATTAACTTTAATTTCAATTGTGGGAAACTAAACCTCAAAACTTATCACTTCTTTACACAAAATCACGTTTACACAAATAATGTTATTACATAAAATTCAAATGAAACGACTTGAAATGATGATCGAACATAAAAATGCTATAATATCGCAATCAGTATCCATTATGAGTTACCCATTCGTAGGTTTCCTTCCTGCAAAAGTGAAAAAAAGAAAACAATGAAAATTCTGTCTTCACAATAATTCTAAAGTAATTTGTAATAGATTTGTTTACATCATCGTTTTTTTACAATTTTTTGTCTAAAAATTTTATATACGAATATTCTACTTAAATTAACTGATTTTTATATAGATTTCCGTATTTTCAGTACTTTTTTCTCCAATTTATTTAGATGTTTCAAAAATTTTTAGGTGGAATGTTTTTGGAAAAATCTTATTTCTATATAAAAAAAGAATTTGTTATTTAATAAATTATCTCAAATTTTGTAGAACTTCATTAACAGATAAACAAAATATTGTTTTCATTGTTATAAATCCAAATAAATATGTTTTTTTTTCAGCGCATAATTTTAATTAATACTAGCTGTTTGACATGTCGTTGACGGTTTTATGGTTCTTACTATAAAATTGTTAGGATTTATTGGTTATCTGGAATATTTTTGTTTCCCTCGAAACCATTTGCTCACGGTGAATACATGAAAAAAGCTATTTTAAGCCTAAACAAACACCATTACAGTTCTCCCTTCTTGCTTTCCCTTCCCATTCAAAAAAATTGTTTGTAAAGCTGTAACCCTTTAACAGGCCCTCTAATTGGAATAGAATGTATGGAAAAGTTGTGCCATTTTCCAAATACTTTTCCCTTATTATTTTTTTTTGACAGAACGCAAAAAAATAAAAAGCAAAAAAAAAATAGTTGTACGTAGGAGAGGGGAAGGAGTGGCTTGATAGAATTTGAATGTATGGAAGTATTAGGTAAAATTTTATTTTAAACACATTTTATCTTTAAATTTTTTTGACACAACGCACCGTTGCCCAGAGAATTACAAAAAACGGTTTCATTTTTATGAAAAATGAAAAACCATATAATCTATTTTACGATAAGACATACCAGTAAGATCAATACCATGTTTCATGAAATTCTATCCAGCCGTTCTCACGTGATACGGACATAAACAGACAGACAGACAAACAAGGAAAAATTGAACTTTTTTTCGGTTTCGATCTTTACCAGTGTTGTTCCTCTACGCGTAGACTTTAAATGACTACTTTTTAAAGTTAACAATATCGTGAACCACATATTTAGTTGGTGTTTAGTTGGTAGACTTTCTCATAGCTGTCATAAAAAACTCACCATTGATTACGTGACCACTAGACTGCGAAAATGTTTTAAAGAGCTGAGCTTTGATTGAATCAAAACCAGTAACCAATATTCCGCACAAAAGTTCTCTTATAGAGCATTTGACAATTGCTCCACTATAATTGTGGGTTCTTTATGTTTAAAATTATTTTAAGAAAAAGTGAGTTTAAAAAGAAACAAGCTATATTTAATTTTATGGATTGTCTACATTGTCTACGCGTAAAGAATATGCAATTGTCGACAGTAAAAGTCTACGCGTAGACAATGATGTAGTCTACGTCAGGTAGATTACGCGACACAACACTAATCTTTACTCATCTAGATTGGTGTAAAAACGAAATATTGAATTGGGTGGTAACACTGCCATGGAGTAGTTGTCATTGGCGGTGTGCTCGTGATTTATTTTATAATTTTGGTCACTTTCTCTTGTTAATTAGGCTTTACTTTGCCTCAAAATATTAGTAGCAGTCCTAAACAGTGCTTATGGATAAATAAGATAAGTCAAAACATATTATTTAACATAAATTGGAGAAAGGAATTCCGTCAACTTGCTGCTGGGTCACACTCCATTGTTGTTTGCTGCTGGTTTCAACCTTGCTGCTGGTTTCAACCTTGCTGCCGTTTTTTTTCTGGAGTTTATGAGACGCACGATTATTATTTGGTCGCTTGTTCATCACCTCAATAGTTTTCGGTGAAAACTTTTAAATTCATAAGAGGAATTCCAGCAGGTATTCTATTTTTCCGCATTTGATTTTATTGTATTGGTGCTGCCTGTTGGGTGTCCTGCTGTCGGCTGCTGTGACTCCGCTGCCCAGCTATCTTTTTTGGCGGGCAAATCATATATGTATAACCTAACTTTGACAGCATGGGAAAAGATGCTTGTGGTAAATGCAACAAAGATGTTACCAACAGTCAAAAAGGAATTCTTTGTGATATCTGCGAGGAATGGTTCCACAAAAGTTGTTCTAACCTATCGGATAAGTTATTTGCTATAGGTGAATCTAATAAAAACACAACCTGGACCTGTGCTAATTGTTTGAAATCTGGTTTTCTGTATGACAATCATAACCTGAATCTACTTTCTGAACTTCATGGTATTAAAGCATCTTTAATAAGTATCCAAACTTCGCTTGCTGCTAGATGTGATGCTATTGACGAGGAGATTATCCAGGTTAAATCGAGATTAGCAGCTGTTGAATCATCGTCCACAGGATCAGAAGAAGCAAAAAACTCTCTTAATCATCTGGAGTCCCTTAGTCGTCGTTCTGAGATTCAAATATCTGGCATTCCACCCAATACCAAAAGTTTAAAAGAGCTTTTAATTAAAATGCTGAATGTCATCGGTATTCAAATAAACTTTTATGATATTTCTACAATATTTCAAAGTCAGAGAGGAAATCTGGTGGTCAAATTTGATCGTCTGTCGCTAAAAATGATGGTTATGGATGCATATTTTAAATTCAAAACTCTGAATACTTCTGATGTTGGTTTTGATTTTTCGGCACGTATTTACTTCAATGATAATTTGACTAGTAAATCTTATAAACTTAAGCGAATTTGTCTAAAGTTGAAGAAAGAAGGCAAACTGAAAGGATTCTCAATTCTTGGTAATGGTGTTAGGGTCCTCTTCAACAATGGTTCTTATAGAATCCTATCTAATGAAAATGATCTTCTGCTGGCTACCAACAACAATGAAATGTAAATTTAGATTTTTAAGTTGATTATTTATGTTCCATATGTTTATCATTTCTCCATATTTATTTATTTAATATCCAATGTTCTAAATCATAAGTTAAATTGGTTTGTTCACTATGCTAACTGCTCGCATTATTTATATTGATTGATTTACATTAGCTTGCTATAAATATTGGAAGCAATAAGATTTAATTCGTACTTTTTGTTTTATACTCAAGCAATACTTTCTCAGTTTTGTGCTGAGATGGTTTTTGGCTTACATTTTTTTTTTTTATTGCTATTTTTTATTTTTTTTTTATAAATTTATGTATTTCTTCCTCAGTTTTGCTGAGTTTGATTTACAAAATCGAACAGTTAGCATTGTATAATTATAACTTTTCTTTTAGTTCTGTAAAACTTTGATTGATTTATTACATTAGCTTGCTATAAATATTTGAAGCAATAAGATTTACGAATTCGTTTTCATTTATATTAAGATGTTTTGTACTTTTTTCCTGTAAAATTATATCATGAGCATACTACTGATGGTTATGCACGATTGTTTGGATACGTATTGTATAGAAAGATAGTTATTTTTGTATATTATATTCTGAAATTTAAAATGCTTGTAAATTTGTTAATTAATGTCAAATATTTTAAGATAGTTTTCAAGCAAATTATTCTTAATACCTCATTTCAACGAAGCCATACTCATACTTTACTATTTAGTACTTGTGCTATTTTGTGTTTTTGTAATGGTTAGCGCTGTTGATCTTGAAGCAGTTGAAATCGACTCTGTTCCATATAAAACACTTAATTTTGGCCACATTAATGTTCAAAGCATTCGTCCTACTCTACGAACAGCTAAATGGGATGAACTAATTAATGTGATTAATAGGGAAAGGTATGAGGTTATTGCAATTTCTGAAACATGGCTGAAACCCAGTGTTTTAGATAGCTCTATAAAAATACATGGATTTAATATTTTTAGGCAGGACCGTCTTCATTCAAGGGGAGGGGGGATTGCGCTTTTTGTCTCTAGTAAATTGAAGGCTCGAGTAGTTCTAGGGGATACTTTAGATGAAGTGGAATTTTTATTTGTTGAATTCCTTTTGGGTGAATCCTCTTTTCTTTTAGGGGTAATATACTGTCCGCGAGGTCGATATGAATGTTTATCAGATGTTCTTTTTGAATTAAGCGCCAAATACCCTAAAATCATATTGTCAGGCGATTTTAATTGCAATCTGTTGGATATTAACAATTTTCATAGTTGTTCGTCTTTTTTTGATCAATTTGGACTTACAATTAATGTAGACCCTTGTAATTCTTCACCGACTCACTTTGATCCTCATCATCACTCACAGTCATTACTTGATTTTTTTGTTTGCAGTAATGTGTATAATAATGTTTATCAAAAAGCCGAATGGTGTTCTGGCATTTCAAGACATGCCTTCATTTCTATTGATATTCCTATTGGTGTCTTTGGTACTGCAACTGGGGTTGTTACTTACAGAAACTACGTAAACTTTAATGCTCAAGGGTTATTTGCAGAAGGATCTATACTTTTTGATGACATTTTTTACATTCAGGATTTAAATAAAAAAGTCGATACTTTCACTTCGTTGCTCATATATCTTCATGATAAATATTTTCCACCTAAGCCTAAATCTTCTAGAACAAGTACATCTTCACCAAAAAAGTGAATTAACTAAAACAAGCGACACCTTTGTTTTTTTTAAAGTGAAAAGTATTAAAATGGTTCGTTCAGACTCACGAATTCCTTGATATTTTGAACTAATATTAGTATACACTGAATGTACCTTATTGATAAAAACAAAGCATTGAAAAGTCAACGAACAACAAAGAAAATATTGTGTAAATTTGGCAAACCAAATAAATGACCCAACTTCGTTAAGGTGCTGGGCAAGATCGTTAAGGTGCTGGGCACGAATTTCAAATTTTCTCAAAGATTTTTAATTTTTTCATTTTTCTTCTTTCGCCTCTTTATTAAGTATTTGCCTGTCACTTTAGACGTTGACTGGGTTAGAAGTCACTAATTAAGCTGCGAAGCCTGAGAACCACTTTCCCATGTAGAATTCGGTTCAATTAACACAAGACAGATTAAACAAAGTTTTCTCTTTTCATTGTTCAGTGAATATTTTGTTGATTATTTTTACTTTCGCAATGTCTAATGAGTTGTTGTATTACACTTTAATTAAGCAATGAATAATATTTCATAAATAAATGTTTAATAAACACCTGGAACTGACTAATTCGCAATATCTTTGACATAATTTAAATTTAGATAGTGTTTCGCAAAATTATGGAATTTAACCCCGTAATAAACATGAGAGAAAGGGATATTTCAAGGGTTTGAGGGAATCGAAATTTTGACGCCCTCCAAAAATCAATGCTCTAAAAGATTTTCCATGTTTTAAATATTTTTAAAACAGTCCTTAAAACTGTTTTTTACATTTGTGTTGTTAAGGATTTCTTTATATATTTTATATAAAGATTTTATACAAAATGGTAAAAAATCAAATAATTTTTGTACACTTTCATATAATCTAAAATCCATTTCAATCAAGTTAAGAAAAATAAAAATTATAAATGGTGAAAATTACTTCTAACAACCCGTAAACTACATTTGAACCTTTATTTTAAATTTCTTTAACTCAAGAGATTTAAAATTAAAATTTCTTATTGTAAATCTCAAATCAAATAAAATTAAATCGTACTTCAATTGTTTATGTTTTACAGCATGACTGTTTTTATGGCAAAATGACATTAATTCATCATAATTCCAAATGAGCGAAAAACAAAATTCGATCCAAAAGAGAAAGTGAGTTTCACACTACCGTAGATGAAATAAAAAGATGAAACGTTCAAGTGTGTGAGATACCTGTGGAGAAGAAAAGCACAAGAATATGTAGATGTGAAGCGGCGTCTTCAAGTAAATGTCGATTTTAAGACCTTTTGTGATTTTCTTATACGGTGTATAATAAGGTATTGTTTTCATGAAATCTTTCGACCTTGGGATTTTGACCGAAACACTATGTAACTTTTTCGAAAAAAAAAATTGCTGAGGTATTTTTTTTATTATATATATTTATACATATATATTTATGTGTTTTGTTAAATAAATAAAAAACGGAAGTTTCCGACAGCAATTCTTAAAAAAATCGGAAATTTTTTTTTTACAAAAATGCTAAAGATTCGAAAATAGTATCGTGATGTGGCTTGAAAAAGTTTAAGAAATATGAAAAAAAAAACCGTTGAAATTTTTGGAAAAAATGAGTGTTCAAAACTTTGTAGCACGCTCCTCCACAAAAACCTTTTCGTTTTTTCCAATAAAACGTTATTTTGAATTTACAGATCCGCCATTAATAGAATTTTCGACCATTCGAAGCGGGAAAACGGAAAATCCTAATTTCTTAATGGCATCAATATAAAAATTTCGCAAAAAGTAATATTCTCTAGATGTTAGGAAATGTTTGATATCGTAAACAAATGAAAATTATGTTGTGATATCGTTGAATGAATCCAAATTTGATTGGAGTGAAAAACTGGAATATCCACTTTTTGAATAAATACTAACAGAATTGTTGGAATGGACATTATCAAGTGCAAATTCAAGGCAAGTTGAAAAACATGTCAGTGACCTAAATCGAGCATTTCGATTAACATGTTGGAAAAGCGGTGCAAAACTAAGTACTACCGAAGCTGGAAAATATCAAGAAAATCTACTTTTGTCTCACCTATGAAAATAGCACAACGCACAGTTCCGTGATCGGTGATATGGCCGGGAATCCGGATACACAGGAATGACCCGATATAGGAGGCACTTCTCGCTAAATGAATAATATTTGCCTGAAGTGAGGAGATATTTATCCAACAGACAGGTTCTTTACGTTTCTGTTTTCTATTTATTCCATGCACTTACACTACATAAATAGCAGCATACATTATAACGATAAAAATGATATTAGTTTTGTGTGAAGAAGCTTAGCGCACTATGAAAGGAACGTTAAATTTATGAAATAATTCGTACCCGTACGTTATACCCGTATATCAAATGATTCGTTGATCCATTCGACAACCAACCTGTACAATAAATACACTTTGTTATACTTTTGATATACAAACTATACGATTACGTCCCCGGCATCTCCGGCTCGATCGCATACGTCTTCTTATAGCCACTGTTTTAGTCTTTCAGACAGACTTCGATGTCTTCTCTCCACAGATTTGAAATTTCTTGTTATTCACATTCACTGGGTAAGTAGGCGATTGTTAAGCTTTCACCACAGCCGCGGCTAACAATTTCTTCCACTATTTTTGTTGGTTTTTTACCGTCACAGCAAATACTACATTGACTTAATTTGCGCAAATACCACTAGAAATTTTAAAGTTAAAATACTTTTTACCACCACCACTACTGACTGAATTGAAAAAAAAACAAGCCCTTTGCCGAAAACTTCCGGTAGCCAAAATGTGAAATCTTCACTTGCAAAACACTTCCGCAATATTAGCAAAACACAAACATGTTTATTTGTAATAAAAAACGTTAACCGTAGCTACCCAATTCTCCGAAATCGACCAGTAATTTGGGTTAAAAGCGACGGATTAACTTGTCGCATTTGCACCTCATGTAGTGCAATTAACCGCCATAACAGCAAGAAAAAAAACTTTTTGATTTCTTTTTAAACACCATAAGTGACGACACTTCTCCAGTAGAAAATGTTGGGCAACCTTAAGTTCGCTTCATATAATAAAACTTTTGTTATACGAGACTTGCAACTAACAACAAATTCTTCACCGGAAATTGCTGTTCTTTTTCAACTAACTTAAATACGACACTTTTCGACAATCTTGCAAGTTATTTAGTTTAAACAAAATTTTGTCAAGATTAAAAAATTCAAATCCAAGAAATTTTCTAGGAAAACATTTTTTTTTAAATTTTCACCTTTTTAGTCCTTGTTTTTTTTCTTTTAAAAAATTCAGCAAGAGTCTTTAACTCAAAATTATACACCACAAGAAATACTCGAACACCGAACTACAATCCTCTTGACTGAACAACCGTTTGTACTCAACTAAAATATTTTTCGCCAGACTACCAAAGAGAAGGTCTGAATCGGTTCAACCTGGATGGTTTTGAAAGGTAGGTAACTTAGAGACCTGTAGATGGTAAGGCGAAGAAATGGCAGAAGACAGATAATGTGTGAAAAAAATACGAAGAAGTACGGAAGAGTAAATTGAAGAATATCTTCTTGTATAATTTTTTTGAACTGGTATAAACTTACATCTAGTACAACTAAAATTCCAGTCAAAGCTATCAATTAATAAAATTAAATTTTTTTGCGTAAAAATATATTTAAACTTTCAATGATACAAAGGTTATAATTGTTATAAGATAATTGTGAGATTACTTAAAGATTTTTTTTTATTTCAAACACAATATTAATAAAAAAAAGTCGATTGAAGTCATGTAATCCCACTTAGTTTTTTTTTTAAAAAGTTATTACATTTGAAATTAAATGTATGGAAAAGTTGCGTAAAGCCGTAATTAGGGTTTTAGAAAATGTCTGATGAAACCGGTATCATAACAAGGACCCAGAGACCTTGAACTTAAGAGATTTTCACATCAGCTATAGCATAGAAGAGAGGATATGAAATGTTTGGTGTTTTCGGCCGTAGATTTCAATTCTGTACCAAGCATCTCCAATCACCAACACTTGCTACGTTTGTCATTGTTAGGTGACTTTAACTTACGTTTTTGTTTTATTCGTTTTGAAAAATTAAAAATCTTAGATTTCCAACTTACGAAACGAAAGATTTAAGTGACAAACCTGAATTACGCAGATAGTAAAATACTATACTTCCTCAAAATGCACCTTTCTGTGTAGCAGTTTTTACGATATGCCATTATTATACCTTCGTTAAAATACCATTCATAGAAGACAGAAGGCTTCCCTAGCAGCGATCACGGTAGAATTGGCAGAATGAATTTGCACGCATACCGCAGCCACAGTTCTTCGCTGCAAGAAATTATTATAATGATGTTATAAATCTCAAGCACAAAAAAGGGAAATAAAAAGACGAAGAATTGTGCAAATTCCAAAGATAAGTTTTCGTTTTCCGTTTTACCATCGAACATGTGCATATGCATCACGCCCTGCTTCCAGGCATAAAATCGAAGCGTTGCATTCTGAGTCAGTCCATAAAACCATGACTTTATCTTCTATCTCAGTCACCTGTCAGACAAACACATCAGTTATATACATTGTTTTGATCTTAAAAAAAGAGCTGAAATTGTCCAAAGGATTCTAATTGTTAGTTTGAAATTACAGATATTGTATATCGGATGAAATCCATCAAAACATTATTTAATTTAAAAAAAACTTTTATTAACCTTTAGACGGCGGGGGGCGACTACACACACTACAATTTCGGCGACTACACACACTATGTAGGTTCCAAATGTATAACAAATATTCGAAACAAAAAAATAATATTTAATGAAAAAATGCCAGTACTCTTAAAGGAAAAAATGTACTGAAAAGAAAAAAATATTTTTCTGATTGCTGTGTATCAAAAATAATAGCGAAATTTATATTTATTTTATTTTTTTGCTTTTATCTCGCTATTATTCCTGATACACAGCGCAGAAATTTTTTTTTCCTTTTGTAGTTTTTATTTATTTTTTTTGTTTTTAACTTTTTAGTGTTCGAATACACTATGTCCTTACCTTTGAGATATCCTTACTGAATTTTGATTAAAGAATCAGCGACCCCAACAACCCCCAGATAAGATTTTTTCACGGAAAATTTACAGGATCTTCAGTTATCCTTACAAGGACGAAATAGTAAAAATATAGTTTTAAATTCGAATTGTGCAAACCCCCTTTTCTGGAATAATGGACGCGCAACTTAATAAAAAAAATTTTTTTTTGTTGTTTTGTAGTGTAATAGAAAATTCCGTTCCAATATAGCGTATTTAATGTAATTTTAATGTTTTGTTTCAAATAAAAAATCACATTAATCGGTCGACATTGTTTCCGAAAAAGATCTCTGTTTTTATGATTTTCTCGAAAATGATGTCACATCAAAAAATAAAACAATATAGTTAGAAGTCTTGAGTAGAAAATTTTTCACGATTTATCCATACATAACCAATTACAATTTTACACCGGAAAAATTAAATCCTGTAAAAAAATCAAGCACGGCTGAGCTGCAGCAGGCTAACAAATTATCACGGACGAAGATAAGGGGGGACCATCGTTTTCAAATGGGGAAAGCGAAGCTGTCAGGAGCAAAGCCAATAGTTTAATTTTAAAAAAATATGTATATAACCATTTAATAAAACAGTTATTTGTTACGGCAGCCAGCCAGAGTTGAATGAAATTTAAATTTGGCATACAAATAATTGTTGTTTTTTTGCCCAGCAGAGATATTGAGGGAAATTGTAATACAAAAAACCACAATATAAATAATTAGAAATATTTAATGACAATTCTACAATTTTCTGATATAAACATAATTGAATCAACGAATAATATAATAACAAATTAATGTCTCTAACAAATAAACTATTCACTATCACCCGAACTAGAATAATCCCCAACAAGAGAAAATTTCTCATTCCAAATATTCTCAGAGTCTGATTTTTCCTTTCCATTCATCTCTGGCTCGGCCGAACTTGTTACACTATGTTTCGTGGATGAAACTTTCTCACTAGATTTCGTACTTGACTTCTCATTTCTTTTAATAATCCCTAGGGCTTTAGAATCTAGTTTGGCGTTCATCAACTTTTGCCGCTTGACACCACCAAATGAAGTTTCTGTGGCACCTGCAATCGCTGGTTTATTCATAATATCCAATCGCCGTTCCTCTTCCTTCTCTTGTGCAGAACTAGACTGCAAACGCATAAGTGCGGCCATCTGACGATCCTGATCAGTCTCTGGAAGAAGTTGTATACTCAGACTCGTTCGACTGAGCAGTTCCTTGTCCCTCTCTTGCTCTAACTTAAGCTCTTTTCGTCGTACCTAAAATAATTCAATTCTTTAGAATTTCTGTAAACCAATCGAAACTCAATCTTACTCTAAATGTAGCTCGTAATTTGCAATTGGCATCGTAGTTGTCCTTCCATACATCATCATTCCTCTTGTAGAGTTTCTCTAGCACCGGTTTAGCATTGGCTGCAGCTTGTAAATCTTTAGCTTCGTGCTCCAACAGAAACATCGGATCGTCAAATAACTTTTTTTGATCTTCTTTAGTTTCCGGCACGATTTGCTCATTTTTAGTTGGGTCCCAGCGGTTTTCCTGCCGCCTCGCCCCCGATACAATCACGTAGTCCAAATTGCCAGGATCAGTTTTGATTTCGAAGTGGTTATCGCACAAATGGCACTTCATGCGGAACTGATATATGGGAGTTGTGTAATACATTCCGAGTTTTGTCTTCTCGGCGTTGTATCGGACTCCCATACCAATGTGGTTTTTACATCCTTCGCACCAAATATTATAGGGCATCTCAAACCGTATGATGATGATTCCTTGGTGGATTTTCCGGGCCCTTTCCCTGAGAGCATGCACTCCCTGGAATTTGTTGAGGCCGCCCTTTTTTGGGTCATAGTCTGGCGGATAGTATTTATTGGTTCCCTTACGTTCACCCATCCTCGAAGCTTATAAATAAACCTGGAAAATAAACGTTTGCAAAGAATTTAATAGTACAGCTTGGGTAAATATTTACCTTTCAGCAGAAGCAACCAACACTTTAGGAGCTATATCCAGCAGCAGGATAAAAGAATGGAGCTTTTCTAAATCAAGAAATTTTGCGTAAAACCTTACTGCAAATCAACTTCTTTTTGATCAATTCGAAATTCGACTCGATTTAAGCGAAAATAAGGCAAAATTATCAACAAATGGTCGACACAATAAAAACCTCAAAAATCTGACATTTCAAAATCTGACTTTAGGGAACGTACACATCTGAGCAATAACTAAAATTAAAGTATTTGCATAATCAAAATGATTTGGATGCTTGCATATTTTGGTATTTTAAATAGATTTGAGCAAAATTCAGTTTACCGGCGTTGACAGAAAATGTAGATATTGTTCATTCGCACGACTATGTTTTTGTGCAAAAATTTGGAACTATTTTAAAAAATGGGATTTTCGAAACTATTTGAAATTCCTCAGTTTTGTTGATGTGTCTCACTCGCATCTGACGTTTGTCTTCGCAGTGTGATTTTTCTCCCGGTGCATTTCCAGTTGATTGCCACGTTTGAATTGCTTTAAATTCGAAGAAAATATTGTGCATAGCGAACCAGGATGATAATTTACACAAACGAGGATAATCCTTTCGGATTGATGTTGCTAATCTTCGCTAAAGCCGCGAAGAAGGAAGTCACCCTGAAGAATGTTAACCTCAATGGTAATTCCTGTTAATAATTGCACAAAGTTATAAATAGACACCACTAAATATAAACTCCATGCCAATTAAAGAAATCTGTAGGTCGTTGCACTTTTTATTACCATAAAACAGTGTAATAATTGGTCTTAAATTCAATTAATATAAGCGCACATTTTTCTGTTAATGGAAGAGATTTCGCAATGGGGCGGTTTATTGATCGACTCGAAAGACACTGCGAAAGTGACGCAATACCACGAAAAGGTTTGAATTGATATACCCAAGGAAATAATAATAGTAAAGGAAAGGGAAAGAAGTCAAAAATAGTGCGGGTTTCTAACTTGTTTAATTTTAAGAAAAAAAAAATCGGAATTAAAAAAACTCCCAGAAAAATCTCTTCTAATGTCCCATAATAAAACTATAATAAAAATACTGAAAACGAAGAATTTCCGAACCAATCTTTGCAATTGTCCGGCTTTTGTACAATGCCACTGGGCCAGTTTAAGAAATTTCTTTGTAAATTATGTTTGTTTTTTTGTTTATCTTCTTTAATCGTCACTGCTTGTAACTACATAAAAAACATGTTGAAATATAATTTATAAAAACCATTTTCAACGTTATTCATTCCAGATCCAGCGCTGCCAGAAATAAAACAACTCCCAATATTGAAAACTGATTCTGGTGTTTTTCTGTTCTCGTCAGGAGCGGTGGCGAAATATCTCTTCCCCAACGAGGCTAATGAAACACTCAGGGATGAGGTGAGAAGTAAATTAAATTAAATTGGCATTCAAGGGCTTGTGTACTTCCAAAAAATTTAACTAAACTTTATTGACAGTTTTTTTTAAGTCTCCCTTCACTGTTGATATTGCGTTAACAAATTTTAATCGAAAACCTCTAATATTAACTCTTCAAAATTTTCAGTGGATTGAATGGGGTTGCACATTACTAGCACCTGCTTTAGCGCACAATATGGGAGTTGGTCATCGAGCTGATCCCAATGCACTGCCAGTTCTCAACGCTTTAGTTAAGAAATTGGAAGATACGCTTAAAAAGACACCATTCCTCACTGGGGTAGGTTTTTCATATCTTAGTTGGTACTTTTTTATTATTTACTATTTTGTTGTCTTGCAGGACAAACCCTCAGCTGCTGATTTCTCAATATGGAGTTTGTTGGCACCCGATGGAACTCTTAAGGGGGCTCAAAATATCGAAAATGTCTTGATTTGGTATCGAAAAATTGCCAAATATCCCGAAATTCAAGCCGCTCTCAAAGAACTCGAATTGAAATCGTTGACTTTTTCGTCACTTCAACAATCAAATCGATTTGGTGGACTCCATCACATTGTATTGGCACCAATTGGTGACCAAGAAACCAATCTGTTGGCCGATTCTCCTACGCATATCGCAGACACGGTATCGGACGAGGAATTCGAAAATGCACGCAAATCCTTCGTTTACATGGATGTACCAGAACTCAAAGAGTCACGCATAGTACTTCCAAAGAAGGGCGAGAAGAATATTTTGATTACATCCGCTTTGCCGTATGTGAACAATGTTCCACATCTTGGAAACATAATTGGATGCGTTTTGTCTGCTGATATTTTCGCAAGGTGATGTTTTTGTGAAAATTTCATCGTTTTTTTATTAATTTTCGGGAATATTTTCTTTTAGATATTCCCGCTTGTGTGGCTATAATACTCTATTTATTTGTGGAACGGATGAATATGGAACAGCGACCGAAAATAAAGCAATGGCAGAAAAATTAACGCCTAAGGAAATCTGCGATAAATACTTTGAAATTCATAACTCGATTTACCGATGGTTTGGAATCGGTTTCGATTATTTCGGGAGGACGACAACTCAAGAACAAACTCAGTTAGTAAAAAAATAAATCAGTAGCGTAGCAAGCAAGGTCCTTCTCCAGGCAATCTGCGGCCGCTTGGCACACACTTTTTACCAACAACAAATTTCGCTCTATAACAAACAAAAAAAATACATAAATATTTCAAACTTCGCGAAGAAGACCTTTGAGGACGTCAAATTTTAAAACCAAAACGGGGTCCACAAACTCTTGCTACACCACTGAAAACCCTCACCGGTAAAAGCTTAAACGAGTATTGTATTATTTCTTTTCAGAATTGTCCAAGGATTATTCACTGAAATCTACGAATCTGGCTTCATTGAAACGCAAACTGTTGAACAGCTGCTTTGTCAGAAATGTGATCGTTTTTTAGCGGATAGGTAATTTTTTTTAGAAGCTGGTTTGTCCATAATATACGTCACATTTTTAGGGAGTTCTAAACTCCATACCAAAAATCGTGAAAAAAATGTGCCTAAAAATAGCTTCACGTATTTTATTGACAGCTCAATCATTTCTCTACAAAACTGACGTTGACATATTTTTTGCAGATTTGTTGAGGGCACATGTCCCCATCCTGGATGTGGCTACGAAGACGCACGAGGCGATCAATGTGATAAATGTGGTAAACTCGTTAACGCTACGGATTTGATTCGTCCACGCTGCAAAGTGTGCAATACAGCGCCCGTTGTTCGTCAATCGCAGCAACTCTTCCTCGATTTACCAAAAATTGAGCCAGAACTCAAAACTTGGGTGGAATCAAGCGAACAGGGCTGGACCCATAATGCTAGGGTGATAACGAGATCATGGCTCAAGGAAGGTCTCAAGTCGCGTTGTATTACGAGGGATTTAAAATGGGGAATTCCTGTACCAGTGAAGGGATTTGAAAGCAAAGTATTTTACGTGTGGTTCGATGCTCCGATTGGATACATTTCAATAACGAGTCGATATACCAAAGAATACAAGCAATGGTGGCAACCGGAGAAGGATGTGAAAGTGGATCTTTATCAGTTTATGGCCAAAGATAACGTTCCGTTTCATTCGGTTATGTTTCCAGCAACGCTACTCGCTTTAAATAAAAATTATACTTTAGTTTCGCATATAATGGCCACCGAATATCTTAATTACGAGGATGGAAAGTTCAGCAAGAGTCGAGGTGTCGGCGTTTTCGGTAATGATGCGCAGGTAAGATTAAGTATATCGTTTGTAACGTGTTTGGGGGGACAAGAGATTTTTATTTCCATCTGTTCGTCCCTCTGTTTAACCGTGATCACGATAATTTTCGCAGCGATTGGGCTAGAGACGTAAGATTTTGTACAGACAGGTTTTTCCAAAAACTAAAAAGTGAGGCTCTTGAACGAGAAAAGTTTTTCGCTTTTTTCTCGAAAACGAGTCATATTGAAAAAATATTGAAAAAGGATAAAATTTGTTTAGAATATGTTTTAACATAACTCTTTCATACATCGGATCACTCCTTCGTCTCTTCTCTATTACATATGAATTTGTTTAAATCGAAATCCGGTCTGTTCTTATATTTGAGTATTTGGCGATTATCCCCTGGCAATTGTAGCTTTTCAACAAAAAATCTATTTTTTAGTTAGTTTTTCACAATTTTTCTCCCTTAAAATGTTGACTTAATTTTATGCAAAACTTCTAGGAGACTGAAATCCCCGCTGATGTGTGGCGTTTCTATTTAGCTGCAGCTCGACCGGAGGCTCAGGATTCAAGCTTTAGTTGGAACGATTTGGCGGCTAGAAATAATTCAGAACTGCTGAATAATCTCGGAAATTTCGTGAATCGAGCGCTAATGTTTTGCGAAAAGAATTTTTCATCGACCGTTCCACCAATGACGCTAACCGACGATGAAATATTACTTTTAGCTTTAGTAAATCGCGAGATTCGTGGCTACGTTTTATCTATGGAGAAGGCAAAATTACGAGACGGAATTCGACACACCCTTTCGATTTCCCGCCACGGAAATCAGTATCTTCAATCTCAGCAGCCGTGGGTCCTTTTTAAGGGAACTGACGACGAAAAAGCACGAGCTGCAACGATTATTGGAATTTGCTGTAATTTAGCATGCCTGCTAGCAACGCTTTTATTCCCGTACATGCCAAGTACTGCCAGAAATCTGTACACCCAATTGAATTCTAAACTAGTTCACATGAATCCAAAGTAAGTTTTTGGCTACTAACACAATTTTTGACTAAATTAATTTGATTTTGTGGTTTTTTTTAGCAATCCACAAGCCCACATCTTCCTTCCGCCGGGACATAAAATTGGAAAACCTGTGCCGCTTTTTACAAAAATTGAGCAGTCCCGCATCGATGAACTTAAAAAGAAGTATGCTGGTCCTCAAAATGGAAACGCAACTCAAGAAGCTTCGAGCACAAATGCAACACCAGGCGATTTCGCAACAGTAGTTGAAGTAGAAGCGGCCATCAAGATGCAAGGAGAGAAAGTAAGGACGTTAAAACAAAGTGGCGTCGAGAAATCGATTTGGCAACCAGAAGTTAATATTTTACTGAGTCTTAAGAAAAAACTATCGGAGTTGCAATCGAAAAGTTTGGCGAATGGCACAGCGAAACCAGTCGCAGCATCACCAGTTGCTGCCCCTGCCGCTTCCCCCGGCAGTGATGAGGCTAAGATTAAAGGTCTAGAAGCGAAAATAGCAAAACAGGTGAGTTCACACTTAATTAATTTCTAGAAAAAGTTCAATTCTGTTTTTGATTTCGCAGGCCGATAAAGTACGCGATTTGAAAGCATCAACAAAAGATGCTCAAGTATGGAAGCCAGAAGTTGATATTTTACTGGGATTAAAGAAAGAATTTTCCGCTTTGACCGGTGCTCCCGATCCAGCTTCAGGGAAAAGTAAAAAGAAGAAATGATACGCGGGGGTTAGATACGTTTCAACACTTTATATGCCAAACTATTGACACCGTTAAAGGCGTACGAGATTGTTTCATATGCATTTCGCTTTTTTTTTTTTTGAACTGATGACAAACGAATTATTGGAATATTTATTGAAGGTTAAGAAAATAGTTTTTTTTTTGTTTTAAATTATTATTTTCAGTATTTTTTCAACTTGATTTTTTTGTTTATTTTCGTGTACAAAATAAAAATATTTATCAACTTAAAAATAAATATATTAAATTTAATTGAGAATTAAAGCAGAAAAAATAATACTGAATTAAATGACATAAAATAATGTTTAAGAATTACAGTAAAAAATTTCTAAATATAAAAGTTTTGTTTGATTTAAATAACATGCTAGAATTTATTTATTTATTTAATCATACAGAGTAACCTCATAGACAACTATTCTAACAAAAAATTAAATTAAAGGAAAGAAACAAAAAAAATCATGATAACAATTGTTTTTATACCCGTATGGTGAAACCAAAAGGTATATTAGATTTGCCTTACCGTTTGTAACGCCAAGATCCCTTCATCACACAAAAAAATGAATTACACCAGTGTGTTTAGAATGATAAAAATAATTAATTTTTGCATGTCCGTCCGTCCGTCCGTCTGTGGCGCGGATTGCGGGTGCACGGATTGATTTACGCAGATCCGTTTTTCGTAAAATGCGAGGCTAAAATCGTTCATGGGCAAAAATGGACCAGTCAAACGAAAACGTTTTTTGCAAATATCTCGAAAATTGTGCTTCCTATCAAAAAAGTGCAAGAACAAAAGTTATTTAGGATATGATTCTACATAAAACTCCCATACATCAAAATCCGATTGGATTAAATTTTAAAAAATCTTATTGGAAAGTTTGACTTCAAAGTGGAATTTTGGTACAACTGTTCGAATTTTGATACGAATATCACCATACGGGTCTCCAATGATTGCCAGATTGGCAATTATAGCTTTTGTTATGTTTTTTATCACATCTGACGAGCGGTTAAAATCGATTATGTAATAACATTTAATGTACACATCAATAGTAGTGGTGAATTTCTTCCAAAAGATATCTTCGAAAATTTGACATAAAAAAAATTAAAAGGAAATTGGTTTACCGTTTTTTTCGAAGGAAAATTTTAAGACGGAATATTTTTGTGCAAAAATCAAGAATCCCGAATTGAGCCGAAATTTATGAACCTGCGTTTTTTTTTTTTTTGTTTTCCACGTTTGACGTCGTTTTTGATTTCAATCCTCATCAGGTGGTAATATGTACAACAATCGACAGAAAAATCTTGGACATGAATCTCATTCTGTATCGATTTTACTTCACGTAATTCGACAACATTTATGTCCATCATAACTTCCATCGTCGCAAATATTTATTTTATTCTCCATAAAGGGCTCGCTCCATTACCATGACAAAAAAATGCAGGAAACTAGAGCAAGATAGACTTATGTAGATCTAAATAGGAATAACTGAATACAAGTTAAACGCTATCCCTTCCAGTTTTACAATTTTATAGCAATCATATCAAACCTTATGCTATGAATATAATGTTCAAATTGGCATGGTAACAAAGCTTTTGACTATGCATGCGAAGGAGAAAAAGCTTTTAAAATGACATCACGCTATAATAACAGTTTGAATGTGTCCGTGCTTACTATTCACTTACAGGGACAATGTGTGGTTGTACTAGAAATCGCCATAACAAAAGAGGGGAAATTATTTTTGCATTTGCCAACAAATTTTTGCAGTTGATCTTATCTCCCTTTCTCGCCAAGGCATCTTCACATAAATGTGTCTCATTTTTTTTGTCATGGTAAAAAGTCATGGTAATGGAGCGGCTCCTTAACTCGCTGCAAGTAGACGTAAATACACGCGATTTGAGCTAGTGTGCGACGCTCGCATATGTGTGAGAATACTCGCTTCTCTCTCAAAAATAATAGAAAGCCATTCTATTTTTCTAGCAAGTAAAAACCAATACAACAACATGGAACCGTGTAGACAAGAGGTGGTTTTATGTGTGTGTGTTTCGGTTCATTTTATATTTGCTGCTTTGCCAGAAAACGTCGTAACATTTTAAGAAAAAAAACGACACGGGTATAAAAAACTCGGCAACAAACAGTTTCAGATCGAAATTCGCAAATTTTTCCACAAAAAAGAGTCGTGATATTTTTTCTCAGAAAATTTTAGGTTTTGTTTTCCTTCGGCTGTCATTCTACTTGCAACGATTTACTCGCATCGTGTAAACGAAGCAAACTACTTGCCTCTATTTACTCGCAGTGTATAAACCCTGCTTTAATCGGATGTAACAAAACGGCAGCTTTTTAAAAATCACAATATCGTTTTTGCGATTTACTTCGAAACTACACGTTTTTCGGTAGTCTTATGTATGACGAAAGATGAAGCATAAAAAATAAAATAAACTAAATATTTATCAAGCTTTTATTTCTGACACACAGCGCTCGAAGAAAATTTTTTTTCTCCTTTTTAGTGCATTTAAAACAAAAAAAACTTTTTTTAAACTTCTGAATTGCAGAGAGAAGTAATTACACAATTTTTCCTCTTTTCTTTCTTTTAATCGTTTGTACCAGCTTGTGGAAAACCGAATTGCGACGAACAGGAAACTATATCCGATTCACTTGTGTTCGCCATTCACCTTATTGCATACTTCTTGCACCCCCAGCGTCTTCAGACTAAGTGCGAATTCGTTCGCCATAAGCCCAATGTAAAATCTCCATCTTCAGAACCCATGTTTTAGAGGAAATATTGGATGGAAAAAATCTTAAACCTCTGCTTAACTACTTGGTGCTGCGCCTATAAAATTAAACAAATATTAACGTAGTTTAAATTAAAAATGATTATTTTGATACTTTTTATTAATATTGTATAATAGATTTTCTAAATAATTTTTATATTTATGAATAAATCACCTGTATTTCTATTCTCGTGTAGCTTTCGATAAGTCGTTTTACGTGTTATTCGTAGTGTTTTCCTATCAACATAAACATGTAAAACGATTTTTGTAGAAAACGACACGTCTATCAGAATCGGGGTAACAGTTTGTAACTTACTATTCAGCATCAAAGTTCAAGTTTACTATCGCGAATGTTTCCAACTGAACCATCTATGATCCAAACATAATAAAAGCAAGTTTTTACTACACCCAAATTTATTAGGAGCTTTTTTACTTCAATTAAAACTGCAACGAATTCCTTAATTATAATTTTTTATTAAAATAAAAATATATATATACAAGTAAATTGAGATACACATAGCTTTCGTCTCGTTTTCAAATAGTTTCGATTAAAGCACTTTCTCTGCGCAGGCTGCTAAGGGTTATATTTATAATACGTTAAAGCTTAATTAATTCATGACAGGTAAAAAATTGCAATATTGGCTTAGTAAAATACATGTCCATCGCGTCATTAGATTGAAACTCAAAAATCAACATCTAGCGTGAAAACATTTTCTTTGTGTTGCGCAGTGACGCCCATCTTTTGGTATTCGCCAACTTTCTTCTCGAAGAAGTTTGTTTTGCCCTCCAATGAAATGAATTCCATAAAATCAAATGGATTCGGTGTGTTGTAGATCTAAAAAGAAAACGAAATTTCAAAATCCCCGATGAAAAATAAAATTGCAGATCAAAACCTTGTCAACTCCCAACTCAACAAGTAGCCGATCAGCAACAAATTCGATATATTCTGCCATCAGTTTGCAGTTCATGCCGAGCATATCGACGGGCAGAGCGTCTGTAAGGAATTCCTGTTCTATCTGTACGGCTTCCGATATTACCTCGACGATCCGCTCCCTGGATGGCTTCTGGACCAAATGTTTGAACATTAAACATGCAAAGTCACAGTGCAGTCCTTCGTCACGGGAAATCAATTCATTCGAAAATGTAAGGCCAGGCATGATACCTCGTTTTTTCAACCAAAAGATCGAAGCGAAACTTCCGCTGAAGAAGATACCCTCGACCGCTGCAAATGCGATTATTCTTTCACCGAAAGTGGCCGTCTGACTGGAAATCCAAGCCAACGCCCAATCCGCCTTCTTCTTCACACAAGGCATGGTTTCAACGGCGTTGAATAGGTAATCCCTGAAACCATAAAGTGAATCATTTCAATTATGAAATTCATTCAGAAATTTCCGGTTATTCACCGTTCGCTCGGATCAGAAATGTAAGTGTTGATAAGAATGCTGTACATTTCCGAGTGGACATTCTCCATTGCTATTTGGAAACCATAGAAGCATCGGGCTTCGGTTACTTGGACCTCCTGACTGAATCTCTCGACCAAATTCTCGTTGACAATCCCATCGGATGCCGCGAAAAATGCCAACACATGGGAGAGAAAATTTCTCTCCTGCGGCTGCAAACGGTTCCAGTGGACCAAGTCTTTCGATAGGTCGACTTCCTCAACTGTCCAGAATGAAGCCTCCGCCTAGTGATGTAAATAAAACGTTAATTAGTTACAATCAAATCGAATTACGTGTCACGTCGGATGCAAGTGATTATAATCAATTCGTGATCAGTTAAAGGTCATCTGATTGTGATAGAAACTTTTTTTTATATAAATCCTTTGTTTATATATCAATTTATTGTTTTTATAGATTCTATGTATTAATATTCTTATCAATTCTGCCGGTATTTTTTAAAAATATAATCAAGTTCAAGGATTGCTTTATATTTCTGTAGCTTTTACTAACCTTTTTATACATGGCCCAAATATCGTGATACTGAATGGGAAATATGACGAAACGGCGTGGGTTCTCCCTTAAAAGTGGCTCCAGTTGGGGATCAAAAGACATCGCCACAACAGCCCCCTTGCCATTATGGTTTTCTGCGTCCTTTTGCTTCAGGGACTCCGCCCCAACACCATTGCCGACCACTTGAACATTGTTCAGCACGTTTTCTCCCAAAACCTTGCGTGGGCTCTGCAAAAAAAAAATCAAGAAGTGCAAGTTAAAATTTTGTAAAGCGTGGCGTTTCCAAGAACAGTTAATCGCAACCTTGAGTGAGAATTTTTCCATATTTTCAGCAATATTTTCTTTGCCATTGAAATTGTCCGAATCCGTAATACGAAACATGTTTTATTTCTATATTTTTCAAGTATATTTCTCAGCCACAATTATTTAAAACACAAATTTCAACTTGCAGATAATTCCACTGATCTCACTTGATCGGCTTCCCAACACAAAATGCAACGAAACGGCGGAAAAGCTGCGCCAAAATGAAGTTTTTGGCGCGAGTCCAGACTATATTTCTACGGGAAAGCGCGCCAAATTGCAGTGGATTTTTCCCAATCAATCGAATTTCGCGCCTTTTTTTAGAAAATTACACTTGAAAGTCATTTTCGATTATTGCCGGTTTAATTTGCTGGATAGTTTAATTTTCAGAAAGCAGGTTTACAAAAAATTGTTAAAAACGCAATTAAAATGTGGAAACCGTTAAGATTTTGTACAAAAGTGACATTTCAGAAGGGAAATTGCAGTGTTTTGAATAGGGTGGCATATACTAAAAATTTACTAAAAATAGTAGAGAACACGATTGTGGTTGCTAGAGTCCTTTAATGAAGTGTAAATAGCCTGTAATATAAAAAATTACGCTAGAAATGTCGCCGAGCTGCCAAAATTTCATTAATTGCTAATTCAAGTTTACAATAAATGCGTTCCTTTCTTAACCGTAGTTAACCAAGGTTAACGATGGTCGACTGAAATAGTTCCTAAACATTCAGCTACCAAAGTTAACTTTGCTCAACTTTGTTCAAAAGCAGACTTGCACAGAGTTAATTTTACTACGCCATTTTGGAACGCAAGCAAAGTCACTGTGCTATGAAAATTGATACTTTTTTTTAAATCTTAAACTTTTGTGAGTTGAATAAGAATTTTACGAAATACAGTGACTAAAGAAATATTTAAGTTGAAAACAAATGACAGGGATGTGTGTAATGACAAAATTTGATTTGGGAAATATTGGCATTCAAATGTTTCAGTTGGCAAATGTCAAAGTTAACTAAATCTTCCGAAATTCCGCGAGTCTCTCTCAAGTTGCTGAGTGAAGTGGTCAAGATTGGTTCCGGTCAGAGTAATCGCCATTTTGAGTGTCTTTAGAGTGCAGACTTGTGTGTTCCAGGGGGGCTCGGGTGTCGGTCGTGATCCCGACTGTAAAAGCCAGATTCAGGGTTGGGACTTTAGTACCTATGTACTAGATCTAGTACCTTTTTGACTCATTTAGTACCCTAGTACCACAGCCCATGAATCTGGTACCTTTTCATGGTTTGTAAAAAATATGATTTTATCTGAATTTATAGCTCCCTTTAAAAATACATCACTTTTCTATGTATTAGAAAAAAAGTACTTTTTATGAAAATCAATCGTAGGCCATGGAAATATGATTTATATAGTAATAGCTCAAAATACTTCTCGAAATTTAAGTTTTTAGATGGAGTTTATACAAAAATTTAAAGTTAAAATAAAAGCGAAAATTTAAAACAAATACATCTACACAATTTTTATTGGTTTTTGGAGTTTTTCTAGAGTATTTTTTGACCGAGAATGTTATATTTACAGCGCAAAAGTCAATCCATATGGGTTAAGGATTTTTTCTCTAAAATTACGAGATTTAGATTTTTCTTGACTCCTATGTAATAAGCATAAAAAACGATTTTGGTTGTACGATAGTTAAAAAAAATCTAGTACCACATTATCTCAATCTAGTACCCTGTTTGGGCAAAAATAGTACCTTTTACACATCCTCAAGTCCCAACCCTGGCCAGATTGAACCTGTCGTCATTTTCATGGCGTACATGGTTTCTATTTTAAAGAAGCTAATTTACACATAATAACGTCAGCCGGTTGGATTACAGACATGGCCATATAGTTTAACTGGGCCAACCTAACTCCAACACAAAAAAAATGCCGCAGTAAAGTTTACTTTATTTTCAATTTTGGCAATCAGCTGTTCTAACTTTGAAAAACCCAACGATAACTATCATAAACTGCCACGAAGAACGGTGGCGGCGCTTTTGAAAAGTATTTTATTCGAGTTTCGGGATTAAAATGCACCAAATTTTAGAGAAATCTTTGCCATATTTTTTACTGCGGAAAAAATACAAAAAAAAACAGAAATTAATAAAAGAAAAAACGAGGTAGAAAATAATTCCTCTGTTGAGATTTGAACTCGGGACCATCGTGGCGAAAATGTTTGACATCCTTGTAAAAAACTTAAACAATTCAAAAGATCTTTCTTTTCACAGAAGGCACTTATCAATAAGTGAGCTTTATTATTATTATTTGAAGAATCGTAATTCATAATATAAATCCTTGTTTTTATAAAACTTTTAAAGTTTTTTTTATATATAATATCGTCAGCTACTTTTATCTATATATTTTTTTAAATATTGTAAAAAATTATAAACTTAAATAGTGGAATTGTGGTGTAGTTTATCCAAATGTTCGGCTATGTATATTACATAAATAAGAGGTATTGCGAAGCATAGTCCCAAAATACAAAACAGTAGGCATATCCAAGACATATCACAATCAGAACCAGAACAGTCGAAGGCTCCTTTATTCGAAGGGATCGGAATTGGCCTAGGATGCGGAAGTGATTCGTCGATTTCGCCACTGAGGAGTGGCGATTGAAACGTTATTTCATCTCCTAAAATGAGAAATTTTCTGCACATAGAAAAAAGGTACAACTTCGCGTTTCCATACCTAATGAATCTGGAGAGGATAGAATATTATCTATTGTCGCAGTACTGCTGTTGGGTATTTGTTTAAGGTTTGCTGAATTAACAGAAGCTACCAGTAGTCTTTCCCGGAAATCATTCGTTCGCAATGGATCAACATGAATGTGACTATTGTTGTGGTTATCGTCTTCGCGTTTGGGGCTGCTTTGGCCGCTTTTATGTATCTGGGGTAGAGTCTCTAGTAGAACGGAGTACGGGGTAATTGGCACCTTGATCACTTTTCTGGCGAATATCTCATTATCTTTATCGATTTTATTCAGACGCTTTATTTCCGCTACCTGCAAACAAATACAACAAATGATATTGGAGGTTCTAATTCTATTTGGGGTGATAACAAGGCAATAAAATGATTGGGCTTACGGTGCAATTGAATCTCAGGGCTAACGCTTGCAAAGTATCGCCAGTCTGAACTTGAGCTTCGAGAGTCTCCTCTATCCGATGTTGTGGTCCTCTGCTGTACATCGGCACATCCTCATGATTGGATAGGGCTTCGTACGCGTATCGCCTGGAATCATCAAGATTAAAATTCATTGTGGACAGGAAGTGGCTGGACAGGTGCGTCAAAAGGTTGACACGCGTACTTACTTCTGCCTCTTCATGGATACTTTGATTGGGGCTACTGGGATCGAATATCGTTTGGTTTTTGAAAATCATACACGGAATTTGGTTAAATCAATAAAAAGTGCGTGAAATAAAAGTATTACTACATGACGAAAGTACAAATAAAACTGGTATTTCTGGGGATTAACAACACATCCGTCCCACTGAATTCGTTCTAAATCTACTGAGAACAATAAACACTAGAAAAAAATTAGATGACGAAAACTGTCAAAACCAGAATTTCAGAAAATTTCCCTGTATCAACATTTACACTGTTCGCTGTCTTTTGTATTTTCTTTACCTAGAGAGCCTGTAACAAAAAGTATGGCCAATCGTACTATAAGCCCGCTGTCCACCTATGCTAAGCTATGGCAGCGAACATCGTCCATTGCTTCAAACAATTGCAAAAATAATTCAAATCGGTTAATATAATTGAAATAGGTAAAAAAACCCCATGTCTAAGGTATCAAAAAAATTTGGAAACTCGTAGTTGTTTTTAATAAATTTAAAAAAATGTGTGCAGACTGTTCTAATATGGAGAAAAGGCTGCTCTAATTGGCCTAACAGACTTCTAATTGCAGTTAATAAACTGTCCGACATAGTAGTCCTTATGTCCACTCTCTAAATCAGCGGGCTTCGGCCATGTGCACCAAGGGCATTTTCGCAGCTCAAAGTGCCCTGTTATACATCGATTCTTCATGCTACCCGTTTCATTCTGGCTTGTACGAAAACTGCATACATACGCATATGAAAGGAATAATCTGTTTCACTTTGCATATAACCCGTCCTGCTTCTACTTGTGCATTTTGCATATCATGGAGCTTTGCTGAGTTCTAAGTAAGGCCATTTATGCGAGAGATTTTTATTAGCTCCAGTTGTCATTAGGACATTGACTGAAGCAGTGGTGTATTTCATGCTGCTGAAAATCATGAAAAATTTAACACTGCTGAAAATCATGAAGCGTTCTGTCTCAAAAGACGACACGAATTTTGGACATGATTGTTTTCTTATTCGGTGTGATAAAACAATGCAATGTTTACTATGATTTCAGGAAATTAAAACAATAAAAAAATACAATTTATATAGGCATTTTCAGTCGTTTCATAAAATATCAATTGATCAAATTAATGTTTCTGGTTTTATGAAATTATTTTTATTTTCCGATTGTAATTCGGAAATTTCAAATAAACATTTTTCATTATCAAAACTTTTTTTAACGTAAAGTAGAACAATTAACAGTGTGTCAAAACCAAAAATAATGAAAAAGAGCTTTCAACAAAGTTTGAACTAGGCTCGGAGAGCAAGCCATATAAACAAGTAAGTCGCTTGTCAGTGGTAGTGGATGCCCGAGAACTTTGAAAGCTTTCCTGGCCCTGCTCTAAATTATAGTCTCTCTAATCTTACCGAAACATGAGAAAATCTTAAAAAGTTTCGGAACCAAAATGATTCTCAATTATTCAGGTATACCAATTTTTATCGATATTTCGACTACGGGAAAAGCGATAGTAGTAAAACAAAGCAGAAATTGACGAAGGGATCAACGAATAAAAAGTATGATACAGAAAAAAACGAACACTTCAGCGAAACGTCTAGACACCACCTTGACGTTGAGGTTTTATTGAATTCCACAATCAGAAGTGAACTTCTTTGTTGTTTTCTGAAATTCTAGCGAAACAGTGCAAATTATGGCGACTATTGATTCATTTAATCTGCAAAAGGATTGTAAAGACATGAGCAACGATATTCGAAATGAATGTAACGATTTGTTGAAGTGGGAACAAGAAATAAAGCAGAAGGAAAAGAAAACTTTGGAGTCTGTCGAGGCTGAAAATGAAGAGGTTAGTAACATTGTTAGGAATAAGTTCTTTGCAATAACTTTCGTTTTCTGTTGTAGAATTTTATTGGGATAAGAAGTCACATTGCCGAAAAGAAACCAAAACTAGAAGGTATGTTAAAATGTCGCCTTGTGTATATTTCGATTAGAAACGTGATTTTGTGACGTTTTCGCTAGGGCTTCTCATTTCATTTCCTAGTTCAAGTTTTAACAAAGACTGCTGGGCTTCTAGCTTTGGAATAATTTAAAAATACTGAACAATTAATGAATTTGTAGTATTTGTGATTGAAACCACAAATATTTGACAAACTTGTTCATCCCACAAGGTTGTTTTGACCAAAATTATAATTTATCGTATGAATCCATAACAAATATTGAGCTACTATCCGATCAATTGGTTTATTTAGATGACCAATGATTTCATTTTTTTTTTAATTTTCTTCAAAAATAGGTTTTTTTTAAGTTAAGCTCATTATAAAATTAGTTTTGTGGTTCAAGTTTTCATAATTCCAAACCCTCAACAAAATTCGTGATGAAATTGGTGGAATCCCAACGTTTTGCTGGGTCAAGTAACTTTCGGTTTGGACCGAAATATCTTGAGTCCCTATAAGGTTTTTGGGGTACATGTTTAAGCGGGTTGAGAACAAATAACACAGCTACAGGGACCGGATGTCAAACATTTTAGTCGTCTGTCCCGCATTGGAAACCGTAATGTGTCGTCTCACATTGGTCATAGAAAAACTGCATTAAACAAAAACAAAAGGTGGTTTGCCCAATTCGTTGTCTTGTGATCAAAAGCTCAGCATTGAAAACTTTCGCCTACGGCACATTTGTTTTAAAAATTCTTTCTGGCGGCGCATTTTTTGATCATCGTTATTCACTTGTTGCAGTTCTTCTGCGACGATGAAAATTTCAAAAATCTTCGTAATTTTTGGTGAAAGAAAGTTTGGCTACCTTTGATATAGAATGACCAAAATGATGGGTTCTTTAAAAGAATTAAAAACACAAAAGATTGCCTGCGTCCCGCATTAACTCACACCTAGTCTACTTCGAGGCTGATTTCAATCTCTATTCCCTACTTTCAAGCGTTCCACCAAATGTTTGGAGCCAAGTCTATTCCGATGATTTATTATAAAACTTTTTAAAGATGTTAAGGTTCTGTCGAGTATAAAGTAAATTTTAACATTTTTTTTTTCAGAAAATAACAATGTAATTAGCACAGAGGTACCACAAACTGTAAATGGTAATATAGACAAATCTGACACTGCATCAGCTAAAGAAATTGCAAACTCCTGTAAAGATAAGGGAAACAATTTCGTTAAATTGGGTGAATATGAAAACGCAATTGAATTTTACACAGAAGCAATACAGAATTTTGAATCCGATCCAATATTTTACACAAATCGAGCATTGTGCTATTTAAAGATAGAAAGGTAAAAAATTCATAAACTTAATATCTTTTAAGATGAGCATAAAATTTGTTTTAGATATAATCAGTGCATTGAGGATTGCAATAAAGCGATTTCTTTAAATGAAAACACAGTAAAGGCATTTTATCGGCGAATGCAGGCAAACGAAAGTCTTGGGGAACATGAAAAGGCATTAAATGACTGTGAAGTTGTACTGCGGCTTGATCCAAAGAATATTGAAGGCAAACGAAGCTTGGAACGAATAAAAACTCGCTTGGATAGTTATGGTAAATATTTTTTGTTGTTTTTTTTTCAAACAAATATTCGACAAAAAATGTGCTTTAGCGAATAAAATTGCCCCACCAAAAGAGCCAACCTGGGAAAGTTTGGGAGAAAATATGGAGCCAATCAACGGTATCACCAAAGCACCACATCTTCGATCCAAGGTAATTGATCAAAAAATCCACAGTAAATTAGAGTCAGGAGTGATATTCCGTAACTTCTTTCAAACGTTTGTTTCGAGTTAGAAGAACAAGAAGTATTTGCTGTCTCTGTTTTGACCGAAATAAATGACAGAGAGAAACCGAGATAGCGAATACAACTTTTTGTTCTAACTCGAAACAAACGCTTGAATCAAGTTACGGAAAACCACTCCAGGTTTTTTTTTGATAAATGAACATTTTTTGTAAGAAAATGTTTGAATCGGGAAAAATTCAAAGATTGTTTAATATTTTCCAGAAACCATTACAGAAAATCAAGATTACCGAAACATGCCAAATAAAGAAAGTCAAAGATAACAAAAATACTGAAAACAAGACCAAAAATGTGCAAATATCCGATGAAATTTTCGATAAACTTTTCAATCACAATGATATTGGAAATTATACAATACGAAAATCAAAGAACACAACCCCAACTTCTCCTTCTCCTACCAGCTTAAAGCCTGTTAAGTCAATTTCATCACCTATAACAATACCAGCTCCTATAAGTAAGATTAAACCACCGCTAAAAGGTCCAGTCACCACGTGTGAATTCTATGCAACTTGGAAAGAACTCTCGCAAGAAGATAAATATTCATACTTTATGGTTAGTTTTTATATTTTCAAAAGTTGAATTACATAACAAATAACAAATAATTTGCAGAAAATTGAAACTTCCCAAATCAATAGAATCTTAGGGGCTGGTTTTGATAGCTCCATGCTCTCAGATATTCTTCAAGTTTTGAGCAAGTTTGGCTCTCAAAATAAATCTGAAATAGGCGAAAAGCTCGCAGAAATAAGTAATCATTCTGAGTTATCAATCTTGTCAATGTTTCTTTCCTCCGAGGATCATCATGGTAATTAATTTCATTGATCATTTTGAATATTAAAATTATTAAATTTCTCCTTACAGCTATTAATGACGTGATTAAGATAATAGAAGTCAATGAAAACAGTAAGAATTGTATTAATGTCATTAAGACAAATTTCGGTGGTAAATAAATTATTAGATTAATGTTACGAACACAATATAAATAAATTTAAAAATTAAATGTTTGGTCTTTTATTTAAAAGAAATAAAATTAGACAACATCATTAAATTGAATGTTGGTATCTATGAATTTGGGTCAAAAATCAATCAATCGTTTTTGAAATTGTATATCCCCCCATATTTTTTTCCGAAAAAAGGTGAAGTTTTGTTTCTTTAGAACAGTGCTCCGCAACCTTTATTTGTATACGGCACACCAATTTTTTTTCTGGAAATCTGGGGCACACTACAAAAGAAAATATAAAAAAATTTGTGTATAAAATATTTATAATGAAGAAATTTTAAAAAAAACTGAAAGAATTATTAAATAGCTTTTTGAAATGTTTACCGCGGCACACCTAATATCATTTCCCGGCACACCAGTGTGCCGCGGCACACTGGTTGCGGATCACTGCTTTAGAAGACAGCACAAAATGCCGGAAAAATGAGCTCATAATCGAACATTTTTTTATAAAATGTGCGCCAGATGAAATTTTTTAAAAGCAGAAATTCTGAAATTCTCCAAAAAATGTAAATTTCAGTGGTTTTTTGTAGAAAAATGTGAAATTACACTGAAAATTTGGAGTAAATCGGAATAGTGGTTTCTAAGTTATGGCCATTTGAAGAATGTAATTATTATCAGAGTTTTTCCTCAAAAGCGCAGTTTCCGAGAAATTTTCAAGTATCTTGAGACCCGTTAGAGATGCGCAAAACCGTTAAAGCGAAAACAACAGGAACTTTTATTTTCTTTGAAATTTATTTTTGTCAAAAGCGCAGTTTTCGAAAAATTTAAAAAAAACGTTATTTTTCCCAAAAATTGTTTGAGGGGTATTCGTTATAGCTTATGTTACTTTTCCAAAAGTGGATAGATAACTACAACTTACATAAAAATTCAAGTCGCTAGATCAACCCGTTCTCGAGTTATTTAAGATTTAGGTATCTTACACAGACCGATAGATCGACAGACAGCACGGACCGGACATCCTCATAACTTTACCTGAAACGGATTTCGTACTGATCAGAGTATATCTGCTCCCATTCTCGAGTCGGTCTCCGTCATGAATACAATACCTTCCCTCTATAGCAGGGGAAAGTAAAAATGGATGAACTATGATCGGATAAAGAGTTTTGTTATTTTATTTTTTATTGTGATGTAAATATTATCGGGAAATGGGCGATTTCGAGCGACATTTTTTAAAAATATGGGCTACCTAGCTATCTGGATACCAGCAACCCTGTCCAGGAGCATATTGAAGCCCCAGGAGCGAGTGGCGATAGCATCCCTCGGCTTACTGAGTGAAATATTTTTACAGGTAAAAGTGATCCAGACCCAGAGCTTGGAAGATATGGTTATCATTTGGTGATAAATTTAGTGAATATGGTGGAAGTTTCTATCTCCTGTAATTTGAACTGAATTTTTTGTGAAATACATTGTCTTTAAAGATTGACCTGTCTCTATGAACCAATCACGGATGGTTCATAGTAATTATCCTGTTTATCACCCCAATTCTGATAGTCGTGTCGTTTTCCGGGTTTTTGTTGTTAGAAAAGCACTAACACACAAAACGACTGTCGTCGAAAACGACACAACCATCAGAATCGGGGTGTATATCGTCTAACTGGTTACAGTAGATAGGGTAAAATACCCAGATCTAAGCCCCCTTAAGCATTTTTTCACGTCATACCATCTTTTCTTTGTCTTCCGTATACTTTCTGAGAAACTTATACTTACTGGTCGAAAGTATGGAATGTTTAAATTAAATTAACATATACATATTCCTCAACAATTTGGATAAAAAGAAGAATTATGTGTAAATGTGGAAATTATCCCAAAATCCAGTTCTGAGCCCCCTGTATTAAATTAAGTACGCCTAGTAACTTATAGAAATAAGAATTGAATTAGAAGAATAATTGGTTTCATCACGTTGTGAAATGTGGTTTAATCGGCTCAATTGCGCACAATTCTTGTTTTAGCCGGAAAATTAACAGGGGTGCTCAGAACTGGTGCCGGGGCTCAGATCTGGATACTTTACCCTATCTACTGTGATTGTCTAAGATTTTGTGAAGCACCGGTGATTGTGCACCATACAGGCCCTTACCAATGAGATGTAACTAACTTTTAGTTCCTTTTAGGTCTTTGTTGCAGATTACAATTGGTAAAATTGTAATCGAAGGTTCTCTAAAGTTTTGGTGTTCGCGGGATAAAGGAGTTTTTTTTGTAAGATCAGAAGGGGCTCAAGAAATGGCTCGAGAAGTTCGGGGGAAAACGTAACGTGAAGAATTGATATGGAAAATTTCAGTAATATATGAAATTTTAATAATAAAGTACGCTAACAGCAATTGCTTGAGATGATCGACTAGTGCTTTCAGCTCATAATTTGGATCTTGTCCTGCGAGCTGTGTTTGTTTGCGTCAAAAGGCCTATGCTCCGAACAATTGTATGGATCTTTTAAGGTTTACACTTGCGATTTTTTCTTGAATTTCTCCGCGAATTTTATTCAAAATTTGTTCCGCGGATTTTATTTATTTATCGCAGAATAAAATCATTTAGCAAAAAGTTGTTAAAATTGAATTTATTCGGACAGTTTTACATGAAAAAATTCCACTTCGGGCGTTTTCAGGACTAAATTTCCGAATTTTGTATCGTAGTATAACGGTTGTGCAACATGAATTTAGTGTCGAACAATAAAATTCGCGGAATAAAGTGTCAGGTGCAAACAGCGCCTAAGATGCAAGAACCGAAACCGTTGATCTGAAACCAGCAAGCATTTAATTATTAAAAATATATGGAAAACGTGGAAGAGCTTATTGAAATTGGATTCAGTAATAATAGTACCAGAAAAATTGTCCAAGAGTTCAGAAAAAAATCCTCCACACACGAAATTAGTCCTAAGATTTAAGAATCTAAAGAGTCCATAAAAATTGGAGTGGCTGAAAATGGTTTTTTTAATGGGGATGGGAAGTGAATCTTCACGGAATTGTTTCTTTTTTTTCAAATGTGTCAAGTGAGGCGTCATTGAACACGTTTTTTGGAATTCTAAATCGATTAAAACAAATATCAATTCACTAACACAAACAGTTTTTAATAGAAATACGTTTTTATGTTGAAAAACAAGTAAATAGAGAAGTAAAGAGTATGTAATAAGTTAGGTAAGACTTTACCTTAACCCTCTAGCCGGAATGTCCGACAAAAGGCGAGCTTCAGGGAATTCGCTTGTTTATAACGGGTAACAATTTTAATTGCCGGAACGTGTTACACTGACTTTTGTAAGTTATGGCTTTACATGCTGGAAAAAATTTAGCCCTGTACGTTGTCTTGGTTACGGTCTGTCGCAAGTTGAAAGTCATATTTTGGTGAATTTTTTTCGAAAATATTCCGGTTAGAGGGTTAATGAAACCCGAATTTCGAGTTCAACCCTGCGATGAGTTTTGAAACACTGTAAAGCAGAGGCCTTATTACCGAACACGATACGATTAGTTCGTATCGTACATTCAATGTTGTTGTTAGTGTTTTACACTGAATGTACGATACGAACTAATCGTATCGTGTTCGGTAATAAGGCCTCAGTTCTTGTCGGAAACGTACCATTACAAAATGGTAGCCAATCAAAGTTGGAAAAATCACTGTATTTTCCATACGAATCATCCGATTGGAACACAATTTTGTGTGGTTGATTTTTTCAATAGCACAATACATGGGGGCCTATTGCGGTTATCGATCGATCATCGTTGACCGGAACGATCGAAAAACAATTTGGTATTGCGTAAGGTTCATCGTGATTTTTTTAGTGTTTGACGTCTTCACCGGACGATCCAACAAAGATCATCGTTCCCAACTGAACGATTTTATCGTTCGCGAACGATAAAATCGATATCGCAATACTGATTTTTCGATCGTTCCGGTCAACGATCGATTGACGAAGCTCACAATAGGGGCCATGACTAAAATAGTAACAAAATGTATTTTGCAGGACATCAGGATCACACTTGAACCTGCTCCAGAAGCTGTACATACGTTGGTTTTTTTTTGCTTTTGGAAAGGAACTTGCTCGACTTTGCAAAATAGTCGTACTACTTGCATAAATAGTCGTATCAAATGTCCACCGCTTTGTAAAGTTTGTGAGGGAGCAGAATGTCTAAAGATGGAAACGAATACAACACTCTAACTACCCATCCCGAAGATGCGGACGACCTTTTGTATGGTGCTGATGAGAATTATTTAATGAATTAGTATGTTTATGAAAACATGATTAATTAAATATTGAGTATAAAAACAGTCGTACTTTAGCATCTTTTTTGTAATTTGTTT
This sequence comes from Chrysopilus asiliformis, assembly GCA_964034945.1. Taxonomy (NCBI): domain Eukaryota; kingdom Metazoa; phylum Arthropoda; class Insecta; order Diptera; family Rhagionidae; genus Chrysopilus; species Chrysopilus asiliformis. The sequence goes on along the minus strand of OZ035961.1, from coordinate 86,344,267 downwards.
TAATAGGATCAAAACCACTTTCATTATATTCTTAATTATAAGATAATCCACCTTTTTTTGAGTTCGTTTTAGATCATTCCCCAAAATATTGGGGGGTGAGTTTGAAGAAAACGATTTTTGCAAAGTAAGGACCAGTCTAATCCACATTTAAAATGCAAGAATTCTGTAATATCTTATAAACTACAGATGTTTAACGAGTTTTATAAAAAATTTGCTTTCGATTAATTTTAATGTTCTTGGAGTTATTCACGCTAATTTCTCGAGAATCGGAGAAAAATTTTGCCCGGGAATTCTCGAGAAATCGGGAAGAAAAATAATAAACCATTGCGAATGTCGTGTCGTTTTCGACAAGAGTCGTTTCACCTTTTGTTGTTAGTATTTTTCTACCGACAAAAACTCTTGGCGAAAACGACACGACAATCGTAATACTGGTGAATTTCTCTCTCTCTCTGAACAGAAACTGGCTTGTGATAACTGTTAGTACATACAAAATAAACTCTAGAATTCGCAAACAATCAAATCGAATGGTAAAACAAAATAATTTTCAAAAAACTAAAATCCAAAATATAAAACAATGAAACAAATCAATTTTATTTATACAAAACATTTTATTTTATTTCTCTTATTACATTATTATGCACGAAAAACTTTTTATTTTTGAATCGACCTTTTTTTGCTTTATTATACTTTCTTAAATTTGATTTTAAAGAGAAAGACTTATAAGGTTTTTACTATCATAAATTGAAGAATCAAGCAACTCACTTAGACAAAAAAAAAATCAGATCCAATTGATGTGAATCTTTGGAAAAAAAAAATATCGAAATAGTTTCAAAAATCAAACCAATTCGAAAAAATTATAAATCATAAGCACACGCAAAAGGTAATTTTGAAAGTATTTTTTTTATTTCTATTATTAATAGATATCTAAGCAAAGATCTCTTAAACATCCTTCAAATAATGTTTAGATCAATATTATGATAAAATTTGAATAAAGTGATTAATACTTTTAAATCCACATTTTAGATCAAAGAAAAACCTTTAATTTCAATTTTTATTTGAAAACTTTATTCGTATTGAATTTTATTAATTTATTTATCTCGGCAACATATTAAGATTGAGACAATCTGACATTTTATGCAGCCGGCATTAAGTTATATGTATTTGTTTTACTTCAACTCAATTTATTATAAATTTTATTCTTGATGTTTTTTTTTATTATTGTTATTATAACATTATTATTTGGTAGATGTAGTTTTTATTTTGTACTAAATTATTTTATAGATCCTTCGCATCTGTTTTTATTTTTTTGAGTTTTGTTTGAAAAATTCAAGATCCACTTGCATAAATTCAGTGTACATTTATATTCAGTTATAGTTTTTGAAACGACAAAATGGCCATGAATCTCGTCATTTGCAAACAAAAGTCAATTGTATGATGGATAATTATTTTGATTTTTAAATTTATTTACTTATACTTTTGCTCATTTGAAACATTCTCATAATTGTTAGTATTCTTTAATTCTATTTTATTGATACTATTCATTACATATATGTAGTTATTTTTTAATTAAAAAGAATTGAAATGAATGCCCATTTCTTCTTCAAACTTTCTTATACTATAAAAAAAATGTTCTGTCTTCTAATGAAGTTAAAATACGATTTCATGACAAATCATTTAAAAGTATTAAAAGAGGTAATTTAAAAGTGAGGCGAGAAATTGGAATGAAAATAATCGAAATTTAAACAAGAAGTGAAGTTAAAATCATGTTACATAATCAAAATTTGTAGTCAGAATTTCCTATTGTTCTATAAAATCAAGGAATTAAAAAAAAAGAATTATTCTGGATTTTTAAATACGAAAAACTTTTTAGTTGCTTGTGGATATTTTCTTATGATGAATGAAGATCGGTTTTCTGATCTTTTTCAAGTAGGTATCAAAATTATTTTGCGATTTTAAAACTTTCGTCGATTCTCGTGCACGCTGAAAAACAATAAGAAAACTGGTTATTAGAAAGAAATTTTCAAGTAAATTTATTGATGCTTTTTTAATGAAATTATTCTTATATAAGCATGAAAATTTTAGGTTAGTAGTTATGTATTAGAAACATTTTGAAGCAATTTTTCCAAATTTAGAAAGCAACACCTCAATATTTTACAAACTTTTAGATCTGTTTAAAAGTTACGTTATGCTAATTTTCAAAATTATCGAAACACCAAAAGTAAACACAAACGACTGGAATTGTCAAAGTAAAAACTAGAAAGGAGATACACGTTATGGTATTATTGTCAACGATTTTTTTCGGACACGAATTTCAATTATCTGGCACCTGGCTGACTTTGCCAGTACAGAAAATCCCCGATACACAACGCTGTTTTGTTCTAGTCTTTCATATACGGCGGTAAAAATATATCAAAAACTCCAAATTTCCACATTTAGTTTTTTTTTTCAATTTTCAAAACTTTTAATTTTTAATCTATTTTCAATAGAGCCGTTATTGAGAATTTATCATTTCTACAAAGTGCATACATAAAAAAATTACAAGACTTTGATATACAATGCAAAATTTCGCCTTCCAAAAAACGTTGTAAAGTAAATCGAGGGGTCCTGTGCTCACACAGCATGCATCTTCTTGTGTAGAAACTCAACATGAGTTGTGAAAAATAGATAGTTACCATTTTTGCGAATACTATTTTAGCATGATCAAGGATAACACGAGAACGTGTTATGTTATTCATTTCTCCACAGCAACTTCCGAAAGCAAGACTGTGTCAGGTTCGTAACAATTTTTCTTTCCTATTGCGCGCACCTACTGTTATATGTATATGAATATCGAACTATGGATAATTTGCAACATTTGTAAGGTTTTTCCTTACAATCCATCGGTAGTAGAAGCCGTCATGGCTGTCATAGCAATCTAATGGATGATGTCGTTAGTATTATGCAGTAGCGTTTGTTTAAACAAAGTCGGATATCGTGGTATACATCATTTTTTCCGTTCTACTCTCATAATATTGCAATTATCGCAGTCAAATCTCTAATTTTTTAAATTCAAATGTTCTATATAAAATGTTATTTCGAATAGGAACAAAAAAAAATTGTTTTTTGTATTATTTTTAAAAAGTAACTCTAAAAATATTTTTAAAAATTTGCGGAAAATGATATTCAGATATCATTGATTTCATCCATACAAAGATTTAGTAGGGTAAACTTCTTTCATACAAAGTGGGGTAAGATTTAGTATATGCTATACATTACCCGATAAAATATTTGTATGGAAGAAACGGTATACCACATTAGCGGTTTTCACCATGACAAAAAATACTTTCTTAGTTAATTTCGGCTCAATCCAAAAACTTGAATTGGATGTGCTCTTTGAACTCAACACATATACTTTTTACGCAACTTTCGACCCGCTACGGAGGCATCGAAAGGCATGTTTTCGATGCATGTGTTATGAAAAAATATTTTCATAACACTACTATAAAATATTTTTCATCACACATGCATCGAAAATATGACTTTCGATGCCTCCGTAGCGGGCCGAAAACGCAACTTTCGATGCCTCCGTAGCGGGCCGAAAGTTGCGTTTTCGGCCCTAGGGGCGAAAGTAGCGTTTTCGCCCCTAGGGGCTAAAACGCAACTTTTGGCCGCTACGGAGGCATCTCAAGGCATATTTTCGATGCATGGGTGATGAAAAATTGTATACGCAACTCGGAGCGAGTCAACGATTTCACTCGTGTGATATCTGCCCTCGCTTCGCTCGAGCAGCTAACTTCACCACACGAGTGAAATCGTTGACTTTCGCCCCTTGTTGCGTAATATACTATTTTCTAACACATGCATCGAAAATATGCCTTTCGATGCCTCCATAGCGGGCCGAAAGTTGCGTTTTCGGCTCTAGGGGCGAAAGTGCGATGAGCTGACCGAAAGTGTGTTTTCACGACGTGTTTCGCGTACCACAGAATACAGAAGACAAACTTCATAGGCAGAAAACACTAGAGTAAGCAGTACAGCCATATATGCTTCTAACCGAAAATTTGTGAATAAAACTGAACGAGTGTGAAGTTAGCTGCACGAGCGAAGTATGATTTAGTTGAACATTGCCGATTTCCATTTTTTGTTCTGTTGATTCTTAATTTCAGAGGAGAGAAATTTAAAAATTAAAATCTGTTTTGACCAACATTTAAGTAATAAAACGAATTTATAGAATAGTTGTTTTGTTTCTTTTAAATATTTACTTCTGCTGAAGTCAGGGGGCTTCGCCCCTCAAACCCCCTTTTGCGTTATTCTCCAATACGAAAATCGCATTTAAATGGCATCTCAAGTCATATTTTTAATGAATTTGTTATGAAAAATTGTATACGCAACTCGGAGCGAGTCAATCGTTGACTTTCGCCCCTTGTTGCGTAATATACTATAGTGTCACCAGAACTACGCAAGGTGGCGAAATTTCACTTTTCTAGATTGCAGAGTTTCGGAAATATAAGATTTCAGCGGTTTGAAAATATATGTAACGATAAAGCAGCTTTATGGTTTATAAAAAGGAAAATTTAGATGTTTTGAAATTTGAAATTTTCGACTAATTTTTATTTCAATAAAGTTATTGGACGCCGTGAATAAAATCTACCGAATGTTTTTACTAACAATTTAGCACTTTTTAGTACGAAAAAAATATTTAAAATAAACCCTGCTGAAAACTTGGCCTATACTTGCGAGCATAGCCCGCTCTTCCCGACACTTCAAACTAGTGTAAAATAAAATTTAAAGCGATATACCCCATCATAAGAAAAAAAAAGTTCAAACATAACCAAAAGCTTATCCCAAAAGCAGAAAAATTTTTTACACAAGGAAAAAGTATTGCTTCAAAAGTTTTTGTATTTTTTAAGTCTTTTATTTACAAAAAAAATTATTTATTATTTTGTTATTGTTTTAAGTATGAGACAAGCCGCAGAAAGCGGCATACATTATAGAAAGACAAGGGATTTTTTGTTAATCCTGTAACCAAACAACAAAATCACTAGTCTTCCATACAAAATATGCCATTAAAAATACAACACAGATTCTGTCACCTTGATTAATGCATTTTCCATTTTATTTATTTATATTTAATTTTTTTCTCTTGGGTTTGTTTTTTTAGGTTAATGTCGGTTGAATTAAACACGTATTGATTAGTTGATGTATTTGTTATTGATTAGCATTTTTTTTTATATTTCTGGATTAGTAAATATGAAGCCAACAAATAATGATTGATTAGTATGTATGGACACGTTATACATATATGAATAAATATTATGTAAATAATCAAATAGAAATTACCGGTATGTATTTATGTGCTTCTTACCTCTGCTGAAGTAAATATTGAGCCATTTGTATCTGTTTTGAATTGCCAGATATTGTAATGATGCGGTCATTTGAACCAGGCAATGGCTCATCAATTGTGATGTAGGCGCCCGATTCATTTCGGATTCGACGGATACGGCCACCAGCTTTGCCAATAATAGCACCAGCGAGCTGAAAATTATAAACAGGGAAATTAGTTTTTTTTATCTTAATGAGATTTTTAGGTAATTTAAATTTATTCACAATTTTATAAGTCAGATTTAAGTTAGATTCTTTTTTTTAATGATAAAAAATGCTTTTTTCACTTACATCCTTTGGAATTGTGACTTGGGTACTGTTTTTGTTGTCACCGTTGCCACCTCCATTCATGCCGCCACCGCCGCCTCCGAAGCCGCCGCCGCCACCGCCTCCGCCCATGTTTCCTCCTCCAAGACTTCCACCGCCGAGACCTCCTCCCATGCCATTTCCTAGGCCACTATTTGAGCCGAGACCTCCGCCTCCGCCCATGCTACCGCCACCCCCAAATCCTCCTGATCCACCCCCTGAACCACCACCGCCGCTTCCAAAACCGCCACCCCCGAAACTGCCCCCACCCCCACCTGATCCGAAACCACCTCCGGAACCGAAACTACCTCCTCCACCGGAGCCTCCAAAGCTCCCACCACCGGAACCAAAGTTTCCGCCTCCACCACCCCCAGACCCGAAACCGCCACCACCGAAGCCGCCGCCCCCTCCACCGTTTCCGAATCCGCTACTTCCGAATCCGCCACCTCCTCCTCCCATACTTCCTGGCCCACTGCTCATCAAGTCGTTGTTGGCCCACGGATTGATGTATTCACGATCGTTTCGACGACCACCACTTCGACTCCTGTCGTCCCTGCGATCACCACCACGATCTCCGAACCGGCCACCGCCATCGCGGCCATCAAAGCGGGATCGGCGATCTCCACCACCACCGCCGCCGCCGCCTCCTCCTCCACCACCTCCGCGGCGGAAATTGCCACCACCACCACCGCTGCCGCCGCCGCCGCCCCCTCCACCATTCTGCATTCCTCCGTAGCCGCCATATTCATCCGAATATATGTCATCGAAGTTGATGGGATCGTAATTATGAACCGCTCCTTTAACTGGCGTCTAAACAAAACATTTTCATCGATTAGATATTTTTTTCAGTTTATTATAAAGGGGAGTTTTTTTTTCTTATCAGAATTTGAACAACTTACATCTCGCACCAAATCCAGTACTTCACGGACGGCTTCCACACATTGTTCGGGCTTTCCGATTGTTTGCACAATTCGGTCGGTGCTCTGTGGGCAAACGTTGGAGAAAACCTTCAAGATACGGCATCCAATTTTCTAAAAAAAAAAATGCAAAAGAAAAAATAAATATGAATAAAAAGAAATGAGTAGTGAAAAAGCACTACACTAAAGTTTTTTTTCAGGTACTACAACTAAATGGAATAATTTCGTGCCTATGAGGAAAAGTCGAAACTCATTCTTCGAATTGTACAATAATAATTGTAAACAATTTTCATTCTTTTCGATAGCACGAATTCGTTGATTTTTTTTTGTTTTTTTGTTCTTTGACATCAAGGACTTGAATTTATTTCGTTTCTTGGACGATATTTTCTTTGTTTCATTTTCATGTGATTTTTTTATATTTACCTTTGTTTCACGCCATAATTAAAAACGATCCACTATATGATTTAATCCGAAACAAAATTAAGGACAAAATTCAATTGCCATCATGTAGGGAAAATTCAGATATTTCTTTTCTCATCTGATATAATAATTTACAACTCGACCAGCCCCATTAATTATTGTAAGTGTTTAATATAGATATATAATATAAAAAAACACTCAAATATACACTGATTTTATTGGAAAAATATTTAATCCGGAGACGAGGTGGGGCGGAGGGGAAAAAATTGAAAGGATACTTTAAACGTCGAACCATCAGGCAAACACGTGAGACTAGTAGCGACATCGTTCGATACATCGCAAATGAGGGATCCGAGAATACTAAAAACACAAGAATCTCCTATTATCCATGGAACTTATATTGAAATGCACACAGAGTTGGGAAGACACAGCCGGAGTACGCTTGCGTCCTGTCTTTTTGTTTAACGACGACGACAACGACAAAGAACGATGGACGACGACGATGATGGGAAAAAAGCGACAGGATGTTTGAGAATATGCCAAATGTTACTTATAACCGTTCGGCACACATGCATATAACTATTTGTTCCCTTTATTGTCTCAACAGTTATTTAGTGATGCCAACTAAATTCAGTTCGAGTTTCCTTAATATTAACTATGAGCAAAAAATAGAGAGGAAAATTGTTTTATAAAATTTCCAAAATTAAATTTACCATAAAACCTCGGTTCGTGAACGTTTTGCTCCGTGATCCACTTTTAAGCCCCTAGGTTCCTGAACAATATTTCGATTTGCGAACAAAATTTCAATTCTAAGACAGATTTTTCGGTATGCGAATGTTCTTTCGGAACGGATTAAAGTCTGAGGTTCGACTGTATTTGTATGTCGCTGAGAATTAAGAATTCTTAGCCACGTATAAAATTAATTGATGTGCCACAATTTTATGATGCATTTTTACAATGGGATAGTAACGGGTATGGCATACCAACTCAGCTGCTTTATCGCCATGCGTGATTTTTGAAAAAAGGAAACAAATTTAGAGGTTCTCGCTTTATTGAAATAAAAATATAAACCAAATACGGATCCATGGCATTTTTGGGTTTCAAAAACTGTATCTCGAAAACCACTAGACTGATTGGACTGAAATTTCAGCGTTTGACTTCTCAGAAAAGTAGCTCAGAAGAGGAAAGAATCGTCCTAAATGATATGTTACTGTTGCCATGCTTGCAACTCTTCAAAGTGACTTCGTAAAAATCTCCAAATAAGTTCATTTACAGGTCTAAGAAACGAGTCTGCACTAAATTTCAAATATTTTTTGTTTGATTAATTTTGGGCTACAGATCACATTAAAATTCTCTACTTCATATGCCGCTTGTCGTGAACTAAATATTCCTCGGATTTTTGAGTTATATTCCGAATATTATAACTTTGGAGCTGTTCATAAAAATGTTCACGCTAAAATTTTAGATCCTTCGGATTCCCCCGTCCTTTCTTTCTGAACGACAGAATTTTTATATGAGTTTGGTACTGCCATCAAATTACTGCAGATTTCCCCTGCCTCCTAAAAATGAAGACATATTTGATGTAACAGTTTTTTCAAATACTCAGATCTCTTAAAAAACAATGCAAACAAAAAAAAACGTTCGGGAGACCATGTAGGTGAACGGATAGACAATAAAGATTAATTTTTCCTTAAATTTTCTTTTCCCCAAAACAGTAAATTTGGCATCACTGAAAGTAGTACAAATATACTCATCCGAGAATTGTTGGAAGTAATTTCGATGAAAACATATGTTTAACCGAACAAGTATTTTTTCTATGGGTTCATTTTTTTCTATTGAAAAATCAGCCGCCCTAAATGGTTTTGTGTCTACCTGCAGCTAAGTTCCTTATGTCTTCTGAAGCACACACAAGATCTCCTCCTTAAAACCGTAACACATCAGGAATTTGCATTTAGCAGAAAAAAACGAAGAAATTGAAAAGGGAAAAAAAACTTCTTCACATTTGAAGCTATGAAGGTAAAGTCGAAAAATGTAAGACAAAAATGAAACGAATCATGAAAACGTATTCATTTTTAGTCAAAATGCTTATCATTGAGCACTGAGAAAGAACGAAAACTTCCGAAATGTGGAGTTTTATTTTTTTATTCTAGGTCATGACATAAGTATGATTTTTTGTGCTGTTATTCGTCTTTCTCGGATCCTACACAATAAGAGCAGCGACGGATGTCTACGTAGGGGTTTTTTTTTTGTTCAAGTAGGAAAGTTACGAACGGAAAAATGAAAGAAAATTATGAAGAAACAAGAAATTCTTCAATAATTTTTTCCTTCATCCTGAATATAGCAAGGCTTCTTAAACTCGTAGCCATCTAGTGAATTTAAAAGGTCTTTGTCGTTGACAAACATCTGTCTTATTCGTCGAATAGCGCGCGCCTTCTGTTCATCCGTGGCTCTCCAGTTGTAGTGATGGCTGCTCTCAAGTGGCACCTGGCACACATATTACTTGAAATATACCTATTATTACTGTATGAAGGTATTTTCCACCACAATTCTTTTACAATCATAGTTTATTTTTTTCACTCCACTGTGCGTTTTTTCTTTTAAATTTGCCTTCCGACGACGGCACGGAAATATGTTTGTCAACGAATATAATTTTGTTTCGTGGTCACTATTGCCACACTATTGTAGTTGCACAGAGAGGAGACGTCGGTGTAGTTGTGTGTGTGTGGTTAAAATAATTACAACCATCACCTTTTTTGTGTAGTTTGTTTTTTTTTCTTTACATTTTTTTAATATTACAGAAATAACGGATAAAAAATGAGGAGAGACAAAAGGTTACTGGTCAGAGGTCGGTCGGTGGACATTGGAGGTGATGGTGGCGCACGACACGATATATTTTTAACAAAGCCAACACAATATGGAAATTATTCAACGGTGACCGAACTATCCTATTAGGCGTAAAGGACAACTCCTACTTTTTTTTCATTTGAAACGGCCAACCGAAATAAACCTTGAGTCGCCAAGAAGAAAAAAATATTAATGAATAGCTAAGCTAGCCCCTAGCATGCGTCCAAGGGAATAAATTTGAATTGATCCGAATCGAATGTAATGGGCTGCGGGGACACAACATGATAGAATATATGGGACAGTTGCACACACTACTTAACTGATATATTCTCTATGGCTGGTTGATTTTGTTGTGGATCAATTATCTATCCACATATAAAATAATATCTAATAATTCTATTCTATCGATATTCGATCGGCTGACCAATCTGAGTTCATTTTCTAATCTTTGAATATTTCATTTTGACTAAAATTGTCACGTAAATGTGTTGTCAATGACAACCATGTAATGCAAACATCGTACGTATAGTACAGCCAAGTAAAGACAGTGAGTGAATTTCAAAGTAATTTGACGGCAGCCCAAAATATACTAACTGAATTCGATTACTTTGAATAAGTTTTTTTTTCTTGATTTTGTATTCATTAATTTATTGCCTCTGAAATTACCTTCAGCGTCTAATTACATATCATACATACAACAAGGACGACACGTTATACTACATTCGACAGTCATTTCGGTGATTCACTTTCAACAGTTTTATATAATCAAATTCAATATTCTCTCTTATCATATTTATTATATGTTATATTGCAGAGGTGTGAGCTGGAATGATAAAAGGAAATCTAATAAATGGGGAAAGGCCGTCGTAGATGAGGCACGTAAGAGTGAGACAAAAAAGAATAAGCAACACATGTAATTATGCTTGAGAGAAATATGTAGGACAAAGCAATTTAATTATGTATTTATAATCTTAATAAAAGCTCTTACACATACTTACATTTCTATTGTTTTAGATTAAAGCAATTCAGATTAATTAATTGTTTTTATTGCCTAAAATATTCAAATCAGGATATGCTTCAAACATTCTCAACAATATCGACATTTTGTGGTTAAACGTTTATTTTTAATTTAAGTGTTTGATATTTCCATAAGAAATTATTCTTTCCATATAGGATAATTCGTGTCATATGGGTTTTTTAGAACTTACTCTTGAAAGTATTTAGATTCGAAATTGAAAAATATCAAAAACAGAGTGGGAAATCTTTAGTTAAAATGTATCTTTATAGGATTTTGGAATAAAATTGTATAGGTTTTTACTTGTTCTTATTTTAAAATCATAAAAAAAAGATTTTACTCAAATTTTTACTAAAGTGAAAAAGTCGAGAAAGAATTATCTGAGAAGGAATCATGCGTTTTCCGTGCTAAACCAGGAAATTTCCAGTCTATTTTTTAAAAATTTTGTCAAGTTTTCAACTCGCTGATGTGAAAGGAACCTACACGCCTCTTTTAAATTTAGGCCTGGGGTATTGATGATTTCTTGACAAAATATCACCTGCACACTCTGCACTTGTTCTTGTTTGGAATGTATATTTTTATAAATGACTTGAATTTGAACTCGTCCCTGCCGGATTAAAGCATTTTGTAAACCTAATGTTGATTTAGTTGAAAAATCATTAAATTTGAAGATTCTCCCTTACGTAAGTTGCGATTTACGGTGAAAGTCAAATTTATAGAGAATTTTAATCTCTTTAATTCTTCCTTTAGCTATTTTTCAATTTGCAAAAATCTAATTTTATACCTTTTAATGAAAATATCCTAATAACAGTAACGGTAGAAGACAAAATTGTGGGAATCGTTATTCTCTTTAATTTGTCCATACATTAAATTACCCAAAAACCGCCAGTTTTTGAGATAGTCACAAAAAACCAATTTGTTTTTAAAATAACGGTATATTTCGATAACGGGTTGAGATATTCAGTTCTAGTGAGAGAAAAAAATGCAGGAAATTTTATTGTGTTCAACTTTTGTTATACATAAAGCAACTGAAAAATGCGTAGTTTCGGTGTAAATTTCGATTTTTAAAAAGCCGCCATTTTCACCAAAAGTTGGTAAGATCGTCCTATTCCAGGATCAAACATGCTTGTAAGATTACATGACTCTAGCTTTATTCGTTTTTGAGAAATTTTATACACAGACTGACGTACATTTTTGTAATAATCGACTAATGAGTGTTCGGGAAATGTTTTTAGGAAAAATTAACATGTCGAAATAAAGTCAGTGCAGATCGCGAGCCTCCTCTCTCCCCTACAATTGAACATTTTTGGAAATCAATGGCAGAAATCGTAAACCTCTTGTAAACGAATTTATACCTTCTTTTATTTTTTTTAGTAAATTTTTACTTGAATGTATTGGTTAAAAGAATGATATTTTCCTGACCCCTGGGACAGTCCCTTGATTTTATTGAATTGTATCTACATTCAAATGTTATGGCAGCGTTTAATTTCAGTTCAATTAATATTTTTATAACTTGTTAACGAATATATTCATGTATAAAGTCTACGCAAATTATAGTGTTGTAAATTATTTTGTAGAATTTTGAACGAGCGCCATATTTGTTGGTTTATTTACGATTCTATCATTTTATGTTTTTGACAAGTGTATTGTGTGGTTAACAATCCTATTCCACTGCACAATATTTCGAAAATTTGCATATAAAAAAAGATGTGCTGAAGTGTATAGGACGCTTAATGACCTTCGTAAAGTTTATTATGCATCAGCAAAAAAAAAATATAAAAGTAACTTACATCTCGAATCTCCTTGATTTTAGCGCCACCCTTGCCAATAACACATCCTGCCAAACTCTGATGAATCAGCATACGAACATCAACTTCATCATCTCTCTGGAATAGCAAAAGAAAAAAAAAAGTTTAAATTACTGTCAAACTCATAAATAAATAAATAGCGAAACAGTAACATAATGGACACATTCGCGATTGTATTCACTATTAAAAGGATTTAATTCGTTTTTGGTTTTATACATTTTATGAATCGAATGTAAATCTATAGTTAACAGACAAATTATGGGATTCACATGAATAAAACTTTTTTTATTGTTCAGAAAATCATACAAATATCCGAATAAGTAGACCTAAAGTAATGCACAAATAAAATGAAATAGAGACGGTCGGTCAGACATAATGTCGCCATGAACAATATGAAATTTTAAACCAGTAATTATTGTTGGCACGCAATATCAATACCAAACCATTTTATTTCATATAAATTCATCTACAATTCAGGTGGACGAACGTACTGTTAACGGACATTCGGAAAAAACGGAAGAATAATCAAATGGGAGAAAAAGTTGTTAAACTGGATGACCACAAGTAATATTGATGACTGGATAGAAAAAAAAACCTGGAGGTATAATTTATGTCTTAGAATATTTAGTGGAAATCGAAAATTGTTTTGAATTCGTTTACCATAAAATAATTATAGGGTATAAACTAGTCTAATTATATATTGATAGAATAGTTTCAAACTTTTTCGAAAAAGATATTCTAAGGTCCATTAATAGCATTTTAATAGTTTCAAATTATGAATTTTCAATCAATAGACTAATAGTTTATCAGGAAACTTTTATAGTATAACAAATAGCAAGTTTTAAAATTGGGGCAGTAAATATTGAAGTCTTTGGGATAGTTGTGAAACGTTAGAGGAATTATTAAATACTGAGTGGAACAGGAGAAAATATAAATTAGTTCCAACTGCAAAGCAAATAGGGGGAAAATCGAAAGAAGTTTTTCTATAAAGAAAATATAGTTGATTTAATTATTTTATAGCTTGTAATCGCTACTACAACTAAATAATAAATTTCACAGCAAAACAATTAAAATCAGGGATAGGAAATGTTATCGTAACGTAACGAAATGATTTTCCGGCTTTTTTTTCAAAATTTACGTTACAGCGTTGTGGGATTTCAATTCCGTTACAATAACGAAAAACGTAACAAAAACCGAAAAAATATTTCGTTATACGGTGTTATTTAACTGCTAGAAATTCTCATTTTGCAAAATTGGCGGATCAGATCTATTTTAGCAGAGAAACCTGTTAACACCATAAAATTTAAGACTATCATGACACGAAAGGGGAAAACAAAATCAGTTTTAATTTATTTTTTGGTAGAGTTGTGGAAAAGTACAGCCCGCACCAAAAAAAGAAAGTCACATTTAAAAGTTTCATCTAAAATGTAAAAGAACTAGAAACGTTCAGAACTGCGAAATCCTGCAAGTATTATTATCTTATTTCTCAGGTAAAAGACGATAGAAGGAATAGGATTAGAAGGGATTTATTTTTAAGAGTAAAATAATGGAAAATCCTTATACTACATATTTTAGCTGCAAATTGCTGAAAAGGTAACACCAAAAGGACATTTAGCGGCAACGGTAACTTGAAAAACCCCTTGTCACCATTTTCCTTTTCTGCGGACTTTTTTTTTTACTGATATACAGCAGAACGAGTTTCCATAAAATTGATAAATATTCCAATATTACCTGTAGCTCAAAATTATTTAAAGAAAAATATTAAAATCCCAGAGGTCGAGATAATGCTAATAAATAGCCTAGTTTGCAGTACGAAATTCAAAGCGTGGCGATATTGTTGCTGTTTGATCTGACTAGTTAAAAGATCTTTATAAAATTCTATATTTTGGAATGAATTACCGACTTGGTTTTTTAATTTTGGAATTTCGATAAAGATTCCAAATTTTTGAAAATGTATTCGATGTCCATTCTTTTTCTAATTTTTCGATATATTTTTTATTTTTCAAACTGTATGTATATGGACTTCAACTTGTTTTCACTTATTGGTTTTCTTATATCGTGTAACGAAATAATAAAACATAACAAAAGCTATAATTGCCAATCTGGCAATTATTGAAAACCCGTATGGTGATATTCGTATCAAAATTCGAACAGTTGTACCAAAATTCCACTTTGAAGTCAAACTTTCCAATAAGATTTTTTAAAATTTATTCCAATCGGATTTTGATGTATGGGAGTTTTATGTAGAATCATATCCTAAATAACTTTTGTTCTTGCACTTTTTTGATGAGATGCACCGTTTTTGCGATATTTACAAAAAACGTTTACGTTCGTATGGGGGGTACCCCCCTAATAGTCCATTTTTGCTCATGAACGAACTTGGCCTCGCATTTTACGAAAAACGGATCTGTGCAAAATTTCAAGTCTCTAGCTCAATCCGTGCGCCCGCAATCCGCGCCACAGACGGACGGACGGACATGCTAAATTCAACTTTTTTTAAATCATTTTTTTGTGTGATGACGGGATCTTGGCGTTACAAACGGTAAGGCAAATCTAATATACCCTATGGTTTCACCATACGGGTATAAAAACGAAACATAACGAAATAACGTAACAAAATTTGAATTTCGTCTATAATCTATAACTATGCGATGTATTTTTCATTTTTCATCCCTAATTAAATAAATTTTACTACTTAATTGTAAAATTGACTATTCTGTGGTTAAATCGACTAATTTTTATAGTTGAAATTGTAAATAGTTCAATTTCAACTATAAAAGAGTCGATTTAACCAGAAAATAGTTGAAGTCCCGTTTTCAACAATAAAACAACAAATTTTTTTTCTGTGTGTAGATTTTTAAAGCGTACAAAACCCTTTAAATGTATTAATCAGGGAGCGTTTCAGTCATAATTTTAGGCAAAATTTTCCAGTCGACAGTTTTAACGATTTCTTCAACAAGAAAAGAGAAACTTACCTCTTCGAAATACTTCAACATCTCTCCAATAATACTGCATACCGATTCCAAATCAGATGAAACAAGAATGGTACTGCAAAAGAACAATAAATCTATTAATAAAAATTGAAATGACTCGAAATGACAAATTTTTAAAAAAGTGTTGAGGATGTGATTTCAAGGCCAAAAATATATTCATTTTTTTCAAATTTGAACAAAACTCTATATTCTCAAGGAGTGACTATTAATTAATGAGCAAAATAAAATGAAAAAAAATATAAAATATGTAAAAAAAAATACTATTTTGAGATTATTATTATTCAATATAATGTATAGGTGTCCTTATTCCATCATTAATAATATTATTTTGAGTAATTAATTAATCCATCATTGGTAAAAATGTGTTACCGGTTACACAGCTTTGCAGGCGCTTATTTTGTTGTTTCACAGAATAAAATAATGGGACATCGACATTTTGACAAAAGAGTAAACTAGTGGACGGTTGATTGGTGGTAATCGTGACATTTTTTGTTGTTTTTATTGACATTGTTGTTGGATAGATTTTTGTGGCAAAAACAAACTAAAAGGTTCTAGATAATTAAGAAAAAAATCTATATAAAAAATGTCGCAAGATATTCCAAGCAAAAACTTCAAGTATTTATGATTTCGCAATTTAACATAATTATTTTTTTTAACAATACATAAAATCAACAAAAACAATCGAAATAGGATTAATAACAGTACGAAGATCATTGGTGCATTTTATAGTTGTTGAAAAGTATTAATTTTGTCAGATTTATTGCAATTTGAAAGATTCAGTCAATTTACGTGCTAGCAGATATACAACTAGGTTACAAATTTAAGGACATTTCGGGGATATTTTGTCATTTTGTCGCTGTCCCATGATTTTTTTATTCAATTTACTACACTGTAATTAATATTTTTTTTGTCCCTTTAACCTTGATCGTTAAATAGTTATATTCTTACGTATTGAGCGACACTTTAATGTAGTTGTATGTATTTTAAATATTTATCCAAGAATCGTCATGAAAAATCGAACTGTAGTACAAGAGTCAACGTTTGAAGAAAATATTTATTTTCGTCGTTTTTAAGTTTGGAAGTACAGACAAATATAGATTATTTGAATACCTTTTATTTGAACCAACAATTTACTTCAAATAATCGAGATTTGTCTGTAGTTAAGATTTTTTTTAGTAGCATTGAAGTCGCATCTGGGGTTTGGAAGCCCAAAAAAAATGTTTCAAACTTCACGGCCGTCTATAGGACGATTTTTGATTTTCAAAAGCGGATACCTACATTTTTTGAAGGTTCCAAAATTTAAGTGCTCACGAAAATATTCTTTACGTTTCTTGCCAACATGAGGTTTTCATCTACGTGAGGTCTACTTTTTCTGAGTATTTACAGTTTTTTTTAAATGAAACGAATTGCACTTAAAAATGGTGTCAAAAGCGAGGAACTTTTAAAATATTTTAATCGTCAATAGATAGTTTTCTTGAAGAAATAAAATTTACAAAAAACTCATTGGTTCTTGAATCATCTCGCGATACCTCCATTCACTGGCGGTTTATGCCTGACTATCGCAATTTTCGAAGAGATCAGGACTCAAAAACGCCGTTAACTAACAAGTGATTTTTTTGCTTGATGCAATTGACGTGGATTTTGTTAATTCCGAAAATCAGAAAAAAACCGACACATTTTTTTATATTTACAACAATATAAATAAATAAATATACAGAAAGAAAAGCATAGAACAGTACAATTACATTAAAGTGAATGCTCAATTTATGTACGTTAATTTATTATTTTTCTGTTAAAGCGTTATGTTAAAAAAACGTTACATACAAAATATATAAAACCAGAGCCCAATTAACAATATTTGGGAGGGTTTTTTTCTCTCCTGCATTCTTTTAGTATTTGGAATTCACAAACGACGAAACGTTGATAAAACGAATGCCCTTGAAATAGGGGGAATAAAACTCGATTGGACATAAAAACAAAGATTTGGACCCAAGAACACAGTAAAAAAAAATTGAGTTTTTAAATCAATGAACAATTTGTACACAAAAAAAAAACAAATGAAGTGGATTTGTGAGTTCAATTTTCTTCTTTTCTTCGTGACAAATTTTACAACGCGTCAACAACATAACAATTTGTCACAAAAAAGGTGGCAATAAAACGATTATTTTGGTTCAATAAGACCTGCATAAACTAGTAACAAAAAAAATATATGAATGTCTTTTCATTATGTGTTTTTGATATTTCAGTTGTAATTTTTTTTTAAAATATTATAAATGGTAATAATTATCAATCAACTCTAAAGCTTACAAAAAAAAAATGGAGCTTGCAAGACACAAATATCAAGGAAATAATTTTAATATTGTTTTAATATAAGTAAATCGTTATAATTATACTTTAATATGTATATAAATATATTTTTATATATATATATTTTTTGTAAATTTATTTTAATGATAAATCAAAAAATTATGATATAAAAAGACAATAAAAATAAATTTAAAGATTGTGTTTACCGTTCGGGACCTTGGCAATCGTCGACAGATACAGTGGCTTTATACTGCACGTATTTTGGTGGTTGGTTTTGATTTATATTTGGTGGTGGTACACGGTAGAGTTGGTGGTGATTTTGGTTGGTTGATTTGGTTGGTGTTTTTTATTATTATTATTTTATTATTATTTATTCACATTCGTTTTGTAGACGAAGAAACAAAGACACAGATCAATCACAATTTTGATTTTTTTTTCAACAAAAAAAATGATTCCGTCGTCCAGATACATATGGATTTGATTTTGTAATTTTTTTACATTCAAATTTCATTAATAATCGATTCGATTGATTTTTTAAAAGTTTTACAATTTTGTGTTTTGTTTTTTTGTTATAAATTTGAGAATTTTTAATTCAAAAGATGACATTCGGAATAAAAGTTTGGTTTTTTGGTGATAACAACAAAATTTATCAATCGATCACCCAATAAGATTTTTTTAATGTAAAAAATAAGTGAATCGATTTAGTTATTATCGTTTTTTTTTAAAATAAAGTTTTTCATTAACAGATGTGTTTTTCCGAGTAACGATGATAAATTATATAAAATAAAAACCAAATTGTTCCAAATTCCAGAAATAGTTGGTCATTTTAAAATCCAAAAGATAATCCACATAAGATTTTTTTGTTTTGGTTCGTTTTTCGGTATCCCAACATTTTTTGTTTTATATACAATTCAATTTTAGTATATAATGGACAAAAAATGTTTCAATTGTTTTTGCCAAAATTAATCCATGTTAGAAAAATATTCAGTTGAAAGTATAATCATTTTGGCGTACAGGATTGAATATTTTTTTTAAATATATTAATTTTATGTATTCGGCCGTCGATCGAGTTGGTGGTGGTGTTGGTGTAATTTGGTTAAAGTTGAATTTATGATATTTGATTTATGGGCGGGCAGATGAGCGAGCGGTCAGGATCATCGCATATCATAGCGCATAACAAGATTCGTAGGAGAAATCACAGTCATATTCGGTCGTAGCGTAGTAGAGTAGAAGAGGTACGGTAGTAGACATACCGACCGCAGCATCATCAATTTACACACACACAGATGAATCAATTCGGTTGGTCGATCATAGGTCAGGCAGGGCAGGCAGGCACAGTATATAAAAAGGGTGTGAGAAAAAGTTTTTGGTTTAGTTATTTATATTTTCTGCTTTTTTTTGTAAATTTTTTTTCTTAAAAAAATAAGTTTGTTTTTTTTAATTTAAATTTTCTTGAAAAAAAGCCTTAAAAATATACGAGATTAATAAAAAACAAAATTAAGAAAATAAAAAATTAATTTAAATATTTTCATGAAACAATTATCCAGCTAATATTTTATAAAAGTGTTGTAGTAATAAAGAATTTTGTAACTTTTCATATCAAAAATTTAATCTAGAAATATTTATATAGAGAGAATAAATAGAAAGGCAAGATTTCAATTAATAAGCAATTTTTCCAAAAAAAGACTTTTTTTTTCAATAAACCCATTTAAAGTATTTCTATATATTGAAACGCTTCAAGTGTTTCGTATTTGTTTCATTAACGTATGTAATTCGATATTACAGAATATCGAATTGGAAACTTTTTTAACCTACCTGAGAGCGCATTTTTTGAATATGCTGACCACCTTTGCCAATGACGGCCCCAGCGATCTATGAAAACAAAAATTGAAAATAATTGTTAATTTAAACCAATTTTTTACGAGAGGTAAACGTGGAAAACTTACCCGACTTGGGATCAACAAACGGACAACTTCATCATTGTGACGGTGTCTCTTGTTACCGCCGCCACCGCCACCGCCGCCTCCACTGCTGCAGTTACCACCTCCATCACTTGAGTCATCATTTTGATCTCGTTTCATTTTTTATCTGTAATAGAAGAGAAATTCGGTTAATAAAAGATGCTGTAAAATGCTCTTGCGAAGAACTTTTAACGTCATTTTAAGATTAATAAATTCTAACAATTTTTTAGTTCCTTGTTTATACAGTGAAAGCTCCTTTTGAGGAAACCGACTATATACTGGGATCTGACATGGCTACTTTTACTGCGCAGCATACTTCAATGTCTGAAGGTCTCTGCAACCCAAAAAAAATCGAAATAGAAAATTTTTGTACGAAATTCGTTTCAGACCAAATTATGACGATGCCCATGAATACGTCTGTCTGTTGTACGTATCTTAACACATTTGCATCATTTGAAAAAGTAGAAAATCGCCCTTATCACCAAACACATTAAAAGTAATTTTATCGCATTTAAAGTAAAATTGTTTAAAACGTAAAATAAACCATTACTTGAATTATTTCTTATCGTTAAAACAATCACAATTCTTGTTGATTGCATATGATGAATTCAAATATCTATAATGGTAACACAAAATTGCACAGAAACTTCATTTTCCTACGGGAATAAAAACATTCGAAGGCATTACAAAACATGTTGCAGAACACTTAAAAGTATATCTGTACCCCAGAGGTAAACTGTCGTAACTGACATTTTGCAAATTTTACAGGAGAGCCATTTTTAGTTCGGAATTGCAAACTTTTTATTCAGGGTATTCACAGTCCTCTTTTAATTTTGGGTATTCGGTGTTTTCGGTAATATTAAAAGACTGAAAATATTCTGCTGTGAACATCCCACAGCACAGATTTGAGAACAGCGCTGTTATTAGATACGTGACCAAATCATGAACTGCGAATTTGATTGTAAAATATGTCACATACCTTTAAATCCATGTTGGATGTATTCTTTTGAATTTCTATTGTGGCAAAGGCTATCAAAATTGAAAAAAATTGCAGTCCGATGAGATAACCAGCGGGAAAATTTGACAACTAAAAACATTACTAGCGCCACTCGCGGTTGATTCTTGATACCGAATAACCGGGCCGGAAAACACGACTCAAGGCATGTATACAAATACCGAATCCGGTAATTCATTTTTACATGAACCAAATTACCGTCTCGGTAAAAATCTGTTAAATTTGACTGAATTACCGAGCGGTAAAATTACTCGCAATTTAAAAGAATACCCTGAATACCCTGATTGTGTATGATTTTCGGTAATTATTGAAACTTTTGTAGTTTATTTTATTTTAGGACATTGTTTAAACAAAATATTAGTTGATATAATATATACGTCCCCACAATGTAGTTACAACAATAACCCCAAAATCGCGGTTTTGGCAGTTACGACAGTTTACCTCTGGGGTACAGATATTTACTGAGTCCTGAATATCAAAGTGAGTGGGGGTTGGGGGCTCACTGACGACCAAAATACAAAAGTGGCTCAAAATACGTTTTAAGAGCTCCAGAATGCGACAAACTGCATTTCAGAATTTCATGTGCAACATAGATCTTCTGTCACAAAATAAAGTGTCAGATCTAAACGACCATTTATACAGGAAATATTATTTACATGCCAAATTGTTACTTTTCATGGATTGATATATCAAACAAAGGCGTGTGACTGACGAACTAATATTGAAATCGAATCACAGATTTAGAGTATGCTTCAATTTGAAGCAAAGCAATGCCACCTCAGCCCAAACAAATTTGGCTAGAAATTTCTAAGAGAAAACAAATTCCAACCGAATACAAAATCTCGAGCCGGCAGTTTAAGAGCAAAAAGGGCATACCATTCGAGTGCATAATAAGTCTTATTATACGAGTTTCCAGTGGAGATATATTTTTTTAACAAATGAAGCTAAAAAAAGCTTTTTGTGTTCAAAGTCAGTTTGCTTTTTGCAAAGTATCTTGGTTTCTACATGGAAAGTATGAATGGGTAAAAATGTACAAATTCCAGAAGGAATAATTGGTGTTAATATTATTCCAGCGTAGTCCAAGTGGTAAAGTACTTGGCTCGTATTCCGGCGGTCGGTGGTTCAATTCCCGACTGTGGGACGCTGTGATTTCAAGTCCACTCAACGTGCTTTACAAAATGAGTAGTGATAGCTTGATGTTAACGACATCATCGGGGTAGATTGCTATCACGACCTCTGCGGTTGATGCATTGCAACGTAAAAACCTTACAAATGTTGTAATTCATCTATGGTTTGCAATCCATGTAAAAACTGTAGGTGCGAAGCAAGGAAGAAATTGTTATGAAACCTCGATTCAGGAGGCCCAGGCTCTTCGAGAGCTGCAGCGCCGACGATGATGTTGAATATTATTTACTCCACATATCTTTTAGAATTTCTCTATGATTGTGCACAATTTACACTATAAATTCGACGAATAAAAAAGTAGTCCATATAAATATATGAATTTTTATTTTACAAAATCGTAATTATCTCAATAACGGTAAAATGCAAAAATGTAGAGAATTTTAATATCTTCAATTATTTCTTTAACTGTTAGTTTTCAAATGGGGTTTTTCGGAAAACCGTTAATTTTCAAACAATTCGCAAAAATTTTTTTTTTTAATTTTTAATGAAAATACAGTGGTGGCTCGATAATTCGGACACCTGGTAATTCGGACACCCCAGTAATCCGGACAGAAAGTTTTTAACATTAAAGACTCTGTAATTCGGACATAAGACAAAAAGTCTGACCCAGTAATCCGGACGCTAGATAAAAAATCGCGTTTGAACCTGTCACATATATTTAACAAAGACTTCGCAATTAACGGTATAATACGAACACAAATACCTAAATGTATGTACGTAGAATTTGGTTATGTTTATTCAGTTTCCTTCATATTCTTGTTTAGAGTAAGTTGTTTTTTCAAGTGCTCTATTATAACATTTTGTTTAAAAAACTAGCTATGGTTCCAATAAATAAAATTAAACACAACTTTATAACAATAAAAGAGAAACTTGAAATTTTAAATAAATTAAAGAAGGGCAATAGTGTTAGAAAACTGGCACTAGAATATAATGTAGGGAAATCCACAATATCAGACATAAATAAAAACAAAAATAAAATTGAAAGGTAAGCCATTCTAGCTATAAATTGTTTTCAGTCATGTAAGATCTTTGGGATTTTTTAGCTACATCGCAAAAACAGAATCTGGTCCTGGGAAACGTAAAACCATGAAATCAGCTGAGTATACCGCAATGGAGGAAAAACTTTATAACTGGTTACAAAAGAAAAGGCTACAACACGTTCCTATATCTGCGCAACTTTTAGGTGCAAAAGCCAAGGAGTATTTTCGTGAGATATATGGTGAAACAAAAAGTTTTTACGCCAGTAAAGGATGGATTTATAAATTAAGATCTCGTTATGGAATCAAAACGTTACATATTGCTGGTGAAAAATTAAGTAGCGATTTCAATTCTGTGAAGCCGTTTCAGATTAAATTTAAAGAAAAAATAAGAGAAATGAACTTACAACTCGCCCAAATCTATAACGCTGATGAAACAGCTCTTTTTTGGCGAAAGTTACCAGAAAAAACCTTGGCATTACGTACTGAAAAATCTGCACCACGACGTAAAATAGGCAAAGAAAGAGTTACTCTTCTAGTTTGCGCGAATGCTACAGGCGAGCATCGACTAAAACTCCTTATGATAGGAAAAGCGAAAAACCCAAGGGTATTTAAGAAGCAA
Source organism: Chrysopilus asiliformis (assembly GCA_964034945.1). Taxonomy (NCBI): domain Eukaryota; kingdom Metazoa; phylum Arthropoda; class Insecta; order Diptera; family Rhagionidae; genus Chrysopilus; species Chrysopilus asiliformis. The sequence goes on along the minus strand of OZ035961.1, from coordinate 86,320,539 downwards.
AGCTTACCTCTAGAGTACACTCATAGTAAAAACGCGTGGATGACAGAATTTTTATTTAAAAATTGGTTTCATGGCTCATTCGTTAAACAAGTAAAATGTTACTTAAAAAAAGAGGGTTTGCCAGAAACAGCTTTACTGTTATTGGATAACGCAACATGCCATTCTCCGAAATCAGAGCTAACAAGTGATGATGGCAAAATTTGTGTGATGTTTTTGCCCCCGAACTGTACAGCCCTTATACAACCTATGGACCAGAACCCCATTCGTATTCTGAAACAGAACTATCGAAAGAGTTTTCTTTGCTATATTTTGGCAACTTTGGAAAATGATCTAATGAGCTGCCTTAAAAATTTCAATCTTAAGGATGTAACAATGCTTGCTGCGAATGCCTGGAATGCTGTAACAGAAAGTTCATTGAAGAAATGTTGGAATAAACTCTTATTTGACGATGAATGGGAATCTGATGATGAGTTGCCTCTTGCAACAGTTAAAGCTAATTTGAACATGGCCTCAAATGAATTAGTTAATTTGTTAGTGGAAATTGCGCCTGATGTATATCCGTTATCGGAAATTAATGAATGGGTATTAGATAGTTCCCTTGAAATGATGACTAGCGACGAAGGAGAAGCTAATTCGGTGGACACCAATTATGATAACAACTATGACAACACAAAAATTTCACACGGCGAGGCTATATCTGCCTTTAATACATGCATAAAATATGCTGAACAAAACGAGGCCAGTTCAAGTACCATATTGCTATTAAGTAACCAGAGGGAAGTCGCATTGCTAGCGCAAAAAAATATGCCTTCTCGGCAAACAAAAATAACCAATTTCTTCTTATAATTTATGTAATTTTGTTATTTTCATTGAATGAATTTATGTTTTTTACAATTACTTTTCCTGTGCTAATAAAATATGTGACAAACGTTCTTAACATCCAGTTCACTTCTTTTTTAAATCAAAAATTAGAATGGAAATATATAGGTTTCAGTAATTCGGACAAATCGATAATTCGGACAACGTCCGGTTTGCAATTGTCCGAATTATCGAGCCACCACTGTATCTTAATAACGGTAAAAGATAGCGGATAACAGTAAAAGACAAAATTATGGCAAATATTATTTTCTTCAATTCATCTCATATAATGAACCACCGAAAACCCATTACATAATGAAACAGCGGTATGTCTCGATACCGGTTTGAGATACCGAGTTCTAGAAAAAGATAAAAGTGTAAGGAATTATAAGACTAATGAACAACGCGTAGTTTCGGAGTAAACAGCAAAAAACCAAACTGTGATTTTTAAAAGGCCGCCACTTTAAATACTTCCGGTTAGCGGATTTCCACCAAAAGTTAGTAGGATGATACCATTCTAGGACCAAATATTCCTGTAAAATTTCATGTCCTTAGTTCTATTAAATTTTGAAAAATCTTGTACACACAGACTGACAGACAGAAAAATATTTATGTAATAATGTTTCAATCGACTCAGGAATGCTTGGGCAATGTTTTTTAGTCAGAATTAAGAGGTGGAAATTTTTCATGGACACAATATTTTAATATATTACGTATAAAAAAGTTAAAAAAAAATTACAAACTTTTTTTTTCAGCCGAAAATTTCCCACTAGGAGCCTGTTTCTAGTTTGGAATATATCTGACCACCATCAGAGTCTGATTTACTAGATTCTGCGCAGGCTAACAGGGTTTTTGTTGGTGCATAAGAACACGACTTGCGTACTTATACTCCAATTTGCTGTAAACTACATAAGAAAGCTAAATGCATTTATAGGATTTTGCATGTTTCAAACTGTGACAGAATTTTTTTTTAAAATACCTGTATTTGGGAAGCTGGTTTTACAAATTTAAATAATAAAAATATTTGAGGATTTAATTACGAATCACTTCACTTAAAATTGCCATACACATTAAAGAAAATCGTTTTTTTCAATTTTTTTTTCACGTAAAATTAACAAAATTAGCGAAACTATGAAAAAAAGAATTATTAGCACATCCGCAATTTAGCGTTAACTGAACATAACAAACTTCATTGATAAACTGAAAACAAAAGCCAATTGCAAATAGCATATTTTTACGAATCGTTTCTTTGCATAAACTTGAATTGAGATCAACTTACAAATATGGTAACTTGATTTGTTTACATTTTCAACAGAGGAAACTTGACAAGCATACCTCATGAAAATATTTGAGCGGGCGATATGCGATTTTTTCTAAACATAGGTTCGTCTTGACGATTGTTTTTTTTTTTTTAAAAAAGCCGTTTGATTAAATTTTTTTGTCTTTGTTCATGGCTCTACCAAATCAAATATTATACCATCACAATGGAAGAAGCAGTAGAAGTAATGAAATTAAAAGTTATAAAATATTGTGTACACACCTTTGACATAAATTTCCGAGGTTTTGTTAAAATTCTCAAAACGATTGATCGTCATAGTCGTTTACTTGTTAATATTCTGAATGGAGTAATAAATCAACTGAGTCTGATGTAGACAACAATTTCAAAAAATAAAAACTACTAGACTGACGATAAGTCTGTAACCGTGTAGTCTAACGAACTGATGAAAATTACTTTTGAGGCTCCATTTATCAGATCCTGGCGGACAAAATCATATGACAAACCGCATTTTGTATTTCGTCGATACTTTGTGGCAGTGAAAATTTGTAGTAGGGATAAAATAAGCTGCGTTTCTCCAGATAGTAAAAAAAACAGACCAATATAATCCCTACAGTACAATAATAGCACGGGCACATGACAAACATTACAGTGAAATAAATTACTATTAACATTTTTTTTTTGTATCAATGCGCCGCCGGAAAGATAGCCAACCAGCCAACGAAAAAACGGAAAAGGATCGCCCCTCCTGACGCCATACTGATAATTTGATGAGAAGGACATACACCTTGCCCAATAGAAAAGTAACAAGTAGTCCAATTGAACATGAAGGGGAACAATAATTGTGGCATAGAACGGAAAGTACTATCAACTCTCACCACCGCCGCCACGATGAAATAAAAATGCTATAGAAAGGAGTAGGCACTCGTAATTTGAATTTGAATCCCCCACAACAAAATGTTAAAATAGACATGAAAAAGTTTTGTGGTTTAATATGCTTGTCCCATAATTTTAAAACAACGCGAGGGGAATGAAACTATTAAAAATTGGAAGTTTTCTTGTACAAAAGTTTCTACCACGTCAGATCTATGAAGGATATATTAAAAATTTCATTATGAAGATGTAGAGTGGATCTTTGATTATGTATTCTGTTCCTGAGCGAATCAACTGATATTTCCCATTGTTAATTATTCAAATTCGATATTTTCCGTTGAGCTATTAGTAAATGACGTGCCAATTAGATATGGTCTAAAAAGAGCTACTTTGAAATTGTAAAGACACCGTAATTAACACGTAAGCGATACTTTCAGATGTTAGACTTGTTTAAAATAACTTCATAGGTAATTTGTGTTATTAACAATCGATCGATTGAAGTTCAGTTTTCAATACTCTCTTTTCCTTACTGGATTTAATTTTATTTATTTTTGTTTTCTATTAAAATGTAATTTACGTATTTTTGATATAATTGTTTCGGCAATTGCTAAAAATCAGGATTGTATTGTCAAATCATGCCACTGATTTGATTGCCTCTGAAATCTTAAAACTCCAGATTAAAAACATAATAAAAGCTACAATTTTTTCATTCGGGGAAAGCGAGCAATGGTTTGATTGTATCAAGTCTACAAAATTTATCAAATGCAGTGCAGCAAAGATCAGTAAAACACAGATTATTGTGATAATTATTGCCCAGTTGATATTAGGCTAGTTTAAATAAGCTAGTTAATGCTAATTCAAAGAGTAGGTGACATTGTACTAGGTATGTTCTAGTTGCCAGCTAGTGTCAATTAGCAACAAGCCAAATATCAACTGGACATAACTAGCGGCTGGCAACTAATTTAATGTCAATCCAACATAACAACTTAAATAAATAACTTATCGACTGTGTGTGAATTTGGCGTATGCACTGTGTAAGAGAATCAGAAACAAGATTTCTTTTAAATTAAGTATCCTTATTAAGGTAAGTGCACACGATATGATCACTGTTCATATTTCTGAACATACTCATATGTTGCTTATAAGCTTCAAATGCTCATATGTTCATACAATATATGAAAGGTGTTCACACGATATGAACATTTTGTCCCAAAGCTTCAAATTTTTAGGTGTGTTCATATGTGCTCAAATGCATTGTGTTCATATTTTTTCTGCGCGTATGAACCACTGTTCAGACGATATGATCGTTTTGTTCAAATTACAGATATGAACAATTTTTAAGAACATTTGAGCACACAACACAACAAATTACAAAACTGTCGAAAACTTTTTCTTTGTGTTATATGCCAGGAGCTTGGAGGCGAAGATCAAACTGGTCCGTATTTTAAAGTCCATGAACAGAAAAGTTCTAAATTCGAATCGAATTATTTTACCCTGAGTGGGGTTTGAACCACTGCTCATTGGATCACAAGGCAAGCACTTAGCTGACTGAGCCATCCACGCCACAAATCTAAAACCTACTAGACCCAAATAAAAACCAGAAAACATAAATTTACGTACAAATTTGACTCAAAATTTTACATTTGAACATGTTGAAAACTTAGCCCATGTTCAAATGTGACAGTGTGTTCATATCTGTGATCATACGTCCGAATTTTACAAACTGGGCTCATACGGTCCCAAAATAGTGTTCACACGGTATGAACAGGTCGTGTTCATACGTTTGCTCACGGCATGTTCAAATGTGTTCATATGCCTTGTGTTCATACGTATGAACACAAAAATATGGTGTTCAGACGATATGAACACGTTTGGGACACTTTTTTGCTCAAAAATATGAACAGTGATCATATCGTGTGCACTTAACTTTAGCAAATCATTTCTGAAGTGATTTTTTTCAAGGGCTTCGCATCTGAAATATTTGTTTCTCTCAAAACCTTTTCAATACGAGTACCCGATTGCACTCGGTGAATTATTGAATACAAATGATATTTTTAGTTGAAACAATAGGGATTTTTTTTGGAAAAATTGTTGGTAAGGAAACACCCAGTTTCGGTTCCGAGAATTCAATGTCGAACCATCATCAGACCAACACATTGAATCTCTGTTGGTGACTTGATCGCGAAGGATGCGGACTGGGGGAAGAGTTCAAATTTCTCTATCTAAGTCACATACGAATTAACTTTCTAATTGTGAATCATACTATAGAGCAGGCTTGTCCAACCTGCGGCCCAAGACATGTTTGCATGAGGCCCAACAAAAATTGATATATTTACAACTTTATGAATTAATGAAGTTTAAATTACTTAAAATTGTTAACTAAGTATGTATATATTCTACGTGTTTTACTAATCAGCTATATTTAGGGTTAGTATATTTTATTTGTGGCCCAATACAACTCGTCTTCTCCCAATGTGGTCCACGAAAGCTGAAAGGTTGGACACCCCTGCTATAGAGTAAAAGTTTATATCAAACTTGAACTTTGAGGAATTGATTTAAAAAAAAAAGATCGTAAAAATTTTCTGCGATCAAAACATGAGTTTCGTGGGTGAAAGACGAGATCTAGAATTTACATTTAGAATTTTAATTCTAGAACCAAGAAATGGCACATATCGACACCACTTTGCATGACTATGGTATCTTTCTCGAGCTGTCTTAAGTCTGATATTTTTGTAAGTACGAAAAAAACTTTAATATCGCGAAGGTTCTAGTTATATTTTGCAGATTTTGATAGAAAATTGTTCAATCTGCAATTGTGAATACTTTACATCTCAAAAAAGTTAGCGAGTTTTATTTTTCGGTAAATCACTACTTCAACATTGAAGAATGTTGTAAGTCAAGTTACAAAAGTCTTGCACGGAGGCGTCGATATGTATCTGCCACTAAATAAGACACACTTTTAGAGACAGTTTTTATTACTTTTTTGTTTAAAAAAAATGTGTTTAGAAGAAATAAAACTACGAAAAATTATTCGTAGCATGAAACTGAAAAAAAAAACAACCCAAAATGATTTTGTTCCAGAGAATATGTTACTATAAAATTAACTAGTATTCAAAACGCTGCCATTTCTACTTTTTCGTTCTTCTCCCAAGGGGGATTTGAAATCAACGGAAAATAAAAATTTCGTTCCCAACCTGGAGCATGGCCGAATTATACAAGGTCTGCTGGTTATTTTTTGACAGCCACCATTTTGCTACGTCATCGGCAAGAAATTCGTTGTAATGTTGATTGTGCGTACGGAGTTGTTTAGCTAGATGTTAGCTAGATTTGAGAATTAGGGAAAATTCCCATTGAGTCTTATAAGAATTTCTTGCCGATGACGCCAGAGCCAAGAAACACTGAGCTGTCAAACAGACCTTGTATAATTCGGCCATGACCTGGAGGGAGATTGAAAAATGTGCATAGATCGCTCGAGTACCGGCAAACTCAAATATTCTCTCTTTTCACAGTGGTCACACTTGCAAATCGTTTTCGTTCCCGAGAACGAGAGCCGGAAACCGTGGCAAAGGTTCCTGTCGCTGAGAGCGAAACTTTAAAGAGCGAAAAGAACGAAATAATAAAGTTTTGAACACTGGCTGTAACTCAAAGTCCTGTATTTAATTTCTTTATTACCTTTGAATTTTATTATGAACGCCTAAAGGTCGATTGAGGATGTGGGCCTTGGGAAAAGCGTAATGCATAAAAGGTCAGCTTGTGTATCAGATTCTTTTATATGGCATCACATCCCCAAGAGGGAGCTGCGTCACATCAATAGAAGTTTCGCAACTTTCGTCCCAGCTGCATTACTAGATTTGTAAGGTTACGGATTTTAGAGAAATGGTGTCATTAGTAAAGCAAGCAGTAATTATTACTGGTCAATTCGATAAAACCAGTTGAGTGGGCTTGAAGTAACAGTGTGTCGTTGTAACAAAAAAATGATTGATATTTTTAACAGTTCAGTCTCATTTGGGCCACCCAGTATTAAAAATCTAGCAAAGATCACTCCACTGAGAAAATTTTACAAACATTGTTAGTCGTATAAAAATTCCAGGTTAAGTTAAAAAATGTCGAGCTTGAAAAACTTTTACAGAAAATGTATGGTTAAAAAAATCAAATTAGAGCCAGCCAAAAGACAAATTACGAAATCGTCAAGGATTCGGTCAACATCAAAATAAAATCATTAGCAACATATTTTAGATTTCACCTACATTATCGAAATCTATTAACGAAAATAATTTTTTAAAAAGAAATCCAATCCTTAATAGTTCTACATTTTTTTTGGAATACGACTTACTGTTACTCAATACCAATTAATCAAATGTGCAGCATGTAAAGTTAATCATTTCCATAACCTCTTTTCTATTATCGAAAAAGGTAAGGAAAAAACGTTTTTCCCAATAAAATCAAGGTAAAAATGTACCCCCACAAGTGTAGTGCGAGACATAATAATATGAAAAAAGCATTTATGTATAAATTTCACCATACAACATATATGACAAAATATGACAATCTAATTTAAGGAAAATTTCGCTTTATACCCGCGATTACTTATTGGTGTTATTACATAGCATTACTAGTACAACTTCAACAATTGTGGTAAATGTTGTACACGGTATTGAATTTCCATACTTTAATGCTTGCATCAAGTCAACTAGAAAAAATGTGAAAGAGTAAGGATAGCCATACAAGGATAGCTTTTTGATTATTATTTCATCGGGGTAGTTTGTCAAAACAATGCGTCGTCATGACAATAAACGATGGCCGATTAAATACCGATTAATATTTGATGGCGTTAATTATAGTATGGCTTGGCATATTCTATCCTTCTGTACTAAAACTCCTTCAATGGCTCCTCGGAAAAAAAAGAATTTTTCTTCACTTTACCTATTTTTCTCGTAAGAATAGTTTTGATGGAGGTTCCCCCTTTCCATTGAGGCTCCCCTTACTTTTATGGTATGCTTTCTCAATCGATTTATGCCCTGAAAAGCTAGCAATGCAGAAACATCAAAGCAGTAAACGTTGTTTTTCCTAAAAAAAATAAAACACTGGGAAAAACCACAATCAACAAAATTCGTTTTGTTTAAAAAAACGAAAACCGTAAGCGTAGAAAAAAATAGCCCTTTTGGTTAAAGTCGAATGAACTTCGTTAAGGTCCGACTGTCCAGTGGCTTCGTTCGCCACTTGTGATGATTTTTTTTCCCCCTTTTCGATTTTCAAAATGAAATGCCCAAGCAATGTGATATGATGGATATATACTCGTATAAACCTGTATATGATTTTTCTTTTCATTTTTTCTAAGTTGGTAGCTTGGATGGCAAAGCTAAAAACGGCTATACAGCGTGATGTGTGGACGGACGGGAAAAAATACACTTCGAAAAGTTAATAACTAATGTAAAAATCGCGTGTTCGGCTCATGTCCATGAATTATTAAGGGCTTTCGATTTTTTCTAGTTTTTCTCTATATACATTTTCCTGAACGCTAGAAATTTTCTGTTGTTACATAATTTTATTACCTCTAAGGATTGACACTAACACATAAAGCTTCATGGATCCTGGTTTCTTCTTCTTTTTTTATTAAATGCAAATACTTAATGTTATATTTATTAGGAATTAGATTTCACTTAAATCGTCAAAAAAAAAATCTATCGTGATCTACAATCGGAAAAAGAATTGCTTTACAAATACAGATTAATTCACATGGTGAGAAATTTAATTTGTAGTTTTTTGGATTAAAAATTCTATTCGATAATAGAATTTGCAATTGGTTTAATTGATTCAATTTAAAACAAAAGCAAATGTATATAATTTCTGTTATCTTGCTGTTTTAAATGTTATTACTTTAAAAGGGTTACGTGTACATAGATAAAGCAAAACTAAATACATTCCAAAGTGTCAATTTTGATTCAACTGGGAATTGAACTAATTACATATAAAATAACAAACGATTCTTGATTATATATTTTTTAACTTATAGTACAGTTCTATAAGGAATGAAGGGATTTGTGTAGCAAGTAAATTACCCGAACCCAGTAATTTTTCACCTTTTTTATTTCGAGATCCTCTTTTTTATTTAGAGATATAAAAATACCGACGACATTCTTCTTCAACTGTAGTCGATCAACAATACGTTTTTTGTAAAACTACCTAAAGGTGCTGGTCCACATGAGAGTAAATACTCGAGTAACTCGCAAAAACTCTCGAGAGTTACTCGCAGGAGGTTGTCCATTTGAGAGTTAATTTCGGAGATTTTTCTATCGCGAGTTTCTAGCGGAAAGCACTTTCGCGAAAACTCTCTAGACCCTGTCCATTTGAGAGTGATGCACGATTGAAAGTGGAAAGTAATCGAAATGTCATCGCACTACAGGAAGGTTGCAGCAGTGATTATCCTAATTAATAATAAGAGACAAACAAAATCCGCCAAAAAAAGTGCTGGGTTAAGTCCTGGATTCACAGGAGAAATCTTTTGGGTGTCGAGAAAAATCTAATAAGAGAATTGCAAATTGAAGACGCGCAACCATTTAGAAATTTTTGTAGGGTAACAAGTTCGGAAATAGAGTTTTTAATTAAAATTGTCGGACCGGTTGTCGTCAAAAAAAAATACTAAAATGAGACAGGCAATATCTTGATTTTTTTGACATCTTGGTTTGGCGAGTTCTCGAGAGCTACTAGCGAAATTCAAACGCCGTTCGTATCTGGCGAGCTACTTCCCGAGAGTTCAGTGGGTGCGTGTCGACTAGAGAGTAGAACCACTTTTGAGAGTTCGCAGAAACTAGCTCGCGAGTTTCTGTCAGCGACTCTCAGAGACGTGTCCTTTTGCGAGTAGCTGCTATCGGGAATCTCGAGAGGTTCTCGCCGGCATTTACTCTCATGTGGACCGGCACCTTAAGAAAAAAGTGTAGCCAGAGATTTTTTTTAAACAATTTAACGGGAGTTGAAAGTATGGAACATAAATTCGCCGCAGATGAAAATTTCATCTTTAAAACTAAAGTACTACCCACCCAAAATTAGCGCCTAGTCGATTTTTTCACATTTTTCTCCGTAAAAAGACATTAGCTCGGTCATTTTCTTTATGTTCAATTTTTTAGTGAAAAATATTTCAGTTTTTAACAATTAAAATTCATTATAACGGTACACAACTCTTTTTAACCTTGATTTAATATTCACTGTTGCACAAATGTGAGATTTCAGCCTCATTTAATTGATTTTTCCCCATGATTTTATCGAAAAAAATTGCCCTAATTTATAATCGGATTTTATCAGAAAAGGAAAAAAGAAAATCTACAACTGCCAATTGTCAATACTCTATATGGAGACAGGAAAAAAAATTATTAAAAAAAAATCTTTATGTGCGAGAGGGGGAGGAAGTAGTGGTCCGATTAAATTTTGATGTATGGAAGGGTTATGTAAAATCATATTCTAAACACATAAATTTTTCGATATGACTTATCGTTTTCGAGAAAATGGCAAAATATAGGCCCTTATTATGATTGTCAATTCACAATTGATAGTTGATAATGATCAACTGAGTTGATACATCGATATTACGAATGTCAATCGGCGTCAACTTTGGTATCAAGCTATCAATAAAGTTGACACCGATTGACATTCGTAATACCGATGTACCATCTTAGTTGATAATTATCAACTATCAATTGTGAATTGACATTCATAATAAGGGCCATTGTTTCGTTTGTATGGGGGAGAGGGAAGAAATGGTCAAATTTTGCACGTTCAAGAACTTAATCTAGACATTTCAAGTCTCTAGCTCAAACCTCACGGAAGATATGGTGTTCACGGATAAACAGACGGACGAACATGAGGAAATCAAAATCTTTTGTCATCCCTAACACCCTGGTGTAGTTTATTTTTGTGTCCGATGATTGATTCGATGCGTTACAAACGGCATACTAAATCTAATATACTACTATATGATATATCATATAGAGTATAAAAAATAATTGTCACAAATCATATATTTTCATTGCCCAACCTGGAACTCTTTAGTCAAAATTCAAATTTATACAAAATTGAATATCCCCATGACTTAAGTTGTCTCAAATATAAAACAAATTTTCTTCTGTTTTTCCCTCACTTCTAAAAGTACTGCTTTTCTCTAACCCAATCTTCTTATTATCTCTTAAATAATTGCAAAAATTCCATGGAGTTGTCCTAGGAATTTTTACATGTTAGGAAAAGAAATAAACGTCGAAGCAAAGGCGAGTACCAAAAGCAAGTACTATTAGAAATCTTGGTTAACATTTACCACATGTTTCTCAACTTTTTATTTGGCCAACCAGTAGTGTTGACGAAATCTAAAGCCCAATCCCTTCTCCTTTTCGTCGCTAACCACCGACAGTGAAGTTACATGACCGATAATAATTTCAATAAATTCTAAAATAAAAACAAATAAAAAACAAACGAATTCCATAGACCACCAGAATATTCCACAAAAGCGATAAATACTGGCCTCATAAAATCTAAAACAGAGAAATCGCAAAATTCCATACACCAAAACAAATATAATTAAAGAATTCCTAGCAGTGAACGAAACATAACACCCATGCCGCAACAAAATAAAATAGGCAAAGAAAAGCTATAAAAAAATATTGATTCACGGCTTCTCACGGCATAAAATCAACTTGTGTTAAGACACGTTATGCTAAACCAATAGGGACCGGGCTTAAAAAAAGAGCTACAGAGGTTTCTTCTCGATTTGATGTGTGATACACGATCACATATCTTACATTTCATGATATATCGAAGAATATACATAATAAAGATATTACCACAAATTGTATAAGATTGAATGTTTCGATAGGTGCATTTGAAAAGACAAGTGGTTCACCTTGAGAAGGTAAATTAATAAATTTAATGTGGCATTAATTTGATCTGCGTAATTAATCTAAGGAGTCATCTGCGTAATTAATCTAATATGTCATTAGGATTTGTATATTTGATTGATTAAAATTTGGAAAAAATGCTTCCACCTGTGAAGTGAACAATTATTTTTTTATTATTAAATGCATTGGAATTTAATGTCATAATCATTTATTTGAGTTACCGTTGGAAAACACTTTTCAATTTTAATGACTTAATTTTTTTGTAATTTTATAAAAATGATTGCTTTACGACCACAATGTGTTAAATTATCAAGAAAATTTGAATTCATTTCCCGAAAGTTTATTTTACATTTCGAAGATTGTTCCCTTTTCAAGATTGTGAATGATTTTTTAAAAATGCAACGGCACTTAGTTTCTAATGCATTTGCACTCAAGGTTTTTGCTTGGACTAGCGCTGCTTTTTTTTAGAAAGATGTGAGTGAAGATGAAAGGAAAATACATCACATGAAATGTTGACGTATCGTCAACTTTTACACATGCAAAGCGTGTCTAGAAAATTTCTTCGAGTTCTAGTTTGCCATCCACTTACGTCAGTAAGTCGGCGGGAAAAGATTTCCCAAGTAAAAACTTGCAATTGCACAGCAGCAGTTGCCGTTCCTTTCATTCTACTCATCTTAACAGCGAGCACGACAATTTCAAGATGTGTGTCAAAAGTTGACCGATTTTAAAATTCAAGTGTAATCCGGCGCTTAAGGATATCCAGGTGGGTATGTAGTTTGGTCCTAGTTTGTGATAAACTTAAATACAGGTGCGCACTGCGATAGAAGACATATAGAATAATGCTAAAGTTGAAACCAGTACGGCAATGCGCGTCTTATTCGATGCGCACTATTATACTGGTTTTCGTGTGCTTCAAAAAATGCGAATTGTCACTTTAGCGTAATTTATTACATGCTTACTATTGCACTGTGCGCCTAGACTAAAAGAATGAAAACCCCATCCTTACTCAAATAGGATTTGAATGAATTTGCTAACTTGATCGGTCTGATAAAGTGTAAATTTTTTATTTTAACCAGTTAAGAGCATGTGAAAGACAAGGAAGTTTTATTTTAGGCATTAAAGGATTTTTATTTAACTTTTAAAACATTCAAACAAAAACATAGTAAAAGTGGATATTTCAGATTTCGTACCGAAGCTTAAAACAAAACAAATACAGTCCATTACTTGACACCGAAATGATTTTTTTGTACACATATTACAATTGCTTTTGAATATCAGGTAAACGATGAGATGTCTCAAAAATACCTTTCAAACGATTTTTATTAATCATTTCCACAAAACATTTAAAAGAATCAAGAACTCACTTCAAAAGAACGATTTTATTTCCTGTAATTCCAAGAATATGACTGATGTTTAAGATTCGGGATAAATTTCATGTCAAAAGTGACATAATTTATGCAAAATGATTAATAACAAAATGACAGCAATATTTCAGTGATGATTCAAGGTTAACCTTGATCTGTTAAAGGCAACAGATAGAGAAAAAAATGACATTCAAGCAATCCAATAAACGCTATATTGAATCAAACATAACCAAATCATTGCTAGAATTCAGATATAACCTTCACAAGTTGGCTTTTTTTAGCGACTAGGAAAAATTTGCACCTATTTTCTTATGACATAAATTCTCTCTTAATTAATATTGAATTGAAATAGAAAATATAGATCAATAAGTGAGGTATGTATTTCAAGTCTGCAATAGTTTTGCAAATTAAAATAATGGTAAACTGTTGCGAAATCTGCGGCTCACGTATAATGAAATGAGGTAAGGAATATATTATTCTTCCCACTTGAGATATAGTTGTATGTAGCTATTGTTTTTATACCCTAAATGATGAGATTGTATTTAGCAGGGGAGCGGAGTTATTACTTTTTGCTCGAAGTCGTTATAAAAGCCACGATCCCACAAAAAATTTTTTTTTAATTTCTGGAGAAAACACGGCGGAAAATTTAGGTTGATTTTCTTAACGTCACTTAACTCTTTAATTTCAATATTTTGCATTAACGTATTTAAAAAAACGATTTTTTAAACTTCTAGGTTGAGTTTTCCAACTTTTTAAGAGTTTAAATGTGCCTTTTTAAACCAATTTAGCTGAAAATTTAAACCTCAAAAGCTAAATTTTTCACTTTAAGACTAAATATTGTAATTTTTCAAAAATAACATTTCATGAACAAATAGTTTAGTTTCTGAACTAAAAATGTAACAACTAAACTGAAAAGACAAATTTTCAACTTCTAATAGTGTAGTTTTTGAACTAAAAAGTTTAAAAAATTGATTTCTTGTTACACAAAATTGTTAAATATCCTGAAATTGTTCGAAATGCTGCTTTGATTGCTACGGCATTGCGACCGTATCAATTGTCCGTAGAGTGGTTGTTTTCAGCACTCAAAATCTTAAAATCGGATTTAAGGGCAGGAGTGAAGCCGGACATGTTAGAAGCTATTAAGGACAAATTGCTGATAATTCGCTTTTCACACATTTTCAAAAATATTATGAAGTTATTTAGGGTCAAGGGGGGTAATTGTAAACGATTTTCACTTTTTGGATATTTTTTCAACTGTAATGGTTTTTTTTTAATTAAATCACTAACAGCGGAGTTTTGATATATTATGTTAAAATTTGTTGTCTATTTATTGCCCATTCCATGTGATTTCAAAATTATAGGCCCTTAATTTTTTACAAAATTGGATGTTTACTTTTACCCCTATATTTTTTTCAAATTTTTGGAAAATGGGGTAAATGTAAACACCTTTTTTGATTCTATGCCATATTGAAAGAAAAATCTCGGGGGGGGGGAAAGTAACCTAAACAGAAAACCAAACATTTATGATATATCATAACATTTATGATATTAGCCAATCTGACAATTATTGAAAACCCGTATGGTGATATTCGTATCAAAATTCGAACAGCTGTACCAAAATTTCATTTTTGTGTGTGATGACAGGATTTGGAGTTACAAACGGTAAGGCAAAGTTAATATACCCTTTGGTTTCACCATACGGGTATAAAAAGGGTGTTTACTTTTGCCCCAAGTTGTTCACATTAACCCCATTATAGTGTTTACATTTGGACATGAGGTTAAAAATTAGGGGGTAAATGTAAACAGACAATAACTTTTTACAGTTTGTTTATAGATAAAAATTAACATATATAACCGATCTCAAACAACTATAATGTTCGTATATAAAGTAAAACATACATACTTTCTTTTAAAAACCACTTCAAAAACTAATTCTTTTCACTCTTAGAAAAACTGAAATCACACTAAAAAGAAGCACTTTTTTTGACAGCTCATACACAACGAACCCTCTCTTAGATATATTGTGGCACGTGTCCGCAGTGAGATAAAAGATCAATTTTTAATATATTGTCTAGATAAGATAAGAAGGAATAGCAGTTTGGGGACAACCAATAGTGTTTACAATTACCCCTGTTTACATTTACCCACTTTGACCCTATATTATTAGCTTCTACAAAAATGAAGCATTTGTTTTCTAGTATCTTTGTTTTGGCCTCCTTGAAAAATTGAATTTTTCCTTATGTTCCTTAAAATAAATAAAAAATTCTCAAACACGAATTGTTTTCATTTCGTTTAAATTATCTCAGTTTCATTTTCATCTTAATAAAAAGCTTAGTTTTTTTTTTTACAATTTTGTATCTTAATAGAATATCTTTGAAGTTAAAGTCAGGGTCGGAGTCGGTCTTGAAAAATTTGCTGAGTTGGAGCTTTTACAGGAACGATTGCAAACATTTAGGATAAATGGGATACGCCACGCTAATGTTAGGGGTTTTGTGAATTTTTGTATCTAGTTTAGTATTACCAAAATGCCAGTTGCTTCAAACGCAAAAAATCAGTGCAATTTTCTCGAATATAATTATTTTATTCTTTAACACGTTCACGCCGGCGCTGTAATTCATGCTCTTCGCCCATTGGCGGCGGCGCTTAAATCTTTTCGCTCTATCGCGGACGGGAGCCAATCCAGGGTATTATGCAGCTTTGACAATCCAAGGGTAAAGGAATTTTTCCCGTGAAAATAGAATAGTGCTGAAATTTTTTCGAATTCGTATCTTTTTGTAAGTGTAAGTTGGTTTTTTCTTATTTTAATTTTCAGCTATATGGAAATTATTTCTACTTACTTAACACTTTGGCTCCCATGTCACCTGAAATCGAGTGACGGTTCTTTTGTCAGAGAATCAAATATTAAAATTGTGTCGAAACGAGAGCGTGACTCTCAGGTCTTCTTTTTCGACAGTCAAAGTGTTAAAGATCTAAATATTTGGTGTTACGTACCGTCTAATAGCACAATCAAATGCGGGCCACCGGTGGTACGCGCCGGCGTGAACGTGTTAAGCAAAGAAATTTAACTTTTTTATGCGCGTATAGAAAGAACTTTAAATGTTAAAAGCGGGAATCACGAAATTTCATCACACAGTGTATTCCGCAATTGTGTTTTTCCAATTCTAATTTTTTTACATAACCACGGCACGAAGCATCGAACGTGTCTAATTTTGTGATGGACGATTTCTTTTCGCTGTAAGTAGATCACATCGCGCATAACTCAAATGAAATGCTATATCTAAGATTTTGTCCAGATGGGGAAAAAATGCGTTATCAGATATTATCGAAGCGCGATTTTAATCGCCATGTGTGGGTTTTTTTGTTGGCTATATTAGCTTCGACGGAACAAGATAACAGCTGTGCTTATGTTACGCAAATTTCCATTTTTGCAATGCCCACCACCAGTGAAACGGAAAAGCAACCCAAGCATATCTACCTTTGGTGTTGTTTATGTGCGCCTGAGATGTCAACGACAAAAGATTTGATTTGACATGATCTTGAGTTTCGGATTTAATTTTCTATTGCTTTATTAACGAAATATTGATTTCTTAAGCACCACCGACAACTTTAATTATATAATTTAATCACACATTGTGTATTTTTGTAAAATGATCGGTGAGCAATGCCAAGGACATTTGTCAATTGTATGTACTTAGCGTTAGTATGTTTTTCTATTCGATAATTAATTATTTAATAAGAGTAGTACAAATACGTTTACCTTGAAATCAATTAAATTGTCAATAATCATATGGACTGCAAAAACATACAAAAATTTATATTTGCACAATCAGTAAAGTAATATTTACGATATTAAATCTTTACTGAAATGGAAAATATACTACAAATCAATGTATTGAGTGGTAAACTCTCAAACGCAGCTCAAAATAGTCATTCCAGTATAGATTTCTTCTTAAAATAGTAAAAATTCCACGTTTCAATTATTTATTTAAGATTACTATTTATGGTGACAACTTTTGCTGTTCAACTGAGGTAATCGTCCATCTTGGAGGTGAAAATAAACAACAAATGCACATGCTGTAATTGATCGTTGGGGATTCTTTTTATAACTTATGTCCAAATGCCTTATCGCGAGAAATTAGTTTCTATTTACAAAATATTTTGTATATACAGGGTGTTCCAATGGGTTGGACCGATATTAACAGAAAATAAGGCCATGTTATTTGTTAATTTTTTTAAATTTATTTATTGAATCATGTTATTTGCACATGACAACTATGTGTGGAAGATAATATCGCTCAAATGTTTGCCAAGGCTTCGGGGACACACCTCCATTCGATGGTCAAAATTTTTGATGACATTTTTTCATAATTGATCTTCGATCCCACGAATATGCCTTATTATCTCATCCCTCCGCTATTGAATTGTTGTTGTCAGTTGCGGTGAGGTTCAATTCCTCCGCGCAATGACGAATAGAAGTGCCTGGACTCTCGGCCACATTCTCGCGCACTGCAGCAATGTTTTCGGTTGAACGGCGTACACGAGCACACAATGATGTTTTCACATCTGCCACCGACCCAGTTTGTTTGAATTTTTTAACAATTTTTCCAATTGCACTCTCGGTTGGCCGATTATGCTGACCAAAAAAATCGCGAAGTGCGCGAAACGCATTTTTATTTGAACGCCCATTTTCGTAATAGGCTTCAATAACTTTACCACGTTTTTCGATTGTAAATCTTTCCATGGTTGAAATTACCAAATACTGAACTTGCCCAACCTGAAACAGATGTCAAAAATCATTAGACGTTTAAGCCTCCATCCCATTTAACATCGGTCCAAGCAATTGGAACACCCAATATATTCATTTGTCAGCGTTTGGTGATCGCGAAAATGAATCTGAAAGAAGATTTAACACACAAGAAAAGCTGCAACTACCACGGGCCAATCGTCAAGTATTCTATCTGAGGGCAGACATTTTTAAGAAAAAAAGCCATTTGTAGGGAAGGATTGGTCCGATTGGATTTTGATGTATGAAACAGTTATGTAAAATAATATTATTATTGTTTGTGCATTTACTATTGCAAAATGCGAATGGTTTTCGACTGTGATTCAAATGAAATGAACATTTGTTTTGTTTTTAGCTTTGCCTTTATCAGTCGTGAAAGTTTTTTCTGTTAAACCTGAATTAGGTCCAGTGCAACTGTGGCACTGTGTTATCACCGTGAAGGTTCATCAAAACAAACAAAACAAATGTTCATTTCATTTGAATCACAGTCGAAAACCATTCGCATTTTGCAATAGTAAATGCACAAACAATAATAATAATTCTCGAGCCGGAGATTTTCTAAAATAATTCGCATAGCCGAATTGATTCGGATGGTGAATATATAAACTTCTTGTAAGTTCCTATGATCCATCCAATAAACAATTTCTGTAATAGAGAGCAGGAGGAGTTGACACTACTCTGTCTGACGAGGGCTTCGTCACTCCCCTGAGCCCGAAACAAACATGAACCTTCACGGTGATAACACAGTGCCACAGTTGCACTGGACCTAATTCAGGTTTAACAGAAAAAACTTTCACGACTGATAAAGGCAAAGCTAAAAACAAAACAAATGTTCATTTCATTAAAATAATATTCTAAACACATCTCATCTTTATAATTTTTTCGATATTGTGCACCATTTTTCGAGAAAATAGAAAAAAGTATTCAATTTGTATGGAGAAGGGGGAGGGAGGATTGGTGCGATTGAATTTTAATGTTTAGATAAGTGATATAAAATCATATTTCAAACACATTTTATCTTTATAAATTTTTCAATACGACTTACCGTTTTCGAGAAAATTGTGAAAAACTGTTGCGAGGGAGTGGGGACAGAATGGTCCGATTTGGTACGTCCAACAACTTAGTCTTGCCATTTACGAGAAACGCTATTACACAAAATTTCAATCCTTTCGAAAATTATGATGTTCACAGACGGACAGATAGACAGAAGGGTGGACAAATTTTTTTGTCATTGCAAACATTCTGGTGTACTTGTTTTATATTATACATCATTTAGAGTATAAAAAGGAGGACACTTTGTCCGCAAGTTGAAACATTTATCATTCTCTGAATTTACTTTCGAATGAAACGCCCAGAAGAACGATTCATTTTTTGCATCAAAAATGAATATTTGGGTTTACTGGGAAGAGCGTTCTAGTTCGTTGTACGAATACAAGAAAATTTTACCTCTTATTTACAGTCCCTTAATCAAATGGAATTAGAATCCTTTGAATTGTCCATACCATTATATTGTGATATAAACGAGATGCCACACTGGCATCAGCTACTGATAACGATCTGATCCCGATATCGCTGCTGTGTATAACTTTATGGGAGATGACTAATTGAAGCTGACGCGTTACTGATACAGAAGCGATAATTTACAACTGATAAATGACAATCGTGTTCGCATCAGTTGATAGTATTACCATCATAGTGCATAAAAATGAGGTTAGATACGATAATAGTTCCCAATTTTTGTATTTCAGCTATACTTGTTACAGAAATGAAAATGTACCCATATTTATTGTTAGTATGGCATCTCGTCAAGGTAGGTATGGGTAATAGGGCCTAGGTCAGGTATGTGTAGAAATGATCTTTGACTCAACAACTCTAGGTATGTGTAGAAATGATCTTTGACTCAACAACTCATTAATCCTTTCAGAATGTGATCTGACATTAGGGAATTGTTTTTTTTTATAAAAATGACTCGAAGTAAAAAACAAATTTTTAGTGTTTTTTTCAGCAGGTCATTTAATATGTAGTTATATGAATAGCTTAACTACCTCACATGCTGTAGATCTTATTAAAAATTGATTGTGTTTTATTTTTAATTTATTTACTAATCCATATCTCTAATAAGGCACACCAAAATTCAACTCTATAATTTAATCAACTCCATAATTTAACCAAAAAACACATCATGCAGGAAAATATTTGTTTTATTATAAAATATTATATTTAATTATTTCAACAAGGTTTTACAGCTTAAATAAATCAGAATATAGTGGAATAGGTAAAGTTGAATGTTTAATTTGAATTGTTTACTCAAAAATATTGATACCTTTAAAAAAAATTCTCTTTAATTACGCTTCAACTAAGTGGGCATTATTAGATGCACGTGTTCCTAATTAAGCCCAGAGCAAGTGTTTTATTTTGATTAAAAAAACATAGAAAACCAGTATTTTTTTACCGTTTAAAAACGTAAGTATGTTGACTTAACGTTCAATCACGGATATAAAGATTCCAAGAAACCTATAAGTTATGAATCTTTAAAATAAGGTAGTCTTTGTTCCCTTCACTTTCCCTATAAGTTTTACTGTATTTTTAAAATATAATAACTAAATTTTAAATGATTAAAACAGAAAAAGACATCTTGTGATAAACAGAAGCTGTGTGCAGTCATCTAAATAATGTTTTTAAGAATTCCTTATGACTGCTCCGATCTACTAATAATACGATCAACGAAACATCAAATACCGACTAGTTGAGTTCAAATCTACGACATAATAAAACAAGTTCGATTGAAACGCATTTATAGCAACAAGCCTCTTTACAATTTCAAATATTTTTCAGCAAAGTGTTGGCTTTTTGCATCTTCGGATTAAAGATTTCACTGAAAATATTTATTTTCTCGCATCACAGGCCAAATTCGCTTGTATAGGTTATGATTTTCTTTGAACATAAATTAAGTGACGACGAGAAATGTGTGATAGCACAAATCGCGTCTGCGTCTTCTGAGGCCACAAATAAAACAGAAGCGACCGGTATTAGGATGAGCTCATACTTTTCCATCGGCGGAATCGTCACTTCGTCGAAGGAACAATAAAAGACGCCAAGCGCAACTGCTAATATTACAAAAGAATCAAATAGAAAATCTATTTTTCGGGAAAATAATGGGTTTTTTCGCCTTAGCGCTTCGAGAATTAATCTGTTTGCATTTCAATTGTGGTGCTGTTTTCCACTGAGAAACTTTTCGTTCGAGATAACAGGAAGTTGGCAAGCTAGGGAATGATGGCGCGCACTCGGTAAAAATATGCGAAGGCTTCTCTGCGATCGGAAATCTGTCCAATCGACCATCCTTCGAAAATCTCCAGCGAAACACTTCTTTTTCAATCGACACTACGGAATTAAAGTGTTCTGACACATGAAAAAGACATTTTCTACGAGTTAAGCCAAGCAACGCCTATCGTAAAATGGAATCGAAGTGATAAGCCGGCATATAATTGGAAACCACATTTTTTCGCGCCGCAGCTACAGCTAATTAAATATTATGTAAAATCGAATTTCTTGCTAATAAAACGCTTTTGAAATAATACATCTGGCTTAACTTGAGATATTTCACTTTCTTTGATTGGAAATCTTTTGTTTGCTGAAATCAATTTTTGCAGCCTCCATATTTGTGTGCGAAAAAAAATTCCGACTGATTTTACGTCAAGATTTATGGGTAAAATAAACAATATACTTACAGATTTTTGTTCGGGTGAATAAAAGAACACTGAATTAATCGAATTACAAGAACTTTGTAAATTTTCTCTGAATTCCTAATCACTTAATTTAACACACGCTGTGAAACTTCGCACAACACAAAAAATCGTCTCGAGAAAATGGACGCCCAGAACGAGTGGTGCGAGATAGGCCAGAAAAAACAACAACTCCGTACCACATACGGTAAAGTTTTGAGAAAGTTCAGAAACATAAAGTCGCGTCTCTATAATATTCGGAGCATGGGTATATAGTACCATCTTGACACAGTAGCGTCTGTTTTCCTTATCTCTATTATTAGTGTTTTCTTTGATATATGGGCGCCAAAAACAAATTATCCGACCAATTTTCATAACACACGACTAGATAGCCTGTCATTCAGAAAAAGCACTTTCAAAATATCAACAAACCTGCAAAATTGACGCCAAAACAATTGAAAATTTTAAGCCTGTCTCGCGCGCTACGCGGCGCGGCGCGCTGCGCGGCGCGGCGCGCTGACAGATAATAGTGGAACCTACAGGTTTATATGAGTTGGTCTATAATTGTGCGCTGATCAACCGCGGGAGGCGCGCCGCTTTGAGTAGGTCTACTTTCTACTTTCAGACGCGGTTGGAAGCGGTGACATAACAGAGATGTCACAAGTGGTGACTTATGGTAATTAAATATGAATTCGGGATGCTCGGTACGTTATGTCTGTAATTGGGGTTTAGGAAATGTCTGCGGCTGTCGCCCTGCAGCGCCGCTCCGCGTTGCGCGTTGTTGCGGGACAGGCTTAAAGCTAGAACCTGAATCGTACGTCGATGCGTCCGTCATGCGTCCGTCACGTTGACAGTTCGAGTAAAATCAACGGGCTGCTATGAGTACTCCCGTAATAATACGTTTTCCGATGCGGCAACCGCATAGAGTAGGTCGAATTTCTACTTTTACATGCGGCAACGCACGGAAATGTCATTTCGCAAAAAAGTTTGGTTATGATTTAAGCAATTTAAGTATGGAACAAATTGAAAGTAATTGTTTCGATGATAAACTAATAGAAGAAGTGCAAAACAATGAATTAACTCCAGATTCGTTGCCGTACCCAACTGCCACCGCATCGAACTGTCAACCGGACGCACGCATGACACACGCATCGACGTACGATTCAGGTTCTAGCTTTAACTCCAGATTCGTTACCGTACCCAACTGTCACTGCATAAAACTGTCAACCGGACGGACGCATGACGGACGCATCGACGTACGATTCAGGTTCTACCTTAAATTCATTGATTGTATTCATGCTTGGAGAGCCAATAATTTATACTAGAGAGCCTACAATCTAGAGAGTGGACCATGGGACATATAAAAATGGCCGCAGGACTGAAAAACGAGCCCGATAAATTTTATTCGTGGTTTCAAATAATTGCCAAAATAACTAGAATCGGTTAATATTAGTAAAAAATTTCTGAGGTATCAAAAAAATTGGAAAGTTGTAGTTGTTTTGATAAATTGAAAAATTCTGGAAGAAAAAACTGTTCTAACTTGCCTAATAGACTGTCCTAATTGAAGTTAATAGACTGTTCTACTCTGTTCTGCAATTTAATCATAGCACAATCGAAAGCGGTATATTGTAATTTTTCGTTGCTTGTGTAAATTAGTTTCAAACGAGCAATTAAAGCACTTTATGTTTGCTAGAATCAAACTGCACTAAATTTTACACGATTTCACAATACAAAACCTGAGTAGCAACAAGCTTATCATCGAAAATCAAGAGGTCAACGATCTCACAGTTGCAAGTCTTCGTTCAGTCTGACCTCCATGTTCCGTTCATTCTTCGTGAAGCGATCGAAGCGCCAATGACTATTTAACGAAGATATGTTGCAACGCATCGAATGTATGGAAAAGTGAACCAATGTTCCTTTGTAGTAGTATAAGTTATTTGATTAGACCATATAGCCTTGAAAACAAATGAAAAACATTCCATTGAATGTATTATGTATTCCTTTTTGAGACAAGCACGGAACACGTACCTAAAACCAGATTGGTAACAAACGTAAAGAGAGACTTTATTTTAGAGAGCGGACAACAGCACTTAATAGACTATCCTACTGAGTAGGGCCGTCTATTAACTCTAATTAGAACAGTCTATTAGGAAAGTCCAGATTAGAAAAGTCTGTAAACAATTTTTCAATTTATTAAAACAACTACGACTTTCCAATTTCTTTTTAATACCTCAGACTATATCAACCGATTTCGGTTATTTTGGTAATTATTTGTAACATCGAAGCAAATTTTTGAAGTTTTTCGGGTGTGTTTTTTGCTTGACGGCCATTTTTACGCGTCCCATTGCCCACCCTCTAGATCAGACGTGGGCAAGAGAAAATAAAAACGGGCCAAACATATACCAACAAGCCAAAATATACTTCAGAAAATCGAGTACACTGCGAGAAAATGTCTTTAAACTGACTACAAACGAACCTTTTTTTATTGCTTTCGAATTACATGAATTAGTTTTCTGCTCTGGTATAACATTAGCAGTGCATGTAGTTTTCTTTAGAAAGTCTTCTTTTAATTTTGCAAAAATCAATTTTCTGCTTTCACCATCAAAATCAAAATCGCTTTTGTGCTTGGCTACTTATTTTTTGATGTGGGAAAGCTTAAGAAAACAAACGAAGCACTGTACCAAGCAGGGATTTCTACAAAAACAATATCCTCCTCCCATTGATCTTTAAAGTTTCTATTATTATAGAAACGCTTCATATTTGTTTCAGTGTATATGCGCAAATAACAAGCAACACCACCTACTGAGTGGAGTGCCTGATAGCGAATGACATGAAAACAACTCAGACCGACCGATGGCTGTCATCGCTGCGAAAGTATAGAGGTACAAGCACTGTATAAGCATGTTGGTGGATTTGGCCCAGTTGCGAATGAATTTGGCCCAGTTGCAAGTGTATTATTTCGGTTTTCTCAAACTGGGCCAAATGGGCCAAAAAGACCACACTTTGTCCATGGCTGCTCTAGATTATAGGCTCTCTACAAACGTATAGAGCATCTTCGCTTGTATCTAAATACATGTTGCTTATATGTCTGGAATAGATTTAGAAATGGTTCGTGCATTGGATAAATATGTAATGGTTCTGGGTTTTTCTGACCGCCAGTACAAGTTACCCGCTGAAATTCCGCAAATGTGAATTTAGTTAACTTAATACAAAGTGGAGGCGCATGCATAAAATTAGTGTTGGGAATTGCCAGTTTAGACTCAAACCATATATTTTAATGAACATGGTATTTGTGCATCTCTGTCTGTTCTGTGTATAATTGTATTTATCCAACTCATTCCAAACAGATTAAAGACATGTTATTACTAACGCCAGCTTCAAAGGATTCTTCCATTCACATTGGAGTATACTCCTGGAGTAAAACATAACCTGGGAAATATGGTTTTCGGTTGTTGCAATCTATTGGAAATGGTAATACAATCCATCTGGCGGTAAAAGAGTTTATTTTACTCCTAAAGTGCCCGTGCTATTCAAAAGAGTACGGTTCGGTGTTTTTTGGAGTAAAAACTTTGTTAGATTTACTCCAGGAGTATATTCCAATGGAATACACTCAATAATGGCCGCGTTCAGACGCAGTGGAAACTGGTTGACTTCACCAAGTTTCCACTCGATTTTACGGGTCAGACGCTATCGGGTGTATGCGGGGAATTCACTTGCTGGCTAGGCCGGGTGAACTTGGTTGAAAACACATACACACATAGAGTTCAATGGTGGGGGTTCACAAAATTTTTCTTGCTACACGCACACATTGACACAGCATGTGTAAATACACTGCAGCGCCAAAGTTGAAAAACACTACGTGAGAACGCAAGCAGAGTTTTTCACCCAGAGTAACTCGGTTGATTTCACCTACGTGAGAACGCGGCCAATAGAAGATTCATTGAAATATTAGTAGTAACGATAGTTTCACTGGATGGATTAGTCAATGGACAACCCTGAAGTTGACAATCCTGTGTGAAGAAAAGTCGCTTGGTTAGTTCGCCAGAAAAATCGGGAGGTGGTGAGAGCGTGGAGCACGCAATTGAAGAAAATAAATAAGAAAATCAAAGAGGTTTGGGCAGCGAACAAAATTAAGTTCAATATTTCCAGCTCCAGCTAACTCTATGTCGAAGTGTTTAATATTTGTATAGTTTTTATGATCAACTCAGCGAAACAGCAACAAAAAAAAGTCATCACAGTGAGAAAAATTTAGAAAATCGCAGAAAAAGTGTTAAAAAGTAGTTCGCCGTTTTGTGTTCATCTCAATTAAAAGTGTCCAAATTAGCTTCGAAGCATAAAAATAAGAATTCAGTGTTGGAAAAGTGTTAAAATGTTTGCCAAGTGTTTTCCCGTCAAGTGATTTGTGCGGGGAGTTTTCCGTTTTCAGCTCATTTTGTGGATTAGCTGGCAGAGAAGTTTTCATTCATCGGGCGGTAACCACTTTTCAAGTGGGTAAACAGCAAAAATTTTGCACGGCAAAGAAACTAATCGTCCTCGTCGGGAAAAGCAGAATTTTCTCGGACGCAAGATGTCGACGCGATCCCAGTTGACAAAAGATTTGAATGGTGAGTTTAGTTGGGATTTTTAAGCAACTTCACTTTACTGAGATCTATTGGGAGGGTGTTTTCAGTTTGGGTGGTGTGCGTGCAACCAACAACAAAAACAAGAGATTTCTTGGCCGCAATCCACCCCCTTTTGTGTTGTCTCGGGAATGGTTTTATGCGACGACCTTCCCTTGTTCGGCTTGAAATCTCATCACATCTCATTCGAATTGGCGACGAAAATCAGCCACAGAGACACGGGGTTCGCGCCCCATTGCGTATGCGTGGGACCCAGAATCTTCTTGTGTTGGTGATTATGGGCTCAATCCTGGTGTTTCGGTTTCGATGTTGGCTGGTCAGGTCCATGAAATTGCCATCACCGACACGACAACAAAATGCACCAAAACCGAATGGGGGAAGGTCACGGGGAAAGCGAGTTCAAATGAGTTACGGGAAATTATTCCGTCTGTGGAAGTGCCAGACGGTTTCTTAAATCTATTTAATGCTTTTATGGCCATAATCACACCTTATAGCATCCTCAAAACATCCCTAAACCAACCGCGTCCCTTAAAAACAAATCCCACAAAGGTCATTGATCATGTCATTCGCTACCTCTTCTCTTCCGGCTTCATATTCACAGTCTGGATGTGATTCTGGGCAAGAAACGTCAAAATATATCTACTTCGACTGTCAACAAACAGCTCCTTTTTTGGGAATCTAAATTGACTGCGTGCTGGTGGTTTACAACCATACATACTATCTTGGAGCCCCGGAGGACTACACACAACCCTCCTTGCTTCTTTTTACAGAAGCGACCGAAGCAAACATTATTTGAGCGCATGATCCTGACTGACTTCCTTCCCTTGTTTTGTTGTTCACATCCATCCAGCTACCCGTCATCTTTCCATCTATTCGGCCAGCCATCCATCCTTGTCCTTGGTAAGATATCACTAAAAATCTGTAGTAGAAATGGGGACCCGAAATAGTCACGGACTTCTGGTAAAACGCCGGCTCATTTATTGGCATTCGCTTTGTTTCTGGGTGTTTGAAGCACTCATCGCGAGGTTGAATTCAAGAAAAATGAATCCCTAAATACTTATCTTGCCTACTTCTCTGCTGCATTTCAAAGACTAGGCTATACTATGTAGAAAGGCAACTGCGAACAACATTTCTAAGCCCACTTCCAGGAATTATGCTTTTTTTTTTGCTGTCGGGTGTGTGTGAATCAATTCCTGGGTAATTCCTGTTGTATTGGGAATTTCTTATTGGATTTTTACTAAATGAGTTATTGTTGTTAATGCTTTCAAAAGGAATCAATCGTAGAATGGGAATTAGAAAAGAAAATGTGTCTGAAATTATCACATATACTTGAATGGAATTAGGCGTATTGAATGTGAAGTATCCTTAAGTATAGTTGAGCACCGTCTAGAAAGTTGGCTGTGTTTCTTGAAGAAATTAGAAATCCATAACACTATAATGGAGAATCAACAACTAGCAAACGTATTTAGTGTATACGTCAATTTTTTTTGGGCATGCATACAAATTTGAATAGTCTACGTTCGGGGAGAGTGTGGCGGCATCATTAAACATAAGGCCTTAATACAAGGAAAATAGGAAATTTAATTAAAAAAGTTTTTTTTTTGACAATTGCTTAAATTTGTAATCCAAATTTATTCAATTGTAAATTTTATTATTACAATTGAATAAATTTGTGTTACAATTTTAAAATTTCGATTTTTTCGAGGTTTTTTTTAAGAGTTGTGGGAAATTTAAGGCATTTTAATTTTTATACCCGTATGGTGAAACCAAAGGGTATATTAACTTTGCCTTACCGTTTGTAACGCCAAGATTCCGTCATCGCACAAAAAAATGAATTACACCAGTGTGTTTAGAATGATAAAAATAATTAATTTCTGCATGTCCGTCCGTCTGTCCGTCTGTCTGTCTGTCCGTCTGTCTGTCCGTCTGTCTGTCTGTCCGTCTGTCTGTGGCGCGGATTGCGGGCGCACGGATTGAGCTAGAGACTTGAAATTTTGCGTGGATCCGTTTTTCGTAAAATGCGAGGCTAAGTTCGTTAATGGGCAAAAACGGACCATTAGGGGGAGTACCCCCCATACGAACGAAATCGTTTTTTGTGAATACCTCAAAAACGGTGCCTCTTATCAAAAAAGTACAGGAACGAAAATTATTTAGGATATGATTCTACATAAAACTCCCATACATCAAAATCCAATTGGAATAAATTTTAAAAAATCTTATTGGAAAGTTTGACTTCAAAGTGGAATTTTGGTATAACTGTTCGAATTTTGATACGAATATCACCATACGGGTCTCCAATGATTGCCAGATTGGCAATTATAGCTTTTGTTATGTTTATTTTTAACATGAATTGAAGACCTCGGTGCAAAAAGCGGTCATCTCCACTTTTTGACGAAAATGAATTATTGATGCCGAATGCAAGAATAAACGAATGCGCACATTTGGCTGCAAACACCATACTTATTGGAGGCCTGTGTAAAAATATATTAAAGAAAAGTAGACGACTGAAGGCATTGTTTCATATAATTTGACGCAGATTTTTTTAAAATTTAATTTTTTTTTTTTTTTTTAGTTTTGTTTTGTTAAATTGAATATATTTTTATTTGTTTATTTTTAAAGGCTATTAAACATATTTTGGACTGTATTTTGTAGTCATAAATGAATTTTGAAATCCACTGATGTCCTCTTGGGTGCAAGAAACAGCTATCTCCAAAACTTAAAATGTCTATAACTTTTTCAAAATAAAAAATATATAGATTTATTTCAAATTAAAATGATGTAAGAATACATGCTTGATTTAAATTGTAATTTGTTAACTTTGTCCTAGAGTAAAAATTTCTCGTTAATATGTTTTTTGTCTCTCCTGAAAATTTTGAAAAAGTGGAGATGACCGCTTTTTGAACCGAGGTCTTCAATTGTTCCTCGTGGAAAACCTCACTAACCCGGCCTTTACAGGTGACTGTAAAGTCTGTCAGTAGCACAGAATCCAAATGTCAATTTACTGACAACGAATTAGAAGACATTTAGCGAACTGGCAGTCAGTTCATTTTCAAAATGACTTCGTTTGTAACACTACAGTCCCCCGTATTCCAGAGGCATGAATTTTGCTCGTATGCTTCATTATTTTAATTATCTCGTTCCTAGTTAGTCTTCTTTCGCCAGTCTGAGAGTTCTAAAAGTTAAAATCTGAATTAAAACAAGTGGATTCATAATAATTTAATAGATTTACCTCAAATTCTTAATTTTCCGCCATCTTCAAAGTCTGAAATGTCAAATTACTGGCATGTCTGTACTGACTACAAAAATGTCCCGTCAGTACAGACTTGTCAGTGCCAGTAAGCGTTTACACGGGACTGTGTCAGTGACTGTGTCAGCTCTACAGACGCGTGTAAAGGCTGTGTAAAAGATGAGAGTGCAGAAAGTAAAGAAATTATTATATGCTACTATGGATAATTTCTGCATTTTGATAAAATTGCAAATTTTTCACCAAAAGAGAGCAATTCAAACACAATTAACCTAACCAAACAATTCAACTGTTATTCGATGTCGTCGCGACAAAAGTTCAATTTTTCAAACTTTGGTGGCGTTGTCGTGTCGCTGTCGTCGCAATGTAACTCAGGCTTTAATGTCAAATATCGAATGTTTAGCAAACACAACATGTTTGGCAAACATGCAGTTGTCAAAATTTCAGCTCGTGAGACAAACAAAAACTATAGTTTTTAAATTTGAAAAATTTAAAGAACATTAAAAAATCTCGCTTAAAACATTTCACAAAACGTAATCGCTTACTTTTTAAAAATTTAAGCCTACAAAATTCAAATGAAAATAAGGGGCTAATATTCCCTAGATACTCAATTTGAATGACTAAATAATTTTTGTTATTACAAAGAAGAATTTTTTTTTATTTGGGCCGACCTAATTAACTTAATGAATAACTGGCCAGTCATCAAAAGTAACCCCTGAATTATATTATCCCGAAATTACAGCCTATTAAGCTGACCTACACTAATAATTTTTGCAAAGCTTTTTTTTTCACTTTTCGGGGAGTGGTTTTACTTTGAAGTTATAGGCAAATTAAAACCTATTGCAAATGGTTTGGAATTCCGTCCTATGAGTTGGCATTGATTTTCGGTAACCTCAACCCCTTTGTGCCTGCTATGAGGGGAGTATTTTACGTGATGTCGTTTGCAAACGGAAATATTTCTTATTGTCCCTTGCAGAGAAATGCGTCACTCAAAACTTTCCAAATTAAAAAAAAAGGCAAGTGGATCTGATGATGAAGATGACTTAATCATAGTTGGATGACGGGAAATGATCGCAATTAATTTCAATATTTATACTTTTAAGTGTTCCTAATCAGTAATCTCAAAACTAGGTATCTAAATTGCATTTTAATTAATAATTAATCACGCGTCCATTCAAACGTTTGTGAAGTCATTCAATGATGTTTGAAATTTGTTGGTTTCTCTTTGTTGACAAACAAAACGAGAACAGCGATACGATATTCAATTCTCGTGAATTTTCTGACTCAGAAATCAGGAATTTGCATATGTTTTATTTGCTAAATCTTTTTTTTTTGTTGCCATCTGATTGCCGGCAAATCTTTATCCAATCACGATTTTTACTATGCCAGACATGTCTTCCAGTTTCTTGTGG
This sequence comes from Chrysopilus asiliformis, assembly GCA_964034945.1. Classification (NCBI taxonomy): domain Eukaryota; kingdom Metazoa; phylum Arthropoda; class Insecta; order Diptera; family Rhagionidae; genus Chrysopilus; species Chrysopilus asiliformis. The sequence continues at coordinate 86,289,509 of OZ035961.1, read as the reverse complement.
AAATATTTCCGATTACATTTTAATCAAACATTCGGCAATCGCAGAGATGACTACTTCATCGCACACCACAGTAGACTTCACTTCACCGCATGAATCTTGAAAGCTCGCTCGAAATCGCGAACTTGAACCCTAATTTTTTTTGTGAGCGATGATGGTCTATCGAATGTGTGTCTGCCATGCGATTGCCATTAATCTTCATAATTCGTGCAGTTCTAGCGTTTTGGTAATTCCCGGAATAATGGACGTAGGGCAAACCCATTAATTGCACCTTTGAAAGCGAGCAAAAAAAAAAACGTCCGAAAGTATTGGGAGAGATAGACGTAAAATGTTTTTATTTTTGAGGCTCCGAGTTGGGTTGGACAAGCCCAAATGGCAGACAGACACAACACTTGCAGAAATTGCTGTGTGAATTTTACTATTTAGAAATTTCATATGGAAAAGGATTGTGAGGGAATCCGCATTCAAACGTGTTATAAATGACTGTATCTGCTGGCGAGGAAGTAAAATGTTTGAATTTGCGTAAATTCCTTTGTATAAATCTGGATTGGAATTCCGTAGCTTGTTTCAAGCGTTTGTTTCGAGTTAGAAGAAGCAAAGGTATTCGCTATCCCTGTTTCGCCCTGTAATTTTTTTTGGTCGAAACCGAGATAGCGAATACCACTGCTTCTTCTAACTCGAAACAAACGCTTGAAACAAGTTACGGAATACCACTCCTGATTTTTGGATGAATTTTCGAGCCTGCAAAGCTAGCTTTAAATGTAGACGTTGTTTCAGATAATGGAAAAACTCAGCATAGATTTCTTGTTTTCAGTAACAATTGATAAAATACTGTTTATCAAAAATATTATACTGCATCTGACGAAGGCCTACAGCTGCTGAATTAAAAGCAGGGCCCTAGGTGTCTAATTGGCAAGTTTGACCGCGCTTTTAAGAGGGGATTTTTTGTTGTCATGTGAAGAAATCTAAAACTTTTAATTTTTTCAGTTTATGGTTTTAGTATCGGCGACCGTGGAAATCCTTGGGTCCTTTTGGATTTGGGAGCTTTGAAGATAAATGACCCAAAATTTTTGGTCTCCTCAAACAGATACTCGATTTTTCATCGCCGAAAGAAGATTTAGCAAAGGTTTTATCTTTGCTCGTCGGCCCAAAAATTGTACTCACGCCATTGTTTTTAACAATAAGAAATTCATGCAATGGACAAATGAGGAGTTTAAATTCGTTCATATGTGAGTATTTTAGTATCCATCCGTCGGCCTGTCCATTTTTTAATGTTAGACCATTCGTAGGTGTCTGCGATTTAGTCTGACGAATTAAAAATGTGCTGTAAGGGAGCAACTATTAAACGCTGATTCATGGCAAATTCCTGTCTCATGGTATTTCTGGTAAATTGCTGTATTTAAGGCACAACAGACAGCCATGGCGAGTGGAATTCAATGTTCTCATTTATTAGCCATTAGTTAAGGTAATTATTAAACACGTTAAACGAACGCACAAAGCGACTAAATTGTGTTAATGCGACAAAATGGACAAAATTTTGATGACGACGAGATATTTTCGAATGAAAGAATTATAGGAAAAGAAGTCACTTCCTCTGCTTTTAACTAATCAAGAGTGCTGCTATAATGGCGTGTTTCTGGCAACGATAGCTTAATTTTCTGTCAATTAAAATCAAATGATTTCGTTGTATTTCCAGACATTGACATGTGTCAAAGACCTATTTTTGACTTTTGGAAATTGAGGCAGTGACCTTTCTTCATTAATCGATGGTTGAATTATGTAAGAGGAAAACTTGCTTGGTGCCGTTGTCTGTAAAAAAATGAATTTTTGTCTAATTTTGTAAATGAATGAAGAGAAACTTTTTTTTTTGCCTAAAAATTGATTTTAAATCTATATATATATAAATAAATGGATGTTTGTTGGTCTGTCTGTTGGAGATTACAAAACTCAAAAACTACTGGTCCGATTTTTACGCGGTTTTTTTTTTGCAAAATGTTCTGCGTTGCCAGGAGCAGGGTTTTAGCTATTTTAGATTTTCAAAATTCAAAACGGAAGGTCCTGAACGGATAACGCAAATATCCTTTTCCCCGTCGGCATTAAATCGGCATTAGAGGTTTCCGGGGTCGCTGATCGGAAATCCGGTATTAGATAGTTTAAAATTCTAAGCGGAAGGTCCTGTAAGGATAACGTTTTTTCCTAAAAGTTTTGAAGTTATTTATGGTTTTTTGGCATTCTAAAATTTATACAAAAAACTTTAAGCTGGCTACGAAAGGTCTGCTAGTCTATTATATAAATAGCATATGTGTCTGTCTGTATGTTTGCTTAAAACTCGAGAACGACTGAATCGATTTGGATGAAATCTTCAAGGGATATTTATGGCGTCCAGGAGCGGATTTTAGAATATCGGTCAATCCAAGATTCCCCTTCTTTATTACCAGTTTTCTTGATTTCTGAATATTGCTTTCTGTTATTTTGTTTGTTCGCCTATAACACCGCGTCTTGATTTGGGATTTTTCATCGCAGAGATTTTTGATTGACCAATCAGAGCTCGAGTTGACGGCGATAAAAAATCCCAGAGATACATTTCAAGAAATCTTGCAATTGCAAAATTTCTTGGAATTTCTCAATTCAATATGGCGGCATCTAAATTCTCCCGACAAGTAGTTGCGAAAAAAACTAATTTTTCCAAACAATACGATACAAAAAGCTTTGGAAGAGAATATATAACATTAAGAGGTGTTTCTTTTCGTCTGTTCTTCTGTTTCAGCCTTTTCAATTTCACGTATTGCATTAATTGCGAAAGCGACGACTATGTGTTTTCTTTTCATCGGCATTTTGAGTACTAAATTTCAAGGGATTTTCGGCCCAGCTGTCAAAAAAATCTCATTGCGGTGAGATATTTCTTGGGATGAAAAATTGTTAATCAAGACGCGGTGTAACTTGAGAGCAATTGAAGCGATTTGGATAGCATTTTCAGGGGACCTTACTGGCATCAAGGAAAGAGTTTGGTTAGGGTTCCCATATTTCCTTAACTGCTCTCCCTAATTTATCTATATTTCCCTTTGTTTCTCTGTCTGTCCGTTCATGACTTGAGAACCACTAAACCGATTTGGATGACTCTTTTAGGAGAGCTGATTGGCGCGAGTTTTAGACCATGGATTGACCCAAGGTCCCCCATCTAATTCCTGAGCCATTAAACTATTAACAATCACTAACAAAATGCGTTGGAATTACTAAATGGAAATTTTAGACATTGTTTGTATTGATCCCATTAGGAAATCAAAATTTTGTCATAATTCTCCATTTTTATGTTTTTTTGGAAAAGATATGGTTAAAAAATTTAAACCTGCGTCTGTAACAGGTACAAGTATAAGCCAAATTATTAATTGATTGTAACAAACTGGGGGCATATTGCGTATCTCGAACAAACGCTAGTTCGATCGAGAACCCATGAATTGGTATTGCCTATCTCGATTTTGTGCTCGACATTGCATACCAATTTCTCGAAATTTAAGAGTAGTCGAAACAACATTTTTTTGCATAAATATCGCAAAATTCGCATTTCCAAAGAAAAAAAAGTGGGTGCTGGCTTTTAAAAATACCTAAAAAGCACAAAAAAATGTTGTTTCGAAAGTAATAATTTTTTACTGAACGCACATAGAATAATACAAAATTCTCTTATTAGTGGTTTTTATAAAACCCAAATAAATATTTAAAGGGTTTTCTAGCATACCACTTGAAAGAATTTATCCGCATAAAGCAAAAAACTGTGAAAAACTTAAAAATATATAATGCATTTGAAATTTCCCAAAAATTTGCCTTGGGCTCGTTGGTTTTCTCGAATTTAATGCCTGATTGCTTATCTCGAAAATCGAGGGTTTCTGACATTTCTCTCGACCGATATTCCTCGAAAGGTCTTGAGCTTTCGAGATGGCAGTTGTTGATTTTAGACGGCAGTTGTTGAAAATGTTCGGAAGAAACATTTTACTGAATAAAGAGGAACAATTAAATGCAACTTTTCACTTTAACACCACAAAAATAAATAAAAATTATCTGTCAAAAATATTTCCCTTGGGGAAATCTCGAAATTGCATGTTCGAGATACGTAATTCCATTATCTCTCGAAATCGAAGTTGCCTCTCGAATTCGCTGGTCTCGTTTTTCGAGATACGCAATGTCTCCCCTGGTTTTTTGACTTTATTGGACAGCAAAGCGGTCAGGTAGTCCAAGTGATAGTCCAACGTAGCTCAAGTGGTAAAGTGCTAGGCCCGTATTCCGGAGGTCGGTGGTTCATTTTCCGCCTGTGGCACGCTCTAATATCAAGTCCACGAAATGAGTAGTGATAGTGACCGCTTGATGTTAACGACCTCATCGGGGTAAATTGCTATCACGGCCTCTGCGGTTGATGGGTTGCAACGAAAAAAACCTTACAAATGTTGTAATTCATCCATGGTTCGCAGTCCATGTAAAACTATAGGTGCGAAGCAGGGAAGAAATTGTTATGAAACCTGAATGGAGGAGGCCCAGACTCTTTGAGAGCTGTAGCGCCGAGGATGATGATGAAAGCGGTCAGGAGCGAGAAAAATAGCAGCCGGTTGGGAAATAAACACAAATCAAATGCGGGTTAGAAAGTTCTGGTATACGGTGAAATGACAACATTTTAATTTGAGAAAATTTGATCCCAGGCCGAGTTTGGAATTTCCCGACATTTCTTCGTGCTCGAAAAGTTGGGAAAGATTTTTCGCTGTTCTCTAAAATTCTCTAACATTCTCAAGAATTTCGAAAAACATGTCGTACAAAAACCTGTTTCTGGCACAAATTTGAAGACTTTTTGAAGTCTGCTGCAGAAAAAGTGTTAAAAATTACAGTTTTTTCTCTTTCAATGTTTTTGAAATTCGTTTTTTAAAATAATGACTTCTCTGCGGTTACCCTTTTTCCAACAAATTTTATCCGATACAGCGATTTTGACTCCACGTCTAATTTTGATTGCATCAACGTTTTATTTTCATCTGCGGATTAAGTTTTAATCCTTTATTCGATTCATCCAGATGTTGAAAACGTTTTTATTCTATTGTTACCGATTAGGTTATAATTTGAAACTTTTCCCATATAAATATATGATATACAATGACGTACTAAGCTTTTGTTTTTGATTTCTGTTAGCACGATTTCAATGTGTATTCAATATTAAAGGATAAAACTTTTTGAACAAACTTTTACTGCTATCATTCGAAGTTAGTTATCAGGAGTCGATTCATTAAAAGTTTTATTTTACCCTTCACTCCAATTTCCCAGCATCAGTTACATCTTCAGTCGTCCATTATTAGACCAATCGTCATTGGCGTTGGCGGCGGCGCCATCCAAAGTTGGACTTTTTATCACTTCGAGCTTGATTGCTAGAACTCGAAGATAGATACCAGAAGGGCATTGGCCCAATGGGCATAGAAAGGTAGAATAATTTTAGCCCATAGAATATTGGAAGAGATATCTTCAACATACTTGTATTATAAAAAGTCTCTCTCTCTCTCTCTAGGTAAATAGATGTCAATTTCAGGTCGTAGCTGCCCGAAATAGAAATAAACGGATGGAGGAAAATCAAGTGGAAAGATTACTTAAAAGACCACAAACATGAGATGAGATGAAAATCCATTTCGGAACGACGAAATAATAAAAATAAACTTTAACCGAAATCTTGTAATGGTCCATGACCCACTTTTAAACGATGTTTACCTGTGGCGACATTTGACTTTTCTATTGATGCTCGATGAACCGTTACCATATTTAGAGACTTACCTTATCTCATCAGGTCTTAATGTATCTCTTGGTATCGTCCTAACCCTAACCAGCATATTGCTTGCGTCCCTTGCGAAAACACCTGAAGCTCTTCACTGTAAGATGTCAAATTGTTACTAACATCACGTTCCGAAGAAGTTAAAAAAACTGGGCGAAATTTTCACCTTTCCATTGGCGGGAAGCTCTAGTTTTTACCCATCTGGAAGTTGTCTTTGGTGACATTAAAGCGGACTATAATAACATTGGAAAGGTGGAGTTCAAGAAGTTTACAGAAGAACGAAAATCACTAAAGAGCAAACTGCCATTTATGAGTTTGATGTACTGGGAACGTTTTTCTTTGAAACTTCAATGATTGGGTGGTCCTCCTAAACAACCTGACAACGGAACAATTTTATTAATTTTGTTAGTTTCTGATGAAGATTGAATTGAGAGGAAAATGTGAGGGAAATTGAATTTCAAATAAGTTTTATTGATTGGGAAATTAAATTACAGTAGAAATCAGGTTTAACGGCCTGTACAAAATTAAAAATTGGTAGCTATAATCGGTTTTGCCTGTATTTTATTTGAAAGTTTTATTTCAGTTGTGTAGGCCTGTGGGTGGAGTGCTATGCCACCACTAGAATGCGTGTAGTTTTCTAGATCTAACCTAACCTTCAGTTTGTTGATGATATTTTCCAACATTTGTAAGGAGGTCCTGCCTATCAACAGCAAAGGGCGTGACAACAGTTTGACTGCTATTTAAAGATAGTGAAACCTTACAAATGTTATAATATAATATAATCCCTGTAAAAATATAAGTGCTCAGCAAAGAAGAAAATTCTTGCAAAACTTTAATTTCCGTACTTCGAAATATGATGTTAAAAGAAGACAATATTATGTCTGAAAGTAAGTTCTGATTTTTGTTTTATTAACATTTTTCATTCATAAGTTAATAAACATAAAACTTAGTCGTATTCCTATTTTGTTTTGCTGGTTTTCTTCATTGGTGATAATTTCAAAACAAATTGTAGTCTCTGTGATTTACAAACAGAATGTCTTGATGAATAAGATAGAATTTTTCATCACAAATTGGGTGTTATTTTTTTAGGTAAACCTTTTTATTTTCTTCCATATTGTGATAATACAAAGAAGCAATTGTCCAACAGGTATGTATATTCCTTATCTGATGATTTGTTTTTCAAATTGATTTGAATGTGTGATAAGTTATTCAAATTATCAAAACTGCCGGGAAATACGAGCCATGCTTGGCGACCTCAAAATCCTTCTTCTGCTGATATTTTGGGGAAAAAAGCAGATTCACGTTATGTTTACAGTACCGAATCCCCGATCCAAAAACTCCCTTTGCTATTTTCCACGAAAAAAGGAGGAAGGATTTTTTTTGTTTTTTTTTATATTTTGGACTTTTTTGAATGTGGAAAACCTTACATCAGGTTTGGGGTCAGCGGCCTCAAAAACCTACTAATGTAAATTTTTCCGAGAAAAAGAAGAAAAAGGATAAATACGATTTTTATTTTTGGATAATTCTAAGGCGAATGACATCAAAATTAAATTCTTTAAAATTAAAGATTTTGGAGACGGGTATTGAGATCCAGTCCATAAATGATTTTTTTGGAAATCTTCCCTCCCTGAAATCGGTTTTTTAACTAATAAAAATTGTATATGGTTTTTCTCCGTCAATTTTATAACTTTTCGTAATTTTGCCACACATTGAATTCCAATTAGAGAAAATACAACCCTTTTATGATACCAATATTTTGTGGCCGAGCTTATTGGGTGATTTGTCTGTGAATGTTTTAAATCAAAAATCTTCTAAGCGAAATCAAGAGAGCTACAAAAAACTCTAAAGCCTGAGTTACATTGCGACGACATGGCGACACGACAACGCCACCAAAGTTTGAAAAATTGAACTGTTGTGACGACATCGAATGACGGTTGAATTGTTTGGTTAGGTTAATTGTGTTTAAGTTGCTCTCTTTTGGTGAAAATCGGCAATTTTATTAAAATGCAGAAATTATCCATAGTAGGATATAATAATATTTTCTTTACTTTCTGCACTCTCATCTTTTACTTTCAAAAAAATTTGTTAGGTTATGGGATTGTTTATCGCGTGCTTGCAGCTCTGGTAATGTAACCTGGATGATGATAACGACAATGTCGCGCGACTCTCGTCGACGTCTCGTGTCGCCTTGTCGTCGCAATGTAACTCAGGCTTAAAACAAATGCGATTATCGTTCGTTATTTGGCGGTCTTATATAGGTTCTTACATTATTGGATTTCTTGGAGAGCTTTGTCATTTAATTGATTTCCTACTCTATTTGTTACTCGGAGAAAAAAGAATTTTATTAACCCTTGCGATTACGTTTTTTAATCATATTGCTCAGTTTTTTATTGGTATCACATATTCATTTTTTGAATAATTTACGGTAGAATTGCAATATATGGCATCTTAATCTTATCAAAACATTGACTTATAAATAGTTCGATTGCGATATTGTTTACAAGTGCCTCGCTTCCTCTTTTCGCTTGTTGATAAACCATATTTTATTTACACTTTGACTAACATAAACATAAAAGTGGTGGGAATAGGACTGAATCTTATCTGGTTTTTTGCTGTTTTGATAACAATATTGCATGTCGCAGAAATTGTTCCAAAAATTTCTTAGTTAGCCTACAGTCTTTGCATTCAATTTGTCGGGGCAATATTTAATTTATAACGATTTAATGTAATTCATTAATTTATATTACCTAACATAATTTGGATTATGAATTAAAGTGCAAGTGCTATCATTTGGCGGGCCGCACCCTGATTCAATATTAAACCGTATAGACTCCGATTTGATCTAAAAAAGTGCATTTACACGTTTTTTTAAACTTTTTTTTTACGATTTTTTGCCTCCACCTTTGTGTACTTGGCAGTGACATTACTCATCCAATAGTCGTCGGTTGGGTCTTCCAACAATTTTCTACTCTTTATACAAACGGAGAAAAACAGGAAAAAGGTAGAAAACACCATGTATACGCGTGAATTGATGAATCACATTGTCGAATACATCGAGAATATAATTGAAATCCAGTTAACATCTACGGTACCTGGAGGTGGCGTCGCTACAGGTTGGTTTCAATAAATTCTTGAACCTTTTAAACTCTGAACTTTGTTGAACGTTAAACATTGGACTGTTAACATAAAAAATATTTAATTCCAATGCATTTCATGCTTCATATTATTTTTTTAACTCCTTGGTACTACGCCGTTGTGAGCTCTTACGGATCGGGAAACAAGGATTCACGATAGGCGACATTAATGGGGCGCGTCTCCCTATTGGCTAGGAATTGTCTGCCATCCTGTAGGGCACGGCTGTGTGTAATCAGCCAAAATGTGTCTGAGTAGGAGGGAAATTTCATTATGAACACTTGTCAGGAGATTAGGAGCCGGAGAAGTGCGAGAACAAGGGATAAAATGAAATCACTGATTACGCTGAATTGCTGTTGCAATACGAAAATATATGATGCAGGGATTGTGAACGGTTAAACAGTGGTGGCACTGCTATTGATAAGTAAAAAAGGGTAATATTCGGCCCGTCTCAGAAACTTACCCAAAAGTAGTATAGCTTTATTTTAAAGAGTTTTTTCTTCTACATTTTATTGATGATATTTTCGAACATTTGTAAGCAGTTCCTATAAATTAACAGCAAAGGACGTGATAATACTCTCTTTTCTGTTAATAAGTGGCAAATCCTTACAAATGTTGCAATCCAATTGACACCAGCACAAAGTAGTGGGAAAAGATGTCGAAGCATTCAAAAAAAAAAAAAAAATTCGGGTATTCATGGAATCTCGCAAGTGCCTCGTAAACAGCGCAAGTTTATCACTTCGTAAATGAACTGTCAAAATATGTACGGAAAAAAATTGATGTTAAGTGACAGTTTTAACTGCATGTGGATTGTGTAAAAGCAGCAGACAGACATGATGTTATTTGCAAACGATTTTCATGATTTCTAAACCAATGGGTCGCCTGACTAAAGGTTCTTCAGCCCTGACATATCATGGTTTTATCGACATGGAATACAAGAAATGCTGTATTTAACCAGCGCCCCCATCGTCATAGGAAGTCTTGTCGCCGTTCTCGTTGTCGCTGACATTATAATTGACGACAACGTTTTGCTTCGCTTACTCGACACTTATCTCACAATTCACAACTAAAACTTGGATGTGCTTCGATGCGGTGACGGCTAGTGAACGATTTCTGTTTTAAAAACTAAAGTTCTGCCTCCCAAAACAAGGAATTTCTATTGTTTTAATTTAATTTCTACGAGCACAGAAATTTGATTGTTTTCTTTGGAAAATAATTATCGGAATTCATTTATGTTGTGAAGATCTTTCATGGAATCTGGTGGCGAGCCACTAAAAAAGCAAGCGTTTGTTTACATTTCGGAATAGCCTTGAAGCTGTGGAGACACCATTTTTGAGTCATCATCACCAAATTAGTCTTCGAACTTGGATCTCATTGCATTCTCAATAAAATTAAACGATAGTTGTACACATGCAAGTTGCTTTTATCGTGTTCCAATTAAATTTAATCAGTTTCAATATAATTTCCAGTTGTTTCTCTGTTTTATAAAATCCAATGATTTTATGTGTGTTTTACATTATCAATGATTGCTTAATAATTTTTGATTGTATTTGGTATTTATTTGGATTTGTTTTTTTAACAATAAGCTTTTGTGGACAATGCTCTTGTAAAAATTGCGTCTAAAATTATAAGGCAGGGCTCAAGTGCTTGAAAAATAGGATAGGGGCTCGAAATTTTGAGGTTCTCTTTAAGATTGTACACTCTCGAAAAAATCCGGGGACGAATTAACTCCGCCTGAAAACATAGCTAAAAGTTTAACACCGTGGCGCGGAGTTATTTTTAAATTTGTATTTTACGGAGCTAAATATTCAATTTAACACCGTTTTGACCTAAATTTTAAATGAACTCCGAAAAGGAGTCAAAAATTCACTACAACTCCTTTTAGGAGTTATTTAATTGTAAAGGGTGTTCACGTTTAGAAGAGGCTTGCCAATTGGCTTCAACAGCCTATTGGGAAGGCAAATGGTTTACAATTCGAGAGGTCCCGTGTTCGAGTCCCGGCAGAGACATGTAAGAAAAGTTTTTAACAAGTAATATTAACTTTGGAAACACGAAAAAAAAAACACAAAACATCTCAAATGTGCTTGCAAAAAAAAGAGAATTTGTGAGGTTTTTTTCTTGGTAATAAATTGGTTTAACACCGAAAAATTGTTAAAAATTAACACCCATAAGGAATTGTTGTGAACTCCTAGCCCGGTGCTCGATTTTCTCCAATAGGTGATGGACTCCCTCAAACTCCCTTTCGGTGCGTAATCGACTCCATTTTTTCGAGAGTGTATTTCTCCCTAAAAACTCTAAAAACAACATTTAAATTTTAAAAAACAAAAAATCGATTTTTCATGTCCATTAAGTTAGCATTACAACTTTTGAATTCAGAAAAAAAATGCTATCGGATTAATTGTTGCTGAAATAAAAAAAATTGTCGCGCTCATTTAAAATAATCCTGTGTTCCATAAAGTTAGTAATTCCCTAAAACTCGGAAAAATCCCACGATTGAATTAAAATGCAATAAAAAACCTTGTTAAATCATTTTAATTTTCATTTAAAGAAAACAGTCTCATTTAAAGAAAATTGAGCCCAATTTTTCTCATTTAAAGAAAACTCAGTGTTATTGAAAGATAATTAAAACGATTTAACAAGGGTTTCATTGCTCTTCTGGAAAGTTATACCCAATGGACTTAGCACAAATTCACTTTTAGCCGACGAAATAACTTTTGTTCTTGCACTTCTTTGATAAGATGCACCGTTTTTGAGATATTCGCAAAAAACGTTTTCGTTCGTATGGGGGGGTACCCCCCCTAATGGTCAATTTTTGCCCATTAACGAACTTAGCCTCGCATTTTACGAAAAACGAATCTGCGTAAAATTTCAAGTCTCTAGCTTAACCGTGCGTCCGCAATCCGCGCCACAGACGGACGGACGGACGGACAGACAGACGGACATGCAAAATTCAATTTTTTTTATCATATTAAACACACTGGTGTAATTCATTTTTGTGTGTGATGACGGGATCTTGGCGTTACAAACGGTAAGGCAAATTTAATATACCCTTTGGTTTCACCATACGGGTATAAAAAAGATTTTATTAAAAAATTTCGTGGTGCACATCAGACCCGGGAGGGGGACTCCTCCCTACATAAATGATTAGGGACTCCCCAAATGATCACGGTCCACTTACTGGCGTTATCGAAGTTGGAGGTTTCTACTTTTGCTATCAATAACTAAAAAATGTTGTAATTTCCTATTTTTTTAAAATTTGACAAATTTGCAAATGTCTAATGTCGGGACCACACTCTCGCCGAAAGTAGACGAGTCACAATCACAGCGGCGCTTTTTTGTAAATTGGTTTAAAATTCCGATTTACGACATTGCAAACGCTTCATATTTTGCATATTTTATATTGTAAACCAGAATTTTTAGACTGATAAACTAGACACAAAACAAGATTGGAACTAAAATAAAACAGATTTTCTTTCATGAATAAACGAAAAAGCGGTATTTTGAAAATTTACAACTGACATCGCCATAACAGCTATGTTTTCACATTTTCATATAGCGAATTAGGAAGAAAAATGGTTTATTAAATTTTATTAACGACTAACTGTTAAACATTTTCATGCCGGACATGTCCAAATTCGGTCAAATTCCTCTTTGGCCAGCAAATGGTAACTAAATAACTCAACTAAATTTACTTTTTCAAAAGCCAAAATTAATGAACGTTTCGGATCATTAAAACAACATTAAAGATGGTGCTCTCAACTGGGTAGTTTGTTATTATATCCACGAGTTTTAGTATGTTGTGGCAAGAAGAAAAAAAAAACGTTATGATTATGGCCTTGAAGATGATTTTTTTATTTAATTTTTTTCTCTCTATAATTTTTCGGGATTATGTTCTGTGTTTGGGATACGACCAAAATGAAGCCAAATAATCATAATAAAAGAATCTAATTCAATGCAAATTAGGCTCAGATTCGGTTCAATGTGGAATACGCCCAACCCAGATAAAAAAAAATATGAAAAATCGGGCGGATTAGATTGGTTTGGATGGAAACCAGAGTGGAAATTCGCTGGTGCAAAAATGAAAAGTTTTGACCAAACTTTTCCACAACAAAATTCAAAAAGAAAAAGAAAAACATGAAAATAAAACAAAATAAAGCAAAGCGAAACAAAACAGTTATCGATCGTTAAAAAAAGGCATATAAATATATAAGATTCAGCATGATGAGAGAGTTTGACGAGCATTTCATTATATGGTGTCAAGAGTTGGCGAAGACATCATCGTGTCCAAGCAAGTCTTTGTTCTAAAAAGTTTTTTTTTTAGTTTTTGTACAAGAAATCGACTATAAGTCGTTCCTATTTCCGTTTGGCCACAAAGTTGTGCCGTGCCGTTATTACGAGGTTTATTTGCACATCGAATTACGTTGTATATCCAACATTCACATATCGAACCGATTTTCCTTATCTAACCAACATAATTTCTTGCCATTTTCGCATTGCATTTTTAGTTTCGATTGCGATTCCATCCCTCTCCTGATGGCCAGAGGGCAAAATTCATCTTTGGGGTTTTGTTTTTTCACAATAAACGGGTTTTCTGATAACCGCCAAGTTCGTCGCCACTCTTCATTGCTCCACTGCGTCATTAATGAGATTATGTTGATGTTGCGTCGTCTTATGTTGTATGCTGAATGCACAGCGATTTGTGCAAAGCGAAGCAAGCGAAGAAATCAATTGTGGAATCAAATCGAAGATATGACACAGTTTTCTGTTCTATATATGCTGAAAGAAATCTTGTGTTTCAGCAAAATTTTTACTGTGTTCTAGAATTTAGATCTGCCGACAAAAAAAAATCAGAAAATGTTGTTGGACATGAAGTTTTCAAGCTCACTATGATTATTTGTAGGAGAAAATGGGTCTATACGGACCCAAAAGTATTTTCGTAAAAGGAATATCCTATAATGGAGGTGCTAAAAATCGCTTTTTTTTAGTTTAACACGTTGACTGCCGGCATGGAAGAGAAAAAAAATCGGGTTTCAGAAGCCAGTATACTTTTTTTTATGAATTACCTTGAAATGATATTATTTTTATAAATTTCCGAGATATACTTACCACAATATATCGCTTGTGGTTCCATATTGAACTCACCAAATTCAGAGGCCAAATATCAAAAAAGGTTTCCCAGGCCCTGTATTTTTTTTCCATAACACCTTGACGGTCTCACATGGCAGTTAACGTCTTAAAGACAGAAGAAAAAATGCTAAGAGAACCTGATATACATCGGCTATAGAACTCATTTTCAATTAATTTTATCTTTATCCATTTTTTAATGCTACTTTTCTGTGAGAAAATGTTGAAATTGTTAGAAAATCGGTATACTAGAATCATGATTTTCTTGACATGACCATTCTTGGCATGCTTTTTCCGATTTTTCCCAAAATTAGATTTGTTAAAACTTTATAAAAAGTTTGTGCATATCGAGATATTTAGTTTGAACTTAATTTCGGTTTTATCCTTTTGAATCGGTATTAAAATTTTATCCAGGTTTGTGGAGTTAAAAAAGTGAAAAAAATGCGATTTGCGTTGAAAATTAAAAAAAAAAATATGTTCTTTTTGCTCGAAAATTGATCGATCTAGATTTTATATTCAATAGATAATTTTGGCAAATTTTTAGAACAAAATTGTTTTTAGAACAAAAATGTAGAACAAAATGTAGAAAATCTCCGATTCTATACTAGAATCAAAGATTAGATAAATAAAGGTAACAAACCTAGAATAAATCTTGGGGGCACAGAAAAAGCCGCCAGTGGAAATGGAATCTTTAGTATGCCTTGCAAAACAATTATTTTCCCTTATATTTTGACGCTTAACTGTTCAAAAATCAATAAAAATATTTAAATTACATGCATTACTTGAGTTTAATTCACATTTTAAAAGTTCAATGAAAAGTTCTGTTGTTACTTATCTTTAGTTATCTAATCGTTGGTAGTTCATTGTCTCAATCTGTTATTCGAATTCGAAATTAGGGCTATTGACTCTTCAGATAAGTTATAGATAATTGAATTTGACATCTAATAAAAAAATCATGATAAAACCCTAAACCCTATTTGTATCGGAAAATTCAGGAAATTTTCAGTTTCCGATTTGTCCGGTAATAAAAAAACGTGCCATAAAATTTTTATCTCCTTCCCGCGCTCCATCCATGATGCACTACTATCGGGTCTTTCAATAAGGACAGAACAATTTTGTATTTAAATAAAACACAGAATTATTGAGATATCGGGCTGAAATTTATTCCAGGTGTAGTGGACATTTCGCTTTCGATATTGTTCCTGAGCTCCTCTAACGTTGTTGGCTTGTTGGCATAAACCAACGACTTAACATAACCCCATAAAAAGAAATCCAACGGCGTTAAATCGCATGAGCGAGGTGGCATTCGACCGGACCATTTCTCGAGATTACATGATTACCGAACTTATCCTTCAATAGATCAATTGTTTGACTAGCTGTGTGGCGTTGCTCGTTCCTGAACTTCATCATGATAAAAATGTAAACCTTGACTGACGTTTTAGCATTGCCAGATCATAAAAAAAGTTTCAGGGTGCGTTTTTATTTAAATACAAAATTGTTATGTCCTTATTGAAAGATCCTTTATATGTGCCATTTTTGCTTTGCAACTGCGTCTTGGAAAATAATATTAGACAGCTTCCGGTTAGCGGTCGAACTCGGTTCTTGCAAGTCAAAAAGACTAAAATTGGACACACTTGCTAAATCTCCGTTACCAGCGAAGATCTACGAAAAGTAATTTCATAGAAATCAGTAGAGCAAGTTTTAGCAAATTGAAGGACTTGCAGCAAAAATGGGAAAACTCAACTTTCGGAAAAAGGAGGCAACTCAAAAATTTAAAAGTTTTTCTCCCGTACCGAATTTGTATTATTGTATGATTATGGTGGCAAAACATGTGTAAAGGCATACACCATAAGGGGTAAATGAAAGTGGGAGTGAAGCTTGAAAATAGAATTTTTGAAACGTTTTTTTTTTATTTCCAAAAACTATCAAAAATGGAGTTACCTCCTTGTTGCAAGCACTCCAATTCGTGTTTTTTTCGTTGTCTTTTAAGAAGCTTTGAAAAATTTCTACTGTTTTTAAAACAACGATGTACAAGTTTTTGATGGGTTTTCCTAATGTTTTTGGAATTTCCCACGAAAAATAGTAACCATCTTTTTCCCAATCTCCCCTATTTAAAACCTGAGTGATTATGTTAGTCCAGATTTTACGCCAGTGGACAAAATTCTTTTTGGACAAATTGACAAATGTTGATTTATCCGATTTTTCCTTCTTATGTCATGAGAAGGGGCTCCACAGACGACTGGAATTCGGTTTGACGTTGTGGGTTTGGAGTCTTGGGTCTCATTTGTTTGGATTATTCCGTAAATGATTCGGCTTTGCCATTTTCATTGGTTATGAATTTCATGTTAACCGACTTTTACAGAGTAAACAGAAAATGGCTAAAAATTCCGGACTAGGTGTACGCAAAGGGGGATTAGTTGTGGCGTTAGATGGCTCCAAGGCACTTTGATGTCACATATATTTCACATATGTACGACGAACATACATTTGACATGCTATGCTTTACTGCCATTAGGTATGTAGCTGCTAACATGGCTTATCGTTCTCATTTCACTTGAGTTTTTCGTTAGCCATGTACGTACTTTTATGTTGATATGTTCCCATTTCGGAGGAATTTCATGTATCCACCACCAGCCACATATGAGTAAAGAAGAAACACTGAAAGAAAATAAGAGATTTACTGGGTGGTTTTTTTTTGTTTTTGCCGTTTCGTATGGGGCCAAGATGCAAACATTGCCCTGGGTCGTAGCTACTACTTCCCTCTGTCGTCGCCAGCGTCGTTGTCTTTCATCCCTTGGGAGTATGTTTTCTAGATGGGTGTCCGCGGGGGGAAAGCTGGGTAGAAAAAAGAGGATTCTGTTTGTTAGGCTGGAAATATATTGATTGTCAGAAACAGGATTCCTACCGTGTTTTTTTTCTTCTATCCTTTCTTTTCGTTTTCTCGTAAATTTCTATACGTCGCGCCGCGTAAAAGTGTATATTTCTGTTCTGAGCTGCAGATTCGTATAAAAACCATGTTATTCTTAAATACTTTTCAAATAATAATCTTTTTGATCATATGATTTTTTTCTTATTATAAACTTGTCAGAAATAAAAACGGAATAAATGGAAATTGTAAACGCGGCAACATTCACCGATTATCCTAAACTTGTTTCACTTTATTTTCATCTATGGAAATTCCCTGATAACTGAATTTTTATTTACGTCGTCGCCTTTTTGGGTGCCTAAAATCGGAAATTTTGATGGACGGCTGCGTGTGGCGAAGGAAAGAAATTTGGAAATTCATAAAAAATAAATTAAAGAAGTTCCTATACACATTTTTACTTTCCTTTGCTATCGAGGGAAAGTATTGTATTCATCTTGGAAACTGACTCGAGAACGGGGGCAGATAGAAAATTTCTGATCTGTGCGAAATCCATTTTAGTCAAAATTATGATGTCCGTGCATCTGTCTATCGGTCTGTCCGTTGTACATATCTTAAATAACTCGAGAACGTGTTGAGCTAGCGACTTGAAATTTTTTGTAAATGTTTGTTTTGAAGGAAATCGTAGTTTTCTATTAACTTTTGGAAAAGTAGCTATAATGGGTACCTCCCATACATTTTTTTTTGCAGAAATACCGTTTTTTAAAAAATTTCTCGAAACCACGCTTTTGGAAAAAAATGAATATTACAAAATTTAAATGATATAAAATTTTCTACATTTTTTCCTTTAGGGTTTTTACGTATCTTTAGCGGTTCTCAAAATATTTGAAAAAAAAAGTTTTTGAAAATTTCTCGCTTTTTTTTTAAACTTTGTGCTTTTGAGAAAAAATGCATGTAACAAAATTCAAAGAAAATAATTTTTCCTGTTTTTTTTTCCATTAACGGTTTTTACATATCTTTACCGAATCTCGAGATATATGAAAAAAATATTTTTTACTAAATATTGCAGAGGAAAATTTTGTGTTGACCTCAACTGATATTTTTCATATATGTAGCTAACTCGAAATAAAATGTCCTCAAGGGACTTGAAAAATTCGTGAAATGTGAATTTCGTATGGAAAAATATTTTATGATTTTCCCTTTCTTTAATTTTTAATTTCAAAGGGTTTGACGGAGTGATGTTTTTGTTGCTGTTGTTGGGAAAATGCGGGTATTTTTTTCTAAAAGTTTATAAAAATCTTTAAGTTTTTTTGCTGAGACAATTCTTTTTATCGGCCTGTAGAAACTATTGTAAATATTAAATAAGTATAAACATGAATAAAATACCAAGAAAATACAAATAATCTCTGGAGATAACCGAGGATTCTTAGGATATTGTATGGAAGTAGTAAAAAAGTTTTTATCTTGGCTTTGTGCTCAAAAGAGTGTGGTTTCTTTTATCTTAAGATTTTTTTTTTTGAGTTTCTTTTAAACTTAAATAGGTTTTTTTTACAAATTTTCGTGCTATGGAAATTCAGAAGAGAACACCAAAATGATATTCACATACATACATATTCAGTAAATTAGTGTCGCTCAGGGCTGATATCAAGATTCAAAATTTCACGTCCAAAATTTCGATTCGCTCAATGTTTGAAGATTTTTTTTTCGGAATATCAAAACTTATAGCGCAACATTTTTTATGTCACGATTTGAAAAAGGATTTGAAAACAATTTTCCGACCAAAGTTTTTTTTTGCCGATTTTAAAAAGTTTTTCAAGACAAGTTTTCGGAGTTATAAAATTTTGCTGCCTAAATTGTTTTCAGTCACGATTTTAAGAGCTTTTTTGTCTGTTGAACCCAAAATTTGCCGTGAAAAGAAAACGTTCTGCGACCATCTAAAACGATTTGATTTGGTGATCATTTTTGGTATCAATCCGAGACAAGATGAGTGGAAAGTGGTAGAAGAAGTGTGAAACGGAACAATAATTTTTTTCAATGATTTGAAAATTTCAAGGAAACATTTTCGTATTATTGTTATATACAGGTATCCCTCGAGTTATGCGGTTAATTGGTTCCACGTAACTTTAAACCGCGTAAGTGGAGACTCAGGATTAGTGGAAAACAATACATACCCATTATCTTTTTTATATAAAAACATTCATCTATACTATAATTACAATATTTTCTTTTTAAATAAAAATTGCTCCGAAATCGTACCGCGTAATTCGAGCACTGCCGCAATTTTTTTCCGCGTAAGTCGAAATTCGTGTAACTAAAGTACCGCGTTACTCGAGGGATGCCTGTGTTTAAAACACTTACTTGTAAAAAAAATCAGAAACAGCAAAGGATGCAAATCATGACTTCGACGAGAATCAAGAAATCAAATCTGTGAAAAAAAATTATTAAATATGCGCTGTAGGAGATTTTTACATATACCCAGCAACCCCACGCGGAAAAAGAGTACGTTTTGCATATTTAGTGGTGTTTTTTTAGTGTTCAATAAATTATAGTCCTGAATTGAATAATCCGAAACAAAAGTTTAGTTTTTGGGATGCCGAGACAACATGTCCTATTCTAAACCTCGTGCGTTTCTAAACCTGGTGCGGTTCTAAACCTTGTGCGATTCTAAACCTAGTTTTCGGGGCGATGCAAAGCTAGTAGTTCGTTCGGTGTCAGGGGTCAGCTCAGAAAAGTTCGAGAAAATACTGCTGCTAAATAAAGCTTACAACCAACATTAGAAAGTAAAATTAGGGTTGTTTTTTTCGTTGAGATTTTCATTTGAAAATCACTAAAAAAAGTAGTAAAAATATGGTTCGCAGGTCAAATCAGGCCATTCATCGATTAAAACCATTTGTATGTGTATGAAATCATCTTCAAAAAGTCTTGTCTCTTTCAATTAAAAAAACTATTTCTAAAGAATCTTTTCAAATTATGTGGTCTCGGCTTTCCTATGCAAAAAGTGAAATCTAGATTTCCCATTACAAAATGAAGCTTTTTATGCACTATTAAACTTCGCCATTATAAAATTTCAGAAGATTTAAACTTGCTTAATACCATGATGTTCATTTATTGTAATTTTAAAAAAATATCATGTACTCTCTCCACATAACCGCTGAAATATTCTGTTTTAAGTAAATACCTGACATAATATTCCCGTGTTGAGATTATTTAAAAACCAAGCAATCTCTTATATTCGCTGGTAACCTATTTATGGGTTACCGACCCATTACTATGCATATACGTATCTCTAATTTTGAAATCTCACTTCCATCATCATACAAGCTTTTTTATTATTATTTTTTAGTAGTTTTCCCGTAAAAAGCACTGAGAGTAGAAAACGTACTTGAATCTAACATCGTCAGGTTTTATGTTTTAGCATAGAAACATATTTTGCCTGGATCTTTTTGAATGCATTCGCAGAGTTAGGATAAATGTGTTATGTTGAAGGGTGAAAATTCGTCTACAATTTGCATTCATGGGAAACATTAAATAAAAGGAGCCTTGAAAACAACGTGCCTTCGCATAAAAACAGCAAACATAAACAGATTCTGTGGAAAATGGAGCAAAGTCCTTATTTACGGTCTGGTAGAACTAGATGTCATCGTAGTATTACTAATTTTTTTTTTCGGTATTGTTGTTTTATAGTCGCCAAGTCACATTTCGTACTCATGCCAGTTGGAAGCTTTGGTTGGAAGTGAGAAATTCTTTCATTTTCAACGTGCTTTTGTTTACTCAAAGCAAATGAAACTGCAGCGTTGCATTGAGTATACCTGAACTTAATTTCCTTTTTGAAAACGTGATCGTATCCAGTGGTGGTTCTACTAATCCAAGTATTTTTTATTGTATTTTCAGATAGTGTTAAATCGATCCTCGGACGTCATACTAAAATCCTTGTCAAATACATGGTCAAACTTGAAACGAAAGGCGATAAAACTGAGAATCGTGTTTTGGTAAGTTTATTTATAAAAGTTCTAAGTTTTACGTTTTGCAAGATATAAGAGTTTTATGTGTTTTTCTTTACGATTTTGTATTACGACGTTTGGCTTTATAGAATGCTATAAATCCTTAAAGTTATCTTAAATTTCCTGTTACAATTTTTTGAATTTCAACCAAATCTCACATTCGTTGAAATCATACAAAATTCACAATTTCCCACCTGATCTAAATTCCCATGCTTGCAAGTAAAATTCAAATGAAATATGATCCACATTTTTCTTAACCCACTGAAAAACTAACACGCATCAAAAAATTTCAACTCAATTAACTAAACCCACAGCTCAGCTCAATGATTATTAAGACATAAAAGTTTAACAGATATCATCATATCCATAGTAAAAGTTGGCAATTGGGAGGTTTCACCTGTGTTTCACTTTTTCCACCTATTCAAATATTACCCATAATTGGGTTCCCCTGACACTTGAAGAAATGGCAAAATTCCAATGGGAAAGAACCTGTTGAGCTTTTTTTTTTGCTGACAGCTGTAAGGTTTCTTTGAGGTGAGTAAGTTCTGCTTTGATGTAGGGAAACTTTCTTTTGCAGGTGGTTTAATAATTTTAATTAATTAGAATAGAGAATTTTTCTTTTAGCACAATAAAATCAATCACAGAGAAACGAAATTTATGCGAAATGGCTTTTGAGAAGAATTTTAAACTTTAAATTGCAATTCTTGTTATTTTAAAAGTTCAAATTTTTAGGCATTACTGTTGAAAAGTTTTATTTCAAAAACATTGTTTTGGGCTGTTCATAAAATACGTTACGCTTAATTTGTACTTTTTGGACACCCTCTCATTGCCTCGTCTCACTTTTTCGCGATTTTTTATATGGAACTCCGTACCAGTGTCACACTATCGCAGACCTCCATCGTTCTCCTTAAAATTGTGACGTATTTTCCGTAAAGGTTTTTAAGGAAATTCATTCTTTTTCCTTCGAAATTATTTTTTGACAGATAAACATATCAGATTTTAGTGTTTTCAGTATTGAACTAACAAAACATGAAAGTTTTTATCATGCGAACGAATCATTTGAGGAAAGAAAAGTTTTTTAAAGAGGCCAATTAATTGAGGAAAAGAACATGTGTTTTTATTATGGTAATGGCATTCCAAGATGTTCCTTTAGTTAATAACAGTCGCGTGACTTCATGTAACTTGTTTGATTGTGTCCGCTTTGAAATTTATCTCCCCAAATTTTCTTTATATCGACGCCTCCTTTCGAGCTGCCAAATTTCTGACCTTTTGTAAGTATACGAGAAAACTTTAATAGTTATTTTTTTTGCTGATCTTGGAACAAAATTCTTCAATTTGTAATTGTTACTTTGAATTCTTCAAGTTGTAATTGCTTATTGAAAAATATTGTAATGCTACGTTTACACGAATGACAAATTTGTCATTTTTTTCTTGTCATTATGTTAATTCCCGTGTAAATGGCATAATTTCTGTAATTTTTTCTGTCAGAAAATGTCAATCTCTCATAAAAGAATGAACTTGTCCATTCTTTTATGCCAGATTGTCATTCGTGCAAACGCAATATTAGTTATGACAACTTTAGTATTCAACTTTTGTCATAACTAATATTGCGTTTGTACGAATGACAATCTGGCATAAAAGAATGGACAAGTTCATTCTTTTATGAGAGATTGACATTTTCTGACAGAAAAAATTACAAAAATTATGCCATTTACACGGGAATTAACATAATGACAAGAAAAAAATGACAAATTTGTCATTCGTGTAAATGTAGCATAAGTCAAGTTTACCATAGTCTTATGAAATAAATGATAAAACAGAGGTTTGTGTTTGACGCTGTCCATGAAATACGTCACGCTAATTTTAACACGTTGACTGCCAGACCAATTTTGCAAAAATGTAAGGGAGATGGCAATACATGTAGACGTATGTAGAATGTACGTATGTATGAATGTATGTATGTATGCATGTAGATTGTAGACCCACCTATCGAAAATGATAGCCTTGGCCGCTCATGAATCATAGTGCCAATTTTCACTGGCTATCAAAAATGATAGCCATGGCAGTCAATGTGTTAAGATTTTCGAACCCCTCCCTATCCGCCTTGTCGCGTTTTTTTTTGCGACTTTTGGTATGGAACTTGGTATCGCTACTGCATTTCCCGTAATGTGTAACGTATTTTTTGAACTGCTCCTAGTTTGCGTCAGTTTGATGTTAATTCGTAAAAGTAATTGCTATCGATTTTTTAAAAATCTAATATATAATGCCTGTATCTGAATCGACTGAATCGATTTGGATGAAACTTTCAGGAGATCTTACTAGCGTCAATGGTCGGGTTTTAGACCATACGTCAACACAAGTTTTCCCCTCTTTCTTACCAGTTTTCTCGATTTATGTAAATTGGCTTCTGTTTATCTGTCTGTTCCCCTATAACTAGAGCCACTAGACCAAGTAGGATAAAACTTTCAAGGGAGCTTCGTCGCTAACAGGTATCAATATAGCTCGAATGGCCAATTATTAATTGGTTGTAATAAATTGGTTTCTTGGTTTTATATTTTTATTTTTATTTATTCTTCAATTTTTTTCGATGTTATTGATGTTTTGAAATTTTAAAGTCACCCTTGTTCTGAAATACGGCGTTACGTTAGTTTGCTCGATATTTACTCGATCAGCACTCGATATCGCATTTTCGGTGTTCTGAAATACGCAACGTTTCGTTTGAGTTCAACGCGGAGTAACGCCTCGCAACGTATTCGATTTTCGTTGTTCTGAGATTCGCCGGGAGCTGATATTTGAGGTTAAATTGCTCACTTTAGTTTTCTCGCGTTTGGTGGATATTTCAGGCAGTTTTAGGGCTTCTTTTGCGATCAATTAAAATGTTAGTAGAAAATAATGGAAATATATATTTAAGTATGAAATTACAAGTTTATTTGTCAAATAGGAGTGGAAATAAAAATTCAACAAATACTGCCCAATTCAACTATTTAATTGATGTAATGAAGGAGCACCCTGATATCGCGAAGGGCTATTCACGGAGACCAGTGGCAGAGGTTCAGACAATCTGGCAATCAATATCGGATAAATTATCTAGCTTGGGACCACCAAAAAAGGATTTCCTCAGAATATATAAAAATGATGTTTTGCTCAGCCGAAAATCCTTCCTAAAGCTAGAAAAAAAATGTATATGAATTGAAAGTTACACTTTTTCTGTGTACTCACGCTTCTTCACTTAAATTCATGACGTTCGAAGAATTTCTCAGAAGAATTCTTTGCTCCCGCAAGGAGTTTATCTCCTCCTGCCTCAATAATAAATAAATTGGCACCGTGAAATCCATGTTTTACTTTCAAAACTTGCACTGAAATGGCTATCAACCCAGATACAAACATAACCAGCTGATTTTTGACACTTCGTTTGCATGCGATGTTTGCCGTATTTTTAAACAGCAAACGCCGTTTTTCAGAACACCGATCGCGTAGCGAATCGAATCGAATGCGTTACGTTTAGCGGGCTAACGCCGTATCTCAGAACAAGGGTGAGTAATTTTGACGTAGTTAAGCGCGTGGCCCGAGGCCGATCCGCGGAAGGGGTTGGACCGCGTAGTGGTCAGGGGCGATGCCTCTAATTAAACCATAAACTAAAAATAATGCTAATTTCTAAAAATTATTTTTTAATTTCAAAACATTCTGCCACATTCAAAACTCTGGTTCTAGTTTTTAAAATTCCTGGAACTTTTCATTGACTGCTCATCATCTCTTAACTTTTGAACCGTTCAACGAATCCAATTGATAATTTTGTAACCATTCTCTATATAGTTCCGACTTGGCGTTTAGGGCATGGTCATAAAAAAGGTCACTAAAATTTTAAGGTTTTCGAATCCCCATGCTTCACCGTGTTTTTTTTTGTACGCAGTTTAGAGTTTAGTTACCATCCTCTCCTAAAAGTGTTTCGTATTTTGGGGATATTAAGATGCCGCTCCACATGAGAGTAAATGCCGGTGAGAAACTCTCAATAGTATAGCTACTCGCAAATGGACACGTCTCTGTGTCGCTCGCAGATACTCGCAAAAACTCGCGAGCTAGTTTCTGCGAGCTGTCAAAAGTGATTCTACTCTCTAGTCGACACGAACCCACTGAACTCTCGGGGAGTTGCTCGCCAGATACGAACGGCGTTTGAATTTCGCTAGTAGCTATTGGTCTTGAAAAGAGAAAAATCGCCGAAATTAAATCTCAAATGGACAACCTCCTGCGAGTGACTCTCGAGAGTTTTTGAGAGTTACTCGCGTATTTATTTACTGTCATGTGGAGCGGCACCTTTAGGAAATCTTCACTCTCAAAGAATTTCACTGTATTTCGTAAGCAGTGTCGGGCTTTGGCCTGTTCAAATTAAGGTGGTGTAACAATTTTCTTTGATGTAGTTCTACTTACAGGTTAACATGAATTCCGAACCATGGATCGATCGCAACATTTGTAAGGTTTCCGTTGCGACTAACCAACAGCAAATACGTGTTAATGCAAAGTTTAAATTTTAATGTTGCTAGTACCATCTAGGTTAGGTTGGAGTGGCTGGCAAGATTGGCACATTTAGGCCAGAATTATCCCATTGTGATATCACGTGGATCCCTACGAACCATTTTAGGCTTTTGATGACTCGGAGTAGATCTCCGATATCCGTGGTCTTTAGGTCTTCCAGATCGTTTAGGAAGAGACTGCCGAGATGGGTTCTCCTACGTTGAGCTAGAGTTGGGTAGTGACAGAAAAATGAGTTTTCGACTCCTAGTCCTCATCCCCACAGCTTCTGCAAAAGTCATTTGAAGGGGCTTCTAGTCTGTCAGCATACCGGCCTTTCAGGCAGTGCAACATCTATATAGGAATAACAAATATTAAAAAAAATTAAACTGATTTTTCAATGTTTAGATAAGAATTTAAGTGATTTTTTAAGTTTATTTATATTTTTCTACTTTCAGGTCTTCACACCCGTTCGAATTTATTTGCTCATAGCCAAAGTTCCAACAAAAGTGAGTTCTATTAAACTGTTAATAATAAACACTGATTATGCAATTTTCCAATTTTCCAGATCGAAAGTCATTTTCACTATTTAGATATCCAGTCAGTGGAGAGTAAGCGGCCAACCCATTTCTCAATTATTACAAATGACCGGACGTACTCCTTCGCAACGACCGGTGATGCCGGAAATTTTAGCTCAGTAAGTCGTTAAATACATTTTTAATGGACTATAGTGTTACTCTTGTTATTGCTAGCTCCTTCCTTCATTTTAGGGGGAGTATATTCATTTCTTCGTTAAGAAATGTCCTTTTTTTTGTTTACTTTCTGTAAAAATGCCCATTTATTCACTTGGACGAAGTGAAATGGAACCTTTTGACCCAAAGAATATTTTTTGAAAAAAAAACTTCTTTATTTATTCCTGCTACTATTTTAAAGACATTCCAGTCATGCATACGAAAAGTGATTTAGTTTGACCTAAAAAAATCGTTATGTAAATTTTTCTTGTTTTGTTTTCTTTTTTTTACAGAATGCAGATGTTATACTTACTGACTTGGCGTCAGCAATTAAACAGATTTTTCCAACAGTTCCTCTCAAGTACATCATTAGAAAGGTAAGAATCAGTTTTTTAATGTTTGATTTTAATTGAATTTTACACACGACTATGGTTTATTGGTTTTAAAAAAATCAAAATTTGATTCAATTATGCAATTCCGTGAATGGGGAAGGGGTTCTCGACACAGGCTGCCAGACAGACAGACAGACAGACAGACAGGCAGGCAGGCATACAGACATACAGACATACAGACATACAGACATACAGACATACAGACATACAGACATACAGACATACAGACATACAGACATACAGACATACAGACATACAGACATACAGACATACAGACATACAGACATACAGACATACAGACATACAGACATACAGACATACAGACATACAGACATACAGACATACAGACATACAGACATACAGACATACAGACATACAGACATACAGACATACAGACATACAGACATACAGACATACAGACATACAGACATACAGACATACAGACATACAGACATACAGACATACAGACATACAGACATACAGACATACAGACATACAGACATACAGACATACAGACATACAGACATACAGACATACAGACATACAGACATACAGACATACAGACAGACTGACAGTCTGACACAAAGACATTTTTGTAATAATGCTCCAATTGACTCAATATAATCAATAAATCTTCAAAAATAGCGAAAATCTAACCAGGAATAACTATCAATCGTTGGAATACTAAATTTATCAGATTAAGGGCATTGTAAAATTGCAGTTTTTTCGATCTGGTGGTTAATTTGAAATTTGGTTAAGGGCTTTCATGGATCAATTATAAATTATTTTTTGGGGTCGCTGACTCCGATTCTGGAGTCAAAACGTCTATAGGCAAGGTCTCAAGGGCAAGGAGAAATATTCGATGATTAAAAAGTATATATAAGCGTGGCGAAAGACAGACTTCGTATTGGACTTTTAGTCATAATAATCAAATACCAAATAACTAAAAAGAATGCAAAAAATAAAAAATAAAAAATTTTTTTAAAAATTAAAAAAAATGTACTAAAAAGGAAAAAAAGAGTTTTGGGTGCCGTGTATCAAAAATAAAAGCGAAATAAAAGCATAAAAATAAAATAAAATAAATATTTATCTCGCTTTTATTTTTGACAGCGCCCAAAAAACTATTTTTTCCTTTTTAATACATTTTTTTAATAAAAGTTTTTTTTCAATTTTTTTTTGGATTTTTTAAAATTGTTCTTCAAATATTCGAGTGGAAGAACGTGTTTATTTAACATGATTTCAATAATTTAAAGTTTTTCTTCGTTCATTAAACAAGAATTTCTTGAAATAGGTAGAACAAATAAAAAAAATCTTTTTTTTAAAAAGAGATATTGAAACGAATCGATGGACAACATTTGTAGGTATGTGGGGTCTCGCATGCAAACTTCCAAAAGCTCATAATTATGATATTGGCGGAACCATCGACTCACAAAATACATTCCTATTTTTAAGTGTTGTTTTCCTAAAAAGTGTAGAAAGTTAAAATTAAATGAGGTCTTATTAAAATATATTTTGAAGATCAATCACTTTTTAGACAGAATTATATTCACCGAAAAGATATTATAAAGATTTTTCCAGTGAATACCTTTCGCTAAAATATGGTTTTCCGGAAACTTTTGGGCCTGCAATTAATCAAACAAATTGAATCCAAATATCAGCCCTGAATGGGATCGAAAGGGTCCAAAAAATATTTTTTTTTCAACATAAAAAAGATATAGACATAAATAATATATTTAACGACAGTCTTTAGTGGAAATAGTTTTGTTTTCTGCTGTTATTGAAGGGTTCAAGATATATTGCTGTAATAAATTTTTTCCGACTTTTCAAAATAGTCTACGGAGTGAACATTTGATTACAGATGACACAATTTCATTGAAATTCAATTTAAAAATAGACTCATTTTTATAATAGAATTGCTGATGACAGTTTGACTATAAGCATGTGTTACTTTAAAATTGTAGGCAAATGGATGAAATGTTGGGGTATTTGGATATACAATTTAGGGTAACATGGAATCATTTACAGTTCAAACAAGCTACAAAAATCGATATCCCTATGGAATTGTAGCCAATCTGGCTCCAACCAACATGGAATTCAGACGAACAAAATCCACTTCACCTGATATTCAACTTCAGCTTTTAGAGAAAAAAATACAAAAAAAAAATCAATGGTGATGGTGTCCTGGGTCAAAGAATCATTATATCACAGGACAGGACAACATGTGATATGGAGCTGGGGACATTATTTGGTGATTGCACTCTCATGGAGTTGAATAGCAATTTGGGAAAATTGAAAAGATCCACTTAGAATGCTGCAGAGATGGGGAGTTCCATTGAGAAAGATTAGCTTCTGTTGTGGATACATACAATTCCGTTACAGTATCGTTTAGGATAAGAACAAGAAAATTGATTCAATCTGACAATGGATTATGGTGACGTCAGAAAACAACACCAGGCGTCAGCAACATTGATTCAAAAAGAACAAGTGAAGATGGGAATTAATCAATTTCCAAGTCCAGACGACAGGCGAGCCAAGATAACTTCCCGACGATCAGGAATTCGGATAACGTTGGCACCGACTATTCGTGCCAATTGCTTGGAAAAATGTTGATACATAAAAAAATGCAACAAATACTGTTCACATAAAAACGCAAAAATCTTGAATATAAAAAATTGCATCGATTTCATATAACGAATCGAGCATAATAAACTAAAAACGATGAAAACGAAAATTGTTGATAGCTTGCAATTTACTTTTGCCGACAATGACATAAAAAGTAGTTTGATGTTTTGTAGGGTAAATGAAAAATGCACTCAATGGCAGAATATAAAGTGGGTCAAATGGTTGACTCGCCATTTCTTCCGATTTGAAGGTTTTCAATCAAATGAAAAATGTTTGAATGTGCGAATTTTCTTTAGTTCATCCGTAAGTGGATTTGGAGCGAGACCTGAATTATTTGTTTAAGGAAGTCACAAGTCATTGATTTTAATAAGGATAAGGAAATGTTGGACACAATTTATATGGGATCAGTATCATTTGAAGATATTTCAACGGATTTAAAATTTTCGAGTTGTTTTGTTGTAATGCAAAGAAGGATTATATTTTTTTTCTTGTGTGGATGATTCAATTTGATTTATTGAATGCAACCTGGGCGCAACATGTTTTAATCATTTCTGATTCATAAGATTTTCCAATAAAACATATGCGTCACTCTTTTCATTTCTTTAGGAGTCAAGTTTTAATTGAATTTTTTAAAGTACGTTCAGGATGCGTTCCGAAAACTAAACTTTGGTCCCGGATTAATGAATTTAATGTTAGAATTTGCCAAACTATAGAAAACCGGTCACTAAATTTATAAAATATACTACTTTGACGGGATTATATTTTTTTATAAAATCTACATTTTTTCAACGAATTAAAATCTAGTAGCCCGTATCTCAAAAGTTTTCACCTGCGGCACATTTTTCTGCATTGGTATTTTTACCGTTTCACTTCCATGTGTTTATTGAACGTGAAGAGTACGACAAATTGAACTAATGTTTACTTAAGACTGTGTAAGTCTAGGTTTATATCAATGTGCTGCATTATGTTAACGATTTTGTTTGTGGCGCACGTTTGTTAATTATTTTTCCCCGGTTTTGATTGGTTAGTCTTCACCCCAGTCATGTTTTTTTCTAAAACTTTGATATATAAAATATCGTTTCAGTATTGTTTCGTTTTAGTCATTCTTCTTTATCAATCCTTTAAATAAACTTAACGATGACTAAAAATATTTTCTTGGAGCAGATAAAACACACTTCAAATAATTACGAGAATTAGAATTTATGCAAATAGCCCATATCAGAATGATAAAAGAACCCTTCGAGTAACTCCTAGTAATCGAGTTTGTCAATTTATAAAGAAAAGCAGCATTTTATCATTTGAAGTCTTTCTTAAACTAGTCTAATTCCATAATTTAAACTATAAATACCCATCCAACAGTCGGATTATTTTAAATTTTCCGCTAATGAAGTGAATATGTTTTTTAATTCATGATAAATGAGTGACAAAATTAGTTCATTTCAATTGTTTCGTCGGCAGTCATTTTGACATCATTATCATTATGTCTAAAGTATGGTTGATGACCTTCTATGGAAAAGCAAAACAATGACGAGGCCTTTGATTTGGTTGATGTTTTTTTTGTATATATTTAAAGCACTAGAAGCTCAAATTACGCATAGTTTGCGGTGTTGAATACTAAATGCTACTAAATGAAATTTCATAGCGAGCGAGCGAACGATGATGTTGTCATGCAATGGACACAATTTGATGCAAAGCCGAGCCAAGACAATTATTCAATATTTCGCTATTGTTAATGTCATGTATTAAATTTCCATTTTAAAAGCTTCTTAATGTCTTCTTCATTTTTTCTTACAGATTGATATCCAGCCAACCGAACGGGAGACAATATTCTCGGATGAATTAAGGCCCTCGGATCCTCGTAATGTGGGTCCTTGCGGCGGCTTCAGTACACAATATGCCTGCATGTGCGACTATCATGGGGTTCCATATCGGTTTGTATTCCAAGTGAATTCACTAAAATTTTATTCAATATGAATGATGCGATGTTCAATTGAAATTTCAATGATGGAAAATTGAAAAAATGTACTTTGCAGGGAGGAGGTGGCCTGGGATATCGACACAATCTACTTGTCGCATGACACAAGATTACTAAATTTAAGGGATTTCGATCATTTGGAACCAAAGTAAGTATAATGTGTATATATGACTATGAAATCGGATATATTAATTTAAATGCTAAAGAGACGCCCTCTTTGTTATAATTATAAACTGTGGAGATGTTATTAATGCCAGATAATGAAAGAAATTCTCTTCGTTTATTAATACTTAAAATGCGATAGACTGTGTTTTTCTGTAATTTGCTCTCATCATTGCTTGGATTGGCATTTTTATAGGCAGAAATTGAAAATATTGAAGAATTTTAAATAAATCTCTATTCAATGTTAAGTGAAATTCAATCTTGATAGAATCACTCGGATTTCTGAATTATTTCAGTAATTTAAATATAATAACGCCTATTTCATTTAATTGAAATTTAAAATGTTATTATATCAGACGTTTTTTGAGAGTTTTTATCCAGGGATTTATATCTTTGTTTGGCATTTATGTTTGAGACTTAATTAATGGTATATAGAGATGTTAACCGGGCTTTGATTTTTTTAAAGAGTTTTTACTGGTTTTAAAGAGTGCTTTCTAAAAACCTAACACTGATACTTTTAATGGAAAATTTTTAGGTTTTTTGCAAGATTTTTTATGTTTTAAATTTTAAGAGTCTTGAAAAATACTTACCCCTTATAACTAGAAATATCACTTAGAACGAGATACTGGTACCTCTCTCACGTTTAATCTTTCTTATTTTTACATTTAGTTCAGCTGATCCGTGTGATTGTGTGTATGTAAGTTTCTATCTGTGAAATAAAATTGCCTTCAAATGATTTTCCCACTAAAGTAAGCCAGAATGATGCTTCTATGATTTTTGGATTGGGGAGCCAAGTTTATTTTCCGAAATTTTAATACATTTTGTGTCTTGATCACAATGCCGCTACCACCCGTTACTTGCCCTGGCATTGCGACAGGCCCTAAAGCTGCAGATATTCCTGGTCAAATTTAAAAAAATGTTAACGACGAATATCAAAAAATTAAAAAAATGTTAACGACGAATATCAAAACGTCTTATATCGAGGCGTCTTAAATTGAGGGGCGCCTGTAAATCAACAGTTTCTTTTCATTTTCCTCTTCTATAGAAGGAAAGTATTATTTTTATGGTGGAGACTTGAGAACGGAGCAGAGATCAAGTTTCAGGCAAAACTATGAGGATGTCCGTGCATCTATCAGCCATCTGTCGGTCTGTCCGTTGTACGTACATACCTTAAAAACTCGACAACGCGTTGACCTAGCGACTTGAAATTAAGTTTTACAAAAATCGTAGTTTTCTATCGACTTTTGAGGCAGCAACGGTACCTATAACGGCTACCTTGCATCCAGTGTTTTGAAAATTTCTCGAAACTTTTTTATGAAAAAATGCATAACACCAAATTTATAGGAAGTAATATTTTCTACATTTTTTGCTTTAACGGTTTATGGGCTCTCTCCATTGCCAGGATATTTTAGTTGCGATAAAAATGTGTTACAAATAGAAAGAGGCAGATAGCTGTAATTGTCAATGGGAAAGACAGAATACGGGCACGAGTCTTTATAGAAAGTTTTATAGGATAAAATCATAGGAAAAACCGTATTACATGTACAAAACATTCAATTTGCATTTCCGAATCACATATCTGTATGTCCTCTAATATCTCAAATTTCCTACCTGTAAATATGGTTATTATTATTATTATAGTCTGTATACCAAAACATATAATAAATATAAATACCTTCGTTGTTATTCATTGTATTGTAAGTTTTGAAACTGCATATTTCAAAATCAGACAGATTTTGACTACTTTTGTAGTTTATTTTATAGGAAGCGTACGTCAGTTCAACTACATCTACCAAAGCGACACCTGGCGACGAACGCTTCCAATAAAATAAACTACAAAAGCGACATCTGGCGACGTACGCTTTTTTTTGTTCTCTCTCTTTCTTACCAAGCCTTTGTTATATAAGTGTGTCCCTACATTTTATCGCAACTAAAATATCCTGGCAATGGGGAGAGCCCTTTATACGTATCCCTACAAAAATTAATTTTTTTTGAACATTACTCGGTAACTATGCTCTATTATGAAAAAAATGCATATAACCATATCCAAAGGAGATAAAATTTCATGGTTTTTTCCGTTAACGGTTTTTACGTATCTTTAATGGTTCCCAAAATATTTGAAAAAAAATTAAGTTTCTTGAAAATTTCTCAAAACCTATGCGCTTTTGGCGAAAATTGAATATAACCAGTTTAAAAGGAAATAACATTTTTACGTATATTTAACGGTTCTTGAGATGTTTGAGAAAATATTGCAGAGGAAGGTTTTGTGTTGATCATAACTGATATTTTTGTCATATTATCTGGAAGTATGCTCGAAATTTTGGCCGCTCCGAACTATAAAAAATTTGAAATGATGAAGTCGTATTAACGGTTCAAATTCAGAAAATGTTTCAAATTCAGGTCTGAAACTTGAGTAAATATGGTCCAAGAACCTCGGGAACGGTAGCGTTGCAAAAGAAGTGCGTAGCCGGGAGCGGTAAATTTTTGAGGAGAAATTTTGGTCTAAGACAGAAAATAACACAAAAACGTGAAAATTTGCTTTAAAAAAATCAAAGGAAACTCCGAGATGAAATTTTCACGATCGCATTTTTTTTTACCATAACCTTTGTATACTATTTATAAGATCGCAAAATTACAAAAATAAAATTTGTTAGTGTTTTGTACATTTAAAAAAAAAATCTTATATAATCTTCAGGGATTTAATGGCAATAGTTTCGGCATTAGAGTATAACACATTCTTTCGTGGACTGAAAGCTTCCCATATGCGACTATCGCATGAAACAATGGAGAGAATATTGCACGTTCTAAAGCGTTCTATGTGGCTGGAGGAGTTACACTTGGAAGCATTAGGATTAAGGTGATTCGCTATTTAATTAAAATTTAATCATATTGCTTAGGCATAAGTTTTATCGATGTTGTTTACAATATTTTTTTTCCTAATAAAAATCTGTTTCTCATTTGGTGCGTTTTTCAGGTCGGACTTTCTCCATAAGTTAGCTGTATCTGTGATTACAAATAATAACCCAGCTCTTCGTACTATTGATTTAAGTCATAATTTAATAGAGGACAAAGGTATGGGAATTTTTGAATGGAAAACATATTAAATATAAATAATATATTATACAATATTTAACCATAGTTATTAATTATATTAAAATATATTTATTATTACTCAAGACACATCTTCTGGTGAATTTTATTATCAAAATTATTTCAATTCGATTTGCATAGGAGAAATTTCAAAATATAAAACAAAATTGAAGAAAAACTTGCCAGAATTATATTTAAATATTTTTATCACCTTAAAATATATTTAACCAGTTTATAAACTTGAAAAATATTGATTGGTCAAACTATTTCTTTTGTTTGATTTTATAAAAAAAATGAAAAACACAACAAAAATTGTTAATTAAATGAAAAATACCATTTGAACTGTTATTGTAGGTGCAAGCTCCTTGTGCGCCCTATTTGGAAAATTAGTGCAAGGTTTGCATTGTTATTCCTTTGCATCATTGCCACAAAAAAAAAGCAAATTAAAGCAAACAAATATGCCATTTTATTTATTCGTTTTACCTCTCTATTTATATATCCAAACAAATAAGAATGCAATACCATTGATTTTATTTCATTTCGGATGTTTTCTAGTTTTCTTTTGTTTATTTTACAAAATCTATAATTGAATTATTTTCCTGCCTGTTTCAATGTTTAATCAACATCCGTATGCATTACTTTTTATAAAAAAAATAGTTTTTGCTGTCATAGATTTTAAATAGAAATATGGAAAAATATATTTTTTAATATAATTTTTTCAAAAGCTCATCATATTTACATTTTACCAAATTGCAATTTCGGTTTGTCATATTTCCATCAGCAAACAAAAATTTCCATTGGCATTTCAAAAACTGATCAAACATGAAATCGAACATTTCATTATTCCAAATTACTAAATTTCCTTTTTTTCGAAATTTATTACAAACCGTTGATTTGGTAGTTCATCATGAAAGATAACTTCTACTCATTACTAGTTTAAAAATCTTGCATGATCGGAATGATTACTATTATGGTTTTATATATACATTTTTAAATTATAATTCGCAAAATTAAATAAGTTTTTTGTGAGAAGCTTTGATCATATCTACAAATTATCATTACCTAATTTTGATTTTTTTTAAATCTCAATTTCGGTTTTTTATGTATCATTTTTATGTTGAATCAGAAGCTGCTGGATTTGGATTATTATCGAGCGCGTTTTGTTCTTGTGTAATATAGTCATTTATTTTAATCGCTTTAATCTTTTATAATGTGAAAAGCACTTTAGGGAATCATTTAATTTTTCCTGTGGTGTCACCACCAAAAGGTGTGTTTGTCACGTTGAAAAGTTCAAGGCGAAAAGAAAAATCTTTGCAAGAATTTTAAACGAAAGAAGAAATTTTGGAGATTAAATACTTAAGGCAAATTTTTTTAAAGATGGTTTTGCTTAAAAATGTAAATGAATCATTTTATGAAATTTGATTTAATTAAATTTTGCGGTAATGGAAGAGGGCTCAGTTCAAAAGATTTTTTTTATATTTTTTATCCGAAGGTTGATTTTTTTCTAGAAATTTAGAAAATATCGATGTATATAGAGAGACCACGTCTTACAATGTGGGGCATGGAAGGTGGGCTACCGAGGGTTTAAAAAACATCATAAGGCTCCTAAACTGGCCTGCCACCTGGTGGCAAAAATTACACGTTAACAAAACTTTTCTATATTATGGGAATTGTTTGTGCTTTGGTTTTGTAAGGTTAAGAAAAAAATTGCCCATCATGGCGGCCACTAGTTTTAAATTTTGCGTTTTTTCATTAATAAAAACATTTAGAAAAATAAATAAAAACAGAAATAACCTCTTTTCCTTATATATATAAAAATATTATACATTTTCTTATGGTATAGTAACATTGATGACTATTTTCAAAATCCATTTATATGTTTTAGACGCTAGAATTGTTTAAACATTTTTTCCCGAATTTGGATTGTGGTTTTCCTTCAGAAAACAAAATTTCAGTTAAACATGATTCATGCAGTAAAATTTCAGAGGCTCAGAAAACTTTTTCTCAGGGAACCAAAAATACGTAATCGCGCGCACCAGTCGAGGCCCAAAAAAAACCAAAAGTTTTCTAAAATATTTTTTGAGCGACGAGTTTTTGAAAGATTTCGAAATAATGCCCAGTTGATATTATACTGGTTGTGTTCTAGTCGCCAATTTGTTAACTAGCATGATGTGAATTGGGCATAAAAAGAATCTCATACAAAGAATCGTGTAAAAGCTAGACGGGGGACGAGAAATAAGGTTCGAAAAGTCAAAAATGTCCGTCGCAAATTTTTTGGACAGTTCCTTAACTAATTTTAACGAAATTTTGCCGTTAGCTTTAAGTGACAGCTTATTCAAAATTCTCCATCCTTGCCTGCTATCTCTTGATTCACTGATAGCCCAGGAAAATTAGGCGAAAAAAAGCATGAACCTCTTAAAAAATCCTAGTTAACTGGATTTTTGCACATACCTTTATTTTGGCATAACAAACAACGTCCCAAAAGTCCATTCCAAAATTGCGCCGGCGTCGTGAGTTATTCAAGGTCAAAGGTCCAAAAAATCAGTTTTTTACGTTTATCTCACTTTGTAAGGGTTGTATGTCTTTTTGAGGTTCAGATGAATTATTCACAATAAAATTCTCTACAAAAAAGGTTATATGCAATTTTCTTGTAGGACAAACAGTTTTCGAGATACAAGTCGTCAAACTATGCGTCGCACAGAGAAATTGCTATTATTCAAGGTCAAAAGTCAAAAAAATCGTAAATATCTCGCTTTGTATGGCCTGTACGCATTTTTTGTATTCTGATGAATTGCTCCGAAAATTCTCTACAAAGAAGGTTAAATAAAAAAATTTTGTAGGGCCAATCGTTTTCGAGACAGAAGTCGAGACACTGTGAACTGTACATTCGTTTCCCCACTGTGGATGTTTGGAAAAGCGAAAGGGGTATCTGATTTGCCAGGATGGAATGGTTTCATTGAGTGTCTTACTAAAAAAAAATATGGAATTTTCAATGTCTCGCATTATGTTTTTACCATTTATACATCGACCTACAAATGGATGAAATCCAAATGGATGATATTACAAAAAAAACATAACAAAAGCTATAATTGCCAATCTGGCAATCATTGGAGACCCGTATGGTGATATTCATATCAAAATTCGAACAGTTATACCAAAATTCCACTTTGAAGTCAAACTTTCCAATAAGATTTTTTAAAATTTATTCCAATCGGATTTTGATGTATGGGAGTTTTATGTAGAATCATATCCTAAATAACTTTTGTTCTTGGACTTTTTTGATAAGATACACCGTTTTTGAGATATCCACAAAAAACGATTTCGTTCGTATGGGGGGTACCCCCCCTAATAGTCTATTTTTGCCCATTAACGAACTTAGCCTCGCATTTTACGAAAAACGAATCTGCGCAAAATTTCAAGTCTCTAGCTCAATCCGTGCGCCCGCAATCCGCGCCACAGACGGACAGACAGACGGACAGACAGACAGACAGACGGACAGACAGACGGACGGACAGACGGACGGACATGCTAAATTCAACTTTTTTCATCATTCTAAACACACTGGTGTAATTCATTTTTTTGTGCGATGACGAGATCTTGGCGTTACAAACGGTAAGGCAAAGTTAATATACCCTTTGGTTTCACCATACGGGTATAAAAAGATTACCGGGTTGGTAAAAGATATTGTAAATGGGTTGTATACGCATGAGAATGTTGAACAATCGCATGATATTTTGGAAAATATCTCATCTGGGAGTTTTTGGGATCGCTGAATTCAATTCTTACGTTAAAAAGTCTTCTGTAAGGATAACGGAAGGTCCTAATGTGGTTATCCTTTTTATTTTGGATTTTTTGTAATACAAATCAAATACGAAAATCACTAAAAAATGTAAATAAATTTTTAAAAGAATTGAAAAAGCGAGATAAAAGCATTAAAAATAAAATAAATATTTATCCCCCTTTTATTTCTCATACAGAGTGCTCCAATTTTTTTTTTTGGTGAAAAAAATTTGGAAGAATAAAACCTTTTTTTTAAATTTTTTTTATAGTTTATTTCAAAACACGAATAGAATCATTTACAATAATAATTTCTTTTACTTGAATATTTTCCTATATTATAAAATTACAATAATGTTAAAATTCTATATTTTCTATAAACAATATTTTGTTAAAATATCAACAGTTTTACTAAAAGTTGAAATCGTTTCGTTGTCAAAAAAAAATTCGGTTTCGGCCTAAAAACCTGTTTTGGTCGGACACTAATGATTTCATAATCTATATAAATAAAATTTTCTCTGTCTCAAAAATTTTTTTATTTACAATTTCCATTGCGACTATTTATAAAAAGCATAGAGCGGAAAAATTTATATTGGGTCTGTGTATCTCTTGATTTAAATAACTCTGCCGCATTCTGTTTGGAGGTTTCGCCTGCGGCGCACTTTTCTTTCGTTTTATTTTTCATACAAAATTTGTTCCTCATCTTATCCCGGATTGGCCCCAAAGAAAGTATGGTCACCATACCCATATAAAAAATTCCGGCCGACGCTCATGATTGTGGATATATGTTTTGAGGAAAATTCATTGGTATTAGAGTGTTTTCATCATCGGAAGAAAAAGTTTTTGTTGTTAAACATTGCTTAAATTCATACAAACCACACTATTTAATTGAGCATTACAAACCACAAAAAAAAAACTGTTTTTAACCCTTAATTTATGAGGTGAAAATCATATGCGTAAATGATGAGGTGGTTTCCAATGGACTTGTTCTAATCACATACCCAATCCGTGCTTTTAACTCGGCACACAACACCATACTGTATGAAGGTACTGAAGATTTCAGAGTCATTGTGCTGAAAACATGAGAAATAGCAAAGAGAGAAAAGTCAATGTGGGTCCACTGGAACCACCTCATCAATTAAGGGTTAATCAAATATGTTGGATTTCAATGTTCCCCAATACGAAATATATCCCAAATATTCGTTATCATATGCTTTTATATCAAGTCGATATTCACCACTGGGCAAAACCACTGCTAATTTATATTTGGGAACGGTCATGTTCTTAATCCAAAATTCACCCTTAAAAAACATATATGAGTCAAAATCTGATATTAAAGGAATTTAAAATCAATGATTTACCACTAAAGGGCACGAATGATTTATATTAGAGTAGTCTTTGATTAAACTAAACAAAACATTTCCATAATAATTTGACTTCATCCCTTCTAGTAATTTACAAGCATCCACTGTTAAATTTACAATAAATGGTTGATAACTTACTGAGTTCTTTTTCAATAGTTGAGCGTTGATCTAGTAATTCAAAATAATTATTTTCATTCTTTATCAAAAATATTAAAAAACATACCATCAATCTATTATATGGTCTGGTTGTAAATACATTAATATAAACAGTCGTAAGATCTCTGTTGTAAGCACGAAGCTTGCATGTTAAATTAGAAGCTTTTACGAAACTTTCACATTGGATTTTTGTTATTTTAATACTGTTAGTTGGCTGCGTTAGAATATCATAGTTATTTGTTTTTCTTTATTAAAATATTAGATCTGTTTGAAAACATAACAAAAGCTATAATTGCCAATCTGGCAATTATTGAAAACCCGTATGGTGATTTAAGTGAACAGCAAAGAGTTGTATCAAAATTCCATTTTGAAGTCAAACTTTTCAACAAGATTTTTTAAAATTTATTCCAATCGGATTTTGATGTATGGGAGTTTTATGTAGAATCATATCCTAAATAACTTTTGTTCTTGCACTTTTTTGATAAGATGCACCGTTTTTGAGATATTCGCAAAAAACGTTTTAGTTCGTAAAAATGGTTCTGCGCAAAATTTTAAATCTCTAGCTCAATCCGTGCGCCCGCAAACCGCGCCACAGACGGACGGACGGACGGACGGACCGACGGATATGCAAAATTCAATTTTGTTTTATCATTTTAAACACACTGGTGTAATTCATTTTTGTGGAAGATGACGGGATCTTGGCGTTAGAAATGGTAAGGCAAATTTAATATATCCTTTGGTTCCACCATACGGGTATGAAAACAAACCTTTGCCAAAATTCCGGTACACGTCATGTAGAAACAAAACAATGTAACAAATATTAAGGCCATAATTGTTTGGCGATTTATGCTGTACTGAATTTTAAAACTAGTCATGTTCTAAATATATGGCCTTAAAATAAATTACCAGATGATTACATAACCATTAAATCCAATATTAGTATCAGATTCGAAACTAACCTTTGATCAAAAATATATGTTATGTGACTGTAATTGTAATTTTTTTTGTAAAAAGCAGGAAAAAACACAATTTGTCCATTGGACCAATAACAACTAATTCATGTTCACTGTAGTTGATTACTGGATCGCAATTCGTTCAAATGGAGCAATAATATGTCGTCTGTTTTCGGGAAATCGTTTGCGTACTTGTTCGACACGTTGGTCAGCACTTCGGTTGTTTCATTTGATTGCGCTTGTAATCCAGTAAAATTAGGATTTAACCTCTTAAAAAATTCTAGTTAACTGGATTTTTGCACATACCTTTATTTTGACATAACAAACATCGTCCCAAAAGTCCATTCCAAAATTGCGCCGGCGTCGTGAATTACTAAAGGTCAAAGGTGTATCTCACTTTGTACGGGTTGTACGTCTTTTTGAAGTTTAATCACAAAAAAATTCTCTACAAAAAAGGTTACAAAAAATTTTCTTGTAGGACAAACAGTTTTCGAGATACAAGTCGTCAAACTATGCGTCGCACAGAGAAATTGCTATTATTCAAAGTCAAAAGTCAAAAAAATCGTAAATATCTCGCTTTGTATAGCCTGTACGCATTTTTTGTATTCAGATGAATTGCTCCTTCGAAAATTCTCTGCAAAAAAGGTTAAATAATTTTTTTTGTAGGCCGAATAATTTTCGAGATAGAAGTCGAGAAACTGTGAACTGTATATTCGTTTCCCCACCACCATTGAGGTAGAATGCAAGGGGCGTTTTTTACACGGTTTCCCCACTAGGCCTAATCCATATTTTTCCACCTTCATTCATTTATTCTTCTTCTCCTTCTGCTTCTTCTTATTCTTCATCGTTTAAATTATCAAAGGATTCAGTGATATCACAAGAAGCAGGATTTAAACATGATTGACCCCGACAAAAGCTACAAACGATGGAGCACGGTAATCCAATTTTTCTGCATCCACAATTGGAACCACAACCTTTTGTGCAGTTGCAAATAACGGAATTCAGGAGTTATTTCGGTGCTGGTGGAAGTAATGTACTAAATGGCTGCAAGAAATTGTTGTTAAATGTCCATCCCCACTATTGAGGATCTAAGTCTTTTCCAAGCCAAGTTTGCACCTGATAATATATACAATACAGATGGTGTTGTGCGGCTCCTATTGTGGGTGGAAGTGAAGGTAATTTAACTGCCTAATTGAGTCTTGTAGATTTAGCGAAACTCAAGTAGCGATAATTGTCGAGGGAGTCTTCAGTTTTCGGAGCTCCGTATATTGCTAAAATAAAGTGTTACATTTCTGGCAATAGTATCCCGTGAGCAATTCAGTTAGTACATTACTTCCACCAGCACCGAAAGAACTCCTGAATTCCGTTTTTTGCAACTGCACAAAAGGTTGTGGTTCCAATTGTGGATGCAGAAAAATTGGATTACCGTGCTCCATCGTTTGTACCTTTTGTCGGGGTCAATCATGTTTAAATCCTGCTTCTTGTGATATCACTGAATCCTTGGACAATTTAAACCAGCGTTTTCTAAACTGGGAGGCGTGGACTAGTCTAAGGGGAGGCGCGAATATTAGCCAGTGCACGTGCAGCTAATACAATACGTAACATATAGGTACATATTAACTACTATGCTGCTGATGCTACCCTTACCCCGTAGCAAACATAACGGTTCAAATATATTTAAGGGAGCCGTGGTAAAATAAAGTTTGGAAACCACTGATTTAAACGATGTCGATGATGAACTCGATCTTATTGGTGCCTTAACATTAAATGTAAGTGAAAATGATACCTATACCGAAGATGAAGAGCAACAAGAATAAGAAGAAGCAGAAGGAGAAGAAGAATAAATGAATGAAGGTGGAAAAATATGGATTAGGCCTAATGGGGAAACCGTGTAAAAAACGCCCCTTGCATTCTACCTCAATGGTGGTGGGGAAACGAATATACAGTTCACAGTTTCTCGACTTCTATCTCGAAAATTATTTGCCCTACAAAAAAAATTTATTTAACCTTTTTTGTAGAGAATTTTCGATGGAGCAATTCATCTGAACACGTACAGGCTATACAAAGCGAGATATGTTATTTACGATTTTTTTGCCTTTTGACCTTGAATAATAGCAATTTCTCTGTGCGACGCATAGTTTGACGACTTGTATCTCGAAAACTGTTTGTCCTACAAGAAAATTGCATATAACTTTTTTTGTAGAGAATTTTATTGTGAATAATTCCTCTGAACCTCAAAAAAACGTACAACCCTTACAAAGTGAGATAAACGTAAAAAACTGTTTTTTTGAACCTTTGACCTTGAATAACTCACGACGCCGGCGCAATTTTGGAATGGACTTTTGGGACGTTGTTTGTTATGTCAAAATAAAGATATATGCAAAAATCCAGTTTACTAGGATTTTTTAAGAGGTGAAATCCTAATTTCCTGGATTATGAGGGAATTTGATTAGATTTTTATCATTAGACAGGAAATTCCTTAAGAAAATTTTTCGCCCAC
Organism: Chrysopilus asiliformis; assembly: GCA_964034945.1. Lineage (NCBI taxonomy): Eukaryota > Metazoa > Arthropoda > Insecta > Diptera > Rhagionidae > Chrysopilus > Chrysopilus asiliformis. The sequence goes on along the minus strand of OZ035961.1, from coordinate 86,246,373 downwards.
TTTAATCTTCCTGGTCAGGGGCTAGTCTGCAGTGAAAATTTTAAAAAATATTTAAAAAGAAGAAATTTCATCATGTGAATATTTTGAAAAAAAAACACAATAAAATTGAAAAACCCACCAATAAATGTAGTTAGTCAGCAGCTCCTGATTTTTTTAGTTTTAAAATTTAAGCTTTTTTTTAGTTCATTTTGTTCAATGTAAAATTTTACTTGCTTTAAGATTATTGCAATAATTTATTTGTTTTATGAAATATCCTTAAAGGTGCTATTCACCTCGCTGGCCCAATAGCAAAAGTATCAAAAGGTTTATGCAAACTGGCATTGGCACACTGTGGACTCACATCGAAAGGCGTCAATCAAATGTCACACTCACTTTCACTCAATCAAAGTATTGCTAGTTCATTAACGTATTTAGATTTAAGTGGAAATAGTTTGAAGGATGACATAACAGTAAGTCTGATCGTGTTTAACATTTTTTGAGGAATCCATTTTTAATTTATTTGTCTGTTACTTTAGAATTTACACAATTTCTTGGCGCAACCGAATGTTTTAGAGTATTTGGATTTATCAGCGACTGATACGGCACTGGAAAATGTGAGTATCTCAAAAAGTATGGCGTTAATTTTTTTTTTTCTAAATATAAAAATGTTGTGAAAAAATGTGTGCAAGAAGTGAAATGGTTATAAAATGTTATTTGTTTTCCACACTTCACTGGTTTTTACATAAATTTTTGAACAATAAAAATATTTTTTTCCTTTCTTTCAGCTTTTTGGTGCACTTTTACGTGGCTGTTCAACACACTTGATCCATTTAAATGTTTCGCATAATTCATTTAGTACAAAGAAGGGAAAGGAAATACCTCCATCGTTCAAGCAATATTTTACGAGTACATTACGACTGAAACATTTAAATATAGCTGGATGTAAACTACCGATGGAGGCATTAAAGTAATTTAAAAAAAAAATTAAATTGTGATATAAAATTTAAAATATTTTTTTGTCCCATTCAGACACTTATTGCTCGGTTTAGCGTGCAACGAATCCACAGCTGGACTGTATTTAGATTTAAGTAGCAACCAATTAGGTGCCCAGGGTGCTCATGTTTTAGAGTCATGCATACATGGAGTTCGAGTACTACAGAGTTTGGATATAGGAGACAATAGTAAGAAATTTGCATTTGTAAAAATTTCATTCGAGAGTTTTTCTAAAGCGATTTTTTTAAAAAGAGTTTCCCATAAAATACGTTGTCATTTTTGACGTTTTGAACCTCATTATTTAATACCGCCCTCACACTATCGAAGATTCCTTTTCCTCCTCCTAATGTGTTACGTATTTTATGTGTGACCTCAAAAAAGGAATTTTCCGATTTCTATTTTTATGACAGTTTTGTTTTTGCTATTTTTGGGGACATTTTTAATTTGTTTAAGTTATTTTTAGAGGATTTAGAGCTATGGCATACTAAATGTGATGCGTTTTGCGCATTGTGTGATTTTTAAAGACAGTAAAACAAATTTAGACGTATTGTCTTCTACAAAAGACTTTTTTTTGCATAACCAATCAAATAAAATAACAACAAATAAAGATTATGCAAAAAAAATCCTTCTGTAGGACAAAAAATAAGTCTAAATTTGTTTGGCCGTCTTGAAAAACGGGCAATATGACAATGTAGCATGTTTGATGTGCCATAGCTCTTTGAAAAATAAAAAAATCTTAACTTTCACCAAAAATTTTGACTCAAACTCCTTAATTTTTAGCCACTTATTACTGCTTAGGACTTAAAAAATTTAAATACCTCTCCTAAACAATTTAAAATACTAAAATTTATTTTTCTTATCTATCCATTTTCAGATTTAGATGCTGAACTGGCATCAGTTTTAACAGCAATTTCAAAGAATCCATCAATTCGTAGTCTTCATATGAGTAAAAGTTTTGGAATGAAATTGAAGCATATTCCAACAGTTATGGACGCATTAGTCAATTTAATACAGAAGGATGATTTCCCACTGGCGGAATTAATTTTGTCAGAGAATAAACTAAAGAATGATATTCATGATTTTATTAATGCCTTAGGAAGCAATCAAAGTTTGCAAAAATTAGGTAAGCCTAAATTTTTATGAGACAGTTTTAGTATTTATGGAAAAGAAGAAATGTGTAACGCATTGCGTTAAAATTTAACTGCTACATAAGAATTTAAACCTTATACGATTCACAAAACGAGTTTATTTGCATACATTGTTTAAAATTCAATTGAAAATGTTAAACCTTTCTTGTTTATGTTTCAACAGATATAAGTGGCAATTATATGGGTGACGTTGGTGCTCGACTCCTGGCCAAAGCCCTGCAGATAAATAATAAATTACGAGTGATATTTATGGATCGGAACAACATAACGCTACAAGGATTTTCAGATATTGTCTACGCGTTAGAGAATAACTGCTCAATGCGAAATATTCCGTTTCCAGTTTTCGATATAGCGCCATGTCTGAAGAGTCATCCGGAGAAAACGGACGCTGTACTACGTAAAATGCAGGAATTGCTACAACGAAACACTAACGGCCTAAAACGCACAAATGGTCAAGGATTTCGCCTACAGCATGGCTTTATGCTGTCCTCGACCCATCAATTAGTTGATAAGTTAGTCACTGAGACACAGGAAACCATGTCACTGTCACGCGGCAGCGACTCATCGGCTGTGCAGAGATTAATCGATGATGCAGAAAACTGCAAACAACTTATGCCTAAATTACAGGAAGCTGTTCGTACGGAACCGCATCCTATAGAAATGAAATTGACGAGAATCGCAAGCGATTTGAATCACAGTATTCGAGGGTATTTAGAGGAGACAATGGAGACGATGATACGCACTGGAATCGAACAGTGTCCAAAAACACTCGGCAGCCAAAATGTCGTCAACGATTTGAGAAAAGTCCTCAGCGAACGTTTAGTTATTTCGGATGAATTCCTTCAAACATGTTTGGTTAATCACGCTGGCAGCGAAATAATGAATAGAATAAGGTAAGACTATCGATACTAGGAAAAAAATATATTTGTTTTCATATTTGAACCGCACCTATGATAGCAAAAAGAGATAACGAAAATTGTATACTGATAAGATAACATGATTTGGGCCAATTGTTATTCTAGTGTTGATTTTAGTTGAAGTCTGGAAGGTTTCACTCAACATTTTTCATATGTTTTGCATTAAAAATATTTGTTGCTGTTTTTATTGCTATTCCGATAGCAAAGAACTAGGCGTCACTGAGCGACTGGTTCAACCGTAATTTAAGAATAGTTGCTGGAAACTATAAAATTTATTTTTTATTCGTTTTGTTATTTGTTTTAGTGAAATTGAACAGTCATTGGCAGCAACAATTTCGGATCGGGCCACCGATGAAGTTCTAGAAGCCCTGACTCGATATAGGCGTGGATTGGGAATTTCAGATTCACCATCAGTTCTTCTTGATGAGCCCCAGACACCGGATATTGTTCGTAGTCGATCTAGTCATGTAAGTAATGGAAAAAAATTGGTGTTGTAAGCAGAGTTGGGCGTATTCAATTCAAAATTGAATGCATTCAAAATTCCATTCCCATTCACTTACTGAATGGTATTTGAAATTTTTACTCCATTACCATTCAGTAGTAAATGGTAATGGCCAAAAAATTCAACTCTCCATTCACTGAATGGGAATGTAAATTTATTTCCATTCCCATTCGATTTGAGTTGAGATTTTATGATTTTAAGTGAATGGTAATTCAATTTAGTCAAATGATTTTTTTATATGGAAAAATGCTCGAAATCGATCGAAATGAGGGAAAAGTTAATTTGCCTCAAAACGACAGGACCGATTTTTATGATCCATATCACATTGGATAGGGATCAGTGTGGCCTATAGTACTAGATATGAGGCATTCTAGAAAAACCAAAATGGCGGCTATTAGACGCCATTTTGTCCAAATTACCCCAATAAAGACCCATCAAGATGGGTATCAAATGAAAGAGCTCTGGAAGAAACTTACAAATATCTATATCATGGGTATCAAAAAAACAAAATGGCGGCTGTTAGACGACATTTTGTCCAAATTACCCCAATAAAGACCCATCAAGATGGGTATCAAATGAAAGAGCTCTGGAAGAAACTTACAAATATCTATATCATGGGTATCAAAAAAACAAAATGGCGGCTGTTAGACGACATTTTGTCCAAATTACCCCAATAAAGACCCATCAAGATGGGTATCAAATGAAAGAGCTCTGGAAGAAACTTACAAATATCTATATCATGGGTATCAAAAAAACAAAATGGCGGCTGTTAGACGACATTTTGTCCAAATTACCCCAATAAAGACCCATTAAGATGGATATCAAATGAAAGAGCTCTGGAAGAAACTTATAAATATCTATAACATATTTATCAAAAACCAAAATGGCGGCTATTAGACGCCATTTTGTCTAAAATACCACAATAAAGACCCATCAAGATAGGTATCAAATGAAAGAGCTCTGGAGGAAACTTATAAATATCCATAACATGGTTATCAAAAAAAAGAAAATGGCGACTAAACATCGTAATAAAGATCCATCAAGATGGGTATCAAATGAAAGAGTTTGGGAGGAAACTTATAAATCCCTATATTTTATTTTATTTTTTGAAGAAACAATTGACTTATTTTTTGTTTTATTCAATTTTGCTTTCATGAAAAATTAGTGATAATGAAAGCAAAATTGAATAAAAAAAAATAAGTCAATTGTTTCTTCAAAAAATAAAATAAAATATAGGGATTTATAAGTTTCCTCCCAAACTCTTTCATTTGATACCCATCTTGATGGATCTTTATTACGATGTTTAGTCGCCATTTTCTTTTTTTTGATAACCATGTTATGGATATTTATAAGTTTCCTCCAGAGCTCTTTCATTTGATACCCATCTTGATGGGTCTTTATTGGGGTAATTTGGACAAAATGTTGTCTAACAGCCGCCATTTTGTTTTTTTGATACCCATGATATAGATATTTGTAAGTTTCTTCCAGAGCTCTTTCATTTGATACCCATCTTGATGGGTCTTTATTGGGGTAATTTGGACAAAATGTCGTCTAACAGCCGCCATTTTGTTTTTTTGATACCCATGATATAGATATTTGTAAGTTTCTTCCAGAGCTCTTTCATTTGATACCCATCTTGATGGGTCTTTATTGGGGTAATTTGGACAAAATGTCGTCTAACAGCCGCCATTTTGTTTTTTTGATACCCATGATATAGATATTTGTAAGTTTCTTCCAGAGCTCTTTCATTTGATACCCATCTTGATGGGTCTTTATTGGGGTAATTTGGACAAAATGGCGTCTAATAGCCGCCATTTTGGTTTTTCTAGAATGCCTCATATCTAGTACTATAGGCCACACTGATCCCTATCCAATGTGATATGGATCATAAAAATCGGTCCTGTCGTTTTGAGGCAAATTAACTTTTCCCTCATTTCGATCGATTTCGAGCATTTTTCCATATAAAAAAATCATTTGACTAAATTGAATTACCATTCACTTAAAATCATAAAATCTCAACTCAAATCGAATGGGAATGGAAATAAATTTACATTCCCATTCAGTGAATGGAGAGTTGAATTTTTTGGCCATTACCATTCACTACTGAATGGTAATGGAGTAAAAATTTCAAATACCATTCAGTAAGTGAATGGGAATTGAAATTGAATGGGAATTGAAAACGCCCGACTATGGTTGTAAGACAGTTTTTCCGCGTGTGCCGCTTTGTTTTGTTTTGTACATTTCGATTAATTTCGAGGCCTCAAAAGCTGTTCTTCCTCATCCCTCTTTCCTGTCAGCAGCCATTACACAAAAAGGGGACTCTCGGATTAATCCATGGCTTAAATTTTTTTTAATGCTAGTAAGCTCCCCTGAAACCTTCGTTCAAATCGGTTAAGCGGTTTCCGAGTTATAGCCGAACTAACAGACATACAGCCACACAAGTCTATTAATAAAACATATTCTAAGTATTAAAATATTTAAAAATTCTTATTGTTCCTTCTAGGATTCTGATGGCCTGGTTTCACATTGCAGGGGACTGAATCTCCCGAAATTGGGCTTAGATTCGCCAACTGTAAGTCGTTTCTTACCCTCTGAATTGTATAATAACTGACACAGTTCCAAAATTCAACTAAGAGCTTTGCATACATTTTACAAATTTAAAAAAAAAATCAGAAATACCAAAAATATTATACCGAATTTAGTTTCTTTGATTTGTAAAAAACAAAAATTAAAATTAGGCGGATTTTTTTGCTTTAAGGGTGCCTAACACATTTTGATTCATTTAGTTTTTAGTTTGTAGTTAATATCATTTGTAATCAATTAAAACTAGTAGAACGGAAAATAGAAAACAACATTAAAAAACAACACAAAAATTTTTTTATACTTACTCTCATATGTTTTTTGATTTATGCATAATTAATACGCATACTTTGCAAATCATCATTTTAATGTAATACCATTAATTCGGCCTCACAAGAACACAATAAAATTCATTTATGTATATGTTTTCATGTATTCCAATCATGCTCATCAACCGTTTGTTATAGAAATTGGAGTATCTAAATCTTGTAAGTACAAACGATAAAAAAAAGAACATTTGTATAATAATTATTGGCGATTCCACTATTAAACACCATAATTTGTTTACTGTTTTTCTGCAAAATATGTTTAAACAAACGATTTTAATATCTTTGAATTGTGAATTCTTAAAGGCAACACCTCATCTGCCATCGAAACGCCGCTCAATCGCCAGGAAAGTTCGACCTCAATCAGTTGTAGAGAATTTAAGTTTGGGTCACATTCCCGATTTGCTGGAGTCACCGTCTTCCCATCGAAGTTCAAACGCGTCTCCTGATAAACGGGAGGACGAATGCTGTGATTCAATAACTGAACTTCCAAGCGCTTCATTCCAGCTTCAGCATTTGGTGAAGGGTAGACCGAAACGGGCGAAAACACGTGCCCCTACGCGACCACTGCTAGCGGAAGTTGGCACTCAGGGATTTGGCGACGGACTGGAACAGTTCTTCCGACCAGGATCAGTAACACCAACCACCTTAACTCCGCTCGTTTCACCCACATCGGAAGAGTGTAGTTCGTTGAGTTTTGTCGACAGTCCAACGATGAGCCGAGATGACAACGGACGATTTAATAGTTTAACGTCTGAAGAAACAACGCCAATTTTGGAAGAAAGAAAACCAATTAAACTCGATCGTAGCTCACCGCTATTGAAAGGTAAAGCGAAACTCTCTGGCAATGGTTTTCTTTTTTACTAAAAGATTTTTCTTCATATTTTCAGGAGTTTCGTGGACCACCCGATCACGTTCATCGGACAATTTGGAAAAATATTCACCGTTAGTCGGTAGAAAATCTCCCTTAATCAAAATGCGAACTGAATGCAGTGACGATGGAACGGATCGCTTGCAAATGCCGAGTAGAGATGAAAGAATGCGGTCGCCAAGTAGTGAATCGATTAAAAGCCATACAGGAGGAGAGACTGTTATATTGAAAACTGGGAATGGTCTAGTTAGGACACCAATTGTTTTACAGAAACCTCGGCCATGGTCAGTGGTTGGGAACGAACCAAAATCTGGCGATTATACATCGGAATCGAGTAAAACAACTCCCGAGAAACTTGATGCAGGTTAGTACTTATCTTGAAGATTTTCTTTTATTTTAAGTCGTTTAAGAAAAGAGAAAAAGTGTAGGGAATAGGCAGAAACTAGCAGCTGCCCTTTTCGCTTCATGGTTTGAGATAGTAGGGAACGGGTACATAGATTTTAGTCGGTATGATTTTTTATGGTCTTTCGAAAACCTGATCGAAATTCCTATACGGCTTCAGAAATCATCGACGAGGGGGTTAAAGGGAAGAGGATTTCTTCTTCGGAAGATCCTTTATCTCTCTGAGAAAATCGCACCTGAAAAGATTAAACTATTCAGAAATTATCGGGTGATAGGTATCATATTAGGGGAAAGAATAAAATAAAGTATTCTGTGTATGCGAATGCTGTTGTATTTACTGAAACTCCCATTATTTTTAGACTGCGATGTGGTACCCTTTGGTCAAACGTCGGGTGGCTCAATTGTTGGAATTAGTCCCGGCACTGTACTCTCATCTGGCGGTAGTATTGTCGGAATAACACCAGGTGAATATAATAATTGCTAGCTAATAAAATTCAAACATTTTTTAAAATCAAATTAGGCGCAGCTATGGAGAAAAAATCAGTACGGGAACTTGCCGCTGGTTTAAATCGAATGGGTGAGTATCGTATTTTTAATTAATTTGCATTGCATGATTCAGTTTTGTAGATGCAAATTCGCATGAACTATTTTAATTTTATTTTTTTTCTACTTTTTTTTTCCATTTTTCTTGATTGTATTTCGATTATTATTTCGTGATCAATCGATTGAAATCTTAGATATTTTAAAAAAACCTCAAGTGTTGCCACGGACCACAGTTGTTAATAAATTAAATAGAAATAGTGATACTAGTAGTGTTGTTGAAACTGCCACAACTACTACCGGGATGACAACTTCAATGACATCCTCTTCGTCATCTACAATAAGTTCAGCGACGACGATTTCGTCTAGCAGTTCTGTAACTGAAAACGGTGAAAAGCGTACGGAGTTTGTTAAGAGGATCGCTGGTAAACAAATTACGTCTATTTTTGAGGTTTGATTTAGTTCAGATTTTTTTTTATTTTCGTTGTTTTTCGTTTAGTTTTTGTTCTGTCTGATAATTTAATAATAATTTGTTTATTTTAGTGTTTGACAATTATAAATCTTGTGTATTTCGTATCGTTTTGTGAATTTTTAATCTTTAATTATAAATCTTATGATACTAAAAATTTTATCAGTCTTGGCTTTTCCATAATATATTGTAAAAAAATCTGATTTTTTTTTAGAAAACTGTCAGGGAACCTCCAGTTCTTTTATTTTCCCATAAACTCACAAATTTTTTTTTTAGTATTCTTAACCCTCTAACTGCCACTTCAGTCAAAAAGACCTGACACCTAATTGTACACAACGGCCACAATGAAAATTATTAAAGTGTTCGCTGCAACCGTAACGATTTTTTGTAGTTGCACACATTTTATTAAAGGAGGCCCTCCATTACCATGATTTTTCCCAACTGCAAAAAAATAGAGACACATTTATGTGAAGATATCTTGGCGAGAAAGGGAGATAAGAATCAACTGCAAAAATTTGTCGGCAACTGCAAAAATAATTTCCCCTCTTTTTTATGGCGATTTTATGGTTACAGTTGACGGATTTCAACTTTTTTATAGCGATTTCTACTACAATGACACATTGTCCCTGTAAGTGAATAGTGAGCATAGACACATACAAAGTGCTATTATAGTGTAGCTGTCATTTTTCATGTAGTTCAACCGCACACTTTACAGCTCTATAGCTTTATTTCTATGCCAATTTGAACCTTCTATTCATAGCATAAGGTTTGATATGATTGCTATAAAATTGTTAAACTGGAAGGGAAAGCGTTTATACTTGTATTCAGTCATTCCTATTTAGATCTACATAAGTCTATCTTGCTCTAGTTTTCTGCATTTTTTTGCAGTTACAGAAGTCATGGCAATGGAGATCCTCCTTAAGGCTTAAAACTGTCGTGGCAGTTAGAGTGTTAAACCCTGTATTCATACTTTGTTTTGTCTTTCATACACGTACACGTTTTAGACGTTTTCTAAATAATGCACTTACCATAAAGTTGCATTTTTACACAATTTGAAGGCATGAACATTTAAAAAAAATTGTGATGCATAAATTTTTGTTTTGCAATCCAATTGATTAGAAAAAAAGTTTTTAGATACTATAATAACTATAATTACGGAAAAAGTTAGTCTGTGTTAAATTTATTACGAAAATTTGTGACACCTTTAATTTCAAGAGAAAATATTATAATATTTTTTATCGAATTCAATAGGAGACGCTAGTTGAAGGCCTACAGAGATCCTCATTTCGTCAAACTATTCTTAGAGATGGACAGTACGCGAAAGATGATGCAGTCGATGTATAAACGTTGGAAAATTCAAATATGTTAGAATAAAAAAAGAAAACTCAAAATTACGTATAAAAATTTGGAAAAAATGGAAACAAATTTAACAACATTCTAATGAGATAGGAATTTTAAATTGCACACGATTGTATTTATTTTCATATTTTATTTATAAAAAAAACAACCAAATTAAGCACGAATCAAAATAACGAAGTAACTAAAAAAATTTGCATGAAGATTTTTTTTCTATGATTTTGCGACATAAAAACATAACATTTTCTACTTTATGTCTTGGAGGAAGTGTCCTGAAAACGGGGCATTTGAATGTGTCCTGAAACGGGGCATAACTGTCAGCCACAAACAAATTATTGTCGTAATATTGATGTCCGCAATCGAATTGTGCAACTTTTATTGCTTGTGTGCACTACTGGCGTGAAACAAAGAAGCCGTAAAAAATATTCTTTAGCTAAAAATGTTTTTAGAAATTTGAATAATTTATAAAATTAAGGGTTTTCCTTAATTTTCATAAAAAACTTCTTCATTAAAATTCCATCAAAATAAGAATTAAAATGTTTGATAGGATCCTAATCTCATAATACCAAAAATTAAACTTCCAATTTCGTTTTAAAGTGCCAATTATTGAAATTATGAATTTTTTCTTATATAAAAAAAACTTTTACGGAAATTGAAAAATAGATTTTTATAAATCAAATTGATTGAATTTGAAAAAAGACGATTTGAGAGAATATAAAGATTTTGACAGTAAACTATATTCTTCTGTTAACATTTCTTAAGGCCCTAACATAATGTAAGCATAAGCAGTGGGAACGATGGAAACAGTGGGGGATTGTCCATAAAAGATGTCATGCCAATTTTAGCGTTTTCGCAACCCCTTTAATCTAAACATTTTCGCGTTTTTTGTGTAGATTTTAGTTCACACTATTCCACACATTCAGACAAATTTTGTTAGAATTCGATTGAAAAAAATGAAGCTATTTTTCTAAAATTTGCTTGAGAATTCGACATACTCTTTTCATGAGAACAAATGATTCCTAACTGCTCTGCTTTAATTATTTAACGCCCTTTATAATTATTTAAATTTTGGCCTCTTCTATTTTAGCGCACTTATTCTGATAATAAAATATTTATTTATGTTCACTATTTTAGATTTAAATCTTTTAAAAATCAAGAAACTTATATTGACAATCTAGTAAATGAGATAAATTGTGCTGTAAATATTTTATTTTTTACGATTATTGTTTTTTTTACATTTGTTATCAATTATTTGTTATTGCAATATTTTTGTCATCCAATAAATCTAATTGTAATTTTGTAATTTTTAAAAATGTAGTCCAAAAGTTCTAAATCTAACTAAAAACAATTAAACATTTAAATATAATTTTTTTTACTAAAAAACAAGTTTGTTTTACAATGGAACTTTTTTTAAAATGTTTTCCCAATTTTTGGTTTCTCAAAATTTTGACTTCAAGGCAATGCTCACGAGTTTGATCAATAATAATTCTAGAATTTATTGAAAAACATTCCAAGGCGAATTTTATTTCGTTCAATATTCGCAGCCATTTAACATTATAAAATTAAAATAGTGAATTTTTGTAATTTATACGAATTTAGCATTTAAAGAATTATATAAAAAAATACATATTTTTCACCGTCAATTTTTTTTTGCCATTAGTAAGCGCATTGATTTTCTTCTATAAAGTGAAAAAAATTGAAATAATAACATTTTTATAAGAAACCCCAAAATAATTAAATAACATTTTTTAAGATAATTTTTTACAAGAAAAGAAACAAACAACTTTACAATAAGCAAAAAATATATATTGTATGAAAATATTCTTCTACTTTAGTCATATTCTTATAATTTAATTCTGTGATTTTCTTTCATAAATGAAAACAAAATTATTAAAAAAAATGATTTCTTGTGGAAATTTCTATTGAATGCATTAATCAGTTTATAAATAAATATACGAATGAAAATGTTCAATAACAGTTAAGATGTAGGAGTTTATAAAATATAAAGAAAAAAAATTATATATTAAATAATGAAAACGCGTAGATGAAACTACAAGGGATTATTCTCATATTTAAAATGAAATAATTGAAATTTTCAACAAATTTTAGATAACCTTAGGTAAAACAGGTACCATTGGATAGAAATCAGATGTTTATATATTAAAATTTCGTAATTGATTGTAATCTAACTTTACGCAGTTATAATGAGATCAATTTTAAAATATAGACATCTTTGTTCAAAATGTTGAAAAAAAGAAAATTAAATAAAAATTGCCGTAGTAATTTTCGAGTAATTCCGAGAAAGAAAATAATACGAGAAGATTATTATAATGATTATTACAACTATTATAATTATAAAAATTATAGTGTTCGAACAATATTTAAAACAAAGGAAAATTTTTCATCAAAATGTGTTTTATTTGCATATTGTAAAAAAAACCCCACACATTGTATTGGAAATCGTTTCACATAAAAAATAAGTATTTTCATAAAGTTCTGTCAGATCGATTCAATGATTTTTTTTTACCTTACATATAAGGTATTAAAATCTCTTAAAAATCAAAAACGTCCCGGGACATACAGTTTGATGTGTGTTTTTATATATGTGTGTAGCAAATATTTGTAATGGCCGTATCACATTGACGATTGTGTCAGGAACGGCAGGGGATGCTCTCTTCGGACCCAGAAAAACTATTTAAAATAGAACTTTATTGATTTCTATCGTCACACGTTCGTCCTGTTCTCGATTGGTCGACTCACTGGCTTGCCAGATTAGAATTTTTCTCCTTGAGCGCTGTCAGATGCAATTTCTTCGTGTGACGATTGAAATTGAGAGTTTAAGCTCACTTCTATTTTCAATCGCCTGATTGTCAATAGTTGCTGCTGTCAGCGCCTAATCGGTCGATTTCATTGCTTTGAATGTGATGTTTTTAGAGGTTTTAATAAATAGTTTCAGTTAAATGTTTGTTCGAAAAGATAACACAAAAAATACCATCGAAAATTAATTCGTGAATTGAGGATGTCGGGGATCGTGATAGGAAAATGTCAACTGTTGATCGTCAATCAAAATCGCCATCGTCGATGTGATACGATCATAACATCAACTTTTATTACAAAGCCCTAACCGATTTCGACTCGATGTCTTGCATTTGAAAGCTTTTATGGTCCCATAGGGATCTATAGAACGAGGTTTTTAAAAGTTTTCGTATAAAAAATTTCAACATAATATCCAATTTTTGTTATATGAAGTTTGAATATGTAAGAAAGGTCTCATCTCACTGCTAGGTGGATAAAGCCATGGTTCTAATCGAATGCTACCATTATGTAGGTTTGCACAAAAATCAAAAAAGTCGCGATTTTTCCTTCCGTCTATAATTTATTTGCGTTCAAAAACTTGAAGTGAATTGAATACCAACAAAAATAATCGTTATCATATAAAATTAATTTCTATAGCTATTAATGAGTAGAGAACTATATCGGAATAAGTGAATCGGCCACTTAAAAATGAGTGTGAAAAATTTGTAAATTCTTATAAGTTATTTCCAAAAAGATTTTAGGAACAAAAGAAAATGATTGAGTTAGATTCCATTTTCGATAACGCAAATTCTCTTTTTTTCAATTTTCTCACGGGGAAAATTACCATTAGGGGGTTTTAGAACACCAATCTAATGTTGTAATTTTAATAATCAAAACAGAAGGTCCTGTCAGGATACTTAGTATATCAATTTTCCGCTTTTTCGCAGAAAAATTATTGTTAGGAGGTTTTTGAGGTTTTTATGTAACTCTTTCTTTTCAAAAATTGCTAAGAAAGTTATTTCAAAATTTTTCCGTATTCTTTAAATGTATACTAAATTCGTTAACCCGGGTCTACATTTCAGTTTCTTTATAAAACGTGAAAATTTGTGATCTACCCAAACTTGATCACATATAAACCCGTATTGCGATTGTCATGTCGCTTTCGACAAGTCATTTTGTGTTTTTGTTGGTTGAAAAACACTAACAACACGTAAACGAATCTTGTCGAAAACAACACGGGAATCGCAATACGGGTGATAGTTTTCCAATATATTACCTCTAATCCTGACGCAAAAAAGACAATAGGCCCTATTCCAGGATCCGATACGAATGATTCGGATCGTAAACTCAATGTTGTTGTTAGTGTTTTATACCAACAACAACATTGAGTTTACGATCCGAATCATTCGTATCGGATCCTGGAATAGGGCCTAATGAAACATTTTCAAAAAATTATCAAATATTAAAAAAATGTCGGTGTAAACTTACTGTTCTTTTAAGGTCAGGACTGTCCTTCTAAAGTCGGGACTTTCTTTCTAAGATCAGGACCATCCTTTTAAGGTCAGGGCCGTAATGTTAAAACCCTCACACGAATTTTAACAACTCAAATTGTCACTTTAACACCATTCTACAAAGGATAAAGGAAACTCCTGATACTTTCAAAGGAATGAGAATCTGATGAATGTGTGAGGGAGAAATATAATTTCTCACCACCCGCATGTTGTTTAATTGAACTGAAATCACTTATATTTTGGACTATTGTAGTTGTAAGTTAAGTTGTTTTTTTCTTAAATTTTTCTGTACAATCACGGAACTGTGCGTTCTACTAAGTCCTTTGCAAACTTTCAATGCCATTGTCTTTTAGATAGAATCTTTTCTGCATCATATACACAAAGAAAATTAGGGAAGGGTTTTTTTTTTATCAAAGTCTTGTGATTTCCTATATAAAAACCGTTTAAATGTAAAAAAAAGAAAAACCAGGTTTGATTTTATATTACATTTACTGTAATTATATCAACAAAACTTTATCCTGTGCAGCTATGCGTGTAACTAAACAAACAAAATAATTAACTGTACATCGAGTAAAAATGGTAATTGCAAGAACAATTGAAAAGGATTCACGCATAGCTCAATCAAATCAGCACAACGACAACACAAATGGAAATGTTATGATTTCATTTTCATTTAGTTTTTTAACAATTCGTATAAAAGGTGTTTCTTTAAATACAATCAGTTTTTAGCTCTTATTATTACAAGAATTCGTTTATCTAGTAGTCTTTTATCGAGACGATGCTATCGAAATGCAGTCCCGTATATAATATAATCCACGTGACCAAAAATCCAGCAAACGAGGTCATAAATCCCTCCTTGACCAATTCCCAAGCACCGCCGTAGGCTTCCTCGTCGACATTCTGGAAGTTTATCGAGTATAGGTAGACAATACCGCAGCTAATTCCAGCAAATCTAAAACCATACATAATTGTGGTTGATTAAAATTAAAA
This sequence comes from Chrysopilus asiliformis, assembly GCA_964034945.1. Taxonomy (NCBI): domain Eukaryota; kingdom Metazoa; phylum Arthropoda; class Insecta; order Diptera; family Rhagionidae; genus Chrysopilus; species Chrysopilus asiliformis. Next base: position 86,230,993 of record OZ035961.1, on the reverse strand, counting down.
CAGGTGGAATCTTCAATGTAAATGGGTCGAATTGGGGAGAAATTTACAGAACTAAACCGATGAATCCCTTGAGCGGAACAATGCCCCAAATTAAACCGAGGATGATGCCAAGGACTTGCCGAGACCAGTAGATCACATCTAGGAACTCTTCCTGTTGCCAAAAATTACATTATTCGTAAGATTTTAGTTTTAGTGATTTAGAAATGAATACCTTGTCTGGCCATTCAGATTTCGATACAATCGCTCGCGACCAAATGGATTTCAGAGAACTGGGACTCACGTTTCCGTTTCTTTCAATTGTGTTCGTTTTAGTCGACATTATTGGTAAGATTTTGGCCTAAATTCAACTAAACATCAAAAAATACTACACTTCCATTAAAATTTCGTGAAGTAATGTGACAGTTCGGTGTTTGACACGGAGGAGTTTCTAAATGAAAACCGTGGGTGTGGGGAATACGGTTCAGAATGGTATGCAACGAGATAGGTTCAGGAACAAACTTGCTTTTGAGGCATCATATGCTTGAATTCGGGTCGAAAATTTCACATTTTTTGACTTTAATTAAATATTTTACAAGCATAAAAGGCTGGAATGGAGTAAAATTTAAGATTTTGATTATTTTTTTATGGAGTGAGAATTTTTTCAGGACTTTTTGATGGAGGATAAATTTGATTAACTAATAATTATCATGTGGCCCACTGATTAGATAGGGCATTTTTAGTAATTTTTAACATTTCAATGGAATATTTCGAGGTAGACTATACGGATTTCAAGTATTTGCAGGAGGAGAAGCAAAATATCCGGATTGCAATCGCTGCGGAAGTCAATAGAACAGTGGAACGCGTATCAGGTATGAAAATGTTTTGCAAGATTCTTTTTTTTTCTAAATTTGCAAGATTTGTATCTTTGTAGAAGAACTTTCGAGTATCGTTGACAGTTTGTTGGCAGAAGAAATTTCGTCTGAGGAAGATGAGTTCGTTAAGGAGAAACCGAAAAGTTATAAAAGTGCCACTGAAAACCAAGACTTTTGTGGCCAAAATTCTAGAAGTGCATTGAAGAAAACTTGTAGACAAGAAACTATTGTCCAAAATGAGGATCCTTTTGGAGATGTTGGCATAGTGGAAATAGAAATTGAACCTATTAGCGAAATGGAGGTAAATAAACTCAGTAAAAAGAAAAGTCGTAATGAAAGTAATTGGAAAATTAATAAGAGAAAAACCTTGCGAGAGGCAGGTAAAAGTTACATTTCCGTTTTTAATAAGAAAATTCCCGCAAGATCAGTTAAAACAAGGAAGGACTGCCTCTCGAAATGTGCTTTCAAATGTCACAAATGCATAGATGACAACGAGCGAAAGAATATTTTCGAGTCCTTCTATTCCATGGATCGGGTTGAAAAAGCACGATTTATACTGAAATGCACAGAAAAATTAATAAATGAAAATCGTAAGGTAAAAGGTGGGGACATTTCAAGGAAGAACTACATATTTAAATATTATTTCTTTCTGTTTAAAAACCGGATTCGAGTTTGCAAGACTTTCTTTTTATCTACTTTGGATATAAGCCAGAATCAAGTTTACACTAGCCACATGAGGAGAGAAAGATTCGGTAATAAATTATTATTTTCTCAAGGGAAACACACCAAAAAAGTCACACCACAAAGTATTCAGAATGATATCCGAGAACATATAAAATCGTTTCCAATTATTTCGATGTCTGCTGATGATTCAGAACAATATTTGGATAGAGTTTGGTCCATAGCAGGGATGTATCGACTTTATAAGGAGGAGATGCAGAGACAGGGGAGAGATTTTGCAAAACAGCCGATTTATAGGAAGATTTTCAAAACTGAATTCAATTTTGGATTTCTGAAACAAAAAAAAAGAGACAAATACCAGAATTTCGAGAAACCATGAAGAACTGACGGGTAGTTGATTCGACGATCTGAAAAAATGTTATTTTTATTATTTTTAAACACTGTAGAATAAAATAAATTTATTCACATAATGTGATATAAAAGTATTTTAAGTTTTTAAAATTGGTTAAGACATCTTTTTTCTTCATAATTTTTTCAATACAGCTAGAGCTGAAGCTTTGTCACGTACTTTGAAATTTACGCGAACACGTGAGTCCGTAATTAAGTTCACGTGAATGCATACGAAATCTCGAACTCTGAATACAAAGTTTTAAGAAAAGTCGAACCTAAAAAACGAAGGGTATTTCACATTTCGAGAAATTCGACTTACTGGATACTATTGATTTCAAGAGTTTTAAAACCAACATTTTAATTATTCTCCAGAGGAATAAATGCAATCGACCACTTTTTAGTTTATCCTGTAAATCTGTAAAGCTCCGAACGATATATTTTAATTTACATTCAAGACATGGACGAATATTTCAAAAATCGTATAGTTAATCGTTGCGTAGAAGATAAATTAGTTAATGCTCTCTTATTGACTGAAATAGAGGCATACCATCACTTTTAAGATAAACAAGTGTAAAAAAGGGCAGTTCCAGTTAGTAGCTTTTGGGATGTACGAATCAGGGCGATTCTCCTATACCTATTCCTCAAACAATGTAAATACAATTTTGAACATTTATTTTTTAAAGATTACTAAAAACTGTAAAAAGAGAACTAATCCAGACTTTTGATTATTGTGTACTTCAAAAATTACACTTTTTTATTATCGTATCGTGTAACAGAAGACAAAGTTACATCATTCATATGAGTTCAAGAATCAACTGTTATTGTTAAAAGTCCTATTGACCTTTTTACAGTTAATTTATGCAACATAACTAGGATAACAGGATACTTCCTCCTCAATTTACATACCAAAACTGATTGAAATTACTTAATCAAATTTGTTAAAATTTATATGGCGCGGTAAACTATAAAAAAACTACATAGTTTCAAAGCATTAATGGTAAATTATTTTACGACATTAAAGAGTAAAAGCCAATAAGAACAAACACATCTAGTACTTGAAATTTCAGTGTATCTCTATTTTTTTACTGTCTCGAAAGTAATCTATTTATAGAGCACTATTATTACAAGACAGTTTGTAACAAAAAGTTGAATTAAAAAATGTTTTTTCTATTTTCAAAAGTCGGAAATTCAGTTAAATGTTGCTAAAACTAAAGTGCAAAATGTTGCTGGAACGCATTGAAACATGTAGCTAGTGTTGAGTGAATTTCTGACATTAGAAGATTTAGGTTATGGTATTTTGGAAGTGATTTCATTTGGATTCTTTGCAGGATGCTTCTTCAATTGAATATTACACAACGATGCGTTTTAGCCAGGATTTCGGGTAAATTTTTATAAAGTTTATATTCCATTTCTAACCATTCTGCCATTTAGCTTTCCGATTCATTTCCACAACCGCTCCGCAAAATCTTGACCAGAAGTGGCGGAAATCCAAAGGACTAACTTCGAATCCTAATGCCTTTGGTCCATTGACGAATCTTCCAGATTATACCTTCATGGACGGACGACCTTCTCCGATTGGAGTAAGTTTGAGGTAGAACATAACTTTCTGGCTTGCAAAGGAAAAAAAATTTCGACGTCTCATCTACTCAGTTGCAGAAGCCCAACTCCGACAATCAAACTTGATCGGAAATTTTTGATTGTGACTTTGATGGGAAGGCCAAGTAGAAACAGGAAGACTTTCAAAAATTCCATATTTCGCTTACCAGGCCGGATAGTTTTCTACTTCCCTACCTATTTTTCAGTTGATTATTTTACTAAAAGTTATCCATTTTAGTCAAATTTAAAGAGAAGAATTCAGAAGCAACAGGAAACTGCGGAGAAAATAGTTACGATGTGCAAAGAGCTAGATTTTGCCAAAGAACGATTTGCCAGAATTCAGCGGGGAAAAGAACAAGAGAAGCAAAAGATTTTGGACAATAAGTTGAAGCCCAAGGGTCATATTTTGTTAAAGAAATGAGATTTTTGTGTTTAAATTTAATAGCTTAATAAATTTTGTTTACTAATTTTGTTAATCAATTTTGACCCGTTGAAATTTTAAATCCGGGATATTGAGGCGTCACTAATCAATTTTCCGAAAGATTTAGGTCCCTAAGGTGCATAGGTTCCGATATTAAAAATGACTGGAGCCTCTGATTTTGGGGGGCCTGAAATTTAATAAACTATGATGTAAATTTTAGATGATTACAACAAATTCAAATGTTTGACTTCAGAACAAAATCAAGATTCCGTGCTATTGTATATATATATTTATAAGCTAATTGATTAGACATTGAGACTGGGTTCTAGCATAAAATCAGCAATTTTTCTTAGGCCCGCTTAAGAACACATTTTGATATATTTGGAACTTTTCATGGAAATACGCTTCTCTGGAAACTTAAGTCAATTTAAGGGTGTATTTCACCTTGATATTTAAAGAAATCGGCAAGTGGCGTATTTTTTATATTAATATCCACCTATAGTGCATTTCTTTTAAATAAAAATCTTGCGCACGCTAACTAGAAGTAGTCATTCGTAAAAAAACGTCGCCTTCCTTTGCTGTTTTTCAAATATATAATATTTTATTAGAGAAGAGGCATGAACATTTCTGAGTTGGGGTATGAGCCGAAAAAACTGGGACAACTTAGATAACTAAATTGTCAAGTTGCTAAAATCCGCCTCTGTGGAAAATTGTTGGATTTTTCTTTAGACCATCTAAAATTTGGAAACTTTATTACAAGAATTCTGTAGTTATTTTACATAAAATCAATCTCATACATTTTCCAAATCCTTCAAAAGCAAAGCATTCATCAAAAGTGATTTTTTGCTTCAAACGGAAATCTCAAACCGTCCTCGTCTTATGATACCCTTTAGAATTTGGTAAAAATTTTTGTGGATAACTAACAGTTTCATAAATCATTAACAGGATAAAGTTATATAAAAACACGGAATGGACGTGTAAAATCTGCGGGGCGAACCTAATTTTTTTCAAATTTTTTATCAATTTTTTTAAAGGATGCAAAGTTTTGCCATGAAATTTTTACAATCAAAAGAAATGATAAAAATTAGAGAAAAAATTAAAATCCTAATGGGTTTATTGGTAGAGAACAAATTCGTCACAGCAACTTGAAAATTTTAATAAAACATCATTAATTTTAATTCAACTTTAAATTTTATTTCTTTAGTATTTCATGTAACAAATAGGTATTTTAATTTTTAGATAATATTTAAGTTTTTTTTATTGAAAGTTTTTCTTATTTTATTTACATAATCTTTACAATGTTGCTTTTCAATCGCATATGTTTAACATTGTAAAATTAAAATTAAGTAACAGTTTAATTCTTTGATGATTTCCCTGTATGAATTTAATGATTTTTTTTACTTGAAGCTGATTTAATATTGAAGTAAAATAGAAATATTGAAATAAGTACTTGATTTTGTTAAAAATTAATTCATTTATTAATAATGACTGATTTAGTTTTAATATTATCTGACTTTAAACTTTTTTTTTAAATGAGTTATTGATAAATATAATTACACTGTGATTATAATTAGGAAAATTATTATCATTAATCATTTATACTTTTTGGTATGAAGATGACTGATAGGTTAATTATAATTTTTTTTGCCATAAAACGTTTTTTTTTATGAAATAGCAAATTAAAATGGCACTCTTCTTAAATTCAAACAAATAATCAAATGAAAGTTTTTTCATCGGGTGAGCATTTTCTTTTTTAAAGTTAAAGATGAAAAGATGAACCTTTATGGCAAAAGAAATGCCACCAAATTAAAATTATTATGATTTTGTCTGATTTGATCGTGATTATATTTGGTATTAAAAAATAGTTTTTGGTGTCATAAGTTGCGCATCAACAGGAGCTTGAATTTCTTTTGTAAATAAATATTTACTTATTCTTTAAATTCTCAAAGAAAGCAATATTATTTTTTAGTAATCCTGGCACAAGAACTGGGCTAATTGGCCGCTCAGGACTGGTAATAACAATTTCTTCTTTTAAAAATTGTGGTGACTTGGACAATTGCCGGGGCAGGGGTGACGAGGGCGATACCTCGATGTCCTCGTTAAAGATTTCTTCCTGTTCAATTTCAAGCTGCTGTTCTTCCTGATGTTGTTGTATTTGCGAATCACTGAGTTCCTCCTCTGTCTCTGGAATACTGTAAAATTTCGAAATTGAATTTGAAAACTTTGGTAAAAAATGTTTTTCTTCTATTTACTTATTGAGTTGTTCGTTTGATGAACTGCTGTAAATCGGGGGACATGACTCTGGTTGCACGGAATCCATCAAAACTGCTGGTGGATAGGGCTGCTTGTAGGGTGGTGTATATGAGTCAAGAGATGGCTCCAAAGAATTAACTTCATTCTCATTGTTTTGAATATCAGAAGATTGCCATGAGGAGGACTATAAAAAGTTAAATGTTTTTATTAATATTTTACCTTAAAATTCACCGTAAACAGAAAAAGCAAACATTTAGTTGATTTTTATCGAATTTTGCAATTTAAATGCTGTAGTAATGTCATTGAAAAATGAAAAAAAGCATGATAATGGGGCTAGATAACGATTTTTTTTGGATATTTTCGTTGGATTTTATAACAAAAGGCATCATTGTGGAGAAAATTATCGGGTGGGGATGGGGCTACAAGAACTTTGATAAAATTTTGATTTCTGGAAGATTTTTCTAACATTGGATTTTAAATAACTTTTGTCTGTTTAATTTGGCATAGCGCATCTTTTTTAAGAGCTAAGAGAAACTTTGACTCTGTCATGTGCCGCGATGTTGATCAAAAATTTTGACGAACGCATAACGTTTACCCGCAATCATGACAGTTATCAAAGTAAGTAGATTAGTCAAATTTGATGCGGACTTTGAATATATGTAGGTCTCAAATCCCAGTTTCTCTAAAATTTTCGGTCGCCGAAAGATGATTTAATAAGAACATGTATGTTTATCGAGTGTTATAAACATTATGTAACAAAAATAAATCAATAAAAAAATATGCCTTAAAATTAAGTTTTGTTCTGGTGATAAGCCGAATTTTTTAGTCACCAGCCATCTCTGCCACATATACAAAAAAAGGGATCGGTTGCAAAAATTGTCTTTCATTCGTAATTAAAATGACTTGAATTGTCATCATTTTTCAAATTATTTCCGCTATTGTGTAGAAACCTTAAATGAATCACCCTTTATAGCCGAAGTTGTTAAACAGGTTTATTTCTTTCAACAATCACGACAGGAAAAACCATTTAAGTTACTGATATTAATTTATTAGTTAAATAAATATAAAATTGTATGATAGTAATCTGTTAATCTAATAGAAAAACTTATCAAGAAGATAAAAACAAAAATACTTTTCTATTGAAAAATGATTTTGAGTCACATTTAGGCCCGTTTGCGCGTACTATTCTTAAAAAATTAAGTAGCGGTTAGCCTAATTAGACCGTAGAAATTGTGGGACTTAAATAGTTTAAGTTGTACATTAGTTTGGTTGGTGCAAACGCCACTTAGCCATATATATTTTGAGCAAATAAAATTCTTTTCACACTGAAAATACTATGAATTTATCGTTCATAAAATTAATTTTTCCCGAAAAAAAAACGAGAAAATCCGGCTTATCTAGTTACATAAATAGTAACTATAATTGGGTCCTATCAGAGTAATTAAAAAGCGATATGTTACAATAAAATCGTAAAAATACACAATACACAATACACAATAAAAACTTCACAATGAAAATAGTAACAAAATATAGAAAAGGTGTAAAGGCATGATTTCATTATTGTGAAACGAGCATATTTATGATTATGATTGGTAAGTGCCATATTTACCATACGATATCTTATCTGTTGGCGTGCAAAAAGAATTAAAAAATACAAATAAAAAAAGATTAACCGGACTGAAAACTAACCGATAAAAGGCCATTTTTTTTGAAAATCAAATTATCACGAGAAACCTCATGATAATAACCTCATGAGAATGAAATGTGGTGACTCACCTTTGGCCGGTTGACCGGTGTTGACGTTTTAGTTTTAGATGATAGCAGAAAGGCTTGGGCGAGCGCCTTTACTGATGGGAGTGCGGATATCACATCCTCTTCTATGACTTGTTTCTCGGGCACTCCATTCGAGGGTGGAGTCTGAGGCTAAGAGAGGGAGAGGCGATTTTTTTTGTTAGGTCATATCCTTTTTCAGGATTGCTTGTAACACTTACCAATTCTCTGGTTTCAAAGATTGGTGATGTTAGGTCGGCGTCTTCGGACATGATTAGTCTGGGATCAAAGATTTTTCGTTTGGGTTGAAGAAATCTCAGCGAGCTGGGCGTGACTACTTTCGTTGGCGTGATAACCTTGGGCGGTGGAATATTCTGTTTCGGCGTGAGTGATAGGATCTGCGGGCGTGTTTTCAGTGTGGTCGTCGTCGTATGGTTCGTCGGGGTTGTGAGGACTTCGGGGGCTGTGGGTGATATCGGTGTTGTTGGCACCTTTAAAGATTCATCCTTGAGCAATTGTACTTCTTGTTTAGCAAGATCGTATACGCGAATAGTATCGGAATCTTCACTCGTCGGCAAACTATCTTGTGACACGGCACTTTGATGATCTATGGCTGAACTCTTTAGCTTTGGAACTTCCTCACTGGGCAGCAGGTAGAACTCTCGATCAGGTGTGCTCAAGTACTCGAGCTTTGTGGCTTTACTGAGGATCGGATCGGATTCTTCGACACGTACTGGTCGCGCAGAAAAAAGGTCGACACTGAAGGCTTTCTTATCGCTCCAACTCGATCGATGTACAGGTATCGGACTTACTTTCGACGTGTTATCTTCTATCGGCGGCGATGGTGTTTGCTGTTGATTAATAAAACCATTTTCGTATTATTTTTTTTTTGCAATGTTAACATAACTGTGACTATACATATTGAGTGTGTTGTATTACAAAAATAATAATAAATTAAACACACTGAAACAGAATGAAATACTGCATGAGAGGAGAATGAAGAGGAATTAATTGGAAAGCCACTGGTGCAAAATTCGATATTGTTTCATTTAATGATAAGTGATAAGGAAAGTTACTTTATGAATTATGCGAGGTTTTACATTGAAATACTGTGAGATTAATATTGGTTATCAGGTAAAAACTTGTGCCTTTCCTATTGGCATAGAAAAAAAAATATGATAACGCCTTACGAATGTGTTTTAACTAATCTTCCTATGAGATTCAAGAGTTGGCCGATATTTAATCAAGCTTTACCAATTTTAATTGGTAAAATGTAGCTATTTTATAAGTAGCAAAAAAAAATATTTATTACGAATCCTTTTTTGACTGTCGATATCTTTTGAAGTATTCAAAAATATTATGGCGCTAGATTAAATTATAATTTCTTACTTATATTGATTTAAAAAAAAAAAAAAAATATGAAAATACTGAAATCATATTTTTTATTTTCAAGACCTTTAAAAAACTAATGTTTAGTTTATCTCATCAAATTACTTTTTGAAAATTATAACGTTTAGTTTTCAATTTTATATTTTAAAAAATGATTTGAAAAAACCTTGAACGATCTATTGTACTTGTTGAAATTCTTACTTAAAACTTTATTTTTTCGTTTAAAGATTGAACTTTTATTCAGGAAACGGTTAAGAAACGGTCAAGATTTCCTACAAAAAAAAATTGGATACACGATTTTTTACTCAAAACAAAACTTTTTACACATCGACGACTCTGAGCAAGACTATCGTAACTTGACTTACGACATTCTACAATGTCGAATTTTTAATTCCCTTTTTATGTTAACTTTTTTGAAATGTTGAAGATTCACAATTGCTGATTGAACAATTTTCTTTCAAAATCGATAAAAAAAATCTAAAATTCCTCCCAATTTTAACGTTTTATCGTACTTATAAAAATATCAGAATTTTGACAGCTCGAGAGAGATACGATAGTCTTGCATAGAGTCGTCGACAACAAATTGATAGTTTTGTAGATCAAATTTATTTTTAGCAAATTTAGTCTTATACAAATCAAATTTATCATTTTATAACAGCTCCACACTCCTGACGAATGCACGTGATTCACATCAAGCGCGAGAGATGGCGCTCGGCTTGGTCTGCTGTGATTCGCCTAAGTCTCGCTACCTTCGGCTAGGTCAGACAAAAGTGTAAACCGCTCTTGTCCTTATATTTTTTTTTAAATAAAATTATGTTTTTTAAAAAAACATCCACAAAAATTATATAACATTTTGTTATATTTTTTTAAAATGACTTATAAGCCAAGAAATTCCAATAGAATTCAATGCTAGAAAGGTCGCGTTTTTTGCTGAGGTCACTCAGCGAAAGTTCACTAAATTTGAGTTTATTCCGACAATTTTCTATGAAACAATTCAAGTTGCATCTGGATACAGTTCACGAGATTCAGAAAAAATTCTGATATTCCAGAATTGCTAAAATTTGGGTTACATGAATCACTTTTTGTACTTGTACTTCTGAAGAATTTCAAAAAGTTGACCAAGATGTCATTTTTGAATTTATTAAATTTATTTTCGAGTTTCTCAATTTATGGCGATATTATTTTTTTTTTCGTAAAGTGCAATGTTATTTTCAATTCACGTGTATATTTGGTTGTGGTGATTTATTCTTGAGACTTGTTTCAGGAAAAAAATTTCTGGAACTTTGTGTCAGATGTAAACGGCGCCTAAGATTTCAAAGAAAGCTTTAGTGAAAAAAAAAAACTTGTTAGTATTAAAAAAAACACACGTAAAAAGATGAGAAAGAATTTACCCATGAATTTACGAAAAGTACAGTAGAAAATCCTTGTGCTAACACATGAAAGAAATGCTAAAAAGGAAAGCAGAACTACAATTTTTGCTTTTATTTTTTTTGGCAAAGATATTGTACGTCCACGAATATTTTATAAAAGGTTAAATATGACTTAATTAGACAATTACAAATTTAGTATCCCACAAACCCCCGAAAAATGTAAGTGTCACAAAACTTTTTGTTATTAGAATGTTCAGCAATGAAACAAATGTTATTAGTAAAATATTTAAAGCACGTTTTTGTTTGCAACTTGTCCACATGTTAGAAGATACAAAAACAAAACCATACAATGATTTAGAAGTACGAATAAGGTTCAATTTTTGACTTACCGTGAAATTTTGATGTTCGTCCAAATTGTTAAACAAATTCAATTATTTACGAGTAGAAAAAAAAATTGAAAAAGATTTTACTAAAAACATTTGTTTCTTCAATGAGCCAATATTCCATTAATCTTTATTTCTTAAAATATAATTTTATTCTAACACACAGATTTCAAAAAAAAAAAAAAAAACAAAAAAATTTCGTTTCTAGACTAAAAGAACTACATTAATTTGACTACATTTACCATAGACTAGCCAAGTCTCTTAATCTAAAACTACTCGATCTAAATATTGATCTATGATTACAATTACTATCATCATCATTGTTAAAATAATCGTCCGATAGTTTACTACTCGCTGTTTGATTTTCTAAAACGGATGCACTACAAATACTATCAACACCGGAATCATCTTCAACGCTTGGAATTCCAGATTCCGGTCGTCGATCGAAATCATAATCGTAAATCGGATTCAATACGAAATTTTTGGTAGCGACCCGGTTTCGGAATGTATTTCGGCGAAAATCTTGATGGAGTAACTGTTTTTCAAATTGCGCCATTAGATCGGGTGATAAATGATCATATCCGGATCTGGGCCTTGGTTTTCTCGATACTGATTGAAGTGATTTGTAAAATGGATTTGTTCTCGGGTATTCGCTATTAGAGCAAAAACTTCTCAGGGAAGCTGTGCGCCGCACCGATTTCGGTATTGTCCAATAATTACTTCCGCCGTCTTCAGTTTCAGTAGTTACCTGCATGTTAAGGAGTGATGTTGTCCTTTCATCTTCTGCACTTGATGTAGACAGGGTTCGTCTCTTCATTCCGCATGCTTGCTTTGCGTCATTGATGTAGTAATCTCGTCCGTATCTGAAAATGAAGTTATTGTTATTGCATTGTTTTAAACTATAACTTTATGATAGGGCTATAAAATACGTCACGATAATTTTAGGCTTCTCGAAACCCTCTCCTCCACTCCTCCTCCTAATCTTATCACAAACCACCCCTTTACGTTAAAGTGTGACGTATTTTATAATCAAAATATCTCTTGAAACGCATTACTCCAATGAACAGTAATGGGATCCTAAAAGAAGGCAGCCGCAGATTATTTAAAAGCACGAATAATCTTTTAAATTCTCATTCGATTTGCCTCCCTGTTTGCGCAACTTAAATGCTACAGGCTTATATCTCTATCACTAAAGTTCATTTTGGGTCTCGGTACAAAATTTCAATATCCTCCTCCATTTGAGGCTTTTGGTGACTCAATTTGTGATGTTGTCTAATCTATTAATTATGGAAGAAGTAACAATTTTACCTTTTCAAATCTGGTTTATCAGCACCGACGACAATTTGAATTGATTTTGGTTCCGTTGAATCTTCAATATCGTTCAAGGATTCAGTGGATTTTGCTGCTTCGATTGGTGAATGAATATTTGGTATATCGATCGGTTTCTCAGATTCCCCGAAACTGAGCCGATGTTTAAGAGCTTCCGGTGAATACGGATTGTTAGGCATTTCGACCGCGTTATACCACTTTTTGTGCTCGCGTTCAGCTATTGATCCTGGAAAAGAGAGTGTAAGAAATATTCGAACAGATTTAATCAATATTGTATTCCAATAAACTTGAATCGATTGGTGATCCAAGTGCTTCTTACCTGGCAGAAGGTGAGTAAGGGGCCCTTCAGCAGCATCCTCGCTGCGTAATTTTTGCGAGAAGGCTGTGGTTTTAAGAGTTTGCAGTTTAGTATGTGGTTTGACCTTATTTGTGCAGTTGTTAGTAGCCGTCGTGCTATTCTCAAAGAAGGAAGTAGTGGTGCTGGCGGAATCGTTAGTGTTGTTAGTATGGTTAGTAGTTGCCATGTCAACAATGGGAGATGGTTCAAGAGTAACGGAAGGTGTACTCGTAATATTTACGCTTGTAACGTCTTTGTGCGGTTCTAGATCAATGACGGTTTCTGGAGAGGAAGCTTCTATTGAAGATTTCGGTGCGATAAGATTTATAGATGTTGAGCCGGATTCAAAGGAACTTCTAGAGCTACTACCTAAAGTGGATACTAAAAAGCATGAAATTTTTGATGAAACGTCGAACGAAAATTTACTCTGTTGTGATAAAATTCTTCTAACAATGTCCAATGGCTTCATATTCGATTCATTGCTCTCACTGTCTTCGTTGGATATTGTTGGAGAGGGCGTGGGAATGGTTATGGATGGGGAATGATCAACTGTTTCGGTTGCCAGTTTTTCTCCTGTGTTGGCTAAATCGGGGCTGGAAACTTGTGCAGGAGGTGCCTGATGCTGAAAACTAGTTTCTTTTTGTGCTATTTGTTCAGATGGAGTAATAGGTTCTGGCTCTGCTGAGGCTTCTTCAGACGTAGTTTGGTTTGTTGGGTCCACGGTTTCATCTAATTTGGGTCTGATGACTGGTTCGGAGACGGTTTCTGCGGAATTGCATAATTCTTGTACTTCAATGGCAGAAACTTCAGATGGAGGTGTTACTTCAGATGATTGGTCTGGTGATATACCCAATTGGATGGTTGTGGATGATTCAGATGAAGTTTCTTCTAAGATTTGATTACCTTCATGATTAGCATCCGTTGTCTTTTCGCAATATACTGAATCGTCAATGGACGTTTCCTTTGCTTTTGGTATGACTTCAACTATTTTCTCAGTTTCTGTTTGAAGGTCGTTGCCTTTTTCTAGATTAAGTAGATTCTCTAGAAGAACTGGAATATTTATAACTTTGAAGGTGGGCGCTTCAGACACTATTGAGTTATTTTCAGATGAACAAAATTCTTGAGGAAGAACAAATTTCTGTGGGACTGATTCTGATATATCAATTATTGCAGAATTTGCCGATAATGTTGTAATATCACATGCAATTTCCGTAGGTTCAATCTTAATTTGATTTGTTTTTTTAGTGTGAATTTCGCTGAAATTCTTTGCAACGTCTTCTTGAGTAACTAATTCTGTTTGTCCTGTTTCTGTTTGCATGAGAACTACTTTGGAAGGCGATTCTGTCCCAACTGACAATTCTATATCAGCTAGGGATTCCGTCTCAATTTTCTCTACGATATGCCTGTCAGTACTCAGTTTTGCTTTTTCCGAAGTACCTTCTATATTCACCTCAATGGCTTCATTTTTCACAACATTGGATAAAATTTCTTTCACTGATGATTCATTTTTTGATAACATTCGATTAACTTTTATTGAATTTGGAATAATTGTAACAGTTTGAGTTGCATTTGGTTCAGTTTCTTCTAATATCGTTGTTGTCTCAACTTCGGTCTGTTTTGTAGCATTGGTAATGTCTCTAATTTTTGCTAGGTTCTCCAAAATTTCTGGCACAACAGTAGCTTTATCACTATCAATTTTTACAGGAGTATTTCCTTTGGTTTCTGTAATTTCGGAATTATTTTGAATTTTGCTGGATTGTTCCCCAGAAGGACTTTCTTCAGACTCGGTTAAGTTGGATTCAGAGATTTTGTCTACTATTTCCGTAAGACATTCTGTCAAGATCTCGGGAATACCTTCTATAGATGTTCCTGATGTAGAAATTTCGGCAAGTCGTATTGGTGTTTCAGGAAAAATTTCTGCTGGCCGTGTTTCCGCGGTAGCTTCTGGTGAACTTTTTAAAAAAATGTTATCTTCTGATGACGGCGTTTCGACAGCAATCGTCTCAGGGATTTCTAAAGGTATTTCAGAAGTAGGTTTTGATGGAGTGTTCTTAAATTCTTTTTCTGGTTCAGTTATTTTTTGTAATGCTGAAATTTCAGGCTCTTCAGCAAGACATTTTTGGACTCCAAATGTACTGTGTAATTCTGGTATTGCGAGAATCTCACTATTAGATTTGACAAGTTCTTCTAATATTCTCTGTGAAGCCTCAACTTGCTGAATTAATGCGTCTATTGATTCACAAGAAAATTCAGGACATGTTTCAGTGCCTACTAGCTCATTACTTTCTGAAAAGTTTGTCAAATTTTCTGTGATCGGGTCAACTGGTTCTCCAGAAATTGCTTTCACTAACGGTTCTATTGGTGCTTCTGGTATTTCTTTTGAATCGTGTGTTGAGTCAGTTGGTTCTTCAGACATTGATTCCCCTAACGGTCCTATTGATGTTTTTTGAATTTTTATTGCTTCGTTTGCCGACTTTTCACTGGGAATTTGAGTTGGTTCATCAGAAATTGCATCGAATAACGTTTCTATTGGTGCTTCTTGAATTTTTATTGCTCCGTGTATCGAATTTTTGCTGGGAATTTCAGCTTGTTCTTCAAGAATTTCTTTCACTAATGGTTCTATTGGTGATTCTGGTATATCTTCTGCATCGTGTGTTGAAGAGTTCTCGCAGCGAATTTCAACCGGTTCTATAGACATTGCTTCTACTAAAGATTTTGTTGACGCTTCTGATGTCGCAGTTATTATTTTCGTTGACATCTCTTCTTCTTGTTTCTTTGCTGTATTTTCAACATATTGTGCTCCTGAAATTACTTGCACTTTCGTTACAAAATCTGTTTTCTTTTCTGTTGGTAGTATTTCTTCGGAAGCTTCTACAGGCGTTCCTTCCAGCGATTCTGCTAATGGTGTCTCTGCAGGAGCTGTTTCGGGTGATTCAGAAGGTAATGCAGATCTTTCGGAAATATTTTCGTGTGGTAGTATTTCTTCTGAAGCTTCTGATAGTGGTGTCTCTGCAGGCGCTGCCTCCGGTGGTTCTGAAGGCGGAATTGGTTTTTCAGAAACACTTTCTGGTGGTAATACTTCTTCGGAAGCTTCTACAGGCGTTCCTTTCAGCGATTCTGCTAATGGTGTCTTTGCAGGAGCTGTTTCGGGTGATTCAGAAGGTAATGCAGATCTTTCGGAAATATTTTCGTGTGGTAGTATTTCTTCTGAAGCTTCTGATAGTGGTGTCTCTGCAGGCGCTGCCTCCGGTGGTTCTGAAGGCGGAATTGGTTTTTCAGAAACACTTTCTGGTGGTAATACTTCTTCGGAAGCTTCTACAGGCGTTCCTTCCAGCGATTCTGATAATGGTGTCTCTGCAGGAGCTGTTTCGGGTGATTCAGAAGGTAATACAGATTTTTCGGAAATATTTTCTTGTGGTAGTATTTCTTCTGAAGCTTCTGGTAGTGGTGTCTCTGCAGGCGCTGCTTCCGGTGGTTCTGAAGGCGGAATTGATTTTTCAGAAACACTTTCTGGTGGTAATATTTCTTCGGCAGCTTCTACAGGCGTTCCTTTCAGCGATTCTGCTAATGGTGTCTCTGCAGAAGCTGTATCGGGTGATTCAGAAGGTAATGCAGATCTTTCGGAAATATTTTCGTGTGGTAGTATTTCTTCTGAAGCTTCTGATAGTGGTGTCTCTGCAGGCGCTGCCTCCGGTGGTTCTGAAGGCGGAATTGGTTTTTCAGAAACACTTTCTGGTGGTAATACTTCTTCGGAAGCTTCTACAGGCGTTCCTTCCAGCGATTCTGCTAATGGTGTCTCTGCAGGAGCTGTTTTGAGTGATTCAGCAGGCGGTGCCTTGGGTGATCCTGAAGGAACTACAGATTTTTCGGAAATATTTTCTTGTGGTAGTATTTCTTCTGAAGCTTCTGGTAGTGGTGTCTCTGCAGGCGCTGCCTCCGGTGGTTCTGAAGGCGGAATTGGTTTTTCAGAAACACTTTCTGGTGGTAATATTTCTTCGGAAGCTTCTACAGGCGTTACTTCAAGCGATTCTGCTAATGGTGTCTCTGCAGAAGCTGTATCGGGTGATTCAGAAGGTAATACAGATTTTTCGGAAATATTTTCTTTTGGTAATATTTCTTCTGAAGCTTCTGGTAGTGGTGTCTCTGCAGGCGCTGCCTCCGGTGGTTCTGAAGGCGGAATTGGTTTTTCAGAAACACTTTCTGGTGGTAATACTTCTTCGGAAGCTTCTACAGGCGTTCCTTCCAGCGATTCTGCTAATGGTGTCTCTGCAGGAGCTGTTTCGGGTGATTCAGAAGGTAATACAGATTTTTCGGAAATATTTTCTTGTGGTAGTATTTCTTCTGAAGCTTCTGATAGTGGTGTCTCTGCAGGCGCTGCCTCCGGTGGTTCTGAAGGCGGAATTGGTTTTTCAGAAACACTTTCTGGTGGTAATATTTCTTCGGAAGCTTCTACAGGCGTTACTTCAAGCGATTCTGCTAATGGTGTCTCTGCAGAAGCTGTATCGGGTGATTCAGAAGGTAATACAGATTTTTCGGAAATATTTTCTTTTGGTAATATTTCTTCTGAAGCTTCTGGTAGTGGTGTCTCTGCAGGCGCTGCCTCCGGTGGTTCTGAAGGCGGAATTGGTTTTTCAGAAACACTTTCTGGTGGTAATACTTCTTCGGAAGCTTCTACAGGCGTTCCTTTCAGCGATTCTGCTAATGGTGTCTCTGCAGAAGCTGTATCGGGTGATTCAGAAGGTAATGCAGATCTTTCGGAAATATTTTCGTGTGGTAGTATTTCTTCTGAAGCTTCTGGTAGTGGTGTCTCTGCAGGCGCTGCCTCCGGTGGTTCTGAAGGCGGAATTGGTTTTTCAGAAACACTTTCTGGTGGTAATATTTCTTCGGCAGCTTCTACAGGCGTTCCTTTCAGCGATTCTGCTAATGGTGTCTCTGCAGAAGCTGTATCGGGTGATTCAGAAGGTAATGCAGATCTTTCGGAAATATTTTCGTGTGGTAGTATTTCTTCTGAAGCTTCTGATAGTGGTGTCTCTGCAGGCGCTGCCTCCGGTGGTTCTGAAGGCGGAATTGGTTTTTCAGAAACACTTTCTGGTGGTAATACTTCTTCGGAAGCTTCTACAGGCGTTTCTTCAAGTGATTCTGCCAAAAGTGTCTCCGCGGGAGCTGTTTTGAGTGATTCAGCAGGCGGTGCCTTGGGTGATCCTGAAGGAACTACAGATTTTTCGGAAATATTTTCTTGTGGTAGTATTTCTTCTGAAGCTCCTGGTAGTGGTGTCTCTGCAGGCGCTGTTTTGGGTGATTCAGCAGGTAGTGTTTTGGGTGAATCTGAAGCCACGACAGATTTTTCGGAAATAATTTCTTGTGGTATTATTTGTTCTGGAGCTTCTGGTAGTGGTGTCTCTGCAGGCGCTGCCTCCGGTGGTTCTGAAGGCGGAATTGGTTTTTCAGAAACACTTTCTGGTGGTAATACTTCTTCGGAAGCTTCTACAGGCGTTCCTTTCAGCGATTCTGCTAATGGTGTCTCTGCAAGAGCTGTTTCGGGTGATTCAGAAGGTAATGCAGATCTTTCGGAAATATTTTCGTGTGGTAGTATTTCTTCTGAAGCTTCTGATAGTGGTGTCTCTGCAGGCGCTGCCTCCGGTGGTTCTGAAGGCGGAATTGGTTTTTCAGAAACACTTTCTGGTGGTAATACTTCTTCGGAAGCTTCTACAGGCGTTCCTTTCAGCGATTCTGCTAATGGTGTCTTTGCAGGAGCTGTTTCGGGTGATTCAGAAGGTAATGCAGATCTTTCGGAAATATTTTCGTGTGGTAGTATTTCTTCTGAAGCTTCTGATAGTGGTGTCTCTGCAGGCGCTGCCTCCGGTGGTTCTGAAGGCGGAATTGGTTTTTCAGAAACACTTTCTGGTGGTAATACTTCTTCGGAAGCTTCTACAGGCGTTCCTTCCAGCGATTCTGCTAATGGTGTCTCTGCAGGAGCTGTTTCGGGTGATTCAGAAGGTAATACAGATTTTTCGGAAATATTTTCTTGTGGTAGTATTTCTTCTGAAGCTTCTGGTAGTGGTGTCTCTGCAGGCGCTGCCTCCGGTGGTTCTGAAGGCGGAATTGGTTTTTCAGAAACACTTTCTGGTGGTAATATTTCTTCGGCAGCTTCTACAGGCGTTCCTTTCAGCGATTCTGCTAATGGTGTCTCTGCAGAAGCTGTATCGGGTGATTCAGAAGGTAATGCAGATCTTTCGGAAATATTTTCGTGTGGTAGTATTTCTTCTGAAGCTTCTGGTAGTGGTGTCTCTGCAGGCGCTGCCTCCGGTGGTTCTGAAGGCGGAATTGGTTTTTCAGAAACACTTTCTGGTGGTAATATTTCTTCGGCAGCTTCTACAGGCGTTCCTTTCAGCGATTCTGCTAATGGTGTCTCTGCAGAAGCTGTATCGGGTGATTCAGAAGGTAATGCAGATCTTTCGGAAATATTTTCGTGTGGTAGTATTTCTTCTGAAGCTTCTGATAGTGGTGTCTCTGCAGGCGCTGCCTCCGGTGCTTCTGAAGGCGGAATTGGTTTTTCAGAAACACTTTCTGGTGGTAATACTTCTTCGGAAGCTTCTACAGGCGTTCCTTCCAGCGATTCTGCTAATGGTGTCTCTGCAGGAGCTGTTTCGGGTGATTCAGAAGGTAATACAGATTTTTCGGAAATATTTTCTTGTGGTAGTATTTCTTCTGAAGCTTCTGGTAGTGGTGTCTCTGCAGGCGCTGCCTCCGGTGGTTCTGAAGGCGGAATTGGTTTTTCAGAAACACTTTCTGGTGGTAATATTTCTTCGGCAGCTTCTACAGGCGTTCCTTTCAGCGATTCTGCTAATGGTGTCTCTGCAGAAGCTGTATCGGGTGATTCAGAAGGTAATGCAGATCTTTCGGAAATATTTTCGTGTGGTAGTATTTCTTCTGAAGCTTCTGATAGTGGTGTCTCTGCAGGCGCTGCCTCCGGTGGTTCTGAAGGCGGAATTGGTTTTTCAGAAACACTTTCTGGTGGTAATACTTCTTCGGAAGCTTCTACAGGCGTTCCTTCCAGCGATTCTGCTAATGGTGTCTCTGCAGGAGCTGTTTTGAGTGATTCAGCAGGCGGTGCCTTGGGTGATCCTGAAGGAACTACAGATTTTTCGGAAATATTTTCTTGTGGTAGTATTTCTTCTGAAGCTTCTGGTAGTGGTGTCTCTGCAGGCGCTGCCTCCGGTGGTTCTGAAGGCGGAATTGGTTTTTCAGAAACACTTTCTGGTGGTAATACTTCTTCGGAAGCTTCTACAGGCGTTCCTTCCAGCGATTCTGCTAATGGTGTCTCTGCAGGAGCTGTTTCGGGTGATTCAGAAGGTAATACAGATTTTTCGGAAATATTTTCTTGTGGTAGTATTTCTTCTGAAGCTTCTGATAGTGGTGTCTCTGCAGGCGCTGCCTCCGGTGGTTCTGAAGGCGGAATTGGTTTTTCAGAAACACTT
Source organism: Chrysopilus asiliformis (assembly GCA_964034945.1). Taxonomy (NCBI): domain Eukaryota; kingdom Metazoa; phylum Arthropoda; class Insecta; order Diptera; family Rhagionidae; genus Chrysopilus; species Chrysopilus asiliformis. The sequence continues at coordinate 86,210,745 of OZ035961.1, read as the reverse complement.
TCTGGTGGTAATACTTCTTCGGAAGCTTCTACAGGCGTTCCTTCCAGCGATTCTGCTAATGGTGTCTCTGCAGGAGCTGTTTCGGGTGATTCAGAAGGTAATGCAGATCTTTCGGAAATATTTTCGTGTGGTAGTATTTCTTCTGAAGCTTCTGATAGTGGTGTCTCTGCAGGCGCTGCCTCCGGTGGTTCTGAAGGCGGAATTGGTTTTTCAGAAACACTTTCTGGTGGTAATACTTCTTCGGAAGCTTCTACAGGCGTTCCTTCCAGCGATTCTGCTAATGGTGTCTCTGCAGGAGCTGTTTCGGGTGATTCAGAAGGTAATACAGATTTTTCGGAAATATTTTCTTGTGGTAGTATTTCTTCTGAAGCTTCTGGTAGTGGTGTCTCTGCAGGCGCTGCCTCCGGTGGTTCTGAAGGCGGAATTGGTTTTTCAGAAACACTTTCTGGTGGTAATACTTCTTCGGAAGCTTCTACAGGCGTTCCTTCCAGCGATTCTGCTAATGGTGTCTCTGCAGGAGCTGTTTCGGGTGATTCAGAAGGTAATACAGATTTTTCGGAAATATTTTCTTGTGGTAGTATTTCTTCTGAAGCTTCTGGTAGTGGTGTCTCTGCAGGCGCTGCCTCCTGTACTTCTGAAGTCGCAATTGGTTTTTCAGAAAAACTTTCTGGTGGTAGTATTTCTTCGGAAGATTCTAGAGGCTTTCCTTCCAGCGATTCTGCTAATGGTGTCTCTGCAGGAGCTGTTTCGGGTGATTCAGAAGGTAATACAGATTTTTCGGAAATATTTTCATGTGGTAGTATTTCTTCTGAAGCTCCTGGTAGTGGTGTCTCTGCAGGCGCTGCCTCCGGTACTTCTGAAGTCGCAATTGGTTTTTCAGAAAAACTTTCTGGTGGTAGTATTTCTTCGGAAGCTTCTACAGGCATTTCTCCAACCGACTCTGGTAGTGGTGTCTCTGCAGGAGCTGATTCGAGTGATTCAGAAGGTAATACAGATTTTTCGAAAATATTTTCTTGTGGTAGTATTTCTTCTGAAGCTCCTGGTAGTGGTGTCTCTGCAGGCGCTGCCTCCTGTACTTCTGAAGTCGCAATTGGTTTTTCAGAAAAACTTTCTGGTGGTAGTATTTCTTCGGAAGATTCTAGAGGCTTTCCTTCCAGCGATTCTGCTAATGGTGTCTCTGCAGGAGCTGTTTCGGGTGATTCAGAAAGTAGTACAGATTTTTCGGAAATATTTTCATGTGGTAGTATTTCTTCTGAAGCTCCTGGTAGTGGTGTCTCTGCAGGCTCTGCCTCCGGTGGTTCTGAAGGCGGAATTGGTTTTTCAGAAACACTTTCTGGTGGTAATACTTCTTCGGAAGCTTCTACAGGCGTTCCTTCCAGCGATTCTGCTAATGGTGTCTCTGCAGGAGCTATTTCGGGTGAATCAGAAGGTAATACAGATTTTTCGGAAATATTTTCTTGTGGTAGTATTTCTTCTGAAGCTTCTGGTAGTGGTGTCTCTGCAGGCGCTGCCTCCGGTGGTTCTGAAGGCGGAATTGGTTTTTCAGAAACACTTTCTGGTGGTAATACTTCTTCGGAAGCTTCTACAGGCGTTCCTTCCAGCGATTCTGCTAATGGTGTCTCTGCAGAAGCTGTATCGGGTGATTCAGAAGGTAATACAGATTTTTCGGAAATATTTTCTTGTGGTAATATTTCTTCTGAAGCTTCTGGTACTGATGTCTCTGCATGCGCTGCCTCCAGTGCTTCTGAAGGCGCAAGTGGTTTTTCAGAAAAACTTTTTGGTGGTAGTATTTCTTCGGAAGCTTCTATAGGCGTTCTTTCAAGCGGTTCTGCTAATGGTGTCTCCTCAGGAGCTGTTTCGGGTGATTTAGAAGGTAATACAGATTTTTCGGAAATATTTTCAGGTGGTAGTATTTCTTCTGAACCTTTTGATATTAGTATCACTTCAGAAGCTGCTTCGAGTGATTTTGAAGGCATTTCAGGTTTTTCAGAAGTATTTACAGGTAGTAGTAACTCTTCGGAAGCTTCTACTAGTACGTCTACAGGTGTTGCTTCGCAAGATTCTGGTAATGGTATCCCTGCAGGCGCTGCTTCGGGTAATTCTGGAGATACGACAGGCTTTTCTTCACTTGAACTGTTGATTCCTGCTTCCAGTCGTGTTCGATCTGATTCATTTTGAGGAGTTTTAGCTGTTTTAGTCGACTGGTTTTCTTCAAGTTTAGTTTTAATTCTTTCAGTGGCTTCTTCGCCTTCTTCAATATTTAAATTTTTAATTGTTTGGTTCCTTCCGAAATTCTCTGAATCTAATTCTAAATTAGTTGTTTGCTGTGATTTTCCAATAAACTCTGGTATATCTTCTGGTTTCATTTCAATAACATTACGCGTATTAGATTTTATTTTCGAGTTCTTGGAACCTTCTTCATTGTGTTCAGTTTGAGATATTTGTACGCCAGGGTTGTCCTCAAAACAGGTTGGAGCCGGCACGAAAATTTTCTCATCGGAATTTATATCGAAAGTTATTTCTGCACTTTCAGTGGGGTAATGTAAATCAAATTTTTCTGGAACATCTTTTAATTCAGTTAAGGCTTCTATTGGTGCATCATTTGGTCTTAATATATGTGATTTTGTTAATGCCTGCGTTATTGCATCATTGGTTGACAAGGAATTAAAGGCATCGATTTCGGTTGCTGTTTCTTCCATTATGGTAGCCTCGGACGTGCAATATACATCTAAGTCAAGTTTGTCAACTGCATCAAGATACTCAGAGTCTATGGTTTCACTTCTATTTATATGAGTGAGAGCTCTGGCAGAAATGTCGCCAGTTTCATTTTCTTCGTAATTTTTTTGCAACTCAATAACTTCTTCAGCGTCTACAAAGTCTTCAGAGTCTACCGTCAAGATTCTTTCCAGTCTACCATTGATTTCACGATGTAAATCATCGTGTTGTAAATTTTTGACTATAACCAATTCAATTTCTTGCGCGACTTGATCATATTCAAATGTGTCAATTGGAGTGGGTATAATTAAGGCTGGAGTCAAGGCCGCTGCGGCTAAAAGTAAGACTACCGATTCTTTTCGTACTAAGTTATTTGGGCGGCTAACTGCAGAGTCATCAGATTCTTCGAGAACCTTTTCATGAGCCTCTACCGTATTAGGTGGTATCGTTTCGATTATTTGGTTAGTATTATTAGTAGTTGCATGCACATCGATTTGGACATCAGAATGTGCTGAAAACAACACGAATAGATCTCAGTGATATAGAATTTGCGCGTGGTGGGATTAAAAGCCAAAATATCAAACCTATAGTTTTTTTTATGTACATACTACAGTTTTCCAGAGATATTTACAAGCGATTCAAGTGTGGAACAGAGCGAATGTTGTGGAATCTAGAAAGGATAGAGCATCTCAGCAGTGGGATTATGATTTTCATATAACTTTTTTAGTTTCGTGATAAGGACAAATAAACTCCAAAATCCCAATGCTGATCATAAAAAAATACTAGCAATGTATATATAAAGCCAAATAGATGCAAGTGCTAAAATGTTAGAAAAACGAAAATAAACGATTATAGCTTACCACCACTTGATGAATTCAGTTCAGGTTCTTCGTCTTTTTCTCCTGGAATTAATTCGGTCTCTCGAATCGGCGCAGGCGCCAATACGGAAATTGTTTCTATCGTTTCCTGGTTTTTTAAATGCTCAGGATTCTGTACATCCACGTTAATATCAACCAGATCGCCAAAATCCATTGGAGGTGGTACAATTAGAACCTCTTCTACATTTTCGTCTGTAGCACCTTCTGGAACACATCTCGCGGGACAGCTCTGGAGTATTTCAGTGGAAATAAAATCATTAACTGCTTCGTAGTTCTCCATGAATATATTGGTAGAGTTATTTGTATTTAGATCGATGTGTGGCTGTTGTGGCTGCTTGAATCCATCATCTGTAAGAATATGATCGTTTTTCGCTTCAGTGAATGCGGATTCTCCCTCAGGAATTGAGGTTGCTGATACGAGACTAGTCTGATCTAATAGTTCATCGAATATTCCGATCGTACTTTTACCACCGATAACGCTCTTATTTTGTACAAGTGCATTTGGAAGATCATTTTCGGCTACTGAGTTATCATTATCTTCACAATCTGAACCACCCTCAGATAAATCGCTAACTTCGTCAGCGGATTTATCACCAATTAGGGTCTTAACGATTTCTTTTGGTGACGGTACTAGCATACCAACTGGTACACTAGAATCGTTACCGTTTTTCTTTTTTCTAAATAGCCAATTATCCTCCCAGGTACCACTTTCCAGTGGGGTGTCCGTTTCTATCGATTTAAGAAATTTTATCCACTAATGAAATTTTCGGTGGCAATATGAATCTTACCTTCATCCAAGGATTCTGAATCAAGTGTCAAATCGGGTAGTGGGACTTTATGTTTCGCTACGTAATCACTCAAAACTGATTCAGTTCCAGTATGGAATCTTTGATTTAGAATATCCGACAGTTGATTAGAATCGGTGTCACTTCCGCACAACTCTTCGTTTGCATTTATCTACAATATTTAGATTCAGAATTTATTTAACTTCATAATGATTTAAAAAAAATTGTTACTTTTCCCAAAGGCTCCGTAAGGCTACTATTGTCGCTTCGTGGTTCAATCGAACTACTTGATTGAGATCCTTCCAGAAAAAGCGGATTGTGGTTCTTGTCTAAATCTCCAGTACCAGATGAGGCTTTCTCGAACTTCTTCTCATAGTTGTACGAGTCAACAATCTAATTTAAAATAAATTGAATAAATAGAAGTTCTTGATTGTTGATTAGAAAACGTTGATTTCTTGTGAACTAAATTTAAACCAAAGTCTGTTGCATAGGGAGTGTAAGGTTAAGTTAAACAACGTCAAAGCGGTTTATTTCTCCCTACAATCTTTCTTTTTCTCCTTCTTCAATTACGTTAAAACGATTAGCAACAATTTAAGGTTGCAATATAGAACCTAAGAACTGCAAAACGGAAATGTGACTTTAGACAAATAAATAATCGATATTATTTATAGTGTTTAAGGCTTTGAGATTTTTGTATTCGAAAGCGGTGACAAGAGTGAAGTTTATTATAGCACAACTAATTAGTTTCTGCTTACAATTTTGGAATCGGAACACACGATTAAGATATTTGTTGGGTTTCTTGAAAAGGTTGCGAAATTTTCATTTCCTTAAAAAAAGATTTTCATTTCCTCAACACAAGGTTTTCATTTTTTCGTACGACTTAAACACATTGGACACGATTAACCCTCTAGAGCACAGTCCGTCTGAAAGCGCATCATAATTAAATACATACGAAGCGCGATTGAATAATTTTTATTCCGTAAAACTTGTTTAATTTACTGTGATTTTTTGGTCAAGTGAACTTTGCCCGTACTCTGGTGAACAATGCTTCGATACACGGTAAAAACTGGAGTCTAATTTTAAGACTTTTTCCTTCTATTTTTTAAACTTTTGAAAGTTTAGTGGAATTTTAAACTATTATCTCTATTTTTAAAACTTTTTGAAAGTTTAGAGTATATTTTAGTCGAAAAGTTTAATATTTAGTGAGTTTCGGTTTATTTTTGAGACCATAGTTTAAAAAGTAAACTTTTTCTTTCTTAAAAATTTGTTTTAAACCTCTCCGCCTTATTTCTAGACTTTTAATCGAAATATTAGACCTATAAGTTTGAGAACTAAACCTTGTAAGTTTTACTTCAATTCGGATAAAATTGAATTAAACTTTTTGTCTAATATTTAGTCTTTTCAGTTTATTTTTCTTTTTCAAATTCATCAGTCGGTCGGTCAATTTTTAGAAAAGTCGCGATGCTCGAATTCGACTTTTCGGTCTAAAAACAAAACTTCAAAGTCTACAATTTATTCAGTTTTAGAAAATTGTGACTACTTTTTAATCATTTCAGCCTATAATTAAAACTCATTATTCTAAAATTTAGAAAGTAAAGTCTGGAATTGGTTTATTTTAGAAGTCTGAGTATATTTTCTATACATATTAATCTAAAATTAAGAATTTAATTTGCGGGCGTGGATGGCTCAGTCAGCTAAGTGCTTGCCTTGTGATCCAAAGACCAGTGGTTCAAATCCCACTCAGGGCAAAAATAATTCGGCTTGAATTTGAATTTGGAACTTTTCTGCTCATGGACCTAAACACTTCGGCATTAGAGGCAATTTGCCTAAGCTCCTGGCATAAACATAAAAAAAAGGTTTGAAATTTAAACTTCGAAGTCTAAATTTGAGTCAGTTTTAGAAAATTGTAACTACTTTTTAGTAATTTCAGTTTGAAATTAAAACTTTTAAGTCTTAAATTTAGACCGGATAGTCTTATTTACCCGGATAGTTCACGAATTTTAGAAGTTTATGACTATTTTTTAACCATTCCAGTCTTAATTTAAGACTCAGACATCTTAAACTTAAACCATAAGGTTTTAATTTGAGAATTTTTAGAAATTTGGAACTAATTTTTAGATTTTTTAGACTAAAATTTAAATTTTAATACCTTAAATTTAGACCGGATAATACTATTTAAAAGGAAAATAATTTCAAACTTTTAAAGTTTGATTTTTAGGCTCAAAAAGGTGTTGACCTATATGTAGGAAAAAAAGTCTTAAAATTAGACTCCAGTTTTTACCGTGTAGTTGGCATGTAGTAAAATATTTGTCGATTTATTTCAAATGTTGGAAGATAGGGCACGTGTGGGACCGGACTCCTTGCTTCCTGGTGATTTGCACCCAAAACTGTGTTTCAGTAAATTTTACTGTCGTTCAGTAAATTTTACTGTCAGTAAATTTTACTGGGAAAACAGTAAAAAAAAAGAATATTTACTTTTTTCCCGAGTAAAATCCCATTTCGCTGGGAAATTTACTGCGAAAAAAGCATCTGGTTAAAAGTGCAGGTTCGTATTCTACAACACAAATTTATTCTAAAACGGATATTTCTCAATATAAAAAGAAAATCTATGCACTAGAGCAGGCCTGGGCACCATGTATGTAGCGATTTACTATTACTCGAAGAAATTTTATATTTCTTCATATACTATAACACGAAATGAGAAAACGCATCTTTTTCATTTTTTACGCTCTTTCGCTTTTGATGGAGACGTTTAGGAACAGTGGACTACACAATTTATCATGATTCGATTACAAAAAAATAATTATTTCCGCCGTGCAAAAAAAAACTTTTGGGACGTATTTTCGGTTCTGTGCTTCGAAAAAACATGCGCTAAATTGCATTAAGTTACCTGATAGGACAGCTGTTGTAATGGCATTCTAGATTGAATTTTTTATTCGAAATGTAACTGCAAACTAGACATTGACGGTTATCATTATTTGTGGTTATTAAATATTTGTTTTCCCAATCACACGACATAGTATTTGAATTTGAATATGAGCGCTTCATAATGGAAAATAAAAACTAAAAAAATCGAATTTCTGAAAAAATTTCGTACGTCAGTGTACTTTGGGAAGCAATTAGGGTTTTGGGGAGCAAATGTATACATCCGCATGCATCAACAACAGAAATTATACTGAATGGCTGTCGTAGGCTCGCTCCATCGATTGTTAGTGAATCGTTTGATTTCGGCTGTGGAAGTGGCCGTCGTCTACCAACACGTATCATTGCGTTGGAGAGTCGAGTAAAAATGTTCATACATTGATTGTATTCTCGTAAAATTTGAATAAAAATCTTATCGTTGTGAGGAGCCAGACGAGCCAAGGAGTGCCCAGGCTTGCACTAGAGGTAGGGGAGCACCATCATATGGACAGACGGGGAATTTGCACAGGACCCCCGGTAACTGAGGGGCCTTGAACCAATATTTTATAGTAAAATAAGAAAAATTAATCTTTAAAAAACAAAATTTTCGCTTGAAAAGAATTCTACTTGAAAAAAGTTTTTAAATGAAAAAAATTCTCCCTGCGGCGCAATCCTTTTTGTTTTTGAATATACATTTATATAAACAAAGGCTATAAGGGCCAAACAGTTTGGTTTATCAGGTGGATAAATAGTTTACTTGTTAAAAAATTACCTTCCTTCAAGTAAACTGTTTTTTCTCAGTGAAGTTTCTATATTTGTAGACGATCTTTCGAGGATCGCCAGTAACTCAAATCGAAACAAATTTTAGAAAAAAATGCGACATACATTTCGGCGTTGGTGTTTAAATATTGTCGATCTGAAATGTTAGAAATTGATCACGCAATATTTTTGTTAATTGTCTAATCATAAATCTTGCTAATTTAGAAAGTTTTAGATCGAAAACTGACTAAATCGTAGCCCATAACTGTTATAAAGGGTTGTTATTTTTTTTTTTAAACAACCTATATTAGACTTTGCCTAATAACTTGATATTAAAAGTCTATTCTAACAAAAAGTAGAACTCTCATCAACTTTAGATATAATTTAGGATTTAAAAAAGAATATTTTACAAGATTTATTTTAACTTTAAATTATCATAGTTGATATATTGTAGCATTTTAGAATTTTTGTTGATATTCAAAACTAATTTAGTCACATTTTTTTGAAAACTCTTCAAAACTGTAACAATGTCGTACATTTTCCATTTTGTTGCACTAAATTAAGTCTTTCCATTTGTTCTAGTCGAAAAATGTCAATCAGCAAATTCTGTTCAGAAGTTAATCCACTTTTATCGTCGATAGAAAAAAATAAATTCCATTTCGGTTAACGAATAATGCTTGTTTTCACTATGGTTAATGACTTAGTTTTATTTAAGAACAATATTTGACTTAATTTGAAAATGATTTTTCTTAAAAACAATATAAATTTTCCTCAAGACTGGCTTGGAATAAAATTTCCGGAATTTCCCGGGATTTAGAGAAAACAGTTTGAACGTCAACCGCAAACTAATTTCACGTTGATTTAGACAACCGTCTGGAACAGGTGCACGGACGATTCGCTGAAAGTATTAATGGTATCGAAGTGAAGCCCTACATGAGGTGGCGCAATACTTGCCAGTTTCTCTAATTTAATGCGAATGCATAATGCACACTATTATCTACAGAGGAGTCGGCAAATAAAAAAAATAGGCGCCATAAGAAGTGTGCTTTGAGGAATACAGGTTTGGGGGTGGCAAAATAATCCCCTCGTGGTAAACGTTAGAGGGTGAAATATGCCTACTCAAATATTCCAATTGACGTTCGTTACTCCATTTTGTAACGTAATGGACAGTTAAAAGACAACAAATGGATAAGTATTCCAATTCTGTAACTTTAATATTTTCCCGTGCAACATGCATATGTGCTCTTTTTACAGAAATATAGAAACTACTCGCTCGTAGCTAGTGAGCATTTACAAGTAAAACTCGAAAAGCAAAAGAAAAACTGGAAAATGTAAGCTTTTCTTTATTTCTTTTATGTCGGCACAAAACGAGATCAAAAATTCTTCGATGGAGAGATATTTAGCGAAATAAAAACTACAACAATATAGAAGTACATATAATAAAAATACTATGATTTTTTTTTAAATAAAAGTATTTCGTAGAAAAAATGTTAACGTATTTGTTTTTTTTTCTCTATTTTTCAATAAATAAATTCTATTTTCAGCTTTTGTCGTCGTTGGGGTAGATTTTTGTTGCTGTTCGCCTAAATGTTGTGTGACCTGTAATCGGACTGGGAAAATCTTTCGGTTGGTTATAATCAGCTTGACCAGAATATGTTGAAACTCAGGAAAACCTGAGCAAAAAATCAAAGAAATTCACCTGACTTAAAATTATATTGAGGTCGATATGTGAGGAAAAGCATTAATCCTTTAAGAGCACATGAGTAGGAATTTTTAATAAAAATGTTTTCACTTGTTGTCATGTCCATAGTTATAAATATTTTGCGCGTTAGTGTGGACAATTAATTTTTCACAGCGCGCAAAAAATTAATTTTTCCTTTTAGTGCATGTTTTTTAAGTAAAAGCTTTTAAATTTAAAAAAAAAAGTTTTTTGAATTAAATTATGTTTTTCCATTTAACCAGCATGAAACTTCGATTTAATCGTTCTATGTTGATTGTAGGTTGTATCAAATACATCTGACCCAACACCCGACTTTTAATTTTTCCAACAACTCACACACAATAGAAAAGTATTATTTTTAAAAATGGGATCAATTCGTATTCAAGTTGAAAAAACAATAACAGAAATAGTATATAATTCAATATGGAGTGATATGTTGTCAGAGATTAATGGCAGGTGAACTGTCTAGCTGAAGGGGATAATATGCGTGTTAACTTTCCACTGGCTTTCTCTCTGGGCTTTCAACACTTTTTTATAAGTGAAAATGGAGGAGGGGGGTGGAGAAAACGGGCACTTACCTTGTTCAGGACAGCGGTTGCCAATAATTCCTGATATTTCTTCGGGTCGAAATATGGTGGTTGATGGTCATCTTGTAGTTTTCGTCCTGATGAGGGCTGTGGAGGAACCCCACTATAGTCCAACAGGTTTGGGAGGTGCAACGCTTCTTGGATTATTTTCTCGATTAGCCGCTTAAGTTTGACATGCGATACGCCTGGACAATCTCCAGAATCGTATAATGGTAAGTCTTAATTAAAGGGAAATAAAAAATATGTTAAAACAAGTATGAAAATGGAAATAATGGAAAGTTAATAAAATAATAATAGTATGTTTTATTATAGATGTTAAAACCGATGATCGTTTTGAAGAGATTTCTGGTAATTAAATATCTTTATTACACTGTTCCTCGTTATATGTATGTATAAATGAAAAAAAAAATATAAAGCAATTTACAAATATTCATGCAACGTCCTTTTTGTTTAGTCCAATAAGTGATAGTAAATATCTACAGTGAAAATTAGTACCTAATAAAAAAGTAATTTCGTGGTCATTAAGGCCCGTTTGCGCGTATTATTCTTAGAAAATTAAGTTGTGGTTAGCCTACTTAAACCGTAGAAATTCTTCGACTTAAATTTTTTATGTTGTACATAAGTTGCTAAGTTTTGTTGGTGCAAACGGCACTAATTTACTAACAAAGCAATAGGTTTCAATAAAACCTCAAGTTGAGTAGTTCGGCTTTGAGTTTAGCTTAGTAAAGTGATATTTAATTCACTTTTTTAAATATTTCGTTTAATGAAAAAAATCCAAATTTATTTTTATTAGTTGTGAATAAGCTTAAAATATTATTTTTAATTCTAAAGAAGTGGGTATTGTTTTATCCCTAAGACGAGTAATTACATGTTGAAAAAATGAATAAAAATAAATTTTAAGCTATGCAGTTGTCTGATAAAATACGTGATTAATATACTAAATAAAAAATAAGGGTAGTCATGAAACCAGAAAAATTACTGATTGCGTATTTGCTTATATTTACGCTGAATGTTTCAATAACGCGCTGTTCAAATTAATTTGTGTAATTCGATCAAGTATTTGGGACTCTTCTATCAAGAGCCAGAAATTAAAAGTTAAACACGCGAAAAATCAGTAAAAAATTAAAATTAATTAAAATATGGCACAAAATAAATTCTTTCTGTTGCAACTGACAATTTTTCGAAATCTCCGTATTTCATATTTGCGTCGCAAGTTTACGAGATTGTTTGCATACCAAAACCGTCGCTTAAACTTACGAGAATCCCGTAAAAGATTTCCCATACAAATTTTGAGGTGTTAATATTACGTGGTCTACGCGGTTTGCAACGCATTTCCGAGGTTTCATGAATACCCTGAAAGTACCAAATGTTTTTACTTAAATTTCAAAACACTTTAGTATTTGAAATATGCATGCTAGTATATTTAGTAAAAGGGCTTGGTTACATTTTCTATAAAAGATCTATCAGTTAAACAATGCTTCTTATGGGCTGCTCATCAAATACGTCACACATTTGGGAGAAGAGAGGTCTGTATAAGGGATTACACTCATAACAAATACTCGCGAAGAAGCGCGACAAAGGAAAGGGTTTGGAATGGCGAACATTAGCGCAACGTAGTTTAGGGGGGAGCTCCTTTTGTAATAAATTATGTAAAATGGATAATCATATCTCTGTCTGAAATCTACGACGACTAATATTCTACAGAAAAAAACAGAGATATCTCTTAGAAACTTGAACAAGCATTTTTATAACATTTTTACAATGGTTATAATTTATTATACAGTTTTTTTTATCATTCTTATCTTATGCATTGTAAATTTTTGCCAAAACATTATAAACACGACAGAAAAAGTTATTTTTTTAAATATCTGGACTAGATTTTAATACCGGTAAACTGCAAAACAATGTCAATGGATTAAATATAAAAAAAGTTTGATTCATAAACAATGTTCCGGTTTATAAATATGTTTTACCCAGAGTGCGTTGGTTGGGAAACTGGGAAAGGACAGTTGTGTGACGATGATGTGGAAGCCAACATTAGAGAGCCTATAATTTAGAGACTGGACAATGGAATGTGTAAAAATGGCCGCCAAATTGAAAAACGAGCGCAACAAACTTGAAAAATTTGATTAATTGTTGCAAATAATTGCTAAAATACTTGAAATCTCATGTCTGTAAAAAACTCATGTCTTAGGTGTCGTAGTTGTTTTAACCCTCATACTGTCCTCGGGTCATTTCTGACCCAAATTCGATTTTAATTAAAAGTATTTTCTCAACTACATGAACAAAGTTTCTATGGTGTAGGCTCTGTGAACAAATTTCTTTTGAATACCGAAAACAATAATCTATTTGTTCATATTTTAATCCATTGAAGAGCACTGTAGTCTTCATGGGTTATAAATGGGTCATAATGGGTCATTCTTGACCCACGAAGACATCATACGTTATTTTTCTTAAGGACAGTATGAGGGTTAATAAATTAAAAAATACTCAGTAGGACAGTCTATTGGGCATTTCCACATACAGTTGTAACGACAACACATAACGGCAACCAGTTCGAGCCCACACGCTGTTGTTACCCAGTTGTGTCAGTTTTATATGTGTGAGTGCGAATATTGGCATTGTGGTTTGAACGTGAGTAGAGAAGCATCGTAGTGTGAGAAATCATAATTTCACCCATGGAAAATTTTTATTGCTGTTTACTTGTGTTAGTGCATGCAGAACTTTTGGTCACTCTTGAACTTCGCCCAAACGTTCATCACTTGCAGAACCCCCTCCACTAGTCACTGACCAATCAGAACCCGATCCCCAGATGCAAGAATACACGTGTGGAAAGGCCCATTAAGTGTTGATGTCCACTCTCTAGATTATAGTCTCTCTACCCAATATTGGCTGTCAACTGGGACAAAACTAGTATATTGTCAGCTGCTGTTTCTAATTAGTACTAAACAAGTTACGAATAGTACTAAACAAGTTGGGGTGAATTTGCTATTTTGAATGAATTCCCGTTTTTTGCGAGTCATAAAAAATCTCACATAACAATTTTTATAGGAGTTCTTTCTCTCAGTATAACATGGAATTATCCATTTCCCAGAAAATCTTGCATATTAGTGCGTGCAAATATTTGAATCTGTTCTTCTGTAAATCATATTTTTCCCGTAATTTGTATAAATATCTTCATCTGCTTATTGTTTTTGGTATTCATTTTATAGGAATAAACTTTAACCAAAGAATGGGTAAACAAACATAAGCATCCTAGAACAAAAGTTGGGGTCCCAAAAAAAAATCCGAAAGTGGAAATGCAAACCTTAGTATGTGTTGCAAAACGATTATTAAGGGTATTCACAGTCCTCTTTTAAATTGCGAGTAATTTTACCGCTCGGTAATTCAGTCAAATTTAGGTAACAGATTTTTACCGAGACGGTAATTTGGTTCATGTAAAAATGAATTACCGGATTCGGTAATTGTAGACATGCCTTGAGTCGTGTTTTCCGGCCCGGGTATTCGGTATCAAGAATCAACCGCGGGTGGCGATAGTAATGTTTTTAGTTGTCAAATTTTCTCGCTGGTTTTTTGTTAACCTCATCGGACTGCAAGTTTTTTTCAATTTTGATAGCCGTTGCCACAATAAAAATTCAAAAGAATACATCAAACATGATTTCAATCAAAAAATTTGGTCTGACAATCAAATTCGCAGTTTATGATTTGGTCACGTATCCAATAAAAGCGCTGTTCTAAAATCTGTGCTGTGGGATGTTCACAGCAGAATATTTTCAGTCTTTTAATATTACCGAAAACACCGAATACCCAAAATTAAAAGAGGACTGTGAATACGCTTATTGTCCCTTATATTTTAACGCTTAACTGTCAAAAAATCAATAAAAATAAATATTTAAATGGCATTCTTTACTTGATTGAGATACAGTATTTTCCATACATTTTAAAAGTTCTATGAAAAATTGTGTTGTTTCTTATCTTTACTTATTTAATCTGTGCCTTAACACAGTAGTTGCCTAAAAGTTAAGTTCATATTGCATTCAAATTCAAATTTTCCCTATTTTTTGCTTATTGTGAGAATTGGTTTGTCCTTTCAACTTGCTTATTGAATTTGAAATTCTAGGGTGATTTGCAATAAAAAATTGGAATAATTTGAATTTTTTTAGCAGTTTATCCGGAAGTATAATGTTTTGTACAGGATTAAGGACGATGTCGAAAATTCTGCCGTCAACTTCAAATAGTTCTTTCTACGATAGAAAGGTCTTTTTAAATAAATCCACCCCGATTTTTCTCCGGATGAATGTATGGAAAGCAACCTTCGATAAAGGTTTAAAAAGGCAATCTTTTGTTTTGGGTTATGAACGTTTAATTACTGAGAAGATTAAGGTCATAAATCATGTTTTCAATGCATTGAAAATTCCCAAGGACACAAATTTCTGAAATGGAAAAAGAAATGGACATAAATTTTTGATTTTGTATCATAGAAAAATGTTACAAACATCAATGAAGAAAAATCCCTGACTTAATAATTATCTGTTTCTGACTTAAGTTTGTTTTGATTATAAAAATTACAAAATATCAGGTTTACCGATAATGTGATAATCAAAAACCTATTGTCGCGGTTAGTTAAAATTTTAAAGCAAAAAAAAAAAACTAGAAATCTGTTAAATAATTTGTCTGGAAATTTGCACGATTCAAAATTATTTTGTGTTTCGTCTGCTTTTTTCACATTAATTAAGAATCAAAATATTTTTTACCAATACATATTTGCTCATGATATTAGAAAATATTAAGAATTGCAAAAGCACATTTAAGTTTTTATGTAATCGAATAGAATCAGCCTTCTTACTGTATATAGGGTAAAAGTAATTCAAAACTCATAAGTTTTTCTTACCTAATATCACTTCGACTAAGTATATCACACAAAAAACAACTGTGGCTACAATACCATAGCCACAAACCACAAATCCGATTATTGAATCCATATCACAAGTTTATTTTTCTGATTTTTAGAGATAAAATTCTTCACACTATTTCGACGTAAAAATAAGTTTGTAAAATGCCGTTTTGTATTAATTTTTAAAATGCTGAAAATTGATATTTGAAAGTGTTTTCAATAAGAAAATTATAAATTGCATGTAAATTGAGCAAATTTTCGCAAAAATTTTAGCGGTTTTCTTTTGAAAATAGTTTTACGTAAGTTGTTATCTAAAATCCAAAGGAATTAAGAACCACGTGTACTGAAGTTATGTGATTTAAAAACTGTACTTTCTTATTAATCCACAATTTTTTTATATATCAATCATTCTTTTTTTCAATTAAATAACTAACATCACGATCATTTGCCATATATATTAAAAATCTCAGACAGTTTTATCAAAAAACAATTTTATTGATCACAAACAAAAACAGTCAAATAATAAAATTGATGACACCTTTTCGAGTTTTTTAAAAATTTATTTATCATCTTTTGATTTCGAGACACCTTTAGTCTTATCATCGATTGCTACACGTTAATTGAACGGTTGTTTTTATCGCGAAATTCCGTAAAAATCATGAAACACTTTTAATATTTTCTACAGATTTAAAAATTGCCAACAGAAATTGTGATTTTTAAATAGTTGTTTTCCAAAAATATATGTTAGTGTTTTTTTTCCGGTGTAATTTCATTCACAATTTTTTGTTCATTTATATAAGATGCTCATACGTTTAATTAATTTGTCACCTTACCGGCGTCGTCGTCTAAACACAAAGTCAAAGTGAATTAATTAGAAATGAAAAAAAAAATAAAATAAAATTACGCGAGTAGGTACATCGCAGTATCGACCTTCAGCAACAACTGAAATAAAACTTAAATAATATTCTTAAACAGATCTTTCGCAACAGGTAACGTTTAGCGGGTAAAAAATATCAAATTAAATTTTTTTTGTCGTGATCCGATCTTTGGAGTTTAGTCTATCGATTTACGTCAAATTGTTGAGAATAATTTCAGCGATTAATGACACGTTTTTCTTAAAAGTTACTTGAAATTTTTAGAATAATATCGTAGCAGTGTACTGAATGTAACTGAAAAAATGAACTTTCCACTTATTTTCCGAGCTATTAAAGCGGTGATTCTTCGATATCGGTACAGCGTTCGTTTTATGACCAAAGTATGGACGAATATAAAATAATCAGCAATCAGTTAGTATACTCGTAATATTGGAATTGATAACGCAACCATGTATTTATGTGACTTAATAATAGCCGTCGAATGTAAACTAAGAAAAGTGGTTAATGTGTTTTTGATAACAGGTGAGAGGCGCACAGGTGCATCAGAAGAGAAGGGATTTCCGTTTCGCGTATCTAATTTCAATTTTCATTTTGTGGGCGAGAATAAAAACAATATCAACAACAATATTGAGGTTGATAGTAAAGCGAGGAAAAGAATTTTTTTTCTAAGAAAATCCCTAAGCTTATCTGAATTTCATTGTTGATTGCTACTTCCGAGAAAATTTGTCTCTGGTTAATTCATGTTTAATACCAAGCAAGTAAATTTCTGATTACAAAAATTTTGATTAAATCTAATCTAAGTCTGTAATCCACGAGTCTTGGCGACAATTTTCATTTGAGCTAGAGAAATTTCGTTTTATTGATAGCGAATATTTATCAATTAACAAAAAACAATTTTAAATATAAGTAAAGCTACAATTGTCAGGGGAAATCGTCAAATACTCTATATGAGGGCAGACAAAATTTTTATGAAAAAAATCCATTTGTATGGAGAGGGGAAAGAATTGGTCTGATTGGATTTTGATGTATTGAACGGTTATGTAAAATCATATTTTAAACATATTTCATCTTTCGATATGATGCAAAGTTTCTGGGAAAATCGGAAAAAAGTATTCCATATGTGTGGGAGAGGGGGAAAGTAATCAAATCAATGAAACTTGTTCACATTTATCACACGCTAAAAAATATGGGTATGGATAAGGAACAAAATCTCATCATCTTAGATTTTTAGATACAAAATTTGTTCGTATTGTTTTTTTTTGCCCAAATGAAAGGCGATGAATGGAATTATAACATACTGAAAAAATTGGAGATGTTTTTGTTTAGTTTTCAAAAGTTGTAGCAATTTAACACGTTGGCTACCATGTGAGTCACCGGTGTACACACACTATTGTCATTACCGTCAGTTTCTCAAGTTCCATGGTTGAGTGCAGTCGCTCGTGCGGTACAAAGGGGGTTTTTTTTGTGGAGCGTGGAGTTCGTTTTTGTCTGTATTGATCTTGTGTTCACTGGTGACTCACAAAGTACAGAAATGATTTTTGCGTTTTTTCCCAGTGTATACTTTTTTTTTGGCTGGTAGCCAACGTGTTAAGTGAAATTTTAAAAAATCTTTTATAGAATTTTTTTTGAATAGAACCTTTTTTGAATTTGTATTTAAAAAAAACATCCAAGCATTTTAGATAATTTTTTTTCCTTAATATGCCGTTCATGAAGTGGTTAAGTTTTAATATTTTTAAAATAGTAATTCATAATGTGCAAAAAACGGTTGATTTAAATGTTATAAAAAATAATAAGCGCCAGTGGAAAAACCAAAGAGAAATTAGTGTGAATTGTTAAAAGTGTTATTAATTTTTTTTTCAGATAATTAATTAAAGTGCGACTCGCAAAAAAATGTGCCTAAAGCCTAAAAAAGCCAATGAATATTTTACAGCAAATGCAAACAGTTAAAAAATAGATGCAGAATGAATAATTTGTGGTTGAAAATGTTAAAATGAAAATAGGAAAGTGCCTGTTTCGGTCACGTATTGTTATTTGTGGGAGCCATAAATAACATAAATAAATTTTAATAGTAGAAAAGCATTAAAGAAATATTAAAATATTTGTTTGAATTTGAACAGAAAGAGAACTCACCCACAAGCGACTGTTGTATTGAATATTCCAGCTGATATAAAATTTGACTTAAATGCGAATGATATTTATGAAAAAGCTCAATGTCTGCAATTTATTTAAAATGATATCATTTTGTTATTACCAAATGGATAACAATTCATTAAATGTGATTTATTTCTATTTCAAATGAAAGAAGTATAGTACAGTATCATATTTCAAAAGGATAAAAGCGGAAATGAAGATAAATTTCTAGCTGAGTTTATTTTCTCAACTGTTGAATAGGAAAATTTATTATGAAACTTAATTTTTGTCTGCAAGATCTAAAAGACGAAAAGTTCTATGCAAAAGACATTAAAAGACTAGCGTCTAGTTTTTTGTTTTGAAAATATTTTAATTCTTCTTAATATTTTTAAACCTAATAATATTCAGTCAATTATGGACTTTAAAATGTGAATTAATGTGGTATTTACTATTAAAATCAATTAACTTATACTACCATAACGGACATCCGTCCAAAATTGCATGGTCAATATATCCCTAGTTCTGTTCCCCCTTGTATGTATCAATAATGCAGTGAGTTCTTTATTTCAATAAATGTTAAGTCCGGTCTCAATGTTTCGTTCATTCTTCGTCAAGCGATCGAAGCGACACGTACAGAGATTGCAAAAGGTCTATTTGACGAAGAGATGTTAAGGCTCAACTATGATAGACATAAGAGCGCATATGTAAATGTCAAATTCCCAACGAATGTTGACATACATAGCTCTCAACATAAAAGCTAATCTTCATTTTACCTCAAGTGGAAATTAATATGGCCACAATATTATAAAATTCACACTAAAATTTTAGGTTATGTTCACTATTTCCATATGCCAGTTCCATTTGTGCGAATTATTCATGCTTAACGAAAGTTTAACGAAGGTTTGAAAGTGACACATGTCTATTGTGGGTAATAACATTGACTTTCTTATTCTGGAAATGACATATGCAGCTACATATGCGTTCTTATGCCTATCATAGTTGAGCCTTTAGAACGCAGCGAATATATGGGAAAGTGAATCAATGTGAAATCTGGTATTTGAATAGAAATGGTTTAGGAAAATATTCCATAATGACATATACCCGAAAATAATCAAATAAAAAGAATATTAATGTCACGGACTTGGGACAGTCCTGGATTTGGGTATGTCGTCTCGGCGTCTCGAAATTTTAAATGTTCGTCCCGGATTATACTAAATCGAAAATTTTCGGCTGCGGCGCAGTTTTTTCATAACTTTTTACATACATCTGCCTTTATTTAAAAAAATATCACCTGTAGCGCATTTTCTTATAAATTTTTTGACTATAAAGTGCATTTCTCCATAAAAATTTTGCCAGCGGCGCAACTTCTGCTGTGTTCTACAGAAAAAATACCATAAATAGTGACAGAAAAATTCACCTTTGGAAAAGAGTTGGAACCTAAAATAGTTTTTTCGCTTGCACCGCTTTGCCTTGTGTTGTAAAGGGTGTTTTTTTTAGACGTGTGGTTTTCAATCTGGCACTACTTTTTTCGGAGTTGGTCTTTTTGACAGTTGTCACTTGATTTATGCTCAGTTTGGTTTGCCATTTCGTAATAAATAGACTTTGCGTCGCACGTTCGGTGAATGGGCCCAAAACGAGATGGCCACCGATTCCGATTTTCACAAGAAAATTTTGTTCAGCGACGAAGCTCACTTTTGGTTGAATGGGTACGTCAATAAGCAAAATTGTCGCATTTGGAGGGATGGTAATCCACAAGCCATTCTTCAGACGCCGTTACATCCTCAAAAAGTCACTGTTTGGTGTGCTCTATGGGCAGAGGGAATCATTGGTCCATATTTCTTCAAAAATGAAGCCGGCCATAATGTTACAGTCAATGGGGAACGCTATAGAGCCATGATTAATGTGGACGACCTTTGGTTCCAACAAGACGGCGCTACATGCCATACAGCCAGCGAAACAATCAATTTATTGGAGGAAACTTTTGGTGAGCGCATTATCTCGCGTCGTGGGCCTGTGGCGTGGCCTCCAAGATCGTGCGATTTAACACCGCTGGACTATTTTTTGTGGGGTTATGTGAAGTCGCTTGTCTACGCAGAGACGATTGACGCCTTGGAAGAGAATATTCGGCGCGTTATTGCTGACATACGGCCCCAATTGCTGCAAAAAGTGGTCGAAACTTGGGCCTCTCGGCTGGAATTTATTCGAGCCAGCCGCGGCGGCCACTTGCCCGAAATCATTTTTACAACATAATGGCAAACCCCTATCTTTATAATAAAGCTAAACTCTTGGCCATAACATTAAATTATATGCGTTTTATTTCTTCTTGAAAACCACACGTCTAAAAAAAACACCCTTTACTTTTCGATTAATTTCGAGGCATTTAAAAATTCAATTTACTGACCCCGCTTCCTCACCAGTCATCTGTCTCGGATTCAAATAAAAACATATGGTCACCCTACTTATAGTAGTATAAGTTTTTTGGTTCAAATCAATATTTTTTAATAACGCCTCAAAGTATGCAATGTGAAAACGTTTAAGTCTTTGATAAATTTAGCTGCATATTTTTTTTCAAAATACCGAATTCAAAAAAAATCATTTTTAATTCTCTTACATTCTCGACTTCTAGATAATTGGCTGACGGACACATTGTCTAAGGATCCTTCGAGCAAATTGGCTAGGATATCCTCGACAAATTCTCTGATTTTTTCCTTTTGTTCGTTACAAAAGGATGATGGTGCTTCACTGTGCGTCTCGTAATCTGAAAAAAACATTCATATTAAGGCAATTGGAAAAGAGACGTTGAAAAATTGTTTATTATTACCACCATTGTGCTCTTTAGTTGGAATTGATAGTTCACTGCGATAACTCATTGGACGAAAGAATTTTTCGTTCATTTGCTGATTTAGCCATTCATTGGCTTTTGAACGAGATTCGCAACTATTTTGGCAAAGCTGACATTCCCATCCCGCTAGACTGGGCAGCCATGTAGAACAATTGTTACCACGGCAAATAGACTGATGACAATTACAACAATTAGCGTAGCTGAAAAATATTACAACATAATCACAAAATTACTTTATTATTTCAAATAATTTCTGGTATAATATTTATGATAAAAAAATTAAAGTAACACAAGCAGTAGAATTTATTAAATGGCATACTTCGAATCTCTTTAAGGACATTTTTTTAAATTCTATATATTTGACTCATCTAAAAATAGAGTTTTTCTTTAAATTCTACCTAAGGCGATATAATGGCTTTTTAACAGCATAAAATAAAATTGCGTTCTTATATATGCTTAACTGTTAGCTTTTATTTTTTAATCTGAAACTTTTTCTTCTTAGCGGGGATAATGGAAAAGTTAAGAGTTTTCCAGTTTCAGGAGATGTACAATATGACGTAAAATCTTTATGAGATTAATTTCACCTTAAAAAATTGCTTTTTAGAAAGAGAGTACATTACAATTGAATCACAATATTTTTTTCAATACACAACAAATTATTTTTAAAAATAGGAATTATACAAATATTATTAAAAAAATTCAAAAAAAAAATAAAAGCTTTTGTTTAAAAAATGCACTAAAAAGGGGAAAATAATTTTTTTCACCACGCTTGTTTATACTTTTTAAACTTCAAATATATACCCTTGATTAGTGCCGGAAAATTTGAGAAAAAGGATAACCATATTATCCTTACAGGACATTCCGTTATGATTACCGACTTCTTAACGTTAGAATCGGATTCAGCGACCCCAAAAACCGCCAGATGATATTTTTTTCGGAAAATGTTACAAGGAGGAAGTAGTGAAAATATTATATGGTAGTGAAAATATTGTAAATTTCAAGTTAATCGGCTGATGGAAACAGGGTCAAAATTAGATTGCAAGATTTGACCCTGACAAACAGACAGACGAACAGATACGATAGCAAGCAAAATAAAAGCTTTTAAAAACTGTAATAAAGAGGGAGGCCTCCTACAACGAGATGTGTCAGCAGTAATTTCAACACAACGCGTTTTAAGAGTTGTGGAAATTTCCCCACAACGCGAAATCGCATGGTAGAAATACTTGGTCATTTTAAATAAACCATTGTGTGAAGAAAAATATCGTTGTAGAGCCTCCTCCCTGCCAAAACAGTACGTTGATGTATTCTGTTTTATATTGGTTAAATCTGACTATTTATGGAGATATTTCCGTACATTTAACATATTAGCCACAAAGTTATAATTGACTCGCTTTTAATAGCTCTAACTCCAAAACAACTCAACCAATCGAACTGAAATTTTACTTATGTCTTTTTAGAGAAACGTCTGTGTGGTAAGGGAAAACTTTACCATTTTCCAATAAAAACTGCATTGAAAAAAAAAATCATTTCTTAATTTGAGGTTACTGACTGTTTATTCAAAATATATTCCTGATTCTGAAACAAATTTAAGAAAATAAAGTATCTTGAATTTTTTTATTGCTTGCTTATCCGGATTAACAGGTATATCAAAAAAATGTGCTGAGGTAAAAACTCTTATTTGTAGTTCGGTGCTATAAACAACAAAATTTATATTTAAAGAAAAAGTACAGAACTAAGCAAACAAAAAAAATGTGACTCTTGACCTTGGTAAGAATTTAACAAAACACATTCATAAAAGTTTTTTTTTCATATACATATATCTTATTTTTTGATAAACGAAATTTGAAGAAGTTGAATTGAGGCTGTAGGCTGGGTGTGTCTGTGTATTCTAAGTTTTGGTAAAAATCTTTTGATTATTTTTTTAAAATGATGTTTGTTTGGCTTGATATGTTCATAATTACAATCATTTAAAAATTCGAGATATATTTGGGAGCTTTTACAATATTTTCAGTAAAAAAACTTGAAATACGATTTCATCAGGAGTTGATTTTCCAGTTAAATATTTATTAGTTTGCAGTGTATTTTTGGGGGAAATCTTCGCTTATATCTTAAATGTCTGGACAAGCTTGGGTCGGGTTTTTTTGGAAATGTTTTAATTTGTGTACAAAGCATGCGACATTTTCCTGGGGCGAGGTGCAGTCTTCAAATACCCAGTATGATAACTACAAATACAATTCTTAAAATAAATTCAATGAAGGAGAATTTAAGAACTTAAAATTTTTTTTAGACAAAACCTCTAGATGCGGGAAATTTAAATATCCGTTCTGACACTAGTCCTTGATATGTCACCCATTCGGTATTTTGATGCCATATGGCAGTGGTTCTTAACCGATGCTCCGCGAGCTTGTTGCAAGTGCTCCGCGAAATATTTGTGTGAGCTCGGTTTCTCGACATTAACCAATATAAAAACTAAGAAATGCGCAAGGCTTACTAATTTAGACGAAGAATTGAGAGTAGCTATATCAAATATTAGACCTAATATCGCTGAAATCTCAGGTACCACATTACATGATTTTCGCCTCAAATAAATTTCATTCGAATATATAATATTTTTTTATTTATTTTTTTAATTGATGTTATTTTTAACTGTTATGTAATAATCAGTTTAAATTTCAATAAAAGTTATGTCTGTTGGTTTTTGCTCCGCGAATTTTTCTTCTGATCAAAAGTGGCCCCTGACTTTAAAAAGGTTAAGAATCACTGCCATATGGCAACGCAGATAAAAATTTGAATTGAAATTTTCTAGTGTTTGGTACTATGGGACTTTTCAACTGCTTTAAATCTTAGACCAAAGCTGTAAAGGAAAAGTTGTTAATAATACATGAAAAATATTTTTCTTTTGCAAACATTAAAATAGGTATAACAGCAAAAAACTGATATAAGTACCTATTGAAGTTTCTAAGAAATACTTAGGAGTCCGCACTAGGCGACAGTTTTTGTTGTTGTAAAATTATCGGCCGGAAATCCGGCAAGATTTTGATATTTTTTGTTATATTTTTTGTCTCATGTCTTTAACTATAAATTCATAGAGCAGAAAAATCGACGGATGTTAATGCACAAACCTTAGGCATTAGGGGTAGTCCTACTATTTGACAACTCGATTTTACTTTTATGAGATATGCATTTGAAATGAGTAAAATTTTAAGCCTCTACCTCAACTGTTTCACGAGTTATCGTGTTCAAAGAGAGTCAATGGTCATCCTGAGTTTTTAGTTATTCTAAACAAATTGGTGAAGTGCTATGCGTTATCAGCGATATATAATTTAAATTTAATATATTAATCAAAAATTTATAAATTCGGGTATTCTTACCTTTTTATATTGTCTAAATCTAATGTTGAAAAACAAATATTGCATGTTTCGGCACGTTGTTTTTTCTTGGAATTCCTTTCTGCTATTCGACTGGAAAAAATAAAAAACTTTTTAATGGTAAATAAACTGTTATTGGTATATTTTATTTTAATTGGGCATAACTACTGATTTTAATCATTTAAGGAAACTCAAAACTTTGAAAATTTCCTATAAATTTTATTTTCAAATGAAAATTAGGTAACGAGATATGGAGAATCTTTTTAACGAATTAAGATAAAAATTTCGAGATTTATTTAATGTATAAAAAAAAAGGTTTATGCTTGAACATAAAGCAGAACTGCTAACAAATCTAAATACCATCAGCAGAGGCAGTTAAGTTCCGACAACCAATCAAGATAAAAAACAGATTGATGGATGTCGCGAAAAATTACACTCAACAATCGAGAAGTAAAATTTATCTTTGCCCCGATCGACATACAATTTACGAGAGGTTATTTTAAAAATAAATTCTTCTCTATAAAATTTTCCTGTATTTGAGCCACTTAATAAAAAAAAAATAGGGAAATGCATCACTTCCCTGCCTAAAGGCGTTGTCCAAGCTGTCATATGTTATTTACTGTACATTCGCTAAAGTTGGAACTTACCACGCATAATGAACTTAACTTTATTTTAGTTACCATACAACAGTTATTTAAATAGCAATAGAAACCATCGACCTTTGGCCATGGAGACCTTCAAGGGCAAAACGTTGAAACTCCATCATAGATTCCAAAAAAAAAACTTGTTTCACAGTTTTTTTTTTAAAATCCAAGTTCCAAATAATCGAAAGTTATTCACGCGACTTTTTTACTAATGTCTCATGAGTCATGCGGTAACATTTCAGCTGATCGGAAAAAATGGAAAATTTGTCAAGATCAAGGTTCTTAATTGAATAAATTTAATCGTTCAAGAAATTTTAATAAACAGCTTCGCCAGATGAAATAAGAGATCGGTAACCACAACGCTTGCCGTCAGCGTAAATATTTTCAAAGGTCGTTTGAACTGGAAATAGAGAAAGACTGGTTGTTTTTCACAACTCAGCTTGGATAAGTTTTGCTTATATATTCTTCGAGTAAATTATCTTTAAATAAATTTTTCAATAGCACAAGTGTCTCATAGAACATATAGAATGACTGGAACTAGTTTTAAATTACGCGTTTAAAGGTGAAAGAATGTAGTTGTTTACGGTTCAGGTTCAAGTTAAGTTTTGTTATGTTCATAACTGATCTACTAGTAAATTTTACTTTCTTATACGAAGTATAATAAAGTATTATAATCATGAAAAATTCGCGGCCCCTTTATTTCGTCTAAAAACATATCCCGAACGCTCCCGAGTCGATTAGAGTATCATACAAAAAGGTCTTTCTGTGTGTTAGTTTGTTAGTCTGTTGTATAACGGTTTTATAATTGGTAACAATTACTAAAATAAAGGATCTTTCAACAAGGACATAACAATTTTGTATTTTAATAAAAACGCACCCTAAAATTTTTTTTATGATCTGGCAATGCTAAAACGTCAGTCAAGGTTTACATTTTTATCATGGTGAAGTTCACGAACGAGCAACGTTTGGAAATTATTAAAACTTACTACCGGAATTCGAGTCGGTGGTCGCATTCGTGTAATCTCGAGAAATGGTCCAGTCAAATGGCCACCTCGATCATGCGATTTAACGCCGTTGGATTTCTTTTTGTGGGGTTATGTTAAGTCGTTGGTTTATGCCAACAAGCCAACAACGTTAGAGGGGCTTTTTGATGGGGTTTTCTCTTATTTTTAGGTTTTAGTATTTAGTGTTTTCGCCGTTTTGCCTTATTAGTTGAAAAATCCGGTGGTTCATTGACAGGACCAATTTTCTTAAAAATTGGATGTCCATAGTGTTCCAGGCTGACATGATTGAGTTTTTTAGGTCAAAAACAGAAATAAAGAAGATGCCTTCTTTATAAACAGTACGGGCAAGAATTCCCCATAGATTTTCTATGGAATCCATGTCAGAACTTCTGGCTGGCCAGTCTAGAACAGCAATGTTTCTGTCTTGAAACCACAGCTTGGTCTCATTGGCAGTGCGTACGGGTGCATTATCCTGCTGGAAAATAAAATCCTCCGGTAAAATGTCTTCTGCCATAGTTATTAAGGCTCCTTCAAACATATTGCAGTAGGTAGAAGCCCTTATTTTAGGGGGAACCCACGCGATTCTTGATTTTCCATACCACGAAAATGCGTCCCATATCATCACTTGCTGAGGTGTCCTCAAATCATGCCAATAACAACGAAATCCATCGGTGATGAAAAGAAATTTAATTTAGGACTTAAGGACGACTTTTATAGATAGAAGAAAAAAGCTACAGACATTTCAAGATTTTTTTTTTCAAAAACAAGTTGTTTAGAAATTTTGCAAAAATTTATCTGTAGAAATATTGTTTTTTACGATCTCCAAAGAAATATATTTTTGAGATAACAAATCTTCTTCATCATGCTTCGTAGTGATGAATCAACCGACATCAGCTGATTTTTCTATTGCCAACGTGGACTTTTTCACATTCCAAAAATTCCATGAACCGAAAACTACGAAAAAAAAATTGTCTTCCTGATTAAGCCGGTAAATTTTTTGCTAATTTACTTTACTCATATTAATTACCGTTTTTAAATGAGGAAAATATGCTTATGTGGTGCGCGATTAAGCAAAAATCTAGCGAATAATTTTCCTCATATATGAACCAAAAATGGTTTCATACGCATTTCGATTGATTTTGACGAACTGTTCGCGTGTCGTTTCGCTTTTGCTTAAGATTTTCTGTTCGAGTTTTTTTGTCTAAAGTGTTTTTTCTTTCTGTTGTTTGGCGCCTCTTACTGGATAAACAAGAGCTTCGTGACCTTCAGCAACCTTAATGAAATGTTGAATTGACGCCACGCTGCAGAATAAAAATATCTAATGCTTGTTTCAAAGAAATATTGGTTTTTATTCCATAGAAGAAAAAAGTCTTGGAAAAAACAATAATTTTGGAGATTTTCGTGGTATACAGGAAGTAAAAAAAAAACGGGTTTCGTCCATTTTTAGGATTCCATGGATTACGGTTCATGTCTGAGGATTTTTTTATGGCTTGTGAATCAGCTATTAATAGGATTTTTAAATTTTAAATGTGGTTGTTTTAATACAATGCAATTTGTACGCTGATCTTTAGTTTTTTAAGTTTTTCCCAAAATAAAATGCTTTACCACGAATGTTTGGTTTGAGCGAACGACAAGAAAGAAAAAAAAGTTCACAGGTAACTATGATTGCAAAGTGCAATGCTATTAAAGTTTTTTTTTTTGATTTCAGGTGAAAAGTTGACAATTGGGTTAATCACCAGATATTTTTGTGCTCAAGGACGTATGTAGTTTCTAAATATTTAGGTAGTGGAAAAATTATTTTTGATGAACATTATAAGTTTATAATTAAATACAGCTGAAGGTGTACACAAAAAGGATAAAACTCATTATTTTAAATTTAAATGCGAGAAAAAAATATCTGATGTAAACAACACATGACTTTCTTATATAAAATCTACGTTTCTGCACAATTTATACTATAACCCGACGAATAAAGTTTTAGTTTATATAAAAATATGAATTTTTATTTTACAAAACCTGAAATATCTCGATAACGGTAGAAGATATCGATTTACGGGAAAAGCCAAAAGTGTACGGGTGCGCCATCTATTCCTCCGGTATGAGAATGTTGAATAACTTTTGAAAGAAACAATAGATTGCAAAAAATGGTGTTTTTTTATTTAGTTCAATCCTTTACAATTTATGTGGACTACTTTTTGAAAACAACATCGATCAAATGACCACCTTTATTGGCCACCGCAAACTGTGCTCTTTTTCGGGCATTTTCCATCACTTCTTCGAGCATCTCCGTCGGTATGGCAGCTATTTCGGCACGAATATTGGTCTTGAGCTCGTCAATGGTCTTCGGGTTGCTGGCGTAAACTTTACTCTTCAAATAACCCCACAAAAAGAAGTCTGGGGGGGTTAAATCAGGGGATCTTGGTGGCCAGTCAATATCGCCTCTTTTCGATATCACACGTCTAGGAATTTTTGTTGCAAAAACCGTATTGTTTGGTCCGCTGTGTGGCATGGCGCCCCGTCTTGCTGAAACCAGAAGTCAGTCAGACCTTTTTCACGCATTTTCGGACCCACAAAATGTGCCAACATCCACCGATATCGATTACCATTAACTGTTTCACCTTCATTGAAGAAAAATGGCCCAATGATGGTTTTTGCGCACACGCCGGCCCAAACAGTCACTTTTCGATCATGCAATGGTATTTCATGAATCTCGTGAGGATTTTCTGTCGCCCAAATGCGGCAATTTTGTTTATTAACACCGCCAGAGAGAGTGAAATGTGCCTCGTCGGTCATTAAAACTTGCATCCAAAAGTCCGGCATGGTTTCCAACATTCGGCCGACTAATTTGCCGTATTCTATACGACGCGACTTGTCTGTTGCCAATATTCTTTGAGTTAGTTGTATTTTGTAAGGAAACAAATGGAGATCGTCCTTTAAAATGCGCCGCAACGTGGTTCCACTCATTTTCAACCGCTGAGTTCGGTGGCGATACGAGACATTTGGGTCCTCGGCAACACTCTCTCTCACGGCTTCAATAATTTCATTGGAACGTCTTGGGCGTGGATGATTATAGGTTAGATTGCCTACTGTTCCGTGCTCAAAGAAATTTTTACCCAGCGCCCGAATTGTTTTGTCGGTAGGCGCTTTTTTGCCACGATATTTTGCACGATATGCACGTTGAGTTAGCACAATTGAACGACTATTTTCAATGTACATCGTCACTATTTCGGCGCGTTCTTTCGGTGTGAAGCGGTTCATGGTTAAAATTGTACTGGTTTGACGTTTCCAAAACGTGTCTAGGAAAGCAAATCGGTTGACAAATGGCGAAGTTATTGAATGTTTACATACCGGAGGAATAGATGGCGCACCCTGTAGATAATTTTAATATCTTTAACTCTTCTATTAAGAGTTAAAGATCTCTTCTATTAAGAGTTAAAGATCTCTTCTATTAAGAGTTAAAGCTCCAGTAGCAGTTTTTAAAATAAGCGAAAAATCGAGAGTGGGCATGTAATTCGCAAATATCTAATTTTTTACTCTTTAAAACGTTGGCTACCATGTGAGTCACCGGTATACACACACTATTGTCATTACCGTCAGTTTCTCAAGTCCCATGGTTGAGTGCAGTCGCTCGTGCGGTACAAAGGGGTTTTTTTTGTCCGTTATATTTTATTCGATTCGTTCGTTTTTGTCTGTATTGATCCTGTGTTCACTGGTGACTCACAAAGTACAGAAATGATTTTTGCGTTTTTTCCCAGTGTATACTAGCGGAGTAAGCGTTTTTTTTTGGCTGGTAGCCACTGTGTTAATGAAAATATCTCAATAATAGTTAAAATTGTGTAAAAGTAAAAGTTAAAATTGTGGAGAATACTATTCTCATTAATTCATCTTACACATACAACCAGACAAAAATCGTTATTTTTCAAGATAATCGCTAAAAACTGATTTTTTTGAAACAACGATAAATCTCGATAATATATATTGAGATATGCTTGAGATATGCAGCTCTAGTAAAAGACAAAAAATGTAGGAAGTTTTATTGTCTCGAATTCTTATCCTAGATAAGACTACTGAAAAAAGGGTAGTTTCGGAATAAATCGCGAAAATAAAATCGCGTTTCTTTTTTGGTTACTTCCCGATTTTCACGATCGTCCCACTCTAGGACCTGTCTGTAAAATTTCATGGCCCTAGCTTTATTAGTTTTTGAGAAAATAGTAAATAGACTGTGTAGGATGGCTTTAATTGAAACAAATGTTATTTAATTTGCAAATATTTTATTTCCCAAACCGAACTTTCTAACGAATAATTTAATAATGACAAATTAAAATATCAGTTGTGGTCAACACAAAACTTTCTTCTACAAAATCTACGACCCTGCGCAATTTACGCTAGAGCCATGTCGCGTTGTCAACCTAAGATGACCTCCCAATAAATGCTTGGTTTATTCAAAAATATCAAAAACGTACAAAATTTGAGATAACTTGAGAACTGTAAAAGATATCAATTTACGGTAAATGGCAAAAATGTAGAAAATGTTAACATCTTTAATTATTCTTTTAACTGATTTGTCGAAAAACCGTTAGTTTGCAAATTATTCGCAAAAATATGATTTTTTACATATTAATGAAAATATCTCAATAACGGTAAAATATAACGGATAAAGGTAAAAAACAAAATTGTGCAGAATGCCATTCTCATTAATTCACTTCATACATTCAGTCGGCAAAAACCCGTTAGTTTTCGAGATAATCGCAAAAAACTGTTTTTTTTGGAAATAACGGTTTATCTCGATAACAGGTGGAAATATCGAGTTATAGCTAAAGACAAAAGTGTGGGAAATTTTATTTTCTCCAAGTTTTGTCATACTTAAGGCCACTAAAAAACGCGTAGTTTGGGAGTAAATCGAGAAAAACGAAATTGCGATTTTTGAAAAACCGCCATTTTGGATACTTCCGGTTAACGGATTTCCACCAAAAGTTGATAGGATCGTCCCATTTCAGGACCCAACATGCCTATAAAATTTCATGGCGTTAGCTATATTAGTTTTTGAGAAATCTTGTACACAGACTGACAGACTGACAGACAGACTGACAGACAGACTGACAGACAGACTGACAGACAGAAAGACATTTTTTTAATATGACTCCAATCGACTCAGGAGTGATCGGGAAATGTTTTTTAGGCAAAATTAAGAGGTCGAAATTTTTCATGAATACAATACTTTATTATACTCCGTAGAAGAAAGTAAAAATAAAAGTAACTGAGTACTATGTTAAATATACAATTCCTACATAAGGACACTTCAACTGGCAGACAGAAAGACATTTTTGTAATACGACTCCAATCTCAGGAGTGCTCGGGAAATGATTTTCTGGCATCGAAAGAGGTGGAAATTTATCATGAATACAATACTTTATTCTTTTTTTTACTTCGTACAAGAAAATAAAAATTAGTTTTAAGCAATCCGGTAGGTGCTGGGAAAAAAATTTTGTTTTCCTGGTTGCACTCCCCATCCTTTTCCCCTCCTTGTAGATATTTCTACCGGATTTAATATTTTCAGATATAATTGAAATTCTTTGAAACTCCAGCAGCCCACATTTTCAAAGGTCGCCAATTGTTTGTTATGTTGGGAAATTTCTAAAATTTTGTAAGGAATCAAACATGATTCTAGTGACGTAATTAGGGACGCAAAAGGTTTTGAGAGGCCACGATAAATTAGAGAAATTTCTGTAAAAGTCTAACAATCAGCTCTAAAACTTTGTTTTTTTAAATTCCAAATATTAATAAGTTCCGAATAGGACATCAAAGTCGCTTTTTTAAATTTTTTTTAAAAAATTTCTGGGCGAAATCTTTAACACTTTTAAAAAATTGTACTTAAAGTTTGTTTCAAATAAAAACACAAATTCATATATCTTTTTTTAAAAATTAAACTGAAAAAATTCTCTCACCTCGACAGAGTCTTAAAAATCTTGAGTAATGATTGGTTTATGGTGTAATAAATCTATAAGATTAGTTCAAAGTGAAATAAAATATTTAGCTGCGAAACTAAATTACCATGACTAATGTTATTTACAGCGCTTACCAATTTCCGATTTTTCTGTATTACAAAATTATTTAACCTTTTCTTTGTTTACGGATGTTTTTTCTGAATATTTTTTTTTCATTGTATTTTCCGGGAAATTCATTGAATTTTCCTCAACCTATTTAATGTAGAAAAAAATTGTTTTTAAAAACCAATGATTGGAACAAGTTCAAAATTCGATTCAATCATTTTTTTTTACTCGAAGAATCTCGAATTTTGCAGCGAAAAAATAATTTGAAAAAAAAACTGGTTCGGGTTATTATCCAACCTCCCTCTCGATGGATGACGCTTAACACCCACAGCGTCAGCATATTATGACGTGTTTTGTAAAATGATAGCTTCTCGAATGATAGTCAGCCAAATCAGCTTCTTTAGCAAATGGTAATAATCTTCCGCCAAGTCTGCCCAGTCGGCTAATATTACCACGTTTACCTGGTGTGTTTGGTTGATCGTTGGCTTTGGGGCTAAATGGCCAAGTTTTGCTGATCGCGCGAGCGCCAGGTGAGCTCTGGGTATACGAATAAGCAGTAACTTTACTGGTTTTAGCGAACTTTACTTTTACTTTTACCGTCAGTTCATTCAGAGCCAGATAGATACTCAGTCGGTCGGTCAGTGTTTTGTCGTGGTGGACTGAAAGAATAAAACGCAATGATCGTAATGATCGGTGCTTAATTGTTGTGATTGTAGTTTAATTATTGAACAAAAGAAGGTTTTTCAAGGTGTTTCGAAAATTAAAATGTGAAAACAAATTTTTAAAAAGCTTTCAAGAATTTTAAAATCAAAAACTACGACGTTGAGAATAATTATCTGGAAAACGATCAATCGGCAAGATCAGTTGAACAATTCGAAGTGCTACAGAGAGAGAAGAATAAATCTTGATATTCATCAGGATGTTACCCCTAATTATGGTGACTTTGGCGGATCAACCTGCAGATTTCCAGAAGGTTAGCTATGGCTCAGCGGGACATACCAATTTAGCAGTCTTTATGATTTTATTTATGTTCTGTGCAATTGAAGTTGTGGTATTGAAGATCACCACAGCCGTCCAGGAGGATCTCGACTATTCCAGTGAATACGAGGACGATCCGTATGAGGATCGCAACAATAACAGTCACTACCATCGAGCGAGGCATTTAAATAGTGGCGGTGCCTATACGAGTTCATTAGAGACTTGGTTTAGTGGATATGGCAGTAGAATGTAATAAAAATTAATTAAAAATTAATTTAAATTTAGTTGTGATGCGATAAGACTTAGCAAAATTTATTTCCTAAGGATTAGTCATAAAGAGAATAAGTTTGTAGTGTTTTTAAAAAAATAAAAGAATTCTGTCTGGTTTTATGTCAAAGGCGGAAGTTTGGAAAAAATAAAATGTGTCTTGTTTATAAATATATTTTAAAGCAAATAATATAAAAATTGTGTTGATTTTCATTTGAAATATTGTTTGTTTATGGTTTAGGCAAAGTGCCAAGAACAAGTGGTATTAATTTTTTTGTTTTAGATATTAATTAACGTTCCAGTCTGCTTCGAAAACAATTTCGCAAGCCAGTATTTCAAAAAAAGGTTCTCTTTTAAAGGTAAATAACCCGGAATTTAAGCATTTTAGAGTGTATCAAAGTTACGTCATGATTTCATATGCGATTATGCTTCTCACTTTTATGGTAATCATATTCCAATATGAATAAATTATAAAAAGCGCAACGTCTTATTTCTACCTTCGTGTTGTTATTGTTTTTTGTTTTCAAGGAAGGGGGGGGGGGGTCCCCCTCCAAAGGAAATTGCATGGTGATCTGAGCACAAGTTATGCATAACCAAGTTAGCAAAGTACCAATTCAAGCATAGATTTAATAATTGCATTCTCAGCTACACGGTGTAACTATAGTAGGTACAAGCAATGATCTTATATAAAACTATGGGGAAAAATAGGTCGCCAATAATGCTTCAGTCAAGAGGCGAGATACATCTTGAGAGCCTTTGAAAGTAATAACCTGAGTGATTAATTTCTTTACGAATTGCGCCAACTCCGGATGACTTTAAAAAAAATTACTATTTTCGTAGTCTATCGAGACGTTTACCCGTTGAAAATATCGTCCAGTGTTACAATGATTACTTAATAATTTTGATTATTACAATATAATTTCGTTGATATTGCGTGTTCGATGAATATTCCGTAATTGATCGACTATTAAGTCATGCCACACGAACATCTTTTAGTGCTTCATCTTCAGTTTTAAGTTGAGAAAACTTCATCGATTGCAATAATCGGCATCTTTTGGACTTTTTGTTTGTTTTTCCAATATTATATAATCGAAATTTGAATATTAAGCGGAGATAAGATGAGCATTTCGATAGTTGTTGATTTGGACAGATAGATGTTGAGATTATTGCGTACCTTTTTATTATTAATTTATGCCTGTGAGATTTTTATTTGAAAACCTTTTAAAATGGTCAATGTACCGGGACCGAAGTGGCCTTGGTTCGAATGTTTTGTAAATGATACTCATTAAACGCATTTGTTGGCAAATGTTGGGGCTTGGCTTTGTCTATATTATATGCGCAAAAAACAACAAAACGTTTTAAATGCTTTCTTGATTATACCGGCTGTCGTATATAATTCTTAGAACCGACAAAATAAAAATTATTTACAATTTTTCAAATGTTGAAGTCTATTAAGTAAACAAATCTTGTGGAATATTACTGACGTAAGATTATATTATGCCGAGCTAATGATTTTATGCCAAAATATCAGGCTTTTCTCTCAATATATAGAATTTTTACGATTTGTAAAAAAATATTCAGATAATTATTACCGTCTAAAATGAGAGAGAAAGAAGGGGGGGGGGGGGGTTAAATTTAAAACACATTTTCACTTGATGTCCCATATTTATTTTTTGTAAGAATTTTTCTTTCTTTCTGCCCAAACTTATAGTTTAACACATCGACTGCCATGGGTATCATTTTTGATAGTGCGTGAAAAATTGCACTATGTTTCATGAGGGGCCAAGGCTATCATTTTCGATAACCAGGTCTACATTCTGCATGTATACATTCTACATGTATACATTCTACAAACATGCAGACATCTATACATACATATATTTTACATACACGGCAAAAAATCTTGGAGTAAATTCCAATCAAAACTGG
The DNA here is from genome assembly GCA_964034945.1 of Chrysopilus asiliformis. NCBI lineage: Eukaryota > Metazoa > Arthropoda > Insecta > Diptera > Rhagionidae > Chrysopilus > Chrysopilus asiliformis. The sequence goes on along the minus strand of OZ035961.1, from coordinate 86,175,419 downwards.
ATTACGCTGGACCTATATGTAATCCAATGGAAAATTCTAATCCAATAATATGGATTGGAAATTTTTATAAATTTATTTTTGGTTTAATTTAGTATTAAAGTCTAAAATTTTGATTATATTGTAGACATTAATGTTAAAAGTACTTAAGTTCGATACATAGGGTCAAGGGGGGTGATTGTAAACGATTTTCACTTTTTTGATATCTTTTCAACTTTGTAATGGTTTTTTTCAAATTAAATCACTAACAGCGGAGTTTTGATATATTATGTTAAAATTTGTTGTCTATTTATTGCCCATTCCATGTGATTTCAAAATGATAGGTCCTTAATTTTTTACAAAATTGGATGTTTACTTTTACCCCTATATTTTTTTTCAAATTTTTGAAAAGTGGGGTAAAGGAAACACCTTTTTTTTATCCTTTTTTTATATACGTATCTGCGCAAAATTTCAAGTCTCCAGCTCAATCCGTGCGTCCGCAATCCGCGCCACAGACACACGGACAGACGGACATGCAGAAGTTAATTTTTTTTTGTCATTCTAAATATACTGGTATAATTCATTTTTGTGTGTGATGACAGGATCTTGGCGTTACAAACAGTAAGGCAAAGTTAATATACCCTTTGGTTTCACCATACGGGTATAAAAAGGGTGATTACATTTGCCAGAAATTGTTTATAGTGTTTACATTTGGACATGAGGTTACAAATGAGGGGGTAAATGTAAACAGACAATAATTTTTTACAGTTTGTTTATAGCCAACAATTAACATATATAACCTATCTCAAGCAACTATATTTTTCGTATATTAAGCTAAAACCTACATCTTTCTTTTAAAAATCCCTTCAAAATATAATTCTTTTCACTCTTAGAAAAACTGAAATCACACTAAAAAGAAGCACTTTTTTTGACCGCTCATACACACGGAACCCTCTCTTAGATCTATTGTGCCACGTGTCCGCAGTGAGATAAAAGATCAATTTTTAATATATTGTCTAGATAAGCTAAGAAGGAATAGCAGTTTGGGGACAACCAATAGTGTTTACAATTACCCCTGTTTACATTTACCCACTTTGACCCTAATAAAAAACTTTTCAAATATGACAGCAAAAAAGGCTAAAATATTTTCAAAAATTCGCATGTATTAAATTCCAATCCAAAATATGTATTAAGATTTCGTCAATATAATTTTTGGATTGAAAAATACTCCAGGATTTTTTGCCGTGTACATTCTACATTTTACTGATCTACATGTATTGACATTTCCTTTAAATATTTGCAAAATTGGTTCGGCAGTCAAGGTGTTAACATGAATTTAAAGCTATGGGTGACTGCAACATGTGTAAAGCTTTTTTTGCAATGCGTCAACAACAGAGGCCGTGATAACAATTTAAAGCAGTCGTTCCCAACCTTTTTGGTGGGCTGCACCCCTTGGACTCTCAAATCACGTTCTCGCACCCCTTTGAAACAAATTTCAGGAACTTTTAACATAAATAAATTTGTTTACATACATAAATTATTATTTAAAATATATGTGCTAGTAGTGGTTAGTTTTTTAGTGACTAGATAGTTGCTGCTTATTACTAATCATATTTTTACTTTCCTCTACTATAGTGGGAAATTATTGTATTCATGACGGAGACCAACTCGAGAACGGGGAAAGATAGAACCTTTCTATTAGTACGAAATCCGTTTCAGGCAAAATTTGGTCTGTTGGTCTGTCCGTTTTACGTACATATCTTAAAAAACTCGAGAACGCGTTAAGCTAGCAACTTGAATTTTTTTGCAATTAAGTTTTACAAAAATCGTAGTTTTCTAACAATTTTTGGACAAGTAACGGTAGCAATAACGGTTACTCCCATACATTTTTTTGACAAAATATAGTGCTTTGTGAAAATTTTCTCGAAAACTATGAGCTTCTGGGGAAAAATGAATATAACAAAATATAAAGAATATAAAATTTTATACATTTTTTGCTTTAACGGTTCTCAGTTTTTTTTAAATCTCTCGAAAACTATGCGTTTTTGGGGAAAAAATGGATATAACCAAATTCAACGAAGATAAAAATCTGTATCGATTTTTACTTACCCTTAACTGTTCTCGATATATTTGAACAAATATTATTTTCTGCATATTTCCTCCGATACTAAATATTACAGATGAAAATTTTGATCACAATTGATATTTTATACGGGCAGGACCGCCGCGAGTCCAAAATGGGTCCTGTGTAGACCTTAAATTTTTGGACCCCATTAAAAAAAATTTTCTAAGAAAGCTTTTTTAAGAAAAATGCAAAAAAGGAAAACATTTTTTTTGGGCCCTGTGTATCAGAAATAAAAGCGAGATAAATATTTATTTTATTTTTTAGTATTAGAAAAAAAAATTCCTGCATTAAAAATATTTGTCTGATGGTAACAAAAACACACTTATTTATTTTCTAACACTTTTTTTTAAAAAAGATTTTCGACAGAATGCAACGTTTCTGAATGATAAAAAATATATTCCAGTTGCATAGGCGAAGGGGGAGGATTGATCTGATTGAATTTTTATATATGGAAGTGCTATATATATTTGTTTTCTAAACAATTTTTGTCTCATTAATTTATTCGATACGACGTTTTCAAGAAAATCGGAAAAAATTGTTCCTCTGTATGGAGGAGGGCAAAATTTTAGTGTATGGAAGACTTATGTCATTTTCTGCGGTGCAAAAATCTTTAAAAGATATAGGAACAAATTGCGTATAAACTTTTAAGAAAAATTAAATTATTTGGTGTAAAAAATTTACGATTATTTTAGGCTTTTCCGACCCCTCCTTGTCGTACTTTTTCGCAATTTTTCATATCGAGTTAAATACCGCCGGCGCCGTTACATTACACACACCCCACCCCTTTCCTTCTAAAAGTCTGACGTATTTTATGGATGGCCACTAAAAAGTAAAAGAGAATTTAGTCCAAGAAATTTAAAAAAAAGGGGACGAAGGACATTTGGAGAGATGATAAAAAGATCTGCTATTTTTGCCGAAATATTATAAAGTTCTACAATGGTTGAGATGGAAAGGATTTCGGTATGAAAAAAGTATCTTTAAAAACAGTAAAATTGCTTTTAAAGATATTTAAAATAGCCCTAGGTTCCCCCTGCAAATTTCCCCTTTGCACTAAGGCTATTGTATTACATCAAGTAGACAGTAGACGGTCAATTTTCTAGGAGACTGCAAGCCTAAAAAGGTTGGCCACCCCAAAAGATTTGAAAAACTCATGAGGAAAAATTTGATAAAAATGTTATTTTAAAACTTTTGCTGGTAATAAATGTTTTATATTTGCAAATGATTAGACGTGTAATCAGCTTTGGTTCGGTGCCTAAAGTTTACTGGAACTTTATGTAAACAAAAGTTAAACAGCACATGATGAGTAATATTCTGTATTTTCTTCAAAATTTATTAAGTTTATGAAAATTAAAGAAATGAATCAACATTCTGTTGCGATCATACGATGTGAACGTGCTACCTGTAATATTTTTTATAACATGGGAAGTAAATGTAAAATTGATATGAATTTATTCTTGCTTTCAACTTGATGCCAAAGGCACTTTTTCCTTAATTTTCAAAAAAAAATTTTTGCTCGAATATTTAATTACGGAAATTTATGTTATGAGTCATGTATGCAAATGACGATTTATAAAACACATGGAAACCGTCCTCGCCACAGAACCATAACACCAAAATTGAATTGGCAAAGAGATTTTATGGAATTTATGACGGAATCCGGAGGCAGATCAACATTCGCGACGTCCATTAGGCAAATTACGGCGAAACTTTCAGAAAATAAAATCTTTCAGCATGTTTTTCATAAAACATGGAAAAATCTTATTTAATATTTCACCTGGGAAGCTGAAGGCATGATCAAATTGCATAAGCTATATCGAGGTGCAGCAGCACCACCTAAAAGAAGCTAAATGTATCTGCTATTTGATGGAGTTGTGTTACGTAACCCTGTAGCGAATGTAGTTCAATCAACTGCGTGATCGTCTTACCCCGAAACACCTGATGGAAAGTGAGTTTTCTGGGCACTATCCCAACAAAACCTTTGATTAGGCATAGACAGGTAAGATACGAGTAGGTCCCAGTGACTTTTCCAAGCTATGGAAGCACATGTCCACCGTTTGTTCACAACGGTCTAATCAACAGTGGAAATCTCTTGAATTCCTATTGCAGTGGACAAATGGAAAGGTATTGTTGCAATGTAAAATCATTTTGAAAAGAAAATAAAATTAAAAAACTTTTTCGAATTTTATAACTTTTAACTTTAAAGAAATCCATTAGATTTGTATAATTTCCTTATGTTTTAAAATTGGCAAGAGTAGGTAATGAAATTGATAGGTTTTATTACGACAAAACCATTGAAATTTGTTTTATGTCATTTTGTCACTCGTTTGTGAGTTATCGTCGCTTAAGACTCAACAGAACTGTTTGTTCGCAAAAACTGTAGATTACAATTTTTCAGGAAGATCACGATTTGCGCTATGAATTTACAAAAAAAACTTTTTTATGAAATTAGAAAAATAATGGATGTACTAAAAAGCCAATAACGCGTAGGTTAAATATAGAGTGCAATTGATGGTTTCGGCTTCGGGTTCGGCAGGAAATAAACATCAACTTTGAACAAAATTAAAGTAATATTTCATTTCAAACGTTGAAAATGTTAGAAAAAGGTGTAATTTTCTTAAATAATTTTAATTTTTGTTTTTTTTTTTAAATTTCGTTGGCAACGCATTTTTTTGCAATATTTTACAGAATATTCTTACGATCAAAATTTGAGAAGGGACTCACCGATCCGAAAAACGGTATCGCGAGAGATAAAAGGTTGAAAATCACTGGCATGGATGAAGATTACCATTTGTTTCGCTTGTTAGTGAGTTAGTTTGTCAGTTTAGTTTATTAGTTTGTTTGTTAAGGTCGCATCTTGTAATCTAATTTTGACCCTTTTTTACTCATCGGATTGACTTGAAAATTTGCACACATAAGTAACTTCAATGATACTGCAAAGTGTGTTTTTATTTTTCAGGCCAATCAGTTCGGTAAAGTAGCATAGAAAAAAAAGTAAGCTTCAGATTCATTTTACCCCCGCCCCATACGCTCTCCCACTTCTCAGGCTACTTTTAAATAGGTCTATGTTAGAGATAGACCCCCGATGATTATCGATGACGAATTTCAGGCCAATCGGCTCAGTAGTTTTTCCGCGAAACAGAGAGGAGAAGCGAAGCTTCGGATACACTTTACCCCCTCCCCTTACTCCACCCATCACCCGGAATACTTTCCAATAGAGCTTTGTTGGAACCAGGCCTACAGCGAACTTCCATGTCAAATTTTTCGTCAATCGGTTGAGTTGTTTTCACGTGAAAGAGATAGACACCAACTCATTTTTATCTATTAGTATGATTTTTAGCACACTTTAAAAGCTTGTTTAAAAAAAATTATTTATTTATTTAAGTTGGGGTTTTCACCTGCTGCTGCACCTACAGTTTTACATAGATTGCGAACCATACTCTGGAATTTAACAACTATTCTAACGTTTTACCTAAGCAGTACAATTTTTTTATAGTTCCAGCACAAATGGTCGTAAAGTGGTCATTCCGACTTTGATTTCGTGACTTTATGGCTGCGAATCTAGACATCTGTCATAGTAAATTAAAATTTAAACTTTTATGTTTTATATCTTTGGAATATAGAATCTTTTCTTGTTACAGTGACGACGATTGCAAACCTGCAAAAAAGATTAGGCTTGAGAAGTACACTGTTCTCTTCTAGAAGGTTAAAATGCAAACAAAATTCATTATTTTCCCACAAAATTGTTTTTTTAAAATTATTTCATGTTCGAGCAATAAAAAACTTATTCGATGACAATAAAAGAAAATGTCACAGCCTTATGCAAAAACGAGTCTCGAAAGCTTCCTTGCTAATGTTATACCTGCTGCCAAACGACATTAAAATTACCACCTGGTCGGAAAGTCGAAGGTGGTGGCGGCGCTTCACACATACCATAAAATCCATATGGCAATTAATGACCATTGAGGAGGTGGTAATTTGGTTAAGACGATAACGTTTGTATAGTGGAAAATGGTAGGAGAGTTTTCCTGACCAGTGTTCTAACGGGCGGAAATTTTTCTATACGGAAGATTCGATTTCCTAGTCCAAGCATCATTAGTCGCATTCAAACAAAACCACCGATGTTTAACCGCATGTGGATATTTATGCGGAAGATTTTTGAATTAGTGTCACGTTCCAGTTCAGCATTAAGAAGCTTCCGAAATGTTTTGAGGGTGGAATGAAATAAATTACTTTAAGTTCATTTTTCAAAGAAATCGTGCATAAACACATGAGAATACTTTTTAAGGATTTTCTTTCATTCTGTGGCTGCCTGAAATTGACTGATGGAGTTTTTCTCTGTAGAATATAATGGCTGAGCAGAAGAATGCGTAGCAACCCAAGACCGCCACGTGATTTCAATTGGGAGTCATATAAAAATTGATAATCCTGGTAGAAAAACCTAAAATACATACAACATTTTTTTTATTCTTTTCCATATTTATCAAATTTAATGGGTCACATGTGGTGGATGTGTGTAAACAGAACAAGACAAAATTTCTCGAATTATCTTCGTCAAATGTTTTGAAAGTGCTGCTCAACAAAAGGAAATAATGAATTCGATTTTATTCACGATGCGGCGCCCCAGATGGGGATTTGGCCCACGCCACGCCAAAGAGCTAAACCCAAACCCAAGACTTGTTAAAAGATTCAGTAAAGAAAATCGCGAAATCTCAAAGTAAGCCACTTAGTCTTCGTTTAAGATTCTCAAAATCTATACAAGATTCGCATCCATAGTGTATTTGGGGTTGGGCGCGTCTACCGGCGAGTTTAAGGGAATTTGGGTCGCCTTTTGAGGTTGTGCCGAAAAGTCTGAGATTGCGGAGGTGTAGTATTCAAATGATTTGAATGTCAGCATCTGCTGCTCAAATCATGAATAACTTTCGTTTTCTTAGCTTTGCCTCCCTTTCTCACAACCACCATTTTTCATCGTCCTTTGTCCCACTGAACCAAAGGTGTTGTGTTTCTTCCAGTACCACTGTCGGGCAGGGCAACACACTTAAGTACAGATGATTGTCATCTGGTGTTGTAAAACGATGAAAAGCGCAAAAATTACCGTCGCGTGGGAATAATTGTACATTTTTAGCACGTGGTGTGAGCTGTGATTCGTTTATTGTCTGCGGTCGTTTCTTAAGGTGTGCAGACGTTAAAATGATTCTTTTGTGTACCGGGAGCTGCAATTAATTACGTAAAATTTCTGCCCGGCTAAGAAGTTTTTTCAAATGACCAAATTTTTTATTGGTAAGAATTTTCACGTTGATTTTGGCAATAAAAAAATATAATAGAATTCATAATTTGCAAGGTGATGGATAGGTGAAAAACCAAGTTGAAGATTGTTAAAAGCTCAAAAGTTTAATTGGGATTTTTTTTTGGATTTTTGCCGGGCGGGTGATTAAGTCAATCAGAGTGGTGGGTAAGTAGGATTTCGTCAATTTTGGGTTATTGTTTGGTTTCCTTTTGAATGCCATCAAATTATGTATAATTATAATGATGCAATCAATGGTCATGATTTTTTGATCATGTTTTTTAAGTAACGAGAGATTTATGTAAGCAACAGAAATAAATGCTTGAAGATTTGTTTTGCAAAGAACTTTAACTCTGCAATGAAATTTCTACCATATTTTTGTTAAAAAAGGAGTGATTTAGGAAACACTGTGCAGAAAAAATAAAAAGGGGAGAGTGGTTTTACTAAAATATTTCAAAGTTAATTTAGTTGTAGAAAATTTTTGTAAGTAAATTGCTTTCAGTTGTACCTCCACACTTTCCTCGAATGCAGGCGAATCACCTTTCTGCAAATTTAATGACGTTTTACCTTTTTTTTCATATATTACCCTTCTTACATATCAGATAGAACCCTATGGAAGGATAAATGTCAAAAATGAGACAATCGTAAAAAACTTTTCCATTTGCATGGAAGAGGAGAAAGGAGCGGTTCAATTTTTCCCATTTTCGGAGGGGTTTAAAGTTTTATGAAAGCCTATTCGGTGCCAAAATTCAATCAATGTTGAGCAAAACGATGTAAAGAACAAGTAAAAAACGTAAAAAATGGTACAAACGTAAAAAACTGGTAAAAACCTCAAAAATGGGGTATCGCATTGAATTAGGGCAGCGCTAGTACCAAAATGTTTAGCAAATTTATTATGGTTCTCAGTGTTGGACAGGCCGATCTTTAAGAAAACTTTTCGCTTACTCAAACCACTCCTCTCTACATGATGCGAACTCCCTCTCCTACTATATCTTAAACTACTGAATGGATTTTTATACGGTCTTTAGCATTAGATAGTTTAACTGTCAAGAAATATTTTCGCCCACTCAAACCACCCCTACATGTCGCGAACTCCCTCTTCAATTATCTTCGAAACGATTGTATGAATTTTCAGCATATGTCATACTAATATATAAAAATGAGTTGGTGTCTGTCTGTCTGTCTGTCTGTCTGTCTGTCTGTTCCTCTTTCACGCAAAAACGGCTGAACCGATTGACTTGAAATTTGGCATGAGTATCTGTGGTAGTTCTGGTTCCAACATAGGCACACGGAAAAGTAGCGCGAGGTGTGGGGGGAGTAAGGGGAGGGGGTAAAGTGATCTCGAAACTTAGTTTTCCCTCGATGTTACTCTTTCGCGGGGAAACTACTGAACCAATTGGCCTGAAATTTGGCATAGATGTTCGTCGGGGGTCCAGCCCCGACATATCCCCATTAAAAAGTAGCCCGAGGGGTGGGGGGAGTAAGCGGAGGGGGGTTAAGTAATACCGAATGCAAGTGCTGGAATTTTTTGTTAGTTTGTTAATCATTTTCCGAAGAGAAAAAACTAACGAGCAGCATGCAGGCTACCTAATTTTTAACCAACTGAATTTAGTTTTCCTAAGTTTTTTTTCTGTTCACGCTTTTAGCCGGGCGAAGCCGGGTCCAAATTCTAGTTACTAAATAAATGTAGAAACCTTAAGTGTGCGGCATTAGGGGAATTTGCCCTATTCCCTTTCTCCCAAGCAGATGGAAAATATATTTGCGACTTTCTTGAAAACAGTGCGTTAAATCGAAAAATTTTTGAAAAAAAATTATTTGATTGCATAATTTTTCTATACATCAAATTACTTTTAGAAAAAAAAAATGATTTTTTTATTTTCAAAAATTTATTATTACCCGAAAGTGTCAGAAAGGACCGCTCCTGTATCTGGTTGGCCCTTGGAAAGGAGCGGATGGTATCTGGTTGGCCCTTTATTCAGGATGTTAGGTTTTAAATTTTAGGCACCACTAACAAACTGTCACTTACAAGTTTGTTCCATAGAAATCATTTGAAGTGAGCACAGTGAACGCAGAGAACGCACCTACAACGCAAAAGCTTGCAAACTTCTAACTTTGCCGCAGCAATTTTGCGTTGACAATTCATAAAGTGAGGTTGGGGAAATGTCGTTCGAGGAAAAATAGATAGCCTTAGTGCAAATAACAAAGATAAAGACCAACAAAGCAAATTATCGCTTCAAAATTATCCATTTTTCGTAATTTTGCCAACTTTATACCACTTTATATTATGTCACTATTATGTCACTTCACGAGATGCCATTGGGCTCTGTCGCTGAAATGTTGCGCTGCGTGACAGTTTACAGCATTGCAGTTGCGTTCGCGTTGCGTTCATTGGGCTCCAGGGGTTAGCAAAAGTTATCAAATATTTCGTAATGTAAACGCGTGTGCACATGAATTTAATGTCACAGAATAAATTTCGTGGAATGAAATTTCAGATATGGGGCCATTTATATCTGAAATTTTATTATTAGAAAATAAATTAGCATCTATTTATGTTTTTAGCGTGTATTTATGTTTTTTCGTATTTTTTTTTTGGAACTGCAATTAAATTGCAAATTAATTAGAAACAAAAACAATCAAGGACCCTAAAGAAATGTACTCAATTACTTCTAACACTAATTGTAAGAAAAACTCAAGGCTCCTTTTTTCCAAATTGTCACCAAAGTTTCCAAATTTTTTTTTCGCTAAATCTTTGCCACAAAAACCTATTTTAAGTATAATTAAATTTATTGTTTACTCAATTACAATCTGCTTAAATAAAACTCAAGGGCTCTTTTTCACATGCAGTCATTTGATTAAATTATTGACCTTAGAAACTGTTGACAATGGATGTTAAACAATAAATTTGGGCAATGGATTTGCATTACTACTGAATTAACATAATTTATTCAATTGAATTACGGTAAAAAACATCGGAAAATAATGTCAACCTTCATCACAGAACTCGAGGTAGAACGGATTCTTTAGGTCGTGCTATAAATTGGACCTGTCTGTCATGTTTACCAGGTTAAAGAGGTATAAATGTCATATGTATTTATTTTAAAGCTAAAATGTACATAAAAAGAATACCGGATTAAACATTTTGCTAGAACTTTAACTTACGTCTATAGCATTCAGCACCGAGACAATTTTAAGGAACCGGGTTTCGGTGCTAGAATCTTCGAGAACCGGGTACCCGGTTCTGGAACCGGTGCTGAAAATGTAAATAAAAAATAAGAAATTACCAATAAGAAATTACCAATAAAAAATTGCACCGTTTTTATTATGAATAATTAAGAAGATACAAAACAAAAAAATTAAACAACTTCAATATAAATAAATAAAAGCTTTTAAAAAAAATTAATAAAATTCAATTCCATAAATAAAAATTTCTTATATTCTTTAATGGTTAGTGGCGGCTTCCTTTTTGAAATGAGACCTTAAGAAACATAATATGTCCAAACTTTCATCATTTAGTGATGATCTAATTTTTGTACATATTTTTCCAGAACTGGAAAACACGCGCTCTGATTCTACGCTCGTAGGTGGAATTGATAAAAGGTTTTCGTAACATGCCTGAAGATTCTTTCCACGATTGCCCTCAAGTTCGAAAATGGCCAACTCTCTTTTTATAACATTAGTAATATTATTCATAGTTTTTGATAGTGGGGTAATCTTGGAATCTACATCTTTGGTAATGGCACGGTTAAGCTTTTCTTTCATAGATAATTCAATTTCAATGCCAATTTCAGCATTATTTTCTGGGTTCGATTCAGAGGACTGCTGGCTTTCTCTGTCGAGTGGATTTGATAGGCCAATTATCATGTTTACCATCGCTGTCTTTGTTAAATGTTCAAAGTTTAAAATGGAGTCTGGATCCTGTTCCGCATAATCTTGTTTGCTTTTATGTAAGTATTGCAGCAAACTCGCCACTTTTGTTCGTCGTTCATTTATACGACAACACAGCGAGTCCTTCATTTTCAAAGCAATTTCACTGGACCCCAAGTTGTTTATCATAAACAAAATCGTTGTGTCAGCTGTTAATAATGTAGCATCTCGACGGCATAAAGCTTCTGCCGCTAATTTTATTGGTTCAAGTATTGTCACTAAATCATTAATCATATTCCACTCTTCGTCTTCGAATGAAATAGTTGAATTCAGATCGATTAAACATTTTCGAATGTTGTTTTTTAGTTTAAGAAATCGTTCAAGCATATTATAAAGGCTATTCCACCTTGTCTTTACATCTATTACCAATTGCATTTCTTTTTCAAATTCTTCTTTGATGTATTTTTGAAGAATTTCGTTTTTAAGTGATGATTTACGAAATAGCTTGACTACAGTTCTAACTTTGCGGATAAGGTCATCCAGATTCTCGAACAGTTTTGGTTCAGTAGCTTCCAATTCAAGTTTAAATCCCTCGTCTTGATCATCAACACCATCACTATCACCATCTGAAATACCGTCACTGTCATTGTTGTCTGCTGCAGCTGCTTTTGGTTTCTGATATAGGATATCTAATACTGCTAAATGAATAGCGTGAGCGAAACATAGTTGCTGCTTACAGGTCAATATTTTCCCAATCTTTTGCATTACAGATGCACCGTCCGTTGTGATGCAAATGATGTCTTCATGCAAATTCAAGTCAAACATTTGCAGCCTTTCTTCAATGAGTTTGATGCAGCGTTCTGCAGGCAACGATCCACGCACTCGTACTAGTCCTAAATTCCAAAATTTACATTTAAGGTGCGCATTTATATTTAAATAGCGCCGGCTCTTACACGAAGTCCACTCGTCGAAAGTGAGGCTAAATAGCGTTCCTTGGGATTTCAATCCTCGTAGTTCAATCTTATACTTTTCCCGAATAGTTTTTCCATATTTCATCACCATGTCCCGAATTGTTGCAGCTGATTTTGGAACTTCAAACCCACGCGCTATTAGCGACTTGCGTATCTCAATTGAACTAATGAAAATTCTGAATGGCAAACCATCGCCGGCTGTCATACGAGATAATACCGCTTCAAGAGTGTTGTCACGAACGATTAGGTAGTTTGTGAGTGTAGAATTTTGTACATTACTGCGCTTTTCTGGTGGTGCAGTTGATATTGCTGATGTACTTACAGAAGCATATCTCTTCACAGGTCTTACTACAATCTTGTGAATACCTGTAATATGTTTATGGAGGGAACTTGTTGAACCACCTGTTGTCTTCAATTGTGTATTACATCGTATACATTTCGCAAATTCACCAGAATTGTCACGGAGAAAATGCTCCCATACTGGAGTTTTTTCAATCAGCCGCTCGCTGCATTCCTCAAATTTGATTTTTTTTGTAAACATGTCTAATATGGGGTTGCAGAAAAATTTGCGATGATTTTATGTTTTTTATAATAATGAAAATTTTACTTGCCTTCACCTAAGATTAAAAAGGACACTTGTGATTTATTTACTTCAAGTAACCGACCGGTGAAAAATACCAATTATGTTTACTCCGAACCGAACTGCCTACAAAAAACACAATATAACCTACATATATAATAACATACTTATATAAAAAACACAACCTTACATTAAATAGAAAGGAAAGCTCTAACAAATTTTTTTGCGTTAGAAGCGTACATCCGAAAATTACATCCGAAAAAAACCTAGCCACATTTTCATACACCACCAACACATGCAATCTTCCGACAGCGGAAGATTGTCGGAAGATTGCATGTGTTGGTGGTGTATGAAAATGTGGCTAGGTTTTACATGTGTTGTGTTTTGTTGGTAATTTACGCATAGGAAAGAAAGAAAAACCGCGTCCACGAATATATCGGTTATCTTTACTCCAACGTAGGTACACGGAAAAAACCCTAGGTTTCCTAACTAGTTAAACTATGGTATGACAGCAGAAAGAGGAAGTAAGACAACAAAACCAATTTCTATAGTGTAGTGCTTACTCTAGTGGAAGTTAATGAGGAAAGGTCTTATTTTCCATTCTATATAATAGTTGTTCCCTGCCTATACATAAAAAAACCATTTTAACTTTACAGGAAATTTAATACTTTCTGTGAGCGCATATAAATCTATTATATTGTCGTTGTTTTAAAGAGACTTTGTAAAGAAAATGTAATCGGATGGCTTAATTTTGCATTAATCTTTTAATTTACAGTTATTATTAACAGAAATATGTACTTACAAATATGTATTTCGTATATATTCAGCAGCGAACGAACAGTATTTTGATATTTTAGCATGTAAGAAATTGCTTGCTTTCAGCACCGAAAACCGGGTAATTTTACCCAATTCAAACCCGGTTTTCGGTTCCAGAAAAAAGGCCGGGATTCCCGGGTACCCGGGTTTCGGGTACCCGGGATTGAATGCTCTACTTACGTCATTGGATTTAAAAAAAAATCTGTTACAGTAATTATGCGATGCTATCTTTGGGGAAGGAGGTTCGCCTTTCAAGCGCTACTACATAAGCTATCATCATAATCATTAGAATCCCATTGGGATTAATCAAGCGGATGCATAAAATTATCCGGAAATGGTTTTCCAAGGACTTCCTGGATACAAACTTGCATTATTCGAATTAATTTTTTCAATTCGAGAGAAAATTGAAATGAATTTCTAAGGGTTCCAGCAGGTAAGGGGAAATTTTGATTTGGTCACCTTTTATTTTTGGGACGTGGTGGTTTTTGTTCCGCCAGTGGCGATGGTGATGCTACGATGACTGTTGTTGATAATCCACGTCCGCCGCAGTTCATTGACTCAACGGCTCGGCCTGTGTGCCACCAGCCTAATTAATCCACCGTAAAAGTATCGAAAGGTATTAAACTTGGGCGCACCAGCAATTAAATTAACTGATTTAGAATTATAGAAATTCCGCACTCAATATGAATTCCAGAATAAATTTCCACTCACTCACTTTGCACAGTTTGGTAAGCTATAAACTTTTTAGTGCAGTAATAACGAACTTCTAGTTTGAATCGCTAATTAGAGACGCTTATGAATTGCAAGACAGTAGATTTTATGGAAGTAAATGGGAAGAAAAATGTGTTTCAAAAATATTTTCCAGTTCCTCGAATTGGTAACGAATTGAACCCACCGAATCGCGCGTTCTAATCAAACTGAAAACTCTGGTGAAAAATTATATTCGCCGAGGTCCACCAATAGGTAGGTATAATAATAAAATGTTGACTGGACGTACTTAAATATTTCGTTCCTGTAAAGGTAGTGTATTGGATTTTTATATTGTATACCAAAACTAGAGACAATCGACAAACAAATGACAGTTGCCTCGCTGAGCACTTCCGTTCTGGACTTCACAGTTGACAGGTTATTGTCGCATGTGGAATCCCCTTCCTCATCACAAGCCAGCACTCGCTTTAAGTTATTCACCAACTATCTACAACTAGCTATCATGTTGGTATGGTTTGTCCACCTTTTGCAGGTAAGTGCGAGTACCTGAATAGTTATGGTTTAGGTCTGATGCCTTCATCACTGACCAACTGGTGGCAATGGTCGATTTGTGACATAGTAGGGATAAGTTTTGTTGACGATGATTAAGCATAGTGGTGCAAGTAGGAATTGGAAGACGCATTACTTCATTCATCAGATAAATTATAATCATATTTGGCAAAGTATTAAACGGGGTGATAATTACGATGTTAGTCTTAGACGACCTGGAAGAAGCGAAGTGAGCATTTGATGGCATGTGCCACGATAGCATCAGACATAATTTTCCATTGTATTTCTACATAAAATGATGGAAAACTTGTCGGTAATTAGTTTGTTTAATTTCCTCACTATCATTGTCATTTGTTGGGAATCCATTCAGCTATGAAAACATTTTTGAAAACTTCACAGCTGTCAAAAAAAAAAGTCAAGAAGCGAGAAAAATTTTTGGGATTACGGAACAAAAATTTTAGTTGTAGTGGACAACTTCTTTTGTATTGGATTACCGTAAAAATCTGGTTAGAAAGATTCTAACTCCTTTTTAAACACCTAACAAAAAAGAAAAGAATCCTTTTAAAGATCCAGAAGTTGGTGTAAGGATAGGGTAAATCTCGGTAGGACGGAAATTATTTCCTGGGGCCGTATTCCGCAAGAGTGAGTTTTGAAAAGCGTTCAATTTCACATTGAAAATTTTGTCCGCATTCCAAACTAACGCTTGCAGAATTTGGTTCCAGAAACAACTTTCCTTACGAAGAAAAACGAGTCGGCATCTTTAAGCATGCTGTGAGACAGGTGCGGTGAGCGGGGGTTACAGGAAATGGGTAGTCCAGAAAATTGTAGACAGAAAATTTTCTCGAGGGTCTAATTGACTAACGGCGAAAACTGAATCAAAATTCCTTTCGAGGTTCAATATATAGCAGGAGAGGGGTTTTTAGCCAAGGGTTTTTTATACCCGTATGGTGAAACCAAAGGGTATATTAACTTTGCCTTACCGTTTGTCACGCCAAGATCCCGTCACCACACACAAAAATAAATTACACCAGTGTGTTTAGAATGATAAAAATAATTAATTTTTGCATGTCCGTCCGTCTGTGTCGCAGATTGCGGGCGCACGGATTGAGCTACAGACTTGAAATTTTGCGTAGATCCGTTTTTCGTAAAATGCGAGGCTAAGTTCGTTCATGGGCAAAAATGGACCATTAGGGAGGGGTGGTACTCCCCATACGACGAAAACGATTTTTGCGAATATCTCAAAAACGGTGCATCTTATCAAAAAAGAGCAAGGACAAAAGTAGAATATGATTCTACATAAAACTCCCATACATCAAAATCCGATTGGAATAAATTTAAAGAAATCTTATTGGAAAGTTTGACTTCAAAGTGGAATTTTGGTACAACTGTTCGAATTTTGATACAAATATCACCATACGTGTTTTGAATAATTGCCAGATTGGCAATTATAGCTTTTGTTATGTTTTTCATCAAGAGCGTACTTCTTCAAAGATTAGTACCAACCTTTGAAAGGAATGATTTTAAAAATTCGAACCGTGTAATTTTCAAAGATGGACAAAATTTTTATTTTCTTTTTCTAACTCCTAAAATTTTTAGAGAGAATTCAAATCTTTAAATTTTAATAACTTACCTTGCATATTGAATGCCCTTCGTAAGTAGGAAGAAGCTACCGATCGCTCCTACGGCAATAGCAGCACCGACTACAGCACTAGAGCGAAATGGAAGGAAACTCCCAGCATTTGAAACCATTTTGAAATTTTTTTTTGCGTGAGGAAATTTTAAAATCGAAAATAAATTTTAATCCCAGCGAAGTGATTTGAGCGATAGATATTTTATTTTGTACAATAAAGTTTCAAGTCATTAGCAGAGTTTTTTGGTATTTGTTTTAAACTTTTTAAAAAAAATAGCACCTTAAATCATTCAAATTGTAAATACGTTTTTATAATATTTTATTCACATTGAAAAAAAGTTGCTTAATTTCAAATAATTATTTTTTCGATAAATTGAAAATTTGCCACAAGTTTGCAAAAGCTTATTTAAAAAAAATTTATTTTTTATTTTTTGTATCACAGTAAATCGGTTCATATGTTTATGGATCTCTATTAAGAATAGGACATGAAACCCATCGTTGCCTATGGAATATATTTTTTCTTTACACAGAATTTATTACATTTTGTCTTTTTTTATAGCACAGTAAACTGAAACGGTTGTAAAAGATTTTCTAAACTCAAATAACTGTTGAAAAAAGCATAAACATGGCACTATGGATAAGGTAAACATATTTCTTATCGATCAAATTTAATTTGCGGTTAAAACAAAACAAAAATGGGATTATTCATAAATTTTTATATAACGTCATTAAAGCAGAGTGATTAAACACGTTTTTGGTCCAAAAATAAAATTTAAGAATTTTTAAGATGGAAGTTTTTTTTTTTAAAATTTAGTAGAATGTGGACCAGCGATTGCCAGGGAAAGTATTTTGCATACGTTTTCGAAATACGGAAAAAAATCCAGAAATCTGTTTCTTAACAATTTTTAATAGTTTTAATTAGATGAAAAGGTAAAAAATAGTTTTAATCAGCTATAATTTTAAGTTAAATTTTTTTTTAACAAAAACTATATCTTCTGGTATTAGCATCCCTTTATTGACCCCATAAAGGTTCATCATATACAGTATTTCAATATCATTGATATGTTTTTTTGTAAAATAATGAGATTTTAAAATAAATGTTTTCTTATTGGTTTTAAATTAGCAAATTGATAAAACTTTTCGATTATTGTGCATTTCTTTTATTTTGGTTTTGCATTGATAATAAGACTGAGATTTATAACTGGGAGAGACATCGCGAAGAATTTCGATTATTCATATTCAAAGTTTAGTATTTTCAGTAGAATTGGAAAAGCTGAGTGTCATCGACAGACATAATTTGTAATCAAAATAATGATTAAATTATCGCAAGTAACTTGTTGGCTTTTATTGCTCTGTTTGTGTTTCTTCGCGATTCCAATACGAATTTCTAATAGTGGAAGACATCTCGATCAACAGTTTAATAATTTCGTTCTATCTTACAATAGAAGTTATCGGAATAATTCAAACGAATACAAGCATCGTTTTAATATCTTTAAGGTGAATTCTATCTTTCAAATTCCAATTAAAGTTTAAATTAAAAAAAGGATGTAAATAACATAAAATCGCAGTTGCATGTGCGGTTACCATGTAAGATTGCGATAAAATCAATTTCAATTATTCAGCAAAAGAAAAATCAATACTTTTCAATTGTGTTAAAGACCATTTCCAATCATTCTTTAAAAACTAATGGAAATTCAATATCGGCCAAGTGCAAGTGTACGTCATTACCTGTAATCCTGATTTTTTGCGAAATCTGGAACTCAAGAAACAGTGTCAAGGATTTCAAGAAGGTTGAAATAAAAAAAAATACGAACAAATATCATGTGTAATTTGTTCGCAGGGCTGTTAAATATTTAAAGACCTATGTTGAATTGAAGTGTGACTATTTAAAGAAATTGGAATAAAGGGTAGTTAAAAGCGCGAGATTCATCCATGGTTCGCAATTCATGTAAAACTGTAGGTCCAAAGCAGGGAAGAAATTGTTATGAAACCTCAATTGAGGAGGTCCAGGCTCTTCGAGAGCTGTAGCGCCGAGGATGATGATGAAAAGCGCGAGAAGTCGACAAAAAAGTGCAACTAATCCATTTTTAACTGTGAAAAGTACAACAAATCCATTTTTTTGGAAATCTCTTTTTTCATTAAGATTTTCTTCTTAAAAGCGACTTAAATGTGGAATTTTGAGTTTGAATTCATATGTCTACTATCAATATGTTCTACTTGTAATAAAAAGCGGCTCACAAAAAAAAGTTCGCATAAACGCCTGAAAGTATGCAATTTTCTCTAGAACGCCTGAAAGTACATTGAACCGTAGAATATTCTGCAGAATTTCGAATCAAGATTAGGGGTTGGTTGGCAAATTAACCCGGTATGGGCGAAACTTCTAATTTGAATATAAAATGTGTTCTAAACTAGTTTTTAAATATTAAAAAAATGTTATTAAAAAGCACTTCTAAATGGTTTATTTTATTTTTTAGAGACAAATCGAATCAGCGTCAAAATTGAATAATGGCAACTTGGCGGTTTTCGGAGTGACAGCATTTTCCGATTTAAATCAGACAGAGTTTATCAATAGATATCTATCTTCATATCATGGCGACAATAGAATCATAAAACATATTTCAAACGAAACCCAAGAAACATGGACTATGGAAAGTTTAAAACTTTACCTAAAACTTCACAATCTTCCACTACAATTGGATTACCAGCAAAAAGGTGTCGTGACAAAAGTACGCAGCCAGGACGGATGTGGGTCCTGTTACGCTCAAAGCGTCATCGCAACAATTGAGTCGATGGTGGCACTTGAGCAAAATTTCACAACACCCATCGAGTTAAGTATTCAGCAAATGTTGGATTGCTCCTTAAATTCAACATTTGGGTGTGGAGGTGGTGACACCTGTATGTTGCTTGCCTGGCTAAAGGACAATCGAGTACGAATTCTTCCGGAAGAGGCATATCCTACCGGCTTATGGAGTTCAACGTGCAAAATGGACGAAATCCTCAAGACCTTATCGAATTCAACTCACACTGTTCGGGTACTTAACTACTCATGCCATAAGTTGAGCGCTTTAATATTAAATGTAACCAAAGAGTGGCAAATGTTAACTTTAAGGATTCAGTTTTTCAGGTCACGAGGACAAGATTATCTTATATTTGGCGAAATTCGGTCCTGTGGTGGCAACAGTTAACGCCTTGCTGTGGCAGAATTACATCGGAGGTATCATTAAATTTCATTGCAATGGGCGACCGAACCATGCTGTCCAAATTGTTGGTTACGATTTAGACGCTGAGCAGCCTTATTACATCGTAAGGAACTCATGGGGAGTGAATTTCGGCAATAATGGATATTTAAAGGTGGCCATTGGTGAAAATGTGTGTAGTATCGCATCCGAAATATCACAAATAAATGTTGAGTGGAGTTGAACTTGAGATTTTTTTTTTGGTTTAACCCTTAATTTATGAGGTGAAAATCAGATGCGTAAATGATGAGGTGGTTTCCAATGGACTTGTTCTAATCACATACCAAATCCGTGCTTTTAACTCAGCATACAACACCATACTGTATGAAGGTACTGAAGATTTCAGAGTAACTGTGCTGAAAACATGAGAAATAGCAAAGAGAGAAAAGTTCAAAGTGGGTCCACTAGACCCACCTCATCAATTAAGGGTTAAGTTTTGATATTTTTGTTTTAAAAAATATTTGAGACTGTTTTCTTATTATCATTGAAAGTCAGTGTGAGTAATATGTATTTTATGATGTTTTGGATACCATTTTGTACGTTATAAAACGGCTACGAACTGTTTTGGTATGAAATCTATATACAGGAAACCCTCAATTGACAATATTTTGGCCGGGCAAAACTTCGTGAGTTTGCGTTGTATATCGAAACGTCGTATATTGAGGTATGCTATTTTTTTTTGATAATTTTTTATGTATGTTCATTCTAAAATTGATAGAGTAGCGAATTCTGAATAATCGATCTAAAAAAGGGGTCTCCGTTTTCCCTTCCACATACAAATGAACCAGTGTTTTGCAATTTTCTCAAAAAACGGTGAAGTATATCGAAAAAATTATGGGTACCATAAGTGTTTGAAATGTAATTTTACATAACTCTTTGATACTGGTGAATTCAATCGGACTACCCCTTTTCTTCTACCCTATACAAACGAAATGTTTTTTTTTCGATTTCATCGAAAACGGTGTATTGTATCAGAAACATTTAATAAGACAAAAAGTGTTTAGAAAACAATTTTACATAAGATATCCATACATCGAAATTCGATTAGGCCACTCCTTCTCCCTCCCCAGCAAAACCGGAAGATTTTTATCTTTCTTACATAAAAGAAAGGTATTAAAATCAATTTAAAAATTGAAATCATAACGGAGATCGCTCGTCCCCGGGACATATACCCATTGACTGAGTTCGATGAGTCCGTAACATGTCTGTATGAGTGTGTGTTCCTTCGCATGTGTGTATGGAATGAAAATTGTAAGATCGACTTTTATCAGTAAACCTTAACCGATTTTGACGCGGTTTTTCCATTCGAAAACTGTTTTCGTCCCATAGAACCTTCTTTTGGAGAATCGCCATTTGGGCAAGAGGTTTATCTTTTGATAAAAAGGCTTTCATGCCAAAATTCAACTTGCTACATCAATTGGTTGTCGAGTTTTTCAGTTATGACATCAAAAAAATTAAGAAAGGTATTATCTCACCGTTAGGTGGATTAAGCTGTTTATACCCGTATGGTGAAACCAAAGGGTATATTAGATTTGCCTTACCGTTTGTAACGCCAAGATCCCGTCATCACACAAAAAAATGAATTACACCAGTGTGTTTAGAATGATAAAAAAAGTTGAATTTAGCATGTCCGTCCGTCCGTCCGTCCGTCTGTGGCGCGGATTGCGGGCGCACGGATTGAGCTAGAGACTTGAAATTTTGCGCAGATTGGTTTTTCGTAAAATGCAAGGATAAGTTCGTTAATTGGTAGCTTCCGCTTTCCATTTCAAATATTGGACTACAAATTGTATAATTTTCATCTTTCAAAGCCTAGAAAATTCACCGAGAGTTATTTCCACTATCACTGTAACCAATTCTATCTCAGCACATCAATCATACTAATATATAAAAATGAGTTGGTGTCTGTCTGTGCCTGTTCCTCTTTCACGCAAAAACGGCTGAACCGATTGACTTTAAATTTGGCATAAGTGTCTGTAATAGTTCTGGTTCCAACATAGGCAGACGTAAAAGTAGCGCGAGGGGTGGGAGGAGTAAGGGGAGGGGGTAAAGTGATTTCGAAATCTAGTTTTTGCGCTATGTTACCCTTTCGCGGGGAAACTACCGAGCCGATTGGCCTGAAGTTTAGCTCCGACATAGATCCAATCGTTCATATCAGGTCTTTTAACAAGGACATAATAATTTTGTATTTAAATAAAACACAGAATAATTGAGGTAACATTTAAGTATGAAATTCGATGGCGTTCATATGGCCACCGCAAGCATTGCACTGAGTGATTCTTTGGAGCCAATTTTCCACCACTCTTCCACACATATCGGCCGGAACGTTGACAATTTCGCGTTCGATATTGTTCCTGAGCTCCTCTAACGTTGTTGGCTTGTTGGCATAAACCAACGACTTAACAAAACGCCATAAAAAGAAATCCAACGGCGTTAAATCGCATGATCGAGGTGGCCATTTGACCGGACCATTTCTCGAGATTACACGATTGCGACCACCGACTCAGAATTTCGGTAGTAAGTTTTAATAATTTCCAAACGTTGCTCGTTCGTGAACTTCACCATGATAAAAATGTAAACCTTGACTGACGTTTTAGTATTGCCAGATCATAAAAAAATTAGGGTGCGTTTTTTATTAAAATACAAAATTGTTATGTCCTTGTTGAAAGACCCTTTATAACGCGATGTTCATCTAAACGCGCGTCTACTGTATTTTCGAGATAACCGGTAGGCGATGGGAAGGATAAGCAAGAAGTTAGAATATATTGGCTAAATGTGTTTAGTTTTTTACCTAAATTTTTAATATATGACCAAAAGTCTTAAATATCACTAAATTTTTAATGCCATGGAATTTTGAAAAAATTGAATTTGGAGGGAATAATAATTTCTGGTCAGTCAAAATTAAAAAGCTCAAGATTCAACAAAATTTTCTAATGACTATCAAAATTAAATTTAAATTCATTGCCCTCGTTTGACTACACGACACTAGTTCTTTTTGAACAAAAATTACTTAACACCACGTTATCACAAAATAAATGCACGTGACATGATTTATGCTTTCAGAGAACGTCAAAATATGTAAAACCTTGCACGTTATGCCTCATTTAGTTGCTTAAATTGTCATATTAAAATTTAATAATTTTACTACACTAAAAGCAAACATATTAAAGTATGTTTTATTATTGCAACAATTGAAAAATATAATTTTTTTCATCATAATAGAAATAGTATTAGCACTTGACAATAGTGAAGATAATAAAACAATACAAGCAAAACTCGAATGTGTTAGGAATTTCAATATAAGATATCAGCAAAAGTATCATTTTATCATCTCATATTTAAGATAAAAAGATATGTAAACATATCGAATGAAGCTTGAAGAAACACTTTCACAATCACATAATGGTGTTTTTTTTTTAAATTTAAGCTTTTTTTTTGCCGTGGCAAATTTTATTTTAACTCTAGTGATCTTCTAACACTAAAGCAATTGTTAAGTAAATTAGGCCAATGCCAATGCCAGTTATATTTTAGGTTTTACATAATAAATAATATCGATAATTATTATAACACGTTTTAATTATCAATTTTTGATTGATATTATTAAAGCAACTTTTAAACAACATTTGAACACTATTTTCAATATACATATATATTTTTTAAATAAAAAACCGGCTGTTTATTTTCGCTTAACTAATTGTAAGTTTTACCACTTTGTAGTAAATTCTGAATCAATTTTTCGCGTAAATTTTTCCACTTGTCATCTACACCGGATTTCTGAATTATTTAAATGATTATGAGGAAATGACATCTTCACGCTAGTCGCGATTAAGATACAATAAGAGTTGGTAAATTATACCATTGGTTGAATCGAATTAGAGATTTCGTTGTTACTTTTCACAGCGATTACAACTGAAACCGTCTTTTGGAATTTGCGGCAGATAAGGCTTTATTTATCACATTTTCACACACAATAACAAACACCACTGATTATAACGATATTCATTTCAAGAGAAACCATCTTTGAAAGTGGTTCAGGTGCGACGGAACACCGGTGATCTAACTTAGACCACTACAATATTTATCAGCAATTTTAATATTAATAGAATCATCACAATATGGGGATTTTGCTAACAATTTGCTAATAGTTTAGATATTTTAAACTTTTGTACCACACAATACTTGCTTTATATGAAAAGTAAATTATATTTTTGTAAATTATACTTTCAGTATTATTTTTTAAAAAAATGTCTCTCCTTTGGAGTTGCATTTAGCATGGTTTTCCAAATGCAAATAGTTTTTGCCCTTATTCTTCTTGAGAAATTCTATTGATATTATAAGATAGAATGCAAAAATCGATAAATCGATTTACATTGAGACCGTCTTTGGATTTAAATATTTAATATTTTTTATCAAACGCAAAAAGCAATTTCGAAGAATATTTTTCACCTGTTTATTGGAACTATTTTTTTTACTAAATATGTGAGGTTGAATTATTTTAACATTTATGAAATAATCTATAAATTAGTTGTTTAAGAGTTAGGTAAGTGCGTTTACCGCCAATATTGTTTTTTCATAAAATACACACAGATCCGCCAGTATTATTCGACCACCCTTCATTTTTTTTATAAAAAAACGAGAACGACACTCATGCGAGTTGTAAATTTGTCTACTCCCACAACACTTTCATATTAATACCGTGTAATAGAAAAATCAAACAAAAAAAAATCATTTTACTCCACATACCATCAAGGGTGACTGGTGAATGCTGGATATCATAGGGGTAAGATTCACCATCCAGTTCTATTTCTGTTGATTCAGTGGAAAATTGTTTTCACGTAAACGCAATTTTTCTCAATTCATTTTAAATTGGAAGTGATTTAAAAGAGAAAGGGCTTTCATCGTGTTGATCAAATTCAATTTTTTTCTATTTAATTCCATATAGCGATTTTTTTTGATTGTTTCTTATCGTATGTTACGATTTGGATTTTATGATCTAACAATAATTAACGTAAATGTGCAGATAAGCCTGGGATTATTAGTAATTGGAATTTTAGCTATTAATTGATAACATGTGGTGTTTTAGCATCCTACTGCTATGAAGTTGTTAGAAAAACTCAGATATTCAGAATTTTGAAAGGATTTTAGATTTTTAGAAAGCTTCAAAATTCGATTTTAGTAAAAACAAGCTTTTAAATCCATGTACGGGAAAAAGCAAAATTGAGGCTGGCAGACGCCATTTTGCCCAAACTGAACAAACGAAGTACTCATCGTGTCGTGTTTCAAATGAAAGATCTTCGGAAAAGATTTATCGGCTTAAGAAAAATATGGCGGACGGTGTCGGACAAACAAAGTGCCCATCGTGCAGGGTCTCAAATCAAAGATCTTCGGAAAAGAATTATCAGCGTTTATTGGAAACTTAAGAAAAATCAAATGGCGGACGACAGACGCCATTTTGTTCAAATCGAACAAATGAAGTACCTACCCATCGTGTGGGGTCTCAAATGAAAGGGCACTAAAAAATAACTCACAAGAAAACCAAATAGCGATAAAAAGGATAAAAAAACACGATTTTTTAAAGAAAGCTTTTAAAGTGTACTAAAAAAATTACGTGGAGATTTGGCCTTCGAAGTAAAAGCAAAATAAAAGTTGATACGCAAAAACTTTCAAAATAAAAACACGATAAAAGTTAATACGCAAAAACTCTCAGCGCTTTTATCTTGCATTTATTTTTTTGGACAGATCACTGTGAAATTCTTATTTTTTTATTTTTGGCATACATTTTAAAAGCTTGTTCAAAAAAAAACAGGTAAATTTTGTTCTACACTCAGAAAAATGTCCGGGTCAACTTTTTGTCAGGTTAACTCTGACCTTACAGAGGTGTCTGTAAGCCAGCTAGCGGTCAGAGTTAACCTATCTAAAGTCAACTCGTGCAGCTCCCAATGCCCTACTTCACCTGCTGGTGGCTTAATTTCAGAATTTCTCCGACCACAGGTCAACTCAGTTTTACTTGCCCACATGCAGGCGAACGCGCGCCTGCCCGAGGCCAATTACGCCGTATGTAGGTCGTCGAGTTAGCCTCCATTTTTCTGAGTGTAAGTCAAACATTTCGCATTTCAAATATTACTTTAAAATCCTTTAGCAATCGATAAAGTTAAGCTTTCAGTCATAAGCGGTTTAAAATTGAAAAGAAAATCTAAAAGTAGTTTTTTTTGCTAATTTTTCTCACTGTTTTTCTGTCTCAAATCGATTTTAAAGTTCAATGGGAAACAAGTTCACATTAGTGATGAAAATAAATTTTCCTTTTCAAAACCTGATGAATAGGAAAGACACGAGAAGCAACAAACAAAATATTCAGTCAAATACATACATGTCACATCAATCAATTTTCATTTCATGGCACGTAAAACCCAACAATTATTAGAGAATTGCTTTTAAGACTTTCGTGTAAAATGCACGATTTTTTATTTTTTTAGGTACTTTATCTTAATTTCGGAAAAAAATAACTTATAGTAATTTTTCAATCTAGACTAGATATTCACTACATGATAGTAAAAAAAATGATAACCGGTAAGGGTGAGTTGACACTGGGTTAATTACTAGCTGCTGGTTATCTAGTATCCAATGAACCAGCAGCTTTTTGCAGTTGAGACTATACCAGAACATCATAATAGAAATTCTAATACATCACAATAGAATTTACCACAGTTTTTTTTGTTTTGAAATTTGAAGCATTAAGGCTTTCCTCCATTACCATGACTTCTGTAACTGCAAAAAAATGCAGAAAACTAGAGCAAGATAGACTTATGTAGATCTAAAAAGGAATGACTGAATACAAGTTAAACGCTATCCCTTCCAGTTTTACAATTTTATAGCAATCATATCAAACCTTATGCTATGAATATAATGTTCAAATTGGCATGGTAACAAAGCTTTTGACTATGCATGCGAAGGAGAAAAATGACATCACTCTATAATAACAGTTTGAATGTGTCCGTGCTTACTATTCACTTACAGGGACAATGTGTGATTGTAGTAGAAATCGCCATAAAAAACAGGGGAAATTATTCTTGCAGTTGCCGACAAATTTTTGCAGTTGATTCTTATCTCCCTTTCTCGCGAAGGTATCTTCACATAAATGTGTCTCTATTTTTTTGCAGTTGCCGAAGTCATGGTAATAGAGGGCGGCCTTTACTTGAAGTTTTAATACAGTTAACGCCTGCTCGAGTCAACACAATTGTAACACTGTTCATTCCATCGGAATGTTCATGTCATCGAATGTAAAAAAATGAAGCTCAAAACAAAATGATGGTGCCATTTTTCAAAACTTTATATTCTTGAACAGTATTTAGTCATTGTTTTCTGAATTTTTTATGAGTTTGAAATTTTTAAAATAGCTAAATTTGTTCACTCTACTGGACGTTCAAAAACTGTATAAGGCAGCTAATACCAAAATATTTGTGTTCATAAACTGTTCCCAAATTAATTTGCCGCCGCATTTATTTGAACGTGACTAGCACGAAAGTTGGAATTCTAAACTAGTCTGATGCTAGTTCAACCAGCATTTGGTAGTACTCGATTCATAGTTGTTATATACGCTTGATATCAGTTGACGCACATAAAATAGTGTACAATACATTTATTCGAATCGCGTATACTGCCAGTTATTGCCGCGATTTAAAACAGTAATGAAAATTGGTCTTAATTAGCATTTAATAAATAATATTTACAAATTTTCTTTAAAATTCGAAAAAAATGTGGATGTGGAGCATTACTAAAATTTTCAAACATTTTTCCGAAATTACATCTTTAAAATGACAGAAAAAATAATTTTTTTGTAAGGGCTGTCCCTAAAATATATCAAACTAGTTTTTATACCCGTATGGTGAAACCAAAGGGTATATTAACTTTGCCTTACCGTTTGTAACGCCAAGATCCCGTTATCACACATAAAAATGAATTACACCAGTGTGTTTAGAATGAGAAAAATAATTAATTTCTGCATGTCCGTCCGTCTGTCTGTCTGTCCGTCCGTCCGTCTGTCTGTCCGTCCGTCTGTCTGTCTGTGGCGCGGATTGCGGGCGCACGGATTGAGCTAGAGACTTGAAATTTTGCGCAGATCCGTTTTTCGTAAAATGCGAGGCTAAGTTCGTTAATGGGCAAAAATGGACCATTAGGGGGGGTACCCCCCATACGAACGAAATCGTTTTTTGTGAATATCTCAAAAACGGTGCATATTATTAAAAAAGTGCAAGAACAAAAGTTATTTAGGATATGATTATACATAAAACTTCCATACATCAAAATCCGATTGGAATAAATTTTAAAAAATCTTATTGGAAAGTTTGACTTCAAAGTGGAATTTTGGTACAACTGTTCGAATTTTGATACGAATATCACCATACGGGTCTCCAATGATTGCCAAATTGGCAATTATAGCTTTTGTTATGTTTAACTTTTAGAACTCTCCCACACCAACAAGTGTTTTTTAATTGTTTTATGGTATTTAACACCACCGTCACACTACCGTACAATCCACCTCGTTAAATGTAGGATGTATTTTATAGATAAAAACTTCTTTAAGAAAAGGCGAAAAAAATGATTTAAAAAATTTTCACCATGAAAAATTCTTATAACTGTAAACTTTGTATCATTTTAAAAAGCAACCATCGTCATTATACCCGTATGGTGAAACCAAAGGGTATAATAACTTTGCCTTACCGTTTGTAACGCCAAGATCCCTTCATCACACAAAAAAATGAATTACACCAGTGTGTTTAGAATGATAAAAATAATTAATTTTTGCATGTCCGTCCGTCTGTCCGTCTGTCCGTCCGTCTGTCCGTCTGTCTGTCTGTCTGTCTGTCTGTCTGTCTGTCTGTCTGTCTGTCTGTGGCGCGGATTGCGGGCGCACGGATTGAGCTATAGACTTGAAATTTTGCGCAGATCCGTTTTTCGTAAAATGCGAGGCTAAGTTCGTTAATGGGCAAAAATGGACCATTAGGGGGGGTACCCCCCATACGAACGAAAACGGTTTTTGTGAATATCTCAAAAACGGTGCATCTTATCAAAAAAATCCAAGAACAAAAGTTATTTAGGATATGATTCTACATAAAACTTCCATACATCAAAATCCAATTGGAATAAATTTTAAAAAATCTTATTGGAAAGTTTAACTTCAAAGTGGAATTTTGGTACAACTGTTCAAATTTTGATACGAATATCACCATACGGGTCTCCAATGATTGCCAGATAGGCAATTATAGCTTTTGTTATGTTTTTCTTTGGAGTATGTTTTTACTTTCCTCTGCTATTGAGGGAATGTATTGTATTAATGACGAAGACCCACTAGAAAACGGGGGCCGAAAGAAACCGTCTGGTCTGTACGAAATCCATTTCAGGTAAAATTATGAGGACGTTCGTGCATCTGTCTGTCGGTCTGTCTGTTTGTCGGTCTGTCTGTTTGTCGGTGTGTCTGTTTGTCGGTCTGTCTGTTTGTCGGTCTGTCTGTTTGTCGGTCTGTCTGTCTGTCGGTCTGTCTGTTTGTCGGTCTGTCTGTTTGTGGGTCTGTCTGTTTGTCGGTCTGTCTGTTTGTCGGTCTGTCTGTTTGTCGGTCTGTCTGTTTGTCGGTCTGTCTGTTTGTCGGTCTGTCTATTTGTCGGTCTGTTTATAGGTTTGTCGGTTTGTCCGTTTTTGAGAACATGTTGAGCTAGCGACTTGAAATTATTTGCAAATGAGTTTCATGAAAATCGTAATTTTCTATCAACTTTTGGAAAAATACGCAAAATTTTTTTTTTTGAAAAAATACAGTTTTTGGAAAATTTCTCGAAATTGTTGCGCTTTTGGGAAAAATTGATACAACAAAATTTAAAGAAAACAAAGTTTTCTACAGTATTTGCTTTAACGGGTTTTCCGTGTCTCTAATGATTCTCTTGGAAAAAACTGTTAAAGAAAAAAGTACAGGAAATTTTATTTTGTTTAAATTTCTTGGAAAATATGCGTTGCGAGAAAAAATGCATTTAAACTAAATTTAAAGAAAATAAAATTTCCTGTACTTTTTTCTTTAACAGTTTTTACGTATCATTAACACTTCTCGATATTTGAAAAAAAAAATTATCTTCACATATTTTTTCCGAAACTAAATATTGCAGAGTAAAGTTTTGTGTTGAACACAACTGATATTTTTACCTGTTATACATATATTTCTACGTTCACCACTGAAAGGGAAAATGTTTGAGGAAGTGTTTTTTTGTTCTTCTTTTTTCTCTGTCTGCGACAATGAACTTAATTTAATTATCTACACCGATTGGTGGTAAATGGGATATGCCTTTTGTTGGTTTCTTATCACTTAATTCATACATACTCGTGATGAAACAATTAACACGAATAGCAACAAACTCAATTCAATAAAGTTAAAGTGTAGTTGGAGACTCACCTAAGTTTTTCGCGTTGTTTTTCACGGACAGCCTTATCACGGTCCAGACTGAATAAAATTCGCTCATATTCCTTGATTTTCTTACGGTTTTCGATGTACTCTTTTGAATCACTAGATTCGAGGGAAATTCCACTGTCAACACTCGTCTCAAAAGGGCTTTCGTTCCCGCACATTTTGTCAGGAATTTCACTACGGGATATCATTGAATCTTCCAGACACTTCAAAATGATACAGAAGTCGGAGATTCGGTTTACATCGTCGTTAATGTTTTATCTTAAATTTATATTTTATCGGGAAAACAAAAATAAAACAAAGATTAAAATGTTTCGCTGTTGTATTACACTTAATCACAATAGCACTTGGAAAGCTTTTCTTGGGACTTTTTTAATTGTTTTTCAAAACAAGTTCAAATAATGCAAATAACACTGATTTCGAAACAACGGAAAATCAAAGAAAAAAATAAAACGTGGAATGTTTG
Organism: Chrysopilus asiliformis; assembly: GCA_964034945.1. Classification (NCBI taxonomy): domain Eukaryota; kingdom Metazoa; phylum Arthropoda; class Insecta; order Diptera; family Rhagionidae; genus Chrysopilus; species Chrysopilus asiliformis. Next base: position 86,144,776 of record OZ035961.1, on the reverse strand, counting down.
TCGATAAATTCGTAGTCTAAGTATCTAACTTCCACTTTATATCGTTAAATTTTGTTTTACAACAATTTTTTTAAATGTACTTTTTATGTTGATTAAAAATAACTTTTTTATGGTTAATTGCTTCAAGTACACGATGTACTACTGTTATCGAAACGGTACTAGGAAATTTTTGTAATACCTTAGAAGTCTTCATGTATAATACCGCGAACGAGTACCTGTAATTGTCTTTGAATATTTTCTATTGTTTACTTTTTGATAGTGGCTCTTGGCGTCACCTGTTCTTGGTAAGCGAAATTTGTGGACTGTAAGGCGCATGCCACCAAGCAAGGCTCGAGTCGAGATTCGTTTTTTGTGTTGACTACAATTTCAGATATAATTTTCTGTGAGTTTTAGGTATGGCGAAATGCGAAATGATTAAGATTTGGGCAGGTATTCCTCATGTCAACCTAAGCAACTTAAGTAGGTAAGCAATAAATAGAGGTGCACCCGGGAAGCGGTGGGCCCATAATAATTCGATGACTGTAAATCAGGTGTGCTCCCTTGTCACCCACGGAAAATGAGATTCGTCTCGTCTACTTCAGACTTTATTATTGGATTTAAAGTGATTTACTTGTCGGATAATATGAAATTCAAAATAACGTTCACACCTTTTCAATATCACAATAGATGTCAAAGGTAAGTCAGATTTATGGAAAATGGCTTTAGCGCCTTCAACGAATTTTAAATCATTTGAAATTGAACGGGGTAAATCTACACAATTACGTGCCAAATTGTAATTTGTCTTAATCAGTAGCGTTATTATTGTGTTGATTCATAATTTTTTCTCTGTTAACTTAAACATTTTTCTTCGAATATCAAAGCACATAAAAGTTTTTGATTAGCGAAAAATAACTTTTAATTTTTATGCGATTTTCCTTTAAAAAGTTTTCAGTTAATTTCGAAAGGTATCATAATTGCTTTTAAAAACTTCTTAATAGCTATTCTTAGGGTCATAATAAAAGAAGGCTGTTAATTGAAGGTGGGGCCAGAAATGATTTGTTTTATTACTTTCAAAATGTTAAGAACTTGAAAATTTTTTGATTTGCCAATTTTAGCACTTTTCTGGAAATTATGTGAAAACATTGGTTATACCAAACATTGGTGAAATTTTGATATTTAGTTATAAAATTATTTGTATACTCTATACTAAAGAGAATCAATTGTCAATTGTTGTAATTTTACAATTCTGATAATATTAAAATTGAAAAAAGTAGAAGGGATCCAGAGTGAAATGAATCAATAATTGAAACGTGCTGGACACGAGTGTAGAAATTTCTTTAATTGTTTCGTTGCTACTCTTTTACTTTAGTTTCTAAATTTTAGAAAACAAAAAAGTGCGGTTTAATTGCGGTTAGTTTTCTTGTTTGGAAAGAAATGTGTGGAGTGACAGCTCATTTTGCGAACACCCCCAATCCAATCGGACAACTCCTTCCCCCTCTCCTATACAAATGGTGGAGAGTTCCATTAAATTGATACATAGGTTAAATTAGTTTCAGAAAGTGGCGCTGTGGGCCTAAGGTTTTTTTTTAATATTTAAAAAAATCCATTTGTATAGGAGAGGGGAAAGGAGTTGTCCGATTGGATTTTGATGTATGGTGCGGTTATGTAAAATCCCATTCTAAACACATTTTACCTTTATAAATTTTTTGAGATAACGAACCGTTTTCAATAAAATATCCAAAACTGTTCCGGGAGAGGGCAAAGATTGCTCTGATTTTGCTCGTTCATGAACTTAGCCTGGATATTAACTAGAAACGCAACTGTACAAAACTTCGAGGCTCTAGCTCAATCCTTACAAAAGTTTTGGTGATCATGGACGGGTGGACGGACATGTGAAAATCAAAATCTTTTGTGGTGTCGTTTATTTTTGTATTCGGCGATTGGCTCGATGTGTTTCAAACGACATACTCAATCTAATATACTAGAATATGGTTTTCATATGGAGTATCAAAATTTTCGTCTGGTGGAATTTGTGAGCCACTTCTGGGCTTTGGGCCATTTGTGCACATGAGGGACATGCTTAGTTATAGTCCTGTTGCTAGGTATTTTTTGGTGCTATATCACTTGTCTCACTGTAGCGGATGATCTCACACTTCTGCCGTTGATTGGTTAAAAACCGTACAAATGTTTTACCAGCGTTTATAGTTAGTTTGCAATCAATAGAAAACGGTTGCGATCACTACAGGTATCTTTCAGGAGGATCTGTGACTTTTTTTTGTATTCATGATGGATACCGACTCGAGGGGCAGATAGAGTTAGAAAATTTCTGATCAGTACGAAATACGTTTTAGGGAAAATTATGAGGATGTCCGTGCATCTGTCTGTCGGTCTCTCCGTTGTAGGTATCTTAAATAATTCGAGAACGCGTTGACCTAGCGACTTGAAATTTTTGGTGAATGAGTTTTATGAAAATCGTAGTTTTCTATCAAGTTTTGAAAAGTTAACGTTAGCTATAACGGGTACCTCCCATACAATTTTTTTTAAATACAGTTTTTTTAAAAAAATGAAACCTGTGCTTTTTGGAATATATGAATATAACCAAATTTAAAGGATATAAAATTTTCTATATTTTTTGTTATAACGGGTTTTTTTGTATTTCTAACGGAAAAATTTGCAAAAATCAGTTCTTTTAAAATTCTTGAAAACTATGCACTTTTATGAAAATATGCATGTAACCAAATTTATAGGAAATTAAATTTTTTTGATTTTTTTTCTTTAAAGATTTTTGCGTATCTTTAACACATTGACTGCCAGACCAATTTTGCAAAAATGTAAGGGAGATGCCAATACATGTAGACGTATGTAGAATGTACGTATGTATGAATGTATGTATGTATGCATGTAGATTGTAGACCCAGTTATCGAAAATGATAGCCTTGGTCGCTCATGAATCATAGTGCCAATTTTTACTGGCTATCAAAAATGATAGTCATGGCAGTCAATGTGTTAACGATTTTCGATATATTTGAAAAAAATTTTTTTTATACATATTTTTTCCGAAACTAAATATTGCAGAGGAAAGTTTTGTGTTGATCAAGAACTGATACTTTTAGTTTCAAGAGCATGTTAAACTTCAAATTCCAAACATTAAAAGTTTAACTTGATTTGGGACAACACAATCCGTAAAGTTTTGGAAAAATTTCTTCAAAAAGAACTTAAAAAAAATGATAAAGAACTTTGGAATTCAGTAAACGTCACTCTGACTATTCCCAAGGTCGAGTTTTTGAAAATTTCACCAAAAATATTTGCCTCGTCAAATTAATTAAATTGATCACACCAAAAGTGTTTCAGATTCTCACAATTTTCCTCCAGCCGTTAAAATGATTAAACGACTGATTTCGGTGCCCTCCTAACCTGAATTGATAATTACCTTAGTTTAAAAAAAAAAAATCCAAAATCAAATCTGTTTGCCGATAATTTTTTAATAATTATATTCAAGTTCAATAATTAAATTCAACAAAAAAAAATCCATTTGAGCTGATGATACACTTTTAATAGGACGCAATAATTATGTTTGCACGTACTTTTAATTTTCTTCAAATCTAAACTATTGCGTGCTTGTGTTTTAAAGAATATTCCACCAAATTTTTATTCACCTTTAGCACGAAAATTGCATTGTAAAACTGTGCAATCAACAAACTATTGTTGGTCATAAAAGAAAAAGAATGACACTGACCCGCAACACAATAAAATTAATTATATCCATGATTAGCGCAAAAAAATCAACATTTGGCATTATTTTTGTTACGTTTTGAAAAACAACCGACAATTTCCCCGGCGTACTACAGCCATTCACGTCGAGTGGTAGACGCAAGTGCGCCAGTTTGCATTGAAAACCGCGAATAATAGTGGAATTTGATGGACGCGCAAACGGATGACCACTTAGATAGATGGATGAATGGATTTTGATGGAAGCCACTAAAAACATGGTCAGCACTCGATAGTGATGGACAATATGGGATATATTCCAACTATCTCCACTGCCGTCGTCATCTCTGTACATGTAGGTGTGCGGCCATTTGGGGGGATTACCTTTAACTTCAGCTTCCACTTCAGTTCAGTCCAGGTGGACAAGCAGGTAGGCGGGGTTCAATTGGTCAGGTGGATGTAATTTCGTTAATTAATTTCAAATTTAACTTCGATTAAAGATGTTCGATTGTTTGGAAAACCAGTTGACCACCATAAAAAAGTGAGGAGCGTTAAATAGCTTCTAGAGGTAATATTTAATGACACATGCGGCAATGTTGTTCCCTCAGAGAAGTTTCCCCGGTAAAGATTTAAAAAAAAACCATAATGGCCAAGTATTTTGCAAAAGAAACGGAACATTCGAGGCAAAAAAAAAATATTGCAGATTATTCTACAACAATAGGAGCAATACTTGGAAAAGACGGCCAAAACTACCAAAGACCCTCCTTGGTTCGAATATTGGCACCGAAAGAAAATTGAAGGAAAACTACTTGGAAGCTTCATTTACCAACAATGAACGAATCACGACCTAATGGCGATGTTAAAAAAATGTTTAGTGCTAATTACTCAGCTGTTTCGACTACCAGGTCCACTGATAAGAATGACTCAAGTGTGTTCTAATGCCGAACGTTCTTTTGTGGAAAACAATTTCCTAGTAGAAAATTTCTTGTCGCAGAAATTACGCACGGAACAAAACCTAGAAGAACGAGGTTAACTCTGATAGAACGCTTGACTGACTTCTGATGAGACGGTAAAATTGTAAAGATGAGAGAATTCTTATGAGAAGGGAAAACATCAACAAACACCGTTTTGTCTTAAAGTGTGACTTCGTCCGCATTTCATTAAAAAATTTAGTAAATTGCAATTATTTCAGCATTAAACGTAACGACACTGACCGTTAATGAGAAATCATTCGGTTAATTGGTACTTGTGCTGATTTGGTTCTTGAATTTTTGTAAATGACAAATTTCCGATTTTGTGGAATTTATCAGCTTAGGAAGTTAAAAATTCAACTTTTTCCGAATTTTTAAAGTGTTTTTCAGCAGCGTATTAGAGATTTTATAGCAACAGATTTGGTATTATCAAAGAATTTTGTTTGATGAAATTAAAGTTGATTCCTACTAGTATTTTTAGTGTATTGCGCGTATCTGCAACATACAACGTATATAATGTGGTGACGGATTCGATTCATCCGTCAGAAATGATAGTAGGTACCATTATGATAATAAACTTAAATAACATAAGAAAAGCCATAATTACCAGGGGTAAATCGTCAAATACTCTATATGAGGGCAGACAACATTTTTATGGAAAAACTCCATTAGTATAGGAGAAGGGGGAATGATTTGTTCACTTGATTTTGATGTATGGCATGGTTAAGTAAAATCATATTCTAAACACATTTCGTCTATGTAAATTTTTCCGTTTTCGAAAATATAGAAAAAAACATTCAATTTTTATGGAGGTAGGACGAAGGAGTGGTCCAACTGGATTTAGATGCATAGAAAAGTTATGTAAAATCATATTCTAAACACATTTTACCTTTTGAAAATTTTCAATACGACTCACCGTTTTCGAAAAAAATGTCAAAAACGTTTTCGTTTGCATGGAGGAGGGAGAAGGAATGGTACTATTTTGCCCGGTTAAGAACTTATCCTTGCCATTTACGAGAAACGCTACTATACAAAATTTCAAGTCTTTAGCTCGATTCTTTCGAAAGTTATGGTGTTCACGGGCAAACAGTTAGACGGACGGACGGACATGCGAAAATCAAAATCTTTTGTGATCCCTGGTGTAGTTCCTTTTTGTGTGCGTTGATTGGTTTGATGGAAGGGAAATAAAAGTAATGGAAAATTCAGTTCCGGCTGAGGTTCAGGATCCTGTAATCGCGCCATTTAAATGTATAAAAGATTTTAACACTTTGACTGCCCAACCAATTTTGCAAATGTTTAAAGGAATGTATGTATGTATGCAGACTTGGCTATCGAAAATTATAGCCGGGGCCATTTTTCAGTGGAAAATCATAGCCATGGCAGTCAATATGTTAAAAGTTATACATATTAGTGAAGTAAATTGTAATGCCGTAAAATTGTTTCGAATTTTTAATATCTTTTTATTAGCTTTTAGAGACACTTTTTACTCCATAGTTGTTCTCGATTTTCTAAATGCTTTTCACAAAAAAAATGCAAATGCAAAACGTTTCTGAATGAACGACTTTTTTTGCAACATTTTAAAAACATTCTTTGACACCGCAAAAATTTTTTTTTAAATTTTTCATTGACCTTTTTAAATTTTCTTGCAAATTTTTTAAGGTTTTCTAAAGCGCATAATGTTATTTTTCATTTTTGCAAAATGTTATCTGTGTATTTTTCTATTGATTTTTTAAAAACAATTTTTAATCGAAAATTTTTCCAATTAGTTTTGAATGGTTATATGGATAATAATTTATCTACGCCTTAAGACCTTTTTTAAATTAATTTTTCAAATATTTTTACATATCCACGGTTTTTTCTTGTTCTTTTATTTTGCGATTTTTTTTCTTAATGTTAAAACGTTAGAAGAGTCTTCAGAAATTTATATACAGTTCATTTTCCGTTGTCATTTTGAATAAATTAATTTCTTATTTTCTTCACAAGAAATGAAAAAAGGCAATTAAATTAGTGTGTGTTATGTGAAACTCACATTTTCAATAAGAAAACTAATTCAAATAAAAATACAAAGAATAATCCAATTTAGAAGTTCGCTGTGCCACTTAAATAATGTAAAAAAATTTATAACATTTTAAAACCAAAAACTAATTTACAAGTTTTAATCAAACAGTTTTGTTATCATTATTAGCACTTGTATTTTTTTCTCATTTTAAATTTAATTTTGCTTCTTATTTATATACAAACTTGACATTGTTGCGAAACAGGTCAAAATTTTGATTTTATTCAGAGACATCTGGAGAGCTAATTATGATAACCTCATGTTTCAGGTGAATCATATTTTTAATTAATTTGCTGAAGATTGCCATTCATAATTCATCACATTTTTCTTCTCGAAAAATGTTTTTTTCTTCACATTTTAGATTTTATTATATATGTATAGTTCTTAGATTTAATTTGGAAAGGAATATGCATTAAAAGTAGCAACTTTCCACTAAAGTTCCAGAATTTTCGAGTGCACTTTAAACTTTTAAACTAAAGTGTACTTTCTAGCAGTATATTTTGCATATCGTAAGGCGAATCGAAAATACATTTTTAAACACTTCGTTTGCAACATTAATTGGGAACGTGAAAAGCAGTTAAAGATAAATTGAAAGAAATTCAAAAGAAAACTTTCTGAGGTGAATATTTAATTGACTCAAAGTCGAGATCCGTTAAGAAATTATATGAGACGTAATAAGGAATTAATAAACATTTGAAGTGCATTTTGAATAAGAATAAAAGCACTTGGAAAAACCATCATAAACATATGTACAAATCATATACATCATATATTTCTTTTCCAAGTGTAAAATGGGTTTGGAAGTGTTTTAAAATTAATAAATTTTAAATGAATGAAACGCGGATGAATGTAGAAATCCAATTAACCCTTGGGCAAAAACCGAACCACGCTTAGAAAACTCTTGGTTTGCATCTCTATTAAAATGTTCTTAAAAGGATAAATTACTTCCTTCGTTTTTAAATTTTAAACTCATTTAAAAATAAGGTAATCAAATACTATTACTTACTATGTAAAAATTTAGCTTTTCCTATTTCGTCTCAGGTAACCAAGAAATGGGAATAGATGTTAATTTGAATAGGAAAATGTTCTTTTGTAGATATCATTTTGTGTATTTTCAATCGACTAGAAATGTTTTTAAGCTCCTTTTGTAAGTTATTTTACCACCATGTTTCTTTCATCTTTATCCGGAAATTTACTTTACAGCCAAACTCCGACTAACCAAGGATCTGTGTGCTGAAGCAATAACAGTTCATTTTCCCTTAGGGCACAATTCAAAAATTTCCTGCTTAAAACAAGGATAACAGAATCCGTCCAACACCTGCCACTATAGAAAGACAAATTTACCACTCAAAGGGACCGGAAAATAGCGGCGTAGAATAATTTGATCTAGTGACGTCATTCGAAACACTGATACATTCCTATAGTTGGAATTCGGATATTATCCACGTGCAAACAATTTTATCAGGATGGCATGAATGAGAACTTCTTGGAAAAGAGAAGGTCATAGCAAATGCAGAATGAAGTATCCGTAAGCATTGCCAAGGATCCAAGTTTCTCTCGACGAGCAGAATTTCACCATCTTCCCGCCAAATTGCCATAGAATCCTTCGGTCAATACGAATCCAGGTGCTATTTGGTCTTGTGTTGACTGTCGGTTCTGCAAAAAAATACAACAAGGGATATCGTTGGGGGATGTTTATTTGTTGCTGCGCAATGAATTGTGTTCCGGTTTCCACATGTGTACAGCTGATGACGTTTTTGGGTGCTTTAAATCCTTATTTAGATTCATTCAATAGAATTCACCCCAAAAACTCTGAGACCGTGAACCACTACAAGTTTGCTCCATAAGAGGTGATGCTCGGCTGATTTATGAGGGACTTAATTCCGATATCTCTTGTATGTACAGTGGATTCAAAATATGTCGAACTTTAATGAATTACGTAGATTGGTTTATAAAGAATTTAAAAAAAAATTGTCGAGGATATATTTGAAAACTTAAATAAAATTGTGACAATGAAGAGACTTTGCTTTTGACTTCATTTGAGATATGACAGATTGTTAATCTTTTCTATCAAATGCCTTAACAAATATGCGGTACTAAAATCTAGTCATAACTACATTTGTAAAAATTAATAAAAATTGGCCATGATATCCGGTTGGTCTTTTTGGCAAATAGAAAAATGTAATTATGAACGATTGTATTTCAAGTTTTGTAGAATTTTCCAAAATGTATTTCGATTTATCAATTGTTTAATTCTGTGGGTGGTTTTTGAAACTTTTAATTCTAAATTCTGAATAAACCATTATTCTGAATTTGTTGCTCTATCATTTCCACAACGCACATATATAAAAATGCTCAATAAAAATAGAAGTCCTCGATATACGACGTTTCGATAGACAAGTAGGGTACCTACCAGATATGCAGACTAGAGTAAACACACCTCAATTTGCCTAATGTAGGGGCTACATCTATCAGTTTTCGATCAGACGCAACTGTTACGGTACTCGTCAGTTTTCCATCAGTTTTTATACCCGTATGGTGAAACCAAAGGGTATATTAACTTTGCCTTACCGTTTGTAACGCCAAGATCCCGTCATCACACATAAAAATGAATTACACCAGTGTGTTTAGAATGATAAAAATAATTAATTTCTGCTTGTCCGTCCGTCTGTCTGTCCGTCTGTCTGTCCGTCTGTCTGTCTGTGGCGCGGATTGCGGGCGCACGGATTGAGCTAGAGACTTGAAATTTTGCGTAGATCCGTTTTTCGTAAAATGCGAGGCTAAGTTCGTTAATGGGCAAAAATGGACCCCCATACGAACGAAAATGGTTTTTGTGAATATCTCGAAAACGGTGCACCTTATCAAAAAAGTCTAAGAACAAAAGTTATTTAGGATATGATTCTACATAAAACTCCCATACGTCAAAATCCGATTGGAATAAATTTTAAAAAATCTTATTGGAAAGTTTGACTTCAAAGTGGAATTTTGGTACAACTGTTCGAATTTTGATACGAATATCACCATACGGGTTTTCAATAATTGCCAGATTGGCAATTATAGCTTTTGTTATGTTTTACATCTAGTTATGCGTTCACATCTATCAGTTGTTTTTTTGTGAAAAGTTTCTATTCATTTTGATTGCAGATTTTAAAAAATGCGGGTGGATAAAAACGCTTTGGCGTGTTTATGGATTATTATTGCATTAAGTTCAAAAAATAAAATTCGGTTCTGTTCTGATTCGATACGACTGACGCAAACGTTCACACCAATCAGTTGGCCATCAGTTTGTTAGAGAAACTGAATCGCCCACGATTTTTTTCGTGGTTGCCCATCAGTCGTCTGATTTTACGTTCACACCAATCAGTTTCCCATCAGTTTCCCAAAAACTGATGGAAAACTGATAGATGTGGTCTCTACTTAAGGGTGGGATGATACATTTCTTACATAATCAAAATCATATGCCGAATATAAGTGGGTATATTTGAAGCTTTTAAACAAAAACATTTGAAGACACGAAAAGTAATTGAAGTAGAAATTTGATATTTGGCATAGCACAGGATTTTATTAAAATATAAACCTCATCCGAAAAAGGAAAAAAATCGAACCACCCTTTCCCCTCGCATATACAAAATTTTTTTGCACTTTTCTCGGAAACGGCTCATTTTTACGAAAAATGCGCCATATATGAAATTTTTAAAAAAAGACAATTACACAAGTTAAAATTCCTCAAGATAAATGTGCCGCATGTGAAAATTTTCAACGTGTAAAGCGAAATATAGCATCATTTTGTCGAAGCATCATTAAAGTTGAGGTTTTTTCATTAAATAAGATACGGCACATCAATGTTTTAGTAAATTTATCACTTTTTTAATATCATAGAAAAAAAAAATTATAAAACGCACCTCGGGACTCCCTAAAAATATTTGGCGACTCAGAGGAAGTCACGACCCACCGGTTGGGAAACGTCGGTTAATGTACATAACGTTAAACACTATATCGAATGTTCACAATATCGCGAGTGTACAGAATTTATATTTAAATCCAATTTCTGTTATGCAGGTTTTACTGTTCACCGATTACCATTTTCCCCTCACACTCGTTAGTGTTAGGTTCTTTCTTGTATTGGATGCTCTATGGAATTTTACGTATTATTTCCCTATTGAGTGCAATAACTTAAAACTCCAGTTGCGATTAGGAGTTCATCTCACAACGATGGAGATGCTCCAGGGCTTTTTTAACCGGACGATTTTTTTTAAATTATGAAAATAAATTGTCAGTTTTACTTCTTCCTCAAATTTTAATAACATTTCCTTAGAAAAATTTCCTTCCATAAAGTGTTCTCCTAAAATTTCCGGTGCTCCTGCAGTAGTGACGTTTTTCTTTCGGTGGACGCTTTTCTGACAGTTTCTGATGAATTGTGGATAGTGAACTCCAGTGAACCAGGACTCGAGAGAAAATTCATCTGTACACCATCTGTTTATTAATGTGGCATCACAAGAGGGTTAACTCATTCCTCCTTAAGAAAAGCACGTGCTGAAAAGAGATCCTGGTAGGGTGTCCTGAATGGTAAAATGAATCGTTAGTTGTCGGTACTACATGATCTCGTTCAGGACAGGATGTTGGGATGCAGGATAGGAACGCTTCCCAACTAGATTTCATCGTTCTCCAGATTCGACAGACATCTCAACGTTGGGGCTGCTGCTGGGCTTTGCAAAAGTCGACTGAAATCGTTGCAAACGCTTCAGTTGTAAAGTGACGGGCGAGTCTTGAACAACGTCGCGCAGCTGAGTTCGCTGGCTGAACACTAAATGCTGCGTTTAAAAATTGTTTATTTCCGACGTTTTCGTTTGAAAGTTTAAAGTATAAACACATTTGCCATGGTCAGTGATGTTACTAATACGTGGTGGCACTGATAGCCAATGACCATTGGTTTTTTTTGTGTTTCTATACAACCCAATAAATATACGATAATAATTTAAATATTATTATTAAATGTCAACAAAATCGCCGTGAGTGTTTTATTTCGGTGTTTTGTCTAAATCTGGTTTATTTAGATCACAAAACCATTTTTTTTGTGTTGTGAATGCAATAAAGATTCCATTCTTGGTGATTTGTACTTGAGAGAAATAAGTTCTATTTGTTTGAATAGTTTTGAAGAAAGAAGAAACCAATTACAAAAAACAAGACAAACAAATGTTGTTTTAGTATCAGCCGACTGAGCTTTTTTTTTGCTGTGCAGTAAATCTTCATTGACTCTGGGAGAATATAAAGAAATTACAGCTTAAAACAGACAACTGGAAGATATTTATAATTTTTGCACGTGAATTGGGCGATTTCGAGTTTAATGATCGCAAAAAATCTTCCCATAGTAATTTATATATGAAAACAAAGCATAACGAAACATAAGAAAACACATTGCACACCCAGATTCCGTATGAAATTCCGGCAAGAGAACATCCATCGGTGGTGAGGTGGTTCTACAAAAACGTCTAAAGGTAAAATCATACGAGATATGATGACAAAAATAAATTTAAAAATAAGAGAAATATTAAAATGAGAAAAACATTTCAGTCTACCGAGGATGATTTTTAAAATTTTTTTAAAACGTTTATCTTCCGTTTCGTCACATTTTATTAGCGCAATGATCTTCTACGAGGAAGCGAGCTAGACTTTGAATTTCTGTATTTCCCTCGTTTTTTGTGAATTTCCCGTGTTTTTACTATTTTCTTGTGCGGTATAAATAGAATAGTATTGTTAAAAGTAGAAAAATCGAGTTAAAAATTAGGAACGTAGAAGATAGGAAAATTCAAATAGATGGAAAATGTTTATAAATTTAATTTAATGTCAATCTATTTGGCTGTGATAGAATTTTCTTTGAAAACGTTAAAAACATGATATTTTACATACGAGAAGTTACGTATTAGGCAGGTATTTGAGAAATTTCCGTTATTTAAGGTTGAGTTTACGTAAATACAATATTTTTAGATCAATTCTAAATACAACGTTTTTAGACCGACAAAAGTTTTAAACCTTTTTTAAGGAATGCGCCATAATTTAAATGCTCCCAGAGCTATAATTATGGGCAATTTTTCGATAACTCTGCTATTATGGTCTCTGCGGTTGATTGTTTGCAAAAAACCTTACAAATGTTGTAGTTCATTCAAGGTTTGCAATTCTTGTAAAACTGGAGGAGCGGACAACAAGAAAAAAAATGGTTAAAAAACATCTAGTGATGAGGTCCTGGCTTGAGATGTAGCGATGTTGAGGAGAGTTGTTGAGGAGACCCTAGAATTACTCTAAAACTAAAGGAAAAAACTGTCTTTGATATTTTTGGTTAATTTGGCATCGCTGATTTCTGATCTGGCAGTGGTTTGGCTGGGTCAGCATTAGTCCTTGAGATACAAAAGGTGCTTCACAAATACATGTTTGGTTGTATAGCCACATTGTGAGAAGATGAATTATATTGGGCTAGAAATAAATTAGTAAAAAACGTAAAATATTTACATACTTATATAACAATTTTAAGTAATTTAAACTTCATTAATTCATAAAGTTTTTAAATATATATATGAGTTTTTGTTGGGCTACAACCAAACACGTCCTGTGCCGCAAGCGGCTCGCGGGTTAGACAAGCCTGCCGTAAAGGATCTTTCACATCTAACATTTTATTCCAGGAATTTTATTCTGTGACACTACTGTGCAACCATTTACACAAGGACACAAAATTCTGAAATTTATTCCTGAAAAGAACTTTTTTTTCATATAAAATCGTCGGAAAAAATTATAAATTTAATTTCTGATAACTCTTGCCATGTGAATTTATTGTGCGATAAATAAATAAAGTTCGCTCAGTAATTCAAGAAAAAAACACAAGTGTAAGCGATAGGTAAGTTTTCAGGAATTGCAAATCAAAATGGATAACCCTACACATAGACAAAAATACTAAATTTAACTATTTTATTAAAGAGAATCGTGACTATTACTAAAATAATAAATTTTAATTACAAAAATAGTCAAAATCGGATATTTTTATAATAAATTTAACGACTTTAAAGTAAAATTTACTATTTTGTGGTTAAATTGACTATTTTTGTAATTAAAATTAACTATTCTATAATTCAAATTACATATTTTAGTAATAATCGCGAATCCCGATTATAAAATGGTCAAATTCACTTTTTTTTCTCTGCATGTAATTTAAAACAATGTCGAATTTTCAGATATGCGAATTATATAGCAACAGCCAAATCTTTTAAAATACCTATCTTCCTGTGAGATGATCCCAAAAATCACATAGCTTCTAAGACTTGTTCATCTCGGAAATCCATCTCGTGATTTGATTAGAAGAATAAGAAAAAAATCATTGTAATTTTCTAAAAGCTTCCCACATTTTCATTGTTGCATAGCAGCGGAAAATTGTTATTTAATCTTTTTAAACGTCGAAGTTCCGCCAAAAGGTTTTGCTTATAGTTGACAATTTCGTTCACTTGACTGATTGCCAACAGTCATTTTTCTGTTAATTGATAGCATATGCGAAAATTTTATTATCCGATATTTACTTTGATAATGCGATAATTTTATCGTATATTTATTTGCGATTATTGTCATTTAGTCATTTCGTCATTCATTTGACCGGCTATTAACAACCTGCAAATAGATTAGCAGATAATTTCATGCAAATTTTGCGATGTGAGAATGATTAAATAGATTTTTAAATGATTTCTCACATCAAGTAAATAAATTACTGGGACCTGTTTCTCGTGTTTAATTTTTTTTTTGGGTTTTGCGTTTAACATTCGTCGAATGACGTATTCTTTGTGGTTTTTCGATAAAATTTCTGTGTAGGTATTTGGCAACATGTTTTTGCTTCGAATTTAAAAAAAATCCCCTAATCTGTAATCATTTTTAAATCTTGAAGTCGTAATTGTTTAAATGGGTAATAATCATGCTAAATTGAAATAAAAATCGTCTCTATTATATAATTTTACAACCATTTTGAAATCGTAAAAAAACTCTTCAAAAGCAGCTATTTTAATGAAGATGAAATTTCCCCATTAAAAAACAAAGAAAAATATAAAGGCATCGAAAATGTACACGTACTTCGTTAGGCGAAATGTGAGAAAATATCTTTCTTTCGCCAAATGACTAATTTACTGGCATAAATTTTCTTTGTCTCGTTAACATTGAGAATTTATTCAAGACAAGATAAGTATTTTGAATTAATGGCAAAAGTAAAGTGCAAATAGTGCAGCGATTGGCAAAGGTGTGCAAAGAATCCCACGATAGAAAGGTCCTTTGGTCTTCAGTAGATAAAAAAGTTTTCGAAAAAGTTATGGAGCTCTAAGATTTTTGCATGTAAATTACGAGACTCTTTGCAGTGTGAATTATCTACAGCAATTTGCATTTAAATAAATTTATAAGGGTGCAACCCGTTCAATTTGAGGTAAAAAAAGTGTTTTGAATACGAAAAGGCAAATAAACAGTAAACTTTTTAATGCACAGAAAATTTTCAAGGATTTCTTATAATTTGTGATTTTTTCTGAATAAGGAGAGTATTGTAGTGCTTTTTTCAAACTCTTTTTAGTTATTTTTAGGTAAATAGTTTATAAAAAAAATTGAAGTTTAATCTCGCTGCTCGATTTATGTGTCTTGAAAAAAAAGTCAATTGAGTAATTACTTTCCTCTGCTATAGACGGAAAGTATTGTATTCATGATGGAGAAGGACTCGACAACGGGGGTAGATAGAAACATTTTAATCATTACGAAATCCGTTTCAGGAAAAATGATGAAGATGTCCGTGCATCTGTCTGTTGGTCTTCGGTTTGTCGGTGTGTCAGTTAGTGGTCTGTCCATTTTACGTATCTTAAATAACTCAAAAACGCCTTGAGCTACCATTTTCAAATTTGGTAAATGAGTTTTACGAAAATCGTAGTCTTACGAAAATCGAAACGGGTACCTCCCACACTGAGAAAAATGGAGTAAAAGTTGTCGACTTGCATACGGCGTAATAGGTTTTTTGCAGGAAAATTTATTCTATGCTAGGCGCACGTTCACCTGCGTTAGGAAAAATCAAAATGTATCAACCTGTGGCTGGATAAATCATACTATAAAAATGAGTTGGTGTCTGTCTGTCTGTCTGTTCCTCTTTCACGCAAAAACGGCTGAACCGATTGACTTGAAATTTGGTATGAGTGTCTGTGGTAGTTCTGGTTCCAACATAGGCATCAGGGTTGGGACTTTAGTACCTATGTACTAGATCTAGTACCTTTTTGACTCATTTAGTACCCTAGTACCACAGCCCATGAATCTGGTACCTTTTCATGGTTTATATAAAATATGATTTTATCTGAATTTATAGCTTCCTTTAAAAAGCCATCACTTTTCTATGTATTAGAAAAAAAAGTACTTTTTTAAATGATCCCGCCACAACTCTTTAATTAAAGACTATTGAATTCGTCTTATTATGGGAGATATGAAAATCAATCGTAAGCCATGGAAATATGATTTATATAACAATAACTCAAAATACTTCTCGAAATTTAAGTTTTTAGATGGAGTTTATACAAAAATTTAAAGTTGAAATAAAAGCGAAAATTTAAAACAAATACATCTAGACAATTTTTATTGGTTTTTGGAGCTTTTCTAGAGTATTTTTTGACCGAGAACGGTTATATTTACAGCGCAAAAGTCAATCCATATGGGTTAAGGATTTTTTTTTCTAAAATTAAGAGATCTAAGAGATCTTAAAAAATCTAGTACCACATTATCTCAATCTAGTACCCTTTTTGGGCAAAAATAGTACCTTTTACACATCCTCAAGTCCCAACCCTGATAGGCATACGGAAAAGTAGCGCGAGTTGTGGGGGGAGTAAGGGGAGGGGGTAAAGTGATTTTGAAACTTAGTTTTTGCGCTATGTTACTCTTTCGTGGGGAAACTACTGAACCGATTGGCCTGAAATTTGGCATAGATGTTCGTCGTGGGTCCAGCCCCAACATAGACCCATTGAAAAGTAGCCCGAGAGGTGGGGGAGTAAGGGCAGGGGGTCAAGTGATCTCGAAACTTAGTTTTTGCGCTATGTTACCCTTTCGCGGGGAAACTACCGAGCCGATTGGCCTGAAGTTTAGCTCCAACATAAACCATAAAAAAAACTTAACCCGGCAACGACGGGTATGCAAGCTAGTTTAAAAATAAAACCTGCAGCAACTACAGTAGGGCTTAAGGAGCTGTACGGGTTGATCTGAGATAGGTATTTCGAGGAATGTCATGTAGTGGATAGCTCCCAAGCAACCAGATAAGGCATAATGCCTTAGATTAGGGCGTGGTGTCTTAAAATTGGTCGTTTTTTTAAGACACCACGCCCTAATCTAAGGCATTATGCCTTATCTGGTTGCTTGGGCTCCGTCTGTCTGTTACAGGCCAGAGTTGACTTGGCAAAAAGTTTTTTTTTTATATTTTTCTGAGTGCATACAATTATGTTGAAAAATACTGTTTTTTTTGAAGATTTGTCGAAACCTATTCGTGTTTGGAAAAAACTTTATTTACGTTAACGCCTTTTGATGTATCTCTAACGGCTGTAAAGATATTTGAAAAAAAGTTGGGTTTTTTTGAACATTTCTCCAAAACTGCATGTAACAAAATTCAAAGAAAATAACATTTTCCGCATTTTTTTCCTTTAACGTACGGGAGTCGTACGATATACCGAAAAATAATATGTCGAAACATGAAAACATCGAAAATTTTAAACCCTGAATACGCCGAAATTTATTTTGTTGAAATATAAAATGCCGAAAAAATGTAAAAGACCGAAAATGTCGAAAATCGTTAAAAAAAATTTAAAAAAAAACAGATTTTTTCTTATACGTTTTATTGCTGCTTAGTAATTCAAAAAGGGTCTGGTACGGTAAGTCGAAATTTCAAATCTCATTTAAAACATATTAAATTTCAAATTTAAAACATAAATAACTTCGTTTTTTTATGAACAATGAACATTTGTAATAATTTTCAATTTTAGGCAAGAGATGTATAATGAGCTAAATTTTCCAAGAGCCCAATTTCAGAATATTCATGTCTGTTACTTAAAATATTTTGAATGTTTTTTAATCTTTTTTTATATGCTACTCTACTCTAGGTTTAGTATCTTATTTTTAACAACAAGATACTCTTCTTTTTCGCAGCATTTTTGAAAAATGGTTCTGATCAATGAATACTGTTACCTATTATATGTATTTATATAAACAATAACGAATTCATTGTAAAAATGGTATGACTAATGTACAAAATGCAGCATTTTGTACTTAGTCATACCATTTTTACAATGAATTCGCCTTCGGCATTTTTTTTTCGACATTTTAATTTTCGGCATTTTTAGTTTTCGATATTTTTTTTTTCGACATTTCATTTTTCGGCATTTTTGATTTCGAGATTTTAAATTTCGACTTACCGTACCAGACCCTTAACGTACATATCTTTAACGGTTCTAGAGACATTTTTGCGTATCTTTAACAGTTCTAGAGACATTTTTGCGTATCTTTAACGGTTCTAGAGACATTTGAAAAAATATTATAATATTTTTTACGTATATTTTCCGAAACTGAATATTGCAGAGGAAAGTTTTGTTTTGATCACTACTGATATTTTTTTTTATTTTGCTAATTTTTTGTTAACTGAATTTTAAATTTTGTTCTGAACCTTGCCAAAAAACTGTTTATAATTTAGCATCTAAGATCAAAGCTAATTGAAATTTTGTTATGAGTTTTTTCTTTATTAAATTAAAACCTTATTTGTTTATCACGCTTTCATACAAATGCCTATTTGTATCAAAACATCTTTAAATATTTAATATATAGTTATATCAAGGAAATTATTCATTAGATGGAACAAACAATGGAACATGTATGTATGGATAAATGGGTACAAGAGGAAAGCCGTGATAATGATTTTGGAAAATGGTTATAATGGTGTATTAAATGGCGTTATTTAAGGAACAGTTAGTTTGCACATTGAGCCATTTATGAAATTCTCCTGTCTTTAACCACATGTGCGTTGTGAGAATTCTACCCTAAATTATCTGAAATTTATGGCATAGAAAACAACTGTTTAAATAGATATGAGTTTATTAAAAATACAGATAGAGATATAGAGAGGTAGAAAAGTTTCTTCGGTCTTAAGGCCTAACCAGATAGAATTCGTTTTGTTTCGTAAAGCAGTCAAAATATAACTTCAACATATGTGATGGCTAACTCACACAGTGCCGACAAACCCCATAGAAGAAGCTCGCAAAATTTCAACTTTTGACGGAATGAGCGAAAAACATTATTTTTGGCAGCGAAATTCGTATTGTTCTTGTGTATAAAATAAAATGTATTAAAAAGAAAAAAAATCGTTTTTTGGGCCTTGTATATCAGAAATACAATCGTGATAAAAATATTTTTTTAATTTTTTTTACGAGATAGTTTTTATTTTTGATACAAATTCCCATTTTTCATCTTTTTTTAGATTCATTTTAATGAAAGCTTTGTTTTTAAATTGTTTATTTGATCCCTTTTAGTAATTTTGTAATTGATGTAGAATCAAAAATCACGTTTTTTTTCGACTTGCTTACTTATTTAAAGTCCAACACGATGCTTGCTTAAATTTTCCGATTACCAAATAGAACTTGATGCGTCAGCCATTTTTTTTTTCTCAAGATCGAAATACGGCTTTTTGATTATTTTTCTAAGCCGTTTCATTTAAGACTTTACACGATGGGTACTTGGTTTAACAAATTTATACCACATGACGCTGACAGCCGCAATTCTTTTATGTATGCGTATATACATATTGTATTGCCACCACAATATTTAGAAGTGGGTCAAAATTAGGTTACAAATATGACCGCAAGCTAAAAAAAGCAAGCTAAATAAAAGCTTTTAATTAATAAGCTTTTAATTAATAAGCTTTATGGCCGTATTTAGAAGATGTATGGCCCAATTCACAAAATGTAAGTGGCCTCTGTATTCATACCTTTAATTATACGAGCCACTTTTCTATTCGCAAAATGTAAGTAGGACATTCTGTATCTTTAAGTAGCTGTCAAAATGTCTGCAAAGTTACAGCGAATAAAAAAGTATGCGGAATGTTACATTTTCGGTATTTTTATTTAAAAGAAGTAAAATCGCTTTTATGCTTTGACATGGACATTGGATGGGAAACGATTACAAAACAAAGTTTTAGCAGACAAGAGTATTATGTGGATATCGGTTGCTTTCGTCAATATGGATTGAAGCAACCAGGACGATCGGGTTGGACCTTAACATAGAAATTAAGCTCTGTTTTGAATTCTTAAAAAATGGCTTCTCTCGTATGCTTCAATTTTTATATTGATTTTTTTTCTTTAAATAATGCCAGTGTTTATAAATTCGCAAAATTTCTCAAAAATAATTTTTCAAAAATAAGGCTGTACATAACTGCGTATAAGAAACCGAAAAAGTGTGACCTCCCTTTCTCAAAATTAGCGTTAAATATTTTGTGCACAGTCTATTAAAAAGCAATTTTTCATAGTTTTATTGGGGACTTGATTTCAACACTATTCGTATTAGAGATAGATTTTTTTGCATTCAAAAAATTAAAAGGTTATAGTCTTTTACATATTCTATAAAAAAATTAATTGCCTAACTCGCATATAAAACACGTGTTTCCATGCCGCTTAAAAAAGTAAAATAACATACATTGACCTTATTTCAAAAATTTATGACTAACTATAACAAATGTTGATAAACAAAACCGAAATTTTTTTATAGTCTAAAGGTGACAAATGTAACGTCATTAATTCATTATCATCAGATGAAACGTTTCAAAGGCGTGACACTGTGACGTACTTTGCTTTTAATCACACGATTTCGCGTTATCGACATTTAAAAACTTAAAAATCTCACTCGAAGAATCTTAACTTCAAATTTTCAAATTTTCAAACGCAATACAATTGTTTTTTTATTATTGACGAAAACTTGAAAGACATTGTTTGAAAATCAATTGACTTGAAAATTATCTTGCACTTTTCAAAGTGCTCTTAAAATCTGATTGAAATTCAAAAGCAAATATCGTTAACGGTGGGTAATTTGTTATTGAAAATGCAATTGCTAGGGGAAGCAGTTATTGAAGTAAAATTTAACTATTATAACATGATTTTTTTTTTCAAGTAATTGATAAGTGGATAAGTAAACATTTTCTACATAATTTAATGCAAATTGCTCGTTATGAAATGAAAATTAGTTTTTCGTAAACGATAGGCAATAGAAATACATTTTTTCTAATTTGATAAAAATTAGCCAAAATGAACACCAAATAAAAAATTTCTGTTGTGTAAAAACAGCTAAAAAATGTAACCAACGCAACAGGGTTGATATAATTAGTACACAAAACGATTTTTAAGCTGGGAAAATAAGAAAATTATAATAACTGGTAATTAATTTTCTGGAATTATTTTATGCCATCTACTGAAAACCCCGGAGACACAAGGGTTATGTTTTCGGGAGAAAAAGGATTTTCAAATAGGTACCAACTCGGTTTTTCCCCAACTGTGGCAATGTGGTGAATTTTTTTCCGCTTGACCTTCATAGGGTTAGAGAAAATTTGATTACGAAGCTCTTTTCTTCTAGGAGAATTCATGGATAATAGATCTATTCCAATGTTGTAGCTCTGCTAAGATAATGGAAGAGCAACGTTTTTCTGTATTACACAATAGTCTTAATGATTCCATAATACGCAATCAAAGGAAACGGAAATGTGTGTAGCTCGGAGTGTTAAGATACATAATTTATTGAGATAATTCTATACGGTACGAAACTAATTATCGAAACAGATGTTTGCTCATTTAAAATTTCATTTGTATATTTTCTGGAGTTTGTCTTCGGCCAAAATGTATTAGTTGTAGATTCGATAGTAATTTGTCGAAATTCATTAATCCAAATTTGATTACTTATCATCATTTAATCGAAAACATAATAAAAGATTTCAATCTTTTAGTTGTAAGGAAAAGTTATCACGTTGTGAATTCATTTATTACCGACCATGATTGATTCGCTGAATGTCGAGGTAAATGCGAGTCCATCAGTAATTCATGCATAATAAATGGCGATTATAACTAAAAGTATATCATTTTGTTGCTCTTGAAAGCTTTGCTGATATTATTGATATTAAAGATGAACAATGGCTATGTGAACGAGCGTAAAGAAAACACTTAAAAGATAATTTTCTATTGTTTTATTAGACACTTTTATTTATTATGATATTATGGAATAAATCAGTACTTTAGCATCATTTATTAGTATGTGATAATTTGATAATATTTGTTGCTTAGCGGATACATTGTACCTAAATTTTCAGAATTCGAAAGTAAAAAGAATTTTTTTCTACAAGAATCAGAAACAATTTAAAATATTTTATGTGAACAGGAGATGACTTTTTTATACAAAATCTATGTTTCTGCACAATTTATACTATAACCCAACGAATAAAATTTTAGTTTCTATAAAAATATTAAAAATTCATATTGTTATAATCAGAAATATCTCGATAACGGTAAAATATAGTGGATAACGGTGAAAGACCAAATTATAGAACATGCCATTCCCAATAATTCATCTTATAAGTAAAAAAATGTTTTTTTTAAATAACGGTATATTTCGATAAGACAAAAATGTAGGAAATTTTGTAAGAAATTTTGTTGTCTCCAACTCTTATGATATATAAAACTAGAATGGTTGAAAAATGATACCCAAAGTTGAAATTTTTCATATTTTCGGTTAAATATTTAAATTTTTGTTTACAAAATAGCATTTTAGAAAAAAAATTCAACTTTAGAGATTTAATTTTTCAATTAAGTTGGTTTAAAAATGCTCTAAATATGCAAAACATATTTTTGGTCCAGCTGGGGGTTGCTATAAATCATATATATAGTGTGCATATATTCCTGCGGCGCATTGTTCTTTGTTGGTATTTTCATAATTTCAGTTGTATTAATTTATAAAACATAAGACGTCCTAAAAATCGAGCTGTTTTTCGGAAGGGAATATAAAGCTCCAGATTTAAATCATTACTCTTTTGCTTTGCCTGCGGCGCAAAAAGCTTTGCCTGCGGCGCATATTTGACACAGCATATTTTTTGTGGGGTAGAAAGACCGAAAATTATCGTGACGCATTTTTTGCACAGCCCCTACCCAAGAAACAATTTGTAACCGTGGTTACAATGTAACTTCTCGAGCTTGGCAAAATTGGGTACATATTGGTTACTATGTAACTAGTTACCAAGTAACGTATGTGAAACTGCTATTTTGAAACTTATTTGCAACGTACTGAAAGGCCATAGAGGGATAAGGGAACAAAAAGTGCCCCCAGAGATAGAAGCTTGAAATTTTTTTCGTAAGTTGCCACTATTACAACAAATAATTTCCCAAAATTTCAGTCCAAAAAAACGAGTAGTTTTGGAGAAAAAAAATAAAACATGATTTTTTTGAAAAAATTCTAGCTCCGTAACGGGTTAACCGATTTTGATGAAATTTGTCGCAATTTTTTCGTTGAAAGTCATAGTTTTAAAAAAAAATTATAGCAAAAAAATTAAGTGTGAGGAACCGTTAGGAAAAAATATTTTTTGTTTTTAAAAAATTATAACGGTAACTTAACGGTTTTGCACCACTTTTATTTTTTTCTCAAAAACTCCTTAATCCCTTACCTACAAAACAAAAAAAAAATCAGGGCAATCGGAGAGGTACTTCATATTCAAAAAAAATAAAATGTGAAGGTAGTCACATTATCATATATGAAAGATGAATCAATTTGTGAACTAAATAATCCAGGAAAATTAGGATTTAACCTCTTAAACAATCCTAGTTAACTGGATTTTTGCACAGACCTTTATTTTGACATAACAAACAACGTCCCCAAAGTCCATTCCAAAATTGCACCGGCGTCGTGCGTTATTCAAGGTCAAAGGTCCCGAAAATCAGTTTTTTACGTTTATCTCACTTTGTACGAGTTATACGTCTTTTTGAGGCTCAGATGAATTAATCACAATAAAATTCTCTACAAAAAAGGTTAAATATAATTTTCTTGTAGGACAAACAGTTTTCGAGATACAACTCGTCAAACTATGCGTCGCACAGAGAAATTGCTATTATTCAAGGTCAAAAGTCAAAAAAATCGTAAATATCTCGCTTTGTATAGCATGTACGCATTTTTTGTATTCAGATGAATTACTCCTCCGAAAATTCGCTACAAAAAAGGTTAAATAAATTTTTTTTGTAAGGCCAATAGTTTTCGAGATAGAAGTGAACTGTACATTCTTTTCCCCACCGCCATTAAGGTAGAATACAAGGCGCGTTTTTTTAGATGACTTCCTCATTAGGCCTAATCCATATTTTTCCACCTTCATTCATTTATTCTCAAAAATGTCCATCCCATTTAACAACAATGTCTTGTAGCCAGTTAGTACATTACTGCCACCAGCATCGAAAGAACTCCTGAATTCCGTTTTTTGCAACTGCACAAAAGGTTGTGGTTCCAATTGTGGATGCAGAAAAATTGGATTACCGTGCTCCATCGTTTGTAGCTTTTGTCGGGGTCAATCATGTTTAAATCCTGCTTCTTGTGATATCACTGAATCCTTTGACAATTTAAACGATGTCGATGATGAACTCGATCTTATTGGTACCTTAACATTAAATGTAAGTGAAAAACATAACAAAAGCTATAATTGCCAATCTGGCAATCATTGGAGACCCGTATGGTGATATTTGTATCAAAATTCGAACAGTTATACCAAAATTCCACTTTGAAGTCAAACTTTCCAATAAGATTTTTTAAAATTTATTCCAATCGGATTTTGATGTATGGGAGTTTTATGTAGAATCATATCCTAAATAACTTTTGTTCTTGGACTTTTTTGATAAGATGCACCGTTTTTGAGATATTCACAAAAAACGATTTCGTTCGTATGGGGGGTACCCCCCCTAATGGTCCATTTTTGCCCATTAACGAACTTGGCCTTGCATTTTACGAAAAACGGATCTGTGCAAACTTTCAAGTTTCTAGCTCAATCCGTGCGCCCGCAATCCGCGCCACAGACAGACAGACAGACAGACAGACAGACAGACGGACAGACGGACGGACATGCTAAATTCAACTTTTTTCATCATTCTAAACACACTGGTGTAATTCATTTTTGTGTGTGATGACGGGATCCTGGCGTTACAAACGGTAAGGCAAAGTTAATATACCCTTTGGTTTCACCATACGGGTATAATGATACCTATATCGAAGATGAAGAGCAACAAGAACAAGAAGAAGAAGAAGCAGAAGGAGAATAAATGAATGAAGGTGGAAAAATATGGATTAGGCCTAATGAGGAAGTCATCTAAAAAAACGCGCCTTGCATTCTACCTTAATGGCGGTGGAGAAAAGAATGTACAGTTCACTTCTATCTCGAAAACTATTGGCCCTACAAAAAAAAATTATTTAACCTTTTTTGTAGCGAATTTTCGGAGGAGTAATTCATCTGAATACAAAAAATGCGTACATGCTATACAAAGCGAGATATTTACGATTTTTTTGACTTTTGACCTTGAATAATAGCAATTTCTCTGTGCGACGCATAGTTTGACGAGTTGTATCTCGAAAACTGTTTGTCCTACAAGAAAATTATATTTAACCTTTTTTGTAGAGAATTTTATTGTGATTAATTCATCTGAACCTCAAAAAGACGTATAACTCGTATAAAGTGAGATAAACGTAAAAAACTGATTTTCGGGACCTTTGACCTTGAATAACGCACGACGCCGGTGCAATTTTGGAATGGACTTTGGGGACGTTGTTTGTTATGTCAAAATAAAGGTCTGTGCAAAAATCCAGTTAACTAGGATTGTTTAAGAGGTTAAATCCTAATTTTCCTGGATTATTTAGTTCACAAATTGATTCATCTTTCATATATGATAATGTGACTACCTTCACATTTTATTTTTTTTGAATATGAAGTACCTCTCCGATTGCCCTGATTTTTTTTTTGTTTTGTAGGTAAGGGATTAAGGAGTTTTTGAGAAAAAAATAAAAGTGGTGCAAAACCGTTAAGTTACCGTTATAATTTTTTAAAAACAAAAAATATTTTTTCCTAACGGTTCCTCACACTTAATTTTTTTGCTATAATTTTTTTTTAAAACTATGACTTTCAACGAAAAAATTGCGACAAATTTCATCAAAATCGGTTAACCCGTTACGGAGCTAGAATTTTTTCAAAAAAATCATGTTTTATTTTTTTTCTCCAAAACTACTCGTTTTTTTGGACTGAAATTTTGGGAAATTATTTGTTGTAATAGTGGCAACTTACGAAAAAAATTTCAAGCTTCTATCTCTGGGGGCACTT
The DNA here is from genome assembly GCA_964034945.1 of Chrysopilus asiliformis. NCBI lineage: Eukaryota > Metazoa > Arthropoda > Insecta > Diptera > Rhagionidae > Chrysopilus > Chrysopilus asiliformis. The sequence goes on along the minus strand of OZ035961.1, from coordinate 86,118,672 downwards.
TTTGTTCCCTTATCCCTCTATGGCCTTTATGGTTGTCTTGTAACACGGATGAAACTGTTCGGTCTGTAGTAAGGTGCACTGAAACCTACTCTCAACTTTGCTTTTACAGGTTACAAAGGAACGTTTCCGAAACACTTATTTCGTAACCAATTTGTAACGAATGGAAAAAAGAGGTTACTTAGTAACTCATTCGATACATTCAGGTTTCAGAGGAGGTTTAATGAAACCTGTTTTTCTATGCTTTTAATTGGGTCACAAAGAAACGTTTCAAAAACACTTATTTCGTAACCAAGTTGATGCCTTCAGCCGCCATATTTCCCATTGACATTTGATACAAACGATTGCGCTTCGAGAATTAAATTTCTTATTTTAGGCTAAAACCTGAAGAAAATTGCATAAAAATAGTTAGGAGACATTTTTGAAACAGCACGATTTTATTGGCATCAAAATTTCATTGCAAGAGAAAAAATAAATTTGACCGGTAAAATAAAATTAAAGAAATTTTTCGTTAAAAAAAGAATAATTTGATGGCCCACAAAATCTGTTTAAATTTCAGATCCAATATTGTCGAAATTTTTTAGTTGCAACGAAAATCACGACATGCAATCTGAGTCCATTATAAAATAATACTCCACAAAAAGTTTCCACTAATTTATCGCCATTAGATTTTTCTTGTTCACTTTCTGTTTACGTTTTTATTTGTTCATCTCTGTTCAGTCGGTAAGCTAATTAAGCATTCGAGGGAGAAAGAAAACTTCGCTCAAAGATTTGTGTGATGATGCAATGCCGTCAGATGAAGCTCGCATAAAGTTTATAAAAGTTTCGATTACGCTCGCAGGGTAGTGTATAAAAGTTTCAAATTGGTTTCATTGTAACGCATAATGAATAGTCGAAGTTACAGAGAAGTTTTTATGTAACACAATAGAAACCAAAAAGTATAATATCGGTTTACTAGTCACCTCGCTGTTACCTTAACTGTGTATAGGTGAGGTTACAAATGTAACGTGGCGGTTCCGGTGACATAGCGGTGTCGGAAAAGTTTCAGTCACGTTACAGAAACCAGTTTTGCAATTTTTGCGTTTTGTAATCATAGTTTCAAAGCGGTTACGTTACCGGATTGTAACCTCGTTGTGTTTCTTGGGTAATAAACTACACAAACAGTTTTCTGTTATATACGTTTCTTGTGTTAGGAAATTTTTGTGAAAATTATAAAAAAATCTGCGTCATGAATAACATTTTTTTCCCCAAAGTAAAAATTTCCTCTAAAGCAGGTTTTACTGTACATATGCGCAGACTTGAAAAGTTTCAAGTAAACTCGCAAGTATATATTTATCAGGAAAATGTAGGAAATATTAGGATATATCTATTTGTTCACGTAGAAAAAAAACCCTTTTTTAGTTCAAAACAAATAATTTAACAAGCCTTCTCCAATAAAATAATTTTACCACCGAAATCTTGACGTAATTTCAAATTGTAGACCGAAAATTAATTAAATTTTGACTGGCATGCCGTTAATATCAATAAATAATGATACTTGAATCTTATACAAATATGTATTCCGTGGAGGTGCTTAAAACAGAAGAAAAGCAGAATAACTTTTAAAATCCCAGCCCTTGACATCGTTTGCCATGGAGCATCTTAAACTTACAATCTAAGACACAGAAATTTTCCATAATCAAAGGGTATATGCTATGAAGTTTCCCCTTTCTTCCTAGAACATCATTTCATTATTGATCTCAATCAGTCTTCCAGAATTTACGTCTGAAAGGAAGTAACCTTTTCGCATAATACCCGGCACCAAAGCGAGACCTTCAAATTACAACTGAAAATTGAATTTCTCACCTGATTTTCAATTTACCCAAGATGAGCACTAATGATATCATTACGCCATTTCAAATTTAAACTAAATATCTCTATTTTGTATCTTATATGTAGATACGGCTTATAGATAGTATGTAGTAAATTCGAATGGAAACATCAAAGTCCCTGCGGAGGCTGTGAGATACAGAATTATTATTTTGACGAATCATTTTCTAAATTGTTGTATTCACGAAAATCCGGTTCATTTGCTATTATTTCTGCTTGGTTAGTATAGATATTCATAGCAAAATGTGATTAAACCACCTGCCCATCCAGTGTTAATAAAGTTGCTTTGTTGCTTGCTTTTCAGAAATATTGGCGAAAAATTTCCAATTCTCGAGTGCGACTCGATAGTAGGAGAACAACTTCTAACCCACTTCCTTAATGAGTGGTTTGAGAATAGAAAAATCGGTAGTCTATCAAGTGGTTTGAGTCGCTCTCAATGCCTGTAATTGAATTACAAACTTTTTAATTAATGAAAATCATTTTTGTGCCAGTTTCCCCATGGAATGCTTAATGATTGGATTCTTTGGCTAGAGTAAAGTCTTCGACTTCTATTGGTTGATATTAGAGTGAACCGGGGAAAATCAGCAAAAAAACATCAACTTTCCATGGTTCTGTCGATATCGATGTTGATCTCCTCGATCAGGATGATGACGATGCTGATGGTACTTGTTTTGGTAATTTTCGTCCTTTGCATTGATTTAGTATACGCAAAGTTCACTTGAGTTTCCATGGCGGCGATGGGGATTGTTTTACAGTTAATAGGCATTTCAAGAAAGAACAAAAAAAAGAGGATTAGAAATGATTAATAGAAAATAGGTCAGTGGGGGGTTTTTTTAAAGCATTAAAACTTTACAGAAAATTATTGCATATCAAAACAATTGGTTTTCTCACTTTGCTAAAGTAAAATGTTTGATATTTTTTGCAAAAGGAAACTGGATAATACTATGTTCACACCGACGCAAAATTACGTAATTTTGAAGATTTTCGTAATTTTGAACGAAATCACGTTCGAAATAACAAGATTTCCAGTACATTAGCCTGTTTTCAAAATCACTAAAAGTATGCAATTTCCACAAAATTACGAACGAAATCAAGCAAAAACAATGGATACAACCCTGCTTCACTTATTCAGCTCTCTTCAGCACATCAGTTTTGAGAAGTTTTGACATTTGTGCTGCATTGGAAAAACGGAAATATAAGAAAAAGAAGCCGTGTTCCGCACGCGAAGAGGATATATTAGTAAACAACCTACGCGGGGCAAAAAAAAATGGACCTGTTTTTCATGCGATTAGATATGAAATGGAAAATAATTGTTTATTTTCATTACAGATAATTGTTTTGAATTATATTATTCATCATATTACTAAAATTCATAGTAATCCTACACTAAAATTCATAGCAATCCTGTAGTTGAAATGTCAAGCAAAATTACCTTAACCGCTGTGTGAACACTTTGGTTTAAGATTTAAATCATTTCGCAAAATTACGTGATTTTGCGTCGGTGTGAACTTAGTATTAGTATAAGAAATTGGTCCTTCGTTTCATTCTTTGTGAAATGCTGTTGGATTCGTTTCCTTTAATTAAAGTTTTTTCGTTTCCTAATAACTGATGGATTTAGAAATTGATGTTATAAAAGCATTTGAAAAAAAGTTAAATGTGAGGCGAGTTTCAAAGTCGTAGGTTTAATTATTGGATTTTGCTATTGGTCTTCAGATATATTTAATATCGAAATAAATAATTTCATTTTATTTTTTTTCTGATCTTTTGGGATGTTCATAATATGTGTAGAATTTTTATTGCTAATTTTAATCCGTCTTCCATCTCCTTGCAAGTTTTTTTTCTTTTTCAATAACGAAGATATCACTCATTTACAGCAATAGTATCATGGCTCAAAAGTTTCCAGTTTTAAGTAGAGCGACTTATATTCATGAAAAGTGAGTGAAAATCGTTTGCATATGGCCGTAATCCGTTGGATAGGGCGCAAGTCAACTTGCATAAGGCGCGAATTCAGCGATTTTTTTATTCGATTCAACTATTTTTTCGTTGAATCTAATGACAATTTTCCCTCAGTGAGTAGAAACTTCTGTTTAGAATCTTTAGGATCTGTTAAATGTTTAGAAAAAAGGAATGAAAAAATATATGAATTTGTATCCAAAGTCTGACAACGCTCAATTCCAATTATTTTAAAGATTAGTGATATCCTGGGACAATTTTTTAGTTTTATATGATACTAGCCCTACGTTGCCAGCTAAAAGTTTTTTTAAAAATTTTAGAATGCCAAAAAACCATAAATAACTTAAAAAGTTTTGGGAAAAAATGTTATCCTTACGGGACCTTCTGTTTCGAATTTTGAAATTCCAACACCGGATTGATCAGCGACCCCAAAAATTCCCTAAGGCCGATTTTCCCATAAAAAACTGGAAAAAGGATATTTGCGTTATCATTTCAGGAACTTTTGTTTCGAATTTTGCAAATCTAATACCGGATTTGTGATCAGTGACCCCAAAAACCCCATAATATCAATTTCTCCGGAGAAAAATGATATTTACTTTATCCTTGCAGGACCTTCCGTTTCGAATTTTGAAAATCTAATATCGGATTCGTGATCAGCGATCCCAAGCATAATGCCAATGTTCCCGGGGAATAATGGGAAAAAGGATATTTGCGGTATCCTTACAGGACCTTCCGTTTCGAATTTTGAAAATCTACATAGCTAAAAACCTGCTCCTGGCAACACAGATCATTTTGCAAAAAACCGCGTAAAAATCGGTCTAGTAGTTTTTGAGTTTTGTAATCTCAAACGGACAAACAGACAAACAGACATACTTCCATTAGGGCGATCTTTGTTATAATATCTGTAATATTGCTTCTGGCGGTATTTTTTAGGCATTTTCTAGCTTTCCTTGCTCTGAATGGCTATTTATTGTCCCAAAAAACTTTAAAATTTTTGTGAAAAAATTTACCAATATTTTAGAATTTAAACAAGCCTCAAAATTTTTACCGTAGAGGGTGTGCCAAAAGAACGATGCACGATTTTGATCCTAAACTAACTTTTGAATCAGTAAAGTTTTCATTGTGGTTGAGGACCTTTTGGTCTCTAGTTTCATCCATATATGGCTTCAAGAGCCACCGAATTGCAGGGGGATGGTGAGGGGTTAACGAACTTACTCGTGGGCACAACTTCCATTTATGCAATGATTTCTGTGAAAAATCACTGCTGATACATCCATTTAAAATAGTTAAAAATTTAACCGCGTTGGATTTTTCGTTTTTCTTTTAGCATATTGTATGTATTCGATTTTTTTCAATATTTTGAAGCAAATGCGTTTGATAAAAGGAGGATTGTGTGAAAAGTTAAGGTTTGGCATGCAAAATACATTATTCTGGACATATTTTCCTCTTCCCGTTGAACTTTACCAAAGGTTTTGAATTTGAGCTAAATCGGTCCAAAAGCTTTCAGGTCCAAAAGCTTTCAGGTCCAAAAGCTTTCAGGTCCAAAAGTTTTCAGGTCCAAAAGCTTTCAGGTTTTGAAAGCGTGTAAGCTCAGGTCTTCGATTATTTTTTTTTGAGTAAAAAAAGATATGTTTTTGAATAGAGTTTGGGACTCCCTCCCAGTGCTTGTTTTTCACATTTCCCCTGCGTAGCTAAGAGGGATAGTCCGGATTCACACGATAAGTTTTTTGATTCACGTCTCGGCCAAACGATGGCAAGAAGGGCGAGATGTAGGAAGGGCGAAAAGTTGGTCAATCACCAACTTTTGATTCACCAAAAGTTATTGCAAGTCCGTTTTCTCTATTCCCTTTTGCTCTCATTCGTTTCATAAACGACAAAAACTTTCATAAACGTCAAAAAGACGCACGTCAAAACATTCATCGTGTAAATGGCCGTGAATGATTCGTGGATGTTTAAAAGAGAATAGCCGTGATTGATGAATCAAAAAACTTGTCGTGTGAATTGGGACATAGTAAGATGGAAGAGCAGGGGCAGATAGAAACTTTTTGATCAGTACGAAATCCATTTCAGAAAAAAATGATAGGATGTCCGTGCATATGTCTGTTGGTCTATCAGTCTGTCTGTCCCTTTTAAGTAACTTAAATAACTTGAGAGTGCGTTGAGCTAGCGACTTGAAATTTTTGAGTTTTACGAAAATCGTAGTTTTCCATAAATTTTTGGAAAAAGTATTGTTAGTTATAACGAGTACATCCCAGACATTTTTTTTTTTGAAAAATACAATTTTTCGCCAATTTTGCGCTTTTGAGGAAAAATGCATATAACAAAAGTTTTTACGTATCTCTAACGCTTTTTGAAATAATTGAAAAAAAATATTATTTCTCACATATTTGTTCCAAACTTGAAATATTACTGAGGAAAGTCATGTGCTGTTCATATAAGATATTTCAGAGTTTTGTTCTAGAGTTTTTAGGACCATATTATACTCCACATTTAAATTATTAATATTGTGTAATCTTAATACATGTTTATAATTGGTTCATTGTGACAATGATAACTTTTAGCATTAATCAAAAATTTATAAGGGTCTTTAATCTACACCCTCGATTGCTTCACGACTTACTGCTACATTTCTATGTCAGTCTGAAATGATAAAACTTTGAATTCCGATAACGGAACTCAAAAAAGATTATGTGTACTCGTGGGTATCAATAATGCTCTAAGTCTTATTATTATCTCCCATTTAACAATATATTTATATATATATAGAATTATGTTTCGCATAAATATTTCCATATAGACACAATTTAAGCAAAGTTTAGATAAAGATCTACTAAACCACGCTGCTGGTACATCCATTTAGAATAGTTTACAAAGTTGAGATTGTTTATGTTCAGATTCGAATTGGTGGCACAGTTGTCCGACAATTCTTTTTGTCGCTCTGATTAAAATTGTTCTGAATCATTCGAAAGTATTCGTAATCAGTATGCTGGATTTTCATGAGATTAGAAACGGGTTTCGACACAAGTTGGGGTTGGCCCCAGGGAATTGTTGTCGTATATGTTCAGCTTTTGAGCTCAAATTTCGCCCAGTAGTGCTTTGATAGCGCCCCAATAGCTGTTCGCCATCGTAAAGCGCGTTTTGAAACAGTCTAGCCGTTGTGATTCGAGTTAAATGAGCCTCAATTGATTATCAAACGAAGCACCTACATTTACTTACCTATATTAAATAACCACTATTGGTTAATTTTTACTTTCTTATTATTTAATTAAGTGAATTAGATCCATAGTTCGTTGTGATTTGAAGGTAATTCTTGGTTAATTCCGGGAGTGAAATAATAATTCGCATTGTTGGAGTATTAATCATTGAAAGGGAATTTCATAATTGTGTCTGGTGTTGTGAGTTGTGTGGAATACTACAAATTGATAAGAATTTGTTGATAAACGTCATTATAATAACTATCAGTTTTTTCATTGTAAACTGAGTTAGCTATTATTTACTGATGATAATCTTGATTAGTTCTTAGTGAATCAAATTCGTTGTATTGAATTGAGATTAACGATTTTATAATCTGTAATTTTTTTATCTTTTCTAATGTAAAAGACATCTAGTAAGTTATATTTTTACTTTCTTCTACGGAGTATAATAAAGTATTGTATTCATGAAAAATTTCGACCTCTTAATTTTGCCTAAAAAACATTTCCCGATCACTCCTGAGTCGATTGGAGTCATATTTAAAAAATGTCTTTCTGTCTGTCAGTCTGTCTGTCAGTCTGTCAGTCTGTCAGTCTGTCAGTCTGTCAGTCTGTCAGTCTGTCAGTCTGTCAGTCTGTCAGTCTGTCAGTCTGTCAGTCTGTCAGTCTGTCAGTCTGTCAGTCTGTCAGTCTGTCAGTCTGTCAGTCTGTCAGTCTGTCAGTCTGTCAGTCTGTCAGTCTGTCAGTCTGTCAGTCTGTCAGTCTGTCAGTCTGTCAGTCTGTCAGTCTGTCAGTCTGTCAGTCTGTCAGTCTGTCAGTCTGTCAGTCTGTCAGTCTGTCAGTCTGTCAGTCTGTCAGTCTGTCAGTCTGTCAGTCTGTCAGTCTGTCAGTCTGTCAGTCTGTCAGTCTGTCAGTCTGTCAGTCTGTCAGTCTGTCAGTCTGTCAGTCTGTCAGTCTGTCAGTCTGTCAGTCTGTCAGTCTGTCAGTCTGTCAGTCTGTCAGTCTGTCAGTCTGTCAGTCTGTCAGTCTGTCAGTCTGTCAGTCTGTCAGTCTGTCAGTCTGTCAGTCTGTCAGTCTGTCAGTCTGTCAGTCTGTCAGTCTGTCAGTCTGTCAGTCTGTCAGTCTGTCAGTCTGTCAGTCTGTCAGTCTGTCAGTCTGTCAGTCTGTCAGTCTGTCAGTCTGTCAGTCTGTCAGTCTGTCAGTCTGTCAGTCTGTCAGTCTGTCAGTCTGTCAGTCTGTCAGTCTGTCAGTCTGTCAGTCTGTCAGTCTGTCAGTCTGTCAGTCTGTCAGTCTGTCAGTCTGTCAGTCTGTCAGTCTGTCAGTCTGTCAGTCTGTCAGTCTGTCAGTCTGTCAGTCTGTCAGTCTGTCAGTCTGTCAGTCTGTCAGTCTGTCAGTCTGTCAGTCTGTCAGTCTGTCAGTCTGTCAGTCTGTCAGTCTGTCAGTCTGTCAGTCTGTCAGTCTGTCAGTCTGTCAGTCTGTCAGTCTGTCAGTCTGTCAGTCTGTCAGTCTGTCAGTCTGTCAGTCTGTCAGTCTGTCAGTCTGTCAGTCTGTCAGTCTGTCAGTCTGTCAGTCTGTCAGTCTGTCAGTCTGTCAGTCTGTCAGTCTGTCAGTCTGTCAGTCTGTCAGTCTGTCAGTCTGTCAGTCTGTCAGTCTGTCAGTCTGTCAGTCTGTCAGTCTGTCAGTCTGTCAGTCTGTCAGTCTGTCAGTCTGTCAGTCTGTCAGTCTGTCAGTCTGTCAGTCTGTCAGTCTGTCAGTCTGTCAGTCTGTCAGTCTGTCAGTCTGTCTGTCTGTCTGTCAGTCTGTCAGTCTGTCAGTCTGTCAGTCTGTCAGTCTGTCAGTCTGTCAGTCTGTCAGTCTGTCAGTCTGTCAGTCTGTCAGTCTGTCAGTCTGTCTGTCAGTCTGTCAGTCTGTCAGTCTGTCAGTCTGTCAGTCTGTCAGTCTGTCAGTCTGTCAGTCTGTCAGTCTGTCAGTCTGTCAGTCTGTCAGTCTGTCAGTCTGTCAGTCTGTCAGTCTGTCAGTCTGTCAGTCTGTCAGTCTGTCAGTCTGTCAGTCTGTCAGTCTGTCAGTCTGTCAGTCTGTCAGTCTGTCAGTCTGTCAGTCTGTCAGTCTGTCAGTCTGTCAGTCTGTCAGTCTGTCAGTCTGTCAGTCTGTCAGTCTGTCAGTCTGTCAGTCTGTCAGTCTGTCAGTCTGTCAGTCTGTCAGTCTGTCAGTCTGTCAGTCTGTCAGTCTGTCAGTCTGTCAGTCTGTCAGTCTGTCAGTCTGTCAGTCTGTCAGTCTGTCAGTCTGTCAGTCTGTCAGTCTGTCAGTCTGTCAGTCTGTCAGTCTGTCAGTCTGTCAGTCTGTCAGTCTGTCAGTCTGTCAGTCTGTCAGTCTGTCAGTCTGTCAGTCTGTCAGTCTGTCAGTCTGTCAGTCTGTCAGTCTGTCAGTCTGTCAGTCTGTCAGTCTGTCAGTCTGTCAGTCTGTCAGTCTGTCAGTCTGTCAGTCTGTCAGTCTGTCAGTCTGTCAGTCTGTCAGTCTGTCAGTCTGTCAGTCTGTCAGTCTGTCAGTCTGTCAGTCTGTCAGTCTGTCAGTCTGTCAGTCTGTCAGTCTGTCAGTCTGTCAGTCTGTCAGTCTGTCAGTCTGTCAGTCTGTCAGTCTGTCAGTCTGTCAGTCTGTCAGTCTGTCAGTCTGTCAGTCTGTCAGTCTGTCAGTCTGTCAGTCTGTCAGTCTGTCAGTCTGTCAGTCTGTCAGTCTGTCAGTCTGTCAGTCTGTCAGTCTGTCAGTCTGTCAGTCTGTCAGTCTGTCAGTCTGTCAGTCTGTCAGTCTGTCAGTCTGTCAGTCTGTCAGTCTGTCAGTCTGTCAGTCTGTCAGTCTGTCAGTCTGTCAGTCTGTCAGTCTGTCAGTCTGTCAGTCTGTCAGTCTGTCAGTCTGTCAGTCTGTCAGTCTGTCAGTCTGTCAGTCTGTCAGTCTGTCAGTCTGTCAGTCTGTCAGTCTGTCAGTCTGTCAGTCTGTCAGTCTGTCAGTCTGTCAGTCTGTCAGTCTGTCAGTCTGTCAGTCTGTCAGTCTGTCAGTCTGTCAGTCTGTCAGTCTGTCAGTCTGTCAGTCTGTCAGTCTGTCAGTCTGTCAGTCTGTCAGTCTGTCAGTCTGTCAGTCTGTCAGTCTGTCAGTCTGTCAGTCTGTCAGTCTGTCAGTCTGTCAGTCTGTCAGTCTGTCAGTCTGTCAGTCTGTCAGTCTGTCAGTCTGTCAGTCTGTCAGTCTGTCAGTCTGTCAGTCTGTCAGTCTGTCAGTCTGTCAGTCTGTCTGTCTGTCTGTCAGTCTGTCAGTCTGTCAGTCTGTCAGTCTGTCAGTCTGTCAGTCTGTCAGTCTGTCAGTCTGTCTGTCAGTCTGTCAGTCTGTCAGTCTGTCAGTCTGTCAGTCTGTCAGTCTGTCAGTCTGTCAGTCTGTCAGTCTGTCAGTCTGTCAGTCTGTCAGTCTGTCAGTCTGTCAGTCTGTCAGTCTGTCAGTCTGTCAGTCTGTCAGTCTGTCAGTCTGTCAGTCTGTCAGTCTGTCAGTCTGTCAGTCTGTCAGTCTGTCAGTCTGTCAGTCTGTCAGTCTGTCAGTCTGTCAGTCTGTCAGTCTGTCAGTCTGTCAGTCTGTCAGTCTGTCAGTCTGTCAGTCTGTCAGTCTGTCAGTCTGTCAGTCTGTCAGTCTGTCAGTCTGTCAGTCTGTCAGTCTGTCAGTCTGTCAGTCTGTCAGTCTGTCAGTCTGTCAGTCTGTCAGTCTGTCAGTCTGTCAGTCTGTCAGTCTGTCAGTCTGTCAGTCTGTCAGTCTGTCAGTCTGTCAGTCTGTCAGTCTGTCAGTCTGTCAGTCTGTCAGTCTGTCAGTCTGTCAGTCTGTCAGTCTGTCAGTCTGTCAGTCTGTCAGTCTGTCAGTCTGTCAGTCTGTCAGTCTGTCAGTCTGTCAGTCTGTCAGTCTGTCAGTCTGTCAGTCTGTCAGTCTGTCAGTCTGTCAGTCTGTCAGTCTGTCAGTCTGTCAGTCTGTCAGTCTGTCAGTCTGTCAGTCTGTCAGTCTGTCAGTCTGTCAGTCTGTCAGTCTGTCAGTCTGTCAGTCTGTCAGTCTGTCAGTCTGTCAGTCTGTCAGTCTGTCAGTCTGTCAGTCTGTCAGTCTGTCAGTCTGTCAGTCTGTCAGTCTGTCAGTCTGTCAGTCTGTCAGTCTGTCAGTCTGTCAGTCTGTCAGTCTGTCAGTCTGTCAGTCTGTCAGTCTGTCAGTCTGTCAGTCTGTCAGTCTGTCAGTCTGTCAGTCTGTCAGTCTGTCAGTCTGTCAGTCTGTCAGTCTGTCAGTCTGTCAGTCTGTCAGTCTGTCAGTCTGTCAGTCTGTCAGTCTGTCAGTCTGTCAGTCTGTCAGTCTGTCAGTCTGTCAGTCTGTCAGTCTGTCAGTCTGTCAGTCTGTCAGTCTGTCAGTCTGTCAGTCTGTCAGTCTGTCAGTCTGTCAGTCTGTCAGTCTGTCAGTCTGTCAGTCTGTCAGTCTGTCAGTCTGTCAGTCTGTCAGTCTGTCAGTCTGTCAGTCTGTCAGTCTGTCAGTCTGTCAGTCTGTCAGTCTGTCAGTCTGTCAGTCTGTCAGTCTGTCAGTCTGTCAGTCTGTCAGTCTGTCAGTCTGTCAGTCTGTCAGTCTGTCAGTCTGTCAGTCTGTCAGTCTGTCAGTCTGTCAGTCTGTCAGTCTGTCAGTCTGTCAGTCTGTCAGTCTGTCAGTCTGTCAGTCTGTCAGTCTGTCAGTCTGTCAGTCTGTCAGTCTGTCAGTCTGTCAGTCTGTCAGTCTGTCAGTCTGTCAGTCTGTCAGTCTGTCAGTCTGTCAGTCTGTCAGTCTGTCAGTCTGTCAGTCTGTCAGTCTGTCAGTCTGTCAGTCTGTCAGTCTGTCAGTCTGTCAGTCTGTCAGTCTGTCAGTCTGTCAGTCTGTCAGTCTGTCAGTCTGTCAGTCTGTCAGTCTGTCAGTCTGTCAGTCTGTCAGTCTGTCAGTCTGTCAGTCTGTCAGTCTGTCAGTCTGTCAGTCTGTCAGTCTGTCAGTCTGTCAGTCTGTCAGTCTGTCAGTCTGTCTGTCAGTCTGTGTACAAGATTTCTCAAAAACTAATAGAGCTAGCGCCATGAAATTTTATAGGCATGTTGGGTCCTGAAATGGGACGATCCTATCAACTTTTGGTGGAAATCCGTTAACCGGAAGTATCCAAAATGGCGGTTTTTCAAAAATCGCAATTTCGTTTTTCTCGATTTACTCCCAAACTACGCGTTTTTTAGTGGCCTTAAGTAGGACAAAACTTGGAGAAAATAAAATTTCCCACACTTTTGTCTTTAGCTATAACTCGATATCTCCACCCGTTATCGAGATAAACCGTTATTTCCAAAAAAACAGTTTTTTGCGATTATCTCGAAAACTAACGGGTTTTTGCTGACTGAATGTATGAGATGAATTAATGAGAATGGAATTCTGCACAATTTTGTTTCTTACCGTTATCCGTTATCTTTTACCGTTATTGAGATATTTTCATTAATATGTAAAAAATCATATTTTTGCGAATAATTTGCAAACTAACGGTTTTTCGACAAATCAGTTAAAAGAATAATTAAAGATGTTAACATTTTCTACATTTTTACCATTTCCCGTAAATTGATATCTTTTACCGTTCTCAAGTTATCTCAAATTTTGTACGTTTTTGATATTTTTGAATAAACCAAGAATTTGTTGGGAGGTCGTCTTAGGTTGACAACGCGACAGGGCTCTAGCGTAAATTGCGCAGGGTCGTAGATGTTGTAGAAGAAAGTTTTGTGTTGACCACAACTGATATTTGTTACTGAAATTTTTCGGGTTATATTTTATGGTTTTGTATCTTTTGTGGAAAATCTAAATAGAACCGGATCGTACTCGAAAATTCCGCGCTTCAAAGGAAATAAAATTTTCTACTTTTTTCTTTTAACAGTTTTTACATATCTCTAACGGGTTTCTAGATATTTGAAAAAAAAAATATTTTTTTCCGAACCTAAATAATGCAGGGAAAAGTTTTGTGTTGATCACAACTGATATTTTTTATTATTTATAATTAGTTCTATTGTTAGTTCTATTGTTAGTTCTATTATTAATTAGGTTTATTAGCTCTAATTCAGTGTTAGCTGAGTTCAATTAAAATAAACCTTTCATCCGTGAAAATAAAAATCCTTTGTTAAAAAATATTTTATGTTTACTTTATGTGCTTTGGCTAAGTCTTCTTACTCGTAATGTGTAATAATTTAGTCTGTTTTAAAAAGCGTATATGAATACCATGAAATAGGTTTTCAAATGCCCTATAGGAAAATTTTCTATTTCAAGAATAAAAAGAAGTGTTTAAATATGCCTTCTGTATTCAAACAGTAAACTGTACTATTTGAATGACGTGGTAATTCTAGAGGATTTCAAATAAAAGATATCCACTCAATCAAGTGTTTGCAGAGATTTTTTCAAACCTTTATGTGATTTTTGAAAAAAAAAAAAGTTTAATGGAGTTTCATAGGGAAATGAATTTATTGAGGTAAATTTTCTTTTCTGCCAGATAATCTAAATGGTTTACACATATCGCTTTACACATGAAAGGAGATAAAATTATATTGCTTGTGAGCTTTAAATCGCTAAAAGTCTTTACAAAAAGAGTTTGTTGAGGGACATTTTATTTCTGCAAACAAAAATCGTATTGAAAATCTTTTGATTATGTAAGTATTTTGTTTTTAATATTCAGTAAAATCGTCCTTGAATTAATTTCGAAAGAAATCGTCGTTTTTGAAAATTTGATTTGTGTTTCCATTGAAATTCATATTGACGGATACTTTTATCCATCTGGTGTTAAATAATTCTAAAAAGTTATAAGAATTATATAGTTTTTAGCGTCCGTAAAAAATTCTAAATCTGTGCTATACTCTCCCACAGTCCAAATAATTGAGGTAGAAAAGAAATTCTTTTCACAACCTGCTGGCACAAAAAAATTTTGTTTGAGAAAAATATGCTTTTCTAACATGTTGTAGCTCCAGGTAAACTTGAATAACCATAACAATGTTAGAAATGATTTATTCGAAGTAATAAATTTCGAACAATAAGATTGGGCCGTAATTATACGTCCAATAAACCTCATCGTAGATGACATAGTGGAGCGTCGACGCAAAAAAAATGTGTAATAAAAATTTATGGTATAAGATACAAATGCGGGGTTAGGATATTCTCTGGTAACCTTGAAATGGGATCCGCTATCAGGATAACAAGTGGTAATTACCATCATTTCAGCCTGAGGAGCAATCCGAACATCACGTTGGCGTTCTATTGGTCATTGGGAGATTGGACATTTGAGAATAGAGAAGTCAATCTAAATAAATTGTATGGCATGTTCATCAAGTAAACTTAAATCTAATCTGTGGTCGGAACGAGAAACTTGCTACAAAGATATTCTCCAAGGAATAAAACCACACACAAGAACGTAAATCGATTCACTTGCCTTAAACGATCGGCAACCGTTTTGATTACATTCTCAAGCTGCTGATGAAGGATATGCCATTCGTCTGAGAAGGCCCTTTATATTTTTTCTCTGTCGGTTTTGACCTTTTGGCAATGAAGAAATTGAAGGTAATTTCTTTTTTATTAAAGAGAACGGAACAGTAGAAGCAGGAAATAACTTGAGAAATAGAGTTGTGCGAGAGTAGGAGATTTGGATTTCAAATTTCTTCAAGAAAAATCCCTGAAACTCATTTTTGATGCGCCTGAAAGTAGGTAGGGGAAAATACCCAGATCTGAGCCCCCTTAAGCCTTTTTTTCACTTCATACCATCTTTTCTTTGTCTTCCGTATACTTTCTGAGAAACTTATACTTACTGGTCGAAAGTATGGAATGTTTAAATTAAATTAACATATACATATTCCTCAACAATTTGGATAAAAAAAAGAAATTATGTGTAAATTAGGAAATTATCCCAAAATCCAGTTCTGAGCCCACCGTATTAAATTAAGTAGAAATAAGAATTGAATTCGAAGAATAATTGGTTTAATCACGTTGTGAAATGTGGTTTAATCGGCACAATCGCGCACAATTCTTGTTTTAACCGGAAAATAACAGGGGTGCTCAGAACTGGTGCCGGGGCTCAGATCTGGATACTTTACCCTAATAGAGATTGAATACGAAAAATTTGAAAATTGTCTGTGAGGAGCTGTCCATAAAATACGTGTCACTAACTTTAGAGTTCTAGAACCCCAGCTCCCTCTCCATTACATTTTTCCAAGATTTTTTGGATCGGATTTAATACTGCCATAACACAACAGAAGACTACAAGGAAGGAAAAACTTTCCTTATAGAAATCATCACGAACTAATCAACTTTGGCATCTTAACTGATTGCGCGGTTGCCGGCTAGGAAGTCCTCTAAAAATATCAGTTATGATCAACACAAAACTTTCCTCTGCAAAATTTAATTTCGGAAAAAATATGTAAATAATATGTAAAAAATAATATTTTATCTCGAGAATATCTTGAGAACTGTTGAAGATACGTAAAAATTTTTAAAGGAAAAGTTGTAGAAAATTTTATATCCTTTAAATTTTGTTATATTTATTTTTTCCCAAAAGCGCATAGTTTTCGAGAAATTTAAAAAAAAAAACGAAATGTTTTTAAAAAATGGTATGGGACGTACTCGTTATAGTTATTGTTGCTTTTCCAAAAGTTTATAGAAAACTACGATTTTTGTGAAATTTATTTACAAAAAATTTCAAGTCGCTAGGTCAGTGCGTTCCCGAGTTTTTTTAGATACATAATTTTGCGTACTGATCAGAAAGTTTATATCTCTACTGATCAGAAAGTTTGTATCCGCCCCCGTTCGCGAGTCAGTCGGATGCATACAAAATGCATACAGGTAGCAATTATTGCGTCACAGGGGAAAAATTCTAAATGCCTAAGTCAAATATACCCTTAAATATAGGTTGTCATCCAGCCCTTTTTTCCCCGGAAGCTGCCCCCTATTTAAGGGTAACCGAAGTATTTTTGTTATTTTTAAATCCGCAAAATGCATCCCTAAAAAAACAGTGCCTTTGACACATTAAAAAAATCTCTCGGACACCTCAAATACAGGACAATGTCTTGGGAAAAGAGGCTGTGAAGGCAATCCTTCATGTATCTCCATGTTTTGTCCTTTGTGGGGTCCGAATTTAACACAGCGAACTTCCAAACGTCCCAAAATCTCGCCCAAAGCGCCGCCTCAGAAAAATGGCGATTTTGTACCAGATCTCAGCCTAGCCGATTAGCTTGCTAAAGTAAATTTACAAATTATGAAAGAAAATTTTGATGATGTTGCAATCACTAGTATGAATTTGTTGTACTGGTCAAAAATTTACTAGTGGCAATTTTGCCCCGCCCATCCTCTCCCTCCTTTCCCTAATAGGCACGGTGCTGACTAGTTCTATGCAACTTCGTCTGTACTAACCTACCTTCTACAAACTTCACCATTTGAAGCTTAAAGTTAATTTCCCGAATAAAAGTGTTAGAAATGCCAGATTCTGAAATCGACAAACGGACAATAAAACAGCCAAGCGGAACGCCTAACGCATTAAGCATAAAATGTGGTCGCGTCGAAATAAGACAAAAGGACCTTCCACGTACACCTTGACTTTTACGGCTATTTTTGTCCGTTTCAAAAATGTGGAAAATGCTTGAGAGGAAAATGAATTTAATGTAATTTGCATTTGAAGTGGTTTTAAAGCTTTCCCAAGTATATTACTTGGAATCTTAAGTGGTCGTGAAAAGTTAAGATTTTCTACCCTCAATCCTAAATTACGTTACCATCAGCATATCTATACTAAACAGTGTTTATAGAAGAGGCAATAATTCTGCTTTACAGATGGAATTTCTACTTGTTTGTGTGTGTGAGAGAAATTTCCTTCTTTGCCGGCAGCTAAGCAACCATCTAATATCCCAAACTTGATGAGTTCGTGATGCTTTCTCTAAGGAAAGTTTTTCCTTTCTCGTATTTGTTTCGCTGTTGAGTTTTTTTTCGTAGCTAGAATCGTAACTTTCTTCTTAACAGGACAAGAAAACCATTCGGTTACAAGATATATGGAATGACGATTCTTTTTTCCACTTTTACAAGCTATCATAACACGAAATTTCACCCCAAACAGGAATTTCTGGTAAAATGTGAATCAACAATTCAATCCATATGGTGGGATGAATATTCTCTACACTCCATAAAATTGAGTGACAACTTTTGGGAATCAAAAAGACGGATAATGTCCTGACATTCAGATTCCCCATTCCCTAGCATATCCCCGTATCTGTATGTGTATATATGAATGGATAATGATTTTGGGTTCCAGTTCACAGGAACTTTTTAGATTTAGTATTCTTTAACAACGAGTATGTGATCTTGGGCTCTCCGAATGTTTTGTTGGATTTGGAAAATCTCATTAATTTTAACTCTATGGAAAACGAAACTCTATGGAATTCATAAGATTATGTTCTTCGTCACAAAATAGGCGGTCATGTATTTCTAAAATTTATTTCAAACATAATTTCTCATTGAGAATGATATATTTTTTGTTTGGAAATTCATAAAACATAAAATATGAATTAAATTTTATATGAGTTTGACTGATATCCCCATATAATGTAATCATGTCTACGAATTAAATTGACTCCTGTATCATTTATCAATTTTACGAGCAGATTCTACAAAATAAATGTCAACTTTGTCTCATAACTTTCTTGTCATTTTACTGGAAAATTGTTTTGATTTTGTCAGAACTTTGTTTACCGAGAATTTTCCACAAGGCAGGAATGCTAAGGAAACCAACCGAAATGTTTTCATGAAACGACGGCTGCTACTTGAGAAAATTCTTACAATATGAAATTGGAAACTTTCGCTTCTGCGGAGAACAATTTTTCCATCGGATTAGTGCTTTTATTACAAGCCACAAGTTATATAGTAGAATTTTCTTTCAAACTTTAAGTGTTTTCAGGCTATCAAAAAAAAAAAACTTTTTGAATGCCTGCTTAAACGTTGCATAACTTTATGGTGTGGTGTTTTTGGAAACTTGTGGATTCTACAGTGGTTTGGTAGGGTTCATGTGGGCAGAATTAGGGTTTTAATATTTATTTTGACCGGGCCCTTAATTTATATTTGACACTGAAACCCCGTAAATATCAAACTGTATTGCCTGTGAAGCGTTAATAAATTTAACTTGGACTTTGTTAATACTTTTGTAATTAAAAGGGTATTTAACAATGACATTGAAATTGTGGTGTTGTTAAATATTTTTTTTATGAATGGGAATTTTAATTGGCTATTTTTCATCAAAATGGCCTTTGAATTTCTTTACAGTGGGTAATGATTAATCTCTTGCTTAGACTTAATGATCAATGGGAGGTAATTTTAAATTTATTGTTTTAATTTATTTTACAAAAATCGGGACTAGCGAATATTACCATTCGCAAGTACTGATTTTTGTAAAGTATATTAAAACAATATTAAAAGATGGACCATTCAAAAGGGTTAGCTTAAAGAAACTTTTCACTGTTATCAGAAGTTTTTCAAAAAATTGGGCCGCAGGTAATAATTTGTGGATACCAAAGTTAAATACACCGTTAAGTTGAAAGTCTCACAGTTACCAAAGAAGCGTAACTATATTTTACGTTTCTACGAGCGGTTCTCTTTCAGCATTGGATGCCGGGTTAAGGGTCTTGCAGATTTTTTTTTTTACCGTAAACATATTTATACTCTATATGGTATATCACATAGAAGTATATAAGATGTGGTATACCGTTTGTAACGCATCGAACCAATCATCGTACACAAAAATGAACCACACCAGGGTGCTACGGATGACAAAAGATTTTGATTTCCGTATGCCTGCCGTCTAAAGAGTTAAAATTTTGTATAGTTACGTTTCTCGTAAATGGCTAAGGGCAAAATTGGACCATTCCTTCCACCCTCCCCCATACAAACGGTACAGGTTTTTGTAATTTTCTCGAAAACGGTGAGTCATATTGAAAAATATATAAAGGTGAAATGTATTTAGAGAAGGATTTTACATAACTTATCCATACATAAAAATCCAATCGGACCTCTGCTCCATCCTCTCTGTTTTCTGAGTTCTGAGCGGACTAACCAGAGAAATGCCGAAAACTGGTTACAAATAATGCTTTTCTTGTTTCCACTTAATAAAAGACGTAAAACTAGAAAACTTGACACAAAAATATTAAAAATTCTACATATATTTTATTAATTCATATTTGTCATGTTGCATAATTTTTAAATTGCTTTTTGTCTTTTACAGATATAATGACATACATATTCAGCAAAAAATCATATTTAATTGCCAAGTAGGAAAAGCTCAGAAAATATTAAAAAAGGGAGTTCAACAAACACCAAAAATCATTGACAATAACTTCGTTTTAATAAAAATAAAAACATATTTTGAAGAAAATAATTATTTTTAATTTATTGACACTCTATATTATTTTAACTAAAGTACAAAAATTATAAGAAATTAAATATATTTTTAACAAAAACCAAAGTACACAAAAAAAAAAAGAAAAAATGGATTTAAAACATTCAAACGTAAACACAATTGGAGGCTCCACCGAAACGTACCTGCAAGGTAGCAACTCAACGGATTTAATAAAACCAAAGGATTCCGTTGAACATCTCGACCAGAATCAGGGTAAATAAAAATTTCCTTCTAGACCTTTTCATTTCAGGGTTTACAGGAAAATTGAAAAAAATAACAAAAAAAATCATTCTTTCAGAGTTTAAGGTGTACCGAAGGCGATGGGCGGTTTTGATACTGTTTGCCTTTTATTCAGCCTCCAATGCAATGCAATGGATTCAGTACAGTATTATTAACAATATAATAAGTAGGTAAGTAATTTTTTCATTGTGAATGCTTTACACAATTAATATTTAATTGAGTGAACAATAAATTTTGTTAGAAAAAAAAGGATTCAACAGTCTGGATTAAATTTTAGTAACCTTTTTACTTAGGTTTCAACAATGAGTTTTTCTTGGAGAATTTAATTTTTCCGCTCGTTTGAGAACGTCAAATCCAATTTCTGGGTTATGCTTGTTGACCACGTTTTCCACTAAAATAAAAATCATCATCATCGCCGGAAAAAGGCTCAGGGCTAAACAGGAGTGAAGATTATTTTTTTCGCCAAAAGATTCGGACTAACGAATTTTCGCAAGCGTAGCAAATTGAAAAGTCCTTTTGTCGGGCTGGGTGCCCAATTTGGTCGTTGTTCTCACTGACCTTAAAGTTTTCCATGAGATTTGTTGGTGTTTCATTTTTGATAGAAAGAAAGAAAAGCCACTGAGGGAAATTTCTTTTTCCAAACATCTTCCGCCTTATTTTATTTTTATATATTTTTTGGTCCTTTTAGTAGTGTTGATTCTTTTTCTTCTGTTGTACGATAGGTTCATACAAAAGAGGCCCCATGGGCCCCGGAAGATATGAAAATCCTTTTGAAGGCTTTTGAAAAGTAGACTCATTGATGTACATATAACCAGATAGATAGCAACGAGATATTTGATATCCCCATACACTTCAAGGACAAAAACACACTTTTTCTTCCTGTTGTACATATTTTGAGTTGTTGTTTTTTATTTTCTATGTGTCTTTGCAGATATTATGGCGTTAGCGGCACATGGGTAGATTGGACTTCCATGATTTATATGATCCTTTACATTCCACTTATATTTCCTGGCAGCTGGTTCCTTGATAAAATGGTAAGTTTGAAGGAAACTTGTCTTTTCATATGGATAACTTTATTGGCAGCACAAACAAAATTTTTTTAAAAATATCCCTTCTTTTTGCCTTGTATCCTGTTATAATTTAAATAAACTCCAACACGAATACAGAAAACAAAATTTGAATCTTTATCCATCATCGTATGGATATAAATTTAAACAAATATTTAATTCCAAATTTATTAAAATTCCAATGACGTTGAAGAATTTATTTCGTTTTTGAGATATTTATTGCGAAATAGTTTCGCACTTATGACTAAGAATAAATAATAATATTATTATAACTTTTTACAGGGTCTTCGGGTGACGGCATTAGTGGGGATTGTCGGAACGTGTACCGGAGCCTGGATCAAAGTATTTTCGGTTCATCCGGATTTGTTTTACGTTGGATTTATTGGACAATCTATTGTCGCTTTGGCACAGGTGAGAATCAATTTTTTGATATGTATTATATTAGGCACTATATAATGTGAACCCGTCGTTGCTGGGTTAAAGTATTTTGTATGCGTGTTAGTAATAGTGAAAACATCTATTATACATATTTTATATCAATTTTTACGGAAATCGTATTCTTTTTAAAGAACCTTTGGGTACAAATTTCAAAATTATGACCTAAAATTCGTGACCAGCGACGCGACGTCAAAAACTTCTTTTTCAAATTTTCGCGAAATAAACGAAAACAAGAAAATTTATTTTATCAAAATAAGACCATCGCATGGTCCCCTTACACATTCGGCTCGCGATTTTTCCATCCAGCTTGATCTCTGATCTTGCACTAAAACTACTTTTCTATTGATAATAAACCTAATGAAAACGAAAACCACTCCAGTGGTTCAGGAGATCGTAGAGAAGGAGTTACAGGAATATTGTAGGTAGATTTAACTGCAAAGAAAACTATTTTTAAGACACGATCTATCTAATGACGAAAACCCGATCAGCAACCCTGCAGCAATCTAGAAGATAGCAGAAGAGGGGGGTTGAGAAGGAAAGGAACAGGGAGAGGAAAGAGTCTAACAGATCCTTTATCTAATACAGAATACCGCATCCCGATCGGTCAACCGATTCAAAAATTATTAGGGGAGATAGATCGAAGGAGAGGGGGGGGGACAAAAAAAATTCTTTCTTATACTGCAAGTAACTCTAGCTGGTTAATAAATTTCATCGAAATGGAATGATCGGAAGCAATTCGCGAAAATCTAATTTTTTTACATTTCAATGAAAATATCTCAATAATAGTAAAATATAGTAAGACAACATTGTGGAGAATCTCATTCTCATTAATTCATTTCATATGTACAACCAACAAAAGACGTTATTTTTCGAGAAAATCGCAAAAAATGATTTTTTTTAAATAGCAGTATATTTTGATAACGGTTTAAGATATGCAGTTCTAGTAAAAGACAGAAGGGTAGGAATTTTACTGTCTTTTTTCTCATACACAAGACTACTGAAAACGCGTAGTTTCGGAGTAAATAATAGATAGCGAAATTCCGATTTTTGAAAAGCCGCCATTTTGGTTATTTCGGGTTAACGGACTTCCAGTTCATAGGATCGTCCCATTCGAGAACCAAACTTTCCTGTAAAATTTCATGGCTCTAGCTCTAGTAGTTTTTCAGAAATCTTGTACACAGATTGACAGACAGACATATAGACAGAAAGATAGACAGACAGATAGACAGACAGAAAGCCATTTTTCTAATAATGCTCCAATTGACCCAGAAATGTTTTAAGCAAAATTTGGAGATCGAAATTTTTCATGAATAGTTTATTGGTTTTCCTTTTATTCTAAAGGTGTTAAACCATGACACCTTTAGAATAAATGGTGTTAAACCATGACTGAAAGAACAGCTTTATTAAAATTAGTGATGAGACAGAAAAGGGACCTTCAGTATAAAATATTTTGCTTTGAAATTCAAAAAACATCGATTTAATTGCAATAATAAATACCACTGTTGGATGAAATTACGTATAGATATATTAAAAAAGTACTAGTGTTATGTCAATATTTGTGGAAATTTGTGAATAAAGTCTCAATTAAAACCTGAATAAAATCTCAATTAAAATATTCATTGAAATGAAAAATGTTTTAAACAAGATTTTCAATAAACTCATTACAGGTGTGCATTTTATCATTGCCAGCTCGAGTAGCAGCAGTTTGGTTTGGTCCAGATCAAGTTTCATCCGCATGCAGTGTTGGAGTGTTTGGCAATCAGGTAAATAATTTTATAAAATAAATCAAAGAGAGAAATTCTCGCCACGTTCATTTGATTCTGATTTCAATTAATGTTGAACGCGTTTAATTCACACTGAATCTTGTACTATGTGAGCATAACGAGATTGGAACATTCCAATTAATGTTTAGACGACTATCAGCTCTGCCGACATCGACATAATTGGGAGTTGTGCCTAATGTGAAATTGGTCTGAACAGGAAGTCTCTTTAAACTGACTATTTTATCTGTTTTACAATTCTTTGAAATTATACACGACTATAGTTTCAAAGTTCAGCATAATCAATTCAGTCTCGTCTATACTTCTGTCTGTTAGTCTGTGGTTGCGGTAGGCGAAAAGCACCCCTAATAATTGCATGTGTGTTCAGTTGTCTCGTATTTAAATTTTTTGGACTATGCAAAACGTCGGCAAAACCTATAAGAACTGCGATATATTCCATGCTAGAGCTTCATATATTTAACTGATATGATTTGAAAGCATATTTTCATAGATTATAACTGCCATGGAAAATGTCACAATGCCATGAAGAAGGTTGGATCGTCGGTATGCTTTTGAAATGCAAAATTAATGCAACCTTTACCATAGGTAAAGGATAAACGACACCCCTTTCGGAATAATAGTGAAATAAAACTGACGCTCGATTTATTTTAATGTCGGCATTTGAGCTCTGATTAATATGCAAATGTTTCATTCTAGGTGCAAATTGTTGGTGGCTACTCACATTACAATTGTTCAGGCGTATATCAATTTCATTTTGAAATTATTTGTAAATTGCTTCCCATTTATTCTAGTTTGCTTCTTATTGAAGTAGCCGATTTTAAATTGATATGGTTTAATGGTTTGGAGAAATTTGAAATCAAAGAAAATTTCGAACCAAATTTTTTCTAGTCTTTGTAATATTTTGTTACCAGTTTCCCTATCAAAGACACTGAAAGTAAGATTTCTTTTACAAATCTGCAATAATTGGGCTTTTTAATGCATATTTCTAATGACTCGATTAATCTATAGTGGGTTCACATTCTTCGCTATTTTTCGGTGGCAACACTTTATAAATGTTGCGATCCGAAACCAGGGGTCGTAATTCACGCAAAACATTAGGCTCATAAAATATTGTTTCGATACTTTTACGATTTGAGGATTTTGTGAATTAAAAAGGATTTATTCATAAACTTGCAAATATAACAAAACCTTTCAAATATTTAAATTCTTTTTTGAGTGATCCAACTTATACAGAGAGAAATAATTAGGTGAAAACTACCAAAATCATGGTATAGCTTAACAAATTTCTTGGTAAGGACAACACCAAATAAAGAAATTAGATAATTTAACCAACATTCTTAGTAAAACCAAATTTCGGAAAAAAATCATTTACCGATTTAAAAGATGTTTCTTACATGAAATGCTTATAATTATTCATTAATTTTACAAAAAAATATCAGTTGTGATCAACACCTTCCTCCGCAATATTTAGTTTCGGAAAAAATATGTAAATAATATTAGAGGTACCCGGAGGTACCCGTAATAGCTAACGGTACTTTTCCAAAAGTAATTTACAAAAATATTCAAGTCGCTAGCTCAACGCGTTCTCGATATATTTAAGATACGTTAAACGGACAGACTAACAGCCCAAGCAGCACAATAGGGCGTATCGTGGGCGCTTCGTCTGCAAATTCGTACCTATTGGGCGAAATGTTGGACGAGGCGCCCACCATTCGTCCACTTAAGTGGACGAATATTCGACATTGGGGAACGATTTGAAGCCCAATAGGGCGACGCAAAAGCTTTATAGCTTTCTGCGACAGCCCGCTCTCAATATCTTGCTCTGGCACTGAAACAAACATCTCAGAACGATAAAGCAATCTGAAAGAACGAGAAGATGTATGCGTACGGCTGAAATAAATATGGAACGAATTTAATGGCGAAAATTATTTTAGAATTTTTGTAAATGGACATTTGTAATGGATTTTTCATCATGTTATATGCTGCCATTTTAGTTGCAACTAATTTTTTTTTGACAAAGTTCTATCTAAAACGCTTTAAATTGAAATAGGCCATCTAAATATTTTGTTTTCAACAAAAAATTTCTTTAATTTAATTTTTCGTCAAATTTTTTTTTCCACTAATTCAATAAAATTTTGATGCCAATAAAATTGTGCTGCTTCAAAATTGTCTCCCATCTATTTTTTATGCGATTTCCTCCAGTGATTAGCTTAAAATAAGAAGTTTAATTTTCGAAGGGAAATTATTTGAATCAACATCAATGTGGAATATGGCGGATGGAAACATGTGCGCCCTCAAAGACGCGTCAGCTCATTTTCGCGCCCTATTAGACGTTAAGTTCTAATGGGAGGGCGTGAATAGCTTCAAATACGCCTAAAAGGGCGTCTAGTGGAATTCAAGTCTGTTAGGGCGCCGAAATATTTTTTCAGAGATAATAAAAAATTTCACCTGTTTTAGTGAGACAAAAGAACTTGAGACAAAGTGAGACAAAGCACAAAATTACTCTCTTAATAAGCCCCATATCCAGGCTTCCTCTCTAATCAGAGGACAAACTTCTCGCACTTGGTTTTCTGTCTTGCTCTAATACGCCCAATAGGGATATTTCGATGGAAATGTCGCCCTATAGGACATTATAGTTTTTTCGTGCTTTAGAAGTGGCGTCTTAATAGACCGAATAGAGTCAAAAGAAGACGTAAGGTCTATTAAAGCCAATATTGGTCATGGCAATAAAAACGCGATGTCCTCCTTAAGCCCGATACTTCGACGAAGGCCTAAATTTAAGTCGTTCGGTCCTCCTCTCGCCCAGCAGATATGTCCTATGAGAAAATACGTCTTTAAGGGATTTTAATAGGGCGTAAATTGGACTTCTCGACTAAGAATAAGGCGTGGAGTCTTTCAACAGGGCGATATTACCCTACGGTGCTACTTGGGAGACTGATGCACGGATATCCTCATAATTTTTCCTGAAACGGATTTCGTACTGATCAGACATTTTTTATCTGCCCCCGTTCTCGAGTCGGTCTGCATCATGAGTACACTATTTTCTTATTATAGAAAAGGAAAGTAAAAATGAATAAAAATACAAAAAAAGAGGGGAAAATCAGTGTGCTGTGGGTGGGAATCGAGAACCTGCAACTTCATGTTTGTTCCAATTTCTAAATCTCAGGCCTTGGTTGGCGATCTTAGATAAAATTAAGATACATGGATCATTTCAAAAGGTGTTTGTCAAACTACTTTTTTACTTGAATTTGAACAAAATACTTTTACCTCGTAAATTTATTATTTTTATTTAAAAAAATAATAATAAAAAAAATCCTAAAAATGCTTTTTTTAATTTGATCATTTTTAGTCATTTTGTATTTGATTAGTATGACCAAAAATTCAAAATGACGTCTCCCTTTCGCTACACTTATATAGGGTCTTTCAACAAGGACATAACAATTTTGTATTTTAATAAAAACGCACCCTAAAACTTTTTTTAAGATCTGGCAATGCTAAAACGTCAGTCAAGGTTTACATTTTTATCATGGTGAAGTTCACGAACGAGCAACGTTTGGAAATTATTAAAACTTACTACCGAAATTCTGAGTCGGTGGTCGCAATCGTGTGATCTCGAGAAATGGTCCGGTCGAATGGCCACCTCGCTCATGCGATTTAACGCCGTTGGATTTCTTTTTATGCGGTTATGTTAAGTCGTTGGTTTATGCCAACAAGCCAACAACGTTAGGGGAGCTCAGGAACAATATCGAACGCGAAATTGCCAATGTTCCGGCCGATATGTGTGGAAGAGTGGTGGAAAATTGGCTCCAAAGAATCTCGCTCGCTCACGTGCTCGCGGTGGCCATATAAACGACATCGAATTTTATACTTAAATGTAAACGGAAAACTTTATCCATACTGCTTAGAAGGACGAAGTACTGAAAATATTGTGTCGTCAACGGAGTTCGTATGTGTGCAAAATTTCAAGTCAATCGGATGAGTGTAAGTGGGTCAAAATAGGATTACTAGATTTGACCCTGACAGGCAGACAAACAGACATACACACACACACACACACACACACACACACACACACACACACACACACACACACACACGAAAGGAAGCTAAATAAAAGCCTTTAAAAATAGTGCACATTTTTCGGGAATGGAAAACTATCAGAAATAGTCACCTGGGAATTGAAAACTACCAGAAATTAACATAGGTTCATAGAGATTTTCACAGAAAATATCTCAGGGTGAATTTTTTCTCGTCAAGTGCAGTTCTCCACTTGTTAAACAATAAAACATTAGCTTCATAAAGATGTAAAATTTCCCATGGCCATGCTTATTGTATTTTCTATCCCTCGTAGCAATTTTCCCATCTAATTTTGCACAATGTTGACAATCAAAACGACTCTGTATTGTTGAAAAAATTTGTGAAAAAAAAACTAAATTAACGTAGCTTTAAAAAATGGGGTGGTTGTAGGTTTTTCTAGCAAATCCTTTAATTTTTTCTACGACATTAAATAGCATTTATGTTTGCTCGTAAGACTCAACTAAGAAAAGTTTTCTTGGCCACCATAAAACCTAAAAAGTTGTCTCACTTTTTCCCCGCTAACCATCAGCAGGTGGTGTTATTAGGTTTATTTTGGGCCTATGTGGATCCTATCAGAAGCCAAATCAGAAAATGACACCGAAACCGGGATGCTGGTGAATGGTAAACACAGCAGAAGAGGAAAACATGGAATTATCAGCTTAACTGATATATAGGGCCCGGATTTAAGGCACTTATAAAATGGGAAAAAAGGCAGGCAAAAAGGCAGTATAAAAGACTGAATAAGCATTATTTTTTTAAAAAAAAGGCATTTATTTAAACAAAAGGCATTTTCATTACACGAATATTACATATCATGTATCACAAAATTGAACGCAGGACGCTTGCAAAAAATTTCAGATAAATTAAATTAATATAAATAAATTTAAAAAAATATATAAAAAGCTAATAGCCGTATAAAGAGTCTCACTTCATTTAAGTAATATGAGTGTTCGCTGCTTTTTACCTACAACTTGTTATAGTGACGTTACTTTAGGTGCATATCATAATAGGTAATACGGATCTAATACTGACTGCAAGAAATAATTAAGTGAAGTAATAAAACTTACCTAAAAGTTCTTTTCTAATCCCCGAAATTGTTTCTAAATAGCAGGTTTCCAATTCTTTCGTAACGTTGATTCATCTGGAATTTTTTCATGGCAATATTTTTGAAAAAACTCTTTCAAAATATAATTATTCAATTTCCAAAGTGGATTATTTGCTTTAACAAATGCCATACATAAATCTCTAAAAAATTATGAGTCGCTTCTTCTGCTGATTGCATTTTTGAATAACCCGACTTTTTTTGAACTTGCTTTCTGCAATAAATTCTTGTGTATGGCAATTTTTATGTGTTGTGTCACAAAATACTTTTTTGAATGATTCACTACTTTTTCGCAAATTTTGCAGAAAAGCAAACTCCCGTCTGTCGAGAAACAGTCTTTACCAAATGTATTTACAAGGTCCACGAGTATAAGGCGGTTTTCTCGTGTGATTTTTGGCATTTCTAATGGTTCAACCACAATTGGGGCGGCAAGCGGCAACGGCGACGGCGGGCGGCATGGGGCCGCCACACATACCGCCGAACCAGCTACAATGATAGCGGCAGCGGCACCATGATAGCGGCATGCCTCTGACAAAATTGAAACATCAAAACTTATTTAATTCGTCCGCTACTTCACTCCATTTATTTTCCTTGATTTTATATCCTTATATTGAGGATGGGCCAAATCGTAGAGCATTGGATTTCCTTTCACGAACTCGATTAATTTTTTCTCCGTTGTCGGCATCTTGGGAAATCAAAACGTCAAAAAAACTGCATAGAATGTGGCGCCGAATGTGGTGGTTGTCACTAAACAACGAAGAAAAATCGTCATAGAATGTGGCGCCGAATGTGGTGGTTTTCAGAAAACATTTTGGGCGGCGGCGGCAAGTTTGACTTTGATTCAAACTCGGCGGCGACGGAAAAAGTGCGCTGCCGTTGCCGCTGTATTGTAGCAGCTCTAGTTGCGCTACGTAAGTGCAAAAAAAATGCCGCCCGCCGCTGCCGCTTGCCGCCCCAATTGTGGTTGAACCATAAGATTTCAATTTACTACCAAAACTAAACTGATCGCACATTGGCGCAACTGTCATAAATATAGGCATTGCCAAATCAAAAAAAAATAATGATAATTTTTATGGGTAGGTACTTAAATTACCCTAAAAAGAATTTATAAATCTTTTTAAGATCGGAATTATTAAAAAAGGCATAAAAAAAAGGCTAAATGGTCGAAAAAGTGGGAAAATAAGCAAAAATGCCTAAAAGGCAGTTATTATACAAAAATGAACGAAAAAAGCAAAATAGGCAAAATGCCTTTTTGCCTTAAATATCCGGGCCCTGCTGATATACATTGAGAATGGACAATTTTCTGGTTTAATTTACTGCAATATAAGGATTTATATTAAGTACTCATAATACCAGCAAGAAAGCTAAGCTTGAAGCGCGTGCAGACAAATGTGCCACTGATAAATGACACAATGAACAATAAAGGATTTCCGTTCTGGAAAATTTCTTCATAGTTTTATCCCAACAAACGATATTCGGGAGGTTTCTGAGATTTCAACAAAAGCCACAAGACTAGGTTTTAATTTCGAAATCAAAATACCACTTAGCATGAAGCATATTATGATAAGAATCCTTCGTAAATCCAAAATCACATAATTTTGAAGATGGGGTAAATGCCGCTTAATACTAATTCAGATCTGACGATAAGAATTTTAAGGCGTAGAATCACATGATTAACCATTCAATGTTGATTTGTATATGATGGTAACTTTAAGACCAAAAAACACATACGACAGCATGTGGGCCAACCCTATGACCTGTTTCGGAACCCTCTATTATTATCACAAAATAAGTGGGGATGTGTTTGAGTTGAAAATTTTTATTTCCTCTTGTTAAGACAAATTACATACAATTTTCAGACGAAATACTTTGAAGACGACACTGGCGATGGTGGTGCAAAGTAATTAAGTTAAGGGTTGATTAATGTGTGTCCCCGATTCGGTTGTCTTATTTTCAAGGATCAAAAAGGATATGCAAGAGATTTTTGCTACCGACCGACACCCTTTTCGCTACCGATTTTCTGTACCGAACTTTCTACTTGAAGCTTTACGGATTTGTTTCCCGCTTTCCGCATTTTTTTTCACTGTTAGACGGTTTACGAGGGATGAAAATTTTCCGCATCAGTTTGTCTTTTATCCAAACGAAGGAGAATTCCTTTAAGCCGATAGCAGTATAGTTGGCGTAATTTGCGCCATTATAGCTTAATAATTGTGCTTGGTTGGTGTGTCTACAAATGCGAAAAACTTTAATTAAAAGTTTTGGACTTGAGAATGGGGTAGGTGAAATTATGTTTTGTTTTCCTTATTTCAAAGTCTGTTTTAATTAAATGTCGACTGATAACAGGAAAGAAAAATGCAAAATCAAGATAGGAAAACATGTAAAAAATATGGTAAATTTATTTAGGGTTTTACCGCACGTTATTTATGTTTTTGTATTGAATATGTTTGGGTTGCGTTGACTATTCGGCTATAAGTCGAGCGAAATAGCAATAAATCAATGAAAAATTTATCTTTGTTTGAAAGTCAAAGACATTTGTTGGTGTTAAGCTAAAACAAAAATCAAATAAACAAAAAAGTTTTCCTAAGAACCTCGGAAAAATCAGTGAAAATTTCCCAATGACTTTCGGATGAGAAACATCCAGTAACGATATTTGATTTATTTTAGCCGTTTATCAAATGCTGTCTGTGGTTCAAAAAAAAATAGTTGAAAACTTGTATTTGTAAAGCGTTTTTGACGTTTTTTCTGGTAATTTTTACATTCGGTTTAATTTTGCAAAGAAAAGGTGGGTCTGAAGAAAAAAACCCTGTAAAATTCTAAAAGTAACAAATATTGAATATGGCTTTCCATTAAATATGTCTCACATCACACAGGGGCGATGTTCTGTGGTAGATATTATAGCGGTTTTAAGTTGCACACAAAAAAAAATTGAAAAAAGTTTTTAATTCGGAAAAATTTTATTTATGTTTTGTTAAGAAAATCACTTAAGAACATCTGCTTAAGATGAATATTTCTAAAAGCATGATTTCGTAAGTATTTTTCCTATAAACACCATTATGGATACTATAAAAAAGGCTCCATTTTCAGATGTAAATAATAGTCGTAATAAACACGCCAAACACTAAAAAGAATTCTACAAAATGAGAGCTTTTATTTTGTACTTACTATGATATAAAAATGGTCATCATATTTAGTTAACGGGCTTCGTTACCAAAGAGTATTCTTTCTTGTTATTGATCTCTGAAAATCGTTAAAGGATTTGCGATTATATCTATGGACATCGATAAATCCTGACGATTCGAGTTTCTTTTATAGTTTTCCAATTGGCTAAGATTCATCATGTGACCATAATTTAAGAAGTTTTATTTTCTGAAGTAGGAACCTCCTTTTAGCATTTCACGTTGTAAAAGGAAATTCTAACGTAAGTCGATAAATTGAGATTTATTTCTATGCAACAAAGTGCCCTCAAAATCCAAATAAATCTACAAACTTGATTCAAATGGCAGTAATAATCAACTGGAATCCACCCAATGGCGATCAATGCCTACGTCAGCAAATAAAACGTGAATGAAACGATCCAATTTATTAACACCCGAAATGTCTTAGAGCGCTCGCAATTCGTAAGCGAACAGAACATCTTCTCCAGCATTTGATGTGAATACAAATTGAGTTTTGTTGAAAGCACTTGAGCAATCAAACACGACTCTGAATTATGTTTCATTTTCTACAGCGGCGAATTGAAGAACCTTCAATGGTCCTTAAGATTCACAATAAATGAGGATAGTCCGTATTTCGCTTTGGTCCAGATAATTGTTTCTTGTTTTATATTGAAATTTGAGGATTCCTCAGTACTTGAAAAATATCGATCGAAACCAATCAAAGACCACAGTTTAATAGTTTTCAGTTTTGAGTTTTCGTTATCATTGGTTTGATTTCAAGCTTAAAAGCAGAAAATTCTGAATTTATTTTTTATCACTCATATAAAGTTGAAATTTTGGTATTAACACTATAAGAAAGTGGGTGATTCACATGCATTAGATAACAGAATTGTTCGCTTGTAACTTTACCGGCGAAAATTTGAAGACCTTTATTTAAATACAAAATTTACCACCCTAAACATTGTCTCGATATTTATTTGAGGGAAATTTGTGCGAATATCTAAATCTAAGGGCTTTTTTGCGAATATCTAAATGTAAGGGTAATTTACCACAAGAGCTTTTCTATGCTGCATGTCATTTTATTATATTTTATAACGGAAGATATTTTTTCACTCTGGAATTTTTGATTGATTTAATTTAAATATAATTAATTCTTTTCACATTTTATTCAACGAAAAAAAATTATCTATAGGGTCTTTTTATACCCGTATGGTGAAACCAAAGGGTATATTAAGTATGCCTTACCGTTCGTAACGCCAAGATCCCGTCATCACACACAAAAATGAATTACACCAGTGTGTTTAGAATGAGAAAAAAAATTGAATTTTGCATGTCCGTCTGTCTGTCTGTCTGTCTGTCTGTCTGTCTGTCTGTCTGTCCGTCTGTCTGTGGCGCGGATTGCGGGCGCACGGATTGAGCTAGAGACTTGAAATTTTGCGCAGATTCGTTTTTCGTAAAAGGCGAGGCTAAGTTCGTAAATGGGCAAAAATGGACCATTAGGGGGGGTACCCCCCATACGAACGAAAATGTTTTTTGCGAATATCTCAAAAACGGTGCATCTTATCAAAAAAGTCCAAGAACAAAAGTTATTTCGGATATGATTCTACATAAAACTCCCATACATCAAAATCCGATTGGAATAAATTTTAAAAAATCTTATTGGAAAGTTTGACTTCAAAGTGGAATTTTGGTATAACTGTTCGAATTTTGATACGAATATCACCATACGGGTCTCCAATGATTGCCAGATTGGCAATTATATCTTTTGTTATGTTTTAATATTGCGTACACTTTTAAGGGTTGTCCATGAAATACATGACGATCAGTGATGCGCATTGAATATAATTGTATAATTTTGTATACATTTTTTGAAAAATTAGCATATATAAAATTTTTTGATCAAGTGCATTTTTGGTCACCACAATTTAAGGCTTTTTGGGCCCACCTCCCTCTGCCGCCTGTTGCATTTTTTGTAGAAAGTGTCGCCGTCACACTACTGCAGACCTCTCCCCTTAGCACAGTTTTTTTCATTTCCTTATAATGAGTTTTTGACGCCTTTTCAGATAAATGACTTTTTTGATATGGGAGTTAGCGTGTTAATTTTGTATCAAATACACAAAAATCTTAAATGAAATCTACATTTTCTGGAATATACAAATTTTGAGAGTTGTGGTATATTACGCCTTTCTTTAAATCTACATCGAATGTGTTGAAAACTTTGTGTATTCGACGAAAATTACACTTCATTTATAGAACAGCTTTGATAAAACAAATGGCAGAGTCTGATGCATCAGTTGCATACCAAATGCATAAGTCGAGGCCAGTTCTGACTAAATAAACACAAAAATTTTCATTAGAAATTTCGGACAAGCTGTGCATGTAATTTTCAGTTTACAGAAAATGTTAATTAATACTCATTTAAGTACAAGTATTTTATTCCTTTTTAAATAATAGAGGTTGAATTATCTTGATGGACGACGAATTAATTCTGGCATTTTAGACATTTAGTATTAATCGCTTTTTAATCATTGATAGTCCTCGACATTTATAAAGAGTCTTGGAATTGCCATTTATTAGCTTTAAGTTTCACAATTCAAAAGGAATTTATCACCATTCACTCATCAAACAATTTTCCTATTCACACACTCCAAGAAATGGGAAGTATTTCTCTTGGAGGCGAAATGATTTTCTGTGTCGAGTTTACCGTGACAACAATCCGATTTTATCACAAACGTTTAAATTTTAAGTATCTTCTTCAAGTACGAGTAGGTAGAAATATCTAATCGTCAAATTGATGGTAATCATTCTATTATATTTTATAAGTGGAGAACAGAAGAAGATTCTGTATCAGAAAAATCAGAAAAAATATCTGATGTGAACAACATTTGACTTTCTTATACAAAATCTACGTTCCTGCGCAATTTATAACCTGACGAATAAAATCTGTCGCAAAAAGGCAAAACATCTGAAATCGGTTTTCAGGCAAAGCCAAATTGATCTGTATTTGCATTTCCAGCCCAACAACTTTGATTTCGCCTGAAAATCGACTTAAGATAGTTTGCCTTTTTTTCCACAGAAATATTAGTGTAAAAAATCTAATTTTTCACCGTTTATGAAAATATCTCAATAACGATAAAAAATAGCGGATAACGGTAAAAGCAAAACTGTGGAAAATATTATTTTCTTCAATTCATCTCATACATTGACCTGCCTAAAATCCATTAGTTTTCAAGAGAATCTCAAAAAACAGATTTTTTTACATAAGTAAGGGTACATCTTAGCGTGACCATTTATCCCCCTTTGAGGGGGATTATCCCCCTTTCGGACTTGGCTATCCCCCACATCCCCCTGAAAAATCCACTTTGTAGGCAAATGTAAAGTATTATCCGTTGGTATAGAATACCGTTCGATAAACAAGTCTTATTAGTTATTGTGTCGATGGCTCAAACAAGAAGAATTGTATAATTCATTCGTAATAAAGCCTTCAACGAGAAGAGATCTGTTTTTTAATTAACCGCTGTCCCTACAACTTTTTTCCGAGATTTTTTTTGTAGCCGCATGAAAAAATCGACTTTTTTCGCTCGATTTTGGGGAGCAAAGTTCTTGTTTTTTTACCAGTGGCAACACTAGATTACTTTTCCTTACCTCCGGTAAGAAAAGTGTGCAACTGGTAGAAAACAACGTTCTCAGCCAATCACATGCATCTATTTTACTTTTTTTTATTTACCGGTTATATGCTTTTCCAGAGGTAAGGAAAAGTAATCTAGTATTGCCACTGGTAAAAAAAACAAGAACCTTGCTCCTCAAAATCGAGCAAGAATAGTCGATTTGTTCATACAGCTACCAAAAACAATATCAATCTCAGCTGTTTGGAGTTTTTATTCGATTATTTGAAAAAAGACAAAGATATGTTGAAACAAATCTCTTCTCAAGAAAAATACAATGAATCGACAAGTTCATGATCAGTTTGTGCTTGAAATTGAAAAACATAAATAAAAAATCAATATTTTGATTTATTAATACAATTTTTTTCATTTTTATTTTTTATCCCCCTGTATCCCCCCATTTTATCCCTCATTGGCTCCAAAAAAAAATGGTCACGCTAGTATATCTCGATACCGGTTTGGGATATCGAGTACTAGAGAAAGATATAAGTCTAGGAAAATTTATTGCCTTCAACTTTTGTCATAAATAAGTCCTCTGAAAACGTGTAGTTTTGTGAAAAACGAAAATCCGTTATCCGGCAGTAATTAAAATGGCGGCCGTTTAAACGATTTTTAAAAAGCCGCCATTTTGGTTACTTCCGGATAACGGATTTTCACCAAAAGTTGATTGTATCGTCACATTGCAGCATCAAATATTTCTGTAAGATATTTCTGCACAATAGGTTTTAAGAAATCTTGTACGCAGGCTGACATACTAACAGGCTAAAAGACTAACAGACTAACAGACTAACAGACTAATAGACTAATAGACTAACAGACTATCAGACTAACAGACTAACAGACTAACAGACTAACAGACTAACAGACTAACAGACTAACAGACTAACAGACTAACAGACTAACAGACTAACAGACTAACAGATTAACAGACTAACAGACTAACAGACTAACAGACTAACAGACTAACAGACTAACAGACTAACAGACTAACAGACTAACAGACTAACAGACTAACAGACTAACAGACTAACAGACTAACAGACTAACAGACTAACAGACTAACAGACTAACAGACTAACAGACTAACAGACTAACAGACTAACAGACTAACAGACTAACAGACTAACAGACTAACAGACTAACAGACTAACAGACTAACAGACTAACAGACTAACAGACTAACAGACTAACAGACTAACAGACTAACAGACTAACAGACTAACAGACTAACAGACTAAGAGCCTGTTCACATTGGTTGAAATAGTCCGCCTAAATAGGACAGAAACTGGCAACATTAGGGCAAGGTGAGGAAGTGGGACTGAGCCCCACTTCCTCACCTTGCCCTAATGTTGCCAGTTTCTGTCAGAATTAGGCGGACTATTTCAACCAATGTGAACGGGGTCTAACAGACTAATAGACTAACAGACTAACAGACTAACAAACTAAAAAACTAACATACAGAAAAACATTTTTGTAATAATGCTCCAATCGACTCAGAACAAATTAAAAGGTCCAAATTTGTCATGAATACAATACTTTATTATATACTTCGTATAAGGAAGTAATAATGTATTTGGCCTTACACTACTTACAAATTTTCTAGAGGGACTTGAGAAAGAATGAAATCATTTATTTTAAAATGTTGAGAATTGTCTTTATGACTACATTTGTTCATTAAAACGAGATTAAATCGTCTGTATGATAAAAATATGCTTTACAATCATTTATTTAAGAAGATCGTTTTTAAATAGTTTAATTATTTAAATTAGATTGATAGTAGGGTCAAACGCAAGGCAGAGTAGGGTGGGGTTGGTGGTAGCTACTTGTAGTTTACAGTTTCTGATTAATGTGCGCAATCAATGGAAAATTTAATAATAATGTGTAATGATGGAGTAATTAGTGAAACATAAGAGAGAAGATTACTCGGCTCGTGATTTATTGTGTTTAATGAAATAATGCAATTAAAAGATTGTTTTATAAATGGTTTAAATGAAAATGTGGGAAATCGCATATTCCAGTTATCTGTTATATTTTATCAGCCTCGATTAATGGAGAGAATCAAAGGAATTTTTATGCGTTGTTGCAATATTTTCAATCATTTTGTTTATTCAATGAGTGGAAGGGATTTTTTTTTAAATTGAAAAGTGGCAAAAATGAAACTTTCGGAAATTAATAGATAGATAATACAATGCATCATTTATTTCACAAAACATTTTTTTAGACATGAATTGATAAACGAAATTCGTCATGATTAATGCGAAAATTAAGTTTTGGCATTCTGAATTTTCGTTTCCATCATAATCCCTCGCCTGTTATTTTCTGAATCTTTGATTGCACTTGGGCGTGATTTGGATTACTTTCAAATTCCACAATTTCTCTTAATCCATTAAGGCCTTGAGGTTCGAATTTTTGGGAGAAAATTCTGAAGGTTCCGTTCTAGGCCTAGAAATGAAAATCTGCAAAAAAAATCACTTTTGTGAGGAGTTACTGTTTTCTATATCTGTAACATTGGTCATGAATGGGTTAAAATCTCCCTTTTTATAACATAGATGACTAAAGGGAGTTGAAGCCAGTTTTTTGTTATAAGAATTTTGGGTTTAAAGCCAGGATTTTTGATCCGGTTTTCGTTGAAGAGTTATTGGGGACTATCCGTAAAATACGTCACTCTTTCGTATCCCTGTCAGGATTTTTCGCAATATTTTATCTAGGATCACAAAATCACTACTCAAA
This sequence comes from Chrysopilus asiliformis, assembly GCA_964034945.1. NCBI lineage: Eukaryota > Metazoa > Arthropoda > Insecta > Diptera > Rhagionidae > Chrysopilus > Chrysopilus asiliformis. Next base: position 86,080,953 of record OZ035961.1, on the reverse strand, counting down.
TGTGTGACGTATTTTATGGACAGCCTGTTGAGGAAATTTTTATAGGATGACTTTGGGCCAAAAAAGGGATGCGGAGGTTCTAGTTTTTCTTATCAACATAAATAGTTTTATTCCATGTCTAACACGATTCTTGATTTATGGTTTCCTTGGCTGTTACATCAGTAGCCTTATTTTTTTTATATTTGCATATGATTTTAAAAACATAATAAAAACTTACAATTTAGTAGATCTAGCCTTGTTCATCTCTGCATTGTTATCAAAAATCCTTTATTTGAAAAGAAAAATCATTTATTTCAATTTTTTACAAATGGAGGATTTTTTCGTTCGTTGAAATTGCAATTTAGTTAAATTTGCACTATTGAAAGAGACTGTAAAATCTCTCTAGTTCTGATTTTACCCATAAAAAAATTCTCGTAAAAAGTGTGCTGGTAGACTTTTGTTTTGCTATTAGCCATTTTGCATTTTCCCTACACAAATAGATTACGACTTGAAAGCGAAATGTTCATCATGATTAGAAAAAGTTTCGTTGTCATTGGAATTCCTGCTGACGTTGAATTTTGATTTACAGGAGAATATCTCCCAAAAATTTACGACACGAACAAAAGCCGAATCTCTGTCAAACGATAACCAGAATCCGCACTTGTTCTTTTACTTCCATACCATTTAACTTGACAGGATTGAATGGGAATTTGGGTCGCCACTTAAACCCTTCAACATCCCTTAGTACCCGGCCGACATGCAGATAGAAGAATATAATGAATTTTCCATAGAAATTTTGCACTAAAAGTCAAAAGTGTGACCATTGAGAAATCACCCTTGAGTTTTGGATGCATAAATCGAGTTGCAGTTGCGAAAAGTTAATTTAAAAAAAAAAAACTCATACACTATGAAAGTCTATCGTAAAAGAAAACAAGATAACTCTCTGTTGTATTAAAAAAACATGGTGAAAATACCAAAGGGCAGTCTGGGAAGTGAAAACTCCAAGTTTTCGGTTTGGGGTTAATTGCTTTTTGTATCCTTTGTGCTGACTGGCAGGAAATTCGCACAGCGTTGAATAAATGACGAAAAACGTTTATTTTGTTGATATTTTTTTCGCGTCGAGGGGAAACTTGTATCGTTAATAAATTTTGAAACGTTTTTAAAAGTCGTAAATTGTAATAAAAATATCACGTTGGTCTCACATCATCTAATGGCTTTAGAGAATAATTGATGGTCGAAAAGGGTATTTTCTGAATATTATTATAGCCGTTTGTTTGTATTTGCAGACGTAGTTTTTCCGGTATTTTAAAGCGAATGTGTCGGTTTGCCTCACTAAACGAGATTTCAGGATTGAACTTTTAAGGCTTTCCATTGTTGTGGTTGATATTTAGACTTATTATGGTTCATTCATAAAAAGGGTTCTTACCCTTTCTGCGTAAATCGTTGGGACTGTGTGTCTATGAATCATTTAGGGGAAAATCGGCTAAGTTGATCACGGCTCAAGATATTGGCAAATATTTCAAATATTTTTTTTCTATTATGGATCCAGATAAAATTACTGATTGCGCATTTTTATGCGGAGTGTTTCATGAACGCACTCTTCAAATAATTTGTGTAAATCGGTTAGCTGTTCGGCAGTCTTCTCTAAGTTAAAGATCTTAACTATCAGTGAAAATTAATGAAAATATCAGTTATGATCAGTACAAAACTTTTGTCTGCAATATTTAGTATCGGAAAAATATGTAAAAATTAATATTTTTTCAAAAATATTTAAAGGAAAAAAATGCAGGTAATTTTATTATTTTGTTACATATATTATTTTTCCAAAAGTGGATAATTTTCGAGAAATTTGGACCTCTAAGGGGGTGAACGGGGGTGGACCGAGGTTTGATTTTTTAAACATTGATTTTAGCACAATTAGAAGGCTGAAAAATATCACTTGGAGGTTTGCGGGGTAGAAAACACTAACAGCACACACAAGTTCCAATCGATACGACTACGACGTATTACATAATAGACCCCAAGATTTTTGAAAAACCATTTTTATGAGAAAAAAATGAAGTGAATCCAATATTTCTTTATGTGTTAAAATGTGAGTATTTATTTTATTGGGAAAGTTTCTTCTTTGCCCAAATCATCTTTGCGCTACAACATCCGATGTAAGCGAAACTATTGTCAAAGGAGTTGAAAAATATGATAACCCTAGTTTAGTTATGACAATGTCAGTTTAATCAATCGGGAGAAAAGCACAATGGGGTGATTCTGAAGTAAAGCAACCCAAAACGAAATATACACACAAGACGTAATTTCTGACCCTAAAGAGAAAATGCGGGGACATAAAGCACATAAAAGTTATCTTTGAAGTGATGCCAGATTGTGGTAAATTTACCTCTTTATGGTAAATCTCAACCTGAAAGGTAAAAAGGGAATTTACGAACTCTCTAGAACAAAAAAAAGGTAAATTTCATGTTAGCGACAAATTACGAAAATTTCACATTTTTTTATAAATTAATGGGAATCTGGCAACGATCTAAGAACTTTAAAAGTTGACCACGATGGTATATTGATGACTTTCAAAATAAACGTGCAGCAGCGCCACTTTCAATATTACGTATGAACATGTACTCTGACTTATGCGGCAGTCACACGACGCTGTTTTGCCAGCGCTGCTAGCTGTTTGGCTGTTAGCAGCCGTTTCAGCAGCACCGTGTGAACCCTAGTAGGCTGCTACTAACAGCAGCAGCGCGATGATTTTAGCAGCGCTATTGAAGTAGAGACCGTTCTACTTTGCCAGCGCTACTAGGGATCACGTGATCCTGTTGCATGGTTTTGGTTACTGAGCTGTCAAAAGTCTGATAAGTGGAAAAGTTTGTTTATTTTAAGTTGTTATTTTACGTTTATTCATTTAAATTTGTGTGTTACGTTTATTAATTAAAAAATCGCCCAAATTCAAATGTCAAACGACGGTTTTGCTGTTTGCCAGCGCTACTAAGTTATAAATCGTGTGATCACTCTCAGTACGCTGCCTGCTGTTGCTATTTGCCAGCGCTACTAACCCAATATCTAGCAGCGCTGGCAAAACAGCGTCGTGTGACTGCCGCATTACGATCTGTTTTTTTTTTTGCTTTTGTTTGGACTGAAATGTCATTTGCTGTTTCCTGCCATGCTGATTGGATTTTGCATTGACTAAACTGCCGCGATTTGGTGAGAACTTTGTTTAGTTATTTTTGTTATTTTGTTGAATAAAAAAGACCAATGGATTTCTATTGTTATTTTTTTATTGAATAGCTATCGTCAGTTAGACAAAATATGTGTACCTTCCCATTTTTGTGTACCTACATAAACGCATCGTTTTGAATATTACGTATTTAGTGGGATTCCTGTAGCAACGAACACAAACGACCAGGTATAATACCTGATCATTTGTACCCGTTGCTGCAGGACACTGTATATACATTTTGTGCTTTGAATTTATGTTTGTTGTACAATTTACGTGGTAATTTAGGTAGGTCCTAGGGTTTCGTCAAGGTTTTGTTCCGTGGGAAAAAAAGAGGTAAAAATCGACTATTCTCTGGGAAAAAAGGGAAATTCAGGCAAATCTCGTGGTAAATTTTGCATCGAGCGTCTGGCAACACTACTTTGAATGCGAATTTCGTATCTTTAAAAATTTCCTTTTCTCTTAAAACTACTAATGGTACATTTGCAAACAATTCGCAAAACGCTTTAAAAATTTTACTTTTGCCTGCACGAATGAATTTCTAATAAATCGACAGAATGTCAGTGGAAATTTGGAAATGGAAAACTTTTTCGTGCATTAACTTGTAACGTTTTAGACAATAAATTCATTCCAGTCGAATATCGCAGATGTTAACACAGCATTTAAAATATCGTACGTACGATATTTCCTCTGTTTCGTTTCTAAATATTACATTAATGGGAAGACAGATTTTTACCTCATCCTCTCGAGAAAGTCAATTGGTTTTCAGCGTTTCGGAAACTGGATCGTACTTACCTTGAAATTTTTGAAATACTTTTATAGTATGACGCTTTGTTGTTGTTTCCTTCATTACGCTCGACTGAAACAATTTGTGTTTAAAATTCTCTAAGACTCTTCCAAGATTCCGTACTTGTCTATTTCTGTCAGTTGAGAAATGAAATGGCAGAGGGGACTTTTCAAAATTTTAAGTCTTCAAGCTCAATGAATGTCGGGAGTAGAGATACTTTTCAATAACACTACTTCTAGTGAACCGCGTAATAGGACAAAAAAGATGAAAAGAAACATTTTAATGAGCGAAGCAATTGTGAAACCAGAGAATATATCTGAGGCTGATCACGTCTGGGACGCATCTTTGTGCAAAGCTTAAATTGTCCAGGTTTTGTAAAACTGGCACCTTTCGCTTGAACAATTTAACAATTCTTATGAAATAGTTTTCAACTAAAGTTTCTTCAATTGTAGCCTGAAGAGATCAAATAAGTTGAATTCATTGAATGAGAAAATGCAATGTGCAATCCTTAAAATCCCTTTTGATTTTTTTTATTTCAAAGAAACTCAATTTACAAGAAATCCATGATAACAGAATCCCACTATTAAAACGGTGGTATAACAGGGATGATAAAGGATACATTTTTATAGTTTTATAGCTATAATAAAGTGGTAAAGAAAAAGTTTCTGGTAAATACGTGATACCCTGGAATCTCTTCCACGTGAAAGGGTTTTTAGAGCATTTAAGAAATACATCACTTTGTCATTCTATTTCTTTGGGTCGCTTAACGAGATTTGTGAGGTGAAATGTTCGTTCAGAGAGATTTGACTGAGGAAGTTTCACCTCATTGGCGCAGAAGTTTACCATTTTTCCGTTTGAATGAATTAAGAAGAGAAAAATTTGTAAAATCTTTTAGTTTTCTGTTGGTTTGTGGATTTTTTTTTCAGAATTATTAAATAAAGAAAAACAAAACTAGTTTTAAGTCTGCTATATCGAAAGTTGGATAAGTGGATACCAGGGTTGGTATTGCGTAACTTGTTTCAAGCGTTTGTTTCGAGTTAGAAGATCAAGAAGTATTCGCTGTCTCTGTTTTGACCGAAATAAATGACAGAGAGAAACCGAGATAGCAAATACTACTTTTTCTTCTAACTCGAAACAAACGCTTGAAACAAGTTACGGAATACCACTCCAGTTTAGAGCATTTTTTAACAGAATCACAAGATATGTACAGAAAACTTACTTGCACAATCGATCAAAATGACAGCTGCACAGCAAAAATCTTAAAATTTTCAAAAATTACACTATCTTTTAGAAAAATAGTATCGGACTGTATGCATAAAAATGAGCAAATGCTGATTCTTCATTTTTTCAAGTTTTTATGAAAAAAGGTGGACAAATACACTTGTTTAAGGTTTGACAATAAATATTTGCTATCGAACGACATCATTTGTTCACTTTTGCTCACAAAAACTGGAGAATTTTCACCAAAAAAGTGGAGTTTAAGCATTTGGTAATTTCTTTGCAAATGGCCCATTTTCTCGTCATTCACTCGCTCGGCGCTACAACCGGTTTCTGGTCTTGGCCTGCTGCAATGTCTCTCGCTAGAGGTCCCGGTCACGTGCCGAAGTCTTTTAAATTGCATTCCAATTCTCTTCGCGTCTTGGTCAACGCCGTCTTGCCATTTGAGGTTGGGTCTTCCTCATCGCCTTGTTGTTAGTAACCTACCACAGAAGACTTTCTGAGTCGGGTCACTTTCACTCATTCGAGTGCCATCACCTGGCTACCGGAGTGTGTTGAGTCTTATGAGCTTGACTACGGGCACGTCCTGATATCTCTTATATAGACCTCGTCATTGTAGAGTCTTCGGAATCGTCCCCCTCATGTATGGGGCCAAAGATTCTTCTGAGTATCTTCCTCTTAAACGCGGACAAGAAGTCACAATTATTTTTGCTTAGTACCCAAGTCTCAGATGATAGATAATATGAATGGAGCCGATGTACTCAGCCCCTAAAAGCACTTAGACCATCAGTTGGGTCCATTGTGCTTTGTTGTAGGGATCTGGCTATTACTAGCTTATTCATGCAAGAATCTTCTGGATCCACTAATGAAGCTGTAAATTTTATTTGGAGGGATCTTACCGATGTCCAGTGGTTTTAAGAAGCGGCTGCCAAAGGTGTTTAGTCTGCGGTTTTGGAAGAAAGGACACAAGCAGAGATAGTGTTCTGCAGTTTCTTCCTCTGCGTCGCATAGGTTGCAAGAAGGGTCGCTCGAAAGCCTGATGTTGTGAAGGTGGTAGTTGAGTTTACTGTGACCCGTTAGTACGCTGACCAGCGGTCCAATATCAGTTCTCCCCAGACCTAGTACTTTTTTGGCCGTGGTTGGATTAGGTTCACAGCCAAATTTTTTAGGTTGTCGTCCAACAGTTTCATTTGCCCACCTCGTCTTGTGTTGCTGTCTGCTGTATATATGTATCATTGCTTTGATTGTTGCTACTGAGATTAGCAGCGAAGGAGCAGGTCCTACAGGTAGAATATCAGCACCCTGTCTTGCTAATTTGTCTGCTTCTTCATTGCCTTCGATGTTGCTGTGTCCTGGGACCCATATAAGGGATACAGTATTGTTACATGAAATCCTTTGAAGGTTAAGGAAGCATTCTTCCACAAGTTTTGATTTCATTTCTACGGAGTTCAACGCCATTAATGCCGCTTGACTGTCAGAGAATATGTTGATCTCCTCGCCTATAGGATTGTTGTTACAAATTAGCATTGCGCAAGTGGAAATTGCTACTATTTCAGCTTGAAACACAGTAACATTTTTCCCCAGAGGGATAGTTTCAGTGATATTATCGTATGCGGGTCTAGGATGAAAGATACCAGCACCCGCCACCTCATTTCTGAGTGATCCATCAGTAAACCAGCAGTTGCTTGTGAGAGGGACCATTTGACTGTTCCGATTCCATTCCTCTCTTGTTGGAAGAATCACCTTAAATTTCTTATCAAAGTGTAATTTTGCAATATGATAATCAATAGGCATTTCTGCCTCTGGTATCTTATTCGTTAGGTCATTCCAGACAGAAATGTGAGATTTGCTGCAATTGCTGGATTTCCTTTGACCAGTAATGCTGAGTCTAAAGGCACAGAGCATAGCTTGCTCCTTGATGAATAAATCCAGTGGTAACAAGTTTAATATAACCTCCAACGCAGCTGTTGGGCACGATCTCATCGCACCAGTAATACTAATACACGCAAGTCTTTGGAGATTATTGAGTTCGTTTTTGACAGAAGAAAGAGTTGTTCTTTTCCACCAGATTATAGCACCATAGGATACCATTGGTCTGATTACAGCAGTGTATAACCAGAGTACAATCTTCGGAGATAATCCCCAGGTACGGGATACGGCTCTTTTACATTGTACAAAGGCTGATATCGCTTTATTTACTTTGTTTGAGACATGTGATTTCCAATTGAGTTCTTTGTCGAAGATCACACCTAGAAATTTGGCTTCATTGTATAATTTCAGTTGAATGCCCTTAAGAGATGGCATTTTTAAATTGTCAATCTTACGTTTGTTTGTAAAAAGTACCGATTTGATTTTACTAGAGTTGATGGATAGACCTATATTGTCACACCACACGGAAACTTTCGTAATGGCCTCTGCTAGAATTTCACCAAGAGTGCTGAGGAACTTACCTGTAATAGATATTACTATATCATCGGCGTATCCTATTGTTAGAATGCCTGAAGAGTTTAATGCGTGTAGTAGTTCATCTACTACAAGACACCATAATAATGGAGATAAAACTCCACCCTGCTTAGTACCCAAGTCTCAGAGGAATACATGAGGACTGGCAGGATCAGGGTCCTGTAAAGGTGCAGTTTGGTTATTATAGTTAGGTTTATAGACCTGAAGAGTTCTGGAAAGCTGTAGTAGTTTTTGTTGGCTTTAAGCAGCCGTGCGTGGATTTCTTCATTTAGGTTATTATCGGCTGTTATTTTTGACCCTAGGTAGTTGAAGCTTCGTGCGACTTCAAGCTTGTAACTTCCTACCCGTATACTTTGACCAATATCCGATGGTTGATTTGATGCTTACGATGTCACTCTGATTGAAAGCTTCGCATAGATCATACGTTTGCCTCGACTGGCTGATTGATTGATTGATTGATTGATTGATTGATTGATTGATTGAATGACTGACTGACTGACTCATGAACTCCCACCTCTAACTTCTGGAGCTAAACATCTGAAATTTTCACAGCATGCTCTATCCATCACGTTGGCATTCACTAAGGCGGGGTTTTTCGAAATTCCACCCGTAAGGTGACAAACGGTGGTGGGTAGGTGGTTGGTATTTTAAAACATTTATTTTCCCCATGAAGTCTACCCATTAGTAGGCTGGGCTCGTTGATCACGAATCTGGCGTCGCAACGGAAAGTTCTTGAAGGATAACGCAAAAATCATTTTTTTCCATTTTTTTCCGGAATGGAAATGCTGTCGGGGAAAAGATTTTTTTTCTAAAGTTTTTAAGTTATTACTGGGGGCAAAAAAAAACTTATGCAAAAAACTTTAACTCGGCAGCCATGGGTATGCCAGCTAGTATTTCATAAAATTTGCTGTTAGTTCCTTTGATATATTAAAAATGCACAGAATTTTAATGGCTAGTATATTATTGAATCTAATTTATTGACACTTAAAACTCATTTAGTAAAGCAAGTTGAATTTTCGTTGTTACTTATTAAAAATTTCCAGATAGCCTTCATCAATGGTACGTTCTAGGGTTAAACCAATGACTAGAATTCGGTCCAATGAATTATTGAATATCAAATCGAGATCCCTTTAACACTCGATAATGGAATATTCTTGTTAAAAGATAGAGTTCACTTGCAGATATTTGAAATTCAGTCAGATGTTCAAAACAAGGAAATTAAATTGATATTTTCTAGAATATTTGCCACTGCCTTTCACATTTTATTAAAAATGAAAAAGTAATCTTAAATTCTTACCACTTATCTCGGACAATATGGACACTTTATTCAAATGCAAAAAGTTCAACAAAAATTACTTGACAGTGCTTTTAGCACAGAAAAGTGTCCTCAATACTCCAATATAATAAAACTTTCTTGTTTCATAAAGGAATTTAGCTGTTGTGAGGGGAACATTTTTTCCTCGTTCTTCCACTTTTACTGCCCATTTTACTAATAAAGAAAAATGTTTCCTTTTAAAATTTCAGCTCGGTGTCGCCATCGGGTTTGTCCTGCCACCGATGCTAGTTGGCAACCACGAGGACTTGGAACTTGTCGGCAAGGATTTGCAAATAATGTTCTATTTGGTAGCTGGATTTACATCGGTTCTACTCATCTTTATGGTTCTATGTAAGTACACAACCATTCAAGTATATCTTATTGTAAACAGAATTTGCGACACGCAATAAATTTGAAATTCAATTTCACAAGACTCCAAAAACTTTTATCCCCTGGTATTTACTCGCAGGAAATTTATCCATTTTTCTTACATTTTTTTCTGTTTCGGTTTGTAGTTTTCCAGGCTGCGCCACCGACTCCACCATCTCGGAGTGCTGCTGAAGCGGCATCCGCACCAGGTGAGGACACACAATTTCTGCACTCACTCAAACGACTGGTCCTTAATCGAAATTACATGCTCCTGTTGACATCGTATGGAATGAACGTTGGCGTATTTTATGCGATATCGACTCTTCTCAATCCGGTAAGTCACAGCAGAGGGTAACATGAATTATGTCAATTTTAACAAAAAAGGACTATCCTGACATTGACATATTCTTTTTATTTTTCATACATAAATATTTTTTAGAGAGTGTGTTTTGCTTTTCGTTGATAGCACGGAGAGTTTTACACAAGTTGTGTACGAATTGGTTACTAAGCGATTTGGTTTGTTCAATTACAGGTTGTTCTAAAATATTATCCAGGACATGAGGTTGACACCGGTCGAATTGGGCTGTGTATTGTTTTGGCTGGAATGATGGGATCAGTTGTTTCCGGTATCGTCCTTGACAAAACTCATCGTTTTAAGTGAGTATATAGTATCTGTTTTGAATTATTTATAGTAAATTTAAGAGACTTTTTAGACAAAAAATATTATTTTATAGCCATTATTTAACGATTTTTTGAAATTTAACAATTTTTACCCTCCATACAAAACGAAAAATTTTTCATAATATATTTAGAATATGAATGTGCATAACTTTATTTTATGGTATTGGAGATTGCTTGCTTATGAAAATAAACAGAAGCTGTTGGTGAAAATAAGAAAATTGTTCCATGACCGGTAGGAAAAAAAAACCACACTTTCTATCCTCCAAAATATGGAGGTTTTTTCCACAAGGAGAACATTTCATCATATTTGTTTTCGAAAACAATTTATAAATATTGTGCAAGCAATTTTAATATCAGATTTTTACACATTCATAACGCCATTTTCCCAATTATGATTGTGGAAATACGTAGAAATAAAATTTCAGTCGATATGACAATCATTTTCATCTCATAACCAAAGCCCTTCCGATTTTTTCCGTCACTTATAACTCCTGTTCAGTGGAATAAAAAACAAATGCTATCAGCCAGGTGCCAAAACAAATACGAATTATTTCCGCTAGTCACCTTTGAAAGACATGCGTTTTTTCTCAAGAGTTTTAATATCGACTTTCCATGGGTTTTTCTTTCTGCTTGATACGAAAATACGACGAATTCTCTTTCAACGATGGTTATGGGTGACCTAAGTAATTGCCACAAGGAGTTCTTATGCTTCTCGTAAGTTTTATTTTTGTTTGAAACAATTTTTTTTGTTCCTCACTAGTATATGACTTGGACCAAATTAAGCAACATTCCAGAGTTCAAATTGTTGCGGAATACGAGAAGTCTTCTGAGGGTGGTAATACTTTCGGGGGATGATGGAACGAATTTTCTCCGCATCACAAAGAAATTACGAACGATTTCCCGTGATTTTTGCAAATCATGTTCCGCTCAATTTCAGATTTAGTTCGCAAAGATGCTTCCTAAGCGTTTTGTAGGAAAAAATCACTTCAAGATATAGAATACAGAGCCAATATAAATAATGGGAACAGGAAGTCGGAAGTTTTATTGGGAAAACTGAAAGTAACTTTTTAAACTCCGAACCATACAAATTCGGTACAAAAACAGCATTCGTTTCGTAATTTTTAGTATACTGTAAGACGAAAAAATTGTAATTTTGTTTATTTTGTTTACGCGAAAATGTTAATGTTTAACCTATTAATCATGGGGCGTGCTCTGAATATTTTATATTTGTCGACTTGATTCCTTCGCTAACCCGAATTTATAATTCGCTGAGAAGGTGGATGAGATTTTTTGGAACTGGATAAGATAAAGTGTGTCAGATTGTGTAAAATTGCTAATAATCATAATTTAGATCATACATCGGTCGTCAGAGATTATCATGACAATAAGCATATTAAAACTGCATTTTATACATTGAGGGTATTCACAATCCTCTTTTAATTTTCGGTATTCGGTATTTTCGGTAATATTAAAAGACTGAAAATATTCTGCTGTGAACATCCCACAGCACAGATTTGAGAACAGTGCTTTTATTTGATACGTGACCAAATCTTGAACTGCGAATTTGATTGTAAAATATGTCACATACCTTTAAATCCATGTTTGATGTATTCTTTTGAATTTCTATTGTGGCAACGGCTATCAAAATTGAAAAAAATTGCAGTCCGATGAGAGAACCAGAGAGAAAATTTGACAACTAGAAACATTACTAGCGCCACTCGCGGTTGATTCTTGATACCGAATAACCGGGCCGGAAAACACGAACCAAAGGCATGTCTACAATTACCGCATCCGGTCATTCATTTTTACATGAACCAAGTTACCGTCTCGGTAAAAATCTGTTAAATTTGACTGAATTACCGAGCGGTAAATTTACCCGCAATTTAAAAGACGACTGTGAATACCCTGATTGTTTAAGATGACATTTTATCTTATATTTATTTTATTAGAAGAAAAACACGTTTCAATTTATTTGGAAAATTGTTTCTGGCGTGTTTATCGTTTTTCATACTATATGTTAGATCGTCAAAGTGGTTTTAAACAAAATTTGATAAAGATCTCGTAGTTTTACAAAAAATCGTTGGTATGCACAGCATAAAAAAAGTCACAAGATTTTTTTTTTAGATTTGTTTGCCATTCCTTGGGTAGGTAATTAACTTAATCTCATTCTCAAAAGATTTAAATATAATCTCCTAAAACAATCAGAATTTTATATAAATTTTATTCTTGGCCCATAAAATTTCATTAATATTTTCTTAACTTTTTAGTTCAATGAAAAAACCTTAAACTAAATCATGAATGTTCAGTTAATGATGCAAATTTTTTAAGCACAAATATTTAGGTAACGCATGTAAACAGTCGAATTTTCATCAAAATAACTATTCATAAAAATGTCGTTGCCATATATGTACGTGTAGCACCAGATAAGGCTAATAAAGCAGAAGCTGAAGCTAGAATTTTAGAGACAAGAAATTTCGTACGTGAAAATAAATTGTTGAAGAAATGTTATTGACACTTTTGTCTAGCATTCTGGATAAGACAATTAAAATTTTATGTCATTACATTACATAGTAAATACAGTCTTTTACACCTAAAAGATAAAAAGATTATTCTCTGAAATTTTCTCTTATAACATATTCACTTATGTGATATATTTTATATATAGTTCTGATAAATGTTAATAAGTATTGATCAGAAAGTTTCTATCTGCCTTTGTTTTCGAGCCGGTCACCGTCATTATCGCAATACTTTCCTTTCATTGCTACGCAGAAAAAACTAAAAATTAGGGTTTTCATACATGCTCAGTTATGGAGTTCGCCCGAACCAATTTTAATGATTATTTTTTACGTAGGTTTGCACAAAAATCTAAAAACTCAAGATTTTTCTTCTCTATAAAATTTATTTGGGATTTTCGAATCCAAATGAAGTAGGTGTGAACGACAATAGATGCCACCAGATAAAAGAGATTGCAAACCCCCTTTAAACGAATAGAGAACCTACAACATCTATTATATAATAGGCTTGTGTGTCTGTCTATTCGCTTAAAACTCGAGAACCCGTTTTGAATGAATCTTCCAGAAGTGCTTTCTGGCATCAAGGAGCCTGCATGATGAAATTACGAAAAAATAATAATACAAAAAAAACTAATTTTTCACGAACCATGAGTGACTTTTTTTTCTCAAAATCAAGATTTGGGGGTTTTTGTGGTCGTTGATTATGAATCTGAAGTCCAGATTCCAAAATTAATTCCAGAACTCAGATTCATAATTTTAAACATTAAATTCCAAAATAAATTTTGCAATTTGGATGCCAGATTCACAATCCCAAAAACCCCAAAATATCATTTTCATTTGATTCTGACTTTTTGAAAATGCGCGCCTCAATGGGTTTAAAATGAGCGCAAAAATTTTCTAAATTCTTAGAAATTGTTTCCTCATTTTTCAAGGACAGAGAAATTATTTCGTTAGGTTCCGTTAGGTCTCCGCGAAAACTCGTTAAGGTTCTCTAAGGATAACGCGAATATCCTTTTATATTTTTTTCCCGGGGAAAATTTATGGTAATTTTGGAAATCTGACTTCAAAATTCGAAATGAAAGACCCTGCAGCTATAATGCAAATAGTCTGTTTCTACTTTTTCGCGAAAAGTGTTTTTGTATTAGAGCGTTTTTGCGTGCGAATTTAATGTCAAAATTTTATTATTTGTACCTGAAAGTCCTGTAACGATCATGATATTTTACAGAAACTTGTTGAGAAACTGTTCTCTAATTTTTGTTTGGTATTTCTAAAAATTATACAAAATATTTTCACCCGACAAGAACGGGTCAACTTTCTTCTGGTCTTTATTTATGTAAAATTATTCCAAAATTTAATTAGAAATAACCTTCTTGTCCAAGGCAATAAAAACGAATAAAAAATAACTATTAGAAATTTTATGATACGAAAACAAAAATCGTTGAATTTTCATTCGTTTACGCCCTTTTACTGTTATAACAAATTCTCCGCTGTTGGAATTTTATTGAGATTTCATTGATTCATTCACAAAAAATACAAAAATGTTTTATGTTCTTTAAGGGAGCATCATAAAAATGAGGAAATATAATTTTTCAACATACTGTTGAAGTGGGAAATCCATTTCCAATTGACGTTGCGAGAAAGGATGTTTAAATAAAATGCATAACGAAAAAAAGGATTTTAATACCGTTTTTATGTTGTATCTCTCAACATCATAAAATCCTTTTTCAAAGGAAACTGGAAAAACGTGAATATTTTACATGAATAATACACTCTGTCGATTCTAGAAAAAATGTCAAACGATATAAGCTTTAAAGAGTTTCCTTTATCCCACGTGCCCGTGCTTCATTTGTAAATACAAATCGTCTGTACCACAGGTGAATTCGATTCAAAGATGTCTATAGGATCCTGGCTGGTAAGATCCATTCATTTATCCTTTCAGGCGGCGTCCGTCGGTGGTTTTTGCACTTTGACTATTTTTTCGTAACTAACAAAAACACACAAAGCCATATAAATACTTCATATAATTGTGATAATATGCAAAATATGTGGTAGTTTAGCTGGTTTAGGCAACATTTTTAACTGAAATTAAAAAATACAATTCCTGAAGTCGTCAGACAAATGACGCAAAATCCTCAACCCAATTCCTTTTAGAAACGTTAAAACTAAAGGTACAAGACGTGATGAAAAACAAGAAGAAATCACACTCAATGGAAGACGGGAAATTCTAAAAATATTTTGCACCAGAAATGTGGCAGGGTTGAAATGTGGAGTGGCTAAAGCTCACAATTAATTGTTTTCTGGCGTTCACTGTAGAAACTTTCAGATATTCAATTGTTATCCTTCAACCTAACCGTCTAGTTGTCCTTATACGAAGCTATGTCGCGCTTATGGGTTACCATAAGTTTAAAAGAAGGGGTTACAAAGCGTGTGTATACAATTTACAATTTTAACAAGCATTTTATGGTCATGTTAACGATTTTTTCATGTGTTTTTACTTTCCTGTGCTTAGTTAAGAAGGAAAGTGTTGTATTCATGACGGAGACCGACTCGAAAATAATAATATGGCTATCCGTATGTCGCTCTATTCATTCTACGTATCTTAAATAATACGCGAACGCGTTGAGTTAGCGACTTGAAATTTTTTGTAAATGCGATTTGCGAACATCAGTTTTTTTTTTATAAACCTTTGAAAAAGTATTGTTCGTTATAATGGGTACTGCGCATATAGTTTTATAACACTTTTTTTTTTAAATTTCTCGCAAATTTCGCGGTTTTGGGAAAAAATGAATATGACTACAATATTAATCCTGAAACTAATTTAAAGGATATTCTAAAGGTTTGCAATATATCGTCGCTTGATTCTTATCTTGTACCAAACGTCAAAACGTAGTGTTAAGATAATCAATCTAATCCTGAAACTGATTTATGTCAAGAGTTTTTCGTCGTTGTACCCCGAAAATCGAAAATTTGATTTGCAAATCTGGTTTTTTTTGCGTTTTACTCCGGAACTAAGCGTTTTTCGATAGTGATTAATATGATGGAAATTGAAGATATTAATATTTGCCATATTTTTACTTTTTTCAAGAATTTATCTGGAACTGTTATCGAGATTTACCGTTATTTCTAAAAATTTGATTATGGCGTTATTATCTAAAACTATCGGGTTTTATGATGCTGTGTAAGAAATAAATTTAAAAAAATAAGAGTTCCCACTTCATGTTTTTGAGCGGCAATTTTTATCTTTATCCGTTCTCGAGATATTCTCATTACAGTGGGAAAAAATGATTTGAGCAATTTTCTTGCAAACTATCGGTTCTTTCATAGTGGTTTTCTTGGCTACCAAAAGCGCTAGGGCTCCGAGATCTGGCGCGTTTGATAGGAGTTGGACCAAAACCATAGATAAACTAGATCGCTCGATTTGCTGTCTCAAATGGTCCCATTTCAATACAGTTCAGTGAATCAAAACGAGTCAAGTAAGAGCAAGATAACCGTATGAAAATAAATATAGTCCTCTCGTTTAAACCGTGAGCTGTCAAAGGAAAATAGACTTTCGGAATGGTGTTGGCGCCTAAAGTTATTTGTTTGCGCCTAAAGTTAGTCTCAAACTTGTGAAATTTGAATTTCGCGTCAAACTAAATTTGAATCTCGCGACCTTATACAGTTCAGTGGATGCGTTCAAGTACGATAAAGAGGTTTTGGGACCATTTTTCAGCAGAGCTCTGTATGGTGACAGTTGTTCTATGTTATATAGTTCTGTGACCAAAACCCAAACATTAGTTGAAAAAGTCAAAAATGGCATTTGGTTCACGATTAGACTCAAGAAACAATATTTAAAAAAATTAGATTTTTTGAAAATTTATGGCAAAAAAATGAGGTTAACCAAATTCAAGGAAAATGAAATTTCCCGCATTTTTCCCCTTAACGTTTTTACGCATTCTCGAAATATTTGAAAAAATATTATTTTGTACATATTTTTTCCGAAACAAAATATTGCACAGGAAAGTTCTGTGTTTATCACAACTAATATTTCTTCTTATTTTTTGTTTTTACAGAGAAACTACCCTGGCTGTATACACTTTCTCAATGGTGGGAATGTGGATATTCACATTCACCCTTAATACTGGATTCATATCTGTGGTGTATGTGACGTCATCTCTCTTAGGGTAAGTTTTCATTTTTATTAAAAAAAAATCCGTTTGCTAGTGGCGTTTGAGTCAGAATATCACAATTTTAACATTTTTCATAAAATTGCATCAACTACAGGAATATGGAAACATGTGCAAGTGGGAGTCTTTTGAGAAATTTAGCATTTTTAACCATGCAGAGAATTTTCAATACTAAATTCAATCCTCTTCAATCTACGATTGTGCATTTTTCCTTAATTTCCTAATGATATGTGATTGCTTAAAAAAAAATCCTGATTGTATACTTAAATAAATATTTCACAAACAGATTCTTTATGACTGGCTATCTGCCTGTTGGTTTCGAATTTGCTGCGGAATTAACATATCCTGAACCGGAAGGGACATCAGCTGGACTCCTAAATGCCGCCGCCCAAGTATTCGGGATTTTATTCACGATGTTGTACTCAGAGCTTCTGGACATGATTGGTGATGTGGAAGCGAATATCACAATGGCAGTCATGTTGTGTGTTGGAACCATTATTACAGCCGTCATCCGTTCGGATTTGAGGAGGCAGGCGGCACAAGGACCTCAAAACCCTTAAAGTTAAACGCTGAGCGTTTGTTGTTGTCTTTTAAGTAGGATTTTAATTAGGTTATGTGTGAAAACAAAACACAATTTAGGAATCGTTGCTGAGGGGGCAATAATTTATTAGTCTTTAGTTAGCATTAAATTAAATTGTTTTTATTTCGGATTTGTACAATTTTCTGTAATCAACACAAGTGATTTTAAAACAAGTGATTTTGGGCTTTTTAAGCCTTTCCTCTTCTAATTTATTGATGCATAAGATTTTAGGTTAGAATACAAAAACGAAACCGATTTTTTTCGATTTTATGATTTTTCTGAAAGTATTGAAGATTTTAAATATATCCGGTATACGAGGGTAGAATTTCCGATCTCGCGACGAAGAAAGAGGGTTTGTGAAAAAAAATTTCCTCGCTGAAAAGACATAAGCAAAAAATTTTGTTTACTCAACAACAAAATAAAAACTTTTAACCAAGAATAAAAAATTCTTGAAAAGTTGTAACTCGGAAACCAGTTGCGCGATTGAGCTAAAATGTTGGTATCGGCTTGAAGTTTTTCTACCTACTCTCGTATTTTATTAAAGATCTTGTTTAAAACATTTTTTTAATTTTTTTCAAAAATTTAAAGTGGTTTAAACCTATTTCCTGCTACTCAAAAAAAACTTATTTTTTTAAAAATTATTTTTAAAAATGTTTGTAAATTTTTAAAAATGTTTGTAAAGCCTCGTTCACACATGTGATTTTTTTTTTAATTTCTCGGCGAATTTTATTCAGAATTTATTCCGCTAATTTTTTTTTACCTATTGCAGAATAAATTCATTTAGCAATAGTTGTCAAAATTTGAATTTATTCCGGCGATTTTGTATGAAAATAAACGGAACCTTGTGTCGTAATGTAAACCGTTGGGAAGCGTGAATTTATCACATAGTAAAATTCGCGGAATATAGTACCAGATATAAACGGCGCCTAAAATAAGGAATTTTTTAATTGAGATTTCGTCAATTGCATTTAAAATACTTTCAGATATTTAATCATAAAATATAGTTGCATTGCAATGTTTGATTAGCAATAAAGGTTTGTGATTATTTTAATCAATTAATGGTTTAAAGACATGTAATAAGTAATTGTTTAAATCATATCAGATAATTTAATGTTAATTAATTTAATCGTTTAATATTTTATCTTTAAACAAAAAAAAAAAATTAAAATATATTTTTCGAGACCTACATGTGTAACCAAAAAGCATCTAATTTTTTGGGGGATGTCCAGAAGTTTTAACTATGTTTTTTTAAATGATAAATATTTTATTGAATTAAACTCCCTTTACTATGGCAGATGCTTAAATGGATGCAAGCTAATCTAATCGCTAATAGTAATGGTTTCGAGAGAAACAAAAATAAAATATAGATTTCAATATATCTTATAGCCCGAAGCTATTCAAAGAAAAAATATTAAAATCAAAAGTTAATAATTAAACTAATCGCCTAGAATTAATTGTAATACAGAAGTGACAAAGTATCAAAATTAAATTTTAAACATGACAACATTGTTGACAGTGTGATTTACGTCGAATACTCAATTAATTACGCGTAAGTAATGTATGTAACTAACCTCTGATTTTGTGGGTAATTAACGTAATCAATGTATTTAATGCAATTAATTCGACTTTTTTGACATGGAAAAAATCGTGAAATTGGTTATACGAAACCTATTTTGTTTGAATTGACGCGGGAATATTTAAAACACATGTATTTATTTAATCAATACCTTATTATACTCAATACACATCCTTATTCACTGCAGATTATATAAAATATTAACCGCCACATGATTTTTCTTGAATTTGTCGACATTTTTGCAATTAACACTTACGACCATATGTCAGTGATATAGGGGCCCCGACGTAATGTTTTTAAATCACTCAAAAAGCTATTTTTTAAATTTTCCGAATTTATTTATAAAGGCTAATGAATAATGTGAATTTGAATCTTACGGTGATTGCATAAGATCATGATGAACATTTTTTTAAATTTTCCGTTGAGAGATAAATATTTTTCAATCATGTGAATTTGTCAACGCTTAGGCCAACGTTTCTGGATCTGCTAATAACAATCTTTGACATATACCTTATGCGTTATAAAAATCTGGAAAATTCAGATTAAATTGTAAACCGTTTAATAAAACACAGAAGTTGAACGGAAAAAAATGTATTTTGCTCTAAACTAAATCTTACATACTAGTAAAAAAAATTATTCAAAATGTCCACCTCCAGCATTTACGAACTTTTCCAAACAGGGCCTGTACTTCTTGCAAGTCAATATTAAATAAGACTCCGGCTTGTCGTTCCATGCGATGGTAATGGCGGACTTCAGGGCTTGCCTTAGCTCCAGTCTTAGCCTGAACATATGCCCGTATTAAAAAATCCAGGGGATTAAGGTCTGGAGAGCTCGGTGACCACATGTCCTTAGACCAGAATTTTTTTAAATTATTGGTTTTTTAAATTATCCAAATTTGGGTACTTCTGGCAGTGTGGCACGGCTCCCCGTCTTGTTGAAACACGTAAAACACATGATTACCGTAGGTTGACCCTATTGATGGTTTTACATGACTCTCCAAGATATCCTTATCGGATTCCTTCTGATCCTTCCTTTGATTGCCCTAATCAACACTGGAGTCCTTACTGAAATGGGTCTACCGCTTCCAGATTGCGGACTAACTATTCCTCTGGCCAAACAAGTCGCTCTTACAGCATAAACAGTTGACAACGTTACGTTTAATTAATTGGAAATCGCCTTATTGGACTTCCGCGCGTGGACCAACTTCATGATTTTCACTTTTCGAGCCTCCCCCATGTTGCTATATTTATAAACATTTAATTTTTTGGCTCAATTATGTACGTAGTACAAATTAATAAGCAACCGTTGTCTCCTTGAAAATACTTGCAGTCTAGATTCCAGATTTTTATGACGCATACAGTATGTAGATCAAGTTTTTCTATTTAATTACATTACTTACATTAGTTACATAATTTACATGTAATTAATAAAAATAAGTTAATTGCGCGTAAAAAAAATGTGAATAATAACTTTTGTTCGTTACATTTTTATCACGACTATCAATTTATTTTTTTTAAGCTTTCATTTAGTGTGCAGTTTCGTCTGTGTGTCAGGGTCAAATCTCGTAACCGAATTTTGACTAACTTTTATATTTCTAATTAACTTGAAATTTGGCACACATACGTAATTTCGGCAACAATACAGTAGGTATATATACACGCATATTTGAAATGCACATAAAAAACAAAATGGTGTCTTTTTGGCGCCATGTTGCATAAATTTGTTATACCAAGCGCCCATCATGTGTGGTCTTAAATGAAAGTACTTGAAAAAATAATCAAAAAGCCGTATTTCGATCTCGAGGAAAAAATAGCTGACGCATCACGCACTTTTCGTAATCGGAAAAACGAAGCCACCATCATATGGGACTTTAAATGAATAAGCGTAGCGGGAGAGACGTTATTTTCAGATTTTCAGTCTGACTAATCAAATACAAAATTGTTAAAGAGGATAAATAAAATAAAAATAATTTTTTTTAAAAAGCTTTTATTAAAATGTACTAAAAGCGAGATCGCTTCAGAAATAACAGAGAGATAAAAATATAAAAAAATATATTTCGCTTTTATTTCTGAGACACAGCCCAAAAAACTTTTTTTCCTTTTTGTATATTTTAAGAAAAACTTTTTAAAAAAAAAAAATTTTTAACCCTCTAACCGGAATATTACCGAGAAAAATTCACTAAAATATGACTTTCAACTTGCGACAGACCGTAACCAAGACAACGTACAGGGCTAAATTTTTTCCAGCATGTAAAGCGATAACTTACAAAAGTCAGTGTAAGACGTACCGGCGATTTCCGGCGATTAAAATTGTTACCCGTTATAAACAAGCGAATTCCCTGAAGCCCGCCTTAAGGCGGGCATTCCGGCTAGAGGGTTAAGTGTTTTTCAATCATTAAGAAATTATTCTGACGCAATCGGTTTTATCAATATATTGAAATAAAAATGCGAAAAATGCGAAAAATGCGTGAAACGTTGAAAATCTCGTTTAAATCACTTCTAAAGTTTATCATGCAAATTGTATTTAAATGTTTTTCAACATTTTGCTAGGGTGATAAAATCAACTCAACTGTATTGAATAAATAACTAAAGACAAATATAATCATCAACTTTGAAACATATTCACGGGAAATTTTATGCCGAGATGAAATTCTATAATATTGTTCTTTTCTGAAAAGTTTTACTTTCTTAAGATAAACAGGGATTTTTGAATTTGAATAATAATCGACTTCTTTTACATCATTATCCGTTAAAAGCAGAAAAGTCTTGGAAACATTGAGTAAAATATCAAGTGATAAAAACATAAACTAAAACTAATTAAAAAGTTTATCTCGTTGTATTGGATAATTTTTCATATCTTTAATATTTAAGTTTTTACTTTTCTCTGCTATAGAGGGAAAGTATTGTATTCAGATGGAGACTGACTCGGGAACGGGGACAAATAGAAACTTACTCAGGGTATTCACAGTCCTCTTTTAAATTGCGAGTAATTTTACCGCCCGGTAATTCAGTCAAATTTAACAGATTTTTACCGAGACGGTAACTTGGTTCATGTAAAAATGAATTACCGGATTCGGTAATTGTAGACATGGCTTGAGTCGTGTTTTCCGGCCCGCTTATTCGGTATCAAGAATCAACCGCGAGTGGCGCTAGTAATGTTTTTAGTTGTCAAATTTTCTCGATGGTTTTTTGTTAATCTCATCGGACTGATGCAATTTTTTTCAATTTTGATAGCCGGTGCCACAATAGAAATTCAAAAGAATACATCAAACATGGATTTAGAGGTATGTGACATATTTTACAATCAAATTCGCAGTTCATGATTTGGTCACGTATCAAATAAAAGCGCTGTTCTCAAATCTGTGCTGTGGGATGTTCACAGCAGAATATTTTCAGTCTTTTAATATTACCGAAAACACCAAATACCGAAAATTAAAAGAGGACTGTGAATACCCTCATTATTTAGTACGGCAAAATTATGAGGTTTGTTGGTCTATTGGTTTGTCGGTCTATTGGTTTGTCGGTATGCCCGTTTTACGTATCTTAAATAGCTCGAGAACGCGTCGAGCTACCAACTTGAAATTTTTTGTAAATGAGTTTTGCGAAAATCGTAGTTCTCTATCTACTTTTGGAAAAGTAACGTTAGCTATAACGGGTACCTCCCATACATTTTTTAATTTGAATAAATTCAGTTTTTTGACAATCTCTCGAAATTATGACCTTTTATAAAAAAAAGCATATACCCAAATTTATAGGAATGAAAATGTTTACAATGATTTTTACGTATCTCTATTATTATTTTTTACATATCTTTTCCGAAACTAAATAGTGCAGAGGAAAGTTTTGTGTTGATCACAGCTGATATTTTTTTGTATTAACATAATATTACAAAATTCCTAAACATATTTAGATCGCAGATTTTTTTTGTCATGGTCTCCTGAAACTTTGATATAATGGAGAAGAATATTAAGGATTTCGCTAAATTCCATCGCTCGGTTTGTGTACATTGAGTTGAGAGCTATTTGTTTTTAGATTCGGTTTTGCTTCAAAATAAACACAAGTATTGATTTTTAATGGCAACATCTCTTGAGATGTACAAAAGGTGATAGAAAAATATTTATTCTTGAATGAAGGATACTTTTACGGTAAAAACCAATGCTTGAAAATTGATTTTCAGTGAAGAGTTGTTCAAATATTTTACTGTCGCGTGGACAGACAATGGATGAATTTGAAGGAGAGTTTATTTATGTACTTAACCTTTAAGAACATGTAATATCAACAAGATAAATATAACCGTTGTTGCTTAATTCAACCATGTGCTCTGTTATTGGTATATTATCTTTTAGATATACATGAAAGCTGATTACTTGTTATATGAGTAGTTTTTTAAAGATGCTTATGGTGTTAGATAAATTTCAAGGGGGTTTTACAGAGTTTATTTTAACAAAATAGGCACATCTTAACCTCAAAGTAAAATGTTGTATATCTAAACACGATTGCAAATTTATTTAACTTAAACTTTTATATTTATCGAAGTCGATGAAAACCTAACCTTTATTTATTGTTATTTATTGTTATAAAGTTTTTTTTCACTTTTCTTGCGTAACTCGATTGTGGAATGAAACAAATCAAATCCTTTTTTAAGGTGAATTATAAAAAGTAAAACTATTCATGCAGAATATTTCCTACAACTGAGGAACTATTTCAGATTGGGCTAAAATACCAGTTTTTTCGCTTTATTTCTCAACTGGGAATTCACCTGTAATTAAATATATTGGCATCAAGAATGGACCTTTTTGGTCTACAAGAAATGTTCATTAGCAAAATGTAAAATACCAATGAATACGAAAAACCCTTTCTTTGGGAAAAGGGAAATTTTTTAGTTTAACCAACAAATTAATTTTTCACAGAGTGGGCAAACGGATTAGTATCCTTTTACAAGGATATTTGAAATTAATTCAAAACATGTACAGAATTTGTTCAAGTAGTTTTTATTAAAGGGTAAAATCATAGTTTTGTTAGTTCCTAATGTGGAGACCTTCTTAATTGTCCGTTCGTTGAATTAATAAGTATAAGATTCATGCCCGACTTTTCCTTGCAATTAGAAACCTACTTTTTCTTGGTCGGCTGTTGTTCTTTAGTCCTGGTGAGGCACTATGCAAAATTTGAAGTTTTCACTTTTGCATGAAAAGTGTTATAGAAAGCGCGATATAAGTAGGGTGCCCATATTTACTTTGGGTCAATCCGGGATGGGATGAGGGAGGGGAGAGAATGGTTGAAACAGAACACCAACGAAACAACAAATTTTATATAAAAAAACTTGACATGAACGAAATTCTTCGCGCTATATAAATACATTCCATAAATAATCGCAAAGGAAATTGTAAAAGCATTAATAAAAAGAAATGCGCCGCAGGCTAATTCTTCTGAGATACATTGTGGAAAATCGTTTTTGGCTCAATTTGTGAAAAATCGTTGAAAAAATGCTCCGCAGGGAAATTTTATGTAATTTACAGCCACCCCAACTGAAGTAGATTATGTTTTGCATCGTTTTCCTAAAGATTGATAAATTATAACACTGAATTGAAAAATCCGGGATAAACGGGATAAGTTTCAAAGGACACCAGGATAACATGTCTAGATCATCCTACTTATAAGTAACATTGAACATGAAACGGTTAATCTATAAAGTTCCAAGAAAAGCTTAAGGAGATTTATCGACTTTTTCAGAGTTTTGAGTTTTTTTTTGTACTGGAAATTTGTTTAATCTCGTTATTCGGTGTAAAACTTCATGATCTTAAAAAATTTTAACATTTATTTTCATAATTTTGAAAATTAATTTTTCAACGCTATTTTTTTGTATTTTTTAAAGGTATAACAATTTGTGTTTTTACTTTCTTACACGTAGTACGAGTTTTGTTGGTTTTTATATTTTTACTTTTGTTTTAAATACATCACCTTTTTTGAACAATTTAGAAAATGGAAAATCACGTGGTATGCAGTCTAACAGACAATGTTTATTGTGATATGTTAAAAAAATAGTCAAAACCCCCATCACAAGTCTTAAACTTCTGCTTAACTTTAAAAAAAACTATCGCTCACTAACTGGAGGTTTAAAAAAGTATAATCAAATTAAACAATGAAAATAGTATCATTTTGATAAATGACATTGTATAAATACGAACGAAGTTGACGCAAAATCAACTAAGGTCTGTAGTTGATTTTACCCATGAATTTCTTGTCGTGCATCTATAGGTAAAAGAAAGCCTCTGTTTTTTGAAAAAATAAGTAAAAGCTCAAAAGCTAAATAAAAGTTCTTAAAAAATTAAAAAAAACCTGACAGGGCTCATATAATTATTATTTCTAGCGACCAGTTTGGACTTGAAATTAAAGTTGCAAACGAGAGGCATCAGATTTGCCGTAAATCTTATCAGTCTATTGCACAATTTGCTGATGCAATATTTTGATTTTTGATTTTAATTTTCATAACCAAATTTGCAACTCTACTCTCACTGTAAACTGGGATTAATGTTGCGTCGAATCAGGATTAGTATAGCACTTGTAGATTTCAGATGACAATATAGATAGTCAATAATGCAACAAAATAAATATATATAAATAAATATAATATACGAAATAAAAAAGGTTAACATTATAATTCACCAACAAATATATGTACATTAATGTCTATATTTATTTAAAAATATACGGCAAATGCCAAAATCAAACGATATATTTATCAAATAAAAGAAAAATTATAAAGACGTTATAAAAATAGAAAAAAGATATAAGTATATATATTAGTGATAAAAAAAATAAGTAGAAAAGCCGCACTTGTTAATATTGGAACACAAAAATAAAAAAAAATTAAAAATTGAAAAAAAAAATATTTGAAAAAAGAGAAAATAGAAAAAAATTCCACCAATTTAGAAAGATATTTTTAAGGACAACATAGATTTTAGGAATATATTTTTTGGAAAACTGTTTAAATCACGGAAAATTACAAAAACATAAGAAAAAAAATCAAATGTTAGACTTGAGACAAAAATAAATTATGTGTATATTAAATGTAAAACGTTTAAAAATTATAAACAAAATAAACAAATCAAATATGTAAAAAAGACAATAATTAATTGATATGTTAAAAACAACAAAACATCAAAACATACATTGAAAAAGCCAAAAACAAGAGAAAAAACCTCCGCATGTATCTAGCTATACTTAAAAATTCAAAAAAAAAAAGATTTAATCAAAAATGTACTGTTGTGCAATCAAATAAAAAAAAAATCTTTAATGTGGACTATATTAGAATGCAAATCTAAGTATAAATAGTAGAAATAGTCTATGAAAGTTGTATGCAACATAAAACAAGCCAAATGCTAAAATGAAAAACATGGAAAATTTATTTATTCGTGAAATCAAGAAAATGGGAAACCATAAATAAATTTAACTAAATGAAAAATATATTCATGACTGTGCTGCTGTTCTTTAGTGATAAGCTTAAGTACCTACTCCAAAATAGAATAAAATTTCGTTGTGAATTCTCCATTGTGAAAATAGAGAATGATGGAGAAGAAGTAGTTTAGTTCGTAACGAGAATAACTTGTTGAATGTTAACGTAAAAAAAAAACATTGTAGTAATAGTAATCTGTAAGTTATTATCATAATTCGGTTGTCTTGATTTAATTTTAAATTTTCGTTTAACGAAGAAAAAGAAATGCTGTTCATTTTTCAATGTGATTGAAGTTTTTTTGTGTGATGACACAAAAATTCGAAAAAAAACGATTGCCAATAAATATGCAGCTTATGTGATAAAAAAATTAATATATTTTCTGTTTATTTTAGAAATTCCTATCATTTTTAAAAATCCCTATCTTTAAAAACTCCTATCATTTTTAAAAATCCCTATCTTTAAAAATTCCTATCAAAAATTCTTAATGGATATGAATAGAGTAAAGATGATAAAAAATAAAAGGTGAGTCAAAAATTGATTACAGAATTTAGTCAATTTTTGTGGAGATAGATTTTTATATAAAAAAGATTTTGATTTCTGCATGTCAGTCCTTCTGTCTCTGTCTGTCCGTTTCTAAGTCTACCCGTCTGTCCGTCCGTCCGTCTGTCCATCTGTCCGTAAGCACCATAACTTTTGAAAATATTAAGATATAGACTTGAAACTTTGTATAGTTACGTTTCTCGTAAATGGCAAGGCTAAATTTTTGAACGAGTAAAATTGAACCAATCATTCCCCATCTCGCTCATACAAACGAAACAGTTTTTTGCAATTTTCTCGAAAACGGTAAGTCATATTGAAAAATTTATAAAGGTAAAATGTGTTTAGAAAGCGATTTTATATAAGTCATCCGCAGAGCTTCTATTGAACAGAGGTTAAAATCACACTGAGCGACAAAAATATGGCGTGAAATATGGGATTTTATCATTAGCTCGAAAGCTTTACGAAAGCTTTTTTCTGCTTGTGCTAATGATAAAGTCCCATATTTCACGCCATATTTTTGTCGCTCAGTGTCAATTTTAACCTCTGTTCTATAGAAGCTCTGTGAGTCATCTATAATTATTTGAATTTCTCGACCTTTAGAATGTTAATATTCTTATATTTATACTTCTTCCCTCCTCTAATTAATAGGAAAAGATCTCACGCAATGGGCTGATTTTATTTAAATGTTTTTAAAGTAGTTTCAACATTTCTATTAGAAAAAAAAAGCAATTCAATGAAAAGAATTAACAGGTTACAAAAATTCTCTTTGCTTTAAAAAAAAATCGAATTTTCTTGCCTGAAGAACCACTAAAACACAGCTGACACCGCCAAAAGAGAAAGTTGTTACTTTGTGTCGCATCGCTTTAGCGCGCGCTGATTAATACAGCATTGTGAGCGGTTCTATCAGAAATCACTATTCTTAAGTCTGTCCCACAATAGCGCGCTACGTGGCGCGACGCAGTGACAGCTGATAGTAAAAGCTACAGGTTCATATAAGTTCGTGTCTAATTGCGCGCTGATCAGCCCCGGCAGCGCGCCGCGTAGAGTAGGTCTAGTTTCTACTTTCAGACGCGGTGACATTAAGAGTGGAAATAGACGCTGCGATGGTCGTACCGACTTGTGTTGGACCGATATCGGACCGACGGTTGTATAAAGCACACACACGATACGATTTACTTGCGATTTTGATGGAACTATCAGTTTTTACTAGGAAATATCTCTCAAACAACACAGCACAGTTGTGATATAATATCGTATCGACAGTCGCATGGCAAACCATAAACGATACAATCTGCTGTTTTGGCTCAGCGACGTACGACCGTGCCATATCGGGCCCAACCGTCATTTTGTGCGCATACACTAAACCATTATCGCATGCGATCGCAAATCGGCCCGACGATTGTACCGACCATCACAGCGTCTATTTCCACTCTAACAGAGATTTCGCAAGTGGTGAATTATGGTACTTTAATTAATATTCGGGAAGCTAGGTAAATTATGTCAGTCACCTAGTTGTTTGCATTTTCTGAGTGTTGTAGTAATTATTTTATTAAGCGGAAAGATGGAAAATAATTTTGAAAACGTATTCGAAACGAAAAATAGAACCGAACAATTAATAATCCCCAAATTCACTGTGATTTTTAGGTTCTGGGAACACAAATTGATAATGTCACCACACCGCGTAATTGGGGTTTAGGCAATTACTGCGGCTGTCACCGTGCCGCACTGACCTCAGCGCGCCGCATAGCGCGTTATAGGTTCTGCGCGATGCGGCGTAGATCACGACGCGTTCACTTTTATTCAAGGAATATAGAGAATCAATATTAATTTTCGCAATATAAATAAACGAAAGTTTTTTTCAAAGTCCCTCTCTTGCCCATATGTACGGGCGGCCGTGATCGGGCTACATTTGGCTTGAGGTCGAACTTTGGCAAATCAAGTCAGACGAATGTCCCAACGGCCGTCGCCCTTTTGCCTCCTTGCTTAAATGAGCCCAGTTTTGTGTTAGACTTCGCGGTGGCATCATCTGTCTGTAGTGGGCGTTGACTCAGTGGTAAATGTCAAAATATTTGAATTTTTTAGTGTGAGACATTCGGCAAACTCTGGCTAGAATCAAGATGGCCGATAACTATCGTCAAGAAAACGTTGATTTGTGTACATTTGCCAAGAGTTTGGCCGTATCACTAAAGATGGTTATGGTGTAAATTTTTAAGGATATTTTTGGTGCGGTATTTTTTCTAAAATTCTGTACCATTTTTTCGAGAATTTCTTCTGCGAGTTGGTACCAAATTTGTTCAACCTTTTAAAGGATATTAATATCAGTTACTCATTTTTTAGAGATGCTATTTTTTTCAAATATGGTCATAGTGCCGATTTTTTAAAAAAATGGTATCGGAATTTTTTGCACTTTTTCCTTTTTTTGACTTTTACAAATTCTTAAGACGTTATTAGTTTCAAAATGGTTGCCCGATTTCTTTAGAACATGCTGTTTTGCTAGAAAACCTATTGCCTTAATTTTTTGAGATTGCGGTTTGATGCTGGTTTTTTCCGATTTTTTAAGGAAATTTTTACTACCAGAAACTTGAAGCTAATCAAGTTGATTTTTTAACTTTTAACTTAAGAGCTAGGTTTTAAAAAAATATTTTCAGATGAAACTTGAATCTTACTAATTTTAAATGCAACCTTATTGTACGTCTTTGAATATCAAATGTTTCTAACAACATTTTTAGATAAAAATAATATTAGCTCCGCGATTTCAATGAATACAATGACATTTTTGCTGCATTTTGACATAAAAACATTTTTATTAGCCTTATAATTACATAAAGTTACACATTAAAAAAATTAACATGGTAATATTCTGCGAAAAAGCAGAAACAAAAAAATAATTACGAATGATAATTATTTTTAATTTGTACACCAAATAATTATATTAAAATTCCTAAAACAAATCTACACAGCAGAATAATCGAGAATTTCATCCCAAAATTGAATCACATCTAGATCAAATTGATTAGTAACTAAAATTTCAAAGTCCTTTGGATCTTGAGGGGAATTTCTAAACTCCTGATAATCACAGAAACTGTCTTGTAATTTTGAGTCTAGCTCGTCAAAGGGTTCATGGTTGCAGGGTTCGTAAGGTTTCCATGCTTTTGACTGTCTACAAAATTTGAAAAATATTTTTTGTATATTTCGAATTATTGTTTTAATCAAATTTTTCAGTGCTTCATGAAAATTGAAAAACCTTACCCAAATATAGCAAAATGAACAAAAGTTTCCACCATTGTTTTAACTACTTTGGCGTCCATAGAGTCACGCTCGAAACCATTCGGAAATAAAAGTGGAGATTTAAATAAATAAATTAGGTCATCACAATGAACAACACCTGAAATTTGAAATGAAATTAAAAAGTTAAAAAAAAAATAGATTTTCATGCTAAATAAAAATTACCATAATTTTTTAATGTGGCAGTATATAAAAATGAGTATGAATACGGTCCACGATAGTTGAATTTGTATAAACTGACTGGATTAGCATTGAGATCAGCATATTGAGTATATCTAGAAATTGTTTTGTACAAAGGATGCATGAATGCTCTATCAGAGATCATCTGAAACCACAAAAGTCGGTAAGCACTTGAAATTTTCTATAAAAGTAATTAAAATTTACATCAGTAAACCGATTAGCGTTCTCAAGGGTAATCATATGAGATCCATTTAAATAAAAATTAACAATTTGATTGACTTTTTCCTGGAGGTGTTTTTTTGATTTTACATCAAACTCCATTAATTTTGCTAACAAATAATCAAATTGGCTGTTAAATTCATTTCGCAGAGTTTCATTGGAGACGATCGATAATGCTCGGACAGCACCTTCACCAGGGACAGTTCCGGTCATCCATGGCACCTGATTGTAATTTCCACTTTCAATTAACTCTCTTGGGTCGCTTGTTAAAAAAGCGCCATGAACCTTACTCTCGATAACAGGTCGGAAAGTAGTCAAAGGATCCACGTGCCAATACTAAAAGAAATTTTAAATTACACTGTATTAAAATGTTTTGAATGAAAAAAGAGCCATTAAAATACTTTTAGTCCATCACCAGAATTAACCAATTGTTGTGCATCAACTTTTCGTAAATTTTCGATGAGATCATTTGTGGATAAATTGTTGGCATCTTCAATTTTTACAAGTTCAGCTTGTTTTCTGGCTTGTAAAAGGGGTTCTTTTAATGGGATGTTGTACGGAGCACCCGCATTTCCACTCATAACAATTGCATGTTTGAAAAGGCCTTAAAAGATGAACGAGTTTCAAAATTATTACGAATTTAAGAAAGCTTAAAAAAATTGTTTGGTACCTTCAGATAATGGGCTTAGCATGTGCATATGAACAGAAACACCCCCAGCACTTTGTCCGAATATTGTGACGCAATCTTGATCTCCGCCGAAAACGCGGATATAGTTTTGAACCCATTTAAGAGCCAAGCTTTGATCCTTCAATCCGAAATTACCAGGACTACTGCTATCTCCGGTTGACAGGAAACCTGAAAAATAGAAAATAAATATTTCAAATTAGAAGTTTTCCAAAGGACCATCAAAATCTTAAACTTATTCACGAAAAATTTCAAGTCTCTAGGTCAACGGGTGCACGAGGGTTTTTAGATACGTACAACGGACAGATCGACAAATCGACAAAGAGATGCGTCCTCATAATTTTGCTTGGAACGGATTTGGTTCTGATCAGAAATTTTTTATCTGCTCCTGTTCTCGAGGCAATTTCCGTCATGAATACAATACTTTCCCTCTATAGAAGAGGAAAGTAAATACAAAACCTGAAATTGGGACTCAACAATTCAGGATTTCCCAATAGTTTTTCTATCCCGCTATCCGCATCACCAGTTTTACACGGATTTCGAACCTAATTTGCAACATTTGTAAGATTTTTTAACAAAGGTCGTGATGGCAACCTAGACTTATGGTGTAGTTGGCCGCAAGCAGTAACTTTCATCAGTCATGCTAACAACGCCATCTGCTTGAGTACTACATTTTTTTTTTGCTTGATGGGTGCAACAAAAAACTGCAAATTATCTAAGGTTTGCAATTCACGTAATACTATGTTCACACCGACGCAAAATCACGTAATTTTGAAGATTTTCGTAATTTTGAACGAAATCTTCCTCGAAATCACGAGATTTCCAGTGCATTAGCCTGTTTTCAAAATCACTAAAAGTATGCAATTTCCACAAAATTAGGAACGAAATCAAGCAAAAACAATGAATACAACCCCGCATCACTTATTCAGCTCTCTTCAGCACATCAGTTTTGACATTTGTGCTGCATTGGAAAAACGGAAATATAAGAAAAAGAAGCCGTGTTCCGCACGCGAAGAGGATATATTAGTAAACCTGTGGTCTGAAAAAAAACCAACCTATGCGGGCAAAAAAAATGGACCTGTTTTTCATGCGATTAGATATGAAATGGAAAATAATTGTTTATTTTCATTACAGATAATTTCCATTGTCGTCTAAAGTGTCTAATTCTGTTTGCACATATTTCATCGATGTTTTGAATTGTATTATTCATCATATTACTAAAATTCATAGCAATCCTACACTAAAATTCATAGCAATCCTGTAGTTGAAATGTGAAACAAAATTATCTTAACCTCTGTGTGAACACTTTGGTTTAAGATCTAAATCATTTCGCAAAATTACATGATTTTGCGTCGGTTTTTTTAAGAAGTATTAGACTGTGTGTTCAGGCAGCAAATTTTTTTTAAGAAGCCTGAATTAAGCTGTAACGGATTGTGTTGTGGTCCCTACTTTAGTAAGCGGGTGGGAGCAAACGAAACAGTTTTAGGGGCGAAATATTCGGTTTATTATAGTATGTTTCGAGCAAATTCACCTGTTTCGTGCAAATTCTTTAATTTTTGTGAAAAAAGTAAGCAAATTCTGTACTTCGCAAGAAGGTGTTTGCTATCAAAAGTTAGCAAGCGTATTTGCTCACTTTTTCATACAAACTTGTGGAGTATAAGCTCATTCTATAAGCTCATTCTATAAGCTCATTCTATAAGCTCATTCTATAAGCTCATTCTATAAGCTCATTCTATAAGCTCATTCTATAAGCTCATTCTATAAGCTCATTCTATAAGCTCATTCTATAAGCTCATTCTATAAGCTCATTGTGTAATATGCTCATTTTTATGCATACGGTCCAATTACTGTGATTTTTTAGATACATAAAATAAAGAGTATTGTGGGAAATTCTAAAAAGGTCTTCAAGTTGTCGCTGACATCTTCGCCACGCGATAAAGTACGAGGATTAACTATGATTGTTAAAGATTTTATGGAAAACGAAATTCAATTGATTTAAATCTCCTTGTGGAAATAATTAATACGTTTTGCATTTCATTATTTCCATTACGTCACTTCATATTTGCTATAATATGAAGGAGATCGTTTTAAGGTCGATGGAATTGAAAACAAATCAATTATCGGGCATTACGCAGTTGAAGACTACCAGCGATTTAATTATAAAATATAATTTTGTAATATAACATAAACATGTTTTAACTACACAAGAATCAATAAGAATTAAAAGAAACAATTAAATGTAAACTAGGGGATCTACTTCTATCAGTTACTTAGTAATTGGAAATAAGCAAGGAATTAATTATTGTGTTTAAGTTTGATGTTTCAAATTTTCAACAATTAATCATATGTTTCTTTTTCAATGTTTTAGTGATAAAGTTGTCAAGAAAAAAAAACAATTTAACGAATTTCTTATCTTTTCGAGAATTCATTAATTTAACTAGATAGACGTTTTTAATGGTCTGTCAAATGACATAATTTAACAGTCTATTGAAAATGCCAAAAAACAGATAAACAAGCATGACTCAAATTTTCGAAAAAAAAGAAAAACTATCTTACAAAATGTTATGCAAAAATTCCTGATATTTACAACCTAATTGTTTTCGACCAGACCAAGGCACGTTTTTTTTGCTATTGTATGATAGCCTTTTTTCAGAAAAGATTCCCTATAGACTATTTAAATCCTCCCTGCCTCTCTGCTTAGCGAAATCCCGAAGGGCCGTTTTTCAACTTTTTTTTTAATCCCCTCAACGTTAGACAAGCGAGATAGGCGAATGTTTTATTCTACGTTTTAGGGAAATCTTGAAAGAATAATTACCCAGAGCTCCAACCCGATAACCCAATGTCACTAATATCACTTCCCGGGTATCCATAAAATATTCAGGACCATGAATCAAGGGATTGGCTGATCCAGCGAAAAATCCACCCTCATAGATGTATACCATAACCGGTAGTGGTGGTGTCGTAGACGATACCTGAAATAAATTTCATTCAATTTTAGAAAACCAAAAAAATAGGTTCATAATAAATTTAAACATATTTAGATGTTTATAACGTTTGCGTTCACGTATCTAGCCTTGAATGTTTACTTTTTTTGCTCAAATATCTGCGGGATAATCAATCAATCAGTGCCAAAAGATATTTTTCGTGTATAAATCCCAAATATTTTGGTATCTAAAACCGTTTTAACTTACAATAGGCCGATACACATTCAAGTAAAGGCAGTCTTCCTGTCCTGTGACTATCGGGGATGGAAGAAGATAATTTTTCTGGATGCAATCGGGTTTCGCCTGTGTTGCGTCTAAAGTTTTATTCCATGGTTCAATTGGTATTGGATTCTGCAACAAAAAAGTGAATATAAGGATTTTTTTCAAAAATTTGCTTTTAAAAATATTCAGGTCACAAAGAAATTTATGAGCGAAGAAATGGTGAAAAACTTACAATTCGTGAGAAAACTTTAAGGGAAAACTTTTTCTCGGAAATTATTTACTGATTCATTGCTAATGTTGACTCTAATGCGATGGGAGCTATACATGCAAACACAGTTTAGCACCCTTGTAATATTAAAGTATTTAAAGAGTTGCAAAAAACTTTAATCCCTGAATAATGAAATATTCCAATTGCATTTCTACGTGATTCCTGAAAGTTCAGTGCGGGAAAAATTCTTACAACTTAACAGAGAATCGACAAATGTAAATAATGTTTTGCATAAGGGGCAAAAGATATAGGGTAAAGTCGGGTGAAATGGAACACCCCCACTATTTCGCACTTGTCAAACCTAATTGCTATTGCCGTCGGCAACAGTTTGTTTGATATATCAGAAAACCTCGACGCGTTAAGGTATCGTCACGCTGCATACGTTTGTTTATTTTTTATAAGCAAAAAACCAAAAAAAAAAATCGTTTTTGTCGTAAAACTTTTTTTGTGGATTTTTTAGATTTAATTTTTTGGGTAAGTATTTGGCGGAGTGATTGTGTGGGTACATCAAAATGCACAGTTAGATTCACAATACGTAAATTTATTGATAAAAGCAGCAAGTCGAGACATGTTAGTTTCTGATTTACAGTAATGTCAAATGCAACCAAAAGGGTGAGATGGAACAGCCAAACGGAGGTGTATTGGAACATATAAATATTGGAGCCTATAAAACAAGAAAAAAATCTCAAAAATCTTAACCGCGGAAGACAGCTTCCCAAAAATATGAAGACTCGGAAGAAGAAAGGGACGAAATAATTTATATGAGCGAGTCTGATGGACCTGAAGATTTCGGAAAAACAATTATGTAGGATGTGGGGAGGAGGACATGAAAACGCAAAAAAAAGACGACTGCCTTCAATGTGTCATCTGTAATTTGTGGTCGCACGAGTCCTGCGCGTCATTTGCAATGACTTGCAATAAATGCGGCAATAAAAATTTGAATAAAAAGTAGTGTTCCATTTCACCTTATGGTAAGTTCCATTTCACCCGACCATGGAGGACAAATGGAACTTTTGATCTTTTTTTTTAAATTAAAAAAAAATATTGAATTAACCTTTTTTTTATGCCAGAGTCCTGATTTTATTTTTACGTTTGTAATAAAGAATGATTTTATTTTTGTTTCGTTTAGAAAGCTCTTTTATTTCTCGAGATATTTCAAAAATAAAAAAAGGTGTTCCATTTCATCCGACTTTACCCTAGTTTGAAAAATATTTTCCTTTGAGCAAAATAAGTAATTTTTGGAATTTTTTCAAATAATAAAAATAAAAAATTCCAGATGAAGATACTGTGAATCATCTTTTCATTTTTCGGGCCAATAAACTGAGTTCGAGCTAAGCGCCTGGTGTCGGAATAGAACTTAGGCGTACGCTGAGAGAAATCGGGTATGTAGTTGAATCAGGATCGGTCATTTGATTTAACTGTTTTTTTTATATTTATAGTCCAAAATCAAATTTTTTTTAAATTAATAGGTAAAGTAATCAAAACAAATACCAGCCATTAATTTTAAATGCAGGTATTTGATTTAAGCGCATTTAAAATGATTAAAATGAAAATTATTTAAAACAAAAACCTAATTACTTAATTTGACTGTCTGACAGAGTGCGCTTGCTTATGTTATGCAGTCAAAACAAATAACCGAGCATTTGTTTTGAATGTATAGAAATTTGATCGCCATTAACAATGACAAATAGAAAAGAGAACGAAAGAGAATCATTATCGTCATTGGCGGCGCGGCGCACACAAATATATTTTCTTAAAGTGCATAAAACTCAGGATATCAAAGATGGCGATAACGTTTTTCTGAAAATTATGCCGTTTAAAAGCCTTTTCTTTATTTTTTTATCAACCTGAATAAAAAACATAACAAAAGCTATAATTGCCAATCTGGCAATTATTGAAAACCCGTATGGTGATATTCGTATCAAAATTCGAACAGTTATACCAAAATTCCAATTTGAAGTCAAACTTTCCAATAAGATTTTTTAAAATTTATTCCAATCGGATTTTGATGTATGGGAGTTTTATGTAGAATCATATTCTAAATAACTTTTGTTCTTGGACTTTTTTGATAAGATGCACCGTTTTTGAGATATTCACAAAAAACGATTTCGTTCGTATGGGGGGTACCCCCCCTAATGGTCCATTTTTGCCCATTAACGAACTTAGCCTCGCATTTTACGAAAAACGGATCTGTGCAAACTTTCAAGTCTCTAGCTCAATCCGTGCGCCCGCAATCCGCGCCACAGACGGACAGACAAACGGACAGACAGACGGACAGGCAGACAGACAGACAGACAGACGGACAGACGGACAGACGGACAGACGGACAGACGGACAGACGGACAGACAGACGGACAGACAGACGGATGGACATGCAGAAATTAAATATTTTTATCATTCTAAACACACTGCTATAATTAATTTTTGTGTGTGATGACGGGATCTTGGCGTTACAAACGGTAAGGCAAAGTTAATATACCCTTTGGTTTCACCATACGGGTATAAAAATAGTTATGGGGATAATATCTTCAACTAGAAATGAGTTTAAGTTAATTTTTGTAAAAAGATTTTTATGCCCATATTTTCAGATTTTATTTTCCAAAAACCTATTGTGTTTTTTTTTTGCAAAATATTACGAGAGAGTAAGATTTTTTGAAGTAACACTATAATATTCATCAAGAGAATTCATTCATAAGAATTCATTCTGATCTTAAAATCATCCAATTTCCGTGATTTTATGTTATTTGTATTTCTTCCAGAGAACATAAATTAAAATATTTCCACCTTGAAATTAATATTACAGTCTGTGCCAGAAGAAAATAACTCCGTTTTTTTTGCAAAGTAAAAAAGATAATGCTGTCTCGTAGCTCTTTGCGTACACTGCGCTCATTTTGGTTAAATTGCGCTCATTACGAGGTTTCGAGCGACACTAAAATGAGTCAAGCGTCGTAGCCCTCTGGTGGCAAGATCGTGACCATAAAGGTCCACGCAAATATCTTTTCTAATTAGCAAAAAGAGCGGTTCTTTTCTTCTGACACATACTGTATGTTCTACCGCAGATAAACACATAAGTTCAGTCAAAGTCCTCTAACTCGAAATCCCTGTAATTCGAGTTTTCCTCTAACTCGAATTTTGTTTAACTTTTTTTTGCGCTCCCTTCAATTTTTCTTTAAATCTTTAGTTGGTTTTAGAAACTTCTAAGATTTTGATGGCAGCAGACAATTCGAGTTAGAGTAATTTAACTGTACATTCCATCAACATACACTTATAATAAAGAAGAGAGATAAGAAACAAGATACTTTGTTGTGGCGTCGCTTTTTTCTCTGACAAAAATAAGCATTTGGTTTAAATACTTTTCATTTAAATCAAATACAAAAACCGTTGGTGCAAATTTAGCGGTTTTTTTTTATATATCAGTCTTTTTGAATTGTTACATTTTTTATTCGAATTTATATTTTAGCATAAAAAAATGATTTGTTAAAATTTTTCAGCATCAGTAAATATTATAGGTATACTCGGAAAAATTCTCAAATTGCTAGATATTAATGTCCATATCAAGTTATGAGAAGTAAGGTCAATGGAAAAACCTTAATTTCAATATTTTTATCCATCATTTCATAGAAATCTTTTATTTAAAAAATTAAAATTTTTTTTGCTTCTAGAAAACGGCTATTTCAGGTTTTGGACGATGTTTTAGAACCCCAGAAAGTTTGTTACCCCAAAATCGGAGAACCAGTGAACGGATTTTCATAAGGTTCGAAACTTAAGTTAATAGGGATAATTTTGCTTCAACTTTTCTTCCCCTTCGTGGTTATTTTTTGCAATTTTTTAAGAACTATTGGGATTTGTCCAAATTTTGAAAGACAAAAAGTGTATGAAATTTCAATAATCAAATAAGAAATTTACTTTTTTCGGATTGTTTTTTAAGGATTCATATTACCTAATAATAAACAAAATCATATTTTACACCGCCAATAGCAATCAACGATAGAATGTTAAATATCTACGTGACGTCAATTTTTTGTAATTGAATCACACTCTCTAATAAAATTTTGACTAACGCACATAAAAATGAAAAAAGCTTTTAGCTCCTAACTTCTATAACTTTCGGCCGAATAATGTATCTAACATAACAAAATTAATTATTAGTTATCTTTTGATGGTAAAATTGACAGGCACTTGTGCTACTCCTGATTTATTGTATCCTGGTATATATTTCACTGTAATATTTTTATTATTCCTTATTCAGAGGGTACAAAATGTGTTGGTGTAGATCTTATTACATGCGAGTACTTTCATTTATTAGATTATAACAAATTATGATCAAATTGAGTTTTTTTTTCATACGTCCATAAAATGTTGAAACCAACTTTGCTAAATCAAGTTAAAAGTAGGAATTATTATCGTGATGATAAGTGGCTCCCTTGGGGTTTGACGTCATTCTTCCGTCCAAGAAAACGCTATCCTGGGGTCGTATTCCATTAACCATCAAAAAGTGAATGAAAATTCACTCAATGGAGGATTTTCGTTTGTAAGAAAGATCAAGGCTGAATGTTATGGATTTTTCATTCAAGTTACTTTGCTTTCATGAATACACCGAAAAAGTCAGTAAATATAAATCAAAAGAAACATTGATGAAAAAATTGCATTAAAATATTTGTCCTTTAAAAGACTTTGAAGTCTTACGAAAAGAAAATCTATTTCTGTAAAATCCTTGATAAAAATTCGACAAATTCCATTTTTAACTGCTATTATATGAAAAAAAAATTTTTTAATCGATTTGAGTTTTGTTGAGTTCTGTCTGTATAGTTCTGTCAGTTCTGTCTGTATACAGCAGGAATTTTTTAAAATATAAATTGAGGTAAAAGTTAAAGCTTTTTATAAATCGTCCATGAAATTTAATGAAAAGTTGATTAGTTGAAAATGAAAAACCAAATTATTGTGGTGGCTATATTTTTCCTATAGAAATGTCTCAAACTTTCTCTGAATTTAAAGAGGTTCGAGTAACATTTTCTAGTACAAAAAATTTCTTGAAAAAAAATCTTTTTGAAAAATGGCTTGAGTAAAAACCCAAGAGCTTTTGTCAACTGATCGATTGTTTGCTGACCGTTGAATGTTGTATCACGGGCTGTTGGTCATCTGCATATATTTTGTGATATTGAGTTGTGGCGTAGTGTAACAGTGGTGCGGTATGTGTTTTATGGAAATCCACGCTGTGAACTCGATTTCATCCGAATTTTTATACCCGTATGGTGAAGCCAAAGGGTATAAATTTGCCCTACCGTTTGTAACGCCAAGATCCCGTCATCACACAAAAAAATAATTACACCAGTGTGTTTAGAATGATAAAAAAAAATGAATTTTGTATATCCGTCCGTACGTCCGTCCGTCGGTCCGTCTGTGGCGTGGATTGCGAGCACAAGGGTTAAGCTAGAGGCTTGAAATTTTACGCAGATTCGTTTTTCGTAAAATGCAAGGCTAAGTTCGTTAATGGGCAACAATGGACCATTAGAACGAAACGAAAACGTTTTTTGTGAATATCTCAAAAACGGTGCATCTTACACCGCGTCTTGACCTGGGATTTTTCATCGCAGAGATTTTTGATTGACCAATCAGAGCTCGAGTTGACGGAGGGGAAAAATCCCAGAGAGAAATTTCTTGAAATCTTGCAATAGCAAAATTTCTTGGAATTTCACAATTCAAGATGGCGGAATCCAATTTCTCCCGACAAGTAATTGCAAAAATAACTAATTTTTACAAAATACGATACAAAAAGCTTTGGAAGAGAATATATAACATTAAGGGGTTTTTCTTTTCGTCTGTTCTTCTGTTTCAGCCTTTTCAATTTCACGTATTGCATTAATTGCGAGAGCGGCGACTGGGTGTTTTTTTCATTGCCAATTTGAGAAATAAAATTTCAAGAGATTTCCGGCCCAGATGTCAAAAAAATCTCATTGCGGTGAGATATTTCTTCGGATGAAAAATTGTTAATCAAGACGTGGTGTTATCAAAAAAGTGCAAGAACAAAAGTTATTTAGGATATGATTCTACATAGAACTCCCATACATCAAAATCCGATTGGAATAAATTCAAAAAAATCTTATTAACACGTTGACGGACAGTTGCGTCTATAGCCGTCAAGTTGAAGTTCACTATGTGACATGACGGCAATAGCCGTCCAATACGAAACGGTCGTTTTTAGACACTGCGGCTGTAGCAGCACAAATGTGCATTTACCAGCGTACAAGTAGAAGCCTAGTGTCATGTTTTCGAAAAAAAATTTAGTATGCAAGGTTAACACATCCTGCACCATGCTTTGAAACATGGCATACCGAAAATAATGTATAATAATTATAAAATTATAATAAATTTATTTGTCATTTATTTATTTTTGTTTGATCATGAACTAACATTTCGTGTAAAACTCCCAAAAATACTTTGTTGCTCACAAAAAATTGCTTATTTCAGTCATTAAACCTGTCATTTACGTTTTTAAATTTTTGCTGTTATAGCCGCCATCGTCCCATTACATAGTGTCTAGAGTCCGCTGGCGCCATGACGGTTGTAGCCGCAACCTAATTAAAGGTGCTGAATTAATCAAAATTAAGTGTATTTAAGCAGAAAGAGTAAAACTATACTTCTAATATTCTAAAAACTACAAAAACATATAGTGTCAATTTTCGAATTTCACTTGTTTCTACTGTCCGTCAACGTGTTAAAAAGTTGACTTCAAATTGGAATTATGATAAAACTGTTCGCCGTTCACTTAAATCACCATACGGGTTTTCAATAATTACCAGATTGGCAATTATAGCTTTTGTTATGTTTATTTAATCATTTGCTTATAAATAAGAATCAGAATTATTATCCCTTTATTTATTTTTTGTTATACAATGAATTATTTTTGTTATTGTTATATTTATTTTCAAAATATATACCTATTTTTTTAAAAATATGTTTTTTAATTTTATATTATATTCCTATATAAAGGGTGGTTAAATTTTAAGGGCCGATGTTGAATGTGAACCACACCTAAACGTCAAGTTTTTTTCTGCATATCATTTGACATTTCTCAATTTCAGACTAACTCAATTTGAACCATGGAAAGATACACAATCGAGCAACGCGTTAAAGTTATTCAGGGTTATTATGAAAATGGGCGTTCAAATCAAAATGCATATCGTGCACTTCGTGATTTTTTCGGTCAATTTAATCGTCCAAATGTGCGTACAATCGGAAAAATCGTGCAAAAATTTGAGCAAACCGGGTCTGTAGGAGATGTGAAATCACCAGTGCATGCTCGTACAGCTCGTACTGCAGAAAATATTGCTGCTGTTCGCGATAGTGTGGCTGAAGAGCCGTCCACCTCAACTCGTCGTCGTGCCCAACAATTGCACCTCCCACGCTCGTCGTTGATAAACATTATGCATAAAGACTTGCATTTACACGCTTACAAGGTGCAATTGACTCAAGAACTAAAGCCTCTTGACAATTTCAAGCGTCGTCAATGGTCAGAATGGTGGCAAGAAATGGCAACAGTGGATGATCAATTTTCGAAGAAAATCATCTTCAGTGAAGAGGCACATTTTCACCTCAGTGGATTCGTCAATAAGCAGAACAGCCGCATTTGGGCGAATGATAATCCAAGAGTGATTGTCGAAAAACCAATGCACAAATTGAGTTAGTCTGAAATTGAGAAATGTCAAATGAAATGCAGAAAAAAACTTGACGTTTAGGTGTGGTTCACATTCAACATCGGCCCTTAAAATTTAACCACCCTTTATATAGTGGAGGGCTATTGAGAACCGTCATTTTATGGAACCGGGTACCCGTCTCGTTAGGTTAGCAACCGAGAACCGGGTACCGTGCAATGTGTTGTTCTGGCTAATGTAGGACTTGTTTTATTAAGGACCAAATTAAAAATGAGTGAAATTTTGATAATTTTGTCAAAAATACTTCAAAAAAGTGCTATGTGCAATATTTGCAAAACTGTACTTGGTTTTCGGTTCTTGGACTCGAAATCGGGTACTCGAGTTACCCGTTTTTCGCAGAACCGGTTCCTGAAAATTTTCGGAACCGGGTAATTTTATTCAAAAAAAAATAAAAAAAAATTGAGACTTAGATTTGTTCATTCAAAAGAACGGAAATTGTTTTGATCCAATACACTTCAACAGATCATTTGATCAAATGTAGAAAAACAAATGTAAAAAAAAACTCGTTTTAAGAAAAGAAAAAAATTAATAACTCACCGCAAATCGCAATTCTCCAATTGGTGGTTTTGCAAATGGAATTCCCAAGAAAGCTTCGAATTTCTCCGTTTGAAATCCCGGCATATGAATCCCCTTCAAGCAGCCAACTTTTGGAAGACAGACAATGGGGCTACTGGATCCATCAATAGTTTCTTCTTTTGCAGTTTCTTCCGTGGAAGCACGCGACAAACCGGTCATCAAAGCACCGCAAACAATCACAAATACTGCCAGTTGACGATTCATTTTCCAGCACACAACAATAAAAATGTTAATTTTTTCACGATTTTTTTGAAATATTTCTGGTCACGAGACGGATTTTATTGATTCTCACTGCTAATTTCTCGACATCCACTCACTTCTGAAATTCACACATGAAAAAAATATCATA
Organism: Chrysopilus asiliformis; assembly: GCA_964034945.1. Classification (NCBI taxonomy): domain Eukaryota; kingdom Metazoa; phylum Arthropoda; class Insecta; order Diptera; family Rhagionidae; genus Chrysopilus; species Chrysopilus asiliformis. The sequence goes on along the minus strand of OZ035961.1, from coordinate 86,037,617 downwards.
ATGTATGCTTGACAATACGCGTACAAATTGATTAAATATATTAAATTATGACATAGAAACATAAAAACGTCAGGACAGTAGTAAAAGATGTAGTTTTGAATATTTTAAAACCACAACAATAACCACCAGTGCCGATGAGAACTTTTGAACTTTTGAAGCGTTGAACAGAAATTTCGCTTAATGATTCCGATATCACCTGAAAACACCTTTTGCGTCAATACGGTGTTTTTTTTTTGTTACGGGCGCCACCTCGATTAAGATGTAATTAACAAATCGATTTTTAATTTTTTAGATAAAGATATAAAATCATGAACGTATCCGATGATTTCTAGACGAATTCACGTTTATTTTCGTTGATGGTTTGCTGTTTGATGTCGTAAATGAATGCAAAGAGGAAAGTATGCCACTTGTTGCTCGCAACACCACCAGTTGGTGATTGCCATCAAGGGAAGCCACAAGACCACTTTTATTTGGCTTTTATTCAATAAAAGTGGAAAAATTGAATCCTCAACCCACGTAAATCCAAACAAAGCTTAATAAAAATTGGAGAATTTTGCGGGTGTTGAAAATCCTTTTTATTGAATACAAAATCCGTCATCTTGAATTGAAATGGGAAAATCACTTTCGAAGGAATTGAGCTCAAGGATTAATTTCCCCCTTACAGTCTATTTTCGTCGATCCTGATTAGAAAAGGTTCCACTCTCTGAATGGAAAACGTAAAGAAAGTATCAGCGCGACAAGAGGGTGGGAAAAATTATTTACACCTGAAGGCAATATTTTCACGCGGGAGTTCTTCTGAAAGCCGTGTTTTTTTTAGAAAAGCTAAAATTACCAAAAGATAATCAATGAGATGCCTTTATGATGAGTTACAGAAACAAATATCAAATTTCGAACCCTTTTTATAAAAAGCACAATAAATCTTGCGGTTTAATGCGTATTTTGAGGGTGCGAAATAATTTTAATTCCTATGGAATATCATTAATAATAGAAAATTCTGTTGGTTTAAAAAAAGCACCTCAGTAAGAATGGATTAAACTTGATTGATATTAAAAATGATCCGAAGTGTTTCATTTCTATAATTTGATGGCCTAAAAAATCGATGTTGGGAATTTTTGACTTTTTTTAAATAGAAAAAAATTGAGCCAAGGATGAAACTGTAAAGCTGCAGAGCTGTACTTAAAAAGACAAATCTCGGATTAGGTGGCATATGCTTACTTTTGGGTGAATTATGGATCCACTTTTGCAGGAATGTTCTTTAGGAATAATAAACGATATTGGCGAAAATGGTCGTACAATTGTCATGGGAACTCAAATTTAAAACCTCGCCCATCTCAATTAGACAAAAATTTCGCCCATTAAATGGGCAGCAGAAAAAATGCCTAAAAAATTGGTTTATACCAAAATTTTAGGGTCAGGGCATGTAACAAATTTTTGTAGAGTAACCATTCGTCCCAGGTTTAGGTTTAGGCATGTTGTCCCGGTGCCCCGGAACAGAAATTTTTATTGCCACTAACCCAAATCGATGGATTTTTTTCACATCCGAAATTTGATATCCAATTAGGTTTTTTTTTAGAAAAAAAAAAACAATTCACAGATGTTCCTGTGATTCAGGATATACTGGTGCAAAACACCACCATCGACAACCATCGACAATTGAGTTACAATCAAAAACCGATCACTAAGTATGAAAATTTAGAGTATGAATTTTCCTCTAGAGTTTTTTCAGTATTGATAGTTCTACTATTTCAGTTGCATATTAAAAATTTCAAATACTGGAACGTTATTTCACTTGGAACTTTGTAGCTTGTGAATTAATTCATTCCGGCGTATTCTATTTAAAAATATTCGCCTGCGGCGGATATGCTTTAACTATTTTTGCTGAAATTTGATTTCTTGATTTTGGTCCAAATTATATTTTGTTTTTTAGACGAGTTTTTTTAAATAACGTCTTTCAACAAGGACATAACAATTTTGCATTTTAATAAAAACACACCCTAAAACTTTTTTTATGATCTGGCAATGCCAAAACGTCAGTCAAGGTTTACATTATTTTATTTTTTAGGTTTTTTTAGGTTTACATGCCACACAGCTGGTCAAACAATTGATCTATTGGAGGAGAAGTTCGGTAATTGTGTAATCTCGAAAAATGGTCCGGTCGAATGGCCACCTCGCTCATGCGATTTAACGCCGTTGGATTTCTTTTTATGGGGTTATGTTAAGTCGTTGGTTTATGCCAACAAGCCAACAATGTTAGAGGAGCTCAGGAACAATATCGAACGCGAAATTGGCAACGTTCCGGCCGATATGTGTGGAAGAGTGATGGAAAATTGGCTCCAAAGAATCAATCAGTGCAAACGCTCGCGGTGGCCATATGAACGACATCGAATTTCATACTTAAATGCAACATGTCCACTACACCTGGAATAAATTTCAGCCCGATATCTCAATTATTCTGTGTTTTATTTAAATACAAAATTTTTATGTCCTTGTTGAAAGACCCGATATTAACAAAAAAAAATTAAATTGTTGTATTTAACAGTTTGATGTTTACTACCACTACCCCTATCTTCTTGACCCAGAATGACGCAAAAGAAATAAATAACGTCCCCTTGAATTCGGAATCTCGGGTAAGTAATTTAAAAAAACCTCAAAAAATTAGCCTGAATCGAACTTTCCATGGCAGCATAACCCAAAAATTAATACCGTCTTTTTGAAAACTAATGATTAGTCAAGAATTCGCCTGCGGTGCATTCTTCTTTTGTTGCTCTTGAAGTCTAAATTAACTATTTCATTGCATGGAAACACAAATATTTTTAAAGCCTTGATATATGGATATATGCGAAAATGGTTGGACAGTTTAGAGCTTTAAATTGTCATGGTGCCTCAAATGTTTCCTGCGCCTAGGGCTCAGATTGTATAAATTCACATTCGGCAACTAGTCAGATTGTCGTTAACTTAGTTACTCCAAAATCTTGCACATTTCAAACTTTAAGAAGTTTTATAAATTCCAAGAGATGGTCCTTTATGTCTTCACCATGTACAAAAACTTCCCTTAGGCAAAATTAGAACTACGAAAAAAGAATCCAAATAAATGAAACAAACTCTGGACAGGACATGTGAGTAATCAATAAAATGTTTTGGTGAGATAGGCAGAAATCACTTGCAGGGAGTTCCCCCTTCGAATATGCGAAATATGTGAAGGTACCCTCATGTATTTCTTCGATTTTATGACGCATTCCCTTGGAATACATTCTGAATAATCAGCAATATTGGCTTTCAATAAACACAAAAACTTAGCCAGTTGAATGTTAAGGGCGTTCAACCATTTATTTATTACAACTTTGCCATTATTCGTGAAGAACGGTATAAAATGTAATATGATTTCGTAATGGGCTTTCGGTTACATTATGGCCAGTTAACGAGATACCAGGTGCCAAAATATTCTTATTCACTGTTAAATTGGTTGTTTATGGCATTATGTGCTTATTTGGGTAACATATTAACAGCAATTTACTTAGGACAGTTTAATAAGATGCAAAACAAATTTAAGCGTGGTGGACCGTGTTATTCATTAAAACCTAACTAATTTTTGAGGTTCTCGAGTAATTTTCATTGATGGTCGTTTAAAAGAGATTTCATTAATACTTAAAAGGTTGTTACGAGTTTATTGCAATAATAATTTTTTATGTAACCAACCGTTTTCGAGCAAATCGTGACCAACTGGAGACTGATGTGGTAAATTTTGTTTTAAGGCTTTAATATTTTTACTCGAGAGCCATAAAATCTACAGGAATCTGGTATTTTTTTAACGTTGCAATTTTAAATCGTAATAATCTTTTAATTTAGCTTAAAGCGTAAAAAAAACGTTTAAGAGAATCTAATTTAGAATTTCAGATTTCACCGTAGAAGGTCAGGATTTTTGTTAATATGTAACAAAATAGATCAATAGATGGTAGGAATTAATTTTACATAAACTATTTTGACGCTAGTTAAATCTTGCTCAATTGAAATTGTGTAAAGTTTCTTTAAATTCCAATTGAATAGCAAATTTTATTCCGCTACCAATACGTAAAATCATTGTTTAAATTTTAAACAATGATTTAAATCTTTGATTTTTTTTTTATATCAGCAGAATTTACTAACATAGGAAATGATTGTATTTAAATAAAGGTCAAAATAAATTTCCGTAAATTATTGTATGTTAAAACCAGTGAATGCAAAAATTTTGAATTGAGAGCTATCAATGTTTTTTATGTTTTTTATGCAAATTAAAATTGATAAAAAAGTTTCCAGTTTAAATTTTTACGATGCGAGTGATATCTTAATTTTGTTATTTAAAACAATTCTGGACATGGTGTCATATCTTAATTTACATCCTTAATGTATTCAATGATTTTTTTCAAATTAAGTGTCATTTTATTGTAATTTGATTATCTCTCCGTCTTTTGAAAATTATTGACAGACTTTGGAAAGTGCGTGATGCACATCAGAAAAACCGCTAATGGACACATTTTGGAAGCTAAAAAGTCCCGAGAAAAAAAATCTAAATATAAATATTGCGAAATGAAATGGAAACTTGTTCAGGTATGTATCAATCTCGTGCCGTTGGAACTTTTTTTTCATGATGAAGTGTGCAGTCTAAAGTGCATTCCATCAATTCGAATCAATCTCGACAATTATAAAAATAAATCGAAATTCAGATTATGGTCAGCAGGTTTTGATAACAGCGCGTTCGGCATAATTTTATTAACAATATCGGCACGTGCGTGTGATTTAACCTCATAAAAATTTAGTATCAGTAGAAATTTTATCATAACAGCATATTCAACTGGAATTGCTGAATGAGTTTCTTTAGAAGACACGGCAATTTGTTAACATTGGTGGAACAATACTTGGGTAGTTTTCCTAGAATTTCTTATATTTCTATACGTAAATAAATGAGGACAATTCAATTGGAAATTCTTAGAACGCTTACTTTTAATTAGGATTATTATAAATGTATGAGTAAAATGGTTTCGAAGTCAGGCACCTTCTTTATTACTTGATTAAATTAGTTGAAATTTTCACATATTTGAGATGAATTATGTACGAAATATTGTGTTATAACTTTCAGAGCGGTTTTTTCGAAGGAAACCTGAGATCCCTATTAATTTCCATAGAATTCCAAGTTAGTATTTTATATCCGGGGATGGCTTCTTGTAACTTATTTTCGATCGACTAACAAGTCGAAGGAAATCTTTAGTCGACCAAAACATTCATTCTGGTATACACGATAAAATTGTCTCTCCTGGGTAATTTGGGGACGGTGAATTCTAATCTGGCAACTGTACCATCTCTACTTTTTCAGATATGAAGGAAAAAGAATTGTTGAATTCCAGATTACAAATATTTGAATCATTTTATAAGTTATCCATTACATCGGAAAAAGTATAGCTAGTACAGTCAAATTACTGCCAGATTCGGATTAGTGCTGTGACATCGACATCGATGTTTTGAAAACATCGATGTTTTATCCAAAACATCGATGTTTCTCCCATCGATGTTTTCTTTCCGATGTTTTTATAACATCGATGTTTTGTGTCCGATGTTTGGTGTCCGATGTTTAGTATCCATCCACATCTTAAGGCAGGAATACACGCTGAGATTGCATACCACGGTTGTTCCGTGTGTATTAAAAAATCATTGCTTAGGCGATATCGCCCAGTTGTATACCCAGGCCCAAAGTAAAAACCTGCGGTCCGCATTGTATGCTAAATTTAAATGGTTAAATGTCACCTTACGCTGTTGTTATTAGGTTAGACTCTGTTTCAGTTTATAGTCTATCACGCACGTCGCACTTATTTCAAATAAGTGATTGTGTTGTGTTGTATGTGACAAAATTTTTATATAACTCTGAAAGGCTATTTTCCGCGACAGGAAACATTGTGAGCAGTAAACGAAGTTGCCTGTAGACAAACTTCTGTTTCTCCACAGTGTGAATAATTATTGGGGTTTGGACTAGTTTGCGGCAGTTTTTTTTTGCATAAGTGTTACTACTAATAAATATATTTAATAAAGAGTCAAGATTTTCTTTAAAATGACTTTTATTAATCCACTTTTAAAAGTTCTTTATTTATTGAAAAAACATCGATGTTTTAAGAACATCGATGTTTTTGGTCCGATGTTTTTGTGGCATCGATGTTTTCAGTTTTAAAACATCGATGTATCGAACATCGATGTTTTTCTTCGATGTCACAGCACTAATTCGGATTCAGCGACCCCGAATTACTTCGAAAAGACTCTTTTGTCGCGTGCATCAGAGTGAGTGTTGGTTTGTTTAATGAGTTTTGATCGACTAAAAATTTCCTTCCTAAAAAATTTCCTTCGCCTAAAAATTTCCTTCGACTAAAAATTTCCTTCGACTAGAAATTTCCTTCGACTAAAAATCTCCTTCGACTAGGTAGTCGAAAATAAGTTACATGAAGCCACCCCTGTTGTTTATAAAAAGTTTACTTGTACCATCAAACTCAGAGGTGCAAACCAATCGTTTTTCAATGTGGTTCGGTATTGATTCAAGGTGAAATGAATCCCTGGTTATGGTTCCAAAAAATTTCAAAATTTGGTTCTGGCTTTGGTTTCTGGATTTCCCAAAATTTGATTCTGGTTTAGGTTTTGGTTTCTAAAATTCCAAAAATTTGGTTTTGGTTCTGGTTTTGGTTCACTGAATTTTTAATAATTTAGTGGGTTTGTTCTTATAAAGACTGGTGGAATGTTTTTTGGTACTAGATTAACATAAAAACATAACAAAAGCTATAATTGCCAATCTGGCAATTATTGAAAACCCGTATGGAGAATTATTGAAAACCCGTATTAAGTTAACAGCGAACAGTTGTATCAAAATTCCACTTTGAAGTCAAATTTTCCAATAAGATTTTTTAAAATTTATTCCAATCGGATTTTCATGTATGGGAGTTTTATGTAGAATCATATCCTAAATAACTTTTGTTCTTGGAATTTTTTGATAAAATCCACCGTTTTTGAGATATTCAGAAAAAAAGTTTTCATTCGTATGGGGTGTACCCCCCTTAATGGTCCATTTTTGCCCATTAACGAAGTTAGCCTCACATTTTACGAAAAACGGATCTGTGCAAAATTTCAAGTCTCTAGCTCAATCCGTGCGCCCGCAATCCGCGCCACAGACAGACGGACGGACGGACAGACGGACGGACGGACATGCTAAATTCAACTTTTTTTATCATTCTAAACACACTGTTGTAATTCATTTTTTTGTGTGATGACGGGATCTTGGCGTTACAAACGGTAAGGCAAATCTAATATACCCTTTGGTTTCACTATACGGGTATAAATATCACTTGTGATCAACACAAAACTTTCCTCGCAATATTTAGCTTCGGAAAAAATATATAAAATATAAAATTATTTCAAAGATCTCAAAAATCGTTAAAAATATGTAAAAACCGCTAAAGGAAAAAAAGCGGAAAATTTAATTTCATTTTTAAAAGATTTTTTTTCAAATGTCTTGAGAACCGTAAGAGACACAAAAAACTAATTTAGGTTTTTCCTGGACCCCCTAAAATCTTAATTCCCACCTGGATAAAATTTTAAGTTCCAAATCCGCACATCACTAACGGTAGGTATAGCAAAAAAAGGATTGTTGGATGGTGTACGATTTTTGAAAATCTAACAAAAGATTTTATTGAAAGTTTCTATGGTTATAGCCATAATATTATTCGATAAAGGAGCCGCTCCATTGCCATGACTTTTTCCCATGACAAAAAAATGCAGGAAACTAGAGCAAGATAGACTTATGTAGATCTAAAAAGGAATGACTGAATACAAGTTAAACGCTATCCCTTCCAGTTTTACAATTTTATAGCAATCATATCAAACCTTATGCTATGAATATAATGTTCAAATTGGTATGGTAACAAAGCTTTTGACTATGCATGCGAAGGAGAAAAAGCTTTTAAAATGACATCACGCTATAATAACAGTTTGAATGTGTCCGTGCTTACTATTCACTTACAGGGACAATGTGTGGTTGTAGTAAAAATCGCCATAAAATCGCCATAACAAAAGAGGGGAAATTATTTTTGCATTTGCCGATAAATTTTTGCAGTTGATTCTTATCTCCCTTTCTCGCCAAGGCATCTTCACATAAATGTGTCTCATTTTTTTTGTCATGGGAAAAAGTCATGGCAATGGAGCGGCTCCTTAATGAATGAGATATTTTCTGTCAACTTCACTGATATTAAATTTAATTAATGTACAACATGCTAAAAAAATATAAAAAAATTGCCGTTTTCACTAATTTTCATGTTTCTTTTAGAAAAAATCTTTAAAATCCCCGAGAATTCCAAGAACATTAATTATAATTGGCGAAATCAAGGACCGTTTTGAGAAACATTCAAAGTTTTAGTATTCTTACTACATGTACATATACTAGAACATCTCCTCCGACGTACAATATTTAATTTCATAGGGCACTATCTGGAAACGATTACACGGAGACAAATCCAAAGTGGAATATACGAGACAATGGACTCTTCTGCAATGATTCCCTAAAAATAGGGAATTATGCCTATAATTTTGTGGAAATTCGCTATTTTTTGGTAAGAAATCCCCTTTTATTTGGGAGTCGTTACCAAAAAATTTTACTGTCTCCTATATTCCTATTTTTTGTATGACTCTGTCCTAATATTTCTCACCGTGTACCATTTCTCACCACCATTTCCCACCGTTAAAAAAAAGAAAATCTAAAAAACCCTAAAACTAGTATTCAAAACTTTCTAGGCAATCGATTTTTTAAAAAAATGGGAACACTACTTATGCCGACAAAATAACTGTTGGTTAAAAAGACTACTTGAAAAAACAGCAACCACATTAATAGAAAAAACAACATTTTTCAACAATAACAGGGTTCATTTACGTTTCTGATGTTTTTTCCGTATGGTTTTTGCAATACAAGTTGTTTAAATAAGTGTCCAAGTTCAGTTTACCAAAAATTAAACTTCTGTTAATTTTATAAACATTTTTAAGTAATTATTAAACCGGTATATTTACCATAACTTTGTTCACTTACAAGGAACCTTTTTCAGGTGTCCGCCTCCGATTCTCTTCGCATTGACATATGTTATAGTACTCAAAAAACTAAGCGACACGTATTTTTTTATATCTGCGGATATTCGGTTTTAAGGGGGGAAACCCCCCCTCGAAAATCCTGCGAAAAATCGATTTTTGGCCATAACTCGGCAACCAATAGTCCGATTTGAACGAAACCAAAACGAAAAGTTTTCTTTTTGCGAGAAGAATGAAACTGCGAAAAGAAAAATTTAAAATTACTATGATAGGGTAGAGGAACCAATATTCGACCATGGGTTTTCAGCCCCCCTCCCCACTATAATTGCCGCGCTTTAAAACTGATTACATATTTTGAAAGGCCTATCAAAACTAAAGTTTACCTGTTTTTGCATTTGACCGGAAAAAGTCAAATAATAGGGTAAGTCACCCTGTTTCCATACCTTGTCAAACTATTTTTTTCACAATAAATTTTCATCCAATTGGTAAAGAACTTTCATGAGCAAGACGTGTTTTTTATATCGACAGACATTCGAGTTTATGGCAAAATTTGGGAGGGGAGGCTTTCTGAACCGTGTACACGTAACGTTCACTTAAAAGCAAATTCAAAAACTGCCGCAAATACAGCACTGATTTTTGTTCTCAAGGTAATGAAGTATTCTTTCGAACGGCACTACAATCCTAAATACATATTATGCTTTTGGGTTAAAGGGTGATACAAAAGAGATTTTTTTTTAAATTTTTCTACTTTTTTATATATTTTATACTTCAGCGAAAAAAAAATCTTTTTTTATGAGTTAAACTTACACCTAAGAAACAACATAATCAAATTACAATCACTGGTACATAACCAGTTATCTTCTCCCAGATATATAAACTTATTTCGATACTCTTGGTATAAAAGTGGTAACATTTCCCAAATGCCCAATGAGTTTGAAAATCTTGTAGACTTCGCATTTAAAAAAATTTCCCAGCCACTATATGAAATTGACGGATGTTCAGAAGTTGCAGTCGTAACTTGGTCATGGTGTAAGAAGTCATTACGCTTCAAGCATTTTTTTGACGAATACCACTTTTGTTCAAAATATGAAGAATAATAAGCTTTTTTAGTTTGATCAGTATCAATTATTGTTATCAAATAAATTAATAAAAAAATAAATTGAAATGATAAATTAAAAAAAATATCAGTTGTGGTCAACACAAAACTTTCTTCTACAAAATCTACGACCCTGTGCAATTTACGCTAGAGCCCTGTCGCGTTGTCAAACTAAGACGACCTCCCAATAAATTCTTGGTTTATTCAAAAATATCAAAAACGTACAAAATTTGAGATAACTTGAGAACGGTAAAAGATATCAATTTACGGTAAATGGCAAAAATGTAGAAAATATTAACATCTTTAATTATTCTTTTAACTGATTTGTCGAAAAACCGTTAATTTGCGAATTATTCGCAAACGTATGATTTTTTACATATTAATGAAAATATCTCAATAACGGTAAAAGATAACGGATAACGGTAAGAAACAAAATGGTGCAGAATGCCATTCTCATTAATTCACTTCATATATTCAGTCAGCAAAAACCCGTTAGTTTTCGAGATAATCGCAAAAAACTGTTTTTTTTGGAAATAACGGTTTATCTCGATAACAGTTGGAGATATCGAGTTATAGCTAAAGACAAAAGTGTGGGAAATTTTATTTTCTCCAAGTTTTGTCATACTTAAGGTCACAAAAAAACGCGTAGTTTGAGAGTAAATCGAGAAAAACGAAATTGCGATTTTTGAAAAACCGCCATTTTGGATACTTCCGGTTAACGGATTTCCACCAAAAGTTGATAGGATCGTCCCATTTCAGGACCCAACATGCCTATAAAATTTCATGGCGCTAGCTCTATTAGTTTTTGAGAAATCTTGTACACAGACTGACAGACTGACAGACTGACAGACTGACAGACTGACAGACTGACAGACTGACAGACTGACAGACTGACAGACTGACAGACTGACAGACTGACAGACTGACAGACTGACAGACTGACAGACTGACAGACTGACAGACTGACAGACTGACAGACTGACAGACTGACAGACTGACAGACTGACAGACTGACAGACTGACAGACTGACAGACTGACAGACTGACAGACTGACAGACTGACAGACTGACAGACTGACAGACTGACAGACTGACAGACTGACAGACTGACAGACTGACAGACTGACAGACTGACAGACTGACAGACTGACAGACTGACAGACTGACAGACTGACAGACTGACAGACTGACAGACTGACAGACTGACAGACTGACAGACTGACAGACTGACAGACTGACAGACTGACAGACTGACAGACTGACAGACTGACAGACTGACAGACTGACAGACTGACAGACTGACAGACTGACAGACTGACAGACTGACAGACTGACAGACTGACAGACTGACAGACTGACAGACTGACAGACTGACAGACTGACAGACTGACAGACTGACAGACTGACAGACTGACAGACTGACAGACTGACAGACTGACAGACTGACAGACTGACAGACTGACAGACTGACAGACTGACAGACTGACAGACTGACAGACTGACAGACTGACAGACTGACAGACTGACAGACTGACAGACTGACAGACTGACAGACTGACAGACTGACAGACTGACAGACTGACAGACTGACAGACTGACAGACTGACAGACTGACAGACTGACAGACTGACAGACTGACAGACTGACAGACTGACAGACTGACAGACTGACAGACTGACAGACTGACAGACTGACAGACTGACAGACTGACAGACTGACAGACTGACAGACTGACAGACTGACAGACTGACAGACTGACAGACTGACAGACTGACAGACTGACAGACTGACAGACTGACAGACTGACAGACTGACAGACTGACAGACTGACAGACTGACAGACTGACAGACTGACAGACTGACAGACTGACAGACTGACAGACTGACAGACTGACAGACTGACAGACTGACAGACTGACAGACTGACAGACTGACAGACTGACAGACTGACAGACTGACAGACTGACAGACTGACAGACTGACAGACTGACAGACTGACAGACTGACAGACTGACAGACTGACAGACTGACAGACTGACAGACTGACAGACAGACTGACAGACTGACAGACTGACAGACTGACAGACTGACAGACTGACAGACTGACAGACTGACAGACTGACAGACTGACAGACTGACAGACTGACAGACTGACAGACTGACAGACTGACAGACTGACAGACTGACAGACTGACAGACTGACAGACTGACAGACTGACAGACTGACAGACTGACAGACTGACAGACTGACAGACTGACAGACTGACAGACTGACAGACTGACAGACTGACAGACTGACAGACTGACAGACTGACAGACTGACAGACTGACAGACTGACAGACTGACAGACTGACAGACTGACAGACTGACAGACTGACAGACTGACAGACTGACAGACTGACAGACAGAAAGACATTTTTTAAATATGACTCCAATCGACTCAGGAGTGATCGGGAAATGTTTTTTAGGCAAAATAACGAGGTCGAAAATTTATACTCCGTAGAAGAAAGTAAAAATAATACTAGAGGCCGTTGTTTTGATTTCAAGGTTCGAAGGAAAGTTTGTAGTAGACAAAAAAAACTTCAATTGGATTTCGAAAAAAATTTTATATTTTACATATATGAAAACATTAACACATTTTAGACCATAGCTCAGCAATCACAGCATCTAAAATGATGATTATGCCAGTTTTTGAAAGCTAATCTTCTCAGTTTCTTAGGAAAAAAGAGCATCTATAAAAATGTATCGTTTTGTGGATTTTTTTCGCTGAAGTATAAAATATATAAAAAAGTAGAAAAATTTAAAAAAAAATCTCTTTTGTATCACCCTTTAACCCAAAAGCATAATATGTATTTAGGATTGTAGTGCCGTTCGAAAGAATACTTCATTACCTTGAGAACAAAAATCAGTGCTGTATTTGCGGCAGTTTTTGAATTTGCTTTTAAGTGAACGTTACGTGTACACGGTTCAGAAAGCCTCCCCTCCCAAATTTTGCCATAAACTCGAATGTCTGTCGATATAAAAAACACGTCTTGCTCATGAAAGTTCTTTACCAATTGGATGAAAATTTATTGTGAAAAAAATAGTTTGACAAGGTATGGAAACAGGGTGACTTACCCTTTTATTTGACTTTTTCCGGTCAAATGCAAAAACAGGTAAACTTTAGTTTTGATAGGCCTTTCAAAATATGTAATCAGTTTTAAAGCGCGGCAATTATAGTGGGGAGGGGGGCTGAAAACCCATGGTCGAATATTGGTTCCTCTACCCTATCATAGTAATTTTAAATTTTTCTTTTCGCAGTTTCATTCTTCTCGCAAAAAGAAAACTTTTCGTTTTGGTTTCGTTCAAATCGGACTATTGGTTGCCGAGTTATGGCCAAAAATCGATTTTTCGCAGGATTTTCGAGGGGGGGTTTCCCCCCTTAAAACCGAATATCCGCAGATATAAAAAAATACGTGTCGCTTAGTTTTTTGAGTACTATAACATATGTCAATGCGAAGAGAATCGGAGGCGGACACCTGAAAAAGGTTCCTTGTTAGTCTCATCAAAACACTTGTGTAAGTTTATCAGTTTAAATTTCAAACACGTTTTTATGAACACAAAAATCAATGATTGATTATAGAATTAGCAACAAATTTATTGTAAATTTTTAAAGTTAACACAAAATTGCCGTCAGTCTGTTTCCACAGCTTTCGTTGCAATAACTCGAAATAGCGCAAATTTTCCCATATATATGCGTGATTAGCTTTTCCAATAACAATAAAGAAAATATAGGGTAAAAGCTTTTCACTTATCGCACAGTTATCACCATTTTTCTCGACAAAAAAAAAAAGACTTTTTTGATACGCAACTCTTTCACGTAACTCTTAAATATAGGAAATGACTTCAATCGATAAGTTGCACGCTCTTCGATCACATAAATCGATACGATTGTATTTACCGTACGTTTGTTTCGTTTATTTCAGACCGTTTTCAGATATCTCCCAAGACTGATTCGCGACGATACTGGAGATTTGCTTTTATACCGCGAAACACTATCGATCACTGATCCTCAAGATCGAGATTCAAGATTGACGCAACTTTATTTGAGCAGGGGGAATCTTATCGACAAATGAAACGCATATCTAAGATTTCATAAAAATTGTTTGGGTGGAAAAAGTCTTTTATACTAGACACGAGCTAATAGCGATTACATGGTAAATAATTGTGATAATGAAAAATAATCACCTGTGATCTATTCAATAAGCGATAATAATGTTTAATGGTAAAGAAATCTGAGCAAATTCATGTTAACCCCTTCCGTAATTGAATACACGTGTTGGTGGGAATTTGCAAAATCGCGTGTTTTATTTTTTACGAATAAAGTACATTAAACTATATGTTGTTGTACACATAGAAATTACTATTATTGGTTAATTATGTGAAATTGAAAAATAGCGTACCTACTGTGTATACTGTAATTTTTTATGCAAATTGTTACAAGTTTTATTTTATCCTGATTATGAACACTTTATAGTAATTTTGTTACAAAACTTGTTTTTTTCTAAGCATTGAATTATAATTTTTCGTGTCATTGAGGTTCATATTGTTTGGGAGGCGAGAATGTGTCTTTTTGGCACGTGTCCGTTGGAAAAAAAGTTGTTTAAGGTGAACTCGTTTCCAACGCCATCATGTTTGGTTGGATTCATTCATTTGATAAAATATCGATAATCTAAAAAACAGAGTTTCTCAGTAACTACACTATTCTAATAATTTAGACCAACATTTATTGAAATTCATAGATATAAAATTTTAAAATGTCTAAACAAAAAGTCAGATTAACGAAACGTTCAAGGACAAAAGCGCGCTTTGATTCAATATCTGCAATTTTATCGTATACATATAATGCAGTGGTTCTTAACCTTGTTGGAGGTACTGACCCCCACCAGTTTCATATGCGCGTTCACCGAACCCTTCTTAATTGGAAAAATAAAATATGATTTTTTCAAATTCAAAACATAGGTATATATTTATACATAGGTGCACAAAATGAACAAAACCTTTAAAGAACAAACCATTAAAGAACAAAACCATTAAGAACAAAGAACAAAACCATTATAACATGATTTTCACATAAAAACAAAAAGTGTGTGTTTTGACCTCCGCTGAACCACGGAGACTGACTCACCGAACCCCTGGGGTTCGATCGAACCCAGGTTAAGAACCACTGATATAATGGTTTAGAATGAATCATCTATACGCAGAGAAATAATAGTAAATCTAAGTATCGAGACTATTACTAAAAATATCAGTTGAGATCAGCACAAAACTTTCCTCTGCAATATTTAGTTTCGGAAGAAATATATTAAAAATTAAAAAAGGATTATTCATTGCTAGAAGGTCTAGAAAACCATGAATCAGAAATGGTTCAATGATTAAACATATAAAAATAATATTGTTTCAAATATCCTGGGAACCATTAAAGATAAGTAAAAATCGAAAATTTATTTCCTATATAATTGGTTATATACATTTTTTTCAAAAAAGTGCCTAATTTTCAAGAAATTTTCAAAATACCCGATTTTTTTTCAAATATCTTGATATACAAAACAAAAACCTTTAAAACAAAAAATGTAGAAAAGAACCATGCATGATTCGACGTTTTTCATGCCCCTGGGTTAACTTTTGAACCCGTGCAGTTTTCACTTTGGTTGAATACTTTTTGGAAAGGGCACAGTCTCTAGTTTCATCCATAGATGGCTTCAAGAGCCACCGAATTGCAGGGGGATGGTGAGGGGTTAACGAACTTGATCGTGGGCACAACTTTCATTTATGCGATGATTTCTGTGAAAAATCACGAGAAAGTTCGTTAACCCCTCACCATCCCCCTGCAATTCGGTGACTCTTGAAGCCATATATGGATGAAACTAGAGACTGTGCCCTTTCCAAAAAGTATTCAACCAAAGTGAAAACTACACGGGTTCAAAAGTTAGTTTAGAGGGGCAAAATCGTGCATCGTTCTTTCTTCCCTTTTATTTTATTTGATTTTGTTATATTTATATTTTCTCAAAAGCGCATAGCTTTTGAAAAAATTTCAAAAACCGTGATTTTAAAAAAAATGTGTGGAAGGTAACCATACTCACTTTTCCAAAAGTGGATACAAAACTAGGATTTTCGTAAAACTTATTTAGAAAAAAAAATCAAGGCGCTCGCTCAGAGTGTTCTCGAGTAATTTAAGATACGTAAAACGGACGAACCGACAGACAGATGCACGGGCATCGTCATGATTTTGCCTGAAACGGATTTGGTACTGATTAGAAATTTTTTATTTGTCACCGTTTTCAAGTTGGCTAATTTCAATTGCAAACATAACAAAAGCTATAATTGCCAATCTGGCAATTATTGAAAACCCGTATGGTGATTTAAGTGAACGGCGAACAGTTGTATCAAAATTCCACTTTGAAGTCAAATTTTTCAAACAGATTTCTTAAAATTTATTCCAATCGGATTTTGATGTATGGAAATTTTATGTAGAATCACACCAAAATAGCTTTTGTTCTTGTACTTTTGAGATATTCGCAAAAAACTTTTTCGTTCGTATTGGAGGACGACAAATTTTCTATAAACCGATTTTTTCCATTGTTTCTATACTTTAGCGATATAAACTTTGCCAGATCCTGGTTGAAATCGTTTCAATAGCAGCAAAATAATATTCCAATATGACCTGTAGCCCGAAAATTATCAAATAATATCAGAAATTCATATGGTCGAGAAAATCCTGGGTAACTGTTATGAAAGAATGTGAATTAAACTTGTTTGATTATGCATCTATTAAGAAAAAAATCCAATTTAAAGTTATCTCCAAATTTTTCCAGCAAGAAAAAAAAAAATCAAAAATTACAGTACCTTGGCAAGTTTTTTTTGCAGTAACGAGAAGAACCGAAAATCCATTTCCTAATATCTATAGTTTTACATAAATTTCCATGAGCCTATTGTCTTTTACTGAATTCTAATATTCGAATTGACGTAAATGCAAACAGCAAAAAAGGGCTACTCTAGAGCTGAGTTGCCAAAATGCTAAAAAAATGGGCACATTGAACTCAATCGGGAATTTTATTCTGAACCACATTTTTTTTGTTTATAATTTTCAAGAACTGGCGAAATGTTGAAATTTCCAGATATTTCCAAAATATATATATTACAAATCATTTTAATCTGATAATCCTAGACTTGTTACAAAAAATTGTAAATGCAAATTTAAACGTTACCTTCGCGATGGTTTTCAAAACACACATCAATAATTAAAATAAAACACATTAAAATCTCGATACTGTATACCCCCAGTACTGTATATCCCTCGATAGTGTGTACCTCAAAATTTGTTTAATGTCAGACTCACTAGCAAACCTACGAAAGGGTCACTCTCGGATTTTAATGAAACTTCTTGCGTTTTAATTTACAAAACTGCATAAATTTGTATAAGTCGTACAATCTGTTGACTATCTCTATTATCAATGATCTAATCCCAATGTTTAATTTTTTATTCATTGAGATGCATTTAATATGTCATAAAATTAATAACTATTATAATATCTTCAAATCAATCGTACGCATGTAATAACAGCCGATAACCGTGTTATTATTAATATATAATAACAAATTTCACTTGACACATGCACTGTTCCATGATAATTCTGATTTACATCATTCCATGTACCAGAATCTATTATCAAGTATTATAAGACCATATCCAACCAATGAATGACTGGTAATTGAGAGCGAAAGCATCATAAGAAAATAAAGTATCTACATTTCGAATTTATTAACGTATCATTATTACGTATTCCGTTTATAATTGATGAGCTTGAATCACCAAAGATGTTATTTTTATGAAATTTATGCAATCTATAGAATCCATCAAAGTATGTCAGGTCGTCTGCATTCGCGTGCATCATAATTTAGATCAATGACCCAAATTTTACTTTACATGCTTTTTGAACTGATTTATTTATTTATTTTCCCTTTCAATTGGAATACGCGACTTCTAAAAGGAAACGGAAAATATCATAATTTAAATGCAGATACTGATATGCACTTGAAGTTACGTAAAAGTTTATTCTTATTTGTATGTTTGATTGCAAAATCCAGAAATCCGTTTGAGAGTAATATTAAAATTTTTTGCTTTATGATTTTTGTAAGATCATTTTTACATAACTGTTTTCAATTGTTTATTGAATGCTTATTGATTTTTTTATTGCTTTTGTTAAAATCTTTATTTGCTCAAGAACTGATCCGTGAAATTCGATTTTTTTAGAAAAAGGAAAAACAAATTACAACCAGGATTTTCATCCAATTAGCAGCATCTCTTGATACATTGCTTCATTGTTGTTAGTTTGGCTTTGTGTGAAAAGGAAACCCCGCCAATATGCTATCAAATATTTTTTTTCCGTTATACAGGCGTCTCTCGATTTACCAATTTGTGTAGTTTCGCATCGCATAGTTATCAAGGTTTTGTTTTTTTTCTGATTTTTATACTTGTATTATGGCAAATAATAAAGGTTAAAACTCTGGGCGTACCCACAAAAAAACCTAACGCTAATTTCAAATTCTCCGGGCCCTCTTCGCCATTATCACACTTTTTCACAATTTACTGTATGGGATTCAGCACTGCAGGCAATCACCCCATCAAACTTTTGTCGTATATATCAAGATGGGAAGGAAATATTAATCGTTGTATATGAAGGTCCTTTATCGAAACGTCTGTATATCCTTTCTGCCGAGATTTAAGACGAAA
This sequence comes from Chrysopilus asiliformis, assembly GCA_964034945.1. Taxonomy (NCBI): domain Eukaryota; kingdom Metazoa; phylum Arthropoda; class Insecta; order Diptera; family Rhagionidae; genus Chrysopilus; species Chrysopilus asiliformis. The sequence continues at coordinate 86,018,669 of OZ035961.1, read as the reverse complement.
ACGTGACAAAAGCTACCTACACAGTGGCAAGCGTTTATGGCGCCCCAAATGGAGATTTAAAATGTTTGCCATTGACCATTGATCCGGTGAAATTTAATTTTTTTTTGTCAGTCTTCACAACACGTTTGTGTAATTATCTACCCTGGACCGCCCCTCCGCTCCTGTTTTTACTCTAATGCATCTAAATCAGGCTCTTAAAGTTCTCACGGTAACTTAACTCTAAAAATATACTACAGAAGAATTTCAAAATTAAAAAAACCAGTATTTTGTCAAAATAATTCGAGGTAATGTATTTTATTTTAAAAGTCATTCATATAAAAATATTTGTTTATGTTTTGAGATACAAAATAATTTTCTTTTGATTCAGTTTTCTTTAGTTCAAGATTTGTTCGATTTAACGAATAGAAACTACTCACTAAGACTAAATTAACAAAATTTCAGGCGAATTTTTATGCATTTATGGAAGAATACAAAAAAATTAAACAAAAACATTTCGCTTTGGCTTTTATAACAAATTTATATTCGTATTAAAAAATAATTTTAAAATCTAAATAGGACTCAGTTCTGCTTTTTGTTCTTCAGTCAGTTCTGGATGCCAGATATCAACTATAAGTACTAAACGAACACTAGTTCCGTTATGCCAGACTTCATGTTCGAAACTATCATCAAAAATGAGAAATTTTCCCTCTGTCCAGGATCTGGGAACAATAAAAAAAAATCAAATAAGTGTTTTAATGAAATCTCCAAATTCACAAAATTTTACCTGGTTTCCTTTTCCACGCGAATACTAGTGCCTGGTGGCACTTTCAAACCCAGATGAGCACGAATTCGGCAATTAGACGGCCCGCAATGGGGCCATACATGAGTTCCAGGATGCATCACACTAAATTTCACTTGACCGCGCTTGCAAAATCTGGCGGCCGGAAATGTTTCGATAATTTTGCAGGTGATCGGTGCTTTTTGGCAATTCTTTGCAAATTTCATTCCTCTAGCGAAAAGTTCAAATTGTTTCCAATCTCCAACATCTCGAAGGCTCTCGGCTTCGTCGACAAAGAATCCTTTCTCATCGAGGGCTGCCAATCCTTCCTCTCGAATCAATTCCCAATTCTTTTCCAAAACGTCAAAATATTTCCCATACGAAGTATCCTTTTTTGTCCAAAATGGCTGAGCTTTCAAGCCATTCACATTGTACAGAGATCGTTGATATTCTGATAGAAAGAGTTTTTTGGTAGCACCATCACGGTAAATTGCAATCGCTTCATCTTGACGTCCGAGACGTTGTAATGCGTCGCCTAAATTGAAGAAAAATCTACCGTCTTGGGTGCCATTCGCTCGACTTTCAATTCCTTCACGCAAATACTTAACAGCTCGCTCTAAATCGTTATCGCGATTCTTTAAAACAAATCCATAGTGCGCCAATGCGAATCCATCAGTGCGCCATTTCAGAAGAGTTTGATGTAGGACACTTTTTGCATCTGAAAGACTAAATATTTTAGTGTTTATAAAATGTTAAAAAGAAATGGAAATGAAAGTGGAGAAATAATAAAAATTATTGTGAAGAAAATGTTAAGTGAGAGAACAACGAAAAATTTAAAGCGGTTAAAACTCCGAAAACTGGATTTGCATTTTATGGACTGTCCTTAATTAAGCGATTTTTCTACTCACCGATTAGTTAGTAAATAAGTAACCGCCAATTGATTTCTGTAATGCGGATTATCACTAAATCTTGCTATCAACATTTGATGTATGGCAACTGCTTGATCATGCATCCCTGGAAATTTGCAAGAAAAAAAACACCATGAATTTTTATAAACTGATTTAAACCCAAGTAACACAAGAGGGCGGCAAGTGAACGTCGCGCTTATAACACGCATCAAGTCCTCTTCGACTTTGTGGTCTCGGTGTCCATTTTTTGCCTACTTGTGCTACACAGAAAATCAGTTAAAAACTCACCTTTAAATCTCATTCTTTCGATACAAAGTTCAGCGGCTTCCTTAAACATGTCATCATCAACTTTCTCTTCGAGTGCCAGCAATCGCTTTAAAGCCTCAATGGATTGCTCAAGAATTTGATTGCTGCGATATTTTTCAGCTAACCTATCAAGAACTTTTGCTTTGCCGTAGAGCGCTCCGGGAACATCGGGATATTTTTTGGCAAGGGATTCAAATAATTTAAGGGCAGATTGGAGATTCTAGTATAATTTTTTTTTTGTTATAAAAACCAAAATGCACATCGGGAATTTTAGAGGGTAATTAAGGGAAAGCAATGTAGCGATTAATATTTTAATACGCACACAAAAAGGGAAATCCACAAAAAACAACAAAATTGGATTCAATTAATGGGACGGAGGTTTTAATGCAAAGGGTTTTAATTAAGAGTTAATTAATTGAGGAAAAGTATGGAGCAAAAATACAACAAAACACAAAAAATGTTTGATTAATATTAATAAAAAATCAAATTATGCACAGCTAATTATAAAAACAAGCTATAAAAACAGTAATTTTTAGAATTATGTACATGAAAATCAAACAAATTTTTATTATCAATTATAAAAACAGCAATTAAATGAATTCTTTCAAGCATAAAAACTTCTTCAATGTAGAGAGTCCGTGGGTATAATACTTGAAAGAATCATTCAAAGCGTTAATAGAAATAAAGTTCAAGTTATTTGATTTAATAAAATTATTTAAATGGTTCTCTTTTTTAGAAATCACAAGAAAACGCAACTTTAATTATATAAAGTCGATTACTAAAGATAAGACAAACAAATCTGTTTATATTTAATCAACTAAAAAAAAACAAAACAACACAATTTAATAAAAAAAAGGACATAATTTTAACGAAGATCATAGGAAATCAAATTGCTGTTGTGAAGTTTTATAAAAATTAAAAAGAATTATAGAAAAAATATTCATAATTGTCAGAAGAGATGTTTTTCATGGAATGTTTAGAATTTGCGACTTACATTTTGGAGCATTTCATCATTTGCGCGTTTCAAGTCTTCCTCGATTTGTGCATCTTCGCTAAACGACTGAGCTCCTCCCTTACTGGGCTTGATTGCTAAAATCAGATAATTTCTATTTAATTCAAAAATTAAACTTTTAAAAAGAAGCAGACATTTTTTTCAAAATTTGGGTTTGTTTCAGACTCAATACCGCTTGCAACAACGAAATATAGTAACTATTATGGGCAATTTGAATACAGTAATCCCCCGCTTTACGGACGGGATGCGTTCTACGGAAACTGTCCGTATATCGAAAATCCGTAAAACGAAACCTATTTTAGTATGAGATTGTACTGGGAATAAATAGATGTGTTCCAATCAATAGAAATGTCCGTAAAAAGAAACCTATTTTAGTATAAGATCGTATTAAAAATAGATAGATGCGTACCAAAAAAATCCGTAATACGAAACAGATTAGTATAATATATTAAAATAATTATTTAACCACTAGAATAATGAGAAAACTATATAATTATAGAAAAAAAATATTTATACTACTTGAAATGGAGCATAAATCAATTCAATATGTTAAAACCAACAAAATATTATGGGACAAATCATGCCCCGGACAAAAAAACGTAGCTGTTTCTACATAGGTTTCTGTTAGTTTCGTCAGAATTGAAATTTCATTGTGGGACAGAAAGCAGATTCTGCTTCTGCTGCTGCTTCTGCCTCTGCTGCTGCCTCTGCCCAATTGGAGTTCTCGCTTAAGAATAGCAAATAGATTTTTTAAAAATACACCGCATTGCAGTTTTTTATTGCCTTTTTTTAATTCTCTTTTGTGTATACACAAAATGTGTCAGAAATTTCGGAGAAATTAAGTATTTACATTTACAATAAATACAACATAATTATGGAGGACTTTTTCTTGATTTTTTTCTGTGATTCAAAAAAAAATTTTTTTGGTCCGTAATAGCGAATTTTTTTATCCGTATAGCGAATTTGTTCCTATATTAGTCATGTCCGTAACTTCGAATTTCCGTAAAACGAGCGTCCGTATAGCGGGGGATTACTGTACTTATAAATCTTTGGTTCAAACCGATCTCAGAGGTAAATTCATGAGTGTGTGTCTACTTCTAATTGATATTTTCGATACTTAAATGTAAATCTAAATTATAATTTCCGAAATTTCATTGAAAATTTTCTCGATTTTTTTCTTGTCAGTTTTTAAACCACAAGGGTCAAGTTACTCTTTCGCCTTTTAAAAATAAAAAAAAGCCCGTATCTTACGCATGGTAAAATGGTACAATTCTACATATTTTTTCATTTCTAAATAAAACCTTTTAAATCAAATTAATTTATTCGCAGATCGAATTGGCGATTTTTCAAATCAATTTGAGCTTTTTAAAAATTCATCATTTAACTAATTTAACTGAAAAGATTTAGATGTTTATACCCGTATGGTGAAACCAAAGGGTATGTTAGATTTTCCTTAACGTTTGTAACGCCAAGATCCCGTCATCACACAAAAAAATGAATTACACCAGTGTGTTTAGAATCATAGAAAAAATCGAATTTTGCATGTCCGTCCGTCCGTTTGTGGCGCGGATTGCGGGCGCACGGATTGAGCTACAGTGAAATGTTACGCAGATTCATTTTTCGTAAAATGCAAGGCTAAGTTCGTTAATGGGCAAAAATGGACCATTAGGGGGGATACCCCCCATACGAACGAAAACGTTTCTTGCGAATATCTCAAAAACGGTGCATCTTATCAAAAAAGTGCAAGAACAAAAGTTATTTAGGATATGATTCTACATAAAACTCCCATACATCAAAATCCGATTGGAATAAATTTTAAAAAATCTTGTTGAAAACTTTGACTTCAAAGTGGAATTTTGATACAACTGTTTGCCGTTCACTTAAATCACCATACGGATTGGCAATTATAGCTTTTGTTATGTTTTTTGTTTGGGATAAATTTAATTAATATGAAGATTTATCGAACTTTAAAATATTTAGACATTCTTTTAAATTAATATTGTTACAGACATTCATGTATATTATTTATGTTTTTGTTATTTAATACTTTGTTGCTAATATTGCATGTGTTTACTTGTTAATCAAATTTTAATTTTTTTCTAAAGTGAATAAACGGTTTTTAATAGTTGGTATTTTTAAGTAAATTAAGAACAAATGAACATAAATTAACAAATATTTGAAAAAACGGACTAAGAATTTTAAAAGTGTAGGCAAAAATCAGTTTTTCATTTAAGCCTGAAAAATTGCCGCGCTAAATAAACTTACCCGGCCCTTACACGCGACTATAAAGTCTGTCAGTAGCACAGACTTCAAATGTCAAATTACTGACAACGAATTAAAATATATTTAGCGAACTGGCAGTCAGTGCATTTACACGAGACTGTGTCAGCTCTACAGACGCGTGTAAGGGCCGGGTTAGTAAAAAAATAAATATATTTTTAACCCTTTCAAACATTTTATAAATAATGATTTAAAAAATTTCTAGACGACTACGATTTGCATGAATCTGATTTGTAAACAAAATAGTGAATTTGATGTATCTACAAGAGCCTGTTCACATTGGTTGAAATAGTCCGCCTAATTAGGACAGAAACTGTAAGAATTAAGGCAAGGTGAGGAAGTGGGACTGCTGATAGGAAAATCCTCCTAAAAACTAAAATCTCCGGCCTCAGAGTTCCGCCTGTAGTGGTCTGATTGGTTGGCTGCCATATCAAATGTGTTCCATTGTCATTATTGTTTCGGTCGTCTTCGATGCAACACGTCGCATTGCCAAAGGCAGCCACATATTACTTGCGATTCTTTAGAGATGTTCCGCTTTCCAAATGTTTCACAACACTCTTATTGTTCACAGCTACTGGCTTAAATAGTCTCAATCTGAACACGAGCAATATTTCATCCGTCCTATTTAGGCGGACTATTTCAACCAATCTGAACATGGCCTAAAAGATTTTATTTGATTAAAAAAAACCTGTAGAAGCGACACAGACAAACATTTCCCTGAATTTGACGAAAATTACGCACTGTTACTCGTTTTGCAATTACATTTTTTTGCTATTACCTGCCTTACACGGTCAACATTTTTGCTTCAATATATTGAAGGGTATTCAAAATCTTATGATTGATTCGCTTCAATATATCGAACACAATGAAAATATGATTCAATATATAGTAATAGGAAACTATGAGACAAATACTGGTAAATTTGACCAATTTTCTTAAGCTTCGGTTACGACTCGGGGAAACAAGTGTGAACTATTCTTTTCTAAAGTCTGATTTAGACAATATTTCCTCCAAATAATCCCCTCTCTTGCTTTCTATTGAAACGATTTTAGTCTGGTTGATACAATGAAATTTTTTCTTATCAAAATTTAAAAAAAAATCTTCCCACAAAGATGGCTGACCCCCACAGCGGCAGAAACGTAGCCACTAATCTTAAAATTATAAACATTTATCATAACAATTGACATTTAACTGCCATATGATTTAACCTTTTCCATCCTAAAACTACATTTTACTTGTCCATGTTGAATCATCCACATCCTCATCCTCACTATCGTAACTTTTCTCCGGCAACTTTCCGTATTTTTGCTCCAGCCGGTGAAGTAAATCGGCATCATCCACATCCGAATCATCATCCGCCCCATCTTCCCCCTCCTCCTCTTCGATCTCTTCTTCCTCGTAGGAATCATCATCGATTTCCTCATCGGCTGGATTATCTAAATCATCATCGTATTCTTCGTCATCTGGCTGTCTCCATTCTCTTGGAGCGGGTAAACCTTCCCATCTTTTTGGTTCGTCAGATGCTGGAGGAGGCGGGGGGACAGGAGAGGGTGCCGGAGCTGGAGGTATGGGTGGAAAAATTATGGGCTGTGGTGAATGCAAAGGTAAAGATTCTGATTTTAATGGGGGTGGTGGAGGAGCTGAAAATTTCGGTGGTTCTCTGGCGGGTATTACAATATCTCTTTTTACTTCTACGGATCTCGATGGTTGTGCTTCCATCGGTTTAATTCCCTTTTGTGGCACTATGATTTCCTTGGTCGATGGTTTTTCTTCTTTAAAGGATTCCTCGTTTAAATTTTCAAATCCTTTTGGCCGATACATTGCATTCAACTGTTCGAATGTCTCTGGTTCGAATTTCTCAATTTCCACTTTCTCTCCGCCGTCGTTTTGTTCGTCCTCCGATATGTCCAACTCTTCGTCCTCCTCGTCCAGATACTCCTCCTCTAGGTCCTCTTTTTTTGTTGGATAAAATGCAATTAAAAATTCTCAAAAATTCAATAGAAAGCAGATTAAACCGTCAAGTAATTCTTCGTCATCCACAGGGAGAGTATCATCAGAAGCGATCATAGTAAAGCGGCGTCTCATTGAAGCTGGTTCACCATCTGCTGCACTTTCATCACCTGATCCTGATGTGGCTTAAGGTTAATAAATTTGTTTTTTTTTTATTTACTTGGATTAATTTACGATCAATTCTACTGAATAAAGATAAAAAAAACTTCTGCAACTAAAAGCTTCATTGCCAAGCGAAACAAAAATTACGTCGATTAGAAATAAAATTAGTTAAATTAAACAGTAGTGAATTAATTTTAAGAAAGTGCAAATTCCATATTTTGTATAACTTTGCAAAGCATGCGTTAATTCCATAAAATTATGCTTCACATCTACATTCAACTCAATTTCGAATTTTATTAAAAGAAAACTGTTAAGAAAATTGCTTTAAAATACCATCGAACTAAAACAAAACTGAACAAAAATTAATATGTCATTAAAAATTACGTTCAATTAAAAGCGATTACAAAAAAAATTATATTATCAATAGAACAGAATTGCTTGTATGTTTGTGTTGAATTTTTTCTCGTCAACATTAAAATGATGATGATTAGAAAAAAAAAATAAACGATAAACGATGCAACACAACATCTACAAAATTATTTTTAAAAAAACGACAAAAAATGATGTTTTTAGAAACTCACTTTTGTCTGCTAGATTTTTCTTAACCAAAACAAGACGAGCAACAAAAGCTAGTGCCAGACCTACGACGACCTTAACCGCAACTGGAAAATTGAAATACAGAAAATTGTGAAACTCAACGAGAACTATTTGCACTTTCTTTTACAAAAATTTGTTTTTTTTTTAAATCTGACAATTTTTGTGTGTCTTAAGATTATTCTACACAATTTCACTTAATTATATTACATGAAATTCAAATGTATTTACAGAAATGAGAAAAATAACATTTTTACACAAGTGAGGGTGAATTACCGCCTACGAAAATGTCTGATACCGATGATGAGCTTTTTTTAATCGGATGGGATAAAGAAAATATATCGAAAATAAAATTGAAATTGGTTTTACGAATGCTGTTTTCTTGATATACTTACGCGATGATGATTCAGTCTCCTCTTCGTGCGGTTGTTCAGAGGCGGCGTTCTGTTCTTTTGCCCTCTGCTGTAAATGCAATAATTCACCGGCATCGTTATCGAATACTTCCTCTAGAGATTCAATATCATCGTCGTCCTCCTAGAAAGTTGAAATTCCATGTAATTTTTTATTGAAGTTAGGTTAGATAATTTTAAAAGGGGTTGTTAGGTACGTTATATTAATGTGACTTTCACAAAACATGACTATTAATGTAATAGATCGATTAAAATATTCTGGGCCAATATTAGAAGACCATATTGGACCTTTGTGGCTTCATTGTTTCACAAATTATGGACGTAGAGCCCACAATCCATCACCAATTTTGCAAGAACTTTTTCTTAAGGCTGAAAATCTTATCTTTGTATGCTCGATATTTAAGTTTTTTTTGCGTTGCTGATTCCGAATCAGGCAGTTGGTTGGCTAGATAGCTCTAGTTTTTAATATTTACGGGGTGATAGTACATAAATTACATTTTTGGGTTACCCATTACAAAAACTAGAGCTGACCCAGCCAAACCACTGGAAATTCGAAGTTAGCGATACCAAAATATCTAAAAATTATTTTAGAATCGAGTGCACCCAAACGAGTGTCGGTTTGTATTATTTTGATGGGAGAAAATTCGTCTGAGGGTTCGTACTGTATTGGGGCTATCAAAAAAAATCTAAAAAAAACTTTTGTAAAAAAGGCTTTCACTACAACCAATTTTTCTACATTTATAACAAATCTAAACACTAACCTTACTTTCTAGGGAACTCTCCCTTTTATTCAGCTTTCGTATTTCCAGCTTCGGAACATCAAGTTTTTCTGCGACTTTGTTGAAACTTTCATACAATTCATCTACCTGTTTTTCCAAAATATCTGGCGTTACGGGCTCCTCAGTTTCGACAATTTTAGTTTCAAGCTTTGGTTCAATATTAGTTTTGGGTTTGTTAGTAACAGACTATAAAAGAAATCATCAAACGTTGTTAAATTCGGAAAATTCGAGTTAGTGGCTGTCCATAAAATTCGTTTCACTGTTAAGAGGTAGGGGAAAATCTATACAAAATTAAGGAAAAGCAGGGATGGTTGGAAAAGGCTAAAATTAGCGTGACATATTTTATGTACAGCCATTAAACAAAAGTTTCAAACAAAATTCTCCTAACCTCATCGAACGGATCAATGTCTCCTCTTCGTTTCTCCTGACTTTTCGGCGGAGGTGGCGTTGAATGCTGCTGATGCGATGATCTCGTAATAATTTCAGGACTATCATCGTCTTCGTCGTTGTCTTCATCATTGTTGTCATTTTCATAATTGTCGTCGTTTTCCGCATCATTACTATCATCAGCATCGCCGAATCCTTCATCAGTTCCTTCATCGTTATCGTCTTCGTCCTTACTGTCGACATTTTCTTCACTTATTGAACGTTTAGAACGGTAACTATGGACCGGTTCTTCGTCCTGATCTTCATCGGCCTCATTTGTTGCATCATTTTCATCATTTTCGTCTGGTTCTTCTTCTTGTGTATTATTTTCTACCTCCTCGTCGTCTTCTTCCTCCTCTTCTAAAAAAATGTTAAGTAAAAGTTATTGATTTGAAAGTTTTAATCAACTCTGCATATTTGCATAACATTTTGATATTGGAATGGCAACACTGAAGTCGTTTGAATACCAAATTGGGTGAGAAGCGTTAAATAACGAAGTTATGCCATTGAATATCACAAAAATAGCTCGAAGCAAATAAAACAGCAAAATACTTTATTTATTGAGAGAAAGCAGAGAGAGAGAGAGAGAGAGAAGAGAGATAGAGAAGAGAGATAAAGAAAAGAGAGGGAAAGGAGCAATAGAGAGAGAGCGAGAGGAGCGATAGAGAGAGAGGGAGAGGAGCGATAGAGAGAGAGGGAGAGGAGCGATGGAGAGAAAGGAGCGATGGAGAGAGAGGAGCGATAAAGAGAAACAGAGAGAGAGAGAGAGGGGAGCGATAGAGGGAGAGAGAGAGAGAGGGGAGCGATAGAGGGAGAGAGAGAGAGAGGAGCGATAGAGAGAGAGAGAGAGGAGCGATAGAGAGAGAGAGGAGCGATAGAGAGAGAGAAGAGCGATAGAGAGAGAGAGGAGCGATAGAGAGGGGAGCGATAGAGAAAGAGAGGAGCAATAGAGAGAGAGAGAGGAGCAATAGAGAGAGAGAGAGAGAGAGAGAGAGAGAGAGAGAGAGAGAGAGAGAGAGAGAGAGAGAGAGAGAGAGAGAGAGAGAGAGAGAGAGAGAGAGAGAGAGAGAGAGAGAGAGAGAGAGAGAGAGAGAGAGAGAGAGAGAGAGAGAGAGAGAGAGAGAGAGAGAGAGAGCGAAAAGTTTTTTCATTTTTTTAGTGTGTTTCAATGGTGTCAAATTTCGCTTTCCACCAGTGGAATTTAGATGGGCCTTCAGCAGAATTTTGAAAAAAAAATTTCTTGTTAAGTGCATAAAAAATACTGAGGGGCTTTTTCCAACAACATTCTGATAGTTACTAACCTGGTTCTTCTTGATCATCTTCGGCTTCTTCATCCTGATCTTCCTCTTCACTTGGCTGCTCTTCTACTTCTTCATGTTCTTCGTCTGCCTCCTCTGCATCATGGTCTTCGTCACCCTCATCGTCTCCGCCAGTGTCCTCCTCCTCAAACGGTTCATTGTCATGGTCATGATCTTCTAACTCAGCCAAAACTTTATCAACTCCATGATCATCATGAGAATCCCGATGTTCGTCTACCCAACCATCAAAATACTCTGAAAATCTTGATTCTGATAGCGGTGTGTCCACTAAAAATATCAGACAATTTAAATAACTTCCAGACTTGGAGAAGTTTTCCTACTCACAATCAGACAATCCTCGATTCTCGAGTATAATCAATCCAACTAATCCTAACAGAATGACTAACAGCGAGAAGAATAAAACTTTGGCACACCAGTGACCTCCGGTTCCGTGGTCCGATTGGACGTGCAAATGGACATCTTCAGGACCCATTTTTGTTGCATGGACACCATGATGATCTTTGATGTCTTCATCCTCTTTATTTATTCAATGGAAATAATTTGAAATGTTTAAAAATTATTTTGTTCTCGAAAAATTCTGTAAGCTGAGTACATTTAAAGCACATACATATAAAAGCTATCTACCTGATAGACTTTGCTTGCGCAAAAACAATAGTTCACCCTCTGACCTGCGGTCGAGAGAATCTGAACGAAAATAAAGTTAAATAAAAATTTTGTTAGTAAATCAAATATTAAGCATTTAATAAAATGTGTCTATCAGTAGGAGAAATTTACATTAATAATCCATAAAATACGTCACGCTAATTTTAGGGATTTTGGATCCCCCCTCCCTAGCGACAAACTTTTTCGCGTAGCTCTGTGTGGAGTGTAAAGTTGCTGTCACACTATCGTAGACCTCCCCAGCCACTAAAATGTGTGACGTATTTTATGGCGAGCTTTTAAAGGCTTGTTTGAATATGAATGAGAAAATGTCCCTTTCTCATTTATATTTCACATAAAAAAATGTTAATGAATTTTTAACAGAAAAATTTGCCAAAATTTAACATTTTTAGACACATTTTGATCACATTTCATTTAGTTTTACAGCAATTAGTTCTCTTACAATGAAATTTGAAATTTCTAGACGTAAGCAAAAGCAATACATTTTACTGTAAAGATTTTAGGCTTATCATAAATAAATTTTAATACTTGTCCAAAACTGCAATTAAACGCCCCTACATATTTTTTCTTAGGTGTTAATCGCTTAAAACGTTTTCGCAATACAAACAAGCAAAAATTTGCTACAAAGTCACATGAAAATTACAACGAAAATTATTTCAAAGCCAATTTTAATAACTTTAATAATAATTTGAAAGCGTATCAGTATTTTCACAAATAAATCATGTGATTATAATAAAGACGATGTTTTTCCCGTGCATCACACATTCAATTTTAATTGGCATCGAGCCAATCGATCACAATTGTATTTTCTAAAACGCATAAGTGAAAACATGGAATTTTAAAAATCCTCTGATATGACAAAAGAAATTATATTCGTCTTTGTTTCCTTGTTTCTTGTAAGACTTGACTATCAGCTGATTAAAATGATGCTTTTTTATCCATGAAAAACATGAAGATTTTCACTTCAACACAGGAAAACCAACACTAAAACGATCATGTGATAAAAATAACATTCAAAAGTTGAACATTCTTGTTTTGAGACATTTCCTTCCTTAGATTTCTTGCCTAGTTTTTTGTAAAACATAAAAAGGTTTTGAATTTTTCCGCGCACGGCATGATTTTTGCCATTGAACCAAATATTTTTTTAACAATGCATCGATAAAATTTTTTTGAAGGCAGACAAGCGATAATAAGTTACGCTGAAATGTATTTTCTAGCCGGGATTGGGTCAAAGATCTTTTGAATTGTTGTCTTTTTTGTGTGGTTCTTGGGGTTTTGAGATTATCGAAAAACGGACGGAATCCCAAAATGTAGGGAGAGATGAGAGAATCGAGAATCGTCTAATCAGTAGAAATGTGTATATGAAACGATGTGGCGATGGTAATCCGTTGAGAATCATTTTGTACTCGTAATCTCGGCCCGTTCGTTATTTTTGGCTACCATGGATTTCAATGAATGATTTTTTGTGATTTTTAGCTGAATTTTTAGATGGCTCAAACAGAAATTGAAGTATTTTATGTCGTAACCGTATAAAAAAGGGTTCATTCATTTATTTAAAAAAATCCTTGTTCAGATAGATCTACCGGAGAAGAGTTTTTGCCACAAAAAACTTCCCATTTAAATGTTAAATAGACTTTCGGCTAATTTGAATACCTTTTTATAATTGTTCCTTTTCTAATTTTTCTAGTTATTCTAATTGTCCTAAACATAATCTTCGGCCATTCGTTAATTTCGCTAAAAACGAAATTTTGAAATAACCCAGCACCCACCAGTGTTGTCGAAAGAGCTTCTGGTTGAGTGCCCTTTGATCTTCAAATTGGGTGACTTGGATGTGGATGACTTTGATAAAAATTTTCAGTTTATTATAATGTTTAATATAATACTTAATATACCGTTTGTACCGCATCGAACCAATTGTCGGACAGGAAAAAAAAAGCTACGTCAGGGTGTTTGAGATGATTAAAGATTTTGGTTTCCGCTTGTCCTTCCGTAAACACGATAACTCTTGGACAAATAAAGTTAGAGATTTCAAATCTTTCACAAATACGTTTCTCGAAAAGGGAGAGATTAAGTTCTTGACCGGGCAAAATTGGACTATTCGTTTCCTCCTCCCCCATACAAATATCAAGTTTTCTATTCGGTCTGTTTTCATATAGAGTATTGCACAATTGATCTTTGACTACATATCTGATAATATCCCTCTAGTTAATACCTAGATTGGTTTTAAATCAAGGGTTTTTAATAATTTCACATAATTTTTATTTATATGACGAGCACTACGGGTGCTAATTTTCTTGAGAAAAGGAAAACAGGATATCCCCAAAGTCACCACATCGCGTAATATCTTTCAAGTTTGTACTGTTATACCAAAATAATCCCAAAACAATCAATAGGTAGCTTAGAGTGCCAAAGCTTTACATGGCATGAAAAATGTCTAAAAAAGTTTAAAAAACATCAGTAGATATCCATAAAATACGGCATACATTTTCGAATTCGGACCTCCTACCGGAAATCCCTAACAGTGTGAAATACTGTATGGACAGCCTCAAAACGTAAACTTCGTTTCTAGTCCATCAAGCGGAATTTGCCTTCGGCATTAGAAAACCTTACCCTAAAACCTCCCTTACACGTTCAATATTTTATATATTGGAGGGTATTGAAAATCGTATGGTTCGATATAGTATAGTCCTTACACGATCAATATATTAAACACAATGGTAATATTGTTGAATATGTTGGACATGAAAGGTGCCTATAAGCTCCGGATGAGTATGGAAAAGAAAAATTGGATTTTTTTTTTGTATGGAAGACCTATACAAAATTATATTCTATATCCCAAAATTTTGTATTTCTATCTCAATTCATTTGTGAAATATTCAGTTCAGGGATAGACAGGGAGATGAACAAATAATAAGTCGAAGTTCTTCATCATTATAAACACATGGATATCAGTCTTTTTTTTCGTCCGATTAGATAAATCTAAATTGATGGCTTCACACTTTCGCAGAAAGTAACTGAACCATTGAGATTCGCCTGCATTCGCCAAACGTGTGGATCCAAAATTAGAATAATAGACTTGTGTTTGTTTGTTCCCTTATAACTTGAGAATCAGTGAATCGATTTTAACCAAACTTTAGGCCGAAATATATAATATCACGGAGCCAGTTTTAGGATATACGCCAATCCAAAGAGCGCTTCTCACCCCTCCCCTGCTATATCTTGACCATAGGAAGCAATTTTGATTCGGTTTTACTATTACAAATCTTTTCTCGAAGAAAATCTACGCCCATTAAAATCAGGCTTCCTTTTTATTAAATTTAATCAGCATTTACTAATTTAGCAAACAAATTTGTCCGACCCACAGTTCTGTACAAATGACAGCAATTGAATATCTGATCCATTGCAATGTCCAAAAAATTCCATGGTCTAGTCGAGCCAAAAATATCAGCCTGAGAGCGGGGAACTTCGTGAAGCGCCAGAGAAAAGCAAATGGGTTTTTTTATTCCTTAAATAATACTTAGCGAAATGTAAAAGCGTTTTATTAAAACTTATTAATAGATGGTGGAAGTTTGCCTTTTTTTATTTCGCCACAAAAGTGCGAAAAATCTTTAGTTTAACCTCAAATTTTGCGAATATTCCGATTTCCAAATAAAAACCCACAATGAAACTACACAATTCACTAAAAGCCAATGCCAATGAACAAATTACTGCTGAGTTATATAAAAATTCGCTTCAAGTTATTGCGATTCGACACCTCGTTTCCGTTTCTTATCCTTTCTCTTCCGGGGCTGAAGATCGCTCATTTTCCGCTGCTAATCCACTTTCACCGTGATTTGCCGGGTTAAAATTAATGTTTTCGACTGATTGCTTAATAGAAATGCGCGACAAGCAAAGTTCTCAAATAATCTTCATTTGTTTCCGTTCAACACTTTAATATTCTTCACTTAAAAATTCTCGACTCCTCACTTCGAACAGCTGAACAGTTCTATAAGCAACACTACACTTGCGGCAACACTTTTTCAAAAAGTGCAATAAAACTAGCTATGAACTAGAACACTTCTGTTCCGAGACCAAAAAAAAACTTTTTTGCAATTTTTTTATGGTGCAAAAAAGTAATTGGCGAGTTGCCAGATTGCGTGAAACGTTTCTTTTTTTGAATATCCCTAAAGAGAAATCCTCAGACACAAAAACAGTTTAATTTTCACAAAATCTTATTAGAGTTTTCGTTGAATGGTTAATAAATATACACAAACAATTTAATTTGTCGAAAATAAACGTTTAATTATGCTCAATTGATTATTTTTTCGTAAAATTTTCTGAATTTTCAAAATTTCCTGATTTTGTAATTGCATAACGCAAATTCAATTACATTAGATGAGAAAGCTAATCAGCGAAGGAGTCCTAAAACTTCACTAATAATGTCTGATTTAATAAGATTTTAAAAGTTTAATACGACTGCCCTAGAGAACGTGTAAAAATTGCCGCCGAGCTAAAAAACATTACAAATAATTGCCAAAATAACTGAAATTCGTTAATATAAGTAAAAAACTCATGACTGATGTATCAAAAACATTTGAAAAGTTTTAGTTGTTTTAAAAAACTGAAAAATCGTTTACAGACTGTTTTAATCTGGAGAAAAAGCTATTCTAACTGGCCTAATAGACTGTTCTAACCGGAGGTAATAGATGTGGTACAATCTGATGCCCTTTTCTAGATTATAGTCTCTTATGGCAGGCCCATTGGTTTTACGAATGCTTCGATAATGCAGGTGTGTTCACATACGTCTATATTATATAAAAAAGCCGAAAAAATATAAAGAAAGAAAAGAAACCGAACCGGTAATCGAACCCTGGTTTTTGAGGTTTTGAGTGTAAAATAAATTGCTATTAATCGTAAAGGTTTATATCTTAGAGACAAAACGAAATTTTATTCTAAGATGTGAACACGATTTTTTTTTTCTAAGATTGTGCTTTTGATATTTTTTCTGTTTTGCTTACTCTTTATTAGACGGTATAATTATTTTTTTTATAGAAGACAAATACATTATGCGTTATTAATAACCAAAGTTTCATTATATGGGATTTTCCAAAAAGTATATGGGATTTTGATTCACTGTGAATTGTTTAATGCAAATTTCCCGCCTCTCGAGTAATTGATTAGAATGACATCGAAGTAGATCTTCTATATTTTACAATTCTTCATACTAAATCATTCTACCAACTCTGCTTTGCAAGAGATTATTCTGTATCACAAAATTTTGCATAACTACGTATATTTTTTTTGTTAACAAACTTGAATTTTGATTAAAAAAACACTTCTTTAAAAAAATCTACTACCACGTTATCTTCATCTACCATTCTTTTTCGTGAATCTACCTCGTTGTGGCCATGCAAAAGTTCATCCCTTGTTCAGCTGGCGAAAACAATCGATTTTGCTTCAAGATTACTAAATTTATGTGATTTTCCACTTGTAATTGTGCAATTGAACAGTTTATCCAGTGATTTTCGTTTAGATCTATCAAATTAGCGTGGTGGGAAAAATGCAAGGGACAATAATTTGACATTTCCGGATGGAACTTTTTCACTCATTTTGTACGGAAATAAATCACCTTTGCATCCACTGAGCAGCTAATTAACCAGTTTCTAGTGAAAGAACGCAGGAGTGTGGAGATAATCAGCAACTAAAAATCATTTTTTGAATCGTTTGGTCTGGAATGAATGTGTAATGGCCGAAAACGTTCTTACCGAGTGCCCTGCGACTCCCGATCTCGATCAATGTCCCTCCACCCCGGATCGTATAATCAACGTGAAATCACCCATCTCGAATGCGGCTAGTTCCGACACCGAAGGCGGTCCAGCGAATAATACTAGAACGGGGGCGGAGTCCCCACCTCCGAATTGTGCGATTTGCCTGGAACGCTGCGAGAACAAATGCTTCACGGATTCGTGCCTGCATCAGTTTTGTTTCAAATGCCTTTTGGAATGGAGCAAGGTAATTTCTATTCTCTATGTTGTACCGAAAAACTCACCAAATTATGCTTCGTATTGATTGCAGGTAAAAGCCGAGTGTCCGCTTTGCAAACAGCCCTTCAAGTCTATCATTCACAACGTGAAGGCCATCGATCAGTTCGAGGAATACCTCGTCGGACAACCGCAGGCGACTTCAAACATTCCGCTGCCAATTCCCTTGCCCCTGCCGATGGTCTCTGGTCACCATGCGCACATCACAACAACAAATTATCCGCTGCAACGGATGCATTCCACGTATCCGCCACGACTGGACGTGTTCCTGGGCGATCTTCCAAGGTTTTTCCCCTATTTCACACACAACCACTCAATGCATTCTTAATAGTGCAGAATCGAATTAATGTTCACATTTTGCTTTTAGGACGGGCTTCAGTGCAACTGTTCAGGTCCATCCCACTGGCAATAGCACTATGCGGGAGATCTTCCTTCATAGATCGGCCCTAACCGACAGATATCGCCAAGAGTATCCCCACGAAGTGATTCCGCCAGCCAGTTTGGGCATCATTTGGCGACGTTACATCTACGACCGTCGTTTATACGCTATGCCCGTGGTAGATATCACTGGGAGATACCGAGAAAGCACTGCAAGATTTTATAGGTATTTATGAATGTAGCCACAGTTTCGTATTTGATTGGAAAACATTTCACATCGATTTGCAGGGATAATCCAGCACAGATCCATCGTTTGATGCCATGGCTGAATCGAGATGTTGTTTGTCTCCTGCGCGATTCGGAACATCATGTTTCCTACGTACTGAACGTTATCAGTGAACTGATTACGATATTCAATATAACATCGTCCGAATTCCGTCGCAGATGCCAAACATATTTTCGTTCCCGCACATCGCATTTCATCCATGAGTTCCTGAATTTCGCACGAAGTCCATACGATATGCCTGGATACGATCGAGAAGTCCGTTACTCGCCGTTCTGCGAGGAAGTCATACTGACGTCGGGTTCTGAGGATGTGGAGGATGTTACGCAACGGCGACGTGGAAATCGCGCCAGACGTGGTAGAACAGAGTTTACAATTGAAAGACGCTCAAATTGTTCGACGTTCATTCTAACAGGTACCATTGATGGCCAGACCACTTCGAATGTTGCATCGACATCACGATCCGGTCTCGATTTGACGATAAATGTGGGGACTGAGTCGGGTGGTAGCGCCCAGCAGCAGCCAGTGACGATTGGACTGGAAGGAGAAGTAGGGGAAGCAGGGAGTGATGGCACTGGGAACGCAGCTAGTCCGGTGGGCGACAATCAACCGCAAATCCTAGGTCAGAGTAATGTAATCCAAATAGGTGTCAACATAGAACTTAGCTCTTCTAGCAGTGATGAATGTGAATTCGTTCTGGAGCAAAAGCCGCCCCACATGCGGACACCTGAGCAAGTGTCGCTGGGCTCCGATAGCGACAGTGATGTAGTTTTTGTTAGTGAAATTAAATCAAAAATCAGTTCATCGCCGAATGTCAGTCCTGGGAATAGCACCAGTCAAGGTGCGATTGCTGGACGTTGTTCGAGTCGGAAGCGAAAACTCACGCCAAAATTGAATGCAAATCACTTCAGCACCACAGACGATGAGGACGAGACTGGTCCACCACCGAAGACTGAGACGAACTTAAGCGAAGCGCGGATTATGCGGCCACTGATCAAGGATGAATACAACAATGGAGCTTCGACATCATCCGGTCTTGGTCGAAGCACCGTCATTTCCAGCGAAAGCAGTAGTAGAATCAGACCGACTAAATTCTATGCTCGCCCCGTTAGACAGACGTACGGCGGCAGGAAGCAGAAAATCGTGAAAACCATATACGAAAGCTCTTCAGACAAGTCCAGCGATAATTCGTCGAGTTCCTCATCCAATTCAGACTCTAGCAGCTCGTCGGATAGCGACAGTTCGTGGTCGATTAGTAAAAATCGCTCCAAGACAAAGCAACAGCGAACTCAGTCCAAAGCTCGCCGCAGGAAAGAGGTATCCAGCAAAAAGAAGAAGAAATCCAAACGATCGAATCGACGTAAGAAGACAACAGTGAAAAGAGAGAACCACTCACCACCACCACAACAACCGAATCCGACATCCAGCAAACAGTTAAGGCAACAACGAAAATCACGGATCAGTGATCCTCCCTTGTCAGCCCTTATCAGCCCGACAAAGATCTCGATAATGACGTTGAGTAAATTTTCCCCCTCCTCCTCAACGTCGTCGCGCAGTTCATTGTCCTCGTCGTCTTCGTCAAGTACTTCGTCGTCATCGACGAGTGTAGCGCAGTCCTCATCTTCCTGGTCGTCATCTGATTGAAATAAATTTGTTTTAGTTTAATAATATTTTTTTATAGCTTGTAATATTGTAAAAAAACTGAGAGTGTAAGGTAGTTTCGAATCAATCTTATCGGATGTTGGCTGGACAAGGGAGAGATGTTTCAATATGAAGTGAACAACAAAAACCATTTAAAAATAATAGATTTCGATAAAGGATATTTCTTTTTCCATTTGTTAGAATGGGAAAAAAGGCAAACAACAAGATTTTTTTATAAGTTACTCATTTGTATTATGTCTGTTAGCTGTAAGTAAATTCTAAGTGTGATCATAAATGCGAGTTAAATCTATAATTAAATCTAAAGAAGATATCTGTTGTTGATTTTTTTTTCGCTTACTCTCGATTTTCGCTAACAATTGAACGCGGCTCTCTCAATTGGTTTTGATGACTTGTGGGTAATTTTTCTCCAAATATTTAGCAAGTAACGTAACGGGAGGCTGTAAACGAAGTTTTTACTTACCGTTTTTAAACAACTGTAACAATCATATTTTAAATTGGGAATATCATAATTTCTTTCTAGTTTCCTTAAAAAAAAGTTTTACGCCACGTCTCGATTAGCGTGATTTTGTTTTGATAGTTGAAACCTTAAGAGGCTTTTGGCATGGAAACTCAACGTAGCTTTTGAATTTGATGCAAAACATGAAAGGCGAAAAGAAAAAAGGTCTAAAGTGGCCCCTAGACGTACAATATTATTGTACAATATTTCAATATTAAGGGTATTGACAGTCCTCTTTTAATTTTGCGTATTCGGTGTTTTCGGTAATATTAAAAGACTGAAAATATTCTGCTGTGAACATCCCACAGCACAGATTTGAGAACAGCGCTTTTATTGGATACGTGACCAAATCATGAACTGCGAATTTGATTGTAAAATATGTCACATACCTTTAAATCCATGTTTGATGAATTCTTTTGAATTTCTATTGTCACAACGGCTATCAAAATTGAGAAAATTTGCAGTCCGATGAGATTAACAAAAAACCAGCGGGAAAATTTGACAACTAAAAACATTACTAGCGCCACTCGCGGTTGATTCTTGATACCGAATAACCGGGCCGGAAAACACGACTCAAGGCATGTCTACAATTACCGAATTCGGTAATTCATTTTT
The DNA here is from genome assembly GCA_964034945.1 of Chrysopilus asiliformis. Lineage (NCBI taxonomy): Eukaryota > Metazoa > Arthropoda > Insecta > Diptera > Rhagionidae > Chrysopilus > Chrysopilus asiliformis. The sequence continues at coordinate 85,997,652 of OZ035961.1, read as the reverse complement.
ACATGAACCAAATTACCGTCTCGGTAAAAATCTGTTAAATTTGACTGAATTACCGAGCGGTAAAATTACTCGCAATTTAAAAGAGGACTGTGAATACCCTTATTGTGCAATATATTGACCGTCTAGGGGTAATATTGAACGGTTGTGCAATACAGTAATCCCTCCAACTGCGCGGTAGATACGTTCCACAAAAAGAGCGCGCAAACCGAAACCGCGCACTGTGAACCCTACTTTGTATGAAATTTTGGGGTTAGGTCCCAAATTCCAAAAAAAATAGAAAAAAGTTTTTATTTATAGCCCTATTATGTAAGTCGTGCGGACTCGTCAACCCGCAGCGATAGTTGAGTCCGTTCCGCAGTGATTTGGTATTATGTAAGTCCGCATGCCGTTTGCGGACTAGACTCTCTGTGATCATAGCAATGTCGAAAAAACGATGGCAGTTTGAGATACAGGGTTCTATTAAAATATTGTACAAAAGTGTATCAAATTTTATTTTTTTCAACTTTTACCATAATTCTACTGAAAACGGGTAGTTTTATTGCAAAAACCAAAATTGCGATTTTTAAAAAGCTGCCATTTTGGTTACCTCCGATTAACGGATTTTCACCACAAGTTGATAGGATTGCCACATTCCAAAACCAAACATCCATGTAAAATTTCATGGCTCTAGTTCAAGTATTTTTTGAGAAATGTTATACACAGACTGGCAGACAGAAAGATATTTTTGTAATAATGCTTTAACCAACGCAGGAGTTCTAGGGGCATGATTTTTATGCAAAATTAAGAGTTCCAAATTTTTTTGTGAATACAATATTATGTTATACTTCGTATCAGAGTAAATATGCTGTTATACTTCATGTAACCTATTTTCGATCGACTGACTAGACGAAGGAATTCTTCAGTCGACCAAAAATCACTACACAGTTCAACATTGATTCTGATGCATACGACATAACATAGTCTATTGTGGGTACTTTGGGGTCACTGAATCCGAATCTGACCGTGGTTCGGCTGGGTCAGCTCTACCTTTGCAGATATAAAAGAAAACATAACAAAAGCTATAATTGCCAATTTGGCAATCATTGGAGACCCGTATGGTGATATTCGTACAAAATTCGAACAGCTGTACCAAAATTTCACTTGGAAGTCAAACTTTCCAATAAGATTTTTTAAAATTTATTCCAATGGGATTTTGATGTATGGGAGTTTTATGTAGAATCATATCCTAAATAACTTTTGTTCTTGCACTTTTTTGATAAGATGCACCGTTTTTGAGATATTCACAAAAAACGATTTCGTTCGTATGGGGGGTACCCCCCCTAATGGTCCGTTTTTGCCCATTAACGAACTTAGCCTCGCATTTTACGAAAAACGGATCTGCGCAAAATTTCAAGTCTCTAGCTCAATCCGTGCGCCCGCAATCCGCGCCACAGACAGACAGACGGACAGACAGACAGACGGACGGACGGACGGACATGCAAAATTCAACTTTTTTTATCATTCTAAACACACTGGTGTAATTCATTTTTATGTGTGATGACGGGATCTTGGCGTTACAAACGGTAAGGCAAAGTTAAAATACCCTTTGGTTTCACCATACGGCTATAAAAAAATGTTGAATTTCAAATTATAAATATTTAAACGTACTTATTTATTAGTCAACCTTCATATCCAAAAGTAGAGCTGGTACAGCCAAACCACTGCCAGAAGCGGATTCAGCTATCCCAAAAAAGGACAACTCGTATATAATTTATGGTCAGTTATAGATTTCCTTTGACTAGTCAGTTGAGCGAAACAAGTTACATAAAACCACCCTTGTGCTTAAATTTTGTTGAAACAATCAAAGCGCATCAATAATTGTTCAACTTTTCACTTGTTTCCCTTTTTATAATGGCAATATCTAATTTTTTTTCATCTAACACAAGTATATGAAAACTGCTATAGAAACTCCAATGAAAATGTGATTCTTTACACTGCTCTTAAATATTCATTAGATAGCAGTTTATTTTAAATGTTCCTTGACATTCAAATTTCCCATTCACCTATTTGAATTTCTTCAATTTTGTGTAATTTAAATTATACTTCTAAAAATCTTTGTTAAAATTACTGCTGTATTCGCTATTAAAATTTTAACGGTTTTTAGAGAAAATATTCAATTGCAGTAATTGGTTATGAAATAGTTTACTTAAGTATATTTTCATTGAAAGAAACAAAAAGAGTTGTTAAGCAATAATTTAAATAAAAGATTTATAATTTTATTAGTTTTAATTGAATCGAAATAGAAAAATTTGCATAATTCAAATTAAATTCGCTCCACATTTTCAGACTTGTTTGTGGAACGAATACGGCAGATATTTGTAGACCAACTAATATTAAAATGGTTTCACACTATTATTTTTTAGTAATGGCAACCCCAAACGAAATGTCAATTGGAATCAAAACACAGAACATAATCTTTCGGAATTTGCATTTTAAAAACATTTCGAGGTGAAAAAGTGACGAATTATTGACAGAGCTTTAGAGACCCACCAAAAATACAGTGCCATGCAAAGGAGATTCGAAAGAAAAAAGCGCACTTCGTTCGATCAATACAGAATTTTCTTGAAATCTTTGGAAAAGGACGAGATTTTTAGGACAGGAGTAATTCCGAAAGACGTAAATCCACAGTATTTGAACAACAAATGGACAGATCTGGCCAAGGAGTTGAACAATTGCGGAAGTGGTCCGCAGTTACCAGCATCAGGATGGAAAAAGGTAAATGGACTAATAGAATATTCTAGCATTTGCTTATGAAGTTTCTAAATTGTAGCGGTTCTTGGACTGGAGGAACACAGCACGAGCCAAATATAGACGAATTCAAGAAAGTTCTGGAGAAGTCCTGACTGTCTTAGAGCGAAAAGCGTTGCATGTTTGGGCCCCTCTAACGTACAAACATTTTCTGGAAAAGGATAAGCTTATCACAGATAATGGATTGGATTCAAGCACATCAAACTTGGATTCGGAAGTAACCATTGACGATACTAAATTTCACTTACAGCACTTCGAGAGTTTGTCCAAAGATGATGGGGAATCTTCCAAAACGTGTCATTTTGATGACGATGTAGAGGACGAGAAGCAGTGTAATGGTATGAAATATAAATTGAATGCAAAAACATTTTTTCACAATAATGGTTTGATAGGAATATATCGGGAACCGCAGACACAGACACCGTTACAAGGTTTGGATATAACGGAACTAACAGCGCAATTACGGAGAATTGCAAATGCCAAAGAAGAGCAATTAAAATTCGAAATTGCCAAGTTTAAATATCGAAATCCAGGGTTTCAATATGAATACCATCCTGAAACTCGCAGATAGCACTGTGTTTGTAAATTTCAGCAGGTTAAGTTATAAGCTTTTATTTTGATTTTAGCTAGTTGAAGCACAACGGACTTAACTTTTAATCTTAAAAAAGAATTGGCCATTTTGTTTATTTGTCATTGTTTATATAAATATTGGGCCGTATTCTATAACGAAAATTTTATCATTTTATGTTATGTTATGTCTTAAAATGACATAATTACCTCGATTGGTATTCTGTAAGGACAATTTCATTTTATGTTACGCGCTATAACATAAAATTTTTCCTGTTATGGCTCATAACATAAAAGCTCCTAGATAGTACCTTTTATAATCATTTTATCATCTTTTATGCCATTTGACATTTGAAGTGTGACGTTTCACGAGTGAAATTTCAAATCTACATATATAAAAATGGATGTTTGGCTGTTTGTCTGTCTGTCTGTTTGAGATTACAAAACTCAAGACAAAACGCAAAAACTACTACACCGATTTTTACGCGGTTTTTTGCAAAATGATTTGCGTTGCTAGGAGTTCGTTGCTAGCTATGTTAGATCTTAAAAATTCGAAACGGAAAGTTCTGTAAGGATGACGCAAATATCCTTTTTCTCATTTTGTCTCCGAAAAACTGGCTTTAGGGGGTTTTCGTGGTCGCTGATCACGAGTTGGATGTTGGAATTTGAAAATTCTAAACGGGAGGTCATGTAAGGATAACGAAAATTTCTTTTTTTCTAATTTTTCTCGAACAAAATTGCATTAAGGGCTTTTCGGGGTAGCTGATTACGAATCCAGCGTTTCGGTTTCAATAACTCTAATGAAAGGTCCTGTAAGGATTACGTTGATATGTAAAAAATTGATTTTTGTGATTGTATAACTAGGCTTTTCAGTCGAAATTTATACTAAAATAAAAACGCTGGTTTTTAACTTTTTTGCTGCTCTACGAAATATTTCGTATTGCATTAGTGTTCAAACCTTGACCATTTAACTGACAATAAAATGTTTCGCTAAACTGTTTATTTCTGTTCATGAAATGTTACATATTTTAAACTGTATCAATTAACTATATATCCTGAAGATGGTGAAATAAATTTACCGAAACCTAGAGCAACAAAAAAGTTAAAAACCAGCGTTTTTATTTTAATATAAATTTCGACCGAAAAGCCTAGTTATACAATCACAAAAATAATTATAAAATAACGGTCAACAACAAAAACAAAGTAAAAAATGGATGTTGGTATCATTTTTGTCTGACATTTAGTCGAATTATTTAGCTTTCTCCGCAAAAAAAATCTTTAAAGGAAACAAAACTTTGAATTTTTTTGACTGTTACTCGACCAGCTGTTCAAAAAGTAATAGAATTCACACCAAAATGTACTAAATCTTTTATGTTAAAGGTTCGTAAAATGAACGATAAAATTATTTTATTCAACCCTTACAGAATACGAATTTTTGTAAAATTTTATTTTCATTTTATGAAGAGAAAATTTTATCATCATAACATAACATAAAATGTAATTTTATGGAAAATTACAGAATACGGCCCATTGATAGTATTAAGAATTTTTAATGAAAGTATTTTTTTAAATAAAATTTGTAATATTGCAAATTTGCTTTTTTATGCTTAAGAGAGTGTAAGTTGTTTTAATAGTAGTTTTATTTACAACTCGATTTCTTATCGATTTTTTTATATAAATTCTCCATAAAAATCGTATCTGGTAGCGTCAAGGAGAATCTGGGTTAATATGACAACGGTTCATATAAAAATTCGCTCGGGCGCGGTTTAAAAATAAACCCTCTACTATTTTGTCTATTTGACTACCTTTCTTGATGTTGTCTTGTATTAATTATCATTCAATCTCAAGAATTCCTTATTAGCCTAATGTAACAAAATATTTTGAAGTGAATTTAGTTTTTTTTTGTGAAATTGTCTCATGAAAAAATTGTCTCCACCCGGAACAAGTAAAAAATGCCTCTCCAAAACACTTTTATTCCAACAAAGATGCAGAATGTAATACCGATATTTTTTCTCGGGAATTTTACATCCGCGTAAGATTTTTTTTAGTGCCACGAAATGAACGCCATTTGAAAACAAATATATGTATTTCGAAAAAAATTTATCCCTAAAAAATCGCATCAAAAAATTAAAATATCGAGAAAAATCCACATTAATATTTTACAAAATGCTTCGTATTTTTGTTCAAAATGTTTGGTGGTTTGATGATGTTTTTGCCAAAAGACAGATTTTTCTGAATTTTTTTTTCAAAAAGAAAATCAGGAAATTTTAACTGTTCTTCGAATGCTATTTTGATAAGAAATTCAGCTACTTGCGATACGTTCTTAAAATATTGCCTTACGAAATTTCAAATTGAGTTTCTTTACGTCTTATACAAGTCATTTCACGGAGCAACTGAAATTGCAAAAAATTGCCAATAGGCAAAAATAAAACGCTCGCTTGATGATTTTCACTATCCTAGACAAATTAGACAAAGTTTTCTCTTTTGATTTGCGAAACGCGGAAATTTCAATTTCAGTTTTCTTAGAATAAAATAAACAAAGATAAAACAAATCGAATAAGAGAACAAATCGTAGAAACTTATAGTAGTTCTGTACAAATATTTAATGTGATTGAACCGACAACAGTTTTGTAAAATCTCAAGTTGTGAAGCACGATCTACTCTCGTCATGGCCAATTTGTCAGTTCTTTCCTGTTTAAATCTATTCTAGCCGTTTCTACCTAACATTTATTTTCCTATACTTGAATGCAACAACGATCGAGAGGGAAGAAAACGTCTTTTCAATCTTTGTGGAAATTCTCGACATCATCCAATTGTAATGATCTTTTCGAATTATCTGAAAGCCATGCATGAAAGTAACATTGGGGGTAGAGTAGAACAAAAGACCTTAAGTTATCATGCACAATTGAGGGAATACACACAATCTTGACGTTGACCAATTTTCCAATCAGTTCTGTTTCACTGGTTTTTTGCAAGTTATTAGAATACGTGCATTCGAAATTGTATCTACATATTTATTTAATTTTTTTAAACATTATTTCGTTTCTAATATAAATTTTCTGTTATTATAGGTAGGCTAAAGCAGCAGTTTCCAATTGATCGTAATCGTACAAGCATATCGAAGTGAATTCACCATGGTTTGTTCTTTTCTACAAATATTTTTTGGTAGTTGAAAAAAAAAAATCTAGTTTACAATATTTAAATATCCATCGAACGGGTTAATAAACTCTAATTGAAATTATATTTCCAACAAACTATACATATGTGGACATGTTAAGTTTTGTGTGATTTTTTTTTCATATATATTGTTGATCCTCCATTAAACTAGAAATACTGCCGGATTTATGTCGTCGTGACTTCAATGATCTATTTCCATCTATTTTTGCTCATGTATCATGTTGATCACTTAAAATATAAATACTAGAAGTTGGCGCTATGCAAATTTCGTGTCCCCTTGGGTGTTGAGCCGACTACTAGAAATTTCATCGAATATAACCAAATCAGAATTTACATATTGTTGTTGACGAGGTTGACAATTTGATAAATTCTACAGAATCAATTTTGAATATTAATTGAAAATTCCAAAAGATTGTTGAAAACTTGTCGTGAGTTCTTATCGAGGTGATTTACAGAGCAATTAAATGATATAAATTTAGATTACATATCATAATACATCAATGCCTTTTGTCACAGTTTTGTTTTAAATTTGATTTGCTAGTAAATAAATTAATTATATTTGTTACAGGCAATTTAAAATTGGTTGTTAATAATTCACATTTGGTTAAGGTTTGGTTAAGGTTAACCGAAGATTAACATTGCTGACACAATTCAGGAGAAATGCTGCATTAAAATACCGTTACCGTAACGGTTTTATTATTTTGAACCTCATATGTGATTACGACTAAAAAAACTGGGTATTTTGAGCAGTGTTGTGCCGTGTAGTCTACCTGATGTAGACTACATCATTGTCAATAGTCTATTCTCTACACTCAGAAAAATGGAGGCTAACTCGACGACCTACATACGGCGTAATTGGCCTCGGGCAGGCGCGCGTTCGCCTGCATGTGGGCAAGTAAAACTGAGTTGACCTGTGGTCGGAGAAATTCTGAAATTAAGCTACCAGCAGGTGAAGTAGGGCATTGGGAGCTGCACGAGTTGGCCTTGGATAGGTTAACTCTGACCGCTAGCTGGCTTACAGACACCTCTGTAAGGTCAGAGTTAACCTGACAAAAAGTTGACCTGGACATTTTTCTGAGTGTACGTGTAGACAACGTAGATAAAATAAAACAAAGCTTTTTTTCTTTTCAAACTAAGTTTTCCTTAAAATAATTTTAAACATAAAGAAATTACAATTATAAGGAAGCAATTGTCAAATGCTCTACATGACAATATTTGATATTGGTTTTGATTAAATGAAAGCCAAGATCTTTATTTCTTTGTCTACCTGACATATCACGGTCACGTAATCACTGGTGAGTTTGTTGTGACAGCTATTAGAAAGTCTACATTGTCTACGAAAAGTCTACATTATCTACGACAAAGTTTACATTGTCTACACCAACTCTGTTATTTACACTAGTGGAGAGGAATAATGCTGATTTTAAGATGCTGAATTGATTCTTGAACGACACCATTCCATTATGCTATCAACCCAAATCAGAATTGAGCTATTAGGGGCTGTTTTATTTTTGGCATAGATATTCATTATTTGTCAGATTTAATCAATTTCCTACCAAGTATTTGATTATTTTATTCCATTTTTAACTAAAATAAGTTGTGAATGTTCTTTATCATCACTATAGGTAATATTGATGATGACCGAAATTTTTCAGAATATTTAAAATCATTTAGATTTTATGACCATGTTAGATATTATTTAACTTGCGTCAATGATCATAGCTCTAGCTTCTTTTATGTTAAGCGTTGGATACAACTTTCATAAACTCATAAATATTGATTTAGAATTCAGTCTTAGGTGCCATTTACATCTGCCACTTTTGTTCTGAAATACTAAATCCATGTTGCACAACCATTTATATTACCATATACCAAATTCTGAAATTTATTCCTGAAAATCGGTGAAATAAATTCAACTTTTGATGAGTGAATTTACTCTGCGATATGAATAAAATTTGCGGAAAAATTCTCAACCAAAATTTGCAGAGAAATTCCGGCAAAAATTGCTAGTGTAAACGTAACCTTAAAATCAGTATACCAAGAATGAATAGAAGTTACTTGAATATTTTTGCGATTTAACAATCATTTGTCATATGCCAGCAAAAACATAAAAATATATTCTAGAGAAATTTGTTTTCTTGATATCATAAAGAAGCTGCAGAGAGTAAAGATTCATTAATTGTATTTGCGATTGTATAAAATCATTCGTTACTTGCACACATTATTTTACTTATCTTTTACTATTCTTCTTAGTCAAATGGCTTTAGTTTAGACTTTAGTTTCTAAATTCGAAGAGGGACATTTTTGTATGATTTTTCAAAGGCATTTTTCGGTAACAAATTTATTATTCAAACTTTCTTTTTTCTAAAATTTTAAGGATTTTTTAGAGGGTTTTTAGCATTAGTGCGCACTGTGATGGTAGGCATGTCGAATGGTGGCAGAGTAGCAAATGGAATTTTTAAAACACAAAGTACTTTAATGCGCATTGCCACCTATCCAGGTGTATTTTAAAACATTGTCGTATATAAAAAGAAATTCCTTAAATACTAAATAAAGTTTAAGGATACAAATTACATTTTTTTAATTGAAATTCGATCGCATTTGCTGTAGTTAAAGGTCTGCAGTATCAAATAGTGAATTACGGAATAATACCTTTCTGGCAAATTAAAATTCCTGAGAAAATTATTCGACCTGATGGCCTGATTCTTCATCCGAAGTGTTTAACTGAGAAAAATCGTCATTTGATAATTATTTTCTTTGCGTTTTTCGATTGGTCTTTGAACCGCACAGAGTATAATTAACTTGAGTGTTGGTTTATTATGGCATAGTAACCGTTAAATGAGGGAACAAAATGCATTTTAAATAATCGACATACAAACATAATTCGAGGGTGTACCTGCCGTGCAGGTAATGTGCTAATACGATAGATAGTTTTCTGTAATTCACCATAATCAATTTTCAAATTAATACGCGAACTCCTCAATTGATAAACTCCTCAAATAGAATAACATACATACTCTATAGGTACTGGATATTATATTCTATGCTGCTTTCTACGCTAAATTCTGTATGCAATACTGGGTAGAAAGAGGGTTTCCTCTCTATTTATGCGAACTGATAGATAAACCAATCGAGAATCCGTCTAAATTAGTTACCTGCACGAAAGGTGAACGAATCATTTATTCCAATAGGTGGATTTTCACCTGAACCACCTGAGTATCTGAAGAAATGATTTTTTTGCCTTTTGTACATATTTTGTGGGTTTATTTTTCATTACAATCAGAAAGGTATTCCTGGTAATTTCAAGTACTTTTTTTTTGCTACTCCCTAAAAAGTTACTCTTTGAATCGGAATGAATATGTGATGCGTTCTTGAACACCTTTAATGTTGGCGCGAGTAGAATAGTGGTGGCACTGAAGAGAGCCCTTCGTTAGATATAATTTTATTTTCTTTCATTGGTTCTTTTTTCTGGAATACATTTGGTGGGTGTTTGTTTATCGATATCTGAACATTTCTGGTTTTAGGACAATAAATCTTTCGTTATAGGGAGTGTTCGATTCCCTTCGTTCTACGCAAATAGATAGATTCAGATATTTTTAAGATACTTAAAGATAAGTCGAGTTTTAGTGCAATGTTAAGCTTTCAATTCTGATTGTAATAATTCTTTTCATATTCTAATATCATACTTTATGGATTTTATTTTTAAATTTCAATATTGGTTGTTGAATAAATTGTGACCTAAATGTTACAGATTGCGTTGGTGGAAGTGTGATAAAATGAATTTCGAATATTTTAGATTTTACCGTAAAAAGGGAAAGAATCTTGAGAAGATTACCCAGAGTACCGTTAATAATATACTTAGATTTCTTTGAAGTATTGATAAATTTTTGAATAAATCGAGTAAATTTTTCAGAAAATTACGGTTATTAAGAACTACAAATTTTATTTTAACTTATGGTTGGACAGGGATATTTTCTCACAACAGGAGGATCAGGTGTTCTAATTACTACATTTAGGAGGGAAATTATTTGCAGGATATTTTGGCGCACAGCCGAATTCGCGGCCCCTAAAGGTTTTTTTTACTGAAAACTAGATTACTTTTTTTTTGTCTTTTTTCTCTATACAAATTTTCTCTATACAAATGTACTCTATGTACTCTCTGATGTTTAAGCTATCAGTATTCATTAAAAAAAAAAAAAAATTAAAAATTTTTAATTTTCCACAAATACGTTCACTGTAGTCCAGATTTTTACTCAACTAATCAAAATTGGGTCACAAATGCACTTAAAGGTGCACTGAATGAGAATAGTGTTTGAAAATAAATAAATATAAGTCAATTCAAATTTTAACTTTTAACTGCGTTGCCATATGGCATCAAAATACCGAATGGGTTAACTGACGAACAGATCAACAGACTAACAGACTGGCAGACAGAAAGATTTTTTGTAATAATGCTCCAATCGACTCAGGAGTGATCGGGAAATGTTTTTTAGGCAAAATTAAGAGGTCGAAATATTTCATGTATGCAATACTTTTTTGTATAAGAAAGTAAAAACTAATAGAATAAAATCATAAGGAAAATCAAATCAACAGCAATAGGTTAGGAGGCTGGAGTGGCTGCAAATTTTTCGACCATATCGGCACACGTGAATCTTTACGATATTTTCCCTATAACTCGAACTATTGGGACCTTGAATAAGTTCTCGCTGTTTTTTTTTATCAAAATTAAAGCTTAATAGAAACTTTTAGGGAAATACCTGCTATTGGAAGTATTGGGCATCACTGGCCACTACTTTTTCCCATCTCTCTGGCAGCATTTGGATTCCCCTCCGGAAAAACGAAGCGTCTTTTGAGGCAATCCAGGAATCGACCCAGTTTTTCGCGTCCTCATAACCACGGAAGTGCTGGTCCGTCAGGCTATTGCTCATCGACCGGAACAGGTAGTAGTCCGAAGAGGCGATGTCTGGAGAGTATGGCGGGTGGGGTAGAACTTCCCATTTCAGGCTTTCAAGGTATGCCGTAACCTGAGGAAACTTTTCCGCTTTTGCCGCTGCAGCAACTGTTCGCACGTGAGCAGACGCCTTTCAATGTCGCGCGGCTTCAGCTGATAGGGGACCCAATAACCCTCTTTCTGGATCATTCCTATTGACTTTAACCGTTTTGAGACAGTTGTGTCGTCAACTCCTAAAGACTCTCCCAGTTCAGCTAAAGTCTGGCACGAGTCCTCAAGGAGTAACGCCTCCAGCTCCTCGTCTTCGATTTTTTTTTGGCGCCCCAGTGCGTTCTTTATCCTCCAGGTCAAAATCACCGTTTTTGAAGCGCCGATACCAATCTCTGCATGTTGTTTTCGATAAGGCATGTTTTCCGTATATCTCCTTCAAAATCTTGTGAGCCTCTTCTGCAGATTTCTTTAGAAAAAAATAATGCAGCAAGACTCCCCGCAAAAACTCTTTTTTCGGAACAAAACTCTCCATGGTTAACTCGATTGCACAACAAATTGTTTATGCGCCAGCACTTCCGCGCTAGCTTATCGGAATTCCGCACTAGCTTATCGCACTTCTAAACGGATGCGTCACCCCCAGAAACTGCACGCAGATAGGACCGGAAACGCCATCTGTTCTCAAACAGCGAGAACTTATTCAAGGTTCCAATATTTTAAGTTTCCGATGATTATATCGAGCGTGCACTGTATTTCTTTTGAATTTTCATAAAGCTATTATAATAATTAGTGGTCTTCTTCCCTGACCGCCTGCGGCCTCTCCTTCTTTTCGTTCCTCGGCCTCGGTGTCTACTCGAACTTCTAATTTACGTCAATATTACTTTAAAATTTCAAAACATAATTAATATTCGTTAAAGGATTAATAAAAATATTAAGCGAATAAAGCCAATAAAAAACTTTTTTATGACAACCAATTAATAATTGCCCATTCGATCTATATTTGTACAAACAAATTTTTGAATTTTTGTACCATATCGTTTAAAAAAAACGCAAAAATGGGGCATTATGCCAAAATTCTGATTTCTTAATGTCATAAAATCTATGAAAGTTTCATTTAGTAATTCCAACACATTTTATTAATGGTAGTTAATGGTTTCATGGTACATGAGTTGGGGATGGAATGGATGAAAAATTCGAATTCTGTTAATCGGGCGTTAACATATGCCATGCCCGTTATTTTGGATTACATTCATGTATGTACATTGTGATAATTAAGAATTACCTTGTGATAGTTAAGAAGTAATATTAGATTAAAAACAATTTAGAACAAAATTAGCAAATGGTTGAAATTTGAGGTAAAAATCAGAGATCATAATTTCAAATAAAAAATAGCTACGAAATATTGTGAAGCTATTAATTTTTGCCGTTCCGGTTTGTGTTGAAAACCATTAATTTCCAGTTATGATGCATGCAAATTCATCATCCCCATATCAAGTTATTCTTTTCTGGATTTCGATTACTTAGCAATATCAAAGCTATAGATTTCCAAAGAATTATAGCTTCGCTTTTTTATATATTTATCGCATAAAAAAGTTAAACTGCATTATTGTATGTTGTGCAGTTAAATGTGGACATTGAGTGCGTGTTGGGAATCATAAAAAAATTCTCAACATGTATTGGAACAACAAAAGACATTAATCTGAACACTCTAGAAGTCTGGCTGGGATCTATCTCCTTTTTCGAGATCTCTCTTGCATTACATCCCCACGGGTCTCTTTCAACGGGCTTATTGGATCTCCTATCGCTAAAAATATCGGTGATCATAAATCTCACCTTTAAAGAGTTAAGTTTTATGTTTTGTTTTTTTTTTCTTCATTTTTTTGTATTTTCGATTTTATATGCTATTTTGTTTGGTTATTATTTTTTTCATTTTGTATTTTTTCGATAAATATTGAACTCATATAGCTGACCACATTCCATTTGTGATATTGAGGCAATTAAAGGAATTTCGTTTTTGTGCGGAAATATTTTTGCAGTAAATTCAAAGAAGTATTTCTTGACTTTTTAATAAACATGAATGTCACTGAGGAATTTCATCTGAAAGTTAAGAAAAGCTAATATTGCCACTGAAAATTTAAATAACTTACACATAAAATATTTCATCTTGCCAAGAAATTATTACATTTATGATTTTCATGCAGTATAAGAAAAGCAGAGCTAAGTTAAAATTATATGAATAATAAATGAAAACAGAGATACCTTTAAATTAACCAGAAGCTGTCGAGAATTAATTTTGAGTATTTTTACCCTCCACAGTGATAGCAGTTGTAATAATTTTACTAGATTATGCTATAATACAACACACGGAACCATGAAGTCTAATCTATGAAGGCCAAAAAAGAAAACAAGTAGCTATAATTTTCCTTAAACGAAATAAAATATGAAACATTCAAATGTACATAAAACTGAAGGTAAATAAGAATAATACGCCTGGTTCGGAATGCCCTCAACACTGGATGAATGGATATTTATCCGAATGAAGCCCAATAGAAGCGCTTCACAAAACGGAAAGAATTCCTTTTTAAGTAATTTTACTTAGTTTCATAAGTATTTGTCATCATTATTCGCAACAAGAAGTGTAATCTCCATGAGAAATGATCGCCACTATAAGGTATAAATGTGAATAAGATTATGATAAAATGTTAAATAAAATACTTGCATTTGCTGGTCAATAGAGAATCATCGAGCAATTCTCATAAGAGCTAAAATGATTTTCATTTAAAATCTAAACGCATCATGGAGTTGTAAATTGCATCGTATTTGAATAAATTGATGTAGGTTTTTATGTATTGAAATCTACTTTGATTTATATTGCAAATCTAATGTAATAAAATAAGTTTTCAAATGATATAATTGATTACCATTTACGTTCCGATAGTTTCCTTGATGTTTTTCGATGAAAACTAGACAAATGTGTGATATTATTTAAATATTAAGAAATAAATTAACAAAATCTATGGAATTGTATAAATAAGATTATGAAAATCATTTAGACAAAACAAGTAATGTATCTTTACTAGTATTTTTTTATTGTTTGACTCGGATCTGCCACTTGAAATGTATCTAACTTGTGGCAAATACGTGGCATATACCAAAAAGTTTACTAGCATAGGCTTTCGGCGGAGATTTGAAGACTTTTTTTTTGTTATTTTACTCATTTTTTTTATGTAACAAAATTTTTAAAAACCAGGGCCAAGCAAACGATTATTCAGTGATTTTACCCGTATCTAACTATAATTCATTGGCATTATTTAAAATTTCGGAAAAATATGTAAAAAACAAGTTTTTTTTTTGCAAATATTTCAAAATCGTTTTTTTTTTGCAAATATTTCAAAAGATAAAAATTTAGGAAATTTTATTTCTTTTAATTTTGTGGTTATGTGAATTTTTCTGAAAGGCGCTTAAGGCCCAACTATGGTAGACATAAGAACGCATATGTAAATGTCAAATTCCCAACGAATGTTGACATACATAGCTGTCAACATAAAAGCTAATCTTCATTTTACCTCAAGTGGAAATTAATATGGCCACAATATTATTAAATTCACACTAAAATGTTAGGTTATGTTCACTATTTACATATGCCAGTTCCATTTGTATCGAATTATTCATGCTTAACGAATGTTTAACGAAGGTTTGAAAGTGGCAACACTTTGACACATGTCTATTGTGGGTAATAACATTGACTTGCTTATTCTGGAAATGACATATGCAGCTACATATGTGTTCTTATGTCTATCATAGTTGAGCCTTTAGTTTTCGGAAAAATTTTAAAACCCCGTTTTTAAAAAAAGTTGTATGGGAGATCTCCCTTATGGTTATCGTACCTTTATCAAAAGTTGATAGAAAACTACGAGTTTGGCAAAACTTATGCACCAAAGATTTCAAGTCGTTATCTCAACGTGTTCCCAAGTTATGTATAAAAATAAAAATACATACTTAAACCGCCGAAAAGCTCTCTATCCTGCATCCAAAGGTTGGCGATCAACTTAATGTGAAGAATTGCTTACTCAACTGTCAAGTTGTGTGCATACAAAAGTCAACGATGCGACAAGTAAATAATAAGGTTAAAAAAATTACTTTTTATATAGAAATTTTTTCTATGTACAAATTTTTGAATACATACGACAAAAAACTATTCTAGTCGATAAATTGATAAATTTTATTTGAATTAAAAGAGAAAGTAGTAAAAACAAACAACAAACCATTCATTTTAAATGCAGGTTATTTGAAACAAATGTTTTGTATTTGGTTTAAATCCAATTAATGGAAAGTATTTAAGCCCATCCAGTTAATTTGATTGTCTGACAGTCAAAACAAATAACCGCGCATTAGTTTTGAATGGAATTATATTGGAGCTATTAGCAATGGCGAATGATAAAGACAACAAGAGAAAATCGTCATTGTCGGGGGATATTTTCTTTGTTTTTATGTACGCAGAATATCGAAGATGGAGATATGGTTTTCCTGATAATTATGCACCTTTTGCACACGCTAATAAAAGCATTTTCCTTATTTCTTTATCAACCAGAATAAAAAAAATTAAGTTTAGGGACAATACCTCCATCTTAAAATAAGTTTGAATTATTTTTCGTAAGATTTTTATGCTCATATTTTTATATATTTTCAGAAATATGTATTTTTTCGAGGTTCAACTATCATATTCATCAAAAGAATTAATTCGTTTGAAGTTTTTTAACAAAAATAGTCCAATTTCGGTAATTTTTTCTAACTTGTATATTTTCAATAAAAGATCAAATAAAATATTTCCACCTGGAAATGAATATTGAGTGCTACCACAAATATGTACATCCCATCAACACACTAATAATAAAGAAAAGAGACAATAAACAAAAAGAGAGGTTACTTTGTTGTGACGTCGCTGGTTTCTTTGATAAAAAATAATCGTTTGGTTTAAATACTTTTCATTTGAATCAAATACAACAACCGTTGACGCTTTCGCGAAATTTTTTATTTGATTCAACCGCTTTTTCGTTGAATCGATAATCAATTTTTGGTGTACATACGACAGAACAATACTGAATATTTCAAAAACTAAAGCGGAGAGTGAAAAACGGGTTGCGCCATTAGAAATATTTTGCCGAGAACCCTAGAGAACCTCCAATAACTCAAAATCCAAAAAATCTGACATACGACAAATAAATTCTCTGGCGACGATTTATTAAAGAAATTTTCTGTGACGCAGAGAAAAACCGATAATAGCTTCAAATTTATAATTTATTAATTTAAACTAAATGTCCCAAATTATCTTTTGTCAACCTACACACGGTTTTAAACAGTTTTTGAAATATAAATTGCCACCATTTGTCAAAATATTAAAGTCAACTAGAGTTTAATCATAAAACTAACTGATTTTTGATTCATATCCCTAAATAGCCGCTATATTCATATAAGTTTATTTGAATATAAAGTAAAAAAATCATAATACTGAAGTTTGTTGAATTATTCATGCAAGGCTTGCCCTTTTATAGTTGATTCACTCTTAAGCTTCTTATAACAATTTTCGACCGTAATAAAATTCTGTCTGGTTGCCAACCACAACGATCGAATGTAACAATAAAAAAATTTCCCTCGTCTATGCGCAACGTTAAATTCTCATAAAATTCATTATTAAAAAATCTCGTGTAATCAATTTTCTCGATCGGAATAATCTTAGTTTGTGAACGACTTTTTCGATCTAGAACTTTTGTTTATAAATACGACTGACCTATGTTATTGCGTCAGTTGGTAAATTCTGTATATATGTATGTACCTTTGGCCACGTAAATGTGTATCCAGAATGTGGCATAAAGGTAAACCGCCACCCAGCAGGCACTAATGATGGAAATCAATTTCGATTATAAATCCATCACTTGAGTCATAAACATATTGTGCGACCGAAGTGTACCTCTTTTTAGCTTATATAGGATTCAATATTTCCTCGGATTAATAATAGAAAACAAAATGAAATGAAACCAAAAAACAAGAAGAAAAAAATCGAACTGGAAGTTTGAAAAAAAAAGAGTATTTGCGCAGATTTTCATTAATTTTTTTTTACAAAAAGCTGGGTAAAAACTTGGTACATTGGGAAGCGACGATGAGTATAGATAGGTAAGGTACCAGAGTTAAGCCCTGGAATTATGGTCAATAGTGCGCAGCAGCATAGCCAACACCTATGCTACTTATGCTCGGATTTATTCAAAAACTAAAGAATACATTCACTGATACGGTTCGACGGTTACGGGTTGGCTCAGATTGCGATGGGTTCGGAATTGGTGGCTTTGGAAACAACCTTGCGTGGTCAATCTTTGACCATTATTCTTAGTCGGCGATGGATGATGATGACGGCGCTGGCTAAGAACCCAGTGCAAAAAAAAATATTCCATCTGTAATACAGGTATGGGGTGGAAAAAATTCATGACATAGATGAAAATTTTTATTAATTGCTCGACATGACGATTGCGCAGTTGCTTGGCTGCTCGACGGCGCATTGAAGCCAATTTTAAGCCAAAGTCAAGGTTTTCCACGGTTTCGCGCTTGGTTTCGCCGGTATTCTTTTTGTCTACGGTTTTATAACATAAATTCGTTCATTCTTCATATCTTTCAATAATTTGTACGCATTTAAACAAAAAAAAAATAATAAATATGAAACATATAATTATTATCATATTGACTGTTTTTGCTCAAAACACTTGAATTAAATTCAAGTCCAATGCCAAATTCTTCATTGTCTTTTGTTTGTCAAATATAAACATTTTTTTTAGTGATTTTTGTTCTGTCATCAAAACAAAAGTCTTGAATTCAATGAAGAAAATTGGATAATTGGCAATTACAAATTGTCACCTTGTTTAATGTTGAACACTAGCGGAAAAAACGATTGGCGCATCTTTTCAAAAATTTCACTTCCGTGTTAATATCTGTTATTGTACAAGAATTTTGTTAAAATCGAGAAACTGCAGTTTGAAACAATTTCCCATTTTTTTAGCGCATTTTAACCACAAAATGATTGAGTTCGGTTTTGAAAATACAGTAATCCCCGCATTATTGTAATACCAATGATTACCTAATATAGATAAGAAAGTTCTCCTAAAATATTTGGTTTGAGAGAGGGACAACTAGCGACATGCTGGCGGTTTCAATTTCTGTGTGAATACTGAGTTATTTATGTGTGCGGCCTCATCTCAAGTGTTCCCACATCTCAGTTGTAATGCGTAATTAGTTGTAATGCGCCTCGAAAAAACCATAAAAAAATCGCACAATGGCAATACACAAATTTGATTCTCAGCAGTCAGTTAGTTAAAAATCAAAACAAACCACCAATTTCGGTGGAAAATTTAGTTTTTGCGTTAATTTCGTTGATTTTTAGTGTATTTCGCGATTTAAATACTAAAAAAGTGTTATAATTTGCTTGAAAATTTTCGTGAGCTGTCAGGCCGCTGTCGGAAGCATGATGGTGTTAGTGTAAGGGTTGTATAAATATAATACAAGTTTTTGACTGCTATAAGGATATGAAAATCTCGCTTGGTTTAGCCCTGACTAAACGACAAGTTTCTTGTTTTTTCTTTAACTCCATATGACATGAAGGAAAAAAAGGGAAAGATGGTGTTGCTCGGTGACTTTTTTTTATCGCGCATCTCTTTTCTCTGCCGTAGGTAAACGGAAACTTCCGTTTACTTCCCATCTATATTAGGTAATCATTGGTAATACTCGCTTTATTGCATAAAATTCTCCGAGAAAATACTCTCATGCACAGATATCCTACTACTAGATCGCGGCACTCGAACAATTCCATAGCAAAAATATGGGACAGCGTGACTATGGTTGTCTTCGAATTTTAGTGATGCCAGACGTTCAAATCAACCAACTCAATAACACTTGAATTATATGTTTTACGTCGAACTCATAAGACTTATACACGGTTTAGGGAATTGCATATTAATGTACAGTGGCAGCTCTGAATATTAACATGAATAATCGGTATAGGGATTGAATAATATTCCGTCGGGGACCTGCATAAGCATTTTTTTCCAGAATTTTAATTTCCCAGAATTACTAGCTTTGTCCCTTTTTTCGTCATAGCTTTTTGACGTTTCAGTGGTCTATTTGAGATAGCAAATGGCTTGATCTAGTAGTAGGATATCAGTGTTCTCATGTATTTTGTACTCACTTTACTGCAATGTTTTTCGTAGCAATATGGTTGTGCAACTAAGCGGAGACTACTGTAGTTTGTTTTTCGATTTTTTAGATGTTTTATTAACCCAGATATTTTGGATAATGTCTTCAGAGTAACGTATCGCTAAGAGTTTAACAACATGAAAGATTTTCGTTTACGATGTATTTGTTTAGAAAATATTTCGCCTGCGGAGCATTTCTTCTTATTGTTGAAAGTTTTGTACTCTTTTGCTTTCCATAAAATTTCAACCGGATTTTATGGAAATAGAAAGAGTACTAAACTCCTTTATACTTACATATTTCTACTTTCTTTCTGAAGTGCCGTTTAGACGAAAAGAGTGAGAAAATAGTCATAAATACACGCAATTTGGCTTAGTGTGCGACGCACCCAGGTGTGCGAGAATACTAGAAACTTACTCGAAACGAGTAGTAAACAGTGATGGGTCCAAAGCCGATTTGGAGCGAAGTATATTGATCCTAAAAAATGTAGTAAATAAAGTAAAAATAAAGATTCGACCCGAAAATACTGAGTCCATAACACATCTGTTTTAGGATTCATATCTTTATTTACCTAATCTTTGCTAAAAGTTTTGAGATACGAAATATAATTTAATAAAACAGTTTTGTAATGCAATTATAAAAAATAAAAACGTTTTTTCCAACGGAAATTAATGATAACAAAAACAAAATATAATAAACAAAACATAAAATAACATTACATATTGCAAAATTAAGAAAATTCATTCAGTATTTCAGTACATTGAATGCAAAAAGCATGTTTAATATTATGTTTAATAAAAATATCACATCTATTTAAAAGAACATTCATTTAAAATTCTTTTCAATTAAACAAAGCCATAGGGCATTTACATTTTTACGTAAAACATAAAAATTATGGAAAGAAAAATAAATTTTAAAAATGGATTTTCTATAGCACTGAAAGTGAAGTAGATTTCATTTAGTGCGAAGTAATTTTTTGGAACTGCAAAATGTAGTAAATCTACTTTAGTCGAAGTAAAGGAACCATCACTGGTAGCAAATCTACTAGTAACACCGCGTCTTGACCTGGGATTTTTCATCGCAGAGATTTTTGATTGACCAATCAGAGCTCGAGTTGACGGAGGGGAAAAATCCCAGAGAGAAATTTCTTGAAATCTTGCAATAGCAAAATTTCTTGGAATTTCACAATTCAAGATGGCGGAATCCAATTTCTCCCGACAAGTAATTGCAAAAATAACTAATTTTTACAAAATACGACACAAAAAGCTTTGGAAGAGAATATATAACATTAAGGGGTTTTTCTTTTCGTCTGTTCTTCTGTTTCAGCCTTTTCAATTTCACGTATTGCATTAATTACGAGAGCGGCGACTGGGTGTTTTTTTCATTGCCAATTTGAGAAATAAAATTTCAAGAGATTTTCGGCCCAGATGTCAAAAAAATCTCATTGCGGTGAGATATTTCTTCGGATGAAAAATTGTTAATCAAGACGCGGTGTAAGAGCCAAATTTGCTAAATGTAGAACATGGAGTTTTGTAACATGGAGTTTTCTACATCAAACCACGGGCCGCATTACAAAAAAAAACGGTAACAGTTCTTTAATATTAGCACTGAAATTTAACTTAAAAATTTACATACTATCACATCATAAGAGTAATTAATGGGCCGCAGGCGAAATTTTTCGAAAAATCACAGAAGATTAATGGAAAACTAAAGCGATGATAATTGAGATTCCTACGATTTTGGTCCTCTCAAAAAACGTTATAATATACATTTTTAAGGTTGGCCAAGGATCGTTGCCAATTTTCTTCGTCTAGTTTCTTAAAAAAAATTTAATATCACCAATGTGCCTAGCAATCGATTACTAAATTGTAAGCAACTAATTAACCAAGCTTTCTTGTATGATTTCCTTATTTGGTAATTTATTTTATTGTTGTAGCTACATTAATAGTAGTTGATCGCACTAATGTTAAAAACTGTCGCCTAGTCTCGGTCAGTTGTCCATTGACTTATCAACCCAGGTGATCTCTGCACCTTTTAGAATATATTGATAGATGTATTATTCGTGCGAACATATAAAATCTAATGGTCATGGATGTTTATTGCAATCGATTCCAATGGTCATTGTCAATGATTAACCGTAAAAGAACTCAACTTGCCTCCGGGAAGCGGAATGTTTTCGACGTCCACATCCAGCTATACCATCGATCCATCCTCCAGTTCAACTTGGAGTTGGCCATTTAACTGGAGATATCTATATGTATCTATCAGATACAAAAAAGAAACATTGAATGTGAACACTTGATCTTTAAAACTGCACATTGCACATTTGCACCCGGCAGAGGTCCGCGGAATCGGGTTCAAAAACTCCAGCGTTCGTGCGTGCAATAAATTCTGCGAATGCCTCCAATACCATTTGGAGTTTCGCGTTTGATCTTGCATTCCACTTCGATCTGGACTTACCTTAAAGGTAGACTTTGAGAAGGAGTTGATTATCCACAATTCTGCATGTAGATCTCCAGCTATGAGCTTGATGCAGGTAGATTTTACGTGGATCTTTGAGTGGTCCACAGTTGGTTTGTGGTTTTCACGAAAAGTTTGTCGTTTTGTAGCGATCTTAGCTGGTATGTCATTTGCTTACGGCAATTAGCCATGAAACGAGAAATTGTGTGCCATACGAGGATTCGGGATCAGGAAAATCGCCATCACTTGATCTGCAGTTGAATTGGAATGGTGACCGAAAGGCAGAACTTATGAGTTGATAAGATTTTCGTTGCAAGATGAATTTTATCGGTTATGCGAGATTTTCCGCCTAGTGGAACTCTGGGGTCGATTTCATGGTTTCTACGATTCAGCTGGTGTTAAGAAAGTGGTTCTGCACATGTGATCAACAGATCAGGAAATATATGCACAGAATCCAAGCAAACCATCCGATTTGAACTCAAAGAAATGTCAGACAATTTGATCAGTTCGGCTGGGGTCTGGCGATTTGTTCCTCGGATGAATCTAGTAGGTGCATATTACGTGGATGAGGGCTCGTCAAAATAAGGCGCCGTATTGACCGATTCCGCCCCAGGAGATCCGTTGCATTCAGATACTGAAGTGAGAATGGATCATGAGTGGATATTCATGATCTTTTAACTGTACAACACTTTATGTTGCTAGAAAATGTGAACGTAGATGAAATTCTCTACGCCCTAATCCATTTAAATTTGTGGAAATTTTAATAGATATGTCAGATATTTCATTCGTATTCCCTATGGATATTTCGTTAGAAAATAATTTATTACACTTACCCCTAATTTATTCACTAGGAGTTAAGCCGAGTTAGTGAGTTAAGGGAGTTAGCTAACCTTATTTTCCATGTTAAAGGTGAGTTAAGGGAGTTAAGGCGATTTAACTCCTAGTGAATAAATTGGCCGTTAGCAGATAACAATTAACGGAAAGTGCTGACCTCAGGGATTAACTGTGAAAATTGTTTCAGCCAATCAAAACTTTGTGTAGAGGAGAATTATGCAAGTTTTGGGTGTAATAGTGGAATCACAATGATGCGTCTACGCGTCTAATGCGGCAGTCACACGACGCTGTTTTGCCAGCGCTGCTAGATATTGGGTTAGTAGCGCTGGCAAATAGCAACAGCAGGCAGCGTACTGAGAGGGTTCACACGATTTATAACTTAGTAGCGCTGGCAAACAGCAAAACCGTCGTTTGACATTTGAATTTTGGCGATTTTTTAAATAATAAACGTAACACACAAATTTAAATGAATAAACGTAAAATAACAACTTAAAATAAACAAACTTTTCTACTTATCAGACTTTTGACAGCTCAGTAACCATGCAACAGGGTCACGTGATCCCTAGTAGCGCTGGCAAAGTAGAACGGTCTCTACTTCAATAGCGCTGCTAAAATCATCGCGCTGCTGCTGTTAGTAGCAGCCTACTAGGGTTCACACGGTGCTGCTGAAACGGCTGCTAACAGCCAAATAGCTAGTAGCGCTGGCAAAACAGCGTCGTGTGACTGCCGCATAAAAGACGAAGGTGCTTGCTTTAATATCGTTTTGTCATACGTCAGGACACTTTAGCGCATCTAGGCTAACTGCTATTATAAATCGCCAAATAGTAAATCACAGGTTTTACCCCCTGAACTGTATAGCTAGAAGAACTGTTTTCAGGGATTGAAACTCCTCACATTGTTTTTATTTTCTCCATTTCTTGACATACTTACTAATTTCTTCAAAAAAAAGGTAAAACAAAGTAGAGCAAATGAACTCCCTAGCATGATTGTTAACTTAGAAATTTCAAAATATCAGTTGTGATCAACACAAAACTTTCCTCTGCCATATTTAGTTTCGAAAAAAATATGTGAAAAAATATCATTACGAATATGTTGATAACTGATAAAGATATGTAAAAATGGTTAAAGGGAAAAATGCAGAAATTTTTATTTCCTTTGAATTTGTTATATGTTTTTTTTTATAATAGCGCATAGTTTTCGAGATTTTTTCAAAAAACTGATTTTTTTAAATATCTTGAGAACTGTTTAAGATACGTAAAAACCGCTACGGGATAAAATGCAGGAAATTTTATTTGCTATGAATTTGGTTATAAGGATTTTTTCATAACAGCGCATTGTTTCCGAGACATTTTCAAAAAACTGAATTTTTTTCAAATATCTTACAAAAAACCGTTACTTTTCCAAAAGTTGATAGAAAACCGCGACTTTTGTAGAACTTGTTCATAACCCTTGGAGCACAATGAACGCAACCAAGCCGCAACCATCACGCATCCAAATGTCACTTACGAGTTTATTTCACAGAAATGCTTTTGAGTGAGCACAATGAACGGATTGAACGCAACCATCGACGCAAAAGTTGCCAAACTTTGAACTTTGCCGCAGCAATTCTGCGTTCACAGTTCTATACAGTCCCAATCAAAATGTCGTTCGAGGAGAAATTAATTGAAGAAGTGCGGAAAAACACGGTTTTATATACGAAATGTAGCCGCGGATAAAAAAATGTTTCTTTAACCCATTTTGGCCCAAATGGTCGGTTTACCGACCAGTACGTTAAGCAATTTTGATTATTATTGGTACCACATATAAGTCAAAGTTGCTATTATGAAAACACGAGGCCGGGCCAAAATGGGTTAAAATTGAGAATATGGGAAAACATTGCTGCGGAGCTGTCAGCAAAAGGTACACTTTTAAAAAATTGCGACCTTTAATAATGTTTAAATATTTTTCAGTTGAATTGTGTCAGACAAGATGGAAATCCTTGCTGGATAGATTTTCCAAAGAATTCAATAAAGAAAATGAACCGTCCGGAAGTGCTGTATCATCTAACAGCCCGCAGTCGGTCTATTTTGAGAATTTGAAGTTTTTACGGGACCATATTAAACCGCGGAAAACTAGGTCAAACCTGGATTTAGTTCCGGAAACATATCCTGAGTCTTCAGAACAAATTATAAACGTTAGGAGTCATTCTTGTGTGCTTGAAAAAGTCTTCCGGGTCGGAAGTTTTTATTTTATTGAAGCAAACTTCAAAATATCCATCAATGTCCCGTGTTAAATTCATTGGCCACACCCAATATTGTTTTTTTTTTCTTTTTATTTATTCGCATCACATGCAAATAGCAAATATACAAACAAATAAAACAAATTATCGCTTCAAAATCTCTCATTTTTTATATATATTCCTACTTTAGTTCACTTTTAATTTTTCTGTGTTTGTCTCACAACGCAACAGACGACGCTTCTATTGTGCTCAACCACTCCTGAACTGCATTGCGTGACAGTTCGAAGCGTCCTTAGTTGCGGCTTGGTTGCGTTCATTGTGCTCCAGGGGTAAAAAATTTCAAGTCGCAAGTTCTCGAGCTAAGATTCGTATAACTGACACCGCGTCTTGATTAACAATTTTTCATCCGAAGAAATATCTCACCGCAATGAGATTTTTTTGACATCTGGGCCGAAAATCTCTTGAAATTTTATTTCTCAAATTGGCAATGAAAAAAACACCCAGTCGCCGCTCTCGTAATTAATGCAATACGTGAAATTGAAAAGGCTGAAACAGAAGAACAGACGAAAAGAAAAATCCCTTAATGTTATATATTCTCTTCCAAAGCTTTTTGTGTCGTATTTTGTAAAAATTAGTTATTTTTGCAATTACTTGTCGGGAGAAATTGGATTCCGCCATCTTGAATTGTGAAATTCCAAGAAATTTTGCTATTGCAAGATTTCAAGAAATTTCTCTCTGGGATTTTTCCCCTCCGTCAACTCGAGCTCTGATTGGTCAATCAAAAATCTCTGCGATGAAAAATCCCAGGTCAAGACGCGGTGTGACAGACAGATGCACGAACGTCCTCATAATTTTGCCTGAAATGGATTTCGTAAGGATCCAAAATTTTTGGTCCATATTATCTGTATTAAGAAAACAACAATAAAAATTGTTCTCACTCTTTTTGTATCCGAAACTTTTCACACCACTTTTTTAAGCTGTCCATAAAATACGTCAGCACATACCGCGGGAACAAAATGGTTGCCAATGTGCTTTACTTATAGTTTTTTATATTGCAAAATATTTATGAAATTAACGATAAGTTACAGAAAAATATGCTTAAGTTCCGAACCTTATAATAAAAATTATCAATTTTATAGAAATTAAAAGTATTTTTTAATCATAGTTGCTACCTTTGGTCTAATATTGTTGGCATGGCAAAATAAAAGTTGATGTGATTTTAGTTCCTCTGACATCTTTTGCAGACTTTAGTTTGTCTATAAAAATCTGTACAAGACGACGAGAACCAGTCGCCTTGAGATTTTTAAACTGTAGATTTTTATTTTCTGATTTCAGTTTCCCTTTGAGTAACTTGACAGTAGATGGGACACCAATCGAAGGAAAATTGTAAAAGGAAAATTGCTTAATGATTACAGCGACGACGAGTCAAATCAATGTCAAATCGGAACACATTCTCGATGGACAGGACGATGCAATAAATTACATAATTGATGTGATAAAAATTACCTATCAGGTTGTTTTAAAAGTCTATGTCGGCCGATTCGCATCTAGAAACTTGAAGAATTACGCTGTTAGGCCAACCCTGAGGTCTAATGTCTATTTGACGAAGTTTATTGTAGGGCCTGGGATTTTAACCCAACAGTATAAAATATCTTTTTGCTATTTTGTTGATTTAAATTTTTTCTTCGTCTATTTTTTTCGAGTTTCTGCTGTTCCGTTATACCCTGTATGATGAAAATTAGAAGATGTGTCGGTAGTACTAAGCTGCATAAAGAATTGCGAAAAACAAACATCTTACTCCTAGAACTTTTTCACAAAAAACCAAAAAAAAATTTCGAAAACTTTCCGAAAACAGTGTAACCGTATCGAAAAATTTATGCACACAAAATGTGTTTAGAAAATGATTTTACATAATTAAAATCCAATTAGTCCATTCCTCACACTATCCGCCTCTCCCCTACCTTTTCCATCATACAAAAGGACTTTTCCCATAAAAATGTTAACTGTTCTCATAGAGAGTATTTATGACGATTATTTCCAGGCCATTGTAGCATTTCCGACATTTTATTTCCAGTTATTGCAATCCATCATCATATTGGGTATAGCACACTATTCCGTGAATAAAGCGGGGTTTTTTTAAGTTTAGATCTACGGCCAATTCAAGTAGATTCCCGTCGATCGTAGAGCATAAATACATTCATATATACATTACTTTTGATTGTCTATTACAATTACTTTTTTTTTTCTTGATATGTGGAAAATTTTAGCCAAACCCATTCTTATCCTTTGGCATCTTTCACAAGAGAACTTAAAACAATTCCCTGTCCAGTTAGTATGAGACATAAAAATGTGAAATCAAGTGTAACACAAGGAAAGCTCTAGGCGCCGGTAATAATTAATAGGAAATCGCCGATTTCATGTCACGCGTTTTTCGTAATTTATGTTATTGGTCTGTCAAGGGTTCCATCTCAGAGTTACATTTTACTTGGATTGGCACGACCAACCTTAACTACTTGGACGTTTCGAATTGCTTGGCGTGCTGGTGATGGAGATGCGCAAGTGCACAGTAAAACAACATCGAATTGTAGTGCGTAGAATTGAAAACATTCATTTGTGACCATTTAGAATGATTTTTATGTACCTTAAGGGCAGAGCATATGATGACCTGTCTTGATGCCATTTTAACGTTTAAATTTCACATCGGAACGAACATGAAATTCAATAGTTTTATGCTTTGCTATGCTAAAATGACTATGCTATTACTTAGTTTAAAATATCTTCAGTTTTGCTATACTTTGGTTCTTTGTCGTTTGCAAGAAAAGCATTTTTTTTTAAATAATTGTGGCAATTGCAATAACATTGAACTGGTCGTAAATGGTAAATAATGCCCATCGTTAAGTATACAATATATATAGTCGTAATGTGTAATGAGAACAAATTGTAATTGTTATAAGGATTTTTCTCTGTTGTACACGAACACAATTAAATGGAACAATTATTAGGTATGCTTTGCATGCATAATAATTAAGTTACGTGCGAAAGGCTGTTGTTTTTATTTTTTGAAAGGCTGACATCTAAATTGGACACATCAAAATATCCATGTTGTAAGGTACATGTGTGGTTTTGTTTTCGGAAATGTCTTCAAAAAGTTTTAACCTTCATTTATTTATTTTTACATACTACTAGTATTACAAGTCTTATATCATGATTGTTGTTTTTATTTTTTGACTTGACTTTTTTCTTAAAACCGAAATTTCCTGCTCGATTTAAAAAAAAACATTTTTTAGCCGCTTTTTTGAAAACTAGCGTCTTATTCAATAACAAAAAATTAAAGCTATTAGTACCACATTGGAAGTACTCATCAGCAGATTGAAATTGTAAATTTGTGGAGTTTAATAATAATGTCAAAATATTGTCTTCGCAAATGTATCTTTAGGATAAATCGTCAAAATTTTAATTGATGTGATAAACGGTTAAATAAATTATGTGTAATTATTTTTAAAATGATTCCTTTACATAACAATCACATGAACACGATTTCTTTTGGGATTCCTCATGAACTGACTAAATGTTAAAATGTTTGTAATCGTTCTATGTCTAAAGAAGAATGTCTTCCTGGAAGCTAAGTAATTTTTTCACAACTAAGGCCATAATTCATCACAAGTGGACAACGTTCTTCCAACATTCAAATGGCTACCATTTCTCATATCTGTAGGTATCTAATGGTCAGGAACGCAGCTTTAATGCTAATAATAATCAAAAGGCGTCTATCTGGAGTTGCGATTCCGGACAACAACTGGAATGAAAGTAGAACCACCATAGAAGATCATGAGGTAACAGTTTAAAAACACCTTTACCAAAGCAAAACCTCTAATAACGTCTAATATTAGTATGATATCGCCATATAATATATACTCTAGATCTCTCTTTCAAGTTCGCTTGTAAATATAAAACTATGTTTTTTTTTGGATTCTGAATTTTTTTTTCCAATGATCTTCTTTTACAGTATCCGCACCATTTCACTGAAATCTCCCGCCGCCATAATGATGATAAATTGACTGAATGTCAAGAACGTGATGATATCGTAATGATTACGTAATGGAACATGGCCAAGTTATCTTCCAGGCTAAGGTAATCTCATTTGAGTTGATTTTCATGACTATAAACATGATATCCTGCGGCTTATTACAATGACCATTAACCATGGCTCACAGAGTGATTTTGTATTATATTATGATGCGGTACAGCCGCTGCGACCATATAAATTGATATTTAAC
The DNA here is from genome assembly GCA_964034945.1 of Chrysopilus asiliformis. Taxonomy (NCBI): domain Eukaryota; kingdom Metazoa; phylum Arthropoda; class Insecta; order Diptera; family Rhagionidae; genus Chrysopilus; species Chrysopilus asiliformis. The sequence continues at coordinate 85,968,161 of OZ035961.1, read as the reverse complement.
TAAAACTAAGAAAAACGAAACGTTTTATTGAAAATCTCTTGGAGCGTCTTGGAAGCTGCCTGCAATGGATCGGATTAGATGGGATAGAATCTAATCGTACCTGAAGACTTCTGGCAGCGAGATGGCTTTTTATTTTTATTTTGCCATCGATGACTATTCACGATGGTCACCACTTAGTGTGTTCTCAGGGTTTCCTTACCTGCTTCTTTCGATCTATTGCAATTACATAATTTAGCATTTTGCTAAAAATGCAACACGAGTGAATCTTTTTACATCCGACGAAATTATATTAAACGATTTTTCTTGTCATTCCCTTCGGTCACTATGGAGAATTATTGCAATGTTAAAAATATCTTAGAAGAAAATTCTTAGAACACCCGTTGGAAGAACACCCGAGAAAAAAAAATTCATCACTTCTTAGATGGTTTCAGGAGGGATTCGAATCTATACGGTGAAACGATCACAGCTAGTAAAATGATGCATATAAGATAGATCCCCCAGAGAACAAAATCGAACTGGATGACAATCTTCAAAATATACGTAAATTATTGTTCTAGAAAAAAATCCAATCTCAAAAACTCGTATTTAGCGATCTCCAGTTACTCTGAAATTATATCCATGGCAACAAATTTGAATGATGGATTTTTTCGATAAATTTTTTTTTTGTATTTTCTCAAAAACTAAAGCCATTCTGGCTAAATGACTTGTCGATTCGGAATCAGCGACGTCAAATTATCATAAAAAGATTTTAAAATCTTTGGCTGTTGATTTTACTATTACATAAACGACAAAGATATGCTTATCAGAGATGTAAATCAGAAACCCTTGAAATTATAGTGAACCAGTACAAAACGATAAACCGAACCATTCTGAAAAAAAATGGCCAAACCAAACCAAAACCAAACCATTTAAAAAAAAAATATCACTGAAGCGAACCATTTAATTCGGGCATTCGACTTAAGCATTTTCAAGAGTCTGATAAGTAGCATTCTTCACTTGAGGTTTTTGGTACATATTGTCCCAGCAGGGACGAAAGGGTTAATTAACCTATAGAGTTTTTTTTAACCCAAAAACAAATTTTTATTGGTTCCCTTTTGTCTATCGAGGTAAAAAAAACAATACAAAACTCAGTAGATGATCATCTAGCATTTTTTGTATAGTGCAGATATGCACTCAACTTGCAACAACATAATGATCATAAAATTTTTTTACAATGTTTTGTGGCTAACACGGGGCTATTGGGTGCGTCACGACGATCATTCCTCCGACATCTTTATGGATGCTGACTGAAGTTAGGTGACTCGAAGCGAAAAATTTTCTCACAGATCAAATGGTTCCGTTGCTTCATTTTTGATTCTTTGGAAATTTCGAAGAAAATGCTGGTTATCCTGACCACCCCTTCCTCAATCGCTTAAGATTGCTGTAATTTTTTCGATGCGAAATTTTCTTGAGTTTATCGGTTAGAAGAACTTTTAAGTGCATATAGATAACCAATATTTACGACACTTGATTTTATTTTGAATCGATGTAATTGATTCATCAATTTCGTTAGCATGTTGAACATAAGTCGTGCACTGTACAGTGAAATTATCCATTCGTAAACCCATATAAGCCTCGATATCGAATAAATAGAATATCGTAAGGTCAGCTAGGATAAATTCAACCACAATTAATCAAATTATTATCGCAATATTCTCATGTCTGACACCAATTGGAAATGTTTACAAAGAGAACATGATCTTTTCATTATAAAAGAGTTTTGGTGTATTTTTTTTTTGTTCGAAAAATTTAATATGTATTTAATAATAAGTTTCGGTTTTAAAGAGGCAGAAAGGATATGTTTTCTTGTTGGGAATATAAGTTTGATTTCGCAATTTTTTGTCCGATTACTTGAAAAATACAAGGTGGTCCAAAAATTATCAGTCGATTTCCTACGGCATGTCAGTAATTTTGTTTGTCAATAAAAACAGTTGGTTCTGTTTGTTGATTTTTTTATTCAGACGCAGAGTCGATCCATTCAGGCGCGTATCATAGTATTTTCCAGGACATTTCTCAAAACTTCTGGCGACAAATTCTTCACTTCTAGTCGGATGTTCTCCTGCGCCGGTCACACAATGCTGTTTTGCCAGCCGCTGGCTGCTGTTGCTACTTGACAGCGCTACTAACCAACAGCAGCCAGCGTACCGAGAGGGTTCACACGATTTATACTTTAGTAGCGCTGGTAAGTAGCAAAACAGTAGTTTGACATTTTAATCTGGGAGATTTTTTTTAATAATAAACGTAACACACAAATTTAAACAAATAAACGTAAAATAACAACTTACAATAAACAAACTTTACCACTTATCAGACTTTTGACAGCTCAGAAACCACGCGACAGAGTCACGTGATCCCTAGTAGCGCTGGCAAAGTAGAACGGTCTCTACTTCAATAGCGCTGCTAAAATCATCACGCTGCTGCTGGTAGTAGCAGCGCACTAGGGTTCACACGGCGCTGCTAAAACGGCTGCTAACAGCCAACAGCCACTAGCGCTGGCAAAACAGCGTCGTGTGACTGCCGCAATAGGGTCGCCAAGGTATATGGCTTGCCCGTATATAGAGAGCCTTTAACCTAGAGAGTGGCCATGCTACCTTAATAGACTGTGCTACTGAGTAGGACAGTCTATTAACTCCAATTAGAACAGTCTATTAGGTCAGTTAGAACAGCTTTTTCTCCAGATTAGAACAGTCTGTAAACAATTTTTCAATTGATCAAAACAACTATGAGTTTCCAAATTTTTTTGATACCTCAAACATGCTATTTTTACATATATTAACCAAGTTTTTCGCGCTCGTTTTTCAACTCGGCGGCCATTTTTAGATGTCCCCATGGCCACTCTCTAGGTTATAGGCTCTCTACCCGTATAGACCCGTGATTTCAAAGAAACGTCCAAAAAATAAGTCTGGAAATGTCAAATCCCACAATCTTGCGAGCCCTTGTATATAAGTCAAAACGAGAGATTAGGAGTTCTTGAGGATTTAATTATTAAATAATTAATTCATTATTACGGATTTTTGAGGAGTATAGCGATCCATGGTTTGTTAAAGTGTATTCTGCTCCTGCTTGCTTCACAAATGTCAAGGTGGCAATGGCATAAGACATCATTTGAAAAAATGGGAGCATCTTCCGAGAGACTATAATCTACAGAGAGATTAGAGAGACTAAAATCTATAGAGTGGACATCAGGACTCAGTAGGACAGTATATTAACTCCAATTAGAACAGTGTATTAGGCCAGTTAGAAGAGCTTTTTGTCCAGATTAAAACAGTCTATAAACATTTTTTTATTTATTAAAATTACTACCACTTTATAATTTTTTTTTGATACCCCAGACATGAGTATTTTACTTATATTAACCGATTTCAGTTATTTTGGTAATTATTTGTGACAATGAATCAAATTTTCAAAGTTTTTCGCTCTCGTTTTTCAGCTTGGCGGGAATTTTTATACGTCCTTTTGTCCACTCTCTAGTTATTGTCTCTCTACTATAGAGTGATGACTTTTGTGTCACCTTGTATAATAAGTGCTTTTTATTTTTTTCAAATTGTTTAAGAATGACCGTTTTTGATTTCGTATCGGAAACGTCTAATTATAACACATGGATCAATAAGTCCCGAGACTAACCCAGAGATGACGCTCGTAGTAAACCAGTAACCACGTCTTTCTAGAGTACTAACCTTTGCTTGAAACGTGTCAAAATTTTAAGTCGATCGGACCAGAAACAGCTGAGTTATCGAGGTTGGAGTAAAGTCGTTTTGTAGTTTGTTTAAAAAATGGAAAAAACCGAGTTTCGTGTTCTGATAAAACATTGTTTTTTAATGGGTAAAAACACCGTGCAAGCGAAACAATGGATTGAAAAATGTTACCCGGACTCTTGTCCATCAAAAGCAACGATTTGTCGGTGGTTTGCCGAGTTTAAACGTGGTCGTACCGACACAAATGACGCGGAACGCTCGGGTAGACCTGTGGAAGCCGTTACACCGGAAAATGTGAGTGAAGTGACAAAAATTATAATGAAAGATCGTAAAGTGAAGCTCCGTGAGATTGCTGAGATAACACAGATATCATATGGAAGTGCATTTACTATCCTTCATGAAAAATTGAGCATGAAAAAGGTTTTTTCCAAGTGGGTGCCGCGATTGCTTTCGATGAAACAAAAACAGCAACGAGTCGATGATTCAGAAAGCTGTTTATCGCTATTTACTCGCAATAAAAAAGATTTCTTGCGTCGTTACGTGACCATGGACGAAACATGGATACATCACTACACTCCAGAGTCGAAGCGGCAGTCATCTGAGTGGCGCACAGCTGGCGAAAGCCGTCCGAAGCGTCCGAAAACGCAGCAGTCAGCTGGCAAAGTCATGGCGTCAGTTTTTTGGGATACGCATGGCGTGACGATTGTATCACCCTAAAAGGTGATTATATTGATGAATAAAAAAAAAATTTGCAAAAAAAATGTTGTTTTCATTGTTAGTCTCGGGACTTATTGATCCATGTGTTAGTTCGTTTTTACTGAGTACACAGCAAAAAATCCTGGAGTGTTTTTCAGTCCAAAAAACATAACAAAAGCTATAATTGCCAATCTGGCAATTATTGAAAACCCGTATGGTGATTTAAGTGAACAGCGAACAGTTGTATCAAAATACCACTTTGAAGTCAAATTTTCCAATAAGATTTTTTAAAATTTATTCCAATCGGATTTTGATGTATGGGAGTTTTATGTAGAATCATATCCTAAATAACTTTTGTTCTTGCACTTTTTTGATAACATGTACCGTTTTTGAGATATTCGCAAAAAACGTTTTCGTTCGTATGGGGGGTACACCCCCTAATGGTCCAATTTCGCCCATTAACGAACTTAGCCTCGCATTTTACGAAAAACGGATCCACGCAAAATTTCAAGTCTCTAGCTCAATCCGTGCGCCCGCAATCCGCGCCACAGACGGACAGACGGACAGACGGACGGACGGACAGACGGACGGACGGACGGACATGCTAAATTCAACTTTTTTTATCATTCTAAACACACTGGTGTAATTCATTTTTTTGTGCGATGACGGGATCTTGGCGTTACAAACGGTAAGGCAAAGTTAATATACCCTTTGGTTTCACCATACGGGTATAAACAGCAGGGCAACGAGTTTCTTATTTGCTCATCAAAACCCACTGTTTTTGATTGACCTGCAAGCAGCATGGCAAAACTTGCCCTGCGTATGAAATAGACGTAAATATTTTCACAGTAATTACAATATGATGACTGTATCAAGAATTATTTCTTTCCGTGCAAAACTTTTGTTCGAGAAATTTCGTTTTAGAAGATGAAATTTCAGCTCAATTAGTAGGTCGGTTTACAAGTTCCGGGTTTTGAAAGCGTGTAAGGTCTTTTAAAAATTTCCGTGTCATATTTGTATTTCTATAAATCATCTCTAAAATACTGTAGTGTACAAATTCTTAACGTTTCCATATTTTTTTTACAGTCGTCTTTCTTTTTTATATTAACAAAAAACTGGCAATTTTCCAACATTTAAAATATGGAAAACTGAGAAAAACTTTAAACAAAACGAAATTCTCTTTTAAAAAACTCCATTCAAATGACCTGAAATTCGTGTCTTGAATGAGATAATTCCAAAGCTATTAAAACATTTCCGTTGACTCTAAATTTTCCAATTAATTTAAAATAAAAATTCGGAAAAAGATGAAAAAAGAAAAGTCGAGAACGCCATACCAAAAGAGGATCACTATTGAAATAGAGGCAACGTTTTTAGATGTGAGTTTTATTCTATTAACTTGTTGATACCTTGGGTGATTTATTGGTTTTTCACTAATAGGGATCATCAGATAAGTAACTTTTTATTGAGATTTAGTTCTATTCGTGCAAACTGTAGATTTTTTTTAGTTTGTTGAAAAACCTGGAATAGAGGAATACAAATTAAAAATGTTTTTTTGTTTCAAAACTTTGTTCCATGGCTGCAATCAACAAGAAATAAAATGAAAGAAAATGTTTTCATTTTATCTAAATCTGGAAAAAATAAGTTAAGAAGGTAAAATTTTAGCAACTTTGTGACAAAGTTAAACCTTTAAATCGTGCACAGAATGTAGTAGGATGGGTTCTATACACATTAGAATATAGTCGTAGGTACTACAAGATTCAGTGCTTTGCAAAAGAGTTTCAAATCTATACCGAAGGTATGATAGTTGAAATTTTTTTCTTTGAAATGTTTCTTCTGTGACCCAGTTTTGTATTTTAAAACAGGAAGCAACTTTTAACGAACATAAAACTTAAGACTATGAAACTTCTCTAATGTGGAAAGTTTTATTCATCAGGAATTATTACACTTTGATAATTGATTTTATGTGATTTTGGGTTAAGTTTGTCGGTGGATGTGATGGAGGAGGTCAATAATGCACTGCATTTTTAAGGTGGGACTAAACGGTCTTTCGTGCCACGAACGGCAGCAATTTCTTAAAATGCATGTTCAGAGTTCAATTTGGCAAAGTTAAAGGAAAATTCGAAATTTATTTGTATAATATGCTACTGAGGTCTAAGGGAATGGTGTGATGTAAAAAAACATATTCTAATGGGAAATTGCGACTATGGAAATAGCAGTTTCATGCATTTTTCCATAAATCAAACATCTTCCACTTTGAGAAACAATAAAATTATATCCCGCGCAATTATCAGTTTGTGATGCACGATTTCGGTTTTCACTTTCGTAATTTAACACACATCGCGGGATTTATTTTAAATTTGAGAGGGAAAATTGTGTTAAATGGCGAAATTCAGTATAATTTTTATTTGAAAATAAAAGAGAAAACCATCCATTTAGTTATTCAAATCATTTCTTCAATTTACATCTCTGAGTTTTTTTTCAACGAATATTAGTTAATAAAAAGGGTCGGATATTTTAGCATTGGAAATTAAATATCCAAAGGATATTGTCATTTTGCAATATTCTTAAACCGCAATATTCATCAGTGATTACCTGATAAAGTAGAGGAAGTAAATCCCAACCACATAAGACCAAATGAAATTTTATAGTCGTGCGACATTCGGGTTAGGATCAATTCCACTGATCTTCACATTTCAACTTTAAATGCAAATAAAACTTACGATGTTAGCACAAGTTGCTAATTTCGCCTTTCCTAGCAATGCAATAATCTTTTAATGTATTTTTTTTATTGCGCTGTGGCATAAAAATAAGATTTAGTATTTTAGTAAACGACCTAACCTTAGTAAGCGACGATATATTTTAAGATCACTGAAAAACGTGATGATCATATGCCGAAAATATCACAGATTCACACATCGTTTTGTAAACTCATATGTATGATTTATGCTGGCCAATTCTTCCAAGTAAGTAGTACTTTATATGACATTTAAATTAACACGTTGATTGTCACTATGGAAGCGAAAAAATCAGGTCTCAGAGGCCAGTATACTTTTTTTATGAATAAGCAATAGACCGTTTCCACATTGGACCCACAAAAATATCAAAAGAGGTTCCCCTGGGCATCTCTTATTTTTACCATAAGTTTTATACAGTTCTGTGCATCCAATGCTTTACCACGCAGGTTATACTGAAGTAAAGTGTTGTGAGACCAATGTCTTTTTGGGCCTGAGGAGCCCATTTTTATGTTAGACCATGTCTGTCTCACATGGCAGTCAACGTGTTAAAGTCTGCATAAAGTCAACCAGATTTTTAAGGGACTTGCCACATATAAACCGGCCAGGTGGCCAGCAGTTTTTTTTTTACATTTTTGGGAAATTTTTTTAACTTTTTTAACAAAAGAATGTCACAATAATCAACACAAACGTTAAGGTTAAACACGAGCGATTTTTTCTGCTGCCAGCAAGAGTTTGGTATATTGATTTTGGTAATTTTCATTTCGCTGTGCGATAAAGAATCCCTTTTCATCTGTTTTGAAAATTTCAACTTTATCACAAAAGAAGGCGAACTTAATTAGTTTTGGTGACTTTTCCTTTTATTTTGCAATTTATTGCATTTCTGTGACATATTTCTGCTAAGAAATGTCTAAATGTATCCTTAAAAAACGTAAAACCAAAAAACTACGGGCCACCAACCGTTTTTATATATGACAACAGCCTAATTCAAAACGCGTTCGTGTTCAATGTCTAATTACGCAAGATCACAATCGGCTTATTTGCAACATTGCAACAATTTATGTTGGGTGCTTGATCGTGTTTTGTGTATCTTCTGGTGACAGTTTATTGCACTTCCTGAAGTGCTCATATGTGTTGTGTTTATTTGTTACCGGAGTGCAACCAAATTAATTAGCGGCATAAATGAACTATTTATTATCTGATTTGATTTTTACATATGTAAAGCGGCACTAATGGAATCTCTGCGGGATTCGCTGTCATTTTGTTACGCTTTTCTAATAGCGACTTCGTGTGGGCTGGTGAAAAACAAAATCCTAATGTGGTCATTGATCAGGTTTGTAAAGTGAAAGATAAATTAATTATAAATCTGTCATGAAGTGAATGCAGTTTAAGACGTTCCAAAAGGTGTGGTAAGAAAATTTCAGTGGTCACAAGAAATAACCGCCTAAGTAAATTTTCAGGTGAAGCTAAAATATGTTTTTGCAAGTTCAAATACAGGTGGTATTTGTTTATCATGAAAATTGACTGATTTTATTAAATACGTAGCTGCCTGATTTGCAAATTCTATCAGTTTTTTTGGGGAACTAAAATTTTTAAGTTGAAAAAATTGTCTATATCCACAAAAGTTTAAATATAGTCGGCTATTATATTGGAATATTTTTACTTCCATCGAAACGATTTTTATTCAAGTCTCATGACCACAATTGAATAATACAATAAAATTGAATTTAAATGGAAACAGTGAGAAATCGGAAATTTTTTAAAGGAAACATAAAGTTTCGATCCTCAGAGTTAATGGTGGATCTCATCAGAGTGACGCCATGATCTCTATCACTGACCTGCCAACGAAGGATAAAGGACGATATATATATAAGAACAAGCTATATTTTCTGGTTAATCATTTATAATGGGAAATGCTATTAGTTAAAAGTCACCGAAGTAAAGAAATACAGTGGGAAATAAATATAGGCTTTTAAGAAGTTTTAAATATTTCGATATAAGCAATATTTTATAAGCTGTAATAAAGAACCCAAATTAAAATCTATAGTACACAATTCCTGGAACAATGTGATTTATGATTGATGCTAATAATTTTTAGGGGCTGAACACAGATATACACACTAGATCGCGCCGCTCCAAGCAATCCCATAAATGGCGTCACTTTCGCTGTCTCGTTTTTCGTCAACGTTCAGGGAGGTCAGGGTATCAGCTGTTAGAACCAATTATGAATTTATTTATGGCATATTATTGTATGTGGCTCTCTGTATATGTATAAGCTTTATTGGTAACAGGACTTGAATAATATTTCGTCGGGAAACTGCATAGGCATTTCAATTCCAAAATTAATATTCAATTTTTCTGTATAGATTTGTCTCTTTCTTTCCTCGGAATTGTTTATTTTAGTGTCCCATTTGAAATAGCAAATGGTGTGATCTAGTGGTATATATCTGTGGGGCTGAAGCAATAATAGGCCAAAATGACGTATTATTCAAATTTTTCACTCTTAAGGCTGAAATATAATGACCGCTAGCAACAGCGATATCAACAGCGACATCAACAGCGACAGTAACAGCAAAAACAAGAGTGTTGCTGTGTGAAATAAATTGACTTGACGACAGCGAGAATTTTGCATTTTTGTTTTCACTAAAATTAAACTTTTGTTGATTTTTAAGGAACGATTTCATGAAAATGTGTCATTTGTTGAATTGTTCCCAAATTGTGCCTTTTCCGAGAAACTAAAGCCACACTAAACAATTTTTTGTTCACATTTCTTTTGTTAATATTTCGATTGCAGTAAAATCACTGCTGATTGCTTTTTATTTTAACCAAATTTCGTACTCGTTCAACAAAGCATCCAGATTTTCGTTTTGCTGGTACATCGGTTGAGTCTTTTTCAGCTATTCCTTTGTTTCGTTCATTTTTTTTTAGAAATTTTGATTCTAAATGGAGAGGGGGAAAGGGGTTGCGGGACAGGGGATTGGGAAAGGGGTTGCGGGGCAGGGGAGGGGGTTTGAACTTTTCCGTTAATACGCTCTTGAATCTTTTATGCATCAAAATTCAATTAGGCTATTCCTTATCCCCTCCCCCACTAACAGGCATTTTTATCGATTTTCTCGATGTTTATATGAGGGAGGCGGAAAGTGGTGGTATCCTTGAATTTTAATGTGGGAACGAGTTATGTAAAATTGAATTAAAGGCACTTTATTTCTTTATAAGCTTTTTGATAAGATGAACCGTTTTCGAGAAAACCACACCGAGATTTTAGAGATATTATAATTTTGAATAAAAAAAATGTCTAGTTTTGTCTGTACATTTTGAAGGTCATTAAACTCGCATTTTAGTTGTATCTTCATTTGAACTTTATCTTCTTAATACAGAACCCTTAATAAACCCAAAAAATCATTTTTTATTTGCAATAAAGAGTTAGTTATTCATCCGGCTGTCAGTTTATCGGATCCACCTTGGCTATCTGAATTATTTATATAAAGTAGTGGCCCTAAAATAAAACACGATGATAAACTTGTTTCGGTTATGGTTACACGCAAGGTTCGCCCGAATTGCGGTGAAAAAAGGAAAAAAAAAACTATATGACCAACCTCTGATGCCGAAGTTAAAATTAATTTTCGCGGCAATTAAATTTACTAATTAACCGTTAATACATTAACTTCGTTTTAACTTCGAGTTGCGGCATATGAGAGGCAAAAAGAATGAAAAAGTAAAAAAACGAATGTAAATAAAAAAGTAAAAAAAAAATATCTACCCAAAACAATAAATACCCAAGGAGAATGACCTCTTCGCAAGACTCATTTGAATTGGAATAGAACTTCGTGGCCGTGGTTTGCACTCTCTTCCCAACTTTTCGTTAATTCTGGATGGAAATTGCGGAAAAAATTGTAAACTTCATTAGAATACATTTGTTGTAACAACTGTTGATAGTACGTGTTCGTAACTAACTCTCTGGAAGTAATAAATCAAAAAGCCGGTAACTGGAGACGATGTCGACAAGTTGGGTAGGACGGACGACGAATCTACCATGTATACAAATGTTGCAGGTAATTCAGAACAGTTTCTATACTGATTACTTGCAAAATTTCCCCCGGATTCACATTAGCTTAGGAGTCGAGGGCAAGAGTCTAGTGAAAATCAACAGAATTGGAAAAGCTGTTGCAGAATTGACGCGTAATGGGGTTCATGTTGTGTTTCTTGGATCAACCACCCGTGCAGCCCAAAGCGATATTAGTAGAGTTCACGGTTGCTTGTAAATCTTTTGTGGAGTATTCTTTGGTTTGGTGAGATTTGACCTTAACATTAGGTGAACGATTTACTACAGGAAAAAAATAACTCCCTTGGTTGGATCTTGTGCAGAATTTTCACTTATTTTTTTTTCTTTAACATATGCTGCAAAGTTATATGGATCATTTTTAGGTGTTTCGGTGATGACAATGAACTTTTGGCACCTTGAAACCGAAAGCATTCATAGAAAAATTTATATAGGGATCGACAGGGCCATGGTCGTTGACTAACAGTTCGTGATCATCTATTTTGGGCGAATTTTGTAGATCATTTGATGTATTTAAAAGCATATTATCAATCAGACTGTTGTGTTGCCAGTTAAAAAATAGAAGTTAAAATAAATTTGAATATATTTAAAATTTCATCAGTAGGAACAAAACTTTCAGAGTGAATCAGAAGTTAACAAATCAAATAAACGAAATTAAACTTAATTTTGAAATAACGTTTTTAATTTTTCAGTGATTTTTTCACTTTTTTTTATATATTTTTTAATTTAAGGAAGTCACGAAAATGTTCTGCTTTTGTGAAAGGGGAGGAAAAGCAGAAAGGATTTTTTTTATAACAATATATGAAATAAAAAACAACTGTTGGAAGGCGTTTATTTTACACACCTAGAACTGCATTAAAACAATTTTTTATAATTTTTATGATATATCATATAGAAGTATATCAGATTTAGTATATACCGTTTGTAACGCATCGAATCAATCATCGGAAACAAAAATGAACTACACTAGGGTTTGTCTGTCGTCTGTAAATTTCGTGAAAAATTGTTCATGAAAAAAGTTTGCAGTGTCTTTTATAATCTCTGTAAAAAAGTTTTTGGTAAGCCACTGTAAAAAAGCTTACTATTAGTAAAGATAATAAACATAAACTAATGGACTAATAGTAAAGATTAGTTATGAATAAAGTCTATATTTTTGTAAAATAAAAAATAACCTTGAAAAGAAAAGAAAAAATACTTAAAACCTTACAACTGTTACTCAAAACCTTCCGAAAAATTGAAACACTTGAACGGTGGTGAGATTTTTGTGTTAAAAATTACGCTTCGGAATGTAATTGTAGGATCGGGTAGGGTGAAGTGGTCCGTAGGGAGAAGTGGTCCACCACAATTTTTGTTAGTAATAGTGACATTAGAACAGAATATGCAACTCTCATCGGTTGCTCTTGATGACAGCTTGTTTTTTTATTAGTCATTGAAGTGTTCAGACGTATATTTACTCACTCTCACAGACCAGTGCCAAAAAAACATTGTTGAAAGTTTTCGCAAGTATTCACATTCAACAACATTTTGACTAATTCTGCATCAATTTCAATAAGCTAATTAATCTAAAATGTTGTTTACATTATGAACTTTGTAAATCCACCGAATTTCTGCACTTTTTTCCACAATTGTTGAAGCAGTGTCATTCCGCGCAAAATAGCGTCGGTAGCGAGAAGTGGTCCACGTTTGGTAGGGTGAAGTGGTCCACCCTTTCAATGTCATATTTCGTGTTTTCAAGTTTTTTTTATGAGTTATTTTGAGTGTTTCAAATCGTGGCCGAAAATCGATGTGAAGCTCGATTATAACTTCTCCCAAAAATCGAGCTGAATTAGAGTAGCAGAACAAGCCGCCGGAAAACGACGCTTAACAACTACACCGAAGAAACCGACACCAAAACAGACCAAACGCTCATTTGTTACTTTCGAATAAACCATAATTTTGATCAAACTTCATGATTATACTTTTATTTGTTATTTAATTTTATGTTTATGCGATTTCTGGAAAAATTTTGTGGGTGGACAACTTCTCCCTACCATTTTGAAAAAATCGAAAAATCAAAGTTTTCGATAAATGCCAAAAAATTAAATTTAATGTCAAAAAGTTGGCAATCTGTGAATGCAGAAAGTTAGCTTAGGTCCTGCGCTTGCGATTTGACTATCTTATCATGCAAAAATTCAAATTTTTGACCATTTTATGGCCAATAATAAAAACGTGGACCACTTCACCCTACCTGACCCTACTTCATTTAATGAAGTATCTACACTTATTTCGTTCATTTAATGAAGTAAAATTCAACAAAAAGTTTGGAAAAACCACTTGAATTTGATTTTTTTCGATTTGCCCGCTATTTTTATATTTTGGTGGATAACTGAAACTCTGCAAAATGGTTTATCATTATACTAAAAAATCTAAATAAATACAGTGTGACCTCGGTAATCGCAACTATAGTAGACAGAGCCTGTTGCAATAACCGAGTCAGTTGCGTTAACCGAGTCACAACATCATCTGTCAAAACAGGAAACATAAACAATATAACAGCTCCAAAAATAGGATAAAATCTCTAGCATTTGTAACGTAGTTTTTACGCTGCAAAATTATTTACAATACTAAATAAATAGTAAATACTGCAAAAGTATTTACACCAAGTTTTTCATACATCAAAGTTCAGTCGGATTAGCCTCAAAAAAATTCAACTGGAATATTATGATCCAATTCAAAAATTTAACTTTGAGAATTTATAATCTCGCCATACACAAATTGTACGATTGTCTGCCAATTTTAGTTTTCGTGTGTTTTTTTTTGTTGGCATAGACTTGTTTTGTAACAGCCATTCTTTAATAAATAAAAACAAGGAACAGAGAATAAAGTCAATAAAAGATTTCCTGTAACTATTTTTTATCTTTTTTTGGCCGAAACAGTATCAGATTATAAAAAAGTTGCGTTAATCGAGTCAATCTTATTTGGAAGTTGCGTTTATTGAGTCAACAGTGTAAAATTTTAGGTGTTGCGTTAACCGAGGAGTTGCGTTCTTCGAGGGTTGCGTTTACCGAGGTCACACTGTATAAGAACAGCTAAAATTGCCAGGAGCCAATCGTCAAATACTCTATATGATGACAGTCAAAATGTTTATTAAATAAATCCATTTGTATAAGGGGAAAGGAGTGGTTCGATTGGATTTTGATGTATGCAACAGGTATGTAAAATCATATTCTAAATAGATTTTACATTCGCCGACACACCATTTTTAGGAAAATAGAAAAAACAGTATTCAATTTGAATTGGGGAGGGGGATTGGATTTTAATGTATGGATGATTTATGTAAAGTTCTATTCTATTTAGTATTTACATTTTACCTTAACAAATTTTTCAATATTTCGAGAAAATCGCAAATTTTTTTGTTTCGTTTGTATGGGGGAGGGGGGAAGGAATCGTCCAACTTTGCTCGTTTAAGAACTTAGCCTAGGCATTTATCAGAAACGCACCTACACAAAATTTCAAGTATCTAGCTCAATTCTTTCGAAGATTATGGTGTTCACGCACAGATAGACGGACGGACAAGTGGAAATGAAAATCTTTTGTCATCCCTAACACCCTGGTGTAGTTCATTTTTGTATCCGATGCGTTACAAACGGTATACTACATCTAATATACTTCTATATGATATAAAAATTGACGTACCTTACATGTGAAAAGCTCTTACCTAAATTATAAAAAATGATGCTTCTTATATAGCCCATCCTATTTTACTTTCTAATTAATGTCAAAAACGCTATATTTCAACAAGAACCTTTTCCGAATAGCAATAATAGAACCCACAACTCTTTTCATTAGGCTCTGAAAAATTAGAAAATTTGGCCGTAATCGGTTGTGATATATTGAGGTAATTCACATTGATCACTTACTGTCGTTCTAATTTTCAAAATGAAAAAATTCGCCACACCATAAATTCTCGATGATCATCATGAAAATATTTATTAGTGTGAACGAAAATTATTTTGCACAATGGATGAGAATTGGACTATCCTCAATCCTCATACTGATCATTCCATATTACCGTTTTCAAAATTTTATAGTCAGCCACATATCCATGATGAGTTTTCCAAACCAACAAACATACGAGTATAACATATCTATTACACCTCTTAACGGCATCATAATAAAACGTTTTAGCATCAAACAAGGTGTCAATTATAATTTTAAATGATTTGTGATCTCTACTATAATTTGGATATAAAAGAAACGAACTAAATGACCATTAATATCTATCTAGTATCATACATATTTTGCCTCCACATATCCCGGAACAATAAAAATCCCAAGAGCTAAAAACAAAAACAAAACAAAAAAAAAAACTTTATCCCAGCATAGGCAATCATAAATTTGATCGTCGTAAATCTAATAAAAATATCCCGTGTAATATTTTTGAGTCAAAGGTGTGTTTAATACTTGTTTCATAGATATATGAGTTCTACTGAAAAAAATATAAATCACAATCGCGATCACTGCACGATCACAAGAACCTTAAGAAGTGTGTCTTCTAAACTCCATCGTATGGCGATTTGATCGTGTGGTGATCAATGGGGCTGGCAATAATCATCAATAGTCAGGTGAAAGATTTCCGACCTTCAAGATTTTTCGATCTTCTTCTTAAAAAAAAACCATCACTACGAATTATGTTTTTAGTCAAGAAAAATGTGTAGGCTGTAATTAAATCTAACCCACAGAGACGAAACATATTCGGCTAATTTCTATTCAGGGATCGTGCGAAAGATACAGATACAAATTTTTCTGGTTTATAATTAACTTGTAGCATATTTTATGCAATTTGTTATTATATGGAAATTGGGTTAGGCCCAGTTCTTGAGGGCAAAGACTCGATCTTGACTGGTTTTTCGCTCATAATAAATAATTTGGATTTTTTATTTCTTAAACTTCTTTTCGATTCATGTTCATCCCATGTTGCGTCTGAAATTACAAACGATCAAATGTTGAGATAATCGACAAACGAATAATTTTTTTCGCAAAGATTTAAAAAAAATACCACCGTCAATATGGTTTTAAAAAAAAGCAGAAAAAAATCTCCCCCCAAAAAGGAAATTATTGAGAAATGAATTCACATCTTTAGTTTTAATGCAATCAAAATAATCAGTGATTCAACAGAAATTCACTTAATTACGGAATTCATTCAATCGCTAATATTCCCATTGTGGGCCAATTATCGCCAGGTATTATGTACACCTTAGCCTTAGTTATAATCAGAAAATTCAATTCATATACTCGCCCGAGTTATTTTTCAAGCTCAAGGTTAGGTGAATATCGTGCAATTTACGTTAATTCGCAATTCAATCCGTAGTAAACTCGGCATTAAGGAACTTGAATTCGGTTTTTAGCTGCAAAAAAACACGGCGCACACCTTTTATTATCCGAAACTCGCGAGAAAATTAAAATTTCTGCAAAGTCATTAAATATACATAAAGTTATGCTGGCCATCAACAAAGCGTGCGGGTGGCAAAACGATGGAAAAAAAATAGTTTTATCACTTTTCCTCTGTGGTCAGACAGACACGGAATACTTTTGCAAATGTGGCAAAAGATCAGCACTGCCAAAAAAAAAAGATTTTTTTCCAGTTATGCACGCTCGTGAGTAATTGTAAAATTGGGATAACAATAATAAAATGTTGGTATTCTAAATTTTTGACCACATAATGAAAATTTGAATAACGCTGTCAATTTTCTTTAAGTAAGTGAAGAAAAATTGTGTTTTTAGCATCAAATTATTTAAAATAAACATTTTTTTAAATATTTATTTTTCTTCTATGGTTACTAAAAAAGGTAAACTTCTGGTAACAGATACGTGCCATACACAAAATGTAAAATCTGCCTTGGCCAGAGTTCGAACCTCTAAATTCACTGTTCCAAGTTTAGTAGTTATCCAACTTCGATGAAGCAACTCTAAACTTAATTGTTTTCGCCGCTTTTTTGTTAAAAAATCAACAAATGTTTTTAGAAAAAAGTACTTTTTACTTAAAAAATGCTTGAAATCATCATTTGTTTAATTAAAAACAAAAGTATGTTGAATATTATGTGAAAGATGAATTTTCAACTCAAAGATACTTGATTTGCAACAAAATCGCAATTTTACACGTTTTTAGGTAATTTTACACAAAAAGTAAAGTAAATTAAGACAAAATTATACGAAACATACAAAATTCATATCAAAACAAAAAAGTTGTTGGCTTTACTCACAGGGTAATAAAATGGGATAATTAATTTATTGATTGTAAATCGTTTTAAAAATTATTAATGATATTTGAACTTTTTTATTATTATTATAATCAATTCTTTGTAAAAAAAATCTCATATATTTATAAACGAATCATAGTTTCAAACTCATCACAGTTTATTAAAAGTCTATCATAAAATAAAGTGTCTGAAATTTATTAAGACATTTTCGACTATCCAAGCGATATGAAACATAGAAAATATTCATTAAAGCTAAACTTTATGTTTATGGTATTAATTTTTCCTTACATGTTGCCCTTAAGGATTAATTTACATCATAAATTCCGATATCATAAAAGAAAATGATCCGATGAAAAATGACGCCATGCCTGATAAAGAAATTTTTGTGTCGTTCTAACAGCGTTTTTGGCTCTGGGGGCTTTTTTCGATCGAATCGAGTCTCATACGATGATCGAGAAAGAATTTATTTATTTACGATCAATTTAAAGATGATTGCGTACCATAACTTATGACCAATTTGTTTTTCCTTCAGATTTTTCCCTTCGACCAGATCGAATATTGGTTTAAGAACGAGAAAATCTTTTAACAGATATGTGACTTGTTGATAGTAAAGAACTTTTAAGATTTACATCCGAAAGAGCAATATCGTAATTTTTATTTTAGTTAAAATCATTCTCGAGTTATAAAAAAAAACTCTAGTTTAATCGATTTTCGTTTGTCATCCAGGTGATCTTGTAAAGCTTTGTTAATTTATGTAAATTTCCGATTATGGTAGAGGAGTCAGATTTCCATGCCGTTAATTAAGTTGATCTACACACATTTTATTAAGCCATATTAGGTTTGGGTACGGTTTCTCGAACAAAGTCTAAAGTTTGTTTTCTCGTGCGAATATTTGCGTTGTGCACAAATCACAAAATGCATCTTCCTAGTCACACTTTAATATTATTTGTTGTTAAGTAGGAATTTATTTACGAGCGTTAATCAGTGGCCGACTGTCAATGTTAATTGGTATTGTCTCGTGGATGAATCCGTTTATGGTAAATTGTTGATAACTTGTTTGCCGGGTTCGAGTACGACGCCTTTGACTTTGATTCTAGCTGATTTACTTAGAGTTGTTCATAAGTAATTTTTGTATAAGTGCCAGTGGCGAAGGCGCGCGTTCACCTGCGCTAGGGAAAAGTAAAAATGTGTCTGGAGAATATTGTACCCTCGCTATGGCAACCCTCGGTGCCAATTTGGTTTTCGAGGTGTGTGACACACAATTTTTAGAATTATTGTTGAGTTAAGGAAGAAAGGTAAACTGGCGTCCTGCGCTGGTGTCTAAATTCAATTAATCAGTACGCAATAAAGTATAGAAACCAAAAGGACTTAGTTTTATTCAGTTGAAGTCTACTAACTTCAACAGTGTCAGAAATATAGAAATGACAAATTTAAAAATTAAATCTGCAGCAAGTTAAGTAGGGCGTAAGGACCTGCACAGACTGACCTGAGATAGGTATTTCGAGGATGTAATGCCATGTAATGGATAACTGCGTTTGCCTGCTACAGACCAGAGTTGACTTCTCAAAAAGTTGATTTGGATCAGTTTCATAATTTTTCTGAATGTAGGTAGAACTTATTGAAAATAGGACATAAAAAAACAGAAACTATTGAAACTGTGATAATAGTAATATTTATTAATAGGACCAAGTCCTGTCTGGTAGACATTTTACTCTGACGCTTCGCCCCTGCTTATAGCTTAAATATTAAAATATCAGCATAATTACAAAATTCGATCAATGAACAATATCTGTGGTAATTATATAAACTAAGAGAAATATGAAATTATACCTTTCAGCCAATGTCTGTTTTGACATAAATTTTGTGGAATTTTAACATTAAAAATGTAAATTTAACATGAAATCGTGTGAAAATTACAAGAACCCTTTAAAACAGATATTTTTGAATATCAAATTCACACGATTTAATATCAAAAAAGTATGTTGGCTGAAAATTGCAGGCAAAATCAAGTCAATTGATTTTTTTTCGGTGTACACAAAATTTTCCCAAAAACGGCTTTTAATGCCACGGAAGTAGTTGCCAGTAAGGATTTTTTCGTAAAAATGTAATGATATTTTAATCATGTTGCTGATTTCCAACAATACTCTTGTGTGTGATTTTCTTTTATGTACCGACATTTGCCACCAGTTAAAATTCTCTTGGCGATACTGAGTTGATCAGGATGCTAAGAGAACTGTTTTTCGAAACTGGAGGACATCGGCACGCGACCAGGATCTCTGGCAGAAGGCATTGCGACTGCCAGGACTGTGTGAGAAAAAAAAAGAAAAAAAGGAAGAAGAGAAATACGTCCCACCCTCGTTGTTTGATTAATACTTTTAATTTTTTACAAAAACTGTCTCGAGAAAAGTTCAAAAAGAACTTTAAAATGAGATTTTAGGTGTCGTTTACATCTGACACTTTATCCCGCCAATTTTATTCTGCGGCAGAAGATTCACAAAATTCTGATTTTTTTTCAGAAAGACGCAGGAACCGGAGATTTATACTCTAGATATATCATATGGGATTACATTAGATTTAGTATACAGTTTGTAATGAACCAATCATTAGGGATGACAAAAGATTTTGATTTCTGCATGTCCTTCCGTCTGTCTCTTTGTCTGTCTGTTCGTCTGTCTGTCTGTCCGTCTGCCTGGGAACACCATAACTTTTGAAAAGATTGTGCTAGATACTTGAAATTTTGTATCGTTACGTAGTTACGTTTCTCGTAATTGTCTCTTCTCCCTCCCATACATTCGAAACAGATTTTTCAATAATCTTGAAAACGGTAACGCGTATGGAAAAATTTATCAAGTTAAAATGTAATTAGAATATAATTTTACATTACTTACTTATGCATCACAATCCAATCGGACCACTGTTTCTCCCTGCCCTATACAAATGGAATACTTTTTTCCTATTTTCCTGAAAACGTTAGATCGCATCGAAACATTTATAAAAACGAAATGCGTTTAGAATATAATTTTACACAATCATGCCACAAAAGATTCTTTTTAAATAAAATTTTTGTCTGTCCTCATGCAGAGTATTTGACGGTTGGCCTCTGACACTTGTAGCTTTTTTTAACTTTTACTTAATTTTCCGATTTTGTTCAAAATATCTTCCTTAATTTTAGGTCCTCCAAACGACAATTTTTGAAGAAATCGAAGACATCTAAGCTTGTTTAGTAATGTTTATGTACAAAGGAGTTGTCCATACAACCCGTCACGCCGGATTTGGTATTTTCGGAACTGTCCCGGGGTAGGGGGTAACTTCCCCTATTTATCCACTTTCCGCATTTTTTGTATGGAATTTAGGACTGCCGTCACACTACCACGTATTCTGTTGCTCCCGAAAAGCGTGAAGTATTTTTTGGACAGCTTCAAAGAAATGACTTTTAGTAACAAAGTTTTTTTTTGCCAAGAAATTATAATTTTTTCATAAGTTTTTGAAAAACGTTTGATCTTTTTTTTAAATTTTAAGTTGATTTTTAGTTGTTACATAATAAATTACCATTTAAATAATTTTATTTAAGGCACTTTTTATAAATAATTACCATAATTCAATCACAGATGTTGTCAACAATTACAATAAAATTATTCCTCAAATGCATTTTGCAAATAAATGCGGAATTTTTAATGGAAATATTTACAGATATATAAAAAAAGTTTTTTTTTTCATTTTACGGACATTCCGGTCATTATCTTTCCATAAACTTTCTTGGATAAACAAGCGGATAAAATAAATACCAGACAACCAGATGCAAACCATATGAAAATCAACCAAAAATGGACTTCGAAGGAGAACAACTCTATTTCTGTCGATTACTATATATACGAATATTACTGTTTTGCACTTGATCAGGTGACAAGAATTTCAAACTTTTTACATTTTATTTTCCTTCGTGCATGCACTTTAATACTATTTTCTTAAATGATTAGTATATGCGAGTAAATATTTGTAATAAGTATCTATGATATGGTATTATAACAAATAATGCACCTACAGGCGACAAGTTCAATTTATTCATTTAAATCTATAGTAGGTTTACAGGAATACATGTAGTTGACCATAAATAAAATTTAGCTTTAGTCAACTGACTACAGTCACAAATTAATGACCAATCGATGACTGGATTGGTATCTATCTAATGAGTATGACTAAATAAATTCTATGACAACATTATTTTATTTTTTTTCAAATATGGTAAGGCCATGTTGACAACTTTTCGAAAAATTCAATCGGACAACGACTCGTTGATGTGCATGCTACCATTTGTTATTTAAAATTGACACTGAATGGATTTTTCGTCTAATAAGTCTTAAGGAAAAACATAAAAATATTTCGAGAACGAATAGTAAATAAAAGTATTAAATTTTCGCCACTGCCAACCAGAATTAAGGTCATATATCTCTTTTACAAGATTTCGATATGTCCAGCTGTGTCTACATATATTGAGCCGAAATGAAATGGAGTGGAATCCCATGACAAAAGTTTCAAAAATATCCGATAGAAATTCGAACGTCATGTTGCAGAATTCTCTAAGATCCATGAGAAGTATATCTTATAGATAGTTACTAGGCCAGGTTAAATAGAAAATCGAATGCCAAAAAGACAAGTATCTTGGATGTGGACGATGATGAAGAAGAAGACAACGAACGGTACGATTGTGAGGGTGCTGACCCCGTGGGAGAACGTGTCTTATCTTGGAGATACAACCAATATTGGTCAAATGAACTGCGATAACTTCCTAAGCACTTTAAGACAAACGGCCACCGAGGTATAATCGCATCAAAGTCTAGCGGAAAACATGAAAAATATCTTAAAGTGCTATTCAACTGATGGAAATTTATCAACCGATTTTTGATTGATCGATTCGAGAACGTTTTTAACTTAAGTAATAATAATAACTTCAGGTAACGGATATCTTCGTACACGAGCGGACATTTCAGATGTGTAGCATATAAGTTGACTTGAGTTTATAGACATTCATTCCGCTAGTTTAGGTGCTACAAGTAATTCTCACCTGATTTTACACTGAAAATTATTTTGAAAATACACGAAATCGCACGAAACTTTGGAAATACACGAAATCGCACGAAACTTTGGAAATACACGAAATCGCACGAAACTTTACAATCGCACATACGAAACCACATATACTGAACGGCTAAAACAATTTTGACCTGGTTTTTACTCTTAGGCGAAGCGCTTGCAAAGGAATATTTACTCCCACAAAAATCAAATCCAGCCCTTACCTTCGTAGCTCGTTTCTCTTCATTTCCTTCTTTCTCTGAAAGAATATCTCTCAATTTAAGAGCGAACTTCCGAGTCAACCTAGAGAGATCAAACAAAGTGCGGCGCAAAGACTTAAATCAAGAGCTTCACATTCTAATGCGAAAATTAACTTAATTTCTAACGCTCCTTAGATTCTATAAATTATGGCGACGGAAATTGTAAAACCAGCAATGAAGATAAAAGCGCCGCAGGCGAAACTTTTAAAACCACAATTTGTGGGAAATCGTTATTATATCACTACTAGAATTTGGACCCGGCTTCGCCCGGCTAAAAGCGTGAACAGAAAAAAAAACTTAGGAAAACTAAATTCATTTGGTTAAAAATTAGGTAGCCTACATGCTGTTCGTTAGTTTTTTCTCTTCGGAAAATGATTAACAAACTAACAAAAAATTCCAGCACTTGTATTCGGTATTCATTTACCCCTCTCCGCTTACTCCCCCACCTCTCGGGCTACTTTTTAATGGATCTATGTTGGGGCTCGACTCTCGACTCTCGACGAACATCTATGCCAAATTTCAGGCCAATCGGTTCAGTAGTTTCCCCGCGAAAGAGTAACATAGCGCAAAAACTAAGTTTCGAAATCACTTTACCCCCTCCCCTTACTCCCCCCACCTTTCGCGCTACTTTTCCGTATGCGTATGTTGGAACCAGAACTACCACAGACACTCATGCCCAATTTCAAGTCAATCGGTTCAGCCGTTTTTGCGTGAAAGAGGAACAGACAGACAGACAGACACCGACTCATTTTTATATATTAGTATGAGTATGATTAGCACACTTAGTTGAAAATTCCGAGACGAAATTAAATTGAAAATTAATAAATTGAAAATTCCGGAACAAAAGTTGTGTTCCTGGAACGCCGCAACAATATGTTTGATTCCGGTGCTCGAGTGCTCAACACAGAGAAAAGTGATAAGTTTACCCACAATTTTCGTTGATTTTCAGCCAGCCACAAAAAAATAGATGCACTAGCGACAAAAAAAGACAGTTAGCTATTAAAATGTAGATAATTTATCTAATCAGATCAAGTTATTGTCTACTTTTGTCGGTAGTTCATCTATTTTTTTGTAGTTGGCTAAATTGTAGGTGAATTTACTAATCACTTTTTTCTGTGAAGTTATTGGTGACTTTTATTTATTTACAAGGAATTTGATTGCAGTGTATGGAAAAGTTATCTTAAATCCGTAACACTTTTTAGCGCGAGTTTAAAAATACTGTCCAAATTTCAGGTTTATGTTAGACTTTTTTGTACATAATTGATTTTCATTACTTTTAATTGAACGATTTTCATTACGTTAGTGTAGTTTATTTTCATTGAATCATAAAATTCTCAATTACAGGTAGATTTTTCCCGGTGTAAAAAGCATATAGCATATCCTCAAATTAAAAAATTCTAGCTAAGAAGCTTTGAAACCATGAAATTAATATTTTTTGCTGGTCTAATGGGATTAAGTGTTCACTTTCTGACGCAACTAAAACATCTTTTATGTTCATCTTATTTTTTGATGTCTCGTACCTGGAATCACTTCAAATCTACTCTTATCTTGTCCATATCCAATCCTTAAATAATTCTAAATCCAATCAAAACATCTCAACCACGTTTCTCTCCACGTTTACTAATCGATATATTACAGAAAATATTGAATTTCAGGTGTTTGTAGTATCATACCAGACGTACACCTACTAAACCTAAAGTGTAATTAGCCTCAAGCTCAAGCGATCAAATTTTTCGGGTTTTTGGGACGTTTCTTACCCTCTTTTCGCCAACTTCGCGCCGGCCGGCGTTTTGTAAAGTTACCAAGGAAACTCTTGATTCGTATTTCCAAAGGTAAATCTATACCAAAATCAGCCTACCTACTCATCCGTGTATGTATATCTATATCTAAAATATATTTCAATATATCTACTGGAACCCCAACTGAAGCGGCCAAAAGCAGCTATTATTACATCGTTTGATACGGGCAGGTGCTTAATTAAATTAGTTATAGGCTTTTACTTATACTCTACCTTGCAAGCTATGGTGTTAAATTTAATTATGGCCTTTAGCTATTTTATGATCATCTTAAATTTCATACATTCATTTGTTACGTTTTCATATTATATATTTTTGTGTTAGTTTTATTAACGAAAATATTTTTTTTCTAAACGTGCTGATTGTATAGAATTCTGCCGTTATTTTTTCAGGAATTCCTTCGATTTTGCTTCAAATGTATGTTGTTTTTTTTGTTGTTGTAAAATGGTTTATTCGCTGTAAATACTTTTTTTTTGTGGAATGAAAAGTATATGTTAGGGATACGAAAAATTGTTATGATTTATTTTGGTTTTATACAGCATACATTTTATTAAGAGTAAACAAAAATAATGATGCATGAACTGAGAAGAATATTTAGCAACAAACCTCGAATATTTTTGGAATTATGTAAAAACCCGGAAAATATGTTTCCAAAATTGGGAAAAACAAGGAGTCTAAAATGTGCGTGACATATTTCGTTTTTTAAACAAATCTTGCCTTGGATGGCTTCATATAATTTATATTCTATCGAATAACTAGTCGAACGAAATCCTTAGTCGAAAAAAATTATTATACAAGGCTGACAATTATTCTAGTGCACACGACATAAAAGTCTTTTCTGAGTAATTTGGGGTCGCTGAATCCGATTTTGGCTCTACCTTTTCAGATATAAAGAATGACTCATAAATTAGTTAAAATATTTATAATTTCGAAATCAACAATTCGAAATATCCCGAATTTTAAAATTTTGACATCAGATTCAAGATCAAGAACCTCAAAAACGCTCAGAAAGCATTTTTTTTTCTGCAAATTTTTTCAGAAAATGATCGCGTAGTTATTCTTACAAGCAGCTTCTGGCCCAAATTTTTAAATTTTAACATCAGGATATTAAAACTCCCACCGGACTGGATATGTGCGCAAAATTTCAAGTCAATCGGGTCATTGGAAGTGGGCCAAAATTAGGCTAGAGTATTTGAAACATACATACCCAAAGTGAAGTTAATAGAAAGTGTATAAAAAGTTTTTTTTACCATTTAAAAAACAGTACCCAGAAGATCGAGCCTTGCTCGTCGACCTCAAAGTCCTCCTTTTGCTGTAAAAAGTATATTTTCGTTATCTTGACAGGACCGTTCTCGAGATTCGAAATCCCCGATCCGAGATTTAAACCCCCCCCCCCCACCGTTGCTGCTTTTCTCGAGAGCAAAGGACAGATTGGGTATTTTACTTTTTTTTACAGGACGTAACGTTTCGAATTTTCAAATTCTATCATCAGATTCCTCATCTGTGGCCTGAAAAAAACCCCTAATGCCAATTTTCTTGTGGAAAAAATGGGGACAAGGATATTTGCGACATCCTTACAGGACTTTAACAAATTTTCCCGCAGATGGGACCTACCGAGATCGCATTTTTCTCCTCTAAAATTGTTAATAGCGAAATTTCATCAAAATCTGAAGAGCCGTTTTTGAGAAAAAAATTTCATATACTCAATTATTTCTGGTGTTATATTTAAAAAAAACATATCATAGTACAATATAAAAATCAACGAACTCGTCTTAAAACAAATGTGAAAAATATGTTGGAATAACATGCGACATTACAAGCAGCTCATAAAAGGCATAAGGAAATCTAACCTAGAATAGATCTAAAATAATTTCAGCATGACGAAGAATTCAATCACCTTTAATGAGTCATAAAAGAATGTCGTCTGTTACTAACCAAACCACATGTAAAATAACCGCAACAAAAGTCCTAAACAAATTGACTCATTCCGCATTGAAATTGAACAACAAACCGAAACAAAGTGCAAAATTCCTCTTTACCACCCTCCGGCGACCACCCGCTAAACAAATTCTATAAATTTTTCGGGTCTTGTCTGTAGATACAAGTGTTGCATGCGTGCCAAGTATAATAATTTTATTTTGTGCCATATGGAAAGTAGTTAATTGTCATGCTCCTGTCAACGGCTATTAATCCCCATGTTGGATCATATAACGGCGGCTACCATCGGCTGACCATTAAAGGATTGTCGCGGCCAGGTATAATTAATTAAATTCCCCGAAACGTGCCACACATTGCTACGACAGTGGACAGGTAATCCCTTTTCCGTTCTCCAAACTTCATTTTTCGCATGGGTTCACTTTGGTCGTTTGCCAAAAAACAAAAACACCGCCCGTATTAAATGGAAAATTGTGTAAATAATTTAGGACGTTCAGAAAACCATAAAAATTATGCTCCGTCGATACCTAATTCTGTTGAATTCTATAGGAAAATAAATTGTTGTATCGAAAATGACAAGAAATTTTTGGTCAAGGAAACATTTTTACTAGTAATATGCCAGTATTGACAATGAATATAAGTACGAGTTTAGTATCAAGTATAATAAGGGTTGCCATTCGTCCTCTTTTCGCTGGACACTGTCCTTTTTTTAAGGGCGACCGGAAACATTCGATGAAAGTTTTTAAATGTGTCCGGATTTTTTTTCAAACGTTTTAGTTATGAGGTTTACTTCATACAAGACAAAACATAGCATTAATCATCTGTTGCAAGGGTGAGACTTTCAATTTAAAGGTATAGGGTAAAGTATCCAGATCTGAGCACCGGCACCAGTTCTGAGCACCCCTGTTAATTTTTCGGCTAAAACAAGAATTGTGCGCGATTGAGCCGATTAAAACACATTTCACAACGTGATGAAACCAAATATTTTTCGAATTCAATTCTTATTTCTATGAGTTAGTAGGTGTACTTAATTTAATGACAAGAGTTTTTCAAGAAGGTAATAAAAAGTGAAAAAATTTGCTCATTTCCATTAAGAAATCCAAATGTTAAAAAGTAATTTAAACTGATTTATCAATTTCTTTTTATATTAGTTTCAAGTCATTTTTGAAAGAAATTAAATAGTTTAGTGTTTAGCGTTAGTTTTGGCACAGAATACTGTTATTGTAAGTATAATTAACGGGGGCCCATTACCGGGAACGAATTATGTTATTTTTCCAGTTACGAGCAGGGGGCTCATAACTGGGGTTTTGAGTACTCACACCGTCGCCGGTTCTGAGCCCTTGTGACGTCAGTTATAGGTTTTCAAAACCTCTGATGCATTTCTTCTATTGTTTAGCCATAAAGAAATGGCAAAGACAAGGGAATATTCGGAGGACGAATTGCAACAGGCTCTGGAAGAAATTGGTGAAGGTTTACCGATCAAAACGGCGGCTAGGTTATTCAAGATACCAAGAGGAACCATCCAAAATCGCCTTTACTATAGAAGCATAAAACCGAAGACTGGTCCATCCCCAATTCTCACAAAAGATGAAGAAAAAAATATTGTTAAATGGTTGAAAGAAAATCATTCCAAGGGATTTCCGCGGCGTATTACTGATGTTCAAAGTGCAGTAAAAGAATTTCTCGACGCATCACCTAGAAAAAAATCCTTTTGTGGGAAATTATCCAGGGAAAAAGTGGTATCAATCTTTTCTAAAAAGACATCCAGATATAGCGATTAGAACACCAGAACCTATAACAGACGCTAGTTCCAAAGTGTCTGAATCAAATATTAAGAAATGGTTTCAGGAAATAGAAACATATTTAACAAACAAGCATTATTTAGATATTTTAACCGATTCTACGCGTGTTTTTAACGGCGACGAGACAAATTTTTTGTTGTGCCCGAAAGTAGGAAAAGTCTTGGCTTCGAAAGGTAAATGTTTAAGAAATATTTTAAGTGATTTAAAACAAAATTATCGTCTTAGGGTGTAAAAATGTCTATGAGACTGACATAGGACCCGCGAAGGAAAATTTAACTGTCATGTTTTCATTTTCAGCCGCCGGAGATGTTGTACCACCTATGATAATCTACCCTTACAAAAGAATGCCTCAAAATATTATTGCTTCGATCCCAGAGGGTCTAAATTGGGACAAATCTGACAACGGATGGATGACATCAGAAGTGTTTTATAACTATATAAAAAATGTGTTTCATCCATACCTTGTTGAAAAAGGGGTTAAACTTCCTGTGATTTTATTTTTTGATGGCCACAGGACCCATTTGACATATGCATTAGCACAATTATGTAGCGAATTGCAAATTATTGCTATTTGTCTTTACGCCAATGCCACTCGTATTCTCCAACCAGCTGATGTATCAGTTTTCAAGCCTCTCAAAACTGGGTGGAAAACCGCAGTGGGCTTATGGAGACGAGAAAACATAGATAAAAGACTTACAAAAGAATATTTTGCATTAGTTCTAAAACGAGTGGTGGATACTTATTTGAATGCAGATTCAATAGTGAATGGTTTCAGGACTACTCCAAATGTTTGGGTAAGAATCCGAATTCCCAACATTCTAATAATTCTGAAAATGCTCGCTCTGTAAATATGTCCTATGAGGATTTCAGAAGCCATATTGGTGAAGATAAGCTAAAACAGTTGCAAGATTTTACAAACTCATCTAGTAGTTACTCAGAAGACTTTCTACATCTGTATAAAATTTATCAGCATTTCAACAGTCATCAGCCTCTGTCTCAAGAATTCCAAATGGAAGATGATGAGGTACAAAGTTGACAATAATGAGTTTAAAGTTAATTTCATACAATATTTTTCTAGATTCAGTTAATTTTGGAAAAAGATATTTTACATTTTGAAACTGATATCCACTCAAAGACTTTGGACAATAATTCTAAGACCAATGTAACATTTAAACGTGATATGTTTGTTCAAAATTCACCAACAATAATCCTTTTCAGGTCATAAATGTTTTCGATATATCTGCCATGTCCGTGGATATTTTAGATCCAACTCCAGTAGAAATATTAAATTTTTTACCCATGCCAACAACACCAATCCGTACGGGAAATAAAAATATTGAAAGACAAAGCTTTATTGTGTCGTCAACACCATTTAAAAAAGCAGAAAAAGAAAAAATAGAAAAAAAAAATATCTGCAAATAAAGAAAAGGAAGAAAGACGGAAAAGGGCTGCAGAAAAAAGAAAAATAAAAATCCAAGAAGAGGTGGTGAAAAAAACCAACGTCTTGCAAAAAGAACTTTGAAACTTCTTGCAAAGAAACCGTTAAAAAAGGCTGCACAAAAAAAAAATAGAAAACTAATAACAAAATTTCAAAACAATATAAAAAATATATAAAAAACTGCTCTTTTTCTTTAAGATCAAATTAAAATCCTTGCCAAATCTTGTTAATTTAGTAGTTCTCGAAACTGGTGCAATATCAGGGCTCAGAACTGGTGGCTATGGATGCTCATAACTGGCGACTGGGGGGCTCAGAACTAGATTTTGGGATAATTTCCACATTTACACATAATTCTTTTTTTTATCCAAATTGTTGAGGAATATGTATATATTAATTTAATTTCAACATTCCATACTTTCGACCAGTAAGTATAAGTTTCTCAGAAAGTATACGGAAGACAAAGAAAAGATGGTATGAAGTGAAAAAAAGGCTTAAGGGGGCTCAGATCTGGGTATTTTACCCTAGTTGACTTCGGAATGCCAAAATTTTCGCCTGCGGCACATTTCTTTATGGAGTTATATATATGGAGTTTTCATAAGAAAAAGTTACATGCGGCGCATATCTCTTTGTTTATTTTTGTTCTCAAAACCTATTTTGCTTACCTAAGGAGAGAAAAGAAGAAATAACCAAAGATGTCTCTTTCTTGCGTTCCTTACTATAGTATAAAATATTAGTGACGCTCTGAACGAAAATTTGCATTACAGCGCATTCGCGAATTAGAGTTTGGACAGGGGAAATTGAGAAATAAATAATTTCACCATAAATGCAACATAGAAAAGGAGAACAGGAAGCACTGTTCATCAAAATAGTGAGAGAGTCTCGACTCAATTCAAACATAAAGCTTCTCCCCTTTCTACAAAAGAACGAAAATCCAAAAAGACGAAAATTTAAAAAGACGAAATCCGCTAAGTGGTTCGGGCGCAGTACTTAGTATTATAATAAAATCAGGGACGGGAAACGAAATAAAAAATCGTAACGTTATACATTTCGTTACGTAACGAAATTGAACTTTTATTTCGTTACGTTATTTCGTTTTGTAACGATAAAAAATTTCATTTCGTTACGTTATAACGTTATATTTCGTTACACATTGTATGGAAACTGAAAACAAAAAAACGCACTTTAATAATAGTTTGTCACAAAGTAATTCAGTTCAGTTTCCATAAAAATAAATTCTATAAAAAATAATAAAACTTAGCAAAATTAAAATACAAATAAAAACAAAAAAATAAATAAAATAGTGATTATTAAGTTAAAAAATCGACATTTTGGTCAATATCATAGAATTTTAGGCTATTTTGACGTCGCTGATTCTGAGTCGCACTTAGCTTTCGGGAAATTCACTCTACTTCTAGAGTTACTAAAAAGAAAATATTTTCGATACCAAAAAAGTTCCTTGGAAGATTTCCTTTTTCGTATCTCCAGAAATAGAGGAAATCGGGCCAAAACAAAATCCGATTTATGTAAGGGCCACGTCTATCAGTTTTTCATCAGTCGCAACTGTTACGGTACTCGTCAGTTTTCCATCAGTTTTTTACATCCAGTTAAGCATTCACATCTATCAGTTGCGACTGACAGTTTTTTGTGAAAATTTTTCATTCATTTTGATTGTAGAGTTCAAAAAATAACGGTGGATAATAAAGAGAGAGGGTGTGTTGTGTATGCATTATTATTGCATTAAGTTCAAAAAATAATATTTGGTTATATTCTAATGCGATACGACTGACGCGAACGTTCACACCAATCAGTTTCCCATCAATTTCCAAAAAACTGATGGAAAACTGATAGATGTGGCCCCTATATTAGAATCAAAATACGATTAAAAATACTACTCCAATATTTTTAATTATATTTTATGCGGGTGGCAGGTCTGTGGGTGGGCTTATACTTGATGAACTTTTGTGGAAAATTTCACAAAAATATAACACTGAACAAAACAATGAAAAATTAATAAATAACGAAAAAACGTAATATTTTTTTTCGTTTTTCGTTACGTTTTTCGTTATTGTAACGGAATTAAAATTCTATAACGTTATAACGTAATTATGAAGAAATAGCCCGAAAATCATTTCGTTATTTCGTTACGTTACGATAACGTTTCCCATCCCTGAATAAAATAAATAGTCATATATTTATTTTTTTTTGATTAAAAATATAAAAAGAAGTGCCGTTTATTTTGAAAGAAACTTTACTGTTAGGTTTGCAGTACTATGGCTAGATAGTGACATAAGATATGTAGTTTTCTTCTCCTTTCTAAGCACTTTCCCTGGGGGTGGCATTCGGATCCGATTTTCACAGAAATGATTTATTTTTTTTTACCAACATTGGAACATCGGTTCGTGTACACCTCGGTTTGTGGAAGTTTCGGTTCGTGAACTACTTTTGAGAAAAAAATGTCTCGGTTCGTGAACAATGTTTCGGTTTTTAAACGATCTTCAGGATCGAATTAGGTTCCTGACGATCGTTCAAACGAATCGAACTTCCACTACATTCAAATCTATTCCACCCCTTAATTGTCAATCTTTCTCGCACAATCTGTGGCCGCGTTCGACAATTGTCTGAATCTAGCGAACAGAGCATTTTTCCTCGATCCCAAAATCGAGACAATTTTTAAACAGTTCGAGTCGTTCTGAAATATTCTTAAATTTTTAAATTAAATAAAGACATATTTTTGCGTAGAAAAATCCATTAAAAGGCAATTCTCTCTTTTGGTGACAATTTTTCTAAAAATAAACTTTTAGCATTTCACATATTTTTTTTTATTTTATCACTTGATTTTCAGGAAATTTAATTTCATTCATTTCCCATTAATTTTCGAGCGTATATTTCATAAAAAGGCTATCCTTTTCTAAATTGATCACAAAAACTTAGTTTATCTCGACTTTCACGATGGGTTCGGACCGAGCAAAGAAAAATGGCTGAAAGTCCTCAACGATCGAATTATTGGACACAGTTCAAAGAACTTCGAGCTAATAAAAGAACGGATGGTGGGTTGATCAGAGCGTTCAGAGTTCGCTGCAATAAAAAAGAACTCACGATCTGGCAATTCTAACGCATTTTTTATACCCGTATGGTGAAATCAAAGGGTATATTAGATTTGCCTTACCGTTTGTAACGCCAAGATCCCGTTATCACACACAAAATTAGAATTATAAAAAAAAAAAAATTCTGCATGTCCGTCCGTCTGTAACGCGGATTGCGGGCGCACGGATTGAGATAGAGACTTGAAATTTTGCGCAGATCCGTTTTTCGTAAAATGCGAGGCTCAGTTCGTTCATGGCCAAAAAATTGACCATTACGAGGGGGGGGGGGGGGGTACCCCCCGTACGAACGAAAACGATTTTTGCGAATATCTCAAAAACGGTGCATCTTATGAAAAAAGTACAAGAACAAAAGTCATTTAGGATATGATTAAAACATAAAACTCATAAAACTCCCATACATCAAAATCCAATTGGAACAAATTTTAAAAAATCTTATTGAAAAGTTTCACTTCAAAGTCAAAAGTTTGACTTCAATGTCACCACACGGGTTTTCAATAATTGCCAGATTGGCAAATATAGCTTTTGTTATGTTTATTTTGTTCACATCATCAAAGAAGTCATCTCTCAAGGCAATTTTTCGCCCATTAAAGTTTACCCTCCATCTTTCCTGTCAACCCGCAATTATGAAAGGTTTGTGATCCAACTTTCACTGTTACATGGATCATCCGTTGAGATAATTATTTGTTCACTGAAATTAACCCAAGCCTCTCTTATGCAAACACCTCCCCTGCCATTCCCAGCAATTTTAAAGGAATTTGGACTTTATTACTATATGCAGATAATTCTTGAGAATGAATTTTTTCGGCATTTAAAATTTAATCCCCCTCCTTTCCCCCTCCCACTCACCCTTTTTAACTTTTCTGCCATTTCATCAACAGCATCTTTGGAGATATGTTGACTTCGTTTTTGCGCTAAAGGGCCTCAACGTCAAATTCCATATTGACTTTCTTAAAAAAAAACCTAGCAAATAATTTAATACCAGCTTAGTTTCATGCAAGAAATAAAAAAAATAACAACACGTCAGTAATTTCTTTACACAATATTTATTTTTCATATAATAATTACTACACACTGAGAATACTATAATTCTATTATCTGGCTGACATGGTTTTTTTTTAGTTTTGTTTAAAAACATAACCGTCAAATATAATCAATAATTAACTTTGTTCTGTTTCACAAGAAATTTTTTTATATTTTAAACAGTTTCATTTAATTTTAATATATTTCATTAAAAATTAATTCTATCCTGAATTTGTAGCTTGCTTATGTAAAACTTATTTAAGACTTGCGCATAGTAATTAATTAGGAAAACAAAACTTCATTTCAAAACACACTCACTATACATGTTTAAGATAAATTTTTTGTTCATTTTATAATTTACTTTGTTTTAAAATTTGATTTCTCAGCTTTACAATATTTTAATATAAGATAGCAATCTAAAATAATGCAAGAGATAATTTTTTGCGATTTTTTTTTCACTTGAACTTTTTATTTTACTGTATTTAATATTTAATTGTTTTTGTATGATTTAAAAATTACTAACATTTAATTAAAATTTTATTTAGACAAATGATAAAATATTTACGTTTAATAATAAAATTAAAATCACATTTTTATAGACTTCAAACGAACGTTTTAAATTTAATGAAAAAAAAAATATTATTATAATAATCAAAATTAATAAACTTAAAATTAATTAAAACAATAATCAAAATGAAAATAATAATTAATAATAATAATAACTAAATTGTACAACATTTTTTTTGTTCTTCTATGGATGATTTTTTTTCCACAAAAATTACAAAATCACGAGATAATTAAAGAATTTCTGTTCCATGCAAAAACTGCAGCAAATATTTGCATAGAAATCGCACTGAAAAAATTTATGTTGAGATTGATTATGATATACTCTTAGTGAATTATTGCAACAACAACAAATAGCTAACAGCATATCGAAGAAAAAAAACTAAATAAATCAGCAATAAAAATGTGTTGAAGAGATCTACGAGTATGTGGAAATTAAACATTAAATTTTCTATAATTCATTTTCACGTATTTCTCAGCTAGTATATAACTTTTAACATTTCCCGACTTAATTTTTTCCGTCTCGCTGTAAAAACTTTACAATCATGCCTGGCGTTAGGGGTCTCTAGCATTTCCAGTGTTTGCGGTGATTTTACAATTGTGATTTAACAATTGTTAATTACTTGCGATTGACTGAAGACGCTGAAATTTAATTTTATTTGTCGTCTGTTCGATTTGGTCGTGCAATATTACTAGTATATTCTTCTTCGTTCAGGCAATGCAGATGATTTTCAGACTTAGAAGCTCAATTTTTGCAGTATAAATTTCCCAAGCGCTAATGAATTGAATTGGAGAATTAATAGGTCACAAATGGTGGTCCCCCCAAGAAAAATAACAGACGAGACTTTCAAATCAAGAATGTCTGAACTTTGAAATCTTTTTTCTCAGCTATGTTGTTATGAAAAATTTTAAGTTTGTTGTTACTGCATTTGATCTCTTGGCAAAATGAATTTTGTCGATGATATTTTTGCAATTTAAATGTTAACGAAGAAGACGACTATAAATTTTTTCTTGTTTGATTTTTATTTGACTCTTCTTGTGGCAGGAGTTTGGTTCACGACTTTTTTACCAAAGACATTTTACTATTCGTGTTTCAGTTCTAGCTGCAAAAGTTTGTCGATCTCTTCAGTTTTCGGAATGGTTTAGTTTACATGATTTTTTTTTCAAGATTTTCTTATGATGTTTCCCCATTTTACAAGAGAGTTTTTTTGTGATCTTTATCTAATGTTGCACAGTTACACAGTATTTTGTCATCACACCTGGAAAATTGAAAAAAA
Organism: Chrysopilus asiliformis; assembly: GCA_964034945.1. Lineage (NCBI taxonomy): Eukaryota > Metazoa > Arthropoda > Insecta > Diptera > Rhagionidae > Chrysopilus > Chrysopilus asiliformis. The sequence goes on along the minus strand of OZ035961.1, from coordinate 85,932,434 downwards.
ATTGTTATTAACTTTAAATATTTGTAAAAAAATTAGAACAAGTTTTAAAAGACTTTTGAGATGAATCCAAAAGCAATGCTACAAGAATGGGCGTCCTTCCAACAGGTATCGAAACAGTTTTATGATGTATGGGGTTAAATTTTTGAAAAAAGTACCTATGAATGCAGTGCCAGTATGGCTCAGTATTAAAGCATTCAGGCTTTTAGCCGAAAGTCGGTTTGCACCCCACCTGCGGCACGCTGTCATTTCTCAATCACTCAATCTGGGCACCAATCATGTATTCCGACGCGTCTCTGTCTTTTGACTTCGACGTAACTCTTGACTTCGCCATATCAGCAGCTTCAAATTTCCTAGAATGACAGTCAGAATCACGTTTCGATTCATAGTGACGATTCCGCGAAATTTCAAGCTGCAGATATGGCGAAGTCAAGAGTTAAAAGCTGCGTCGAAGTCGAAAGACAGAGACGCGTCGGACTACATGATTGGTGCCCTGTATTATCTAGATGAGTATAGTTCTTGACCCCAAAAACACTCAAATCTTGACTTCGAGCAGAAAATTCGCCTTAGTTCGTGGAAAATGATTGTTTTATGTGAAAATGTCTATTTTTCAAATTTTGTCTATTTTTAAGAAATGGGCAACTTATGCTAAACATTTTTCAAACTTTCATGTATGTTCCCATATGATCTCGTCGATGTACAGGCAAAACATACTAAGTCACTGTTTTGAGGATTTGAGTTACCACAACTGTCTTTGCTCTTTTTTTTCCCTGAAAATCTTAACGTCCTTAATGTCATCATGCGCTGCAATTCTTTTTTACTTCCCTCTTCTATAGAGGGAAAGTTTTGTATTCATGACGGAGACTGACTCGGCAATGGGGACAGATAGAGAATTTCTGATCAGTACGAAATCCGTTTCAGTTTTTTGAAAACATCTTGAAAACTAGGCAATTTTATGAAAAAATCCATATACACAAATTTACAGAAAATAAAATTTTCTACATTTCTGGTGTAACAGTTCATACACATCTCTAAAGGTAACGCTCCACATGAGAGTAAATGCCGGCGAGAACCTCTCGATAGCAGCTACTCGCAAATGGACACGTCTCTGAGAGTCGCTCGCAGAAACTCGCAAAAACTCGCGAGCTATGTAGTTTCTGCGAGCTGTCAAAAGTGATTCTACTCTCTAGTCGACAGGCCTCCACTGAACTCTCGGAGAGTAGCTCGCCAGGTACGAACAGCGTTTGAATTTAGTAGTTCTCGAGAACGCTAGAAGCTAGAAGCTCGATTTCGCTAGTAGCGATAGAAAAATCGCCGAAATTAACTCTCAAATGGACAACCTCCTGCGAGTAACTCTCGAGAATTTTTGAGAGTTACTCGCGTATTTACTCTCATGTGGAGCGGCACGTTTACGGTTTAAAAAAAATGAAGTTTTTTGGAAATTTCTCGAAAGCTTTGCGCTATTATGAAAAAATGCTAATAACTAAATTCGACTCCAGAGTATAGCATGCTCTAAATTTGTGATTCGAATTCGCCATTAGTATGTTTTCATTATATTTGAATTCGCCATTAGTATGTTTTGCTTATACACCGACGATATAAGAACCCACAAAACGCAAAAAGAACCGACAAGAATACCTCACTCAAATATGAAATATTTCATAAAATTGCGAGAATAAATATATGTTAAGTGTATTTTCTACTATGCCTCAAAAGGTTTAATTGAATTTCCTGACTCCCAGCAGGGGACGAGCCGGTTTAATTCACTTACTTTAATTTCACTTTTTAAAATTTACGAAAAATTTGAAAAATGTGAAAATTGAACACCAAAAATTTGTTACGCTTAATTTCATACGCATTTATCAAGCGTATCGGGAAAATATCAGCCATTTATTCGGTGTGATGAAAACGAAACATTAAAACAACATAAACAGCATTTAATCATAATTATCAATCAACGAGGTATGGAAAAATGGCACAATTTTCGCTAAAATGGGAAAAATAAGAAAAAAAAAACTTGTGCGAACCACAGAATTTAGTCTTGTGTATCATTCCTAGGGCACAAGTGAAAATAAATGGATAAGATAGAAAATAAATAATTATATTCCAACTGGAAGTAGCATGTCAAAAATCATCAAAGCATAAAAGACGACACTGAAGACGAAGTTATAAGGCTAAGGTCTCTCGAGCACAGCATTTGGATTAAGACAACCCCAAGTTTAAGGCCATTTCAAAGTGGTAATTAAAATTGAAGCATCAACATCATCATCATTATCATCAGTTAACAATGGTGGAAATTAGATCTACGAGATGTGCGCACATTTATATTATACAATTGTTTTTTTATTGGGTTTTTTTTTGTAATGAGCCCAACTGAGGTCTGTCGCTACGCATTTATGTAGTTTTATGATTTGTGAATAGTGCGGAATTTTTAATTTTTCCATACACATTTAGCTGTATGTCCGATGTGTAGATTTTTAATATGATTTACGCAGGAATGGCAGAAAGTAATTTTTATTCTGCAATCAGGAACATATCTTGGGCGTGTAACTTTTTGATGCCGCGTTGTTCGCGGATGGATTGAAGTTGTGGATTGCGGTTCCTTGTGATAAAGAATGGATAACGACGGCGATATACCCGTGTGGATTCTATGGCATCCTTGTTTTTTTTATTTATATATGAAAATTCACTGAAGGTCAGTCGAAGCGAGTGAACAGAAAAAAAATAACTCAAGGGATGTAAAATGAAAAAGGTGTGCAAAATAAAGATACACACCGGAGGTGCTTCGGGACGTGACTTTGGAATTTAATGCGAGCTTGGCCGGCAACATCTGCTATTGCCCGACAAAGTGAAACCACCTTAAGACGAAACGTGGATAGGTGATACCTGCCAAGGATGCATACCAGTCGCCACCTTTGGACGATAGTCGTATGAGGATGTCGATTCGATTCAGCGGGAGCGACACCCTTTTGCGGCGGCCACAGAGACACGCATTGGTTTCATTTTCTAAATAAAAGTCCACCACTTAAGGTCTTTGTTATTGAGTTTGATGGCCTGTGGAAAATTTTTGCGACGTGCCGCCGAACCACATAAAAGGGGTGGAATAAGAAATAAATAGCAATGGGAAAAACTGCTGCGAGACTTGTCCAGAAATAGAAATGGACACCAATGCACCGGAAAACCACACTGCCTGCTGCTAACCAATAATAAATCGATTGCTATATTGAGGAGCTTCGATGGTTCAGGGAATTAAAAACCTCGGATAGAGGCAAAATCTCTGGCGACGTCCTTTGGTTAAGATGACATTGGAGAGCATCCCGTGGTGATGGGATGGAATAAGACAAGGTCTTTCAGCGGCCCAGTATATCTTCAACATAATGTGGCGTGCATAGATTCAATGTTCTAATTGTTAATTGTAGCGTGCAATGATGTCCTCTTGTGGTCACTGGTTTGCCTGCAGCACAAAACAACGAAACGAAAGCTGGCCAGCCTAGACCTACAACTGGATTAGGGACCTCGAGGCTACGCTGGGCTAACGATGAGGTAATTTAGTGTGGATTCCAATGAGCGAAGGCGTATTCTAAATAGAAGGTTAGACAAAGGCCTTGTGGCCAGAGTTCTACATATACGTTGACGAAGCATAGAGATTAGACCGGATGGCTTGTTTGATGCTTCATGTTAAATAATGTTGGATACACTTGGATGGCTCCAGGGAAATAAGAAAAAGTAAATGCCATGCACCAAGCTGTGTGCTACACGACATAATGGTGCGACACTAGTCCAAGTCGCCGTGTTGCCGGTGCATTTTCCACTTTGGGGCCCTCTTCGCGGAATACTCATAGTTGTGCATGAGGATAAGCTAAGAAACTAGTTCTAGTCGGCGGTTCTAAAAATAGAATCCCGTGAACTTTGCTAAGTCATCGTAGACTCTCTCACTATGCATGAAGTTCATCCCAAGATGCTGCTGCGACCAACTACATTGAAACAGTATGCCTAATGGACTTCGTTTCGACGTTAATACACTGAGTTCACATCGAATATACACCTTGATCCGATCCAGGTGAAAATAAATTCACTCGCTTTCCTATGTTGATCGTGTTTTTCATATCGGATGAAGTGGCGTAAGGGAAAAAGTAAACAACATCAGAACACAGAAAAAAAAAATCGAATGTGTGGAGAAATAGAAATAAAAATGCAAAGAAATTCTAATTATACGCAGTCAATCTAGGGCTATTTTTAGATATCAGCAGAGCGAACATGTTTTGATACAAGATTGTACTTTTCAGTGTTTATTTTTATTCGAAAATCACGTGTGGAACAAAATACTTGTCAGATGTTTGCGAAAGTATTTAATTTTACTCGATTCGATGGCATTTATGTTTTAAATCATTAAAAATGCAGTGACATTTCCGTAAAATGTTTGAGAATTTTTCACTTCTTTGAAATCGGGTTTCTCGCCTCAGTCTTTTGTTTCAGTTTCACTATTTAATTAAGAGGCTGTCCATAAAATACGTTATATTTTTACGGGGTTGCGCAGTAGGGGGACGCGGTATTATCCTCCATGCAAAAGATCGCGAAAAGAAGTTATGTGGGAGAAAGGGGTGGGGAGGGGGAGGGGGGGGGGGGTGGGGTGTGTTTGAAAGGCAGGAAGTTAGCATGACGTATTTTATGGACAGCCTTTCAGGGATTGTTTTTTTAGCTTAACCGCAAAAATACTATTTGTTATTTGTGTTTTCGAATGTTTTTTTTTCTATGGATATTGCAGCCATACATTCTAGATTAGCTGGGACGGTCCCGGCGGTCGCAGCAACTAAAATTTTGTCCAGGAATTTTCAATTTGGTGTTAAAGTGTATTAAAGTAAATAAACATAACAAAAGCTATAATTGCCAATCTGGCAATTATTGAAAACCCGTATGGTGATATGGCATTGTTCGAAGTTTAAGTGAACGGCGAACAGTTGTATCAAAATTCCATTGTGAAGTCAAACTTTTCAATAAGATTTTTTAAAATTTATTCCAATCGGATTTTGATGTATGGGAGTTTTATGTAGAATCATATAGAGGGTATTCACAATCCTCTTCGGTATTCGGTATTCGGTATTTTCGGTAATATTAAAAGACTGAAAATATTCTGCTGTGAACATCCCACAGCACAGATTTGAGAACAGCGCTTTTATTTGATACGTGACCAAATCATGAACTGCGAATTTGATTGTAAAATATATCACATACCTTTAAATCCATGTTTGATGTATTCTTTTGAATTTCTATTGTGGCAACGGCTATCAAAATTGAAAAAATTTGCAGTCCGATGAGATAACCAGCGAAAAAAATTGACAACTAAAACATTACTAGCGCCACTCGCGGTTGATTCTTGATACCGAATACCGAGGCTGAAAAACACGACTCGAGGCAGTACAATTACCGAATCCGGTAATTTATTTTTACATGAACCAAGTTACCGTCTCGGTAAAAATCTGTTAAATTTGACTGAATTACCGAGCGGTAAATTTACCCGCATTTTAAAAGAGGACTGTGAATTCCCTCATAGTAAATAACTTTCGTTCTTGCACTTTTTTGATAAGATGCACCGTTTTTGAGATATTCGCAAAAAACGTTTTCGTTCGTATGAGGGGTACCCCCCGTAATGATCCATTTTTGCCCATTAACAAACCTAGCCTTGCATTTTACGAAAAACGAATCCGCATAAAATTTCAAGTCTTCAGCTCAATCCGTGCGCCCACAATCCGCGCCACAGACGGACAGACGGACGGACATGCTAAATTCAACTTTTTTTATCATTCTAAACACACTGGTGTAATTCATTTTTGTGTGTGATGACGGGATCTTGGCGTTACAAACGGTAAGGCAAATTTAATATATCCTTTGGTTTCACCATACGGGTATAAATATGCGACGCAGTTTTTTTTGCATCTTACGATTTGTAGCCCTCGGTTAAGTGAAAATTCAGAGCATGTTTTGCATATTTAGTTATCGTTTAATATAATACAAAATTAAATAATCCGGGACAAAAGTTCTGTTTGCGGGACGCCGAGAAAACATGGCTAAATCCGAGACAGTCCATGTCATTCCAGGTTGTATGAGTATAAAATATAATTCTAAAAATTTCGCATGCGACGCATTTTTGTATTTTTACAATTTCCATCGCATTTGAAAAATCTTGGTAAACTGGATTGTACTTTTACTTGAAAGTGTATAGCTTTGGAATTAAATCATTACGTCGTATTCTGCCTGCGGCGCATATATTTTGATTTTTCCTCGAATTTAGTTTCTTGATTTTGATCCCATTCATGTATTTCAATAGGTATCTCTGAGTTTTTTTTCGTGCGCAGTTTCTCTTTTTTGCAAAGCTACGAAATATTTTTCAATAAAATAAAAGTGTTAGTTTCAAATTTTCGTATGGTTTTTCTCACTATTCTCCTCGTTTCCTGATTGACACAAAAAAGATATGTCCAAAATAATTAAGTCTTTAAAAATTAAAAAAAGTTTTTTTTAGTATCAATAAAAAAGATTTCTTGTACGAAACAGCATTTAAAAAAATTTAATTTTTTTTTCTTATCAAAAAATTATTGTTAACAGAACATCCAAACGATATTTTTTGATGTGCACGCCTGATTTAAAGTAAAATATTTTAAACAAGTCTCACAACAACTAAACCAGTTTCATAACCATCTACCTTTTTATTGTCATTATTTTTTTTTTGAAAATAAGAAGTGTAGAATACGCAACCAGTTACGACAGCGCAGAAGATTGGTATTGTTGCATTGTCAGAAACAGGAAAAGTTTAAAACCGATGTTATGAATAAATGGATAATAAACGAACGAATTTACTGAAAACGGGTCCAAGAAATGAATTCAATAAGTTCCCAACATATTGAATCTGAATGCATTTCTGGAATTGTGTGAGAAGCATTGCCCTTGAATGACGCAATCCCTTCGATTGTAGTATAAATTTTCAGGTTTAATTTGGAATTATTTATAATAAAAACTCACCCAGAATTAGGTTGAAGTGATGCGGCCCAGTTGCACTATACCATTCTACAGATAAAGTGTACCTTGTGGTCGATGATCGAAATGATGGATGTAGAGCTTCTTCTTGGTCTTCTCCTTGGCTGGCCTCAGTTCCCAAACTAAATTCGAAAGGCTTCGCGGCCGAGACAGTCGACGTGTTTTCTTTTCCGGTAATTTTGAATCTCCAGAGGTTCGACCGCCGCTCCGCGATGAGTCCAGTGTACCTTCTCGAGCACCTCCGGTACTTGCACTCTTGGACAGATGATGGCTATTGTTTGCTGATGTCTTCTCTTGACCTTTGGGAGTTGTTGAAATTGGTGTTGTGGGATTACTGTCTGGCGTTAGTTGAAGACTGCTCAGGCTTTTATATCTGTGAGAATCAAGTGGATATAATTTTAGAAAAAAAAAAAATCTTTCGATTGCCTACTTTTAGGGTTTTTGAATTAATAAAAACTCAACAATAAGCGATTGTGTTAAAAAAGAAGAAGATTGAAATAGTCAAATGTACACCATAATAACGATACTAACCGTATATGAAAGAGCGGACTTTGTGGCTCCAGGCCATCCTTAGCATTAATGGCAGCGACAGGTGAATTCCCATTGACGGTGGTATTATTCGTGATGATCTTCTGATGATGATTGTTACTCGATGATGAATTCTTCACATATAGTTTTGGTAACGTCGGCCTCTGTCGTTTTTCCGGCAGCTTTTTACCCGGTATGGTTTCAATCGGTGGTGGCACTGGTTTAATATCCTCCTGTATATGGCCATGATTGAAGTGCGGCTGCAAATGCTGCAGCGGCAGCGCTTGTGACTGATGATGAGGCTGCAGCGGCTGATGATGATGGTGGTGATGGGTATGATGACTGATATGCTTATTTAATTCTAAACTATTACTATTACTACATAAATTGTTATTATTACTATTAATGTTGTTGTTATTATTTATGTTGCTGCTATTATTATTATTGTTGTTGTTGTTATTGTTGCTGCTATTGCTATTACAATTGATATTATTATTGCTGCTACTAACACGGATTAGACTACTATAGTTGCCACTATCCGGTTGTGACTTAATTGTCGATTCACTGATTGGATCGAATCGATTCATGCTCTTGGTTAGGGGCGTCAGACCACGTACATAATCATAAATATGATCGATTTCGTTATATTCATCAGCTATCGTCGATAGATTCGATTGTTGATGATATTTATTAGTGTCACAGCTGGCACTCTTTCGTAGTACGTAGCCATTCTCTAGGCCCGATGTTGTTACCACTATTGGTAGCTTACGACTATTATTTTTCGACTCTTTTTTCTCCTTCTCGGATAATTTCAAATCAACTATCTGAAGGCGATCACGGGCATCAGATAGAAGGCGCTGCGCCTTCTCCAGAAACCGTGAATATTCTATAAAGTGTTCTAACTGTTCCATATTTTTTGCCCGTTGCAATTTTATTTTCGCATTGAGCGGGACAGCTACGAGATCAGTGTCTTTCTGCAGTGGCAATGCAAATACACGGTCGACTTCAACACAGCCTAAGAGACGTAATTCCGGTACGAAGGGCTGTTTTAAGCCTTTTGGTGCACTACCATGGACTAATCTGAAAATGTTAAATTCTTTTTATTCACAAATTCGAAAAGCAATTGAAATTTTGTTTAAAAAAGTGCTATTAAAATGGTCCGAAATAGTGATTCAAAAATTTAAATAATTTGTCAAGTACATACAATGAAAACCATCTAAATTCTCCAATCATACTAATATATAAAATTGAGTTGCTGTCTTGTCTGTCTGTCTGTCTGTCTGTCTGTTTCTCTTTCACGCAAAAACAGCTGAACCGATTGACTTGAAATTTGGCATGAGTGTCTGTGGTAGTTCTGGTTCCAACATAGGCATACGGAAAAGTAGCGCGAGGGGTGGGGGGAGTAAGGGGATGGGGTAAAGTGATTTCGAAACTTAGTTTTTGCGCGATGTTACTCTTTCGCGGGGAAACTACCGAGCCGATTGGCTCCAACACAGACCAAAAAAAAAAATTTGAGAAAACTTAACCCGGCAACGATGGGTATGCAAGCTAGTTTTTAATAAAATGCTTTAAAATGTTTTGGCGTAAAAATTTCAAACACGGCTCTCTGTTTGGATTGAAGAATTTAAATTCTTTCAGCGATCTAGAAGAGCTTCTTCTCCATTTGGTATTATTAAAAAAAATGTGAAATCCTGATCAAAATTCACGAATTTTGTGTTTTGTGCCGAAAAATTTTAAGTAAAGAAAAAATATTTCAAAGATTAAACTTTTGGATTAAATTATGAGGACGAAAATCAGGGCAATCCGGGACAATATGTGCAATCAATTTTATATAGAAGATAAAACATGAAATAATCCAAGAAAAAAAACCAATAATGTGCGCCGCAGCCAAAATTGTTTAAACAGAATACGACGTAGCTATATCAGCAAAAAATCAATTAATTTTTTTTACTTTGTACGTCGCAACGGAAATTGCAAATAGAAATGCACCCCAGTCCAATTTTTTTGAAATAATGCATGTTTCGTGAAAAACCATGTCGCATTTTTCAAGCCTTAAGCAAAAATCTGAAAACATCGCGATAGAAATTTTTGAAGACAAAGATTTAAATACTAATTAAAAGTGCATTTATCAAAAAGACGTTTGGTAAGAGTTCGACAAGTATGTAATACTATACTAAGGCTTTTTGTGAAAAGCGGTTGTGTTCGGGCAAATTAAGAAGATGTTGCAATTTATTTAGGTCATTATTTGTCATTTGCGCGGGACATTGTTGTCTTTTCAAAAACGTTTTACGAATTTCTATATCTAAGGCGCAGTTTACATCTGAGACTTTTCCATTTCAGATAGCAGATTGCGGTATCTAGGGTATACATCTGTGGTCCCAAGAAATTCAAATTTTTACAACTTTTGCTAAGTGATTTTATTCTGTGATAGATGAATAAAATTCGGGGAGAAATTCAAGAAAAAAAATGCAAAAGTAAGCAAGGCCTAAGGGCGATTTTTTGATCACTAATAACGGTTTTCATTGAATACAATTTCCACAGAACTATATAACATAGAACAACTGTCACCATACAAAGCTCTGCTGAAAAATGGTCCCAAAAGTATTTCCCTCTTTATCGTACTTGAACGCATCCACTGAATTGTATAAGGTCGCGAAATTCAAATTTAGTTTGCCGCGAAATTCAAATTTCACAAGTTTGAGACTAACTTTAGGCGCAAACAAATAACTTTAGGCGCCAACACCATTCCGAAAGTCTATTTTCCTTTGACAGCTCACGGTTTAAACGAGAGGACTATATTTATTTTCATACGGTTAACTTGCTCTTACTTGACTCGTTTTGATTCACTGAACTGTATTGAAATGGGACCATTTGAGACACCAAATCGAGCGATCTAGTATATCTATGACAATTTCGCATTTAAATAAAATAATTCATAGGCTTCTTTATAATTTTTATAATTTTACAAATTAAGAAATATCTCTTGACTTACCTAACGATAACTGGCATACGTTTCAATAATAAATTCTTAACCGAATGCACTCCACTAATGCTATCCTCTTTGGCAATCGGTGAGAATTTCGCTTTGGCTTCAAGTGGCAAATTAACAATTTCATCCTTGACTGTTTTACATTGCAGGAATTTCCCATTGTCGGTGATTGTTGTCAGGATATCGCCGGCGTGTATCGTTTTATTCAAGTGATTACACCGAAACGTCTCCCGTACCAGAACCCGCATATTCCGTCGTTTCGACAGCTCCAGGACCGTGTCGATACAGCGCGTCGATCGCCCATCTTCGCTCAGCAGCTCAAAATAACCGGGATAGGTTTCTGGGATTAGCACCTTAGGGCCAACGTTGGTGGGCTTTCGACCCTCCTTAATTTTGATCGGCTGCGCTAGAATCTGGTACTTCTTGCCGGCGGTTAGAAAGAGAGCAGTGCTCTGCAGCGATGGATTGGAGAGTGTCGGGACGCCAAGATTTTGATGTTGGCCTTTGACTATTTTCGCGACGGCGGGCAGCTGCTGTTTCGAGAAGTCCCTGAGGTAGACTGGTAGAGTATCCCCAAAACGGGATGCGGCCAGTATTATTTGGCCATCAGTAGCGGCCATCGCTGTACGGATAACACCTCGTTGTTTCGTCCTCTTCCGCCGCGATCATTAATCACATTGTTTATTAGCTAAGGTATCGCTTTGCGATCGATTTGCCACTCTCTCCTCTCCCTCTTGTGCTTCAGATGCCTCTTTATGTTGCGCTTTTATGATTCTCTGTGTTCAACTTATGCTGTGTGGTCAAATGATATCTGAAAGTAATAAAATTCGAAGGAATATATTAACAACGATTGTTATAAAAATGTTAGCTAATATATGCGTTTGTAAATATATGGAAAATCCGTAAAAAAATTTAAGATTTACGGCTGTTGGTCAATGAAATATTTTTATATTACATTAATGAATCTCTGTCTAATCGTTAAGGATAGAATCAGATCCTTGCCTGATTCTGGGTCGTAAATAGGAATAAACGATTTTAAAAGATCATTAAAGAACATCGTCATGTCCAGAGTAAAATTTTAACTGGTAAACCAAAGTTCTTGAGTTCATTGGAAAAACTCGCAGACCAAAAGCGACACCATAAACGCCAAAGCGACTGGACAAGGTGTAAAAACAAGAACTGACGCCGTGAATTTCTTACGATTATTCCTCAAGAAGACGAAAAAGGCGATTTTATGTACTTACAGAGAACACTTTTAGGACTGAACGTTTAATGACAAAATGTTTAGAAGACATCGAGGGCCTCAAGATTTTATTCGCGCATTGATCGCACTGTAGTGAATTGGTTTTGCACAACAATGTTGCAGAAATTCACGGAAATTACACCCTAGATAACACTAAAAATCTTAGTAATTTTTAATGATCTCGTTCGTTAGTTACGGAACTTGTCATTTTAATATGAACTTATGGTTTGAATTTGAGAACCAGCACAGTTTAATAAAGATTTAATTTAAGACGTGTTCATATTGGGAGTGATCGCAGTGGGTTATTTTTCATTTACTTTTTATATTAATCACTTGGGTGGAATTTCAAGTTTGTGTAAGTTAAATAGGATTTTTATTACAATTATTACTAAGATTTAGCTAAAGCTGCAATTTAAAATCATAAAGAAATATACTATTGCCGGAGGGCAATCTCTCAACGAATTTTCAGAGAAATTTTTCTATTTGTATGGAGGAGAGCGGTTAGAATGGTGCGATTGAATATTAATGTGTGGAAGAGTTATGTAAAATGTAAAACAGACAGACCGTAAAACAGACTTCTCGCCCTTCCTACATCTCGCCCTTCTCGCTCTCGTTTGGCCGTCACAAGAATCAAAAAACTTATCGTGTGAATCCGGACTAGTCTTTGGTGATAGTGATATTTAATATAAAATAAACGAATCTTATAAAATCAAGAAAAAATGTAGCAAAAGTTTCATCTCGCTCTTTATTTTAGGTCTAGAATAGTCACAAATATTTGCATGGTCTGCTTAAAAATGGATCTCCATACGTCCCGGATTAGCCGGGGTACTCTCTGATTTACGTCCTGACGTCCCGGAAACTAAATTTTTATCCCGGTTTGTTTGGTTTAATCTTGAAATTGAAAATTTCCGTCTGCGGAGCAATTTTTGAAAAACTTTTTGTCTGCGGCCCGATTTTGTTAAAAGAAAATTCAACTGAGGCGCATTTTATTATAATATTTTTGACTATAGGAGGTTCTGTTTGTAAACATTTTGCCTGTAGAGTGAAAAATATATCATAAAAAGTGACAGAAAATTAACTTCTTTTAAACAAGAGTGAGGATGTAAAATAGTTTTTATAAGCGGTGTCCGCTTTGTGCTGTTCCCTGCTTTTAGATTAAATACGAGCTATTAAACATTTCTCCTGCCTCACCCTCACCCCTTCCCGGTCTTATGCACCAGTTTTGGAACAAAAAACTATGGTCACCCTAGCTTAAAAAGGCATTTGTAGTCAGATTGTTTCCATTTTTTTTGCAAGGCATTTAAAATGTCCTGCTAAATAATGCTGTTTCGACATGATATTTTTTTGGAAGGACAAAATATTACATTAAATCGCTGAAAGTTTAATTAGAAATATTCGTCTTCCATATTCTGTTTAAAAATTAATTTAAAAAATTAAAGCAATTACTGTAAAAGGGAATATTAAACTAGCTTTTATTAAGTTCTGCGAGTAATGTAAAAAATACGTTCTAAAACTTAATTTAGTTTTTTAAGAAACTTTGCAGAAAATGCCGTCCCAAGAATTATTCAAAAATATCAGAAGATATTTTTACTTATCTGGTAACAAGATTGATTTTTTCTATTTAAAAGTTTTGTGAATTTTCTGCTTTCTTTAATATCATAGGAAATTCATTGAATACACGCTCAGTTAAGTATTGGCTATACTCGCTAAGTGTTTGGGTCGGTTTACTATCTTTTATGTACTTGGAGGAAAAACGCATGATTTCGGAAATTTCTATCATAACTGGCTTTATTACATTTATGTGCAATACTATGGGATTTTTAAATGCAGTTGGGAGAGTTATATGTGTTGTATAATATCGTCTAAAATAGATAGTACCCAAAAGTACATTTATTTAAACCAATTGTATATTTTTAGGTGTACCAACGAAATCGGATAACGAAACTTATGATTGAAATCGAAGCAGATGATTTCTATTCCCAGAAAAGTGTTTTTGATCAAATTACTAAAGCTGAAATAAAAAATTGCGATCGTTTCTTTCGTACAATGTCTGTCTGCTTAACCATCGCTACACTAATTTTTCTCTCAGAACCATTATTACAAAATGAAAAAAGGTTTATGCTGCCTCGAGATTTTGATCTGCCAATCAATTTTGAAAAATATCCTATTTTGTATCCTGTTGTATTTGTTGTATTTGTAATAAGTGGATTCATCCTGGTAATGAATATATGTATAGTGGACACAATGATCATTGGTTTTATGGAAAATTTGCATGGAAAATTAAAAATTTATAATTCAGCACTGTTAAACTTCTTTGATTCAGTCAACATGAACAAGGATAACGATATCTTGATAAATGAGCAAATTGCATTATTTGTAGAGCAGCACAACAAAATTTTACGGTATTTTTTTTTAGAAATTTTCTTTTTGAATTTCCAACAAATAATATTTTTATTACAGCTTTATGAATCAATTTATGGAAATTTTTAATTTACATATTACTTTCCAATTGATATCGGCAATCACAATTGTTTGCTGCACTTTACCAACCTTGACAATTGTAAGTATCATCGGAAAGAGATAATACAGAAACCTTGATCCGATTCCATAAAAAACGAGCATCCGCTTATACCAGTGATGCCAGATTGTGATTTTTCACTTTTTGGGGAATTTCTCGATTAAAAAGAGTAAAAGGTTTTTTTTCTTATAAACAGTGGCAATTTAGTGTGAAACTATAGGAGGTTTACGCTTAAGCTATTACTATTACGCCACAACATATTGCTTGTGTAAGGCAAAAAAAAAATAGTAAGGCCTGCCGTACACTTGAGCTAAGCTAGCTCAGATATGTGCCTGTTTAGAGCTTAAAGTGGCGTGTTTCGTCAGGTACCAAAGTTAGTATAAGATGAAGCGCTAAACGTCAACTTCTAAATAGGCACACAGCTGACCTGGCTTAGCTCAAGTGTACGGCGGGCCTAAGAACTATACGTTTAAAATGTTGGACTAACTTTTAATCCCATTTCTGGAATTCGAGATTTTTTTTTTAAATTTCAATCTTCTCAAATTATTAACTATATTTTTAATAAAAATTTGTATTATTTTTCAATATTGTTTAGTTTTTTATAGATTGTAATAATAAATATCAGGTGTGATCAACACAAGACTTTCCTCTGCAATATTTAGTTTCAGAAAAAATAAGTGAAAAATAATATTTTTTGAAATATCAAATGAGCTTATCTCATTTTTATGGCGCGTTTGCACGTTTCAAAAATCTTGCATTTAAGATTATTGTTTTAACAGTACTTCGCATTTAAATATAACTTAGATTTATCAAATAATTTTTTCAATAAAATTTACTATTTTTTTAGAATTCCCGTTTTTTGTCATATCACATGTGGGTGTTTATGAGTATGCTTCTACAAATGTTTGTTTACTGCTATAGTGGTCAAAGGATTTCAACTGAATATGAACGAACATCTGAAAATATCTACTATACAGATTGGCATAATTATTGCCGAAATAAGAATGTTAAAGCATTTGTTATTTTAACAATGATAAAATCTCAACAACCTTTCAACATACGAGCTGGATATTTTTACATCCTAAACAATAATTTTTTTATGGACGTAAGCTGAAAAAACGTTTTTAAAAAAAAATATTTAATTTGTGTATATTTAAAGGTCATAAAAACAACATATTCGTTTACCATGGTCCTTATAAATTTACTTAAGGAGTGAAAGATTAACTGCAAACAATTTAAAACAAAGATATGTTGAGATAAGGTGAAGGATTTTCTTATGTGTAGAGAGTTTTTGAAAATGATCGAAAAATGCTTTATTGTTCCGTGTTTTACTTTAGCACTAAATAATAATATTGCACAATGTTATAAACTTTAAATAAATAAATGGCATATATAAAATATAACTTTTTTGAAATTATTTTTCCTATCAAATTGCGTTATTTACAATGATTTTGCATGGTTAATTCTATAACTTTTAGTTAACCGTGTGCACTTCTTCAAAATTTTAAAAAAAACATTGAATTTTTTTTCAAAGAGCTTTTATTTAGAAAAATTGTGCTGAAAAGGGAAAAATGATGAGTGAAGGTGGGCTAGAACTAGTTTGCAAGATTTGATCCTGTCAGACAAACAGACAGCCAAACAAACGAGCAGACACGAAAGTAAGCTAAATAAAACCTTTTCATAAACCATTTTATCGTCGGTGTACAAGTAAAATCCAGTAAGTCAAAAATGTCGCTTTCGAGAAAATCGATAATGGACATTTTAAGTTTTCAATAGATGTAATTTTGGACGCACTTATGGCTTAGTTTTAGAACTTAGGAAAATACGTTAAGAATATAGAATGATATAAATTAAAACTCCTCCCTATTTCAAAGTATTTTAAATATTGCACGTTAAATGTGAAATCTTTCTATCGCCTTCAGTTGGTAAAAGATTCACCTTTATTATTTTTTTTTATTTTTTATTACTGACGGTTAACCCAATACAATAACAAACAATTTTTAAAAATAAGAATGATTGCTTTGGATAGATCATTAATTTATAAAAATTTAAAACTGCAGAATGATGGACTGGTGGTATTTCTGTAGATCCATATAAAAAAATTTTCTTTAGGCTGTATCTATTTATGCAAGTTTGCTACGATTCTTATGTTCGAACTCAATTACTTTTAATTTCATTATCAGAAATCAGTCAAGACTGGTAAGTGCAAAACTCTCTAGAAGTTATTTTGCAGAACTATTTAGTAACAGTCAGAAGATGGGCAGATAGCAACCTGAGGGCGGACACCATAGCCCACCTTCGCTTAAAAACGTGGGTTGTTGGTTAGTATTTAAAAGCGAATCTTTTTCTTTGATAGCAATTTCTTTAGTTACCATTACAAATGAAATGTGCATCAACTGTCTGCCTGTCCAATCTATTCGTCTATGTCGATTTTACCATATATGTCTGAATATCCATCTTCAACAAGTTTGTAACTCCCTCACGGTTCAAAGATAAAAATTTAAATACATTTGACTGTGAAGTATAAGAACTAATATTAGAATCGAAGGGTTCTAAAAGGGCACAGAGTACTTTTGACCATATAGGAATTTCAATCTTCCAAGGTAATTTTAACAGTCCAGTTGTGAATTTAAAAAGAAACCAAAGCGAATCATTAAAGACCTCATTTATTATGCAATTCTGCTTTTGTGTGCGTTTTGTGGCTGAGCTTCGTCAGATGGGGTTTCATAACAAAGAAATTCGTGGTGCACGTACCTACAGTTTTATATGGATTGCGTAGCGAGGATAGTTGGCAACATTTGTAAGGTTTTTTTGCAATCCATTGATAGCAATGACCGGCTAGAGCCCACCTAAATACCAAAAATTTTAGGGGTGTTCTTTTAAAAAACTGTACGACATGAGATGCAATTCTTTGTGCGAAATATGTTACCGTTAACACGTTGGCTGCCATGTCGCACGTTTTCGTGCGACACCCAAATGTTACCCTGAGGCCGCGTCGCACATTTTGAAAACGTGCGACAAAAAAAACCGTTATAACTGCAAAATTAGGACCAATAATAAAGTCGCGAGTAGTCAAAAATGATTTTTAGGCACAAAGAAACAAAAAATAACAAAAAAAGTTGGCCTCAGGTGACCAAAATCGTGAAAAAAACGTTGGCACTGCACGATCAAAATCCTGAAAAGGCTTTGGCAGCCAACGTGTTAAAGTGTTAATGTTAAAAAAACGTCACACTTTTAGGTACAGGATGTATGCAGGGAAGAAATTGTTATGAAACCTCAATTGAGGAGGCCCAGGCTCTCCGAGAGCTGTAGCGCCAAGGATGATGATGATGATTTATGTACTAAACTTCATACAAAATATCGTAAAAAAGTGGGACGGGAGCAGATCGAAACTTTCTGATCAGTACGAAATGCGTTTCATTCAAAATTATGGGGATGTCCGTGCATTTGTCTGTCTGTCTATTAGTCTGTAGGTCTGCCCGTTTTTCGTATCATAATAACTCGAGAAGGCGTTGAGCTAGCGACTTGAAATTTTTTGTAAATAAGTTTTACGAAAAACGTGGTTTTCATCAACTTTTTTTTTTTTTTTGAAAGAATACAGTTTTGGAAAATTTCTCGAAAACTATGCGCTTTTGAGGAAAAATGATAATAACCAAAGAACCCAAAATTTCCTGTATTTTTTTCTTTAACGGTTTTTACGTGTCTTTAACGGTTCTCGAGATTTTTGAATAAATATTATTTTTTACATATTTTGTCCGAAACTAAATATAGCAGAGGAAAGTCTTGTGTCGATCACAACTGATTTTTTTTCTTATTTTCGTTTTGTAAAAAAGGGTAATTTATTTAGAACCATGATGTGCAATCTAATAATATCCATTCAGGTACACAGATAGAAATAATAGGAAATATTCCTAAAGAAAGTTATAAGATATGAGATAGTAAGATTGACCCCTAAATAAAAGGAGAATCCATGCAAAAAAATATGAAATTTTCCCAAAATTTTAGGATAAATTCCCTGTTTTTAGGGAATCATAAAAAAAGTCCAGTGTATCATATATTATAATTTTTTGTAAGAATTATTTCTCTTCATGTGAGATTCCATTTATTTAATGAACCGATCATGAATTATACGCACTTTTTGATTAGAATATGCATAACTTTGTTGACTTCAACAAAACATGGTGGTGCATTGAACCCTTTGTAACTCTCATCTTACAACCTTCTCGACGTCTCTCTAACTTCCTTTCAAAAAGATGTTCTTTCTTCGCCGTAGACTGTTTTGCTGATTAAGCACTTTTTTTACTCCCTTTGCCGCCTACATTTTTGTGAGTTATAGACTTTAGTTATGTAAATATTACATACACCAAACAGCTACATGGGAAGAAACCCTTTCATAGCAGTACAAAATAATAAAAATGAGTTTTTTTCTGTAGTTCTCGTCATTTGTTTGCAGATTTTCTTATAGGACTCTTATTTTGAAAGCCTTTTATTTTCCAACTGATGTCTGGTGCTGTTTCTTTTTGATTTTACTTTATACGTTTCTCGATTTTTTTCTTAAAATTCTGCCGTTCGTCCGAGTATGCTATTTTAGCTGCAAGGAATATTTAAAATGCACACATCAAGCCCATCAAGAATAAAAACCGCATCATCTTCGGAAACCCTTTCTCGATTCATTTTCAATTCCGTGGAACAAAATGCACCACAAAAGACTGATGTAAGCCTGTCACTTGCACGAATATGTTGGTGAACACAACATAAGACACAAAAGGGTTTTACATATTAGCCTAACAGTTTCCCATCCTTAGAATTTTTCCAGCAATTGTTGGGGCTGACTGTGATGCTACTCACTGCGGTTTTTGCATTCAAATTAATTGACATCTGCGAATTGTTTAGAATTTTTCATTAATTTTTTTCTCAACATGCGTTGTATTAAGAACCCTTTGTGCAACTTGAGCTAATTGTCAATATAAACGTGCTAAATAAAGGCAAATATTATTAAAGAAGAAATTCATTCTCTACTTTGTTGCTGAGTTTCTTATTAAGGTGTGTCTTTTAAGGATTTATTAACATGTTTTCTGTGCGTGGTTCGACATTCGCATGTTTTCGGAAATTTGTATGTAACAAGCAATTTCGTTCACCTCACCAGAAAAGTTGTTTTTTTATTACTTTGTAACAGGTTAGCATGATTATCCTCTTTTACTGTTTATTTTTCCGAAACTTTACTGGCTCGCGGAGTGGCATTTTTAGCACCTGCAGGCGAAAGGACTCAATTGAATAAGTTGGAAAATATATTCGTAGCTCCATATTTGTTCATCCAATCGAGCTGTATGTAAATATTTCATACAATGTTGCTGTTGGAATTTTCTCATATTCCTGTTAATTATATTGCTAGAAATTATCTGTATTTCTTTCGTTGATTGACTAAATAAGAGAAGCGTTAAAGTAATGTTGCTAATCGTGTAGAACTCGTATGGTAAAACAATACAAATAATTTCGAAATATCTATTTTAGAATTTGAAAAAAAATTAAAACTAAAAAATCGTGGTAAAAATTTGAAAAGTTGCAATCAAAATAAAATTTGCTAGGAAAATATTTTTAGTTAATTTATTTAGGATTTTATTTATTTTAACTTTTGCAGTATTTTACTAGTTGTCTGTTGTGTAACTTTTTTAAAAAATTTTGTAAGTGGTTAGTTTATACATTAGTGATATTTACCGAAGCTATTAAAGCTGTTGTTATCGTCGATCGTAAAATAGTACCTATTATTTGTTAAAGTTTTGTAGACAACAACAACAAGATACAGGGCACCATTTTTTGCAACTTTCACACTATTTTTTATGTATTTACCACTTAGTGTAAAATATCCCAAGTAGCAAAAAAGGTCGTAAAGTGGTCGTCGCAACCATACAGTCACGAAACTAAAGTCGCGACGACCACTTTGCGACCTTTTGTGTTCCTTGGGATAAACTTTGGGTAAATATTTAAAATAAGCAAAAATATGCATAGTGAGCTTAATAATTCTCGCATATTTGACCGTTTTAGTTAATTGTTTAATAATACAAAAAGTGTTGAAAAATGGTGTTCAAGTGATTAGACTATGCATTGCTTAGTATCTACTTTAAGTGATTTGTTGATTAGTGAAAATGATTAGAATGGTTTCCGAAAAAAAAACAGATCAAGTGAAAAAGAGTGATTGAAACTCTTTTCAATTTTACTACAGTCGCGAAAAAATTCGTTCACGGTTTAACGCAAAACTTTAATAAATTGTTCTATTTTACGACGATAACAGCAATTTTAATAGGAAATATGACAACCCTTACGCCCGCCGTACACTTGAGCTAAGTTAGCTCAGCTATGTGCCTGTTTATACGTAGACGTTTAGCGGTTCATATTATCCTCACTTTGATACGTAACGAAACACGCCACGTTAGGCTCTAAATAGGCACATAGCTGAGCGAACTTAGCTCAAGTGTACGGCGGGCGTTATTGTTTTTTAGCAATATTTTTTAACAATATCTACCTATAGTGGATTTTTATGAAATTTGGCGCAATTTTTGGTGTATGCCAAAGAACTAAGATACCCTTTTTTTAGATAATTACAAATAAAAATTAGGACAAACCATTCTTCTCTGACAGGTTTTTCAAAATTTTAAAGCACACAAAATTAGATTTTTAAAATATCTCTTTGCTTTGGCATGGTTTTGAAAGAAGGTATGATATATTCAGGCTTATTCCGAAATATAAAGGGTGTTTTTTTTAAGTCCGATAGAACTTCAAACTTTTAAAAGTAACACAAAAAATTAAATCAAAATCAATTTTTTTTATTTATTCGAAAGATCAATACATGTCATTAACATTTGAAAATGATTTCGGGCAAATGGCCAACGCGGCTGTTCTTGACGAAGCGCATTCTGGACGTCCAATTTTTGGGTAACTTTTTCGAGCACTGCTGGCCGTATGTCACGAATAACACGAACAATGTTGGCCTCCAAGGCGTCAGTTGTTGCTGGTTTATCAGCATAAACCAGTGACTTCACGTAGCCCCACAGAAAATAATCGAGAGGTGTCAAATCGCGAGGTGTCAATTGGAGGCCAATTGACAGGTCCATTTCTCGAAATCAAGCTATCGCCAAATTTTGATCTCAATAAGTCGATGGTTGCGGTCGCCGTATGACACGTACCGTCATCCTGTTGAAACCACATCTCATCCGGATCAATGTCATCCATATTTTCAAACAAAAAATCATTGATCATGGTGCGGTAACGATCTCCATTGACCGCAACGCAAGCTCCGGTCACATTTTTGAAGAAATAAGGTCTGATGATGCCACCAGCGTGTAAACCGCACCAAACGGTGCATTTTTCTGTATGTAATGGAGTCTCTAGGGTCTCTTGTGGATTGGTCTCACTCCATATGCGGCAATTTTGCAAAAATGAGCTTCATCGCTGAACAAAGTTATGCTAAAAAAAACGTCGCTCTTAAGTTGGCGCGATTATACGACTAATTTTCAAAGTAAATTTGGATAATTTGGCAGCGTTGTTCAAGCGTGAGTCTATTCATGATGATTTGCCAGAGTATACTGATCATAAATGTCAAAAAGTGAGCGCAGTATAACAGCTCGTTTGACAGTTAACCCTTTCGTAAGTTCTATCTAAGCAAAAAAAAAACAACACCCTTTACTTCAATATTTTCTCAACTTTTCTTATAGAATACATAGACTGTCACACGGATGAACGTGTAACTGATGGATATTAAAGGGTTTGCGAACGGATGGAATTTTTCTGTCTAACAACTATTATAGAGTTGAGGAAATATTCCACAAAAAAAAAATTAACGACAGAAGTTGCAAAAAATATTGGTATTGCCTAAATGAATCATTGACAATCTACATAGAAAAATTTCAGAAACATGCACGCACTCATACTTTTCATAACATATATGAATGTTTAGCAATTAAGTTTTTTTCCAATTGTCTAATCCAGTGCGTAAATTTAGCTGAACACAAGAAAAAAGTCTTCATCGATATAATTATATTATGATTACTGCAGACAACATAAACATCATGATAGTCTTCAACATAATAATCGCCATGTGCCATGAGTCGCACAAAAATTTTATATTTCTGAATCTTCCATCGTAGCTCAATCATCTATAGCTGTTCATCCGTCCATCCATCCATTTGATTATGGTCTTTGTTGTCATTTGAAATGATGAATATTTTTTCCTCACTTTTCCTTTTCGACTAAATGTAAATCGAAAGCAAAAATAGTAAATTACGGCTGGTCGGAAAATTGCATTTGAGCTTCAACGTCCAACATCGAAAGAAGAAAAGTTAAAAAAAAATTCTTTATGTAATTCTTCATGAGGAAGCTTACACTTTTTCATGGCGACCGTGAAAGTAGAAGAGTAGAAGTAAATCATAAATTTTACAATTTGCTACACCGATGCCAGAGTGAGTAGTGGAAAATGGGAATGCAAATGAAAAATTTAAATTGAATTGTTGTTACAAATTGAAAGTTATGTAATTTTTAAATTTTTAATTTCGAACTGTTCGAGTTAATAGAAACATTTGTCTGTTTTGTTGTTTCATTTAACAACAAATTAAAATTAAAAGCAAAGTAACATAAAAGTAACTGATGTTATTGATTATTGCCATGTGGTTATGTTGGTTTTGAAAATTTGCATAAAATTATTACAAAACTATGACCACAAGAAATACTTTTAATTAATTTTTATGTTATTTATTTGAATCAGTCGATTTTAGTGTAAATGTTTAATTGTTGCTGGAAAGGTATTTTAATTGCGGATAATTTATTGGCAAGTTTCGTTGAAAAAATGGCAGGAGGGTTTTAGCAAACAAGAGTTATGCCCTCCCCTCTCACTTTAAATCCCCTCTCCATATATTTTTCGATTCATTAACCCGACTTCGATTTCGGTTTTGACGCCAGTTTAAAAATTATGAGAGAAAGGTTCTAAAATAACGAAATAAAAATATTTATCTCACATTTATTTCTCATATACAACAACAAAACACAGTTTAATCCACCTAACGGTGAAATGATACATTTCTCACATAATCAAACCTCATATGATGAATATACATAAGTGGGTATAATGTTGAAAGTTTTTATACAAAAACATTTGAAAACTCGAGAATTAATTGAAGTAGAAAGTTGAAATTCGGCAAAGGAAAGGCTTTTAATCAAAAGGTAAACCTGTTCCGTAAATGGGAAAAATTGAACCACCCCTTCCCCCTCTATCAGACAACGGGATTTTTTTTGGATTTTCTCGAAAACGGCTCATTTATACAAAGAGAAAAAATGCGAAAAACCGTGTCAAAATCGGATAAGGCTTACTGGTAGAAGTAGATCTTACAATTTTCGTTTTATACGAACGAACACACTTGCACACGAACGCAACACAAACACACATACAGACATGTTGCGGGCTCATTAAACTGAGTCTATGGATATATGTCGCGGGGGCGTGCGAGGTTCCGGTATGATTTCGATTTTTGAAGTGACTTTGATACCTTTCTTATGTGTAAAAAAGTAAAAATATAAAGCTTTTTTCTGAAAAAAAAATTTCTTAACACTCTAACTGCCACGGCAGTTTTAAGCCTTTTTCGAATATTTAGTTGTCAGTCAAAAAGGCACTAAGAGAAAAAAAAGTGAAACAAAATTATAATACCTAAATGTTATTTTATTACAATAAAATGTGTGCAACTACAAAAAATCGTTGCGGTTGCAGCGAACACTTTAATAATTTTCATTGTGGCCGTTGTGTACAATTAGGTGTCAGGTCTTTTTGACTGAGGTGGCAGTTCGAGTGTTAAACGATTTTTTTAGTTCGGATTTTTTTCAAAATTTTCAATTTTTTTTCAAAACTTTTCTAAAAGCTTTATATTGTCCTAGCTGGCTGAAAGTCGAAATAATACACTTGATTTTTTTTAAAATTTTGTATATTTTTAAATATTAGGCCCTATCACAGAATCCGATACGAATGGTTCGGATCGTAAACTCAAACATTGAGTTTACGATCCGAACCATTCGTATCGGATTCTGTGATAGGGCCTATAATGTTTTGAATTACAAAATAATACAATAAATTCCACTAGTCATACCTCCTTCTACTAGTCATACCTAATTGGGCACACAATTTCAAGAAAAACTCTGACCACTTACCAGTTGGTTTTTGTATAGCATTTACACATCATATTGCACAGATGACGGAAAAATCATCTGAATTTTGAATCCTCATAAGTCACGGCTACAGTAATCTCCGTAATAAAATCACGCACGTTATGATGACGAAGATTTTGTTGATGACAACATTGCTAGCATTAAAAAGAGTGGAGTAGAGGATTTGCTGTGTTATGAAACTTGTTTATTATACTGCTATGATACCTCGGATAGCTTTCATCTGAATTCTTGGCATAAATAAAAAACGAGCCAGCCAGTTTTACGTGCCATATTAAATATGTTTCACTTCTGCAATACCTAATGCGCTTGGTCTCGTGATCACATAATGCTTTGCTTTATTTCTAATTTATTCCAGGGATTCATGACTTGACTTCTCCTTGCTTATCTCAGAATTACTACCTATAGCCAGCCTCCTCTAGTTTTGACATCGAATGTCAGCAGTGGAAGCCATATCCAAATAACAGTCTCTGCTTTTGAACTACGGATTTTCATTTATGTCAGACGTTAATAAATTTGATATGATTTGAAATTAAATAATATTCGTGTATAATATGATTTTAAATGGGCAAAAAAAAATTAAAATAAACGATTTTATGGTAAGCTATATGAAAAGTATCCCATCATGCATGTCACAATTATCCTCTTTTGAATCATTTCGACTATTTACGACGACGGACGTTCATATGGCAGAGATTAAGTCGACTAAATCCTTGTGTCACGCACAAGTTCTATCTGAAGGGCCCTGGAGCACCACTTGAGCTAAGCGTCTGTTTATTTTTCTAGTTGGTGTTCGTCACTTGGACTGCAACATGAAGCCAATTGAAAATCTATCCGCTCAGGTGGTTTGTTGTGTCCTCCATGAAAGGAGATTCCGCCCCGAGGTATTGTATAGCAATCTCTACTCTGGACGACTGGATCCTAGGTAAGGTTCCAATCGGGATAGGCGACAACCGGTCCAACAGGTCCATTGCGCAGCAGTGTTCAATTCAGCATAAGTAATTTTATGAATAAATCATGCGCAATGCATTTATATCAATTTCCATTCCTAATGTTCTGCGATTCACTTGCAAAATCCCATGAAAATATTTCAAGGCCTATAAATATGTATACGAAACACCCAGCTGGTTGAGGCTATTGAGTTTAAATGGAAGTGAGATATTATTTCAGGGATGAAAAACCTGTGAGGGAAGTATTGTATTCACAACGGAGACTGACTCGAGAAACAGTACGAAATCCGTTTCAGGCAAAATTATGAGTATGTCCGTCCGTCTGTCTGTCTGTCCGTCTGTGGCGCGGAGTGCGGGCGCACGGATTGAGCCAGAGACTTGAAAGTTTGCACAGATCCGTTTTTCGTAAAATGCGAGGCTAAGTTCGTTAATGGGCAAAAATGGACCATTAGGGGGGGTACCCCCCATACGAACGAAAACGATTTTTGCGAATATCTCCAAAACGGTGCATCTTATCAAAAAAGTCCAAGAACAAAAGTTATTTAGGATGTGATTCTACATAAAACTTCCATATATCAAAATCCGATTGGAATAAATTTTAAAAAATCTTTTTGAAAATTTTGACTCAAAGTGGAATTTTGATACAACTGTTCGCCGTTCACTTAAATCACCATACGGGTTTTCAATAATTGCCAGATTGGCAATTATAGCTTTTGTTATGTTTAAAACTGCGGAAAACTAAAAACAAAAACAAAAAAATAATTTGCAACAAATTTTTTTTATTTTTTTTAAATATATTTTGAACTTTTTTTCAACATTGTTTTTTTCTTCGATTTAAAATATTGTTTTTTCCATTTCATATTTTAAGTTTTTTTTCATCATTTTTTCCATACAATTTAATAGTTTATCATTAATTAAATAGTATTCAGACACAATTATTTATAATTATTATTATTACTTGCTAGAAACATTAAATTCATCCTTATATACGTTTACAAGTTAAAATCGCACAGTAAAATAAAACAAGAAAAAAAATACAAGAGAAGTAAATCGACTCTTAAAATTATTACTCTAGACATTTTTTTTTGTTTGTTTCTTTGTTTATTTTATACAGTAAAATTAAATTATTATTGATGTTTCTTTTTGTTTAAAGTTAAGAATTATTAATAGATAAAATTTATGATTCAAATACGTACATTTATTATATCTAAAAGTTTTTTTTGCGTCAATTTCTTTATTATTATGTTTTTTTTTTTTGAAATTGGGTTTTCAAACTTACCATATGTGCATTTTCCTTATGTAATGTTTAATTTGTAAGATTCTCTTTATTGTAATTTTTTTTACAAAAATTTCTTTACTTCTATTGTTGCTCTCTTCTGTGTTTAAATTCATTCGGGTTGGTTTTTTTTTGTGAAAGGGATTGCAATTTATTTAGTTATAGTTAATGAAAATTATTGATTATAAATTTAAAATACCTAGAAACAACAATTATTTGGAGTGCGTGTTTATGTTTATTGAAGCTCTAATAAATATATTTCTATAAATATTATTATTTAGTTTATTTTTGTATTTAGAGTTTTGATGAAGCAACTACTTAATAGACTAATAACAAAAACCAATATATTTTTTTTAATTATTATACTTATAGATTATGAGACAGAAATGAACACTCCAATTTTAACAAAGAATTTCTTAATTTTTCATTAATTGTTTTCCTTGTTGGAATGAAGACATTGTTGAACGTCAGAATAGAAAGCCTGAACCTTTTCGATTTCCAGATATTAAATCAGATGGTAATGCAGCTCCCGGACTATCTTTGCGACAGAGGATCATGGACTTATTTAGCAGATTTTTCTAAAAAACTAAAAATCTAATCAATTATTATGTAAAATTTTTGTCAATTTCGTATGAATCTGTTTACTTGCAGAATTCTCGGGTGAAATTTCATGGTATGACTAGGTAAATAGAAAATCCTTCGTGAAACTCCCCGGGGATTCAAAAGTTCTCAGTTCAGCGCACTTGTTTTTCAAATTACTTGAATTTCATTCTAAATTCGATTTTTTTTCTGAATTAAGACAGGAGCCCTGCATGTTACCGAAGGTAGTCGCATCGCATCTACTTGCAGATGACGAGCGCCGATGGCTGCAGGTAATGTTCCTCAGGCAACTTTCGTTTAAAATAAATACTTTTCTAGATGTGGATATTATGTTGTATGCCGAGACGATACAAAATGTGATGATGGTACAATGCGGCGAGACTATAGCATAATTGAATCAGAGTGCATGTTGCATGATAAAGTGAAACTTCATTTATTTAAAATTTTCCCTCCGCAGTGCATAAATAATCATAGAAAAATTTATTCCTTTTGCCCCATTGCTTTTCCGCTTGAAATTATGATGATAATTATCATCACTACGGCGCGATAGTACTATATTATGCTTTGAGATCTCCTTTTAAAAATTTTATTGAAAGATTATGGTGTGGCTTTCTTGATAGTGTATAAATATGTGCGCCATACATGAATATGAGTCAAGAACCGATTTTACTTAAGTATATTTGTAAGTGACGTCTTTTAATAAATACCATTACTGCATATATTATGCTCTTAATTACACTGTGATAAGTATATGTAAGTAATGCGAATTCTGCTTGAGAAGATTGAATAAAATTATATGCAATATGAAACATCATTAGATTACTTTTTAATGACAAAATAAAGAAATTCAGAATTGATTAAGTACGAGTAAATATTTAGATTGTAGTGGTTGGAATGTCAATTTTAATGGAAGTAAAGTTGCCTAAAGACAATCTATCAAAAGGGATGCGTGCAATCAAAGTCAAGAGCTAGAAACTTTGTAACGATAGTTAAAGAAATATTAAGTGCTTGTTTTAGTGCACGAATCACCATAATATCATCATATTAAAAACTAGCTTTAAAGAAAATTTATACTATTTTTTCACGTGTACACATGGCTGAATCTAAAGGCCCAACTATGATAGACATAAGAACTAGTTGCCTAAAGACAATCTATCAAAAGGGATGCGTGCAATCAAAGTCAAGAGCTAGAAACTTTGTAACGATAGTTAAAGACATATTAAGTGCTTGTTTTAGTGCACAAATCACCATAATATCATCATATTAAAAACTAGCTTTAAAGAAAATTTATACTATTTTTTCACGTGTACACATGGCTGAATCTAAAGGCCCAACTATGATAGACATAAGAACGCATATGTAGCTGCATATGTCATTTCCAGAATAAGAAAATCAGTGTTAATACCCACAATTGACATATGTCAAGAGTGTTGCCACTTTCAAACCTTCGTTAAACATTCGTTAAGCATGAATAATTCGATACAAATGGAACTGGCATATGTAAATATTGAACATAACCTAAAATTTTTCCAAAGAGGGGCCCAAGCAGGACAATAGATAGTTAAAGACATTTGTGGTCATTCTCGTATGAATAAAAAATTGATCCGGATCAAGCCTTTTTATTTTTAAGAAGGTTGTAACGATCGATGTTTCGAGAATCTATAGTCAAAATACCGATAGAAATTCGATTCATTCCATGGCATTGTTTGGCGATTTTTTCCAGTAACTTCTATTCAGTTGTTACTAAGCTTTAAAGATTTTTACCTTCCTATTCCAGATGTGATGAAAGTAGTGTCGTTAGAAATTCAAGAATATCACTCAAACTCAACTAACCCAGAATTTCTTAAATAAATTCTATTTCGCGTACTTAAAATCATAACTTTTTGCATCAACCTAAATATTCAAAAATGGAAATTGAACGATTTTCTCAGAAAGTATAGCGATTCAATCAATAAAAATCAGTTGCCTTTGTTTTTTTTTGTTGTGAATATCCTTCTTATAGTCTAGTATAAGGAAATCGCAAGATGACCGTATTTAAATCCCTAGCAACAGCAGGATGTTCAGCTTGACCATTTGTTTAAACTTGGCTTGCAGTTTTCAATTAAACCGATTGCCTTTAAGTATTCACTGTTGAAAGAGCTAACGGAAATACAAAATTCAAATCTTTTCTTCCTTTGATTATTTTTTTAGTTCTCTCCCAAACGTTTTCGTAAGCGGTAGGCGCGCGTCGCTTAATTTAGTATGATTTGATTTTATATTAAGTTTTAAAGCGAGATTTGACAGAAAAGGAGATTTTATTTGTGCAACTATTTTACTTATTTCTAAAATAACTTAAATTTAGTATCACTAACCTAAA
The DNA here is from genome assembly GCA_964034945.1 of Chrysopilus asiliformis. NCBI lineage: Eukaryota > Metazoa > Arthropoda > Insecta > Diptera > Rhagionidae > Chrysopilus > Chrysopilus asiliformis. The sequence continues at coordinate 85,902,748 of OZ035961.1, read as the reverse complement.
ATAATGAATCATTGAAATGAAAACCTACGTCATAGAAAACTAAAAACGCGCGTCCCGGAAAAGGATACAAAAATAAAATAAAAAAGGAAAAAAAAAAACGTTGAAATAGTGATTAAAATAAGTTAACATAAAAACAACTTACAAATAAGACTGTGAACTAGTGTTAAAATGAAACAAAAGGTGTAAAACACAACAAAAAAGGATAAAACCACTTCAAACATCACTGCAGAACAACAACAAACGCAGATCAAGCATATTTTTCACAATCACCAATCATTCATAATCATCACATTCTGTAAGTCATTCAAACATAATTTCATCTAAAAACACACACGCACACATACACACAACACATACATACACACAACAACACACCTTGGGAGAGGACTCATCATCACACAACAATTTAAAATTTCATGAAATTTCGCATGCAAATCATCAACTGACGTCACTGGTTCATACAGAGGGATTTCCTCGCCACGATCATATTATTGCATGCACCAATTCATATCCAAGGAAACATTCAAACACACACACATTCCTACCCCTATATACACATAAATCACGCATGCATTTCCTCGATCGACGCAGAGAGTTCATGCAGGACGAAATCAATATCACCCACACAACACTGCAATCAACATCACACACACACACACAATATTGCATGCACAAATTACATAAAAATAATCATATTCATTCAAACATTTAATTTATTAATATATAAATACATTTCACTAAATACTAACATGAAAACATATTACATAAGACATGTTATTTAAAATATTATTTTGATTTGTACATATTTATAATAATTTCTTAAAAGTAGGAGTGGCCACCTTTAAGTTTTGTCATATTTTTTGAATTTAATATTTAGATTTTTTTAGTTAAGAAAAATTTCCTTTTCTTTCTTTTTCTGTTTGCGCTCATTTTTTTTTTCTTATTAAAAATTGGTAATTCTTAAAGAAAATTTGGTTTCATTTTCACCAATTTTTTTTGATTTGGGACAGAATTGATTACCCTTTTAATATAGGTTCGCTGACCAATATCAGTACCGAAGTTTAAACAATGGTTTCGGCAAATGATCGTTTGTTACGTTAATGTTTAATATGTATTGCTAAGGTAATAGACGAGAGGAGAATGTCCTGAAGGAGGACAGACGAAGGCTATCGCGAAGATAACGATGCGCTACAAAATTTACCTGTTGCATTCCCTTTTCCCTTTCCCTTATGATCTTGATCCCTTTTAGTTTCTTATTGTGTCGTGGCTACCTAAACTGCTAGGGGTGCGATAACCCCCATCTCAGGGCAGTTTGCCACTCTACCCTTTAAAATGTGCATACCCCCTTTGTGTATTGGTGACAGGATGAGTAACCCCGACCCGCTGCTGAGCTAGCCCTTTTCTTGGGTATGCCCTCATCCACCGTTCACCATCCCACACCTGTGAAATGACGATTGCTGAGGCAGCATCAATCATGGAGTCATTTCGGGGTGTTGTCCTTACAAGGTGACTACGTAGTATCGGTGCGTTTTCCTGTCGCGATTGATTTCTCGTACATCACATGAACGCTTCTTTCTGCCGTATCCATCCAGTTCATCTTTCAGGTCACTTAATTCTTTTAAGCACTTCACAATTTCAAATATTTCTTTAATTTTTTTCAATTCACTCATTTTTTCCTTCAACTTTGTCAATTACTATCGAGAAGAATTTGACTTTACTTATGTCAGTCTATGCCTATTATGGTTAGCTTTTATGTTGACTGCTATGTATGTCAACATTCGTTGGGAATTTGACATTTACATATGCGTTCTTATGTCTATCATAGTTGGGCCTTAATGGTCTGAAATTCGGTACGGATGCCTTTAAAAATCGAGTTTTAATGTGGAATCGTCAAAAATTTGATATAGTTAGCAGAAGATATCAGAATTTTCCCGTAAGGAATTTTCCCGTAAACTTTTAGGTAAGGCCTTGTGACGGCGGTACTAAATTCCATACAAAAAATCATGGAAAAGCGGGAGGAAGAAAGGGGAGGGTTTTTTTTTGGCAAAGTCGAAAATTAGCGTGACGTAATTAAGTAACAATTTGAGCTTACATTCCGGTTAAGAAACGTATTTGAAACCATGGTAACAAAACTCAAAAGTTTCATATTGGGTTTCTGTAAGCTTTCAGAAACGTTTCAGAAACTCCCATTTAGAAGCTGGCTTCAAAATAACCGTTTTTGGCGGGTTTATTCGGAAAGCATTTAAAATGTAACCTAAATTGAAGAGTTTTTTGTAACCACGGTTACAAATTGTTTATTGGGACACCCTAACCGCGTTCGAAAAATTTACCAATTTTTTTTTAAAGACACCAGAATTTTCGTGTCCAATTTTTAACGGACTCATAGTGGGTTTTTTAAATGAAGAATTTTTTTCAAACATATTTGATATCGAAAGTTCTGTCGAAAACTTTTTTCGCTGTCCTTTTTCGTGACAAACGAAATTATCTCCCGCCTCGTAAAAGTGAGACGTTTTATTTGGACAGTCCCAAACGAGGTTTCCTAAAACTGTGTCCAATCTAAAAAGTTTTTTTTGGGTCTTTTAAAACGTTTTTTACATTAAAATCCCCTCGTCTTCCTTCATTTTCAAAGATTCTTTTCACACCGCGGGAATTTTCCGACTTTTTTTAAACGGGGTGTTGTCTAATTTGGTTTTTGGATTTTTTTAAATTTTTTAAAGGTGTTTTTATTGGGAAAAATTCTTGCGAAAATTCACACCAATTTTTTTTTCTTGATTTTTTGGCGGTAATCGAACCGCAAATGTTTTTCCTTCAATTTTTGTAGTGATTTTAAAATAAATTATTCCGTATGGAAATTTTCGCTGTATATTTACCTTCCTCTGCTATAGAGGGAAAGTATTGTAGGGGCAAGCAGATAGAAACACGGACATCCTCAAAATTATGAAAATGTCCGTGCATCTGTCTTTCGGTCAGCTTTAAGTATCTTAAATAACTTGAGAATGCGTTGAGCTAGCGAGATTTTGTGAATGAAAAATTTTTTGTGCATGAGTTTTATGAAAATTTAAGTTTTTCATCAGCTTTTGGAAAAGTAACGTTAACTATAAAGGGTACCCCCCATACAATTGTTTTGGAAAAACACAGATTTTTGAAATTTTTTCGAAACCGATTCACTTTTGGGAACAAAATGAATACAACAAAATTTAAAGAATATCAAATTTTCAACATTTTTTGCTTTAACCCTCCGTTTGTTTGGTGGGGTATGAGATATCCCACCATCGAAACGAAGGATTAAAAAGCCGCCATTTCGGCCACTTTTGGTCAACGGAATTGCACCAAAAATAAACGGAATTTACTCATTGATTGACCAAACATGTGTGTAAAAGAAGGTCAAGTCGTTCTAAAAAAAAGTGTTTAAAAACCAAGTGTAAAATTAAAATAAATTGAGAAAAACTAAAATCTCAATACAGGTACAGGTGCTAAGTGTTAAAAACATGTGATAGTCAATCGTTTAGAATAATATGAAAAGATCGCAGTTACGTAATTACGGTTGAGTATCATCAAACTGGAATTAATTTTTATGATTAAAATGCTAATTAATACCTATTAAAATCGTTTTACTTATTTCCACAATCTTGAAAGATGCCATTATCTTGAATTTTTGCATTCTTAAATGAATATTTGGAATTAATAAATTTAACAGGTGATTTTATGATACTGTGTGGAATATTTTTAATTACGAGTTGATTACACAATAAAGGCAAATTAAAATTATGTAATAAATGATATTAAATGAAACGTTCCTTGAATCGCATTCTATATTAATTTTTTTATCCTTAAGAACTTAGAGAACAAAGTAAATTGCGTTTTTCTCAAGGAATCGAAGTAGAAATTTATGGTTTTCCATCATGCAATCGAAAGTCAATTTTAAAGGTCAAATAAATGAAATATAGTACAGAGTTAAATCGCTTTCTCTGTACTTCACTTTTAACACAATGTCGATTATTTTCGACCTGTTTTTCTTTTCCTTTACTTTGTTGCTATCACTTGGCAATATTTAATGTTCCGAGACAGAAGAATATAAAATATGAGAATTTAAAATGGTTTCAAGTTAGTTAAAAGAAGTGAAAGAGTTTTCCGCTCTAATGCTAAAAAGCTATAAAATTCTTATCGATGCAATAGAAATTGCAGTTCATAAAGGAAATCTTTAAGTGAAGTTACATCTTTTGCCATATTGACTAGAAAATGCTATGCGAGGAGAATTACTTTCAACCATCTTTGGTCCAAACATTAAAAGAAGTGCCAAGTTGAGTTACGTCTTTTAAAGCAAAAGTTACTTGAAGAGATTGACGTTGGCTGAAATCGTGATAGGATTCTATGGTAAAAGTCTTTTAGAATGTGGCTTTTTAAACATCATTCATCCACCAGTGAACATTTGGTTCGTTTAGGATGATAGAAGAACAAATCGAGTCCCGTCAAGATATCAAGGAAAAGTGACGGCTTCACGTTGAAACGACGTTGAAGTGAAGTTGAAATCTAATAAAACGATACCAGTGAAGAGTACGCGGCCGTAGTTCTTCAGGTGTCTTTTCCAATGATCGTCATCTTCGATTTGGAGTTTGTAGTCAAGCCTTCAGCCTCTAGGTTAGGCTTGAAAGCTAGAAAATGCATCGTTCCTAATCTCAAGTTCAAGTGCATTCATGGAGAAGAAGCTGAGAAGAGCCCAACCGAATCAACATAATAAGAAAATCCACCTTTCAATTTTTTTGAAGAGAAACACGTTGGATAGGTGGAAAATTGCATCTTAGGTGCTTGCTGATGCGTGACCTTGAACGTGTCCTAAAATACGAGTTCAAGGCCACATATATGACGAGTCTGAGTCGCTATCATGTGTGGTTTCCAACGGTCCAATGGTGTTGGATATAGCATAATAATATCGATGAGCATAACATAATCATAAAAAGCAAAATCCAATCATATGTGCTTGCATGGCCAGCATACATTGAACAAAACGCGGGACGACATTAAACATATGCGAATTGATTGAATTCGATTGGATTCGATGCGATGTGAGTGGATGGCGATGGCAGAAGATGGAATCGGTCTGTATGTTGTTCGATGTCTTCTTATGGACTTGTCATATGTTCAGGTAAGACGCGCCTTACGTTTAGCTTTGAAGACGTGCTGAACACGACAATGACCACACCACGTTGGTCTTCAACCGCATTTCATGTACCATTGGCGTGGCATACAAGCAGATATTCTGCAAAAACCACATTGCACGGAATTTTAGTGTTTAATATGCAGAGCGTTTTTGAACGTTTCATTTTGAAAATAAACTTTTTAGCCTTTTTAAATCTGCTGGTGCTCAAATGAAAGGCTAGAGGAATGTTTCTTAGAACCGAGCGTTTGTTATGTCCTGACCGTGAAAATGGTGGTTGCCAATGGTGGTTTCCAAGGCTGACAATGGCGATGCCAGTGATGTGAATGGCGTGTCGGAACGCCATTTATCTTGGGGCTAAAAAACCTCAATAACTGGAGAGTTCGAAGAATTTTTGTGTGGAACCGTCAAGGGCGATCTGATAATTTCGGCTTTAAAGTTGAAAAGAAAGCCATACAGAGCGGTATAAAGGGCAATCAGATTTTAAGTTGGAAGATACTTGTAGAATAAATAAAGCAATCGGGGGTTAATGGGCTTAAAGAACAAATTGTGGGGGGTGATAAGAACAGAGTAGAATCATTGGCAAAATTAAAATGTTTGTCTCAAGTTGAAAAAAATGGTTTGAATTTAATCATTGCGGAATGGGTATTTTAATCGGAATATATTTTAAATTTAAAATAATTAATAAAACTTCAGTTAAACATTTAAAATTTTTAGAAATCTCTCAATCAACCCATGCAACATAGTCGTAAAGTAGTCGTTTCGCTCTAAATTATAAATTTTGTGACTTTCTGGTCGCCGACACTACGTTGCCACCGCTTTGGTTACTGGAGAATAGATAAAGTCACATTTTTAATCGTTTAAAAGGTTTTCATGGGGTCTGTGAAAGCTTTTGAGACATACGCAATCAGATTTTAAGGTGCTAACTCACGGACCAGCAATTCTGGAGTTATACTGAATAATCATATGATCGTAACTTTAGGTATTTTTGAAAAGTTGTTATGATCTAGCGAAGAGGGAGTCTTTTGGGGCAGTAAATTCTAGTCTATGGCAAGAAAATATAAAAATGTTTTAAAATAAGTGATCAGATATTCATCGAAATAACCGTTAGAGGCAGTAAATTTTAATATTCGCCACTGTCGGCACCAATCTTTGCAATCAGAGATGCAAAATAAAAGTTTTTTGACTTTGGTTCAGTTTGGGTTGAAGAGTAAATTGGACTTCGGTTCTTACTTTATTGGTTTGGTTCCAAAAAATTTAAAAATTGAGTACCGGTTTTGGTTTCTAAAATTAAAAAACAGTTTGTAGTTTTGGTGCCTAAAATTTCAAAATTTGGTTCTGGTTTTAGTTCTAAAAATTTCGAAATTTGGTTCTGGTTTTGGTTACGATCTTTAAATTTAAAAAAAAATTAGTTCCGGTTTTGGTTTTTAAAATAAAAAAAAAAGTTTGTAGTTTTGGTGCCCAAAATTTTAAAATTTTGTTTTGGTTTTGTTTCATTGAAAGCTCAATGATACAGTGGTTTTTGGTTCCTACGGAAGACTAGTTTGGCGTTTTCCAATAACATTAATTACATAAGAAGGTATAGGCTTGTTTTTTGCCACTAGATCAAAGAAAAATATCTCTTGTGGTCAATACAAAACTTTCCCCTGCAATATTTTAAGTTTCGGGAAAAAATATTTAAAAAATAATATTTTTTCAAATGCCGTTAGAACCGCTAGAGATACGTGAAAACCGTTAAAGCAAAAAACACAGGAATTTAATTTTCTTTAAATTTGTTTATTAGCATTTTTTCTCAAAAGACTATAGTTTACGAGAAACTTTCAAAAACCTGTATTTTTTCAAAATGAGTGTATAGGACCCCATTAGAGGTACCCATTATAGCTGACGTCACATTTAAAAAAAAAATGATGGACAACAGCGATTTTGGTAACAAGTCGCTAGATCAACGTGTTCTCGAAGTATTTAAGATACGTTCATCCTCATTATTTTTGATGAAACGAGAATAGAAAATAACAAGAATTTTTCAATTCGAAAAATTCAAGCACACTGAGAGAAAAATGTCACATTATTTTAAGAAGATATGCACATTGACCTATTTTACCATGATTTCACCTTAAAACGTAGCTTTTAAGACGATTTCTTATTGAAATATCACCTTATTTCCATAAAGAAAATCTATTTAAAATTTTGAATGGTTTTCACTTTAAATCAATGTGCATTGTCAGATTAAAATACGTCATATAATTTCAACTTTTAACATGATTGCCACATTGAAATAAAATGTAATCCGTTTAAAACAGGCCTGGCCAACCCAAATCGTTCCACGGGCCAATCTGATGATTCATTTTTTTTTGGCGGGCCGCACATGAAAAAATAGAATAACCGCCGTTTCTTAGTAAAATTTTCAAATAATATTTTGTTGTTTTTTAACAGTTACTTGGTTGAAAAAAAAAATTAGAACAAAATGCAAAAAGTTGAGCATAACCCCACGACTCCATTGGGCTTTTAAAAACCATGATTTTTTCCCCCACTCCATATTTTGGCGAATAAAGAAATCAGCGTGTGGGCATCTTCAGTCATGATTTTTCATATTTATCGTATCTCCATAGCGTACTTAAAAATGTCAACCAGGAGGTAATCAGGGCAGCCAACTAGAAATCAGCTAATTTGACTGAACGAATGTCATAAAAAAACCTACTTTTCAGTAGCCAAAAAAATCACGACAGTAAAGAGATTTAAATCATGATGCAAGATTTTTTGAGTCTCCATTAGACTTTTTCGTGATTGGATTTAAATCCAATCTGGAAAAGAGTCTAATGGAGTCGTGGGGTAAGAAAAAAATATTTGCTAAAAAAATATATATATAAATGGACTTATGTAAATGTAAATGTATATATACGAGTAGTACTTATGTAAAATAAAACATAACCAAAGCTATAATTGCCAATCTGGCAATTATTGAAACCCCGTATGGTGATTTAAGTGAACGGCGAACGGTTATATCAAAATTCCACTTTGAAGTCAAACTGTCCAAGAAGATTTTTGAAAATTTATTCCAATCGGATTTTGATGTACCTATAGAAGTTTTATGTAGAATCATATCCTAAATAACTTTTGTTCTTGCACTTTTTTCATAAGATGCACCGTTTTTGAGATATTCGCAAAAAACGTTTTCATTTGTTATGGGGGGTACCCCCCCTAATGGTCCGTTTTTGCCCATTAACGAACTTAGCCTCGAATTTTACGAAAAACGAAATTTCAAGTCTGTAGCTCCGCGCCACAGACGGACGGACATTAACAAATTAATTTATTTTATCATTCTAAACACATTGGCGTAACCCCCGTTGCACACTTCAGCTAAGCGAGCTGAACTACGTGAGCTAAGTTTCTCGCTGAAAGCAAAATCCTTAGCATTTTCATTGGTGACCGCACACTTCAGCGAAACTATGAAACTACATCGCGTAGTCATGGGCGACGGGGACTAAGCTCGCTTGCGTAGTTCAGACCTCAACTACGCGAACTACTTCGCTGGCATCGCTGACACTCACATATAAATATTTTCGGCGTTTTACAGTGTAGAATCGGTGTTTGCAAAAGTGTAGTATTTTGTGAACGTAAAAGTGTAAGTGCCAATTGCATACAACTGATGGCATACATTTATTTAAATATCGCCGCGTAGTTTAGCTCAAGTGTGCAACGATAGAGCTAACCCAGCTAAGTTATGTAACTATAGCTAGCCTCGCTCAAATAGCTTAGCTCAAGTGTACGGCCGGCGTTATTCATTTTTGTGTGTAATGACGGGATCTTGGCGTTACAAACGATAAGGCAAACTTAATATTCCCTTTGGTTTCACCATACGGGTATAAAAATTAAATTGTAAAATTGCATATAAACTTTATGAGCAGTTTTAGTATTTTGTATTTTATTAGTTACATTTTTTTTTTTGTAAATTTCAAATCATTTGGCGGGCCGCATTTTCAAACGTCTCGGGCCGCATGCGGCCCGCGGGCCGCGGGTTGGCCACCGCTGGTTTAAAACAATGTGATATGCATATAAAACGTAATAAGTAAAAGTTCTAGAATTTCGCGCGTGGTCGCAGATCGGTGTAATTTTAATGTTTGGAATTTTCAAATCACTGTCAGGCGTTTGTGATTGGAAGTGTTATTTTTAATTATAAAATAATTTGTTTAACATATGTGGATGGACCACCAATTCACTTTTATCTACTTAATAATGGACTGAATGTGATAAGATTGAAAAAGTATTGGATTTAATGTATTAAGGAATAGGTACTCATTTGCAATTTACAGAGTGATTTAATTTAAGCAAAAATGGAGTACAATTCAAAAAAAAAAATTTCTATTTTTTTAGGATAGAAGAATATGCTTTGTAAATTTAAAACAGTAAAATAAAAACTATAAAATATATATTTCTTCGTTTTTTTTTAAATTTTCAATCCCTTGAAGCATTTCTTTTTAGGGATCAATTTTGTAAAGTAGAAAATTATTTTGTAATCTTTTAAGAAAAATGGAATGCCGGCTTAAATATTTTTAAAAGATTTCATATAAAATCCTCTAAAATTCAAAAGAAAATCTATTTGTTTCAAACATATTTCACATAGTTTTTTATGTGCTATAAGATTAAAATAAAAAGGTACAATCCTTTTAAAAAATAAGTATATTTCACCTTAATTTAATCTGGTTAGCACCTTATTAGCTGTCAAAATTTTAAAAGGATTCTCTTTATGGTTTTAAGTTGACTTTTATCTTGGATGAAAACCATAAAGATTTCCTCTTATTTTTGTTCCATTTTAGGTGCATTTTAGGTGATCTTTTCGCTCAGTGCATGAGCCAAATCACATACCCAAAAATTCTCGTTTTGTATTCGTTTTCGAAATTGGGTTGGTTTTGGTTCGGTTCGGGCATATTTTTGTGAAAATGGTACGGTTTATGTTTTGGTTCAGCAAAATTTCAATGCAGTGGTTTTTGGTCCGGTTTGCATCTTTGTTTGAAACGTCATTGATCGTATGTTAGCATTAAGAAACAGAACCGCCACTGTGGAGTTAATGGGGAAAAAACAAAAGTTGCCAAATTGAAGAATAATCATACCACCGGATCGTGAGTTATTGTCGTAAAATACTCTTTAAAAAATCATGAATTTTACAAGCCACTGTAAATACATGACTCAAGTAGCATTTATGTCAACCATGACGTTAGGGGCTCACATAAATGCTACTTGGACTTTTAAAGTTGACAATTTGACTATAAATTAAAATGATTAATATCTGTGGTGACAACTAATAACCGCTCAAGTCGACTTAAATGCATTTTCAATATGGTTCAAATACAACCTGCAAAATGAATATTTTCGCTTCACATTAAAAACCGACTCAACCGGTTATTGATTGTCTCAAAATATAATCAACTGAACTGTCGATTAAAAATAAAAAATTGTGAAATAGTCTAGTGTTCTAAAATTAGATCGAACCATGAATTCAAATTTGATTTTTCTTAATTTCAGTGATTTCTTATGATTTCTTTCTTTTTTTATTTTAATTACTTCATCTTTGATCAATTTAAGCCAAATTTTATTTCATAATTATTTACAATTTATATAATCCGAAGTTCATCAATCAAAAAACTAATTTTATCCCCAATAAAAAAGCAGTTTCTATCAAATTTTCGTATTAATATAGGAAATTTGTTATGATTTGACGAGCTATTCATACCCGATCATAGACTGTCTAAATTTGCAATCAAAAATACCCGCAATATCCGACAGATGAAATTTATTTTCAAACCGAAAAAAATGTATTGTTGAACAAAAAAAAACCGCTATTACTTACCTTTTCAACTTTTGCTTCGTTGATGGTTAAAAAATTACAGCCCAATTAAGCTGCAAGACAATAATTGATTGCACACACAATTGGGAAGTGTTTCACTTCCGCGAATCAAGAATTACGACTTGAGTCCAAAATTGCGCATGTAATGCAGGTAAAATACCTGGCGTCTACAATACGGCAACGGTCGCTAAAATCGATAGCAGTCTTATTGATCATTCTTGATCGAGGCTTGGTCGAGAAAATTACTCAGCATCCACGTTGAGAAAAAAACTATCTCAAACGTTGGCAGATTGTAGTAAATTGTTGTAAAGAGTTATTTTCTGCGATTTGACCTCGTCCGCACAAGTATTCACTCCAAAGTGCTTACTTTTTACGCAAGAAAAAAACCGCCTATTCTACGTACAAAGCAATTCTGTGAGACGACGCCGAGAAAAAAAAATCGAAAACACCAAAGAAAGTCACGATGTTCGGCTGCGCCAAGGACGACGCCAGACTTTCACTTGGGGCGTCAGCTTTTGAAAGCTTGGCGTTGATGGCTGACGCGTTCTTGCTGCTTTGAGCTGAGTCCATCATTTCGCGCGGCGATTAATTTTCGCGAACGCTTAGTTGGATGTCTATGACCTTTCCGTTGATGGTTTTTGTTTTGGAATTTTGTTTGCTTCGTTATAAAGCAGTTAGTAATCCACCGTTGAATTGAAGACAGTTGCAAAAAACTGGCAAAGGTGAGCATTTCCAGGGTTCAGTTCAAGTGGAAGCGTCATTATTTTGGGGGGAAAGTTGAGTTAATGATGACTCAATAAAGATAATTGGTCACTGTCACCTTTTGATTGAAGTCTTTGCCAAAGATTGAGGCGAAAAAACGAGCTTGATGGTTCCACACTTTGATGTCATAAGGCTTGAATGTAAGTTAGGTGGTCTTATGTCACTTGTTGGAACCATGTGCTGAAAGTTCGGAGTTTTAGATGCCCCCTCCCACCCTTTTAGTTACGATTGTGGAAGCGCGAAATATGGATTGACTTCTGCCGTGACTGATAATCGAGAATTGATTACCAAATTTTACGTATGAGGTAATTCTGATTTGGTTGTAACTCTCCTACAGCGAAAAGAACGATGTAAAACAAAACTTCGTGCTTTTCGTTATCACACGGAATTAACACTTTAATGACCGTGCTCAAATATTCGCATGTTTGAGCAGTTAGTGTTGGACTAGGGTTGTTCTGATCGTTGAAAACTTGCCAGTAATTTTTGTGCATGTGTGGTAATACCAAATGTAAGGATTTGCGTGCAAAATGAAATGCGCGACAGGCGAAATTCCTATAAGGCAAAAATTTTAGAGGCTTTAACTCTTGCACCGCATGCTAAATTTTGCTTGATGAAAATGCCAATCCTTCAAAATATGCGCCGCAGGCGAAATTCTGAAAAGCCGTATGTTTTAACCGTTCAAAAATTGAGCCACCGAGAAATTCCTATAAGGCAAAAATTCTAGGTTTTAACCCTTCAAAAATATGCGTCGCGTGCAAAAATTCACTTGATGAAAATGCCATTGAGAATGCCAGTAAAAATTCTAGGTTCAGAAAATGCACCGCAGGCATAAATACCAACGAAATAAGGGTTGAATGTAACTCATACTGACACCTAGTTTATGGAATCCACTTCCAAAAATTTGTGAAAAAAAAAAATTGTAAAAAACTTGCCGGTAGCGGCCACTATGATGCATGCTAATTCAAATTATCACAACACTAACTTCTCAATTCAAATTTTAGCGGGTAATTTACCTGTTCATAATGTACGGGAATCAAATGCAAAATTTTACCGGAAATGTGAATATACTTCGTGAATATGACTTTTATCACATTCTTGTTTTAAGCTATTGGATGAGCATATGTTTACTGACCTACACCGGTCGGGATTTTCCAGGGGATTTGTCACTTTTTTCCCCTCTCAGACTTAGAAGCTATGAAAGATAATTTAAAATGTGATCTGTCGGTTGTTGGCTTCACATTCACAGGCCACGAAACAGAACAGAAGTAAAAATAATCCACCGGAAAAAAATCTATGCTCACGCAATTTGGAATTTAAGTATGATGGGTGGCGATTTTGTTACAGAAGTTTTTAGCGTTTAGTAATTATTCATCAGATGTCAAATCGTGTGATAAAATCAAGGTAAGGACGGTCATGGACTTTTATTCTTTTCATATTGGTAGACGGTTTATTTTATGCGAATATGTTTTCATCTATCAATGTGGCTTCTTTTGAATTTTTGAATTTTTTCGCAGTTAATAATTACTGTTGGGCGGTTTCAGGCTGGCGGAATAGTACTATAACCTATCGGATTTTAGTTAATTATACTGGAGACAAAACGGAAATGGAAGGTGATGCGAAATTAGTTGGTAGCTAGCTGACAGGAATGCATGCTGGGGTTTTTATTTTTATATCTTTGAAATTTCATATAAAATACCTGTCGACATTCCACGGCCATGATATGAAATGAAATTTGCTAATGGAAATATTATGTCGAATTTCATTCATTAGCTTTGACTGCACTATAATCAATTAAATTAATTTTGTCTAATTATGCTTTGAGGGTATTAACCAACATGTTTCGTAATTTATTTCTAGGGCTTTATTTGACATGTATTTTTTTTTTAAAGAAATTAGGTAATTGTTTTTGACGCATTTCGAAATTTGTTGTCAAATTTCGGTATTTTGTAAGGTATATATGCTTTTTTTCTAAAACAGTTTATTGGGAATGTGGGAGTCTTATTAAAAAGTTTACACCTAACTAGTGTTTTTGGTGTATGACACGTATCCGTCACTAAATAACATAGAATTGTTGTGGCAAATACGTACCATACATTAAAAGTGATAGTAAGGTAAATTATGCGTTATCAAGGTATTTTTAATAATTAAATTTAATTAACGTAATTAATATAAATATTTGTAATGATTGTATTTAATCGTAAATTACACATGTTTGATGTATGTCTTTTATACTCTATGCGAGAATCATAACTGAACTACACCAGTTTGTTTGGGGTGACCAAACATTTTAATTTGCATATACCCGTTTGTTGGTCTGCCTGTCCGTCTGTCTGTCTGTCATTATTATGTAAATGATGACTAATTCAGTTGTATTAAGATATGTATGAAGCATTCAAATCAAATGAGGTTCCTTATGACGAATTTTATTTTTTTCAATACAGTTCTTTTCTTATCGAAAAATTTCCAATTAATTACATTAAATACATTAAATACATTAATCACGCCTAAAACTGGATGGTAGTTTTGATAAATTATTTACGCGTATTTAATTAAAAACATAACAAAAGCTATAATTGCCAATCTAGCAATTATTGAAAACCCGTATGGTGATATTCGTATCAAAATTCGAACAGTTGTACCAAAATTCCACTTTAATGTCAAACTTTCCAATAAGATTTTTTAAAATTTATTCCAATCGGATTTTGATGTATGGAAGTTTTATGTAGAATCATATCCTAAATAACTTTTGTTCTTAGACTTTTTTGATAAGATGCACCATTTTTGCGATATTTACAAAAAACGTTTTCGTTCGTAAAATGGTCCATTTTTGCCCATTAACGAACTTAGCCTCGCATTTCACAAAAAA